>OX291545.1:11390000-12640000 GCA_946406115.1 Apoda limacodes
AACGTGAGCGGAGCGTAACGCAGTTTCTTGAAGTGTCACCCGGCAAACCAATTTATAAGACGTTGTCACGTCAAAAAGCAAATTTTTCTACATTTGAAAAATTCATGTGGTAGCCCATTGCTAATCATTAGTAGTTAAGAAGCAGTAGCAGAAGGGATTTAGTGATAAATTAAGTATGTTCAGTATTCATCAAATCCTGCAGAAGACTAACTGAATTGCTTGTAGAACATGTGTGATTTTATCTTCTTTCAATGAAAATTCTGAATTCTGTAAAAATAACAAAATATATACCTACCTACTTGAAGAAAAAAAATTTAAATACCTACTTTGGTCAAAATATGCGATACACACATTCTTTGCACTCTCACAGATATGGCACTTATAACTATAAATCTGTTTATTTAAATATTGCATTTATAATCTCTCAAAAAACAAATAAAAAAATTTGTACTGAATTTTTTCTAAACATAAAATGAAAATAACCACACCTGCAGAAACAAATAAACACTTTTTTTTCTTAGTTAGCAATTCTAAAATTTACGTTCTATTAAACATGTTATTGGTTTTATTTATTTTAGCAATTTATTCACTTGCATTAAATGACATTTAATGGGACTTACATATATCCACTGGGTGTGTTTAAAACCCAAAAAGCTATGTGGTATGTTTTGAAACTGCCCTATTAAAGATTAACTGATATTTAAAAATCTCATAGTTGATGTATGAAACATCAGTAAAAATGGATAAATCCATACAACAAAAATATTTAGGATATACTTTTATATAAAAGTTACAATGTCCCACATCAAATGGCACCACCCTGTATTACATTTTAATAATGTTATCATCTTACTGAATATTGCATTTATGTATGCATGTTAACAATTCTTTGGGATTTCACCAAAAACCCAAATACCCAAATCAAATCTTTGCAAATATCTTAAAGGCTTGCTTAGGCACCATTGACAACTTTTAGTATGTTTTCCTTGGCCTTAATCTTATTTCACTAAAGAACACTTTTTACATAATTTATAGTTGATAGATAAATAACTGTAGGGTGGTAAAGGTTATATTATTGTATTCTTTTAAATACCAAGGTGGCAAACAAGCACAGGTCTGCCAGTGGCATTATTCATGTGTTGCCAACCCACTAAAAACCTATGCAATCCTTTCTTAAAGTTTTTTATTTAATTCTACAGGTAGAAGTAGGTGCACCTAATGGTCACAAATCAAGATTACGAGGTGAAGGTGAACCCCATACGGATGGTGAACCAGGAGATTTGATCATTGTGCTCAAAACCGAGAGGCATCCACATTTTACACGTCAAGGGGATGATCTTTACACTAATGTTACTATTTCTCTACAGGTTGGTACAGTTTATTTCTTAAGGAAAACATAGTAAGTTAGTTAGGCGTATCGTTTCCGCACTTAGCCTCATAATAGGACCATTGTGCACAGGTAACTAATTCACATGTCATTGGTTAATTTTACCTCTTCAGTTCTGTCCCAAAATTTGTGATTCAACATAATAATAATAATAATATGCTTTATTGTTTAAAGATAGTAACATAGAGAAATTACAAGTAAAACACAAATGGTAGTCTTCTGACTATAAAGTGATCTCTTCCAGATAATCTTCGACAGTAGGTTCTTCCAACTATTTTTCGTTTTTGACTTGCTAAATTACTTCATAAATACATAGTATAATAAATAATATAAATTGCTGACAACCTAAATGGTAGCAATAAAAAAAAATATATATATAATTGCACAATATTCTGCATGTTATATGTACATAGTCAAATTATAAAATATCTTTTTGTTTTAATTACGATAGACGTTTATTATAACCCTTAATTCTATCAAACATCTTCTTCTTATGGCGGGCTGATTTCCGCACTTGCCACGCGTAAATGGTGGCTTTGTGCGTAGCAGATGGCCAACTATTGCAGCCAACCCAGTTCCTGCAAGCCTCCTGGAGCATCCCTGGGGTACCCAGGTGTTTTGTCCTGTAGTCTTCTACCCCAGCAGAATGTAACATTACGTGGGACGGCGTTTCTTCGGTCCCCATGCATGCTCTGCAGAGGGGGCTGTCGGTGGCACCTAAACGAAATAGATGTCGGTTAAGCGAGCAGTGACCAGTCAAGATCCCTACTACCAATCTTAGGTTATCCCTGTTAATCCGTAGCAGGGTCTTAGTTAGTCTGGGGTTAAGATTGGGTGTTGAGTCCTTGGCCTGTCGGCAACCTGTACCACCCACCCATTCCGATTGATGTTGTTGGTGTGTGTGCTGTCTAAGCCAAGACCGCAGCTGGTTGAACGGTATGGGTATGATTGGCTCCGGCCCTATCGGCGTCGAGCTTGAGCCGATTTTGGCTAGATCATCAGCCGCATCGTTACTTAATGATCCACTATGGCCCTTTATCCAACCCACTGTAATGGTATTACTGAGTGATATTACCTGTAGAGCTTGGTGGCATTCAAATAGTAGTCCTGAGTTGACTGAGTTACCATCGGGAGCTCTTAGGGCAGCAGCGCTGTCCGAGAGAATTCTGATTACAAAGTCCGTGATCTTCTTGCTCGCCATGTCGTTTGCAGCCTGGATTATATTCAGCTTGGAATATCGTGTTAAACTTACCCAGAGCTGTGGACGCGTGCAAGTTTAGGTCAGCAGAGTACGCACCGGCTCCCGTACCCTTCCTTGTTTTTAAACCATCAGTGTATACTTGTACCTCATTGAGTCCAGGTTGGCCCTGTTGATTTTCATGTAGCTCGATGGTGTAGTGTTTGTTAAAAACAAACCTTCTCGGTATCCTGTCGCAGGGAGCGTGCAATAGAGGGAATGTAGCTGTTACCTTCTCTAGGATGCTGGTGTGCTTAGTTCCTGTGTTACCTCTCCATAGTCCTGCCTGCCTTAGTCTCAGGGCCGCCATCGCCGCCTCCTGTTGAATTTGTAGGTGGAGCGGTGGGAGCCCCAGTAGAATTTCTAAGGCTGCAGTGGGAGTTGTTCTCTTACATTCAGGTATTGCCACACATACTAATCTCTGGAAACGTTGTAGGTTGAGTTGCTCGGTTTTTAGCGTTGTCCTCGGCCACCAGACGATGGCCCCGTAGGTGATCGCTGATCTGATTACTGCCGTGTATAGCCATTGTGTCGTCTTGGGGTTTAGGCCCCAGTTCTTGCCCACAAGCCTTTTACACTGTCCGAAGGTTATACTAGCTTTGGTTAGTTTGTTCTTTGAGTGGTTGTTCCAGTTCAGCTTGCTGTCTAGGATTACCCCCAGGTATTTGACCTCCTGTGAGAGAGACAGTTTTTATTCTGTTAGTAAAAAGAATTAGTTCTGTTTTGCTGGGGTTTACCGCCAGTTGGTTTTCGTTGCACCAAATTTCCACTTTTACCAGTGCTTCTTCCAAGAGGTCGTTTAGTATCCCTTCATCTTTGCCACTGATAAGTATGGACAGGTCGTCAGCATAGCCCACTGTATAGTGGCCGCTTTCGTTGAGTTTGGCAATCACGTCATCTACAACTAGATTCCATAGTAAGGGTGACAGCACACCTCCTTAAGAGCATCCTTTCGCTACTATGCCGCTGGTTGTGCTGGTGTTCATGGTGAACTGTATTCCTCTCATTTTCAGCATATTGGTTATCCAACTGACTAAAGTAAGATTCACTTTGCGTTTAATGAGGGCTCGGTTTATGCTTTTAAACAGCGTTTTGTCAAATGCACCCTCCATCAAACATCAAGAAGGAAACATTTATATTGTGATATTAATTTTACTACATCTGAAGCAAATTTATAGCTTCAAATGCCTACATAGGTGTCAACACGCATATAAATCTTTCTTATCTTTGTATAACTGCCAATTTAATAACTAACAATAGCATGTATTGTATATCAGTTACACATGTTTAATAAAAGTCAGGGGGAGGCATTGGCATGTAGCCTGGATATAGCGAAGTTTCCATCTTCTATCGAAGTTGCCATCTTACGGAGTGCCCGAGGGTTTGTGCAAATGGGTGGCTAGCTTTTCGTCCAGCAGACGCATACGAACCGTAGTTGACGGTAGTTGCTCTGATAGCATGGACATTAATGCTGGTGTCCCGCAAGGCTCTGTGCTGTCTCTTACGCTGTTTCTACTGCATATCAATGACATGTTGGACATCAACAACATACATTGCTATGTAGATGACAGTACTGGAGACGCTTTTAACACGGGTCGTGCAAACATCCCTCCTTCCGTTGTGTAGGAAAACCGCGGAGAGCTTGTGTCTCAAATCGAGACCGCACTGTCCAAGGTCTCTGACTGGGGACGGGTAAACTTGGTCCGATTCAACCCTACAAAGACACAAGTCTGCGCGTTCACGCTAAGAAAACCCTATTCACTGTAGTCCCACAATTCCAGAACACCCCTCTCCACCTCCAAGAGCATTGGAATCCTTGGTGTTGACATTTCCAGCGATGTTCAGTTCCGAGATCATTTGCAAGACAAGGTGAAGCTGGCGGCCAAAAAACTAGGTGTACTCGACAGAGCGAGGCAGCACTTCACGTCGGGGCAGAGGTTGCTCCTTTACATGTCGCAAGTTCGGCCCTATATGGAGTACTGCTGCCATCTCTGGGCGGATGCACCCGGATACCAGCTTGGCCCTTATGACTCGGTTCAACGACGGGCTGTGAGAATTGTCGACGATCGCTAACTCACTTGCTGTATCTAACCCTTAAGTCTAAGGAGAGATTTTGCCTCCTTGTGCGTGTTCTACTGCTTGTATAATGGGATTTTTTCTGAGGAATTGTTCGAAATAATGCCCACGGCTACTTTCTACCATCACACTGCTCACTATCGGCAGGGAATTCATTCTCACACTTTAGAACCGAAATGGTCGCGTACAGTGCAGTTTTAGAGAAACTGCCTCTCGCGAGCACTTGGGTTGTGGAATGAGCTCCCTGCCAAGGTTTTCTGCAAAGACTACAGTATGGAGTTCTTCAAGAAAGAAGTTATTAGATCTCTGAAGGGTCGGCAACGCTCAAGTGATACCCCTGGTGTTGCAAGCGTCCATAGGCTACCGCTTACCATCAGGCGGACCGTAAGCTTGTTTGCCACCTTAGTAGTATTAATAAAAAAAAAAAAAAAAAATTAGCATGGTCTTATTTCTCTTAATATAAACTTTGGAATACACTAAACTTTATTTTTTTAAAGTTTAGTTATAAAAATCACTTTTGAATCGTCAGATTAATTACTAATTTTATAAACTATACCACCAGTTTGGTGATTTTAATGATTTTACTACCGAGAAGAACTGGGAAGATACTGAGTAGTTAATCTTTTATATATTTAAAAAAATATATAAGAAAACGGTATAGGTCTTTAGAAAGTCTGTTAACCAAGGTTTGTAATTTATGTTAGGTTGTAAAATATAAGGCAAAAATCCGATTAAGTAGCATATCAAACAAAAACTTTAATGTCACCAGCCAGATGGTTATAGGTTCTACTTTACTAGTTTAAGGTTCCGTAAGATACGGGGTAAAAGTCGCGGCGGAGTGCTAGTATACCATAATCTGAAAAGTATGGGCAATATGTGGTTACTTTATTGTAGAAAAGGGAAATTTGATCTTGTAAAACTAATAGATATGTTTAAATAATTCAGAAAAGTATTATGTTCGAAAATAACAACAAGATTGTACATACATGTTAAATTATTTAAATTTGCAACATACAGGTTGCTGTTTTGCATCCCCGCCATTTTTCAGAATCCGATAGTAAATAATATAAGGTATTGTATTATAATATTCAATTATTTCATAAGTAATTTCTTGTGGAGTGACTCAGGGTTTAAGTTGTCCTGATTTTACAGAAGCGTGTGGATAACGCCCAATCGCTTATTGCGAAATGTCTCGAGCTCTCCAGACTCCCGAATTGGAGAGAGAAATGTATGCATGTACTAACACTTGTAGCTAGAAATGCTAGGTTAATGTTAAAAGGTACGTTTAGTTTATCCACAATATCCTTGCTAATTCCTAGTAGGTAGGTTAGTACCAAATTATTTATAAAATAAAAAAATAAAAATTGTGGCTTTTAATTAAGTATTTTTTGGCAAATAATGACGATACTAAATAAGTAGGTATACCTACCTATGTCGTCTAACATAAAATAATTACCTGCTTGGTGCAAAATTAAATGAGCACACGTACAATTGTTCCTAGCTCTAGACATACCGAACGTAGGCCCCGACCATTTTAGGTGTGCCTGAGCAAGTTTATGTTCCGACTTCTATACCTACATTACTAGTTTTAGTACAAAGAATAATTTAAAAAAGTTAGCATTAAAATAACTAGTAGGTACCTACTTAACTATGTTGCACGTAGTAACTGTTCAAAATGGCCACCAATATTAGCCACACACAGTTGTGCACGTCGTCGAAGGTTTCTTTTTAACTTATAACTTATAACAACTTCAAAAGCTGAAATAATTTTCGCACGTAACTCTTCAACACTAGATACTTCCTCTGTGTTCACCAAACGTTTGATATCACCCCACAAATAAAAGTCAAGTGGTGTGAGGTCAGGTGACCGTGGTGGCCAGCAGACTTCTGGAGCACCACGCGCTATCCATTGAAGACCAAACACTTCGTTTAAGTATTCACGCACTTGTCGTCCATAATGCGGGGGTCCAAAATCTTATCGACATTTCTTAGCAGCTGAAGGTATGTAGCGCTGGTGAGATGCCCTTCAATAAAATATGGACCAAGGATGTGATCGCCGATGATGCCGGCCCATACGTTCAGACTAAAACGCATTTGGAAAGAATCCTTTTTGGTAACATGTGGATTATGTTCCCGATGTGCCCACCAATACTCATTATGAACATTGTAAACACCTACTCTGGTGAACAATGCTTCGTCCGTCCACAAAATGTTACATTGCTGATTATTAAGTAGCCAGCGACAATATCTTGAGGGTGAAGATATTGTACTCTCCGAAAGTGAAATGCGTGCTGTTGTTCCCTTTTCAGCAGCCGCCATACGGTAGTGTGATGCACATTGAAGTACGTGCCGGCTTCTCGCGTACTTGAACGTGGTTCCCTCTTGAAGTACGCCAGGATATCTTCCTGTAATTACACCGACAGTCCTACACTGCCCCGGCCTTGAGCGTGCCAAGGCACGTCAAACTGACGATGGTCACGCAGCGTTTAGGTTGCAGCCAGCATTGTATCCCGTGTTGGTCTTGGCCGATTCGGAAACATCTTCACAATCAAATCTACTACGCAAACTGTCACCACTTATGGCGTATAAACGCACCATTTCCACAAGTTCGTGATTCGAATATTGAGAAGTCATTATTAAACACAGAAATTTGTAATTAACAGCAATAAGTATTTACTTACGCGTGTCCGGCGGCAGACTGATTGACGGAAAAGAGAAAAGGTACAAAAAGTAAGTGTGGGAGTGAGAAAGAAAGTGCTTTCGCGGCATGAAAAAATTAGGCAAATGACTACTCGGAATCTTTGAACGTCATTGACCTTTACAATAGTTGGACACGTAGGTAGTTAGTCACAGCTGTTTAATAGTATAACAATAATTATGTAAAACATTTATTTTTTCACAGATTTGGGTTCAGTATCTGACTTCTTATCACCTCCTTGAATTTAGCGGGAATGCAAATCAACATATTGTATATCCATAGGTGTATAAATTATTTAGTCAACTCAAGACCCCATATCTTAACATGACATATTAAATTGTTTGGCTGCACTGTTATATGTTTGCCGACATATTAATTAACATTCATACTATAGATGTATGTATTTTATCTTCAGTTTTTTCCTCAGAAGGGGATAACCCTAAGTGGCTGGTCATACATCCACAACATAGTGTGGGGGACAGCCTTGTTTCACGAACGACTTTAGTCTTGCGTGACAAGGGTGAGCCTATAGCCGCAACACTGCTTTTGGTGTAGTGTATCTGAACTAAAGTGGCTTAACATACGTCATTAATTAACAGATTTAAAGATATAAGCAGTAAAATAAAAAACCAGGGACAGAAAAATATTCCTCCATTGCCAGTCCCTGACAAACTATTAAATATAAGTCATCTACATAGTGTCTAGTTATAAAGCTAAGTTATTGTATTAAGATTTAAAAACTTTAATTTCAGGATGCACTAACCGGTTTTACTCTAGAGATAGAACATTTAGATGGACACAAAGTGTCGGTGTCCAGAGATAAAGCAACGTGGGCGGGAGCACGCGTGCGCAAGAAGGGCGAGGGGATGCCTAACTTTGATAATAACAATCTTCATGGCAATCTTTATATCACTTTTGATATCGATTTCCCCAAACAAGACTTCACAGACGAAGAAAAAGAAGGTAATTTTATTTTTGCACATTAAAAATAAATCCTAAACACTATAAGGAAACTTAGATTAAATATGCCATCTCGATACAAACGCGTAAGTTGTCTTGCTCGTACCGAGAGAAGAAAAGGGATAGCAATATAAGTCGATGCTACAACTCGTCTGCGTAGCCGTCGTTAGTAGCGATATCCTATCCCTTTATTCCCTATATATAACCTATATCCCTTTATTAGTCAAATGGACTACTAAAAAAGTAAAATGGACCTTATTACAACTTGCCTAAAGTATGTTGTTAAATGATATCGCCGCTGTATTGGTTCGGCCTCCGACATAAGCCGCCTTCGCCGCGGTCCGTGTTTTTGAGAATGTAAACAAACAGAATGAAAGCAACCTTATTACTGAATACATAAAGTATATTTTTAAATGCTGCCACATATTAGACGTTACGTCTTTTGGTAAGAGCCGCTTTGCGTGTTTTATTGTTTCGTCTTTCCATTCGTTACAAAAATTGTGATCGAGTAACACGTCTTCTTCCTAGTTTATAATGTCGACTAAAAAAAATGAGAAACGAGTTTCGACACGAAAAAAATCTGTGTTACCGCTTAGTGAAAATAAAAATGCTTGATCGTTTACGCCTTGGAGAGTCGTTTGCATCCATATTAGGTATTAAATGTCAACGAATCAACCAAGGAACGTATAATCCCATATAAATTACCATTCCGTATTCACGGTTTCTGTATTCGCGGCATATCTCCTGCGCTGTTTCTATTGCATATCAATGACATGTTGGATATCAACAACATGCATTGCTATACAGATGATAGTACTAACATGCAATAAAAGTAGCCATAGGCAGTTTTTTTTTATTAAAATAGAAATTAACAAATATTTTTAAAATACTAAACTGTTAAATATCAAAATTGTCAACTGTCATTAATGATTACACGTACACACTTATTACACGTGTCGTGCAAACATCCCTCGTTCCGTTGTGGAGGAAAATCATGGAGAACTTTTATCTCAAATCGAGACTCCTGTATCCCAGGTCTGACTCGGTACGGGAAAACTTGGTCCGATTCAATCCTACAAAGACACAAGTCTGCGCGTTCACGCTAAGAAAACCCTATTCACTGTAGTCCCACAATTCCAGAACACTCCTCTCTCCACCTCCAAGAGCATTGGAATCCTTGGTGTTGACATTTCCAGCGATGTTCAGTTCCGAGATCATTTGCAAGACAAGGTGAAGCTGGCGGCCAAAAAACTAGGTGTACTCGACAGAGCGAGGCAGCACTTCACGTCGGGGCAGAGGTTGCTGCTTTACAAGTCGCAAGTTCGGCCCTATATGGAGTACTGCTGCCATCTCTGGGCGGATGCACCCGGATACCAGCTTGGTCCTTTTGACTCGGTTCAACGACGGGCTGTGAGAATTGTCGACGATCCCTAACTCACTTGCCGTATCGAACTCTTAAGTCTAAGGAGAGATTTTGCATCCCTGTGCGTGTTCTACTGCTTGTATAATGGGATTTGGCTTGGGAGCGCTTGGGTTGTGGAATGAGCTCCCTGTCTTAGGACTACAGAATGGGGTTCTTCAAGAAAGAAGTTATTGGATTTTTGAAGGGTCGGCAACGCGCGACTGATATCCCTGGTTCATAGGTCACGGTGACCGCTTACCATCAGGCGGACCGTGTGCTTGTAAAAATAGTGAACCAACTGATCATTAATGTATTAGGTACATTGTAAGGACTTTCAAAACGTTTCATTAATGTTTTTTTAGAGGAATTAAAAAAAACTTGGCGATAAAGTGGGCTTTTCCACGCGGATTTTGAACTATAAAGTAAGCCTTTCCAAGCGACTGATATGATAAATATAACTAGTTACTGTAAGATAATATTATCTGTCTTGTGTGCGATAATCTTGAAAACGAATTTGGCGTTGCCGCCAGCCTCCAAAATTAATTCAAGTTGTTAAAAACATCTGGTTCAGAGATAACAATGACCTCCATTGCTGCATTGATTTCAGAATCTTTTTTTTTTCTTGATTTATCATTAGCATGTCGCTAATGCTATACTAGGTGCACAATGATTTTGTATTAATATCCTATCAATTATTATAGTATAACTAATATGTTTTTATTAAGAGTTTAAAACTTTAAATGTGTATTATAACAATGTGTACTAATTTAAATATTTGTTTCAGCTCTAAGGAAAATCCTTCGACAATCACCAATTAATAAAATATATAATGGACTTTCATAGGTATATTAGAATTATTAATTAAATCAATTTTGTGTAGTGAATGAAGTGATGTATGAACAAAGAGTAGCCGAGTTTTTCCACTATCATGTGTTGTAAATGTGAAAAACATTGTGATTGTTTTATAAAATTTGTAAATTATCCACAAATTACAGTATGAATAAAAAAACATTTGAAAAACATTTTTTTTTTATTTTAACTTAAGGTATCAACAATAGTAATAATACAGTATAATTTTGTGCACTTTTTTTTTTAATTTATCAACTATCTTACATGGCACATCAACATTCACAAAAATTTTAATAAATTTAGAAGTTTAAAATCTTTTTTAACAACAAAACGTACATAAACAATGTAAAATCTTTTATAGCCAACAATAAAACATAATGAAAACAGTCTTATTATACTAATAGTTAATTAAATAGTCACTAAATACCCAATGAATGTAACTACAAACCATATGATTACACACAGAATGTGAAAAAGACTGGATTCCAAAAAAACATACCTATCTGATGAGCACTGCTTAGTACTAATATTAAACTAAACTATATAATTGTATACAATTCTAAACTGATATTAAATTAAATAATCTTAATATTCGAACTTTCTATGTTTTCTTAGTTATACAACAATACAACTAAACTGATGCCCTAGCAAGAATTGTGATAAGACCGCTCGATGTACACATAATTACCCTAGCGAACCTATACAATATGTCGCGCCTAGTAAGTTGTGCGCACGCTAGCTGTGTTATTAGTCATGTGGCGCGTTGACTTCTGCGAGACGCAAATCAACTAGCTGTTACTATATGTATATTATTGTATATATGATATAGTATGTATAAGATCGATGAACTCTGATACCGTTTGACCGAACACCAAGAAACTTGGCACATCACAGTTTTTGCTTATTGTGTAAGTTTAGTTCGTCTATGAGAGTAGGCATGCGTCAGGCGCGGTGGGGTCCGGCGCGAGATGCGCCGCGTGCAGCACGCTGTTGACGACGGCACGCGCGAGGTACCCTGCGCACACCGCCGCGCTCGCTCGCGCCAGCGCTGACCCCGCCTCACCTTCTAAATCTTCACCCGCGTCCTGTACACAGACACACACCAGCGTAATCAAAGCTTAGTTTTCCGTACAAGAAAATTTACTATAACAGCGGATCGGAATAGATTTTTTTAATATTTTTAGACATAAATTTGATGAAACTTCTTTGGGCTCAGACTAGTATTTTACAAAAAGTTTAGTGATACACAGAAATCATGTACTTTGTAATGCTTAGATCTCAAAAACTGGAAGAGTTAGAGCAAGGTTAGTATATCACGTGTAAGTTAGTGCCTCCGACTTGCCAAAACCAAATACTCAAGAGTCGTAATTTTAGACCTTTGAAGGAGAAAAAGGTGTTACGCAAAAACCCGCACGCTACTCAGCCGAGTTAGATTCGTTAATGAACCTCTTTCTTGCTACCTACCTAACTGCACTACTTGCCCTAGATATATGTATTCGTCAACAACTTTGAGAATTGCATTTCCAATAACAAACCATTTTTTTTAGGAGTAATATGTCTTACAATATATTTTTTTTATCTTTTTACTTAATTTGCTCCCTTTTACTGTCTTTTTATGCAGAACACTTGTCTCAATACGGCGTGAGGTCATCAGTATTCTTGTTGGATTACATTTTTTATGTTTCCATAGTGCACTGGATGGGTACTACATATAATTACTGGAATGGAAGCATTGGTCTTTCGATTTATATATATTTTTTTCCTTTTAACATGACATAGAAAATAGTAACCTTGAGGTAGGTGGAGCAGGCGTCATCCAAGAGCAGATCGAGGTTTAGCGGCTGATGCAGGTAGAGCTCGGGGTTGCGTCGCAGGATGGTCGCCATCACGCCGAGCAGCTCGACGCAGAGCTGGCGCCGCGCCGCGCCCGACACACGCACTAGCGCCTCCTCCACAACAAGCGCAAACGACAGCTCAGACCGCGACATGTTCACTAGCGTCGGCTGCGCTGGGATCGCGTGACCCTTTCCAAATATAAAATCAATCATAAAATTGTCATTTTCCAAAAAATTGTATGGGAATTCCACGAATGTTTACTATTGTGTCATCTATAACAGTGGGTTGCAGCCTTTTCTTCAACAAATCATGTCCACATTACATTTTTTCCTGACAACTACGACATTGTAATAGTTGTGTTGTGTGAACTTAGATATTATTTATTATTCATAAATTTTAAATAATTATCACTCTAATTTAATGAATTATTGCATTTTTAAATTTTGAATCATTTAATTATTGACTTATAGAATTATATTATTATTATTGTATCATTAAAAATTGATCTATTAATTATTGAATTATTAAATTATTCATTATTTTCTTTACTAAATTATTATAGTAAATTATAATTCACTTATTACATTTTATTGAATTATATTACTATTATTTATTATTCATAAAATTTAAATAATTATCACTCTAATTTAATGAATTATTGCATCTTTAACTTTTGAATCATTTAATTATTGACTTATAGAATTATATTATTATTATTGTATCATTAAAAATTGATCTATTAATTGTTGAATTATTGCATTATTAAATTATTCATTATTTTCTTTACTAAATTATTATAATAAATTATAATTCACTTATTAAATTTATTGAATTATATTACTAAATGTTTTATATATATGCTACTACTGTTGTTACATAATGTTAATTTGTATATAATAAGTATTTTTCAACTTGGTTGTAAACGCTTTGGGGCAAACCTGTCAATTTACATAATATGTATAATAAAATAATAACTACGCGAGAATTTAGCCTAAATTAACTTATTGTTCTTGTTCTCAGCGTTAAGATCGCGTTGGTTATAACTACGTGAATACGAATGTTTAAGATACCTGAACAATAATTCCTTTAGGTGTCCGAAGCAGAATGTCCCAAACGTGAATGTAAAAATGTTTCGGGACACGACATAAACATCCTTCCAACTGCCGGCGTTGAAATGGCGTCAATCTGCAGAAATAATTCTATTAAATCAGGAAGTATAGAATGTTATTTGACAGCAAAATAAATAGACCTGGTTTATTTTAAGTTATTATTATGTATAGTCACATTTACATAACAAGTACAGGGAGGTTATTGGGAACAGTCTCGAGTTATTCGGACTATGGAATTCGTGAGTAAAATGTATCGAAGTCTGACTTACGTCTCGAAACCATGAATGTACTTGCATACATTTTACTCTCGAATTACTGAGTTGGATTAGCTTGAGACTGTTCCCAATAAGGTCCCAGGCTTCGAAGCGATAGTTGAGGCAAACTACACGCGCAAAGTTGATGTGTCTGTACATGTTAGCTGCGGTCACATCATTTGGTAAACGTTTTCCGTCTCTTTTGTGTACCTTTGTTACATATAGCAAGTATCTACAATATATGAACTTGTAACAATAAAACACTCTGCATGTTAAGCATGCGTCTGTGTGAGTAGTGTGTTTGCCTCAACTCACTGCGATAACGGTTTTACTACAACTAGCTTTTGCCCGCGGATTGGTCCTCTACCGTTGCACTATTAATCCTGCCTCCTCCTTAAAAAAAAACACCTTTTCCCATTGGAACCTTCGATCGGAATGAAAAGTATCCTATATCTTTTTGCGTCCCTCAAACAATACCTGTCCCAAAGAAACATATTAATTGGATGCACATTTGCGACGTTAAGGTGATTTGCCGGGCAGAGTTTTCATACAAAATTATTTCGCCTTTCTCGGAATCTTGGAAGTTCATACAACTTTCGGTTTAATTCGGTAAAAAGAGCTCGCTGTCTTTTTTTATTTTTGAAAGTAGTAGCACACAAAGACACATATTAAGACGCTATAATCGCCCACACTAATGAAAAAACTCACGCACATAATCGGTGAATGTAAGGTTCTTATGTGGTCAAAAAAACCGCTGTTATTCACTTAAAGCCATCTGTTAATTGTGATTGCTCTTGTGTTTGGATTATGTGAATTTTCTTCTCCTTGAATGTAGACTATTAAAAAATTCAATCACTTATGTAAGTACAGTAGATGTTGGCACAAATATCACTGCTCTTGCTTTTATGCTCTACAATGCTCTATGCTGTAGCAAACAATCTTACACCCCGCTTAATGTTAAGCGGTTTCCGGAGCCTTTATTGGTATTTCAGTTGGTTAGAGCGTTGGTTGCAAAAAGTCAGATACGATTTAACCGGAAGTCAAAATAGCTGGACTAAAAATAAAGTATTAAATCTTGATATCCTACTTAAGAAATATGTAGATGAAAGTTGATGTAAAATGTGTAAACTCACCCGCGCTCATCCGCCCAGTCGGAGACAGTGAGCACCTTGTGCAGCAGCGTGCGTAGTTTGTACGGTGAGAGGTTCTCCAGAGTGGCGTCGGCACGCTTCTCTTCAGGAAACAGATCTAAATAAATGCGGATTGCTTCTAAAACCCAGCCTACCCGAATTTTTAAAATGCCTCGGAACATATCTGGGTTCGTGCCAATGAGCCGCCCGCAATATAGCACTATTTCCTATAAACAATGATAAAATTTCACAATTAGTCTTGCCTGCGACTTGGTTCGAGTAAACTCTAGGCTATCGCATGTTTTAATAAATAAGTATTTCCGGCGCTTACCAGTCAGGAAATATTAAAGAACAAAAATACAATTAAAAAACCCACCCTTTATAATGGTCTTCTATTTACCTGAGCTCCCTAGCTCTTTCCAAATCTTAAGCATTCGCGGAAGAAAGTTCCTTTAAAACCGCACTGTACGTCACCAGTGACCATTTAGGTTTTAAGGTGTGAGGATGCTGTCCGATGGCATGTGGAGCGATGGTAGACATACCGTGAGCATCATTTCGAGCAATTCCTCAGAACACAGCCCATTTCAAAATAAAAACACGTATTTATTGAGTGATTTAAAGTGATATTTTTATTGCATTGTAAAGTACACATGTTCCGATTTAGTATGGAATAAAATATCAGGCAAATGTCCCCGCAGCTCTAATGACAGGCCGTTGCTCTTTCATTGAAATTTTCGATGATTTTTGACAAATGGCTGTATATTACCGATGACGCGTTGCTCCTGAGTAACTTACTATCCGTAATCGACCCAGTACCTTCAAAATTTTGACACATTAGGGGCACTTTCCCAACCGAAAATGCCGCAAAGTTTCCAAGCGGTCTGAGGGTAACCTTTTACCATTGTTGTAATAAGTTTTCACAATGATAACGCGTTCCTCTTTCTTATGTAACGTTCCATTTTTATTAAAAAAAATCATAATTGACAGCTTTCAAATTCTAGAGTTGCCACTTGTACCAAAAAAATAAACAAAATTTAAATAGTGCACTCTTATTAGCTAACTACATATATCCTTGGACTTGAGGGTCTGATACGGTATAGGTAGATAAATAGGTAGATCGACTATAGGTAGACCAATTATTCTGAGCGAGGGTTATTTAAAAATCTCTCGACTGTCGACTGCTTAGCTTGCATTTTCAATAAAAATATCACGGTTAATATTGAATTACAAGTTACCTGTTGTAACACTGCACCAATAACGTCGTACGGCTGTATCGTGGAATACATCACTGACTGTATCTCCCCAGGTGTCATCGGTTTATCGAACACCGTTTCTTTTTGTCCAATGACGCCAACTGTTAACTGTAAACAAATTGCTACTTTTTATTTGCATTGAGGTAAAACCAATTCAGTTTCTTTCCATATACACTTATTCGATTAAATATCTACAACTATAAATATTAAGCGACTCAAACTGCGTATTTATCATTTACATAGGTCTTTACCGTTTGGCCCAAAAAGTATGTAGGTACTACTTTTTGAAATTTAAATGATAGGGAAATATTATATGCCATCAAAAACAAAACTTGTAAAAAAACCAAGTCTCGCAAATCAGTTCTTCAACCGTAAAAAGTTGTGAGATCCATGTAATACCAAGTCGGTTAATTTATTGAGTCCCTACTTAAGGGACCTTCTGTCTTAAGTTATTACGTAATTAGCTAATCCAACAACATCTAATAGCGACTACAGTAATAATAAAAATCTCTTATGTTTAAATAAAATAGATTGACTTGGTCATCACGTGAAAACACAATGTAATTGACAAGCAGTACATATTATAGTAAATAAGATTGTTTAGTGCGAAGGCAAAATCATGATGGCTTTGTATTTTTATGCGATGGCCAAGTCAAGATCTATCAATCTATGGAACTCACAACTTTTTAAGGTTGATTTGCGAGACTTGGTTTTTTTACAAGTTTTGTTTTTGATGGCATCTCATTTCGTTTTGTAGATAGATCTCCCTCTTTCTTTCCAGTACTCTCTACTTTTTAAATACCAACAACGAATTTTCTTAAAGCCCACTCTCTGTCTTATGAGCTTCTCTTATTTTTGTAGGTAGTCTTCCTCTTTTTCTTTTCCGGTACTACTTTTTGAGCTTCGGGCATGGATGGCTATTTACATACAGTATTTCCTAATCCATTGCGACTACTAGTGCTGGTACGCTAAAGTTTTTTTGTGCAGGAATACGATTAATAGGTAAACGGGACTTAAAAGTACTTAAAACATATTAATATGTTTATAAAATTATCCAAACAACGTTCGAATTGTTGGCAAATAATATTGGTAAACCAATAAGGAAGCCTTCCAATCGTCAAAGAAATAATAGGTAGCAATCGAAATTATAAACGAAACTCGCAAATTTAAGGTACGATTACAACGTATTAATATACCTTAAAATTATCTAAAGAACGTCCAAATCGTTAACAAATAATATCAGTAAATCAATGAGTAAGCCGTCAAACGAAAATCGCAAACTTATAGGTAAGATTTCTAGTCACATCCGAACAGCACGAGGACGCTCGCGCATATGAGCGCGGCTGTCGCTCGCTTGGCAGCATTTATTCGCGTGTGTGGGCGCCCCACTTGTATTCACCTCTGTGCGCGCCGCTGTTAATAACAACCTAACTTACACACGTTGTTACAAGTTTTGTTTTTGATGGCATCTCATTTCGTTTTGTAGATAGACCTCCCTCTTTCTTTCCAGTACTCTCTACTTTTTAAATACCAACAACGAATTTTCTTAAAGCCCACTCTCTGTCTTATGAGCTTCTCTTATTTTTGTAGGTAGTCTTCCTCTTTTTCTTTTCCGGTACTACTTTTTGAGCTTCGGGCAAGGATGGCCATTTACATACAGTATTTCCTAATCCATTGCGACTACTAGTGCTGGTACGCTAAAGTTTTTTTGTGCAGGAATACGATTAATAGGTAAACGGGACTTAAAAGTACTTAAAACATATTAATATGTTTATAAAATTATCCAAACAACGTTCGAATTGTTGGCAAATAATATTGGTAAACCAATAAGGAAGCCTTCCAATCGTCAAAGAAATAATAGGTAGCAATCGAAATTATAAACGAAACTCGCAAATTTAAGGTACGATTACAACGTATTAATATACCTTAAAATTATCTAAAGAACGTCCAAATCGTTAACAAATAATATCAGTAAATCAATGAGTAAGCCGTCAAACGAAAATCGCAAACTTATAGGTAAGATTTCTAGTCACATCCGAACAGCACGAGGACGCTCGCGCATATGAGCGCGGCTGTCGCTCGCTTGGCAGCATTTATTCGCGTGTGTGGGCGCCCCACTTGTATTCACCTCTGTGCGCGCCGCTGTTAATAACAACCTAACTTACACACGTTGCCATGCCAGCTACGTATGTAATCTACATCTACGAGCTACATACCATATGGGATTAAAAAGTTATTTATGCAGTTGGGGTATCTAGAAAACTGGAAAAAATTGCGAAACATTTTAGTTTTTCCTTGATTTATACACTAAAAACTAATTTTATTCAAAATTTGAAGCTTCTATGTCTACTAGAAGTGCCTTAGAGTTTTGATGATCGGTCAGTCAGTCAGTGAGTGACAAAATTAAGAACTTAGACTAGTTATAATTCTGAAACTACGGGTTCAAATTAAATGAAATTTGAAAAATACCGTGTTTATACAATGCTTGCTTGGTAACTAGAAATACAGGCTTCTAGTTTAATCCACAACGAAGTTATAGGGGGTCGAAAATGGCCTAACTGCTTCGAGAAAAGAATGGTACGGCCCACGGAGCAAATACAGAGAGGAGTTGGCATATGCAACTGGGCACTGTGATTCTCAACTATGGCCTGACGTCATCACTGTGGGCGTGGCCTCATTCAGTCTGCTATCGTTGCATATCTTTGTTTGCGTGTTATATATTTAATGTTTTATTTAAAGTAATCTAAAGGCAAGGATGAAGTGTTGTATTTCATCATGTAAAAACTACTCGGATAAACGTTCTGATGCCATGAATGGCATTTCTTTTCACTCGTAAGTAATTTTATTTTTTATTTATTAAACGAAGCTCTAGAAAAATCTCTAATTTTCATGTCCGCAAACACTAGTTTTACTCGACAAGAGATGGCGCACACTTTACCTTGTATTTCATTATATTTAAGCAAAGAGATTTACATAATTATATGTATTTAAATTTGTTATAATTATTACTGTAAATTTTTGACGATAAATATATAGTCTCAACATATTTATATATTTATTTTCAAAGTACGATCGCCATCTGTCGTGTAATAGCAAGCAATTGTCATGACAGGGCCGTAATTAGAATTCAATTGCTTACATTACCTATAATTTTTAAAGAACAAAGTATGGGTTATACCTACATTCTATCGATATCAATATATATTTGCGTTGTTACCTAATTATCAAGATTTTAAATTACGCTCCGGATTTCCATCGGAAGATAATTCAAAACAGCAATGGATTCAAAAAATTAACAAACTGGATTGGACTCCAAAAAAAATACAAGGGTTTTTCTTGCCATTTTAAAGATGAAGACTTCGTTGTGACTAAAAAAGGGTAAGAGTAACTAAAAGGGGGCGCAAGGGGAAAAATGAACGGACAAACACTGAATTTTTCTGAAAATAATATAGCATCCGAATTAAACATACTGTTTTATTATTTAATTTCTAAGTACGTCCTTGTTTACGTCGTACTCTTGTGGCATGGAGGGTGTGGGTGTGCCTACCAGTCCCAAACCAGACATCAGTGTTAACTTGTGAAGTTGAATAAATTAAGAAATTAGAAATGAATTAACAAAGTAGTCCTTTATTGGTTAGACAGACTAAGACAAAGGTCTTCTCACCCCCTCGCTGTGTCACGCATGAATTTATCCAAAAACTCAATTACAGCCACTCCTCTTTCTATTTGCTTCATGCGTGTAGGTTATAATTTAAAAAAAAATATGTTTTATAATTAAATTTCTAAGTACGTCCCTGTTGGGGTTCTACACTAGAGCACTCTAGTGACGAGTATAAACACTAGTAGCATTACTATTGTAGATGAAGCCAGTTGTTATTGCTATTGACCGGTAGATGGATATAGGGGCGTATGAGGGGCGCCAATGTACTCCTCACCCCCGCATTCTGTCACGCTTTCATTGTAGGCAAAAGTTTATTACGGCAACTCCTCTTTGTATTTGCTCCGTGGTATGGCCGTGCCGCTTTTTTTTGCTCGACTTGGCGGGGGCACTGCGGTGCCCCAAGATAACCAAAGTTCTGACTGAATTCACACATTCAATTAATTCTATAAATAACTTGATTAAGTAGGTAGTTTTTTATTTATTTAATTAATAATTACTGACATTTTATAAAAATGCAAAATGAATAAATACTTTCTGTTCTTGCAATAAATGGCCATAGAATCGTAGCCCATTATGTCGTTTGAAACAAAAAGTACTTATTACCCCCCCTCGATATTATGTATTTTGAGTAGCGAAAAATTTAGTGTAATGAATTTAGTATGGTATAAATTCAGCTTTATCTTAAGCACTCACGCAAAACAACTTCCTAACGCAGTGGACATCGAGGCTTAGAACATTGTCCAAGGAAAAGCCTTGTGTCCTCGCAGCAGGGACATATTACGTTACTCTGGTTGGTACCTCACTAAGCAGAGGCCCACTGTAACGTACCTGTTTGCCATTGACAAGCACGGTGGTGATAAATGGGCTGATGGAATCAACGGTGTGGTTGAGCAGCGAGGAGCAGTACCGCACGGCGCGCCAGTGACGCAGCACGCCTGCGCTCTGGTACAGGCTCTTCAGCGAATCGAGCGCCGTAATACCGTTTATCTGCACACAATATACGTGCCAATGGTTACCTTCAACTAATGTTATTTAATATTAAAATAACATTGTGTATGTATTAAATAGCAATTATGCAACTGTTACATAATAAGTAACTCCTTGACACAAGTGCTAATTTTTTGTTAGGAAGTGAAGCCACAGCACGAGTGTTAGAATAATTAGCTATATGCGGCATATCAAGGTTTAAATCCCTGAAAGTGTCACAAACACTCTAACAAAATATTTTGAAACCGACCAGTAGGTCAATTAAGGTTCAATTACAAGCTAAAGAAAATCGTAACCACACCTGTTTTAAAACCTCAGTGTTTTATTTTTGTATAAACCTAACATCTACATGCTTATGCATTCCTAGTATATAAATTCTTGTATATGTAAGGTAATTGGACACATTACCTTCATCGAAGATACATTATGTTTAGACGCAAGTTTATCATAACCTTATTTATTTATTATTTAAATTTAACACCGTATACCGTGTTTATATAATAGTCTGGAAACACGGTATCAGAAGCACATCGATGGGCTCACCACCTATCATGCAAGACTTGTAGTTAAGGAAAAGAGGCCACTGGCTGAACTTTTCGGGTAATAAAAACCGTGACGTTTTACTTATGCTATATTTTTCTGGCCTAAAAGGCCTAACCTTTAAGGGTCTGAACGAGTTCATTGGTTTTCAGACAACATTAAGTCTCACTTCAAAAACATACGAATGACAAAACGTTCAAAATTATATCAATATTTCTTTTCTTACCTCATACATTGGTCCTTCTCTTTCCATTAGAATGCCCCATAACTGACACTGAGCGAATATATTGTCAGTAGACCGTAAGGCAGCGACGATGTCAGGGGTTGATCGGTGTTTGTAGGAGTCGTAAGAAACGCTCTCTTCCCGATACGTGAGCGTACGCGGAACGTCCGTTAGTGATTGGTATCCGATGTACTCGTGCTCTAATTGTTTGAATTGTGTAAACATCTCTGATGGAAAGTCGCCTTGGCTCATGAAATCCAGATGCTCTGTGGTAAGAAATTATATTTTTTATTAAATTGCTAAAAATGTGATATTTTACGTAGGGATTTTGCGGGCGGGAAATTATTCAATTGTAATAGTGCTTTTTACTTTAACAAATAAAAAAAATAGAAGTGCATTATGACGTAAATTTTATTGTTTTCATTGCGTTGACTCTTTCCAAAAATTATGAATGAAAAATTTAAAATTCTTACCCATACAAGAGCTGGAGATAAGATTTTGTAGTCGTCCAAGGCGAACCTTGACGCCGTCGCAGTGGCCCTTCTTAAGCATAGCGAACAAGTCGAGCATCTGCTTGAAGTGTGGGTCCCGCATGTGTTCTTCGCGGACCAGCAGACACACCGTGGGCCGGCCCGAAAGGCGCCAGTATCTAATTATAATACATGTATCAGGAACAATACACGCAGACCACACTTCTCTACATACGAGCTACTAGATCGCCCTATTTGGAGTAGGCTTGAATAGTTATTTTGCTAAGCATCTTTCGAACGACCTCCATTTATAAAAAAAACCGGAGAAGAGCAGGCGACTCGCGCACCGAGGGTTCCGTACACACTTGTAACAAAAAAAAGTCAGATTGCAGCAAACAACTTTGTATTTGAAAAAACGTTCTCTCATACATTGATATATGTTACGGTCAATTTTCAAACTGCAAAAGCCATTGCCCAAAAATGTATGGACAGGTGATGCAATTTTTTTTTTTTTCTTTTGCCAGAAATGAAATCTAGTTATTAATTAGAGGACTATATAAGAAGTCTGTATAAGAAAAAATTAGGTCTCTAAACCGTAACCTTACCACAGTATAACGGGCTACTACTACCGCGTCCCTCGATTTAACAGTCAACTGATTACCCACTGAGCCACAGAGCCGACATACTTAATAAACGTAAAAATACCAAGCACTTAATCTTTTTATCTCTACTTCCTTGCCTGTTATTAGTTACGTTGTTACGGCTACATCACTGATCTGATTTTGATGAAACTTGAAAAGGAGATTAACTAGCATCCGAGGATAGACATAGAGTATATAAATAAGGCAATGCGAAAAAGGTAACGGGCAAAAGCTAGTATTTTCAAAATAAAACTTTGCCTGCAAAAAAAAAATAGCAACTATTCAGCCCGTTATACTGTGGTATGGTTACGGGTTGGAGACCTTATCTTTTCTTATTCAGAATTCTTATACAGCTCTCTAATTATGACATACATTTAATTTCTGGCGAAGAGAAAAATAAATTTGCATACAAAAGGGTCATGCCTTTAAGATTAAAATAGAAATTTTTTTTTGTGATGTAACTTCGAGTTAACGATTATCAGGTTTTTCCCTTACTTGTGCTGTGTCTTGTCAAATTTGGTTGTCAAAAACGGGAAAGTTTTTTTTTGGAAGTGTCTAAACATGCGGCATAAATGACAAATATTTGTATTGCGTTAGAAGCCTGTTTTTTACAGCTTTAAGTGACTGTAGAACTAAGTAATTGATATTAGTTTCAACTTGATATCTCCACGCGCTCTGGAGAAAAAGGGTAATAGAAAGACAGACGCACGACGGAGTTATCCTATAAGGGTTCCGATTTTAATTCATTCAGGAACGGAACTGTAAACAAAAAAAAAAAAAGAAAATTCACAAGAACAAAGAAGTAGAGCATTAATGCAAACAGGAGTCTAGTAAAGTTACTGTATGAACTTCAGCGTCATTATTTTTTACACAAAATATAAAAGTTAGGTATTCCAACAGGAACTCACTTTCCAACAAATTGCAGCTCGGTTTTGATGTCGTCAATGAGTAGAGCCATGTCCCGGTACAGATAAAACTCTGACACCTCAAATATAAGAGGGTAACACAGAACAGTCATCCCACATACCCTGTAAATCTAAAAATTTTAGTGCTCAATATGATATACATAATTAATACATTAGAGATTAGAACAAGTCTTGAAATTTTTGTTTCATACGTCACTTTGTTTGAAAAGTTATTTTTTATACATTTGCTCATAAAGTTATATCATTACGTAATGTTTTGCGAGCTGGAAGTTGTCGATTGAGCAATAGTGCTTTTTACTTTTCTAAATAAAAAATAATGCTAAAATTTATTTCTTTCATTTTTTCGCAACTGAATGTCGTTCAATTCACGTGCGGGAATGTCATTCCAACTCGTTCCGACTGTTATATAAACTGATATGTTATCGGCACTCGTCGTAATAGCTGATTTCCCGCACTTATAATTAAACAAACTATTTCTACATACTTTTTGAAAAAGTGGCTCCAATTGCACCGCTTTTAGGTTCATAATGCAGCTTATACAAAACGCGTGCATTTTACTTTACCATAACTGCATTAGTGGGTAATGACATATTTTTTAAACTCAGCAAAATATAAGCTGTTATCACGGTCGGTAGCTGGGCTTCAATAATAATGTATGATTACTTTCACGAGCATTTTCTACAAATATTTGTGTAATCAAAATGTAGTTGTGATGTTTTATTTACTTTTACGCGCAAGTGACTTGAAAAATGTCGTATAAAACCCGTGATCTATGGCCATTACACACGATGCAGGATTTCAACCCGAGCCGCTAGGCAAGGGCGTGAGGAGCCGAGAACTTAATTTTAACAGACGTAAAACCTTCAATGTCTACACCAAAAACTAAGTGACAAACTAGGAAACACTCAAACATTATAAAACTTTGTAAAAGGTATTATACCTTGCTAGTCCCCAAAGATCCAACGGGTCTTATAGGCCGTCCAGTGAGTTTCAATTTCGGACAGATGCCCAGCTGTCTGTACACGTGTACCAGTTGTGTAGAACTGCAAACCTGGCATTAGACAACTAAGTCTTATAAAAAGAGATGCGTAAAATATATAACATTTGTTATCAACATTTACTATATTTCAATTCCCTTGTATTCTCTGCCTAGTAATAATCGCCCAATTTAACGGGAGTTACCTTTTACACTGACAGGGAGAAAAAGTCAACTTTATCTATAGCAGTGCAAACAATTTAATTTAATATAACTACTTCGTTACGTTCTCGAACACCCCGGGGTTTTTCTTTTACTTTTTGGAGGGATACGGTACGGTTTTATTGATGGCACTGCACCGACGGCTGTTGTCACATAATAGCAGTCGTTAGGCCAAGTCGGCCTTAAGGGCTGCTTGAAAATTCTGACAGTCCAGTGATCACTAGCTTGTCAACTTCTGCCAATTTGCACCAGGCCAGCTCGGTTGCCTAAATCTTCTGTTTCGGGTTGCGTACGCAAAGGGTGCCAACGTAGCCCTATTACTAAGCCTTAGAATTCTACTCTAGAATCCTTCGCTGCTCTCCAGATCCAACTTAGTCCCTCGACTTTAATTCCCTTTTATTTCACTTGTTGTATAATCTACTATTTTGCTGTATTGTAAGACGGTAAAACATACAAACTTCAAACGTAAAACGATTATAATGTCAACACTACACTATAATAATAAGGTATTTATTATACCGATCATTTGCGATTCAGGCTCGTTAATTCTGTAGCGGTTCGGAACCCTCGGCCTGCGAATCCGAATCGCTTTTGGCCGGTTTTTTCCCGTTGCCCTATAGCGGGGACAAATAGCGGCTGAGGCAAATACCGACATTTTAAAATAAATCTGTAATACTTTGAAGTGTCGTCCTCAGTAGTTTTGAAGACGAAGCAAAGCAAATAATATTCGTAAAGTTGTATAAATTTTATGAGCGCAATAAAAAAAAGTCTTACCTGCACGGGTTCCACTTCATGCGGTGTCTGTGTCTGTATGCCGTAGGTTCCCATCATGGCTTGCAAGCGCATGGATTCCGCTATCAACACCACTTGCACAACCAGATCTGTCGCAGTACCCTGTCCATTGAAAACTTCACTTTAAACTTGAACTGACTCTGGTTTCGCCATAGATAGAACCCTATAGTGCTAGATTTAAGCGGAAATGAAAAAAAAAAAATAGTGATACAAAATACAGCCCTAAAGCGAGAAGTCAAAACTTCAGGCTCTTTAAACAAAGTATTTTTAAATTGTCATTTTAATATATCCGAAGATGCCTAAAGCAAGATGCTATCTCATTATTAATAAAATTTATGTTAATAAGGTAATAAGTAAATAATACTATTATAATATGTTATAGTATAATTGTCACTGATTTGAAATAGTGCAGACACGCGGCTGCGTTACCACGTGGTGTTTTTGTCAAGTAAAAAGGACGGAAACGGCACCCACGTTGCTGGTGATGGGTGGGATGGACAGATAAGTCACCTATATAACGCACTGTCTATACCTCCAACGGCAATTTTGTTCAGTCGATCTACAGGATTGCTTTGGAACGTGACCATTGTCGTAACCTTCGTAACCTTACTGTTCTGAGCAATCTCGGTTGTATGAGCGTACCTTGCCACCGTAACCATTGCATAGGAGACGCTCGTCACACAGTAACCATTGTAACGTTGGGTACAGGCAGTGGACGCAATAGTGTACGGACCCAAAGGAACATTGCTGACTCCGCGACGTTTTCATTGGGAAAACGATCACGGATCGCGCCCGCTAACCGCGGAGGGGAAAGCCCAGCGCTTTCTGCACTCGGGCAGCCGGAGCTGTCTGTGGGGTCGCACATTTCCAACGCTCACCTTGAGCCGACGCCGATGCAATGACGCGGTGACGTCACGACTTAGACGCCGACGCGGTTAACGCTCGTCGAAATGAGTGACAACAGTACACCCCACCGACCCCAACCAGTGCTTCCGACGCAGCAGTCGCGCCTCGAGGGAAAATCGCCGAGGACAGTCTATGAGCATGATTTGATCATTACTCGTAGACTTCAAAGTGCCGGCCTGCTCTCCGAGGGAATGCTGCGATGGATGCAGGAATACCTCACCCAGCAACGGGATGAAATAGGCACTACCAATCCACCAGAAATGGTAGAATCGGAAGACCCCGTCGCCATTGAGTTCGCCGCCAATGCGCCGATTTTACTACCGCGCGTCGACCACCCTGGACGCCGGCCCAGACCCTCTGAAGACGAGGACACCCCCGCGAAGCGCCGCTGCAAGATAGTGGACACCGTGGACCACTCTGACTCTGCCCCTATCACCTCCGCCTCAGACAAGAGCGAGAGCGAACGTGCGAACGAGACAGAAACACAGCCCCCCCGCCCCGCCTCAGCTGCCGCTGCCGCCCCGCCCCCAAAGCCACGCGCAGTCGATGCCAAGAAGGCCGATAAGCCGATCCGCGACCCCCGCATGACTCGCTCACGCTCCGATGCCGTTCCACGACATTCGTGCAGCGGTTCAGAGTCGGAACAAACCAAGCCAAACACCAAGCAATGGTTGAAGAAAGCACCGATCCCGCTCCCGCAAAGGGACACAAAAAAGAGTCGCTCAAAAGCCACCGCCGCGACACAGAAACCAACACCGACGCCGACGCCGACGTCATACGCGGCGACCACAAAGATGCCGCCGCCCGCCC
Source organism: Apoda limacodes (assembly GCA_946406115.1). Taxonomy (NCBI): domain Eukaryota; kingdom Metazoa; phylum Arthropoda; class Insecta; order Lepidoptera; family Limacodidae; genus Apoda; species Apoda limacodes. Next base: position 11,417,346 of record OX291545.1, read on the forward strand.
AACCCGCGCGATCAAAATCATCCGCCCAACCGGCCAAGCCAGTACAGTCGACGGCGACCGTCCATACGGCCCAGTCGGCTAACGCTATGGCCCAGTCACAGCGAACGGAAGCCGCCACTGCAAGCTCGTCGACTCAACAGGACGCAGTCACAGCACAAGAGCCTAAGAAGCCACGCTACCCGCCACTTATTGTGGAACGTCTACCACAGTGGGCGGCCCACTTTAAGAAAATAGCGAAGGAACTGGGCCATAGACCAAACGCCCGACCATTTGGTGCAGGAGTAAAGTTTAGCCCAGCCAGCGCAGAGGAATACCGCTACATACAGCACTACCTAACGAAGCTTGAACAAGAGGAGAAAATCAGCTGGTTTTCCTACTCACTACCCGCCGAACAGAGCGTTAAGGTTGTGATACGCGGCCTCCCGGCAGACACAGACCCGGAGGAAATTGTCGCCGAGCTTAACAACCGCGGATTCGAAGCTGAATACGCCAAACGCATCCAAGCGCGACAAGGAAAGCCAGGCTGCATTTTCTTCGCGCAGCTAAAGCGTACCCCAAACCTGCTGCCGGCGTTGTTTGAAGTCGACGAGCTTCTTCTGATGCCGGGAGTCATCATCGAAGCATGGAGGGGGAAAAAAGGACCTGCGCAGTGCCATAGATGTCAGCAGTTTAGGCACTCCTCGCATAACTGCCATCGTCCACTGGCCTGCGTTAGATGCGGCGACCCCCACCAAGCCCACGAATGCCCCCGACCCCGGGACGCTCCGCCGACCTGCGTCAACTGCGGAGGCCCACACGCAGCCAACAACACTACCTGTCCTGTGTTTCGCCGTGAGATGCGGAACAAGAAAGCAGGCACCGTCCCGCTCACTAAAATGGGTAAATCAACGATGGTGCAGACAACTGTGGAAGAATCTGCGCCCGCTTAACTGATGGCCCCGGCAAACGACCCGCAACCCAAGAATACCACAGCACAGCCTAAGAAAAGGAGGGGAAAAAAGGGCACAAAGCCCACTACGGCCAAAGACATAACCGGGACCAACAAAACTTCAGCCACTACAGCAGCCAAGAAGGATCAAAGCTACCTGACCACGTCCATCAGCGTTATCCAAGAATTGCTGCAAGCAATTAAGACAGGCGGAAACGCAGAAGCCATCGCTCTCAGAGGTGTACTCCAACTCGTGGGAACCCATGGGAAGTGAGAGACCTTAGAGGGTAAGAGACGCCTGCTGCAGCTTTTCCTGGAGGAACACAGCGTGGATGTTGCACTTATTAGTGAGACCCACCTCCGGGAAAACTCTCCATATGCCATCCCGAACTACATTAGCTACAGAAAGGACGAGAAGAACGAGCAAGGACGAGCCATGCGGGGCTTAGCGGTGTTCGTTAAGAGGTGCGTCGTCCATCAACCACTACCACAGAAAACCCTCTCATCGATGCAAGCCCTAGGAATAGAGATCCAGATTGCTGGCAAAATAGTCAGACTCTACGCAGCATACAGACCGCCCAACACGAAACTCAGAGTACAAGAGCTAAGAAGTCTGCTAGAGTCCGAATTTCCGACTATTGTTGCCGGCGATCTCAACGCCAAGCATCTCTCCTGGAACTCCAGTAGGATCTGCCCGCAAGGACGACTCCTCTTCCAAGACTCAGTAGACCACCAATATGATGTCGCTGGACCACAAGAACCGACCCATTACTGGCGAACGGGTGCGGATATTTTGGATGTCGTGGTCTACAAAGGTCTAAGAACACCGCCTACTCAAGAAGTCCTACATGAGCTCCAATCAGACCACCGGCCCGTTCTTCTCACCCTGGATGAGCTCCCTGCAAGAGTGGTCAGGGCGTGCACGCGCCGGAAAACAGACTGGGGGATTTTCCAGGGAATCCTACAGGACACCGCTCCTCTCGGCTCTATGACCAACGCCGAAGAGGTCAACAGAGCAGCCGCATCCTTGTCGACGAACATACTAAGCGCCTTAGATAAAGCATCGCACACCACCTCACACCGTGGTGGGAGAAACCCTATCCCGGTGTGGATACAGGAACTAATACGCGAGAAAAGGAAGCTTCGTATGCAATGGCAGCGCACAAGATGCCCCACACTGAAAACCCAGCTGAACCGCCTCATAGCTAAAGTCAAGAGAGTACTCGATGACCACGCCGGTAGGTCTTGGGATAGGCACGTCGAGTCCGTGGGCGATAATATCCCGTCCGTTAATCGCCTATGCCGGCAGCTGTCTACTAAACCCGATCCTGTCAGACCGCTGCTGGACAGCGATGGCCTACCTCATTTTGGCGCGCAAGAGCGATCGGACATTTTCGCCGAGTGTTTGGAGAAACAGTTCCGACCCAACGCAGCAACGAACCAAGATCATGTCAACGCAGTTGAGCGACACCTTCGGGATTACTTCACTGCACCCCTGCCAGCATCAGAAGACCCGATTTTCTTTTCGCCCGGCCAAGTTTTACGGGTGTTACAGAGAACCAAGCCGAAGAAGGCCCCGGGCGCAGATGGCGTAACAAACTCGGCCCTACGTCACTTACCACGCAAAACCATAGCAGCAGTGACAAGTTTGTTTAATGCCATCATGCGCACCGGTCAGTTCCCCGATGAATGGAAGCTCGGCGCTGTCATTATGCTGCCGAAGCCGGGCAAAGACTGGAGAAAACCAGATAGCTACAGGCCCATACAACTGCTCAGCATGATCTCGAAGGTGTTCGAAAAGCTCCTGCTGACGAAATTGCTGCCACACATTAGTTCCCGGTCGGAACAGTTCGGCTTCAGATCCGAACACTCGACAACGCTCCAATTAACCAGGGTACTGCACTCAATGACGACCAGTCTCAACATGAGACAGCAGACAGTTGCAGTATTCCTGGACATGGAAAAGGCCTTCGATAGGGTATGGCACGAGGGGCTGCTATATAAACTATCGACGTCTACAGCCCCACGACGCATCATAAGAGTTGTGGCCTCTTTTCTGCACAACCGCCGTTTTCACGTGGTAGTTGAAAATATTAAATCAAGAGAACGCTGTGTGGAAGCCGGTGTTCCTCAAGGAAGCTGCCTCTTCCCTGCCTGCTACGCCCGATACACCGATGACATACCGGTGCCGAAGGACGTCCAGTTGGCACTATTCGCAGATGATGCGGCATTCTATGCCGCGTCAACTAACAAATATTACGCTGCACACAAGACGCAAAGAGCACTGGATGACCTGCCTTTATGGCTATCAAGATGGCGGCTATCGGTCAATGTCGGGAAAACGCAGGCCATTCTCATTGGAAGAGTCAAGCACCCACCACCTCGTCTTCAACTGCAGGGCCAGGAGATTGAGTGGCAAAATAAGGTCAAATACCTTGGCCTTACAATTGACCGTGGACTCACTATGGAAAACCATATTGCTAGCACTATCGAGAAATCGAAGGTAGCGCGAGCCAAACTACGCCCACTTCTTTCTTCGAGGCTCCCTCTGCGATCGAAACTCGAGATCTATAAGTCCTACGTTAGCCCAAGAAAAACCAGGCCCTAAGGACCATCGTCGATGCCCCGCGGTACGTGAGGAACGCGACCATCCAGAGGGACCTCAAGTGGGAAAGTCTGGATAATTTCGTTCGACGGCTGGCCACATCAATGTTTGCGCGAGCGGACGAGTCGCGTCACGAACACCTCCGTGGCATGGCTCCGCTGCATGCGCGACCGCCAGACCGTCGAAGCAATAAGCAACCCAAAGACAAGAAGACGCCCCGGGACTTATTAGAAGAGTCTACGGTCCAACGGACAGCCAGGCAAGGTGCCACTCAATCAACCTCTGCCACGTGAAAACGAAACCAACATCCTGTTCGCTGTAGCGGACAGCGGAAGAAACCACTGCAAAAGAGCCACAACTCTGACACAGTTTCCCCACTCTATTTAAAAGTAGAGCGAGAAGAAAACCGCATCATCATCCAACGGCAATTTTGTTCAGTCCGCCGCTCTGGTCGCATCAGGTCGTCACGCTGCCGAAACTAAATGAGAATTTAGTATTGAAAAACATTTCAGTTAGTACAATGGATTGTGTAACTTTTTTGTAGAAGATTATATTTTATTGTGTGTTTTTAATTATGTAGAATTGTTATAATATAAATGATAAATTAACATTACGTAAGTAATACCTAGCTGAGAGTTTTAGCTCTGTGTGGCATTTAGCCGGACCAGTCATTAAGGTCCTTAAGTACTTATAATTGTTGTTCTTGCAGTTTGTAAATAGCTTACGAATCTTAGAAATACTTAAAGGCGTAATTGTGTTTCTACTTGAAACTTGGATTTAATAAGTAGATACTTTATATCTCATAAAAGTTGATATTTATATTTTGATTTATATATCCAATCATCAAAATACCTACCTACATTATCATATCTATATACAGTCAAATCTAACACACGCATAGCATGCGATTTTTTTTTATGCTGTATCTATTGAACGACACAAATATCTAGTCTGACAAAAACATACACTGTGCGTAACAAACTATACATAATAATATTTAGGCATGCGATTTGATGATTTTGTATTCAGTAAGTGAAAGCAGTGTACCAAAATCTAGCTTTGAACGGTTACTTTTATGACTTTTTAGAGCGTCAGTGCTAAGAAAATGTCCAGTACTTCCTTCTTTTACGTAAAGATTAATACATTTCTTTCATGTCTGAAAAAAAAAACATATTTTTTTTCCAAACAGCTGTTAATTTCGGATACTTAGTTGACAATATGGATAAGAAAGAGATAGTTGAGGTAGTAAAAAGTGAGACACAGAAAAAGATGGAAATATCGAAGGAAAAAACATTTTCATAAAAAAATTCGTGCAAATAACAAGTTTATTTATAAGAGTAACATCAAATAAACTTTACAAGGAAGCGTCACATGCCAGTAAATTTGCCTAGAATATACCTAATACTCACAAATGCTGGTTTTGCCTGCAATTGGGGCATGAAATTAAAATAATTTTAGGACATAATATCAAGCAATCACAAAAAAATAATTAAAAAAAATAGTTTTGAAATCTCTAATCAACGGGACTTACAATTTCAATTAAAATTAACTAAATGAAAAATAAATGTTCCTGGACATTATAAACAGCGCCATCTAGTCCTAAACTAACTTCGTGTGCAGGTACCTGATCACTTCTTACTCTCACCTGAGCTCTGATGGCAAACATGGTCTTAACCTGTTTTTAGGCTTAGGTTGGGCAAACGCTGAGAATTATAGTTTAATTAAAAATTTCAGGAAAACCCTTGAAGTTATCAGGCACTTCGGGCAGTCTAGAGCTTCTCCACGCTTCTTATCTTTGCTATACGTACGTATCAGAATATTTTATCCCCTATTAGATTTTATTATACATAATTATGGCATTTTCTTATTTGTATTTTTGTAGTAGTTGACAGCATTGATTTTTAACTGGGATACACTTTACTAACTAGTAATTTCTAAAAGCTTTTACCTGAAAAGCGGAATATCGGCCCGCCCGGCGAGGCCTGTTGTACGAAGGCAGATATCTTCTGATGGGGTCTAGTTCGTTCACGTGTAACAGTCCTTCGGTGAGTAACTGAGCGAGCACGAACAGAGACTGAGCCCAAAGGAACAGCCCACCTGTATCTAACCCAAAATAAAAAAGGATAGTCTACTAGCTGCTCAAATTCTTTTAAAATAGAATTGTGTTACTATCATTTACGTTTCCTCCTTCCTTAACACCCACATCTTTAAGCTACATACCAGTGTGTCTTATCTAGGATACGCCATTACGTACTAGAGGAGACACCGCACTTGCCACCGCTGTTTCAAAAAATGCATTGTATAGGCTGCAGTTCCACGTGCTTTATTGATAGTGTCTATGACTAGGACTTTTACTACGAACTTTTTTTTCGAAATAGTAAGACTCTATTCAGTAGTAAAATGCATGACTATTTCACTTGAGTGGCGAGATTCAGTCATGCAACTGAGGACCTTTATGTAATGTCTCTAGATGCCTCTTAGGACAATTTTATTTAAACTGTATAAATTATCAAAACAATTAACAAGGCCAAATGTTATAAACATAGGGAAATATACCACCAAATATGTCTACACTAATATTATCAATGAGCGAATTTCGTAAGTTAATTTATATGTAGAAGGCAATCTCCAGAACCGCCGCACCTAGTTAAAAAAAAGGTGATTTAGTACGTATATCTTTACGGTTTTATTTAGTAACAGTGGTATTGAAACATAGCCTAATAATCTAAAAAACTCTCCTTAATTTTTATGCCTTTGTATTGTGCTGGTTCTAATTGTATTTCTATTATCTAGAGCAAATATAGTTTTTTTCACGCTAACAAAAACATGGTTAATTAAATACAAATAGAATAAGGTTTAATAAGAATATAAAAATGCAAAGCATAAGTTGCACGTATCTCTTTACGTATTACGCTTGCGTTCTACCAAAGCATTGTTTCTTATTATTATTGTTATTAAGCAAAAAATGATGTTTTAAGTAATGTTAAAAGAAATTGCCAAAGCAGAAGAAAATGTTAACACGTTTTAAGGATAAGAAAATACGAATTTTATATCACTTTAGCAATTTTACCTTTATTATCATCTTCGCCAGTGGAGCCTGCAATTATATGATTGTTTATATCTAGAAAATCATTCATATCACAAAATTAAACAAGAAGTTAATTAACACAAAAGTTGTACAACTATTTACCACATTTTAAAATTCTCTAAAAATAGAGAGTAATGAATATTTTCAAATATGAACTACCCCCATTTCTCTCCTCCCTCTTAGATACGCAGTTGGTTATAAGAAGGTCTTAATTTCCGCAGAGTGACACGAGCGTTAGCGTAGCGTTACTAACCAGTCATATTACCGTTTAACGTCATCTCTATCGAATGCGTTTAAGTTGCATATTCTGCTCTCACTCTGTGTTAGATAATGACGTAGTGTCGCGTCAGTCACGTAACCCTTTCTCTAGCGGCAGAGACTACAAAGCGCGGTATTTCTTTTATACCATAGGTATTCGAAAAAAGCTGCGTATGCTTTAGAATGGAATCTCAGAATATGTATAAGAATTCTAGACAGCAGTACGCTTAACTTTTATCTCATGACCTGCGGTGTGTAATGCAAATATTAAATATTATACATATATGCCATTATGCATCTACAGAATCTTATAGAATCTATAGTCAATTGGCTACTTATCTACAGTAAGAGTTTTTTTTTTGTTTTCCGTGTTTGTTGTATAAAATGACTACATGTACAGTGCGCGCGGATTTTTGTATCCCTGAAATAAGCACTATAAAATTATTCATTCTGCACATCTCGTAGCTAACATATTTTACTATTACATAAATGTAAACTTAAATATAGTAAAAATATAAATAGTTAAGTTATATAATTACTTACTAGCAGGGATTCTGCGTACAGAATAAGGCTCATTGCGTTCAGCCTCTATTCCTTCTCGGGGGACGTAATAGTAACTTGGTATCACAGGATCTGAAATCAAAATAAATTGAAATACTTTATTTCCATTTAAAAAAAAAGTATTAAATATTCTAGTTTTTTTCACTAGAGGGCATTTACTTTGCACTCTCAACAATCCATACAAAAAAAAGGTCCAGTTTAAAAATTTATATCAACACCTACTTTGAAGAGGATACAAGCTGTATCTGCTGTCGCCTTTTGTAATCCAAATAAAATAAATATTTATTAGTAGACATTACACACAGCGCCATCTGGTACCAAACTAAGCAAATCTTGTACTATGGATACTAACAACGGATCCTTTACATAAAGTTTTTTTTGTAAATAAATACATAGAAAACACCCAGTCTAAAAACAAACACTGTCTTGAGATTGAGAGAATCCAAATGCTGTCATTGTATTACGTTCTGACGCTAAAATACTGCTGAAGCCATTAGTACGTAGGATCCGGAATGACCTGACCTAAATAAAAAGTACTTTTTGCGATTCAAGTAACATCTCGGCAAGTTTTAATACAAATAAGACACTTAATAGCATTAAAAACCTAACACCTTAGCACGCCGTCTTTAGCGGGGCGGACCGTCGTGCCATGTCTTTATGGCCATTCGAGAGTTGACCGGTAAGTCATACGTCGCGTAGCGTCTCCAATCATCATGACGTCGTTGTATTTTTCTGCAAAATCAAACGCGATGACCGACTTCATGAAAGTTTACGCAATTATTAGAATATAGCAAACTCTTTACCTCCAAAATCATCCATATAAATCCTCAATTTTAACAACTTCTGATATTCCTCAACCTGCTCGGGTAGTGTACGGAAAACGCCATCTATAATCATCATAACATAGAAAAGCGGCCATTCCGATTCGATCCCATCGAATTCCTTCAACTCCCCCTCGTGGTAATATCTTCTGTTAGGGTCTTCAAGAGCACATTTGTAGCCGTCACGACTAAACCTTTTAAAGCCGTACCTCCCTTTTAAACGACGTAAAATGTTTGACTTTGTCAATTGAACAAGGTGGTCTTCGTGAGTAGCAAACGCTGGAAATGATACTGTCGGCAACAGCGCAGCGTCGACGCCCTAAAAAACGACAGGACATAAAATAAAGATCATCATACCAGCTACCAGCCGTCCACTATTGGACGTAGGCTTCCATAGATAGATTTTCAATAGGTCTACGCTGCTTGTATCCTCGCCGTCCCTCACTGCGATTTGACTCTTGACCTCCACTCTAGAACTTTTATAAACCATCGTTCATCGGTTCTAAATGAGTTATTTGGCCTGCCCATTGGCACTTCAGCTTAATTATACTTAAAGCTTTGTCGTTTATACTAGATTTTCCACGTATTTATAGACGATCGTAATATAAAAGATACGATTTTTTTTAAATACCCAGAAGAACCAAAAAATATTTATTAGTTTTCGGTTAGGGGTTCTAGCACAACCAGTGTAATAGTTTCGTATGGGAATTCTAGTTCTCTGTACTTCTAGCTATAACTGTGCCAAACCGTTGATGCATTAACGTAAACGAATATGGCCCCATCGATTCTACGACGGAAATAGTACATTTAGTATTAAGGGAGGTAAGGAGAAAATTACTAACTGCTATTTAGAAGCCTAAGGCCGAAGGCCCTAATGACTCTTGTTTGTAATTTTCATACCGCCTGTGTTACACACAATGTTCTTCATCAAATTTTTGTGTAAAAAAAATAAAAATATAAGGTGAATATAAAATAAAGTCACACACAATTAAAATGGCGAGAATATAAGTACAGAATACAACGCCACCGCTAGATATCTCTAGATAGCTAGCGGATAGATGAATTAAAAAGTTTTGGCTAAAGTTCAAATTTGTTATTGCTTGCTTGTAGTGTTCACGTTGGTTATGTTTTGAACAGAAGCTGTTTTAACACTTAATAGAATAGGCGTGTCATTATCGCTCGTGAGTTCTATAAACGCGCGCTTTACTTTGAGAAAAGTAAAATTTGCAAATAAAATTAATTGATAGGAATAGGTTATGCAAATTGTTCAAAATTACTAACTATCGTATTATATATATTGTTATCTCTAATGGTGTTTAAGTAGTAATCTTATGTCAATTTACGTACCACTTACTTTAGAACTAGATTCTCGGGGAAGCATCGTTTCAAAAATACTCCTGTTGCGGTTGTGTGCGTCGATATCCACATAGACAACACTCCATGACGCTCCCTTATCACCAAACAGATTACATCCATTGATGGCTTCTAGAGCCGCTTTTGCCATACCTTAAACAACATTTAAGACAATTTTGTTACGACGCGTGCCTCAGAAAACATATTCCTGGGGGAACTTTCGAGCGGAATAGAAAGTATTCTACACGATCTTGAATATCTTTAACTATCTTAATAAATTTTGGTCACCCCGTTACTTCTTTGCACAGTGCCAGTTTTTTTCGGTAAATTTATTACAAATATTACGAACTAAAATCTTATTTTAATAAGAACACAAGAATATACTTTTACAAACAAGCTTTCATCAGACCCTTGTTATGGTACCATAGTACTTTTCAAGACAAATCTAACAATCCTTAAATAGATGGAATAGCATTGTTTCATTACAGAGGTCCTTTGGCCACCTTCCGGCTTCATCATCGGACCAGCTCTATGACATCATTATATTGCAGTGTCAACCGATTTACGTGTGTATGCAAAATTTCAACTTAATCGAACACAAACACAGGACTGGTAAAACCAAATAAAAGTTTGTAAAAATATACCCTATATTGGTAAGGGATAGTGTTGCTAGAAGGTTCAGTAAAAGCAGAAATTACCAACCATCTAACAACAAAAAAACAGATACATTTTAATAATAGTAATATATATTAATGACTAATTCAGCCTTCTGTCGTGATCAATAAAAATTTAACGTCCCTAAAGTACCAGTTTTCAGTATTTCCGAAGATAACCCTCGACATACAGACAAACTAACAAATCCGCTCTCTTTTTATATAGCAATGATATCGATTATGTGATGTACTATAATAATATTCATTGCGATAAACAATTCATACCTATAGACGAGGCATGTATTTCTGGCTTGCCATCATTATATTTAGTGCCCCTTTCCCACATACCATAGTCTGGTGTTCTGTATGCTCGTTCCACATAGTAAACCAAATTTTGTACAAATGCAACTTCATCCTAAAATGAAAAATACTTACAATAAAAATATTTTAAGTGATGCACTTTATAATATAGAGACAGACGTGACAGACAAATATTTATTAATAATCAAATCAAATATATTTCATTTAAGCCTAGCTTAGGTTTCTAAGAACACGTTTGGAATTGTTAAAATAAATATATATATTTTTTTACCCCACAACCTTTTTACAATGATACAAAAAACTTAACTTATAAAAAAATCTTACATCAGTTGCAAATCCATATTCCTCGTCATTTCTTGTTTGGCAATATTTTGTTAAACAAAAAATACAGTATTTATCTACTCAACAAGTTCTAAACAACGATTCTTCTTTAGCAGTAAGGGAGCCGCCTTAAAAACATTGAAAAACAGTTTTTGACAATTTGAATGGCTTTGGGTCAACAAGATGCTTATACTGTGAAAATTTTAAAAATTGTTTCACCAACCATTTAGCTGTAAAACCTGTGTGACAGATGAAAAACAGACAGATACGGATATGTGTGTGACAGCAATAGGGCCCTGTTTGCACCCTTTGGGTATAGAACCCTAAAAACCAAATATAATTTCTAAATTAATGTATCAATACTAAATTATAGCTTCTCCTTAACAAAGATAAAATGCCATACTATACTTAGGAATTAAAACATAATTTTTTTTTTTAATTTTCTATAACACCTACAACATTTTTAAAGAACCATAAATATCGCATTATGTAGAGTTAGTCGTGGAAAAAGTGGCCCAGTGTTTTAGACTTGAGGAAAAAACAATTCTAATGGCTACGTAAATTTATTAGGGTTACTAAGCCTACCCTGTCTGTCTGTCCAACCATTAAAAGGCTCAATCTTTTAGACTGAAATAGGCAGAAGCCTGATTTTATCACAGAATATGTGGTATAATGGGGGATTATCTAACAAATAATAAAAAGTTAAAAAAAAAAAAATTTAAGGAGGATCCCCATACTAGAAACACAATTTCGATGTTTTTGCTCTATCGTTAAAACAATAATACTTCAAACTTCTAGGGAAAAATAGTGTGAACTCTTAAGTATAACATCAAATAATAAAAATCAGCCAAGTGTGAGACGGGCCAAAACTATTAACCATTTTAAATTACCGGTACAACGCCATCTAGCAATAGTATTAAGAGGAATAGTAACACATTTGTTTGGGGAGTCCTTATTTAAGAAATAAATTTTTGTTGTTTTTGTTCTATCGTACAAACTTCAAACTTGCAGTGAAATAGTGTGAACTCTAAAGTATAACAACAAATAATAAAAAACCGGCTAAGTGTGAGACGGCCCAAGTCATTACTATTTTGTCCAGCGCCATCTAGCTTATCATTAAGAAAAACAGTAAACACATTTGTTAGTTGGAAACAATATTCAAAGTTAAGGGGCTAACATAAGTGAAAGTGGCACCCCCATTGGATTTTTCAATTTTTATTCATTACATAACGAATTTTGAATGTATTATTATTAGATTTTATTAGAAAGTATGTATTATTATTTTTACGATAGAACAAAAACAACGAAAATGTATCTTGAATAAGGACTCTCCAAACAAATGTGTTACTGTTCCTCTTAATGCTATTGCTAGATGGCGTTGTACCGGTAATTTAAAATGGTAAAAACTTTGGCCTGTCTCACACTTGGCCGGTTTTTTATTATTTGTATGTTATTTTAGATTATTAAGAGTTCCCACTATTTTACATTAGAAGTTTGTAGTATTATTGTTTTTACACAAAGCAAATTTTTTTTGTTATTGTGTTTATAAATTACATAAATGGTGGTAAGTACAGAACCCTCGGTGCGCGAGTCCAACTCGCACTTGGCAGGTTTTAGAAGTCTCTGGACCCAAAGCATCATTGTTTTATATTTATAGTATGGGTGTCTGTGCCGTCAGTTATGGTGTCACTCTGAAACTACGCCAAAAGGTATTACAACGATAAGAGAGGTAGGGCACTGCAAGTATTCGCTCGAATAAGCTGCCCGAACAAATAAAGCGGGGCATAGCGAGTACTTGCTCGAATGAGCGGCCCGAACTGGGGAAGTACCTCCACCTTACAGAAAACCGCGGCCACAATAACACTAACATTGAGTAGTGTTGTGTTCCTGGCGGTGAGTAAGGTTGCCAGAGCTCTCTCTTTGAGGATTCGCTGCGCGGACAGCGGAGGACCGACGGTGCTTGTTGCTGTCATTGCTCGGCGTAGACGCGGCGTGCTGGTTCGGCGGTCAGGGAGACCTGATGAAACGGCTGACCGCTGGCCGCCCGCAGGTTGAACGGGTTCCCGAACCCAGGGATCACTTAATCTCCGCCCTGGGAGGCTGATCCGCCAACCTGTGTAAAGTCTCTGAAGTAGTAGTCGTGCCGGAGAAGGAGACCGGAGTGGACCCGGCTACTACAACAGAGGGGGATCAGGGGCCCTTCCGCCCGCCGTGCCAGCAACCGCATCATCTGTGTTGAGCTTCGGCAGTCTTAGTACCGCAACTTTTTGTCTTCTAAGCTGTCTGTGCAGTGAATCCTCATCCGTAGTCTAAGTTACTTCAAACAAAATGGCCAGGAACAGAAAAAAGAAAAGAGTTTTGACAGCGGTTACTCCATCCACATATAATGTAGATTTTTGCAACATAAGGGGTATTCACGCAAATCTTAACGCAGTCCATCACCATCTCGAGACTGCGCAGCCAACCATTATTTTTCTAACGGAGACGCAGATATCCTGCCCGGCCGACACATCATACCTTCGTTATCCCGGCTACAAACTCGAGCACAATTTTTTGAGTCGTGCCGGTGTATGTATGTTCGTCCGGGAGGATATCTGCTGTCGCCGACTTCATAGCCTTGAAGACAGGGACCTGTCGATATTGTGGGTGCGCGTAGATCATGGGGGCCACACTCGTATCTATGCGTGCCTATACAGGTCTCATAGCGGTGACACGGACGTAACTCGACTCTTCACGCACCTGAGTTTGACGACTGACAAAGTTCTAGAGCAATATCCTACAGCAGAAGTAGTTATTTTGGGAGACTTTAACGCCCACCATCGTGAGTGGCTCAGTTCTCGAACCAATAACTATGCAGGGATATCTGCTCATGAATTTGCTCTGACCTATGGATTCTCTCAGCTGGTACTTTCTCCAACGAGAATACCAGATATAGAGGACCATACAAGCTCCTTACTGGACCTTCTGCTGACTACACGTCCGGATGGATACTCCGTCTCAGTGGATGCGCCTCTTGGCTCCTCGGACCACTGTCTCATCCGGACTCGATTGTCATGCACACAACCCGATCCTTCTGGGCCAACTAATTGGCGTCGTGTGTGGCATTATAAGTCGGCAGACTGGGATGGATTGCGAGAATTTTATGCATCGTACCCGTGGAGGCAGATCTGCTATAGCTCAGAAGATCCTGACGTCTGCGCAGCCGCAGTCACTGAGACAATCCTCGCTGGTATGGAATGTTTCATTCCTAACCTGCGAGTAGCTGCCGGCGTCAAAAAACGACCGTGGTTTAATAGGCCTTGCAGAGAAGCTAAAATTCTTAAGCAAACTGCGTATGAGGCTTGGACCACGGCTCGTAATAATAAGGATCCGAATATTTCTGAGTTAAAACGCAAATTAAATGCTGCCTCGAGGTTCAGTAAGAAAGCAACTGCCAGAGCAAAATTCCAATTCATCGGCAAAATAGGTGGGCGACTTGCGAGCTATCCTTCTGGGAGTCGTGCTTTCTGGTCGCTTGCTAAAGCTGCCGAGGGGAACTTCTGCCAGTCGTCATTACCACCACTGCGAAAGACCGATGGTGACTTGGCCCATAGTGCAAAAGAGAAAGCCGATCTATTGGGCAGTCTCTTTGCCTCTAACTCGAATGTGAACGACGAAGGCGCTGTACCACCTACTTTACCGTGGTGCGGTAAGACCATGCCGGAAATCACTATAACACAGCGCGAGGTCCGGCGGGCGTTGCTTTCCCTAGACGTTCATAAGTCGAGTGGGCCAGACGGCATACCAGCAGTGGTGCTTAAGCAGTGTGCTCCTGAGTTATGTCCTGTACTCACGCGCCTCTTCACGCTTTCCTACCACACTAGGCAATTTCCGTCTTCATGGAAGACTGCAAATGTGCACCCGGTGCCCAAAAAGGGCGATAGATCAGATCCATCGAATTACAGGCCTATCGCTATAACCTCTCTCCTCTCCAAGGTGATGGAGCGTGTGATCAACACACAGCTTTTGAGATACCTAGAAAAACACGACCTGATCAGTGACCGTCAATATGGCTTTCGCCACGGTCGCTCAACTGGTGACCTTCTAGTGTATCTCACACACCGATGGGCACTAGCCATTGAGAGTCAGGGGGAGGCATTGGCATGTAGCCTAGACATAGCGAAGGCGTTCGATCGGGTCTGGCACCGGGGTCTTCTATCGAAGTTGCCTTCTTACGGAGTGCCCGAGGGTTTGTGCAAATGGGTGGCTAGCTTTTTGTCCGGCAGAAGCATACGAGCCGTAGTTGACGGTAGTTGCTCTGATAGCATGGACATTAATGCTGGTGTCCCGCAAGGCTCTGTGCTGTCTCCTACGCTGTTTCTACTGCACATCAATGATATGTTGGACATCAACAACATACATTGCTATGCAGATGACAGTACTGGAGACGCTTATTACACGGGCCGTGCAAGCATCCCACGTTCCGTTGTGGAGGAAAAGCGTGAAGAACTTGTGTCTCAAATCGAGATCGGTCTGTCCAAGGTCTCTGACTGGGGGCGGGAAAACTTGGTCCGATTCAACCCTTCAAAGACACAAGTCTGCGCGTTCACCGCTAAGAAAACCCCATTCACTGTAGTCCCACAATTCCAGAACACTCCCCTCTCCATCTCCAAGAGCATTGGGATCCTTGGCGTTGACATCTCCAGCGATGTTCAGTTCCGAGATCATTTGCTAGGCAAGGTAAAGCTGGCGTCCAAAAAACTTGGTGTACTCAACAGAGCGAAGCAGTACTTCACGTCGGGGCAAAGGTTGCTACTTTACAAGTCGCAAGTCCGGCCCCATATGGAGTACTGCTGCCATCTCTGGGCGGGTGCACCCGGATACCAGCTTGGCCCTTTTGACTCGGTTCAACGACGGGCTGTGAGAATTGTCGACGATCCCAAACTCACTTGCGGTATCGAACCCTTAAGTCTGAGGAGAGACTTTGCCTCCCTGTGTGTGTTCTACCGCTTGTACAATGGATTGTGTTCTGAGGAATTGTTCGAAATGATGCCCACGGCTACTTTCTACCATCGCACCGCTCGCCATCGACAGGGAATTCATTCTCACACTTTGGAACCAAAATGGTCGCGAACAGTGCGGTTTCAGAGAAACTTCCTCCGGCGAACCCTTGGGTTGTGGAATGAGCTCCCTGCCAAGGTTTTCTCTAAGGACTACAGTATGGGGTTCTTCAAAAAAGAAGTTATTAGATTTCTGAAGGGTCGGCAACGCGCGAGTGATGCCCCTGGTGTTGCAAGCGTCCATAGGCTACGGTGACCGCTTACCATCAGGCGGACCGTAGGCTTGTTTGCCACCTTAGTGGTATAAAAAAAAAAAAAAAAAAAAAAAAATATATAATCACTTACCTGAGTATAAATTATTTGCAGGCCTGATGTAATCATCTGAACAAGGAACAGCAAATAGAGTGAAACAGCATCTATCTGCAGATGGTGGTACTGTTCATCTTCGAGTACCGGCTCTCCAGTAGTGAGATGAAATTTTACATGTAGTGCATGCGCTGCACTCTGTCTTGTCTTAAACGCCTCTACCCTAGCCGCCTGCTTGACCCAGGACTCCAGAATACCTCGCATACATTTTACTGTACTTTGACCCAATTCATGGGACTTCCCTCTGTCGTCGTCAATGCGTCTGAATACAAATTTTATTAGATATAAATAATATCAATTTTCACTATGGCATAACCATCCATCTTTAAATCAATAGAAATCTTGGTTTTCAGGTTTTAATTATTTCTAGCACACAAATAGTTTCCAAGTTTAGGTTTCTAAATGATTTTGGTACTAAAAATAATGTAATTCATGATTCACTATATAAAAAAAAACACAGCTGCATATTCTGACTACTTTAATTTTCTGCAATATTCACCAAGAGCTGCACTGCTAATGATAGCAGCAGAAAATCTTTTTAATCAAATGGGGTTCTAAGAACACTTTTGAATCATTACAAAGAAATAACAAGAATTTACTTCACAAACTAATTATAGTACTGGTTTATTGTAATTAGTTTAAGCATATTTTAAATCCTAGATGGAGAAATGTATGAATTTAATATACATTTGAACCACTGCTAACTGCACCTTATACTTTAAACATTTATCTTTTACAAGCATGGAAAGTTACAAATTATGGACCCATTTCAGTTTTGACAACTTTATCACAAATAGTTGAGATTATTATTGCACACTAGGGGTGCGTTCCAAATCGCAACGAGGAAGTTAAAAAGTGGTTTTGGGACGCTCGGGGTAGAGTAATTTTCCAACTGTCAAGTTGAATTCTTTACACTACCATAGAAAAGGTTGAAAATCAATCCTGTCAGTGTGAAAATTAACTGTCAAACGCTCGTTCCAGAATGGGTTGATTTTTCAACTTTACCGGGCGATAATTACTGGGCGTGATTTGGAACATAGCCTAGGATTAAAAACTTTTTAGAACATAACAAAATCCTATCTACTTATTATTTTGGATTTAGAAACACAGAAAATACTGTCAATGAACTGACTGCCTATGTCACTTCACAATCGGATACATTTGACCCAAAGCATTTGAAATGGTATAGATTTCTTCTCTTGCCCATAAGCTTGATCATATTGGTATCCATGTTTATTCCCTTAAATTTTTAAGGATTTTGTCAGCAATCACAAACAAAAAGGCAAAATAAACAGTGTTCATAGTTCTGAGGCAGATGCCGCATTTGGAGTCCTGCAACGCTGCATAGTTAGTCCAAGCCTCTTCTTGATTTACAGAAATAATGGAATTGAAAACATTCTAAATCCAAATAGGACCATTATGGCAGTAGCCCTTTTCATATATGTAATAGTCAAATCATTAACAAACAAAAAAAAATATATAAAAAACATCCAGATAAAGTCATAACCTCCTTGTATTTTGAAGTCACTTAAAAAAAATCCGTAAAAAGCATATACCTGTATGCCTGATAAAGACCCCATACTGCAGCTGCACAATATATGCTGTCTCTTACACTACCCACATGGAGGTCTGAAGAGAGTACTGGAAACAATCCAGTGATTGGGCTTTGGAATCTTAATAATTGTCTTTTTACTGTAAAACAAAATAAGTTTCTTAGTTGAAAAAATAAAATAAAACCATCTTGTGTTTTTAAAATCATCAATTATGCGCCCAAAATAGTCATAAAAACAAAATAATCTCTACATTTAATTTGTAGTATAAACTTTTATTGCAACAATTACTTTGCTTAAAAATCATATTTCATAAAAAATGTCTAGAGTTTTATTAATACAGAGGTGTAAATGAATAAAAAAATACCAATAGCATAATATATATCCAATTGCCGAACCGTATCTTCATAATTAGAAATCTTGAGAAACTGTTGTGTGTTAATGTCATCAATACTACCCTGACGAATCATTATCTCTGGTAGTGTCTGCAAAAAAATTGTTTCTTTCAGTCATGTCTATATTTATATGACTAAATACTAGTGTTCCTCAAAAACACCCTTCAAGGTCAAGGTGGTTAAGCCTCTTTTTTTCCACTCAAATAATTATACCTAATTAAATAATGGGGCCTGTTTCGTTTCCTGTGTGAAGGATTGCCACCAAAACAATCTGTAATGATTTAATTATTGTAGACTTACTTGATCTTAATCTTAATAATTTATTGGCTATCATAGATTAAAGCCAGTATATATGGTGAAATATTAGGGTAGCGATCCGTCTCCACCACCACAAGAAACCACGGCTTTGTGCGTGCGATGGTTTTTTTTTACCCTTAATAACAAAAGGACCGGTACATAGTATTTGACAATTGACAGAGCCGTGTTCAAAAACTCATACTACCGGCACTCACAGGGTGTATTTGACAGTGTTGCCAGATGAATTCGGGTTCAAGTCTCCAAAAATTTGCTGCTTAGTAGCCTAAAATCGCCCAACGTTTTCTTTTGAAAAGAAGACTAATATCACCCAATTTTAAGTAATATAGCCCAAGTGGTTATATTTATTAGTTATCTACTAACTAATCTACACATAAAAGTAATTTTTCTTATAATAAATAAAACAACATACTATGAAAAAAATGAGAAGTGCGTATTTATGTATTGTAATAATATCTATGTCTATCATTATCACAAAATCATTTTGAGATCGTTTTTTGTACTCAACAATAATATTAAGAAAATTTTACACATTAACAAAAATAAAAATATAAACTATAGTAATAAAACTTGAGAAGAAATGGCTTAATTTATTATTTATCACCTATTAATAGAACCATTTCATCTAAAATACCTCCATTATCATCATCACCATTTGCAGGCGATGAGCTGGAGGTTCTAGCAGCTGCTGTCGAAGTGTCTGCAGCTTTCGGGTACAAAATTTTTCATTGGTGCAGTTTCACCATTTCATCTGTGGGAATGTGTTATCGATTTTGCGTGTTTTTCAAAGTTTATTTTATGTGCAAGCAACGATGTTCTACATAATTTACAATAGGCTTCACCTTTGCCAGCATCAATCAAGTCCTTTCATGCACGAGTTAGCCTATCTAAAAAAGAAAACTGTTTTAGAACGTTTAACGTCATTTATGCAATAAGTAATGTACTTACTAGTAACACTGGCATGCAGGTACTTACTTTTAAAGATAGGATTTTTTTCTCATTCATCCCTATAATGTTTCACATATTTCCCGTGTTTTCCCATATTAAATGAACGCAATGTTGTAAACCAATCCTTTTACTGACACAAAACTTTCTTTTTTCAACCCAAACTCAGTAGGTAACAATTTACAAGAAAATTAGAACGTCGAGCGACGAACGAAGTCTCTTCGGTCGCGTTTAAAAAAGCCGCGTTCCAGCGACCGACATTTAGCACATCCAATACAATGAGCTTAATGCTCTCAATGCGCGCATTCAATCGTTTCAAGCGACTAAAACTGAAAGCGCTCAATGCGCATTATGGCGGCGCTTCCGGTACGCATTTATTTTATTGACTGCAGATGGTCAGGAGCTAGGGAAGTGGATGCGCTGTCAAAATAGTGAGAGGTCATTTTGTTTGTTTACATATGAAACAAGCGTGCAACAGAATTATGGCCTTATGGTCAATGCGACGTCATAGCGCTCAATATCGGTCGCTGGAAAGTGGCTAATGTTACTCTACTCTACCGTACTCTATAGTTTCATGGTGTCTCTTTCCATGCCGTAGTACCTATAATGAATTTACTAGCATGCTCTTTGTTTTACCAGGTATAGAGTTGCCGGTAACAATTTTTAAGCACCCGTGTATGTACAATAAAAAATGACTTGCAAACTATGGCAAAAAAAATCGCGCATTTTTTATTCCAAAGTAGCCTAAATGGCGACTGGTCACCGATCGTAATTTTTAGTCGCCCAGACTAACTTTAGACTTTCGTATCTGCCTACAGCGCCAAAATGGCGTTAGTCAAGTAAGCACAAAAAATTTTTGACAGCAGCCCGTCCATTGGGTAGTAATAGAAGTCAGTGGTTACACACCATTAAGAGAGAATACAATTTATGGTGCCAATAATACAAACTAGTAATAGTGGATTTTCACTCAATATCGGCATCAAATAACAAAAATAAAAAGAGACTCCTTAAATTTAGGTATGAGCACTAGAAGAAAAAAGTCTATTAAAAACTAAAATCTTAGATAATTTACATTGTAAATATTGCAATAGTTTTATGACATCAGTAATGCCTCTTCATTAAAAAGTGCGAGATTGTGAATCGAGGTAAATGTTTTCTTGCCAGCCTTCATAGGTCCCCACTGTTGGAGCACGGCCTTCCCTCATAAGCGAGGGTGATTTGAGCCATAGGCCACACGCGGGACCAGTGCGGATTGTGGTCTTAACATTTATCTTTTTTATTTGACGTTTGCAGGTTTCCTCACGATGTTTTCCTTCACCGAAAATCCAGTGGTGTGAATAAATAAATCAGTGTACTTGAGAAATTAAGAAAAGACTCATTGGTACCCGCCGACCCCGAGGTTCGAACCTCCACCATTTGGGACGTGAAGTGAAATCTAAACCCCTCGGCCACCACCGACTTTACCAAGTAGGTACTGCTAACGTATTTAACGCGCTACCCACCTAAACTATGTACTTATATACTCGAATAGCTCTAATGAACAACGTTTGCAAACGACAGCATCTTCATCAATGAAGAAACTAGACTTTTGTTACTAAAAGTGTTTATTAAATTAATGATTGGTCCAATAATTTTCAGTGTAGGTACATAAAACTAAAGTAATAGTTTTAATGAATATCAATAACAACTAACACATTTTCGTATAAAACTATAGATTAGCCTAGATTTTATTGAAGAAAATACAGATGTTTTTTCAAAACAGAAAGAATATACCTACCGTGGTTACCTATTAAATAATAATATTGTGTTATATTTTTATGTGAAAAGGCAGAAATGAAAATTAACAGAATAAAATATTTGAATCAAGAATACAGAACGGGATTGATTGTTTAACATAGATGTAAACCAACATAGACACCATGGAATATATAGTCTATATTTTTAACAATACCCCATAGTTAATCTATGGTGCGTTCTATTGACATTGAGAGCTATGACACCGAATAGGCATTGAAATCGTTCTGTTCACTAAATGTAAACAAAACAATATGGCCGTTCACTAATTGACACCGCACCTACCTCCCGAGCATGTCCAGCCAAAGCGTTGAATGCGGTCCGGAAGTGACGTCGTAGCGCATTAATTTTTGATCAACAGGACGATCGAATGTGCACATAGACAGCATTGAGTGCATTTATTGAGTACAATGCTTGTCAACAAAACGCCCCTATATTTGTATTACGTGGTTGGCGATGGACTAAACCCTCTTCAAAGGTCAAAGATTTTTTATGGTTCGTGGCTCGATCGTACTTATATAAGTGGCGTTTTGGCGACATTTTATGTCAATAATCCAACCAAAGAGAAGTAACCAAGATTTGTACAGTGTGTCACACAAAATTTATGTCTTTTTGCCTTGGCTGGATTATAATATTAAACGCATTTAGCAGTGAACAGAACGCACCTATAGTTCCCAAAACATGGCGCTGGCAAAATATATTTATACCAAGTATGATTGCCATTTGAAAAGAAAGTCATCAAATGTTGATAAAAAGCAAATCCCACAAATAAGCAATTACCTCTTTATATGTTTTTGCTATAAATATATTGTACATGTAATATATTATTAACTAAGCAGAAAAGAGGTGAGCTAAGTCACCAATTTTCGACATTGTTGGTACTAATTAAATTGAAGTATTGTATTTTCGTGAAATACATAATTTGTTTAGTAAACATTCCTGAATCTACTTAGTGAAATGACTGATGAAATAGATGAAGAAGCCTCCAGCAGAAACACTCAGGTTTTTGGCACAAAAATCTTTGTCATACTAACACTCGGGCTAAGAATTCGTGAAGTTACACCACTATTTATTCTTGATAACAAGGCCATATACTAACAGATTTTTTGTGGTGTGTTTTAATTAACTTATCATAGTTATATGTTTATCACATCCTGACCCTGAATATATGCCTAGCATGCTATATTGAGCAATCTTTATGTTTTGCAAATTACCTACAGGTGAACCCAGCAATGAAGAAGTGGTTGTAGGGTTTAACTTAGGCTAGGATAGCTTTGTTTTAAAAATGTTTGTCAGTGTCAGCAGTTAAAAGTTTTTTTTTGTTATTATTATTCAGTAATATATTACTGCCTCTTAATATCATGTCAAGCTCTCAACATGCAGTATGTAACAAACTTGTCCTAGCCTGAACTGCCAAAATGTGAGAAAAGCATACTTTAATTACTTTCATTATATTGTAGCTTAGGAACATGCCATAGCTGCAGATAGACAGAATATTTCAGCTTCAAAAACATGCAATTCATACTGTTGCAGGAACTATTTAAAACTCTTAAAACTAATACTTTTTTATCTGTGTGCATATTTGAAGCAATAAAAGGTGAACTCTACATCATTCAGTCCTCTTCCCGTGGCGCACATCATCCATATAGTTAAAAAACAACTTTCTCTCTCAATCCCGAACTAGAATGGCAAAATCAGATAAGTCCCTAAAAGTCTATTCTAATAATCTTCCTCAAAAAGATTGAAATAAAAAATAGATAAAAAGTTGGTGGTGTAAATTTAATTCATATAGGAACAACATACTAAATCCAGCTGTAGGTACTGGTCTTACTGTCTTTTTCTTATTAACTTTATGCTCAAAAGTTCACCTTAATTATTTTTTTCAATTATTTAATTCTAATTTTATTTTGTTTAACCAAAAGTTTTATTATCCAGAGATTTTATTTACTTAATTTGGCATCCCTAATTATACTGCTAATGATGATACTATCCAAGTGACACACGTGAAAAGATAGTAAATGTAAGTAAGTGAAATTGAAAGAAGTTCTTCAACCTGGGGCCAAAACATTACACCTACTAGAAAAATAGTTCAATATTAGTTCTTCACATCCTAATTATTTTGTATCTGGTTTTTGTGTACAAAATAGATAAGTAGTCAGTTTCAGGCATAGATTCAACAAAAAAACTAAATATTTTGTTCGGCCCTTAAAGTTGGTGTGATGTTGATACCCTGACTTTGGATGATATCTTCATGGCTTTAGCTATGCAGCCTCAAAGTAGTTGCCAATCTATAGATCTGCCTTGTTTGGTTTGTTGGCCATCCACAATGGGCAATTTTCTTCACTTTATATGAAGGGATTCCACTGTTTAGGATATAGGTATTTTGAAGAGCAACAGAATGCCAAAAATGCAATGCAATCTGCCATTTGACTACTTTTTGTGTTGGAAAACAACTTTTATGCATAAATACAATGAAGACTTCGAAAGTTAGAACTAAAGATGTAAGGCGGTTTCATATGAATTCAACCAGTTGAAAACTATAGTTTTTTTAAAAAACACTGGGCAGTATTTACTATGTTATCAAATTCTCCATCCCATGGAGCAGCAAAATATTTTTTGTTGATTTTTTTATTTTATAATTTTTGATGGCATGGTGAAGCAATGATTCAGAAAACCTCCTGGAAAAGAGAAAATACTTTCTGCAGGCTGGCATAGGGTCTGGGACCGGAATAGGGTCCTAGGATAGGTCATGAGATTTTTTTTTATATATACTAGCGAGCTAAAAAACTTCATAGTGTTATGCAGCTTTTGAATAGAAATACGTAGATGTACATTGAGAAACACGTTTTTGTGATCAGCACCAGTTGTATGTAGAGACGGCAGCACATGGTTACTTGTTTGCCATGATTGATGGTGCAGAGAAAGTTGTCAGTAGACGGTAGAGAGGAGGCTCCTACTACTTTGGGAACACGGGTTCCCTGAGATCTCTTTTGGAGAAAGCCACCAATATACCGTTAAATGTGCAAGGCTATGGATGCAAGACTGCCATAATGGTAGTCCAGAAACACACCTGAACACAACTATAGCAATCTCTTTTGCTATAAAATTACGTGCAACCTACACTGCCAGCTCTTAGTCTTATCATGTATGGACAATGACTTCTGTTCTTTCCATCTGACTTGCCAGCTATTTAGTTAGCCAGTTATTTATTAGTATATTAGTTATTAGCTGCAATAATGTGTTTGTTCTAACTTTAAACTTAAATTTATTATCAGGTCATATTTATGCATATAATATATACTTGTGCAATATATCAATTATGTTACAAAAAAAAAATATTAGTACTTTAAAATTTTTGTTTTTATTACTATTATTATATTTTTTAGTAAGTTTGTATGTAGGTATTTATTCGTTAAGTATTCCTTTTGATTATTATATTTGTCATATCATAATAAAAAGATTCTTTTTATGCAGTCAATAGATATTTTAAACTTCTTGTTTTACTTTTTCTTCTAATGTCGCTGATAGTCTAGACATTGTTTTGGAGTTTGGAATTGGGTTCTTATTGAAAATCAGCACTGTTCATCAGCGGGTTCCTTTAGCAAATGCAGAGTCGTGGACCTATTTGTTGCTACAAATTTGTAACAATTTCTAATTGTCAATAATGTTAATTTCCTTTTTAATTATCATAATATGTAAATGAAATGTATTTTTTTTGTGTGAATTTATAGTGATGTTTTGTTGTCAAGTAGCAACAATAAACTTATTTTCTTCTTCTTCTAAAGTTTAGGATTCGTTGTATGGGTAATTGCATGGAATCAGGGTAACTTTTAGAAACAAATTGTCTTAAAATGTTTTAGATGCTGGTGCAGTTCTTATTCATGTATGTGATGGGTGATTCATTCAATATGTCATATTCAAAATAACCAGTCAATTTATATAGTATTTTAAGATAAACTGAGGATTCTGTGAATTTAAGCATCTAGGGACTGACAGGTATAGATAGAGACTGATGAGAACTATTGCTATTGTAACATGAATCTAGTTAACTAGATATAGAACACAATTGATGCTTTCTTAGTATTATCAGTAATTTATGGCCAGATAGTATAAAGTAAGTTAATGAGCCCTATAGGACGTTATTTGCGTCATTTAAGAACGTATATAAGAGAGGTAGGGCACAGCAAGTACTCGCTTGAATATGCCGCCTGAACATTTAAAGCGGGGCGTAGCGAGTACTTGCTCAAATGAACAGTTCAGGCTGTGGAGTACCTCCGCCTTACAGAAAACCGCGGCCATAATAACGCTAACATTGAGTAGTGTTGTGTTCCTGCCGATGAGTAAGGTTGCCTCTGCCTCTTTGAGGATTCGCTGCGCGGACAGCGGAGGACCGGCGGTGCTCATTGCTGTCATTGCTCGGCGTAGACTCAGAGGCGGTCAGAGAGACCTGATGAAACGGCTGACGCAGGCCGCCCTCAGGTTACACGGGTTCCCTAAACCTACTTAATCTCGGCCTTGAGAGGCTGAACCACCAAACCGGTATAAAGAAGTTTGAAGTAGTAGTAGTGCCGGAGAAGAAGACCAGGGTGGACCCGGCTACTACAACAGAGGGGGATCAGGGGTCCATCTGGGCCAACTAATTGGCGTCGTGTGTGGCATTATAAGTCGGCAGACTGGGATGGATTGCTAGAATATCATGTATTATACCCGTGGAGGCAGCTATGCTTTAGCTCAGAAGACAATCCTCGCTGGTATGGAATGTTTATTCCTAACCTGCGAGTAGCTGCCGGCTTCGAAAAACGACAGTGATTTAATAGGTTTTTGCAGAAAAGTTATAATACTAAAGAAAATTGCAATTGCGTATGAGGTTTAGACCACGGCTCGTAATAATAAGGATCCGAATATTTCTGATTTAAGCCGCAAATTAAATGCTACCTCAAGGTTTAGTAAGGAAGCAACTGCCAGAGCTAAGTTCCAATTCATCGGCAAAATTGGTTGGCGACTTGCGAGCTATCCCTCTGGGAGTCGTGCTTTCTGGTCGTTTCCTAAAGCTGCCGAAGGGAAGATTTGCCAGTCGTCGTTACCACCACTGTGAAAGACCGATGGTGACTTGGCACATAGTGCAAAATACAAAGCCGATCTATTAAACAATCTCTTTGCCTCGAACTCGAACATGAATGATGAAGGCGCTGTACCACCTACTATACCGAGGTGCAGTAAGACAATGCCGAAATCCATAATCCATCAATATAGGTTTCGCCGCGGTCGCTCGACTGGTGACCTTCTAGTGTATCTCACACACAGTCAGGGGGAGGCATTGACATATAGCCTTGACATAGCGAAGGAGTTAGATCGGGTCTGGCACCGGGGTCTTCTATCGTAGTTGCCATCTTACGGAGTGCCCTAGGGTTTGTGCAAATGGGTGGCTAGCTTTTTGTCCGGTAGACGCATACGAGCCGTAATTGACGATAGTTGCTCTGATAGCATGACATTAATGCTGGTGTCCCGCAAGGCTCTGTGCTGTCTCCTACGGTGTTTCTACTGCATATCAATAACATGTTGGACATCAACAACATATATTGCTATGCAGATGACAGTACTGGAGACGCTTATTACACGGGTCGTGCAAGCATCCCTAGTTCCGTTGTGAAGGAAAAACGTGAAGAACTTGTCTCAATTCAAGATCACTCTGTCCAAGGTGACTGACTGGGGACGGGAAAACTTGGTCTGATTCAACCCTACAAAGACACTACGCGTTCACCGTAAAGAAGACCCCATTTACTGTGGTCGCACAATACCAGAACACTCCTCTCTTCATCTGCAAGAGCATTGGGATCCTTTGTCCAGCGATGTTCAGTTCCGAGATCATTTGCAAGACAAGGTAAAGCTGTTTACAAGGAGTTTACTAGTGGCTAGAAACTCACCCTCATCATAAGTGGTGGACAACCTCTTTTCGCCAACCACCTAAGTACTGTGTGATAGGTGGTGAGCCCATCGCCGCAACATTACTTCTGATAGCAGTGTGTCTCGACTAAGTTGGCTTTGTATATGTCGTATATAGTACAATAAAATTAGATACATTTTTATGCTAAAAATACATTAGTTGGAAGAGTCTTGAATTTTGGTGTACGTGTTCATTAAGACCTTCAGTTGAACATACTTAAATCTCCAACGATAGCTGTTGCGCTCGCGCCGCCATCTGAAAAAAGGTACCCGCTTTTAGTTTTTTGCTTATAATTTCGGCAATCATTGCTAATACGGAAAAAAAGGTGTATGAAAACGATAGCTTATTAAATATTCTACAAAAGTTAATACATATTATTATTGTATCTCTAGTATTTTAGCTGTAATCCAGCGTTAAAGAGGAAAATTATTTATTTTTTTGCTGCCGATATACCGTTTGTTTTATGTTTACTCCAAAATTTTCAAATATTTTCTTTAGACTTATTCCGTGTAACGACTGCTAAGTATCCTATAACCAGAGCTGAAGTCAAAGTGCTCACAATACCTTCAGGAGTTCAGGGAAAAACGCTTGATAACATATTTATTGGTCAAGTTCCAAAAAGGTGTATAATAGGTTTTGTAAACAATGCTGCTTTTAATGGAAGTTTTAACAGAAACCCTTTTAACTTTGAAAACTATGGAATCAATACATTTAGTTTGTATATAGATGGCCAACAAATACCATCAAAAGCTTTACAACCAATGTTTCACAACAATACATTTACCACAGCTTACCTGCACACAGGTTTCTGCTATTTGCTTCGTGATATCAAACCCTTCGTTTGCTCATATTTTTCATCTTTTGTATCCGTATAATATTTGATCCTCACTTCTGAGTGTTTCCAATGTTCATTTACTGGTACTTTTTTCAATTTTATGAGGTCATACACCTCAATTTTTAACAAATGTGTAGCATGAGCCCCATCATCATTATTAGTAGACAAGTATGTGACACCAGGGATACCATCTTTTGAAGTTTTCGCCACTGTAGAGCTGAGTTTCTTTTTCTTCTGATTGGTCCCCTCAAAGAATGAGTCGATACTATTTCGACGAGACCGTTTGAGCTTTGTTGTTTCTAAGGCCTTCTCAGTTGATTGCTCATCATCCGATGTACTTTACACACGTTCAGTAGTAATGCTTGAACGTGTTTTCTTCCATTACGTTAAATGTTGAATTTTGTAATAAAATAAGCCTATGCTTTAAAAACATATTTGTATAATAATTTGAATCAAAACTTTGCCTAAAGTGAAAACCTAAACAAAATTGGTTTAAGTAATAGACATTCAAACAAACAGATAGTTTTGGGGGTCTGTAATATATAATAAATATAGATATAGAATTATAAAGCAAAAAACACATACCTCCATAGCTTTTTTTGAAGTAAATAGAACCAGCCTCAGTATCACACAGGATGAATTAAATCACTTGATGATAAATTGTAACTCGAATACTATGGACTAGTGTTTATGGATCCTATATATATAAGATTTGTCTTATTTTCTAAGTACAAATATAATTAAAAAAGGTATTACATTAAAGTACAGGAATGTCACCACCAACATCATTATTGCACTCACGTCATTGTAATGGCATCCCCCTTAAATATTTATATTATTCTGTTTTTTAGTATTTGTTGTTATAGCGGCAACAGAAATACATCTTCTGTGAAAATTTCAACTGTCTAACTATCACGGTTCATGAGATACAGCCTTGTGACAGACGGACGGACAGCGGAGTCTTAGGGTTAGGGTTCCGCGAATTACCCTTTGGGTACGGAACCCTAAAACCTTTGGGTACCTTTTTTCCAAGATGGTGGCGCGAGCGCAACAGGTATGTTTAGTGTATTACTTAAGTATGTTTATTAATGGGAAGTTGTAATAAACATGTGCACAAAAATTTAAAACTCTACCAATAAATGTCTTTTCATTTTCTAATTTAATTGGACTAATAAGTCATGTATACCAGCTTTGTAAAATTAAAGGAACAGAATAATATACCCTTTACCAATTTTATTCTAAACACATTTGTTTGGTAATCAATATACATAATATTTTTAAATCATCTATACATATTTTTTTTCATAAACATTTTTTATAGCAAAGCCACAGTCAAAATATTTGACTTCAAGCCAGGACTTGAACTTGCAACAAGATTCAATCTTAGAGCTTTTATAAAATGTATGTAGGTAGCCATCAATATAAACAAACTTACCTTAGAATGTAGTTTTAATCATACAGACACGCACACACTCATTAATGGCATTACTCCCTTTCTAACTTAGCCTACGTTGTATTGTTGTCCTTCTTGTCACTGGTTTGGAATCACCTTTCTATCATATTTCGATGTTAACACGTTTCGGTGCGGCAATAGTATATGGAACGGACATATCATGCTAGGGGCCAAAGGGCTACCTAGAATTCGTAAATTTTTTTGGTTTATTGTATTTTTTAAATTTGCAGCTTGATCTCTATAATTTAATTGGTGGAAGTTGGCCACCAGCACCTCGAGGATTGGACCACCCTGAGTATGGGTCACTGCCTTGTAATCACAGACGCACTATGCAACGATCATTGCAGAATGAGCGAGTTAAATCTGTGAACCTAATATCTCACATCGCTCCAGAAAAACGAAGAAATAAATCTAATATCTCTGCGTCGACTTCTGCAACAAAAACCGAAAGTTCTCGCCAGGACAAAATGGTTCATGAACCTAAAAAAGTTGAAACCGGCATATTGATTGGTTAGTGATTCACGCAAATCATTTTTCTACTAACCACAACCTTTAATAAATGTTTAAATTGTTATAACTTGAGTCCTAAAAATATTGACTGTAAATATTTAACGAAATCAAACATGTTTTGTACTGACCTAGTTAATATTTTTGTAACTGTCAAAGTTCCTTGTACTATTTTGAGATTTTATGGTGGTGCATAGTTTATATACTACCATGATTTTTTTGTACCTTAGTTAATAGTCTTATTCATAACATCAAAATTGTTCAAAGTATTTGAGATTGATGTTATATATCAACAAAGTTTTAAACATAACAGTGAAATAAAAGTAGATTTTTTTTATAGTTACATATACAGATACAGTCAACACAGAGTGGCCAGAACAAACTTAGCCCTGGCTTAAGTTCAAATCTTTTGACTGTATTTTTGCTTTGAAAATAAAAATATTTGTTTAAATATTCACGATTTAGCCAAATATTTAATAGTATTTTACTTTAACAGTAATTGTTTCTAAGAGAATTTTGCACACCATATAAAATGGTTGAATATGTATGGACCAAAAATTATCATTAATGTTACCCATATTCTATGCAAATAAAGACTTATTCTATTCTATACATTGTGTATTAAGGGTGGTAAAGAGAAAATTACTAATGAGAGGCAATTTGAAGTCTAAGGCTGAAAGCTTTAATAACTCAAGTTTTTGATTTCCGTCCAGCCCGTGTTACACACAATGTTTTCTTTAGATTTGCGAGTAAATAAATGAAAACATAAGGTGGCAGGCATAGTAATAATTATATCTCTAGAGAATTTATGAATCAAAAAGTTTTGGCTGAAGTTAAAATATACTAATTCATATCTAATTACATATTTAGAACGACTGTACACCTTTTTTTACATTCTATGAACGCGCGCTTTGCTTAGAGAAAAGTAAAATTTACAAAGAAAAAGCCCGTTGGAGTTAATAAGGTCTTAGCACCCGCTTAATCTACACATAATGAAACTGTTTACAAGAAAGTGTGATGTAAATATTTCTTCGTGTCTTAAATGAGGATTATTTCTAAGTATATTATATCTTTCTTAATTCTATCAAAAATTGCGTGTTTATAAGATTTATGTACTAGAAGCGCATGAGTTTGCTAGAATTTGTATACTAACAGTATTGTCGAAGTAGTGAGAACCCGCCTCACCCGGTATTCCATTCTAAGTATTTTATTATATCTAATTTTATAAAGAGGTAAATTGGTTTGTATGTGCTCCCGTTTGATTAATCTCTGCCATTACTAAAACGATTCTAATAACAATATTTTTATTATACTTCATTTCATGCATAGCATGGTGCGTGAGAACCTATAGTTTTTACTAAATTGCAGACCCTAGTGGTCACTACAATGTAGTTATAAAGATATAAACTATATCTTCATTATAATATTGTACAATTTATGTTCTATTTTCAGAAACAAAATGTTACGCACTATGCTATGTAAAATGGAATACAATGAAAGCTGCACTGCCCTCAAGTAGCAAAGGCTACAATTTATTTTAATTAAAATGAAAAGTTAAATATTCAGTTCGAATTTATATTTGTAAATCAAGTCGAAAGAAAAAAGGAACTATTCTTTTACGTTGCAACAAAGCAACGAGATGGTCTGATTTTTTGCGCATTTTTATTAATCGCAACCGAAAGTTTACACGAGAATATTTTTTCTGACGGGCACTGTTTCTGACGCATGGTGCGTTTAAATAACTTGATACCTATACTGAATACCTACAGTGGCGTAGCTATCGGAGGGCTAGGAGGGGGCCCTCGGTTCCTGACCAGCAAACCTCAACCTCAAATTGAACTTTCATAAAACAGGTTGCAACACAGCTTCAATAATTGCAACTCTGTTGAAAGAAATCAGAAACTTGTAGTTAATTCTCCTAAGCTCTTTCCGTCGTTTCTGCAATGTTGCCCACTTGGCGGTTTTGCCATCTGATTTAGTGGTTAATTATAAAAGAAAACGGGAGAAATACGTATTCATAAGATGGTTACGCAATCTGTGTAGACTTTACTGATTTATTAAATATAATTATGCCTTATTTCTTACATTACAAATATAAAAAAAATCTAAAATTCGTTGATTTGGCATTATAACACATTAAAAGTTTGCTTATCTGTCGGTCAAGGCCGTTTTACTTAAGAACGCGTGGAGGTATCAATTTGAAATTAATCCTTCTAATATTATAAACTCGAAAGTTTGTAAGTATGGATGTTTGTTGCTCAATAACGCTTCATCCACTGGACGGATCCGGGTGAAACTTGGCTTGAAACTTTTTATCCCGAAATTCCCGCGGGAATAACTATAACTTAAACTAACTATAGCTATTACAGCTTGATATAGCAAGCTTCATTAGTGTAATTAAGGATTAAATCACAGTATTAATATTGTAATTAAATAAAGGAGTCCCACGCTGATAACCAAATTTAGGGCGGGCTAATTGAAGAGTAAATCACAGTATTGATATTTGATTAAATAAAGGAAGAGGCGGAGCCGCTGGCAAAGTCTAGTATTAAATACTAAAGACTTCGGACAATTAAAGTTATAGAAAAATCATGCTTTTAAGTTAATGCAATTCGGTCATTTTTGTCGCATATTGTGACACGAAAAAATCAAAACCTATATGGTACTTCCCGTAGACCTAGAATCATGAAATTTGCTAAGAAGCAAGGTGTTACATCACAAATATAGAAAAAATCCAAAACTTAATAATTAAGTCATAAACCTGAGAGACTTGATCTCATGATGAAAGAACTATTATATGTAAATAAATTAATTTGTAGGGAACCTCAGTGCGCATGCCAGACTCGCACTTGGCCGGTTTTTTTGTATCTTTTTGTTCTTTGCTACCGCACTGTAAACATCAATTACTTAGACAAGCTGACATTTAAATTAACATCCGTTTAAAATTTGCAGTAATATATAACTTACATGGAGACTGCGAATTCGAGAATTTAACAACGTATGAAAACGCGAAATCGAGCCGTCCACGCACCGTCACCTAAAGCACTAATTTTACAATAAAAATAATCAATAACGTAAATTAACAATTCATTTAGCACTAATTTAGCACAATAAAAAGTTGATGATGAAGGTGTAAAGCTACTTTAGCTTTACATCTTTTAAGTGTATATAATTGTATACCAAAATGTTTATTTAATAAAACCTATCTAGATAGAACCCCATTTTTTTTTGCTACAGAGCCTTTGGTTACCTATAGGAACGGAATACTTTTAAACTAATCGTGAGTTCCAACAGTAATAGGTTTTTACAGATAACATCTAGTCATCTATAAGATCCAGAATACACAAATATGAACTTACTATATAAGTATTAAGATACAAACTACTTACCATATCCACTTTTTATTTTATAAAACCTTTACTAACTATTTGCACTGTTTGGTTAATTCACTAATTTATTAATTATTTTCAACAAAAAGAAAGAGCGAAGTTGACTCGGCTAGAGCACTTGATTGCAAACTGTGTTCATAAGTTCTCTAATAATAACTTTCCTAGTTCCTAATTTTAGCCATTTGTTATTGTGTTGTTCAGGGGGCGGACTGAACGCTACGATCGAATATTTTGTTGTTAAAAAATGTCAAATACTTATTTTCAAGAGTTGTCTTACGATGATATACCTTTGTGTGTACTTGAATGTAGGTCAATTTTAATATTTTCGAAGCTTTGTTATACTATAAGATGTGAAAGGTTATTGAACCTAAGCATGTTGTGAAATTGGTAATCAAACATTGCGTTGGGTGAATTTATGTGTTGCTGTTTGGCTACAGATGTTGGTACCAATAATGCTCCGGAAGTCTATGACTCTCCAGCTCTTGGATCTCCACGGGTGGCGCAGCCAACTCCCAAAGAAGAGCATCTTAACTTAATGGAAGAAATTGGAGTTGGATCTTTGGTAGAAGTCGCCACAGATGTTGACCAACATTATTATGGTGTCGTAAGATGGATTGGTATTATTGATGGTTAGTACAAAAAATATCCATACATTAGTATTATTAATTTTTTCTATAATTAAGGAGTTGCTGTTTTCACATCACCCATAATCCTACACTGATAACTGAATTTAGGCGGGTGAATTTAGGGTTATGGAGAGCCTGTGCTAATTATTTTTTTTAAATTACCTAATTTAAAGAAATTTGAGAAACTTGTCAATTTGTTATATTTTATTTTATGATATGTTTTAAAGCTCCCACCTTTTACACCCTACTAGCTTTTCGCACTAATATCTTTCTGCGGTTTGAATGTCCTTCATTGTACCGTGATAACACTTCTACTTTCCTTCAAAAGTGATCATCAATTATTGTAGGTCCATAAATGTACTTTTCTGTGTTTAAAATTGTCAGTATATTGTATATAACAAACAACAAAAAACCATGTACCAGCTTTATGATTTAATGAAGTTTTTTAATAGAAAATATAATACGTACACAATATCTATTTGTCTCAATTACAGCTAAATGTATTTGGTTGATTACTTTTTAGGTAAGAAATATTTTTAACCGACTTCAAAAAAGGCGAAGGTTCTCAATTCGACTGTATATATTTTTTTTTATGGATGTTCAGCCATAACTTTTTGTTTATGAACCGATTAACGTGATTTTTTTTTATTCGACAGGATATACTTGCGAGTTGTTCCCATATTAATGTTGTGAATTTAAAACATAAAGTTTTGGTCAAAAAAAAGAATTGGTGGTAATTTGAAACTGGTGAAACGCCTTTTATGTTGATGAAAGTATACAATTTTGATACGAGTATAGATGTTTCTAGGGATAGCAAAAAGCAATTCGTCACTCAAAAGTAAAAAATAAAAACTTTTTTACAAAAAAAAAAAAACAACCGGCTTCAAAAAAATGCACTAAAAAGGTTAAAATAATTACTTATTTCCAAAATTCTGATCTGTATTACAGTCTCAAGTTGGTGTCTATGTAACTAACAGACTTCGCTTGTTGGTGCCTTAATATTAATTGGCTACATTTTAATAATAAATAAATACATTAATTTATAGTTTAAAACGAATACATCCATCATACATACCTACCAAAATTATAAATGCGAAAGTGAGTTTTTTTGTTTGTTTTTGTTTCTTCACGTCGCAACGGAGCATCCAATTGAGATGAAATTTTGCATTTATTCCAGAAAAGTTCCCGAAGGAATAACTATAACCAAATCCCACGTTGATGCACTATAGCTACTGCAATAGCCTGCTATAGTAGACTTCCTTACTAAGGCACCCAATATAAGGCCTATGTAATTTCAAATGCATTTAATTAACTAATTATTTAGCCCTTTCAAAGTAAATCGCATTGTTAATATTTTTATGATAGAACTGCAGGTTCTCATAGGAAAAAAATATTTTTTACTGGTAATTTTGTATTTCTAAATGAATTCAAAAATGTTGAGACAGATGCGGGAAATATGGCCTGAGATTTGCAATAAAGCCTATGTTTTAATAAATAACTGAATAACTTAATTAAACTTCATTTGATCCAGTGATAGCTCTTGCAATTATGTTTAGTTATTCAAAGTTGAAGTGCCCGGCGCAGACAAAGTTACATACAAATATGTTTTGGCAAAGAAATAAATAATCTTCTAAAATATGTAAAAATAACATGCTGCACCTAGGCTCTATTAGCCGCAGCGTATGAAATCATTAAATTACTTAAAAACCATAATATTAAAAATTTACTTTCTCGTTTCTTAAACTTAAGAACATTTTATAATTGTTTCCCATATTGTTATTTTTTTTGCACTTTCCTCATATTCAAATTTATGGGGTAGGCCTTTATAGCCGACAGGCCTTATTATCCGCAAGTTCCTTATATTTAGTGGTTTGTCGTTGACAATTGAAAATTCAGACGGTATTTTTTTAAGTCCAAACATTTGTTAATTGGAATATGTAGCAAAATCGTAGCTTTGTAGAAGCACATTAATGTACTATGTATTTGACATTCTCCAAACTTTGGGCCTGCCAGATCATTACTTATTTACTAAAATATGTTTTCCACAAAGTTTTGGCCTTATGCTAAACACAGTACTCGGACTAGCTGGATCAAACTAGCGGCTGTCTGTCCACTAAAGCCTAATAATGAAAGTATTAACAAATTCTCTCGCAACACCTAAAAAAAATTGTTCGTTAGATGTAACCGAACTTTCGTCTACATATAATTTAAAAAAAGTAACCTAACCAAAATCAGTTTCGTTAATTTTCTAACTGAATAATTGATGTTGTATATTACTTTACATCAAGTTAACTTATATCTTGCTCAAAAAAATGTTGAAGTATTATGTTGATACAGATCTGCTGTTCGAATAAACCTTACTGTATCTTCGTTTACATTAGTCTAATTATCTGTTATACCTAATCCAATTGACTTAGTAATGTTTTACACTTTTCCTTACACTTTGACTTTCTCCTTACATATAACCTGACCCATGGCTGCAAGTAACTAAACCTATAGGTTTTACGGCATGACTACTTTGTTAATAGCAAAACTTTTTAACTACAAGTAACCAAACAAATAGGTCATATGGCTTTACATACTTTGTTTATGCACAGCAAAACTTTTTAGTTATTTATAGCCAAAGTAGTTGTTAGTAGGGCGGATAAAGCTAATCTGGATCCAGTGGGTCTTATCGTCCCCTTTTATCCCAATGTACGCCACATTTCATGAGTTAGCCAAAAAATTCTAAGTCATGACTGAGGCACACAATTCTTGGAGAAAAAGGTGAAGATAAGACAAAAGCAATTGGGTGTATGGAAGCATAGTATTACTATGTACTGGACATCGTTTGGTTATATATGATACTTTGGTTGTTTAGATAAAGCTAATGTTTTATTTAATAGTAGTTGATTTTGTCCACAAATTAATAGGTTGTATGTGACAAAAAATGTCTAAGAACTATAAATCATTGTTAAAAGGTTGATATTGTTATGGCTTATCAAAGTATTTGCTAGGAGCTTGCAGGGCCGTAGCTAAGGGGGGACATTGTGGGGCAATGCCTTACCTTGAAATTCTTATGCCCTACCTTAAAAGAACCATAAACTAAGGTATAATTTATATAAATTGTTTTTCCGTACTATAAATTAATACCATTTTGCTCTTGTTTTCCCGCGATCCCACCCAATCACCTTCTGCCTTAATTACTCACGCTCACAAGCAGGTAAAATAATGAAAGATAGAAAAATTACTTGCGTCGTACCCGTGCATGAAACCACCGCTGCCCTTCCTTAGATTCAACTCTAGCTACAGCCCTGGGAGCTTGGCCTTGGTTTTTGTTGCATATTATTAACGATTACGATTAAAATTAGATCAACAGTTTATTTCCCTGTGACCACTTAGGTTTGTTAACTTTTGTAAGGTTAAACAAAAATAAACATTTGATTACACTTAGCCCAATTCAAAATAACATTAACTGTTTTGTTTTTTATAGATAAACCGAATAGTAGAAAGAACATAACTTTAATAATGTCTAATCAAATTCTGGTTATTACTGAAATAGCCGAAAGAGTTTGGTTAAATATTTTATTCAGTGGATCTTTCTGATACTGGGTAAAGAGGTGACTATGTTCCAGCACATACCTACATCTCGGTAATTAAAAAAAAATCATACCGCTCCTCTTCAGTCATAATCTCTATAATTCTACGTTGTGATCTCTTGGTTGATTTTTTGATTTTACTGTAAAATTTAAAATTCATTGTTACCATCTAGATTTTCTCTAAATCTAATCGAACAATGTCTCCTTAACCGCTGAATGTATATTAGTTAGCTACATTTAGCCTTTGGCTCCGCCCGCGCTAGATTTGGTTATCGGCGTGGGATTTTTATAGAAAGTGTTTGACAATATTAAAAAAAGTGATCCGCAGTAAGCTATAGTTTGACCACGTTAAATTTTTTTTATAGTTTTTTTCTGTGGGAAATTTTGAATATTCCGAGATAAAAAGCCTGTCCTACAATAAGCAAGTTTTTTTTTCAAATATATATGTATATAAGTTTGGATGTACAAAGTCATTCTATTTTTTTAACCGACTTCATTCATTTTGACAATTCCGAAGTGTACAAACCTATTTACCTACATAACAAGATTTTAAATTTTGGTAATCCTATGGATGGTGTAGTGAAGTAGGCGGTATGGTATGGGTGTTACAGATACGGCGACGGCTGGTGTCGAGCTAGAACAGAGCGTATGCGGTCTAGGCGATGGCAGCCACGGCGGGTCGCGTCTTTTCTCATGCGCGCCTGGTCGCGCGCTGTTCGTGCCGCTGCCGTTGTGTCGCCGCGACGCGCGTTTCCGAGACACGCCGCCGCCTGACCGCGCTGACCTCCATGAGGAAGAGCACTTTGAACAGGTGACTCCCGTATATACTTCGCCCGAATACTTATATGCCGTTTTGTCTTACTAATTATCTGTTCAATTCAACCTTTATACTAAAAAGAACGTTTATTTCGTTGGTGCCAACGTTTCTACGTGGATTACACTTTGCCATGGTCAAGGCATCACCACAAAACAGATATATCAAAACGCTCACTCCACACTGAGAGCTTTAAAACCTTCCTCACGCACATGCGTCTCGTCCCATAGATCCGAGTTCAAGGAATTTTAAAGGCATTCTGAATTTTCTTGGGCTCAGACGCCCGTACGTATGCGCGCTGAGGAAAGGTTTAAAGCGCTAAATGTAGAGTGAGCGTTCTTATTTATTTATTTTCTGGCAAGACTGACTGAAGTGCGCGGCGCGGCGTCTACTTCTGGCCGCACTCGGAATCCTGTACTACCGACACATTGTCTAAATAGTCCATTCATACTTACTGACCATCAAGCGGTTCAAACCTATGAAGTACTAGATTTCACGCCTAAAAACATATCCATCTTCCTAGTTGACATTTTTCTTGCATTTCTTGATTTCAATAGCCTCTGCGTACAAATCGTGTCTAATAATTTCGCTCAGTGAAGAAGATTTTCGGTTTATGAATTTAAATCCAGTTTATAATAGATGTCTCTGCATTTATTAAGTTAGTTAGTAATAAATGTATGTTGTTGAAAGCCGGATTGTCCAGTGGTGTGCGGTGTGGTGCCGCCACTGCGAGCGCCCGGCGAGCTCGTGGGCAAGAACCGCGGGATACAGGGACACCACAACTCCTGCTACCTTGACGCAACGCTCTTCGCCATGTTCACCTTCACTAGCGTTTTTGATGCACTGCTCTACCGACCGCCAGAACCCGAGGTCATTCACTTTTTCGAAAGAATTTTAAATCTTCTCTGTGATACACGTTTTTGAGGTAGGTATGTGCAAAATTTTATATTGGGGTAAAACGTTTTCACATACCTACAAACGTTAACGTTTTATTCGTTTTTTTGTGATCTATTTAATACAAAAGATACAGTGGAATTGAAATTGAGCGTCGAGAGTTACCCCGCTGGTTTTATAATCTTTTAAATATTTTTTTTTTACATTACATGTCTATTTAACTCACTAAATAAATTTGTTTTTTCCAAATGAAGGTTTAAAAAAGTAAGCCCTTTTTTGTATCGAATAGTTTTTAATGTTTTAACACGATGTAGGAAATTGCCTTACTTAAAAACTTACCTGCTCCTCTTTTTAGAGTCAGTTAAAAAGAAACAAAATAGTGTTATTAAACATCAGCAAGATAAGTGTAACCAGTGACGTGTACAGGACAGGACGCAATACAGCGAGGTGCAGCGTGTGCTGCGAGAGGAGATAGTGAACCCGCTGCGTCGTCACGGGTACGTGCGCGCCGACCGCGTGATGAAGCTGCGTACGCTACTTGAACGGCTCTGCGACCTGCCCGGACTCACCTCCGAGGAGAAGGTACGTCGTATCGTTGCCAGGGATAACTCATAGTAGGCAATGTTTGAAAAAAAAAATCTAGATTATAAATAAACCTTATCAACACCTACACAATACCAGTCATTTTCTTTATTATATGTATTATGTGAATGTGTTCATAAGATTTATATAGGTAAGTACGGTAAAAGGTTACATTCCAGTTTCGAGTAATTGGGAGGTGGAAAGCTGTTTTTTACGTCTTTGCGAAGCTATAAATCTCTACGCGTTGCACGTTAAATGACTTAAGAAAAGTAAAAATATTTTGAATATTATTTTCGTTATATAATTTTTGTACAATAAAAATAAATTACCATCAAGACACTTGTCCCCGAAGGGCTGGTCAGAGATATAACTACGAACATAATAGTAACATCTACTTTTCACCAATAGTATTCCATCCCAAAAACAGGATAGGTGGTAAACATATCGTACCGGCATAAACTAAAGTCGACTATTGCACCACTCTATGCAAAAAAATTAAATAAATTATACTAAAAGTATGAAACACACAACTTTTATTTTAAAAAAATATAACACACTTTGTAGCATTATTTCCCACCAAAAAACAGTTAATAATGTTTGCTATATCCAATCTTCACCTATGCTCTTTTTTCATTATTTTATCATATGCCAAAATCTGACACAACAATATACAAATTGTAACTTTATGTTGTCCCTAGCGGGAATCGAATTTTCGAATTAACCTTTGACTCGGCTGTACAACTTACTGCCACTGTGGTCAATTAAGTTGATCTTTTTAATTCAAACGCAACATGTAAAATTAATAGTTTTCTTTTAGGATCCTGAAGAATTCCTGAATGGGCTGGTAGCACAAATCCTCCGCGCCGAACCGTTCTTAAAGCTGTCTTCTGGTCAGGAGGCGTACTGCTACCAACTCTTTGTTGAAAAAGATGAGCACGTGACTCTTCCCACTGTACAATTGTTGCTCGAACAGTCTTTCGCAACCTCTGGTGTCAAACTCAGTGAGGTGATCGACTCATTTACGTCGTTGTCTCACTCGGGAGACGTCCACAGTTAGACTTATTGGACCGGCCATTTCGGAAATATGTAAGCGACCTTCGTGCAGCAGTGGACGTCTGCCGACTGAAACAAGTAGCATAATTTTGGAGAGTCGCCATCATGACGCGCTACATAAAATGCACACTCGGACAAATCTATCGGTCCACCTCGTGTTTTAAGATTTAATCGCCCATAGCTAAAAATTAATGATAGGATGAGCAAAAAGTTTTTATGCAATTATGAAGTTGGCACATTTTGTCGTCTTTTTCGTAGGATATTGTTTAATTCGATTCAGATTTCAAAATACTGAAAAAACAGAGTTGCAGCAATAAAGTCGAATATCCGCCTTGATGAAGGATAAGACTAGTGCTAGATTTTTGAAAAAAACAAATGTTTTGTCTAAATAAACTGTTTATCTAGTAACTTGTGTTTCCTCCATAGGCATCTACGACAGCTTTCATGCGATTAGGCATAGAACAAATCAGTTTCACTATGAAATTCCTCTTCTACGGCTGTTTTCAATGCTGCATTGACTGTGGGTCTGGCTGGCGACCCCAAATATGCCTCTTTATCAAACTTCACTTAGGATAAGTTCGTTTGATCATTCAATTATCCCGTCTTCGTCTCAAGATTTAATATTTACCTTGTAGATGTTCAGACATATCAATGTTCAAAAATCAAAACTACAGTCGCAATATTGAAATGGTGTGAACAACTCGTCCCATAAGTGTTCAACGGGGTTCATATCTGGGCTTCTTGCTGGCCAGTCCATAACTACGATATCCACATCTCAAAGATATTCTTGGGCAATACCAACCGTATACACTCTTGCGTTATCATTCATAAAAATGAAATTTGGGCCCACATATTCAGCGTGTGGCATCACGTGAGGGTCTAAGCACTGGCAAATGTACCTGTCACTATCTAATTATGGCAGTCGTGGACCACTAACCACCTCAAGCTTATTTTATTCCATTTGTGGATATTACTCCCCAGATAATCCATAAGCCACCGTCAAAAGCAACCCTACCATCTAAGCAGCACTAAGCAAAACGCTCTTTCTTGGTGACAAAATGTGCCAGCTTCATAACTACATAAAACCTTTTTGCTCATTCAACATTGGTTTTTATCTATGGGCGATCAAAACTTAAAGCACAAGGTGGGCCGATAGATGTGTCCGAAAGTGTAGTTTCCTTATATTTCATTTTAAACTCAGGTACCTGCAGCATTTATAATCCAGATGCCTCGGTTTGGCAAGCAGTACAAGCTATACCAGCGAGTGTTGCCCTCGCCTTTACTGGATGTCACCGATCTTATCGAAGGCTGTAAGTGTTTCCGACAAATATTCACCCAATTACGGCGCTATTATTGTTGAAACGAAACGCGTTTTGCGTCATTTTTTGACAGTTACGTGTGTGGATATGTTTGAGTATTTTATTTTGATTTTTTTTGTAGATAATAACAAAGATATATATAAATATTAAAATCAAATAATAATGCAAAAATAAACTTATCTTTAAAAATAACAACGTTATAATTATTTTTCTCATAGGGTTCACTTTCACTCTTGACGGCTGTCAAAAAGTAGCGCAAAATACCCGCATCCCGACATGGGTTTTTTGTACCAACATTTCGTAGTTAAATCGCTTAGACGAAACGCTTAAAGTCAACATTAGTTTTTGGTACCAAAAGCATGAAACGCAAGCCGCACAATTTCTGCTAAAAAGTGGTCAGATAGAACGCCCTAATAGTATACAGAGATAGTATGAGTGTGTGTTGTATATGTAGTGCCGCGTCAGTGCGCCGTGTGCGGGTCGCTTGCGCGGTGGGAGTGCGGCGCGTGCGCTGCGAGCGGGTCGCTCGAAGCGGGCGCGCTCTGCGATAGCTGTCTGCGACTCGCTCACCACGCAAGACCCCATCACAAGGTACAAACAACACACAGGTAGAGTGTCTACTCACCAACGTAGTAGAAGTATATTTTAGGGTTCACTTAGTTTTGTATACAATATTTAAGTTTTTTTTTTTTCAGCCAGTGCCTTTAGAAGTGAGCGAAGAATTTGTGAATATATTGGAAAACTGCCCTATTCCCCGTGTGTACATGGAACTATTTGCTGTGCTGTGTATCGAGACCAGCCATTATGTGGCATTCGTAAAGGCCGGAGAGGGGCACGACGCGCCCTGGTGCTTTTTCGACTCCATGGCTGACAGAAGAGGCAAGTAGATATCTTATATATATATATATATATATATATTAAACAACTGTCGTAATTCAGGGTTTTATGTAATTTCAAAATAATGTACAATGAAACAAACTTTTCTAACCTTTTGACCTTGGGTGTTTGGTCGCTAGTGTCGTTGTAAGTTTACATACACACAGAAGACAACCTTTCTACTATAATTTCTTCTTCTAAACAATAATTTCTACTTTTCCGTAACATTAATGCGTCGGTTGTCGTCCTCACATTAGGCAGAAATCGTCACTTTGCTTATGTGACTGCATAGGCACTAGAATGATTCTAAAACTTCTTTATGTTCGATTTCGGTAAAAACATAAGCTATTTACAAAACAAAGTTTTTCTATGTTAGTTACATCTAAGATGTTATAATTAATCACAGCCATTAATTACTTAGGTATACTAATTTTATTGTAGGTACATACTAGAATGGGCGCGCGACATTTATACCTAATCTCGCAAGAAATACAATGGTAAAATTTAAAGGTCTTATTTTATGCAACGTTTTTACTTTCTATGTAATGCTTCTGACGCTAAAAGGGCGAAATAGGTACTTGGCCAGAGAGAAAAATATCGAATATGCTATATATGAGGAGCGATCAAAAAGTTTCCGGTAATGCTATAAAAACCACAAATACTACACAAGCAAATATTTTATTTTTTTCAACATAATCTCCTACTTTAATACATTTGAAATATCGCTTTTCAAATTGTCGTATTCCGAAGTCTGAAAATATTAACTGAACACTACCAAAAGAAATCTTTGGATTCTCAGCAATGTAAAAAATGGTTACACGTCTATCGTTAAGTACTCCTCGACTTTTTTAACATTTTCTACGATTACAGATGTCTATGGTCTTCCATAACGATCTTCATCTTCGCAGCTTGTTCTTCCACGTTTAAATTCAAAACACCAAAATTGAACCATGGAATATGATAGAGCATTTTCTTCTAAAGTGCTTTAAATTTCATTAAATATATCTTTGGTAGACAATTTTTTCAGTGCGAGTTTTTTTATCACGGCGCGTATTTCAGATTTTTCCATTTTTGGCTTAGAACGACGATTCACAGATTTTAAAAAAATATTGTGAAGCACAAAAAGCAATTGCAATGCAAAGAGAATGTAATATACTACGTTTGCAATGTTACACTTAACGGTGACATCTACCAGAACAGTCAAAATGACATAAAAAAATAAATGAACGTCAAATACCAATTTCAAATATCGAATACCGGAAACTTTTTGATCGCTCTTCGCATTATGCAGAAATGCCATCTTGCTCTCGCGTTCGTTCTTGTTTACGAATATAAAACCTGCACAGCTTGTCGCCGGATTAACTTTCATTTATTGAGTGAGTAAACGAGTAACATATAGCGCCCAATTCTCAAGGGCTCCCCTCGGGGGGAGCTTCGGCTTGGGTTGTCGCTCTCGGGGGCGTCCCTTCGACCGGCGTGAGCCTCGATCTCGAAGGTGAGACATCGCCAGCGCGGTACTGCTTCGCACGCAATCCTTTATACCAAATTCCATTATAAAATACGTTAAGATTATTAGTAGTTCCAATGTTTTGTTTGTTAGTTGTAACAAATTATATCTTATTATAACATTACTATTAGATTATAACCCTGTTCTACAAATTATAATTACCAGAGCTCTTTATGTAATGTATGCGCCATGGTGTCGCAGGCGAGCGAAACGGGTACAACATT
This sequence comes from Apoda limacodes, assembly GCA_946406115.1. NCBI lineage: Eukaryota > Metazoa > Arthropoda > Insecta > Lepidoptera > Limacodidae > Apoda > Apoda limacodes. Next base: position 11,462,260 of record OX291545.1, read on the forward strand.
CCAGAGGTGGTGTGTGCGGAAGAAGTAGGCGCGTGGCTAGGCGCGGCGGGTGAGCGGGGCCCGCCCCCCGCGCACGCGCGGCGACTACTGGCCGACGCGTACATGTGCTTCTACCGGAGCCCCGACCTCGCCATGTACCGGTAGCGCACACGCACAAGGTACAAAATTACAATAACATTAACACACAACAACATAAAACCGTAAGTCATAAAGTTCCAAATTGCCCAGCTCAGCGATTATAAATGTCATCGTCATTAATGTTCCTTTTCAATTTGAACGCTTTTTGTTGTTCGATGACATTGGAGGCTGGGGACTTATCGTCTCCTGTAATTCGACTATTGCTATGGTTTTAAGGTCGGGAGTCCTGGACTTCTGCAATAATCTTGGTATTACCATGGACCACTCGGAAGAGTCCGGGAAGTTAAGATTTAAACATTGGATATTTAATAGCTGATTGATTCAAGCATCAATCAGTTATTGGCACTCATGCTTCTAGCAATTCTTATGTAGGTGACTTGTAAACGACTAAATTAAACAGACTAAAAATTGATTACATTAAATGCAACACAGAATGATATAGAGAAACGTTAGTCCATATCTTAGTGACGCTATTCCCTGCTGGGGATATGAAAATTATAAACCAAATGTGGTGTAATTAGAGCCACTGTACAAGCTTAAATAAGATGTTCTGATTTGTTTAAACATCATTTTTACTAACAAAAATGTGTAATTTAAGTGATATATAGGCCAGAAAACTAGTTTTTCTAATACTAACGATGTGAATGTTCACACATGTATTTGTTACATACTTGTATTTTATATCACAATGACGTTTTGAAACTCTTCATCATTTGTATGGAATTTTATGTCTGCCGTTTTTTTTCCTAAAACTTAGTCAATACACTAGAACAAATTCTACTGATTTAACAGACTTTAATAACAATCAAATGCAATTCACGCTTTAAAAATCTGTACAAGTGTTGGAACAATAGTTATTTCAGATTTTTTTACCATCAAATACAATAAATGAAAATCACTTATTAAATTAACAAAAAGCCGGTGAGTGCTAAAGTCGATAAATGATAATAATACCTACTTTACTACATTTGAATAATATGTTTTCATTCATTCCAGATTTAATGTCTACAAAGTAGATAAAGACATACATGCCATGCATTGCGCTTTACTTGCGTGGCAAGAGTTAATGTAATGACTGCAAGACTATTATAAAGACTATACAGAGGTGATACATATTTATTTGTAAAAATTGTTATGATTTTGTTATTTATGGTAAACTTTAAAATAAAACACAATAATATAAATGGTAAGCTATTTTTACTTATTAATTACACAAAGCTGTCTCAGTTATTTTCATATAATATTACAACTTTTACGTTTTGAATGATTCTAGTTGCCCTTATTTTGTCACAGTTGTATATTTCAAAATAAGGTTATATACTAAATAATTTATTGGCCGAATTTACAGTGTAAAGTTACACAAATTAGACATATAGAAAATGTAAATTCCTAAACAGCAGGTATATTTCCACACTTTTTTCTACTAAGCAACAGGAAGATAGTAAACCTCAAGATTTAAAAGTGATTTGGAATGCAGATACAGTTAAAAATACACATAGATATGAAGACTCATCATAATTCCTCATGGTTAGTGTGAAGAGATTTTGTACTAGTTTTGCACTCACACGGAAATTGTGGCTGAGGTACGTGAGTCATACCTTCTGGAACTTTTATTTCATTTTTTAACCTTTTGCTCCATTCCTGTAAGCACAAAATTGAATAGCATACTATTTCAATAACTCCTAATTTCACAATGTGTTGGTGAGCTGGGCCCAAAACTTTGTGTGCATGTCTTGCAATTAAAATTGTATACTAAAACTTTATCTGTTGGGACTAGTAGGGATCTATAAACGCAAGATATAATGAAGCAATCAAAATAAAATCTTGAGTTAACTTGACCAATCAGGTTATAATTCAAGTTACATATTAGGTTCTCCTTCCTGCTGAGGGCCAGTGTGGGGTCACAAATTAAGTAATAGTACTAACATACTATTTCTACAGAAATGTACCTAAAACCATGTTATTCAGTCCTATGCGCCTTAGATGACCGCTAAAATACAATGGGTGTTTTGTTGACAAACATTATACGCAATGAATGCGCTTTATGGTCCCTATACACACATTCGATCGTTCTGTTGACCAAAAATGAATGCGCTATGACGCCACTTTCAGTCCGCATTCAAGGCATTGACTGCACATGCGCGGGAGGTAGAGTAGTGGATGCGCTGTCAAATAGTGAACGGCCATTGTTTGTTTCATTTGATGAACGGAATCACGCAAAAACTAATTCTAGACAAGACAAATATCCTTTATTGCAATGATTAACAAAATTATAATAAAGACAACAAAATCCAACTCACCCAAAAAAGAATGGCATGATAGCAAATAATATCACGTGGTAGCAAGTTATCATTAGCAAATTTCATGGCATTTTTGGCGATCTGATGAGCCTTGGAGTCATTCTCTCGCGCCCAGAGAACGCGCTCTTTTAAGTCTGAGAGATCACGAGAAACCGGCACGTAATGCACCCACGGCTGAAGTTGCTTGTAGAAATGTTCATAGTATGGTGAATCTTGTTTTAAAATCATGCCGCCACCAGCTAACAGATACGGCATTCGGTATGCAGCAACAGTCCCGTCTATATTGATTTGGTATTTGTACTGAAAAAACATGAAACGGGTAAATTCAACGCTGTGTTGCGACGATAAGGAATAACAGACAAATAAACATAATTTCCCTTTTTTATATCAGTTAGGATTAAGATCAGTTACATACCATCACAACTAAATTATCCTCGAAGCAGTGTTAGTCCAATTGTTGTAGCTAAAAATAATACTTGTAACATCTTTCACTGTTGAATATACACCAATATAAAAGGACACCATCGCAACGCGAGAGGATGGGCCTTTTACAATACACAAATTGTAACATTTAGTTGCCCATACTGATAATTGAATCCTTGGCTTTGATTTCAAACTGTCTCGAGTACTGACACAGTTTGAAATCAGGCTTCAGAAAATTCTTCTTCACAGCTGTCTTACCACCGCCTTATGTACCTGTACTTGCCTTACATCCTAGAGGTAAATTATTGTACAGACCCTATGCCTTAAAGAACTAGAGTAAATCAGATATTACAGAACAGTTACACTTACATAAAAAAATTTAAAGAATGATATATGGGGCTGCTTTGGTCCATATTCCTTTTCTTTGTCACGAAAGAAGAAGAAATTAGTAAGAGACGCGTTGAATAATTCCGGATTTGCGCGTGCAATATCAATGAGACGAAGCCTCTCGGAGCGAGAGTCACGACCCCGCCAGATTGCGCGCGGCTCGCGCTTTGACCACTCATTTTCAACGCTGCCCTGTACTGACAGCATATCAAGAGTTACTCTAAAACATTTAAAGCAAATTTATTAATAGCATTGATGTAGCCTTAAAATGAAGAAAGTAAGTATTACATTAACATTTTAATTTAAAATTACAAGAAAATATTATTTTTCTTTATATACAGTAACAAAAATCACTATTAACAAGCCCTATTACACTTAAGTTATTTTTTTTCTTCATATAAAATTAGTTAAATAAATGTTCATTCCTAAAATAAGTTTCATACTTTACTAACCTTCCCATATTTTCTAAAGTTGATTCTGTTATGTCATATGTGGGCATAACTATATCTATAGTGTCATCACTGCCACACCATGAGAATATTGGAAGGGGTTCAGAATCTTTTCGCACCAGTGGCCAATCTCCCAAATTAATCACCAATTCCATATCAGGAATTACTACCTTTCTACTTAAAAACAGCAAAATGTTATCAGCAAACATATTAAACCCCACATGCTTCCCATAGCACTCTCTAAATATTTGGTTATCTGCTACTACATAATGACAGAAACTTACACTCTCTGGTCTGTGATATTTTTCAACTATCTTTTTTATCTGCATCTTCATGTTGAGATTACGAAATGGTTTAAGATCATCAGTGATTTGATTATAAGATGCTGCGCAGCCATAATTTTCTAGCCATAATTGGTAATCTTCTTCGGGGCAGTCACATTCGTCTGGCTGTATAGGACCTAGAAATGCATATATTCTGTAAAGAAGTACTTAACAAGCGCTGTAGCTTAAATCTTCACTTAATAAATGCATTTAGAAAATTATACAGATATCTTAATAACAACGCATTTAATCCCATTTTATTTTTAAATTAGTAGGTAATGGAAAGCAAGAAATTAAAAACTGATATAGTCTTATCGCTTATAAAAGATCTCTACCAATCAATCTTTGGGTAGATAGAAACTGAAAAATATACAGAAAAGGTAAGTGATGCATAACTAAATTAATACTTATTAATATTTACATGTAACATTATACAGATAATATTTTAAACTGTAGATAGTAGACAAGTAAAATATGTACATTAATTATAATGCTGTACTTATTCATATATAATACATATTAACATGTATTTGCTAAGATACATACAGTGAGTTTATTGAACAAGATTACTGAAATGAGGTTTAATTTGATTTTTAAAACAATTGATAGACTAACCTTTTTTTTGTAATATTACAAACAACCAGGGTGGACTGTTTCACATTCCCTTCAAAACACAGAGCTCTTAAAAAATGGGTCTCTTCGGCAGTCAAACATCCAAGTGTAAGTAAGTGACCAAGCCCGAGGTTAATTAACTTTGCATATCATTTTCAATGACATATCTCACTGGGTTTTACTTTCTTTACCTTTCTTTAAGTATTTTTGGGGCCACACACTTATATAAACACACAACTTACCTTCAAAATCGGTAGGAGATCCTTTAATATGTTTACTGTCATAATAAATGCTAATGGACAAATTCATACAAGTTTCATAAACTTTGTATCTGACGATAAAAGTGCCATCTTTTTTGTCGAGTTTGTTGACCCAAACTCTACAATTCCTATTTTTACTTGTTTTTCCAGTTATTTCTACTGCTAACCTATTGTTCAAATCAAATGTATACCTGTAATAAATAATATTGTCCAATTGTAATAATTATAAATAAATATATGTATACTGGAAAAGAGTAATTAGAAGGTGACTTCAGAAAGTACTACGTCAGTTATTCCCACTGACCAAATCAACACATAAAAATCATTTTTGGAAAGGAATGACAAACTATTCTCTAGTAGATGCCCACAGTTTGTACACAGCATATTGTTTTAGGTCCCCAAAAGAATGTACTAGACCACTGTGCCTTTGTGGCCTCTGGCTGTTTTACCTGTTTTAAATATGTTACCTAGCAAATTTTCAGGTTCCTTTGATTTTACACTTTTATCTCAATTTATTTTTAAAACTTAAGGCTGGTGCAGACCAGATGCGTGGCGTAACATGATGTACGCACGCACCATTTGTAACATTTCAACCATAAGTAATTTCTATCATGTAAAATTAAAAAAAATAAAACAAACCAATTGTTTACAGTAATTACCACAGTTATTTCACATAATATCATATAAATTATCTATGATATCCATCAAGATGCTTATTCCAGGGATAATTTGAATACATGCCCAGTAATGTGATGGTATTACATCACACAGGTGGCATCCTATTACCATGCCTTTGGACCTTGGCAGCCCCACACTCTACCGCAGTGGCACTTGGACCTCTTTTCTTTCATATTATCTAAATAACTGAAACTATACATTATTATTATATGTTATGTTCTAAAAAATTACAAAATACAAAACAATGAACTTCACCATGCACATGCAACTTACACCATATTATGTTTAATATGGTGTAAGTTGCATGTGCATGGTGAAGTTCATTGTTCTTTTACATAAACTCGCTGATTTTTTTTAAAATTTATATTTGGAAATTATTCTATTACGCAAGATGAAATTTTGTATAATAGATTAATGATATGTAAAGTAAAAAATATGATGTCAAACAAAAATAACAGACAAAATACAGTGCAGCTATGGATACCATTTCAATATTTTAAAAGCCTGACATTTTAGAAAATTTCCAGATTTATTGCTAGATTGCTATTAGGGGAGGTAGTTGAGACTAGTCTCGCTAGCCGGATAGCGAGATCGGCGTCTGGGGCCGTTAAACATATACATGCTGAATACATATGTATCAGGTAAATTGCATAAGTCATAACGCCGAATGTCTGGCCACATCTGGACAGATGGTAACCCTAACTCTATACTATATTAACCTTGAGTTAACCCCAAATCCTTCATACAAAGGGGCGTTTATTGAATACTTTCTCCTTTCTCCGATAACTTCGATAGGCCACAATGTTTCACTTTCCGTGCTCCGCATTTACTCATGTCCGGCCTAAATGTAAAATAGATGTGTTTGTAAGTAAAATTACTAAAATGGTACTCACTGTTCTGTTGTATTAATAAAAAAATATCTAGCGGGCATAACATTTTCAGGGTGTAATCCCGGTCCATATACATCTAAGTTACGTGCCGCATGTGTAATTGAGTAAAGTAATAAAAAAAATACATTGAAAATTACGTTAAAATAATCAAAACAAAAACAATGCATATTTTATACTTTTTATATTTATCATTTTTTTTTCTTGTGGCTTTAATTAAGTCAGAAGACTCAACTATTTGCCAATGTCAGTTAACACGAAAAGAAATAAGATGCTGGTGAACGGTTTCTATTAATATAAATATTGAGTTTACTCAGTCTATGTACACTACAAAAAAAAAACTGGTTGCCTGTAAAGTCGGTATACGGGCGAAAGTTTTACGTGACAATGATTTTATGTCTGTCTCTCTCGCTCTTAGGCGGGCGCGTGCCTCTCACTCGCTCTCATTGTGAGCGCATAACGTGAGCGGAGCGTAACGCAGTTTCTTGAAGTGTCACCCGGCAAACCAATTTATAAGACGTTGTCACGTCAACAAAAAACTACTAGGTAACTATAATAAAAACAAAATTGGAGTCATACATATTCAAAAATAAAACATAGATACAAAATAGTACATAAATTTCAAAGTCTAATATTAAATTATGAATTTAGACAAAATTTTGATGACTACGTGAATATAGATAAGGAGGTATTTTAAGTTAATAGGACAAGGGATATACGGGTAGTAATTCATACAACGATGATGACAGTTTTGGACATTCAAAAAATATATGATCCAGCTACATTCACACAAAGAATTGTCCCTAATCCTGAGTTTAGCTATCATTTATTTTATTGAATTAATGTTTTTTTATTTGTTCCCAAGGACAAGCTTAGGTCTCTTAGACCATGCTGCCATGCACTGATGATAGTATATGGCTGCCAAGCTAAGACCAAGTATTCAATTGACTTGTAATAGGCGTTTACCCAAAAAGCTTATATATGCATGTCACTGGAGAGCGCAGAATGAATATTTTATTGAGGCTTATAATTTTTTACCATTAAATCGCTTTCAGTGTATTGATAGGGTGACCAAGAGAAATTACGATAGAGTTATTTTTTTCACGTGTTTTTTAAAACCTTAGTAGGTACATAGTTATTCTATATTTTTAGGGTTCTGTACCATAAAAGGAAAAACAGAACATTTTCGATATCCTCATGTCCGTCCGTCCATTTGTCACAGAGTAGATATAGGAAATTTTTCAACTATTGAAATCATTCGAAAAAAAATCTTTTGTGTTTGGAAATTTCAAATTCGATGTGAAGAATATTCAAGTACAAATCGATTGATTTTGCCGCAAATCTAAAGCTTCCTCGAAATGCTGTAGTTTTGTGTAGTAGGAATATAAGTTACTTATTTACTAAGGGAATATATTTGAAATCAGAAAAAAGTATATATATTCGTATTCGTTGTGTGGTATCCATAGTACAAGCTTTGCTTTGCTTAGGACCAGATGGCAATATGTATAATATCCAAATATGATTATTTAGTATTTATTTATTAATGCCTTGTATATCTATACATAGTAGTGGTTTATCCCAAACTATGAACTCGCGATGTTTCATCCACAATCCCTAAGAAGCTATGTTCCAAACTTCAGTTTAAAGCGCTTTCATCTGATAATCTATTTAATATTCTTCGACATCACATTTTGACCATGTCTGCATAACTACTAATATTATAAATGCGACAGTAACTCTGTATGTCGGTTTGTTACCTTACGCTTAACCGATTTAGATAAAATTTGATATGGAGAGAGTTTGAGTCCCGTAAAAGGACATAGGCTACTTGAAAACTTCAAGTATGAGTCGGTTTTTTTTCTATAATTGAGAAGTTAAAATCTTACACCGATAATCGAATTTAGGGCTGGTGAAACCATGGGCGAAAGATAGTAACAATACAAATTAATAATTAAAAATACTTAAGATTGTAAGACCAAATACAATCTTATTAGATTAGATCTTAGTCTGTATAAGAAAAATCGTATGTCAAGTAAGGGGTATTAAACTCATGGATAATTTTGAATTTTTATATCACATATATATTATGAATGTGGAGTCAAGTAAGAAAATTAAACGAAAAATACACTAAAACTTTTTTTTTCAGTAACATTACAATAATCAAGAAGCAGCTGAATCTAATATAAAAATAAAAAGTTATCTGACTATTGATTCATACATCGTTTTGCTTTTAAGTTCTGAAGTATTGCAGACAACTCCGTATTTTTTTTTTGTTTAGTCGAAGTTTTTGCTCTCATTGCGGCTAGTTTTTTTCTGCGTATCTCAGCTACTAACGACTTTCGGTTTGATTCTACAATTAATTATAATTTCCTAAGGGTTATTGTTGTGTCATCTGCGTTTGCATGCGATGATTAATCGATCTAAAAAATAAGTAAATGATATTGACAAAATTGATAAATTCTAATTGTACAGATAGATATCATGATAAAAAAACACTTATCATGAAAAAATTTCAAATATATCCCCAGATACTTTAATTTAGGGTGCTGAATTGTTTTTTTAAACTAAAATAATGGCTAGAGCCATAAAAAAAAATTTTATGCCCAACTATACGCTGACAAAGACAAAAAACATTGTCTATATCTTTGTTACTCTTAATGGTTTTTGTAAGTAGCTTTCTTGTTCCCCCTTTTTCTTCGGTTGTCAAGTTTTTTGGATAGTTGGGCTTATCTGCCAAGTCTGGGTTATTTTTTGTATAATTCGTCCCCAAGGAGAAGGTAGACTATGCTGCCTTTTTTATTATCAAAGTGGCAAATATACTTCTTGGTTTGTTTTGCCACTGCTATGTCTAAGAATATGTTCGTTTATGGATGTAATGGTTATTTCGTTTGTTTAAGGGGCGTTCATAGAGTTCGGGTTCTATAATTTGTCCTATATACTGCGTTTACTGTGCAACAGCGTACCGTTTACCTGCGTACAATGGCCCTATCATGAGGCTAAGTGCGGAAAACAAAAGTCTCTCACTTTTCAGAAAGAGTCGAAGATAATCTGCGATATCTTTTTCTCTTTCCTGCAAAAAAACAAATGTACATAGAGAAAACTTCTCGCCGCACGTTCATTCTTCTCTGTCACACTCATGAGACCGTTTTTACTTTACAGCTAACTAGGATATTCGCTATCAAGTCTCTGTATCCATGGCGGAATTCCATTTGAATATTTTTGATCTAAGTGACAGAGGTTTTAGTGGTTTACGTAATATTAGCTTTTGATAGCAAAATCTAATGTTTTAGCGTTTCCTACAAGTCGTTGTGCTACGAAATAATACTACCGAAAACCCATGCCTGAAGGTGGGCACTTTTGAAAGGGTATCCTTTGAGAAAAGTAATTATAATAGAAAGCGTGAAAGCGTTATAAAAACAAATACTCAACAAATATACATATTACTCGGTAAAACTGATTTTACTTAGGATACATTCAAGTTAAAGAAGGAATGTGTAAAATACCGGCTTTGCTACCGGCAATTCTTAAGCAATTTAAAAATTGTCCTGTAAACGACAAAAAAATCAAAATAAAATCCTCGAATACACTTGAATTTGACACATTGAACTGTCAAAAAATGACGCACAATTTGTTAATTTTAACAATTATAGCGCTGATGGAATTATAAAGAAAGGGTAGTTGGTGCTTAAATGAGGTTATGCTAATAAATCGCAACGCCGCGCCTTTGGTTACCTTTCCATTAAAATACTTAAAAGGGCGATATAGGCCAGAAAGCTAATTTCTGTAATACTAACGTTGTACATGTAAATGAACTTAATATCATTACACAATGTCATATAAATTATTATTAGATATATTCCTTATTAAATTATTCCATAAAGACGGCTTGAAAAATATTTTTTTTAGTGTGGGATTAAACGTTTTTACACTTTTGCAGTCACATTTTTTTTAGTTTTTGCTACTACGTAGAGTCAATGCACAGATAACAAGCTGTTCTTATTATTTAATCAACTTTCATTACAATAAAATGCAATACACGCTTTAAAAATTTGCCCAAGTGTTGAAACAATGGTAACTTCCAAATTTTTTATTACATTCAATACAATAAATGAAAATCACTCATTTAGGTAATGCACTAGACAAAAGCAAGTTTTATAACATATATTTTTTTCAATCCTTTAGGTGCTATAGTTCAGCCACAAAATTTGCACAAAAACGGCGTATTTACGCGGTCTAGCCTATACCGCAGTCTTAAGACATAGAGCAACACGGCATCCTGAAACGGCCACGAGAGGAGGCGCCATTGAGTCTAATTCTCGTGCAAAATAATCTGGCACTATTTTCGGAGGCGGGAAAATAGGTACAAAGTTAGTGAAGACTTAAAAAAAAGTTAAACTATTAATATGTCATATTTTGAATACGTTACATTGTCACAGTGCATAAGACAGTAGCGCTGTACGGAATATTTCAGATACGTGGATCTGTCGATCAAAATTAGCCGCAATAAAAAGTAGTATTAAGAATCGGCTAAGTGCGAGTCGGACTCGCGCACGAAAGGTTCCATTCCATTATCTATAAAAACGGCAAAAAAATCACGTTTTTTGTATCAGAGCCCCCCTTAAATATTTGTTTTATTTTAATTTGACTGATTATTTTCACAGAATATTTAATGCATCTACCTGTTGCCGTTATCACTATCAAGCAAAATCGAGTAAAAAAAATCAAGTTTGTTGTATGGGAGCCCCCTTAAATATTTATTTTATTCTGTTTTTTAGTATTTGTTGTTATAGCGGCAACAGAAATACATCTTCTGTGAAAATTTTAACTGTCTAACTATCACGGTCCATAAGATACTGCCTGGTGACAGACGGACGGACGGACGGACAGCGGAGTCTTAGTAATACGGTTGCGCTAGTTACTCTTTGGGTACGGAACCCTAAAAAGCTAGTGAATATAAAAAAGTAATTATGGTCTTTATTATTACTACAAAGTAAGTATATTTATAATTATTATTTTTTCATGACAATTTATGAAATACATATTAATGAAAACTTATTACTATGATATTTCATTACAAAATAATAAAAATCATTTCGCACACAAAGAAACATTGAATGCTCCCTTTAGACGTTAATAGGTCGAGTGGGCCAGACGGTATACCCGCAGTGGTGTTTAAACAGGTTTTTTCTGAGTGGTGCCCTGTACTCACGCACCTTTTTGCGCTTTCCTACCACATTAGGCAATTTTCGTCTGATGGAATATTGCGGACTACGCACCCGGTGTGCAGGGCATTGGCATGTATTTGGACTTAGCGAAAGCGTTCGATCGGGTCTGCCTGAGGGTTTATACATTTGTATTTGTACCAGCTGTCCGGTAGAAGCATACGAGCCGTAGTTAATAGCATAGACATTAATGTGCTGTCTCCTACGCTGTTTCTACTGCATATTAATGATATGTGGTCCATCAATAACATACATTACTATGCAGATTACAGTTTTGGAGTCACATATTACGCTAATACGATAAGAAAAAACCCTCGTTCCGTTATGGAGCAAAAATGCGGCGAACTTGTCTCTGAAATCGAGACCAGCCTGTCAAAGGTCTCTAACTATGGAATAGAAAACTTAGCACGATTCAACCCTGCGAAGACACAACTCTGCTCGTTCACTGCTAAAAAAACCTTATTGACCAAGGTCCCACAATTTCAGAACACACCCCTCACCATCTCAAAGAGAAATGGAATACTAGGTGTTGACATCTCCAGCGATGGTCATTCCGATATCATTTGCAAGAAAAGGTGAAGCTGGCGTCTTAAAAACTTTGGGTACAAAACAGAGCGAAGCAGTACTTTACCTCGGAGAAATGGTTGTTTCTTCTCAAGTCACAAGTCCAGCCCCATTTAGAGTGCTGCTGCCATCTCTGGGCTGTTGCACCTGGATACCAGCTTGGCGCTTTTGACTCGGTACAAAGACGGATTGAGAGAATCGTTTACGATCCTATGTATACTCACAAGCCGTATCGAATCCTTAAGTCTGACGACAGACTTTGCCTCCCATGAAATGTGTTCTGAGGAATCGTTCGAAATGATGCCCACAGCTACATTTCTACTATCGCCAGGAAATTCATCCAGACACCTTAGAACCTAAGTGGTCTCAAACAATGCTAGTACAAAACGTCCATACGCTGCGATTAACGCTTATCATCAGGTGGACCGTATGGTCGTTTTCCTTCTTAGTGGTATATAATAAAATTTAAAACCAAACATTGTGTTTACATTATAAGAATTAAGCTCAAAGAGTGTTTTCACTGCAATTGATATTTTTATAGGCGAGAAAAAAAATTACTTATAAGTCCTTATCATGTAGGTACCCACCTACCTAATCTAAAATTTACGAATGCTGTTCAATACGTATAAACAAATAATTTGAAACACCATACCATACGTACATCATTATCTCAATTACATTTTAAACTCCAATTTGACATTGTAGTAGCTAACTAGTCTTTTTAATCATTATCTAAGACTTATAGTTTGGGATTTATTAAGACAAGACGATATATATAGACCTTCGTTACAGTTCACATTTCTGTCCAGGTACCCGTATGTTTCGGTGCGATCCTAGAGACGTTTCACGTCAAAAACTAGGCAAATACAATTATTATATACTAGCTTTTTCCCGCGGTTTCACCCGTCTTCAATTCGGTTATGCGTATAGGATTTTAACAGCAACTCCTCAATTATAGAAAAAAACAACTTAAGTCATATTCGTTTTATCACTGCATTTCGTGTTGTATCATTTAGTCCAGTGAAAAATCCTAATTGACATAATTTTGTTACTCGCATAATGTCCATCGGCTTTGGGGGTGTAAATAGTTCAACTTCTTTTACTTCTACGTTGTGTTTTTAGGAAGTTGTTATTTGAAAGCCGATAGAATTTGAACGTAGGCACAGAATAATTATTGGCTCGTAAATATAGTAGGAAAATACTCAGTGTGACAGTTAACTCTTAAAAAACATGTGGAAAATCAATATATACCATTAACATATACTTTTTACATTTATATTTTATATATATATATATATATACCAAAATATATTCATACAGAACTGAAATATATTCCCTGCTGCGAGTGTGATCACTCAACGGCGCGGTCGTGTTGCGATTAAGAGTTCCCACGATTGATACCTTTCAACACTTTTGATGACGCCAGTTTTGCCACCGATACTTATCGTTCGTGTGTGTAGTGTTGTCGTAGTGTGTGTACCTCCATTGTTAGTTTTGCAAGTTTTACAACCAAAAATTTTGTTAGTTACGTTTCAAAGCTACACGAACGATAAGTATCGGTGGCAAAACTGGCGTTATCACTGAGTGCTCACGACAAGTGCCGGTTGGTGATTATCACCACCTAATCCTGCCTCAGCACATCAGGTCGCTAATGACTGAGCGTAACGCGGCCCGCCGCGCTCGCGATCGCGCTCCCACTATCGATAATAAAGCTCGCTTCAACGACTTACACCGCCGTGTAAGAACCGCTGTAGCTGAGCTCCGCGCCCAACGTTTCGGTGATCTTATGGAGAACATTTCTCCCTCTCACCAAGCTTATTGGCACTTAGCCAGAGCTCTAAAATCCGAAACCGCGAACTCTCTCCCTCCGTTAACTCGTCCCAACAACAGCGTTCCCGCGTTCAACGACGACGAAAAAGCGGATTGCCTAGCGTCTAGCCTCCAAGCCCAATGTGCCTTAAGCACACAGCCCTTCGATCCCGACCACGTGCGCGAGGTAGACGGCGAAGTGGAGCGCAGAACTTCTCTGCCTCCACAAGACCCCCTGCCCCCTGTCACTGTCGACGAAGTCGTACAGGTCATCAAAGACCTACGCCCCCGTAAGGCCCCCGGTGCTGACGGTATCTCTAACGATATCCTAAAGCGCCTCACTCTTCCCCTTATCTGCCTCCTAGTAGCGATCTTTAACGCTGCTATGGAACATTGCATCTTTCCTTCTCAATGGAAAGATGCAATTGTTATAGGCATCCATAAGCCAGGTAAAGCTCGTACCGAGCCGTCCTCCTATCGCCCCATAAGTTTACTAAAGGCCCTTGGTAAACTCTATGAACGCCTCCTCCTTGCTCGCCTACGGAACGCTATAGTTTCCAGAGGCATTTTAATAGATGAGCAGTTCGGCTTTCGTGCCAAACACTCATGCGTCCATCAAGTCCTCCGCATAACGGAACATATTCTTACAGGCTTTCAGCCAGCGTTAGGTAAGACCCGTCACACGGGCGCTGTCTTCTTCGATGTAGCGAAAGCTTTCGACAAAGTCTGGCACAACGGTTTAATTTTTAAACTGTACAACTTTCAGTTGCCGGATCGTCTCGTGCTCATCATACGAGACTATTTGTCGAATCGTAGCTTTCGCTACAAAGTCGAAGGCACTCTCTCTTCCCCCCGTCCCATAGAAGCAGGAGTCCCGCAAGGGTCCGTGCTCGCCCCCATCTTGTACCTTCTGTACACTAACGATATCCCTAAAACGATAGGTACCCAACTAGCCCTCTTTGCGGACGATACCGCTATCTATACCACAGATAGGCAAGTGAGTCGAATCACTGAGAGACTCCAACCAGCTATCACCGCCCTAGGCGAGTGGTTTCGGAAATGGAGAATCGAGGTGAATCCCGACAAAAGCTCTGCCGTCCTCTTTTCCTTAGGCCGCCCTCCGCGGCCAACTTCCCTTTCCCTCTTCGGTCGTGCCATTCCCTGGCAAAATAAGACCAAATATCTCGGTGTGACCATGGATAGTCGTTTGAACTTCCAAGCTCACACCAAAATAGTTAGAGACCGAGCCGCTTTTGTACTCGGTCGTCTCTATCCCATGATAGGCAAGTATAGTAAGATGTCGCTTAGAAATAAGCTAAATCTTTACACAACTTGTATCCGCCCCATACTAGCTTATGCTAGCGTAGCCTATGCGCTGTCCAAGCGCAATCTCCACAAACTCCAGACCCTCCAAAACCGCTTTCTCAGAGCGGCCTCTGGAGCCTCTTGGTACGTTCGCAATGCGGACCTACACAGAGACTTCGAACTTCCCACGATTCCCCAATATTTTAAAGACTTGGCAGTCCGCTTTTTCGTAGAACTATCGTTAGGCGGCCTCGGCAGGTACTAACGTCCCCAGATGACGATCTCGCTGTCCGGATAGCGAGATTAGTCTCTACGACTTCCCCAAATAGGGCCTCCCTCCAAACACGACGCCGACGTCCCCGGGTTCGTCGGCGCCCACAAGGATACACTAGGTATCAAAGAGTGCCGGGGCGCTTCTCGCCCCCACTCAACCGCATTCGTACCCGCGTAACGGGGAACTCCCCTCCTGGCGGTGACTCACCTTCGGGTTCGAGACTCACGCCGGTCGAAGGGACGCCCCCGAGAGCGACAACCCAAGCCGAGGCTTCCCCCGCGGGAAGCCCTTGAGCGTTGGGCGCTATATGGGCTGAGGCTCCTTCAGAGTCTCGCCCCAAAAGTCCGGTGAAGCAGTAATGGCTGCAACAGCCAACTGCATTATCAGCTCAGAAAAAAAAAAAAGAAAAAAAAAAAAAAACAAAAAAAAAAAAAAAAAAAGGCGTTACCAAAAGTGTGAAAGGTATCATCAGGTCTATAGAAATTTGCAAGCATTTTGGATTTTCATTCATGAGAATAACATTGACTCATTTGATATTGTTGTTTGTTTCAGATTTTCGGCTTGGGTTTAAATAATTTGAACTGATATAGTTTCCCAGACATATCACTGGCAAAATATACGTAGAAGTAGTATGACTGCCATTCATTAATAAAAGAAAGAAAGAAAGTGTCTTAAACTTTTTGTGTGTTTAGAAAAGATTATTTTACATTGTTGAAATCTGTAATTTGTCTTTATCACAACCACAATGACTACAATTTCCATTTCTAACGTTACGCTCTTATGCAGTAACTTAAGTAAAATGAGGTTATGTCAATTTCCATTTTTTGTTGATAGGGTTATTTGTGTTCCCGAGCGGAGTGAGGGCCGCTCACAGAGGGGTGTGTTTAATACCAGTAAATAAAAAAAAAAATTTGGAATATATACATAATTTTTCTACGCAAATTTTGACGGTTTGCCGAGAAGTCAAAAATTACCACCTCAGTACCTCAGTCCTCTTTAGAATAGTCCTACTGGAATATAAGGGTGGAAGGAGGAGGGGCAGGGTAAAACCCCTGTAAAGGGGAGTGCAGAATCCTCCCTTTTGGTTTAGGGTTAAGCTGAGTCAAAGTACATTATAATGAAACTAATCAAAGCTTGTGATAGATGAGAAGATTTTATGGATTAAAGAAAATCCTTGAGGGTTGTGCTTAATAACAAGTAAATTGAGTAAAAAATTACATCATTGGGTTTTCAACTCTACCCTAAGGTTTTTGAATGGCTAACCGAGTAACAGTCTAGTCTAGTTAAATCAATTTTCTCACTGTCTGGAACTTCACCCTTTTTAAGGGCCATATTTTAATTAACATACCAGGACCTTAGGTAATACTATAATTTAATTGAAGTATTTTCAAGACAATATTTGGGTGAGAACAAAATTTTAAAAACCATCTTGATTTTTGCAATCAAGTTTTTACAAACTAGCGAGGTACCTATTTGGTTAATTCTTGTATTTAATTTTCTATTCTCAAAGAACTTATTATTATCATTTATCATTCATAACATTGTTTACCTTTTTGTATTTGTAACTATGTGTGTTTTTATTCTAAACACTCAAATCACTCTTAATTTTATTATTTTATTTTGACAGAAAAATAAACTAAAAATTGGAGTTTTTTATAGTCAGCTAATATTGAAGTCTAAAATCAATATTTAAGGATTATATTGAGACACTTAGGGTGATTTACCAAAGAATCTAAGTCAAGCTGAAACTTAATAGTGCAGTGAAAATGCTACAAAAACATTTTGTTGTTTAAAACACTCCAAATAGACAAGTCTTAAACAAAAACTTACCCTTAATAGTTTTTGAACTGTTCAAGTTATAACTACTTGACTTTAGTCGGTTTTTGAACAGTCCCCTGTAAAACGGGGAGTGCATGCCTACCCCCAAATTTTTAAAGTATTGTTTGTCTTAGAAAGCTAACCTAAAACAATGTATATTTTTCAGCTGTTTATCTTCAGCTGAATCATTTTCTCTTAAGTACAAGTCTAGTCCAACTTAAGCGAATATGATTTGTGGCGCCTCATAGCAAGTTTCATACAGATAACTGATCAGTTGTTTGTGACATTTACTGATTTAAGATCATTTGTATTAAAAACCAAAGTTCTGTTTAACTGTTAAAAATGAAATGGCAGTAGGAATAAAGACTAGATAAACTAACAACTGCTAGATATTTATTTCTACAAAATGTCTTAAAAATTTCATGGTGTTTGATCAGTAAGTGTCAAAAGTAAGTAGGAGATTTGTTTGTATAAAGGTTCTATGATTTTATGCTCATAATGAAAGAGTTCATCATTGTTATGTTAGGTTATGGGTCATAATTATTTAACTCCAGTGTTTCTATTCTAATCTAACACCACATATATACACCAAAAATATTCAAATGTTTACCAGTCATGACATAGAAAAAATGTCACTTTGATATTTGTGACCTCAAACATTCTAAACGCTGATTGGTGTTGAAGTGTACTGTGTGAAGCTATTTGCATTTTAACCTTTAGTAGATAATTTTAACCTTACCTTTATAGGTACATACTAAAACATCACAATACTTGTGTAAAACAACAATACTAAGTGTTGTTTATTTTGACCCCTTATTAAATTCATAAAATAACTAATGGTATATTGAACAAATAAAATGAAATGCAATTGAGACTATTGCTTTGCACATTCCATTGCATAGGTGTAACAATAGAAATCAGTATTTTTATAATATTGACCCCTACTAGTTGGGGAGGGAAGTGACAAAAATTGCAAGCACTTTCAAAGGCTGATAAAAAAAGAACTGCTTTCTAAAACCTGATTTTTTTTATTGATAGCAGTATATTAATAAAAATAATAATAATAATAACCCTTTAATTCGCCAAAAAATAAACAGCCAATCTATAATGAAACTGAATGACTGCCAGCAGGTTATTTCTTTACTCCACCAATGTGGGGTAGTATTAAAAAAGCAGCATTTAGAAAGTGCTTCCAATTTTTTGTCGCTCACCTCTTCGACTATAATGAACAAGCTTAACTGGCACTACAACAGTATTTTTATTACTACTGGAATTATCAAGACTATGTTAACAACATTGTAATCTATTTTAGGATTGATAAAGTCTTAACAAGATCAAAAACCTTTTATAAAGCACCAAGATTCCGTCCACCATATTGGTATATGCCTAAAGAAAGAGTGGTAAGTATTCTCATTTTCAGCTATATTATTACTGTATAAAACAAGCTGAAGGTGAGTTGTACTAAAGACAATAAAATTGATTATGAAAATACAATTAACAAATGTCAAGCAAAAATAATTCTGATTATTTGGAAAATCAATATCTCCTCTAATTTCTTATTTATAATTCTTTCAAGTTTAATTAGTAACTAAAGTTTAAACTAGACATGACACTAGAACATACCAAGTCAAAGTTAGATTATATGGTAAGTAAGAATATATATATATTTTTTGTCGCGAGCCGCCAGCGCGAAAGTTATGCCGTTATATACTTTTACCGGCTGAAACCCAGCGGTCTCCACAAGTCGCCATGTGCAGAAACCACAGTTTCACACCGCCCATCCTCCCAGATCCGGGGAAATGACGGACGGGAACTCCATTTCGCCTCCTCCTGGAGAGACGCACGGCGAACACGGCTCACGGGAGCTCCTTTGTAGTGCTGCGGCTGCAGGTCCACCAACCTTCACCATCCGAAGCCCCCATATAGTAGCAGGAGAATATGCCCATACACCCAAGAACCCTCCCCCACCAATAGTTTTTTGATAGAGGTTTAGTCCTCCTGGTCCGGGCACTCAAGCCAAGGCCATCGCTCCCGCCAGACTGGGCCTAACCTTCCTAAAAATTTAGCTATCAAATGCAATTTTTTTTTTTTCAAATCTCTGACTCTGACTGATAGTTCCATAGATAAGCACATTCTTATAAAAACAAACAAACTCTTTGTGGCTCAGTGGGTAATAATGACCTGCCTGTTAACCTGTTGAGGGGCGTGGGTTCGATTCCCTCAGACAAATATTCATGTGATGAGCGTTTGTATTTCTCTAAAGTCTGTGTGATTTCATTGTATAATATGTATGTATTATTTAGAAAAGTATATATATAAGTATATGTATTTTTATCTGTTCTCTTGTATCCATATTACAAGCCTTGCGTCATAGCAGTAG
The DNA here is from genome assembly GCA_946406115.1 of Apoda limacodes. Classification (NCBI taxonomy): domain Eukaryota; kingdom Metazoa; phylum Arthropoda; class Insecta; order Lepidoptera; family Limacodidae; genus Apoda; species Apoda limacodes. The sequence goes on from OX291545.1 coordinate 11,482,089, forward strand.
CAGACGGCACTGTGTGATTTGTCCAAAACTATACTACTTGTTTGTTTTGTTTGTTTGTTAATATAGTGCCAATTCGTCATTTTGCAGATGAGTGAGGAATATCTGACACAAGGAAACAAACAATTTATTGAAGAAGTAAAACAGGATAAACTTGTTTTACAAACTGCTCTTGAATCGCCTTTGGTGAGTGAGGGTCTTCAAAATACCGCCCAGTGGGACAAATACACTAGAAGGGCAGGATTAATTGCCCGCAAAATAGGAAACTATCCTTTGTGGACCAAAGATGGCAAGAAGTTACAAACAACCTTAATGCAGGTATTTAAATATTTTTTTCGGTGTTATACATCCTCCAAAGCTAAACCCACTAATTTAGTTTTGTTACATTTCCACTCTCAGGAGCTTAATCACGTATTAAAGAAGTAATAATAAAAATATTTTTTCTTGCTTGATTGCCTCAATCATTGTATACTGCAGGGGTCAGGACACTCCTCAGAGAAGGATGCTGAGGCCATAGTTATCAAGCCGCGGTCGGACTCCTCGTCTCCCGAATCCACGACTTCTTGTGATATATTTAATAAAAGATTCTTGTAGGAGCACATGTAATTTTATTGCTAAATAAAGATTAGGTTGAAGGGGTCAAAAATGGACCTACAAAAAAAAGAATCTAAACAATGATCTGAGTTCTCAAAAATCGTGAAACTGACTAACTTAAAACAAACAAGAGTCAGTATTCCTATTGAAAAATAATTTTTAATTAAAATTTAAATTATTTAAATTTAAATTAAAAGTTTTAAATTAAAAATTAAAAGTAAAGCATTGTAGAGGTCGGCTCCCACCTCTACAAAGGTTTTATGCCATAGTCCACCTCGTTGGCCCAGTACGAATCGGCGGACGTTTGTCGGCTAAGTGGCCACTCGACTATCAGATTTTTTAAGCCGCCCATTGGCCTTTGACTTCGTTTAACAACTACTATCATTATATAACAACATCCAGGACCGTCAGTTTAACGTGCCATTCGATGCACTGAGGAGCATAAAACAATGTGCTACTAGGCGGTCACTCATAACGCACGGATCCACCTCACACATGAGGTATCAAAGGGTGCTGGGGAGCTTCCCGCCCCCACTCACTCGCAATCGCAACCGCGTAACGGGGAACTTCCCTCCTGGCGCTGACTCACCTTCGGGTTCATGGCTCACGCTGGTCGTAGGGACGACCCCAAGAGTCTTCAGAGTCTCGCCCCAAAAGTCCGGTGCATCAGCCACACTGTTCTAGTCATACAAAAAAAAATCTAAAAAAAAAAGTAAGTATAGACTTCCTCGCAGCCTAGTTGGTAGTGTGGCCAGCTGCTGTGCAGAGGGTGTGGGTTCGATTCCCGCACTCGACAAACATTTATGTCTTAATATAAACATTTGTGTTTGTCTTGAGTCTGGGTGTATTTATGTATGATATGTATCTACTTATTTACAAAAAAAAGTAATATTTATGCATTTGTATCCGTTGTCTGGTACCCATAACACAAGCTTTGCTTACTTTGGGACCAGACGGCGCTGTGTGTAGTGTTCAAAAATATTTATTTATAATAATAAAATCGTATAATGAATGTTTGCGCCTGATGTCTTATTTAATGGATTTTTTTTACTACTAACGTGGAAAACAAGCTTAGGGTCCGCCAGATGCTAAACCTATGGTCCCTTGCAACACCAGGAGCATGACTCGTGAGTTGTCGACCCTTTTAAAATCTCATCGTTCTTTCTTAAAAATTCCTCATACATATGGTAGTCCTTAGAGAAAACCTTGACAAGGATTTGCGGAAGGAACAAGTTCCTTTGAAACCGCACTGTGCTTGACCATTTAGGTGCTGTGAGGATGAATTTCCTGCCGATCACATATAAATATATCAGTCAGCTATGAAATATAGCAATCTCAAAAGGCATCGTGTGTGGCATTTTAAGTCAGCAGACTGGGATAGATTGCGTGAACTTTACGCATCGTACCTGTGGTGGCGGCTCTGCTTTAGCTCAGAAGATCCTGACGTCTGCGCAGCTGCAGTCACTGAGACTATCCTCGCTGGTATGGAATGTTTTATTCCTAACATGCGAGTAGCTGCCGGTGTCAAAAAATCGGATTAGCAGAGAAACTAAAATTATTAAGCAAATTACTTACCACGGCTCGTATAAGAAAATTTCTGAGTTAAAACGCAAATTAAATGCTGCCTCGAGGTTCAACAACTGTCAGAGCTAAATTCCAAGTCATCGGCAAAATAAGTGGGCGGTTTGCAAGCTATCCCTCTGGGAGTCGTGCTTTCTGGACGTTTGCTAAAGCTGCCGAAGGGAACTTGCCAGTCGTCGTTACAGCCAATGCGAAAGACCGATGGTGACTTGGCCCGTAGTGCTAAAGCGAAAGCCGATGTACTGGGCAGTGTCTTTGCCTCAAACTTGAATATGAACGACGAAGGCGCTGTTCCACCGTGGTGCGGTAAGACCATGCCGGAAATCTCCATAACACTGCGGAGGTCCGGCGGGCGTTGCTTTCTCTAGACGTTCGTGAGTCGAGTGGGCTAGACGGTATGCCAGCAGTGGTGCTAAAGTGCTCCTGATTTATGTCCTGTACTCACGCGCCTCTTCGCGGTTTCCTACCACACTAGGCAATTTCCGTCTTTATGGGAGTGCGAATGTACACCCGGTGCCCAAAAGGGCGATAGATCAGATCCATCGAACTACAGGCCTATCGCTATTACCTCTCTCCTCTCCAAGGTGCTGAAGCGTGTGCTCAACACACAGCTTCTAAGGTACCTAAAAAAAACACGACCTGGTCAGCGACCGTCAATATGACTTTCGGCACGGTCGCTCGACTGGTGACCTAGTGTATCCCACACACCGATGGGCAAAAACCATTAAGAGTCAGGGGGTAGCATTGGCATGTAGCCTGAACATAGCAAAGGCATTCGATCGGGTCTGGCACCTGGGTCTTCTATCGAAGTTGCTATCTTACAGAGTGCCCGAGGGTTTGTGCAAATGGGTGGCTAGCTTTGTGTCCAGCATACGCATACGAACTGTAGTTGATGGCAGTTGCTCTGATAGCATGGACATTAATACTGGAGTCCTGCAAAGCTCTGTGCTGTCTCCTACGTTGGTACTACCATCAATAGATAATATCAATGACAAGTTTGACATCAACAACATACATTGCTATGCAGATGACAGTACTGGAAACGCTTATTACACGGGTCGTGCAAACAGCCCTCGTTCCGTTGTGTAGGAAAAGCGTGGAGAGCTTGTGTCTATAATCGAGACCACTCTGTCCACGGTCTCTGACTGACCGGGAAAACTTGTCCGGTTCAACCCTAGAAAGACACAAGTCTGCGCGTTCACCGATAAGAAACCCCTATTTACCGTGGTGCCACTATTCCAGAATACTTCCCTCTTCATCTTTAAGAAAAAATTCTTACCATCAGGCGGTCCGTAAGCTTGTTTGCCACCTTGGTCGATTCAGTAAGACGAGAAACGTTAGCGCGCCACTAACACTGGAGAAACAGCTTATATAAGTCAAAGTCAAAATGGTTTATTCAAATAAGGATTTTACAATCACTTTTGAATCGTCAAAGTTATAAAATATTTTTTGAACCCTCCCACCTTCCCGCCGGTTCACAATGTTGTTGATTTCTACCGAGAAATTCCGGCAAGAAGTTACTCTTTTAAAAAAACTATCAATAATACAAACTAAAAATACAATTAATGTTTTAAATAAAAAAATTTTAGCCGTACAATTTTATGTTATTTCCATTTTAATTTGGTTTACCTATGCATCCTGTAATTGAGCATCATCAGTCCCAAGGATTTTTATCATTTACATAGTCTGAAATATTGTAGTATGCCTTTTTACAAAGTACCTGCTTGATAAATGATTTAAATTTACTTATTGATAGATTTTGAATTTTATTGGGAACTTTGTTGTAAAAGTGTATACATTGCCCAAATTGCATAAAAGAGTTACTTATTTTGTGTAGACGTGTATCATGCACCAACAGCTTATTTTTACTTCTAGTATTTACTTTGTGAACGTTACTTTTCTTGCTGAAACTATTGATATTTTTATGTACATATAAAAGATTTTCATACATGTACTGCGACACTAAAGTTAAAATTTTTACTTCCCTAAACCTATCCCTCAGAGATATCCTAGATCCTAATTTATAAATAGCACGAATTGCCCTTTTTTGTAACAAAAATATTGTATTTACGTCAGCAGCGCTACCCCACAATAGGATACCATATGTCATTAAACTATGGAAATAGCTAAAATATACTTTTTTTTGCAGTGTCGACATCGGTCAATTGTCTTATTTTCTTGATCGCATACACAGCAGAGCTAAGTTTTTTGGCTAGGTTATGAATATGAGACCCCATTGAAGTTTGGAGTCCAGCGTTATGCCAAGAAAGACTGTTGAATTAACAAGTTCTAATTGCTCGCCATTAATATTAATACATGTCTGTCTCTGACTAACATTTGGTAATGTAAATTTAACACATTTGGTTTTTTTTTCATTAAGTAACAAATTATTAGCGTTAAACCAATTTTCAATTTTAGAAAGGGCATTATTTAATTCATTATAATATGTCTGTCGTCTCTTAACTTTAAAAAGCAAAGAGGTGTCATCAGCAAATAAGACAATGTCATGGTTTTTTACATGAAATGGGAGATCATTAATGTAAATAAGAAATAGAAAAGGACCTAAAATTGAGCCCTGAGGGACTCCCATAGTGACTGCTGATCCCGGAGATCTTTCACCGTTGACATCTATTTTCTGTACTCTCCTACTCATATAGGATGTCAAAAGGTCGAGAGCTTTGCCTCTTATACCATAGTGATGTAGCTTCCTGATGAGATTTTTATGTTGAACACAGTCAAATGCCTTAGATAAATCACAAAACACTCCAAGGGCGTCATGCGAATCCTCCCAGGCGTTATATATATTTTTTAATAGTACCACTCCTGCATCGGTTGTGGAACGGCCTTTCATAAAGCCAAACTGTTTACTACTAAGTAGCTTATTAATACAGAAATGGCTTAACATTTGACAAAGTATGATTTTTTCAAAAACTTTACTGAGTATAGGTAGTATTGAAATAGGCCGAAAATTATTAGGATCTGTTGAACTACCTGATTTAAAAAGAGGTATAACTTTGCTAAGCTTCATCTCATCAGGAAACACACCACTATCAACACAACTATTAAAAATTATGGCTAAGGGTTGTGCTATAACATGAATTATTGAATTTATAGTTTTTACAGAAAGTCCCCAAAGGTCTTTGGTGTTTTTAATTTCTAATGTTTTAAATGTATTAATGATATCCGTAGGACTAATGTTTTTAAATACAAAGGGAACGTTACATTCAGGAACACTAGTTTTTAATAATATTTCTGCTAAGATTGTACTTGAGTTTAGATGTTCAGTTGTTTTGAATGGAACATTCCTAAAAAACTATTTAAAGGCAACTGCTACCTCAGAATTTGTTTTAATATTAGCATCATCTACAAACCTCCTGACAAGAATTCCTAGCTTTACCAGTTTCATTATTTATTATGTTCCATGTATAAAAACAGTCTTCATTCAGTTACGTGGACCAGAAAAATGTTCAAATGCTTTATTTCTCGAAATATCACTTTTTTTAAAGTCATTGAACGACTATTTACTACCGTTTCAGAATCAGAAAATAATAAATACCTTTGTTTCAGGTTGTAGATAATCACGTTATAAAATATACACCTCCGGATGAATTCAAGCCGATGAAAACAACCGAAGTTAATTGGCGAGAGAAGCGAAGATTAGGTTGCCTTCTAGTGGGCTCAGAGACGATTGATCCCAGTACAGTTACTAAGGAGTACTGCGGTTTGTTCAACGCAGTCGGAATGCTGCCTAAACGGCATATATGCAGGTTTATGGTGTCCCCGCACGCGGCTCTTCCGACTGGCACACCTTTATTTGCGACACACTTTCGTGTTGGAGATTACGTTGATGTCCGAGCCAAAACGTTAGTTTTGCGCGATTTATGGGAACTTTTAGTCTTTAAGTACCAGATGCGTAGACGTCGCGGACAACGTATTGTTCACAGCGGCGATGAATAATTGTCACAATATTTGAAACACAAACTACTACGGTTATTTGTTGTGAGCGGCATTTCATTAAAAAATATTTCAATAGAGCAAGCGCCTCCGGCTAGCATAAATCGTAACATATAGCTACTCTTTCAATAAGTGCTATGTTGCGGCGCCATGACTTGACGTTGTTGGATTAATCAAAGGCGATTTATGAAATGATGATGATGCTGTGATGTTAGCCTAACATCCAGCGGTGGACGCAGATTATTTTTACGGTTTTTGAAATTGATCAGACGAATCGCGGTGATGTGTATAGAGCCTTAATATACATGACATGTTCATATGAATGTATGTCCAGCAGTGAAAGCAGACAGGCTGATAATGATATCTTGATATCACAAATTAATTGGATACATATTTACGAATCACAGATATTGCGAAAGTTTGATTTAAGTTATTTTTATGTATGACCTTCGACTAGGCACCGACATATGGATGGATGGATGCTGCCATCTCTGGGCGGGTGCACCCGGATACCAGCTTGGCCCTTTTGACTCGGTTCAACGACGGGCTGTGAGAATTGTCGACGATCCTAAACTCACTTGCGGTATCGAGCCCCTAAGTCTGGGAGAAGTCTCGCCTTCCTGTGTGTTCTACCGCTTGTACAATGGGTTGTGTTCTGAGGAATTGTTCGAAATGATGCCCACGGCTACTTTCTACCATCGCACCGCTCGCCATCGGCAGGGAATTCATTTTCACACTTTAGAACCGAAATAGTCGCGTACAGTGCGGTTTCAGAGAAACTTCCTCCCGCGAACGCTTAGGTTGTGGAATGAGCTCCCTGCCAAGGTTTTCTCTAAGGACTACAGTATGGGGTTCTTCAAAAAAGAAGTTATTAGATTTCTGAAGGGTCGGCAACGCGCGAGTGATGCCCTTGGTGTTGCAAGCGTTCATAGGCTACGGTGACCGCTTACCATCAGGCGGACCGTAGGCTTGTTTGCCACCTTAGTGGTATTAAAAAAAAAAAAAAAAAAACTCGCCGAAGCCCTGCGTCACGCAGTGTGGTTCGTGATCTCGTCGTGTACACACCCTTGATAAGGAACCCCGATCGCGTTCGAAACTAGCCGAAAGATAAAAAAAGTAAACGCCGTAGATTGTTTTTTATACAAAATTGATTTACCAATTGGAAGATCCGTAAATTACGATTCGTCTATTTTCAGGTCAGATTTTCAAATGATTATACTTTCAAATGGCCACCTTTTTAAATCGTCATCTTTTCAAATGGTCAATGTTCAGTCATAAATAAAAACAAACACTAAAACTTTCATATGGAAAATACTTTTAATTTCGGTATAAATAGTAAAACTAAATGTCAATTCTGATCGTGATAAAATAGGTTTAATTATTTAATAATTATTAGAAGTGTTAATTTTTCAAGTCTGTGCACACACACGCGAGTCCAGATTTTTTTTTTGGAAAAGAAGTTCTGTCATATTTCTTGGCTCATCCTTTAAAAGCCGACGAACTGTGTTAATGTATTTTGAGCCTCAATACACTTATGATCAGCAGTGGTTTTTTGAGTATTTCTCAGGCGAAATATAACTATTATATAAGCTTATGTTAACCCTAATTATTTTACTAGCAGGATTAAATTTTATTGTTTAAGCATCTTTACGATAAAATTATTATATTGATTACAGAATTGACCGGGGATTCCAAGGTGTAATGAAACGATGGGGGTTCAAAGGTATGCCTGCATCTCATGGTGTTACTAAAACTCATAGAAGGCCTGGTAATATCGGCGGTGGTGGACAAAAAGCTCGCGTTTGGCCTGGTACTAAAATGCCTGGACACATGGGCAACAGGTTCGTATTTCGTGGTGCATCGTTTCCTCAAATCCGGCTATGTTCTTGGACGCACTTCCGATGATAGGCGTAATACCCATCTACCCCAACGACCATAGGTTGTGTGATGTCATCAACCTGATGCCACTAGGACCTGCTTGACATTTGAACTATGATGTTCTTCGACGACTTTTCCGATCCGCTTAGCTTGATTCTTCTGACCGATCTTATTAAAGTTGCCAACTTCATTAGGCTATCTCCTACCGTACTGTAAATTAAATTACCTATCCAAACGTTAGTCTACCACTGAAATATATTACCGAGTTACCAAATACAAATAGTATTATAACTTAATCAAAACTTCTTGCTCAATTTTCTTGCAAAATTTCTTACCAACAAGCTTTCATCAGACCCTGGTTATCTTTTAAGACCAGCGGACTTGTCCAGACAAACCAAACAAGTCTAAACTCGATGGGCTAGCATTGTTTTGTTATAGAGGTCCTATGGCCACCTTCCGGCTTCATCATCAGACCAGTTATTCTATTTACGTGTGTATTTCAACTCAATCGAATACCGGGAAGTGAGTCAAATTTAATGAACAAGATTACAGACACGGGACAGGTGAAACTAAATAAAAGCTTGTAAAATAGGGGTCGTCTTTTATAAATAAATAGCTAGGCCACGTTCATTCTCCATTATATATATGATATATGTAGTTCCAAATTTATTGGAATTCAGCAGACAAGTATATTAATTGTACTTCTTCAAACGTCGACAGTATTTTTAATCTGAGTAACGTAGCCCCAAAATGCAGCCGATCAGACAACAAAGAGACCGTAAGTTCCTTTTTGATTCGAAATTTTTAAAACATGGTGTGTGGAAATCATTGAATTCTGAAATCTGTCCTATGCAATAGCCTCACAAAATTGACCACGGTTTAATTAGTGACAAAGCGATGATGCGGCAAGTACTTCCATACTGTGAAGTCGTTTTGTCTCTGACGCACATCGGCCGTATTTACTTCATTTCATATATGGAACACGGAGTCCAGTCTCTATTGTCTATGGTGGAAACAAACTGCTTAGATCCCTCGGACGATCCTGCGAGATCAGTTAATTTTCACTTTCGTATTTGGAAGCGCATCATAGAATCCAGCGGACATAGGTGAAGTTACAGCAGAAGTCATATCTAGGCAATTAAGTCTTACCTACTATAATTTTTTTAAAGTAAATATATATGTTTTCAGATGGAGGACACTTCGCGGTGTGAAAATTCTACGCATTAATACAGAGCATAATGTGTTATGGATGTTAGGAGTGGGCATGCCTGGCGAGACTGGTGCTTTGTGCTATTTGTTTGACACTGTCCTACCGCTAAGAAAGCCTCAGACCCCGCCGCCTTTCCCTACTCATCCACCGACTGAAGGATCACCATTAGAGTACTATGATGAAGAAATACACCCCTTTGAAGATAACACAATTACATTTGAAGAAACTTAGAATGTCGATATTTACATAATGTACCTAGGAACAATGTAAATACTAAGTAGTTTGAAACTGTTTTATATAAATAGATATGAGTTGTCGGTTTTATAATATAAATATCTTTTTGCAACAATTTAACTCATTTAAAATTATGTATAAAGATCAATGCGCTTTAAACGATACACATACATAATACTAATAGGCAATTCTAAACAGACATTACTAGTTAGATATTTGAAATTGCTGTTTTGTTTATTATCTTTTAACAAAAACCAAACTGCCCACCCAGCGCATAAGCGCTAAACTAAGCGTTATATGAAAGTTTAAAGTCACATATTAGTTTTAAGAATTGAGTTATAGACAAGGCATCAATAAATTGCCTTAGTCGGGAGGCAACAAACTCTTTAAAGGCATTATGTACTGCCTCTCGGGTATTGATTAATTTGCTTGCCAAGAATTTCTTTTAATACCACCAAGGTGGCAAACGAACTAACGATCCGCGTGATGGTAAGCGGTTGGTCACCGTAGCCTATGGAGGCTTGCAAGACCATGCCCAACACTCGCGCGATGCGATCCCTTTATAAATATAAGCACTTCTTTCTCAAAGAATACCATATTGTAATTCTTAGAGAAAACCTTGGAACGGAGCTCATTCCACAATGTAACCATCGCGGAAGGAAGTTTCTAAGGCCCGCATTTATAGTCGTGGCTTAGACAAAGGAACATTCTAAGACAGAGTTCTAACATTCTAAGGCAAGTTAAAACTCGCACTCGACCGGTTTTTTGCTCTTTATGACACGCAGATAAAGGGTACAAGCCATATAGCGTTGTCGATAAACAAAACACAGTTTACAATGAATTGACATGAAAAAAGTATAGATTTTAGGTACAAAAAAAACGAAAGCCATTTATGTTAACCACCGAAATAATATTTTTCTATGGCTATTATAAATGAATTCAGTTTTTGAAAATCTGGTAAATATGAGTCATAGCACTAGTAAGTATTGTAAAGAATTCTCTAAGTAAGAGTTTCAGAAGTATTACTTAGGGCGTTACTTAGAAACGACTATTAATCCGGGCCTCAGACACCGCACTGTTCTAACCGAGGATGAATTCCCTGCGAATAGCGAGCGGTGCAATAGTTTAAAGTAGCCGTAGGCATCATTTCGATCAATTCCTCAGAAAACATTATACAAGCGGTAGAACACATACAGGGAGGCAAATTCTCTCCCCAGACTTAAGGGTTCGATATGGCTTGCGAGTTTGGGATCGTCAGCAATTTGTCCAAATTATGGAAATTAGCTGGCTGGCAACGTCGAGCATTATTGTGTTCAGTACACATCCGCAGTAATGCTCTTGCAGTTTGGAAAGAAGCTGCGACGAATCATACAGACACTAGTCCACCAAGCAGTGACCATTAACTTATAAGGGTAAGTTTTCGTTAAAGGCATTGCTTAGTTACATCACATTAAAAAAGTCGCTCTTATTATATAGCCTTCAAAAATACACATACGTGTGTAAAGCCGCTCTAATTATAGCCTTCAAAAAATACACATACGTGTGTACTTATTAGCGCATGCCAAATTGCACTCAATACCGCGCCAGAGTTGTTTACGGTTTGCAATTACTGGTGTGTTGTGTATCCGATCTTTTTTCATACAAACTGTGTTACACTTAATATCTTATACCTACCTAGTCATTTCGCTTCTCAAAACGTGTTTTTGTCATAAAGCGCTATTTACGATAGTCGCAAAACGCATATTCATCCATAAAATGTCCGTGAATTATTAACAAAGTTTTTATTGAATTAATTAATCTTATTTATACATCAACAAAAACTTTAGTTATTTAATAAATCACTGGCATTTCCTGGGTAAATATGCTTTTTACAAAAATAATAACTGGCAATAAGTATATAATAGCAACGTATTTTAAGCAGCATATTGAGTGCACTGAAGATTGTATCGGAAAAATCTGATTCGGTTTCACATTAGGTAAAAAAAATTTTGGCCTTTCCGAAAAAAACTGTTATTAAATTTAAGTAGGTAAATAACTTTTAATCTAGCGAATACTTTCAGAAGATTTCTACCTAGTATTTAAAGGAAACAGGAGTACAAAGTAAGAAAATATATGTGGTATTTATATATTACATACTAGCTTTTGTGCCGAATTTGGTTATCGTCGTGGTATTCTCACGGTTACTCCTTGATTATACTAGAAGTTTGTTATAGCAAGCTATAGCTACAGCTATGGTTCGTTCATGGAATTCGGTTATAGTTATTCCCGTGGGAACTATTGAATTTTCCGGAATGGAAAATAGCCTATTCCAGGATCTATCTTATATGTGTGCCAAGTTTTATCCTGGTTTATTCAGTGGTAAAGCGTGATTGAGTAACAGTATGCTCCTGAGTTGTGTTCTGTACTCACGCGCCTCTTCGCGCTCTCCTACCACACTAGGCAATTTCTGTCTTCATTGAGAATGAAATTATTTGACAAAGTTCTTAGGTATTTAGAAGCTAGTTCTTATTCTTAATTCTATAACAACTAAACGATGTTTTTTTCTCAGATAAGTCAAGCAGGAAACTATTGAGCGTTACATTAAGAAAATGTTAAAGATGAACATACAATAGAAGATGCTGACGATTTTATTATAAAGATGTTATACAATGACTAATAAAACTCTTTTACATAAAACATTTATTTGTCATCATTTCTGTTTAATTTATTTATAAAACATCCTGCTAACATTGCTTGTAAATCCAGTAAGCTATATACATTATTAGTATTAATTAAAACAAAATTCGAGTCACTTTTCTAAGGTAAAATTATTTAAAATAACTATTTAGAAAAGTCTTAGTTAGCATATTTACCTTTTTATTGGGGGAAACTTGAATTATGTATAAAGTTAGCTCACTAGATGGGGTTGTTTTTATTTGCTTTAAAATGGGTCGTATTTCGAAAACCCGCTTATTAGCATGGTACTGATTATTTATTCATGAAAAGCATTATTTTACGCTTCATAAGTACCTAAGTTTTGTAAGTCCACAATCATCTGTTCAGTAGGCCTAGAGCCCATTTTAATTTGCTCAGTTTTCTTTTTGATATTTTTGATACCAATGCTAAACGTGCCGGTTCCTAAAATCAACATAGAATATGAAAAGGTAAATAAAGACAAGAACCGAAACTGTCCACTAGGTAGGTATGTACTCTTTCGTGGTTAGATCTGAGATTAAGACTCATGCATGAATGATAACCATCTTTACTTTAAATAACAAATATTATTAAATAACTATTATGTAGTTAAATTGGAGTACATAACGTAAACAATGGAATTAAAAATGTATAGGTACAACCCATTAGAAATATCTGCTTCCCCTCGCGATGCCTCTCACCTCGCCTATTCGGTACCAACGTAGTAATTAATTTACTTTATTCTCAGTCTTTATGGGTATATATGTTCTGTGTGCTCAGTATAGTTAGAGTTGCTATCTCTTAAATCTAGCAACTAGAACAAGAAGCGTAAAAGCCCCGAATTTCGGAGCTTAGAACCCGGACATGTCAGCAGTTTTTTTAAAAAAATAACTTAAAAAAATATAAAAAACAACTAAATTTAGTCTTCTTAAGAAACAAAACATTTAAAGAAACTGTTGTCTGTCTTACATTTTTTACTCTGTTATGGAAACAAAAGGTTCGATTTCGAAACTTTTAAACCCGGACTATAAATGAAACCCCGTCCGGACGCTCCCCGGACGCCCTTTAATCTAGGACAAATCCGGGAAAACCCGGACGGATGGCAACCCTAAGTATAGTTGCCAACGAAAGCACCGACGTACGTGATTATTATGCTCGCTTTCGCTAGTCGTAATGACTGTCCAGTTTGCATAACATCATAAACTCAAGTCCGCAGGTATTTCCGACGGGTTGTACCTACATTTGAAGCATATTTTAATTTTTGATTAATAGAGGTTTGCATGGTCCCTTTATTTGCGACGTAAGAATCGTTTGTAATTTAATTGTAATCTGATTAGACCTCCAGGCGTCCAGATCAAGGGGACGTATCCCTGTCCCCTGGAAATTGGGATGTCCCGCGCAAACTGGGATACCTGACAACACTACTTCTAAGCCACGTCTATAAGTTGTACGAATCGTTTTGCCCGGAGATTTAACTGTATTTCGAAAAGGTTACAGCACCTTAGTCAACATTCACACACTGCGGCAGTTTATGCAGAAGACCGACGAGTATCTATAATCAGCCGTTTTGTCTTGCCGTCTCGTGAACTACGAAAAAGATTCCGTAGAAATCTGGGCAGTTCTGTAATCCTTGTAAGCGATGCATTGGCGATATATCGTGGTGCTGAGATGTCATTATGACGCCGCTACAATAAAAGTAGGAGACCAGCAAACAAACCCCATTCAGTTGCGCAGAGGAGTAAGACAGGGAGATTTAATATTCCCGAAACTGTTTATGACCACACTGGGGGATGCCTTTACGACGCTGTACTGGGAAATTCTTGGACGATATCGAAATAATGGTTATTGTAGTAGCAGAAGTAGTAGTGCAGAAATTAGAAAAAATGCTTAACAACCTGAACTGTTCTTCCACACGAGTGTGTCACAAGATGAACGTAGACAAGACAATGTCATGTATAATACACATGTTGACTTGAGTTGAGACCAAAGGCCGTCGGTAATGTCGCAATCGAAACTGTTGTTAACCAACCAAGGTCAGATAATTACACTAAGTAGAAACAACCACTGAATAAGGAATTGTAAACAACTATGATAAAGAAGCAGACAGAAGAATTTAGTTGGGCTGGGCAGCATGAGGACCGGGGGTGGTGTAGTTTATGAGGAAAGGCCGATGTACCAATGGGCTGCTATAGGCTGATTGATTGATGACTAAAAAAAAAACGATTAAAAATCTGATTCTAAGCCACTATGTTTATCTAAATAGGCAAGGAAGTCATAATACTAAGTGCAAATATGAAATTCATGTCCAAGTTGCATGTTATTCCAAACTTTAATAATGATGAGTTTTCTTCACAAAATCTAATTGTTTGTCACAAAATGATCATGAAACAATTCTATGTGTTTTCGATGGCACACCCGTGCCCTCTCAGGCAACACAACCTTCGAAATAACTTTTCGAGCGTAAAGGTTTCATCAAGATATTTTACATCGCAGATCGCATTAGCACAAGGTTCAATAAGTAAAAAAACAATTGTAAATGGTATGTACAATAAAAGTCTTAATTTTAATGATTCTGATTAAGGCAGAAATGTTTCATTCACTTGACGTAACTATCTTTTGTCAATTTCACAATTCACACTTAATATAAATTAAAATCTATCATAAACAGTCAGAGCTTAATTCTAGTTCTATAATATACTAGTACATGTATTAAAAGAGATATTACAGAAATGCAGCTTTGTAATGTCACATATATATACTGCAGGTTAGGTACACCTTAAAACTAAGTATATAATAAGTAAACAATCATGTTCACCTACTGTTGAGGAGGCGGCTGGAAACCATAACCGGGATATGGTTGTGGAGCGCCCGGTGGTGGGGCTCCGGGTGTGGGAGCACGAGTGTAAGGATAAGGCGACGGAGGATATTGTGCTGGAGGATAACCTTGCTGATAGGCGTGAGGTGGATATGCCCCTCCTGCAGGCGGATAGCTTTGAGTGTTTTGAGTGTAGGCTGTCTGAGGTGCCTGTGTTGTTGATCCAGACTGAGCTGGGCTACTGGGTTGAGATGAAGGATTAGAATAAGGTTGTGTAGCAGGAGGATATTGAGATGGCTGTCCTGGTGGATATTGTTGCGATTGTGGACCTCCTGCAGTAGGAGCTCCCGATGGCCCAGATGTTACAGGAGGAGTATTATTCACATGGGAATTAGAATTATAAGTAGGTGATTGTGCTGATGGAGACCCATAACCAGAATTGCTAGGTGTTTGTGAAGAATATGCACTAGGCGGAGGCTGGGGAGACCGGTTGGGCTGAGATGTTGGTGTTGAACTGTAAACTGAACTAGGAGTTGTGTTAGGAAAAGTTTGAGACTGATAAGGTTGTGGTTGTGATGTAGTTGAATTGTATGTACTGGCACCAACATTAGGGTAGTTAGGGCCAGATTGTTGTGGAGGGTAGGGGTTATTTCCAGTGTAAGCTGGTTGAGTAGCTCCTCTAACTGGGTAAGGCGAACCTGCGGTAGCAGGACTTCCTGGTGGTGGCACATAAGTTTGCTGAACTGTTGATGGAGGATATGCTGAACCTGGGTGAGTTGATGGTGGGTAGCTACTGGGAGTTGTAGTAATAGGCGGGCCATAAGTGGAACTAGGAGGATAACCCTGTGGTTGTTGAGGTGGATTAGGTGGTCCATAACCTTGACTCGGAGCTCCATAGGCTCCTTGAGGTGGATAAGCACCAGGAGCCCCTTGGTACTGGCTAGGATACTGATTCTGTGGGTAAGGTCTTTGACCATAAGACTGTGTTGGTCTTGTCGGAGTAGTTGATACACCAGGGGGGCGATAAGCTTGTTGAGCTGAATTTGAGATATCTGTTCCCGATGGAGGTGTAGCTGGAGGTACATTTCCACTTGCCAGTTGATGAGGAGACTGCAAAAAAATACAACCGTAAGAATATTGCAATAATACATTACGCCTGCAGCTTTACCCTCATAGCTTTTGTGATATGGCATTAATAAATGTTATATGTTGTTTTTGGAAAGTAAATTTATTTTTATGCATTTATCCTAGAACAGCAAAACATACAACAAATGTTTTCACAACACACGTAGTGTTAAAGTATAGACTAGGATATAAACTAGTGTTAGTGCAAAGTTTATAGCAAAACTATTGTGTATGAAAGATTGAAAAAAATATGTTATAAAACTTGCTTTTCTCTAATGCGATTTTCATTTATTGTATTTAGTGCTAAAAAATCTTAGAGTGAATATTGTTCAAACTCTTTGCTTTCCCTGAATATTAGAGAATGTTTCTTTTTTGGTGGGTTTTCTGGATTATTTCTCAAGTTTGGCATCTGCAAGTTAGTATTGAAAGCATTTGCTAAGTTGAAATTTGTTCTTGTCTTATGAACCAAAATCTCTTCATCGTGCATTAGTATTTTTTCTGCCTCTAGATCCATTTAATTATAGACTACAAAACCAAGAACAAAATTACCCTGTGAAAAATTAATTGATTGAAAACGTGATTTGATTGCTCCACTTGAATTCAAGAGCTAGTTTTCATTTCACCAATTTGGTCACCCTGACTACAATAAATAGTTGAAGTTGTTCCTGGCACTTGCCGGCCGCTATCGCCCTATGCTTTGCTGGCTGGTTTTCATGTGCTCCGCTTAGATTCGAGTTTTAGTTTTTATGTCGCCAAGTTGGTCGCCCTGACTACTATAAATAGGTACAAGTTGGTCTTAGCGCCCGCCAGCCGCTGCTGGTCGTTTGGATTTAAACTACTGGCTTTATTGTTTTTTGACATTTTGTACTACACAATTTAATTCAAACATCATCATTCTTATAAAATGTATCATAGGGCAACAATGGATGTGTAGCCTGACAGGCTCCGGTCAATATTTTGATGGTCATTACTTGCATGATATTCATCAGAAGACGCAACCTCCTTCCTCGTTGGTAGTTTTACAACTAAAACAAAAGCTACTGAGCCGCTCAATCGCAGGGAGTGCAGGGAATTACGAAAACATCAAGTAGCCTGTGAGACTCCACATCCATAGGTTAATCTTTGTAAATTTATTATGGTTTTAATACCCTTTATATAAACAGGAGAGTTTTATGACTTGGCGGTTTGTGTGAATCGTGAGCTTTATTGCATTTTAAAATCAATTTTATCCTAGAATATTTTCACAAATAACTATGGTTGACCAAAAAATTGTATGCATTGGGAGGCCCAACAATCATTAAAAAAATGTTTCAAGCAAAAATATACATCATAGTCAAAGTGCAATTTAACTATCTCAACATGACATAAAATGGACTTCCTATAATATAATTAGTTAAATTTAATCAAGTAAAAACTGTTTCATACATATTTACTCCACTTTTATGGCATCAGTCATTAATCAAATTTTTTACACATGCTATTGACTTTTACAAATTTGATATTCATATAACAAGCCTTGCTTAGTTTGAGAACATACAGTACTGTGTGATTTGTCCAAAATTATTATTATATTACTAAATCGTCACATTGAACATTTGCCTCTAAAGCCCACCTTCCATCCGAGAATACTAATCACGCTAAACAAACCCTTTTTCAATATCGGCATTACAGACAGTCCTCTATGCAAGGGCTGCAAAAGTGTGAGCGACCAACGGACAAGGCTCCTTAAGAATCCACAAACCATGAGAAAGACGCTGAATAACATCAGATGCCTCCTTGATTTCTGGATAGAGCTGGGATGGTATGAGTAACCAATGAAATGAACCGGTTACCTACGTACAATGGCCCTATCATGAGGCTGAGTGCGGAAAACATAAGTCCAACTAACTTACATACTAATCACGCAAAAAGGTAAGATTTGAAGTTTCTTAAATCAAAACCTTTAACTAATAGTACCATGTAAAATACTTACCGGTAAAAGGGACTGTAAATTTTGACTAGCATCGGCAATTGATGCTAAGTAGACTAAGTTCCTATGAAGAACTTGTTGATATTGATGACATTCCATAAGTTGGCCCTTCGCTTGATATTCCTGAATTGTCTGTATTAAATGAGCATTTTCATCTAACATTTTTTGAATTTGTGCTGGACTTAATGGAGGGCGATTTCCACGAGGAGCAAAGGCTACAGACATCTCTAAAATACACAGTAAAAATTATAATCCCCGAATAAATGAAATTGATTCTCTCCCACAGATTATTAACCTCAAAATTGGACACAAAGGCCAAAGAGCATTTTTTTTTTTCTGATCTGACTGCAGTTGGCTGATGCAGCCATTACTGCTTTACCGGACTTTTGGGGCGAGACTCTGAAGGCATCACAGCCCATATAGCGCCCAACGCTCAACGGCTTAGGTTGTCGCTCTTGGGGTCATCCCTTCGACCAGCGTAAGCCTCGAACCCGAAGGTGAGTCAAGGGCGTAGTGCCCCTCCCTAGCTGGGCATGGGTTGGCGTATTTTCGGGATAATTTAATTATTTAAAAATGTATCTATTCATATCGCCCGCACCTTTTACTGCCACCACACTACACAATCTTCCAACAATCGTTCGTTTACCCTTCCACATGTAGAGAGGAAGTTCATGAGTATTTTGATGTTAAGTCATGTTGGTGCATCATTGCTGCAGTAGCGATTTTGTTCAGTCGCCTCTACAGGATCGTCCAACAGTACAATTGTTGTTAGGTCGTTTTGACACGCGATCGCTTTTTTTATTATCCTTCCTATTTTAGCGTCAGCCCAGCACAGTTCACAGCATCGCCACCCACTCCATAAGACCTGAGGGTGCTCATCGCACGCGGTTGCGGTTGCGATTCCGATTGAGTGGGGGGTGAGAAGCGCCCCGGCACTCTTTGATACGTCCTCGCATATGAGGAAGGTCCGTGCGTTCGCCGACGAACCCGGGGAAATATTAGGCTATCCGGATAGCGAGATCGTCGTCTGGGGTCGTTAGTACGTGCCGAGGTCGGTCTGGGGGATGATAGGTTGTGGATTGCACAATTAATCGATTCGGGTGATTTTGTGTACGCTCGAAAAAGCGGACTACCAGGTCTTTAAGATATTGGAGAATCGTGGGAATTACGGACGTACCAGGAGGCTCCGGAGGCCACTCTGAGAAAGCAGTTTTGGAGGGTCTGGAGTTTATGGAGGTTGCGTTTAGACAACGCATAGACAACGCTAGCATAAGCTAATATGGGGCGGATGCAGATGACGTAAAAAGTCAGCTTATTTCTAAGCGACATCTTACTGTACTTGCCTATCATGGGATATAGACGACCGAGGATATAAGCGGCTCGGTCTCTTTTGGTATGATAGCGGAAGTTTAAACGCCTATCCAGGGTTACACCGAGATAGGCCTTGTTTTGCCAAGGAATGGCTCGGCCGAATCACTACGTTCCAAAGACTACAATATATATTATACCTACTAAACATATACAGTTTTTTTTATATATATTGTTAGGAATCCGGACTATTACGGGCTACCTCCGCCTTTAATTAGTATAAAAGGCAGTACACGCCGGTCGTCATAATGTCATCAATGCTGAAACACTTTCATTGCTCGCGAAAACTGTCGTAAATCAACTTTTAGAATATTGAAAGGTCTGAGTGGCCAAGAAATTGAAAGTACGTCTTATGTCACTTTACCGGTCGAGCTTGACGGTGTTACTTTAGAAGTCCACCTATTTATTGTTAGTTCCGAATTTATAATACGCCGATCATAGTAGGTACAGATGCACTTAATAGAGGGTGTATAGTATGTCCCGAGTATCAAGCGTCTCTAGTACAATCATCTGCATCGCAATGTATATTGTAGATGGACAACACGTGATTGACAGCGTAAACGGCGTAGGAGATAGCACAGAGCCTTGCGGGACACCAGCATTAATGTCCATACTCCATGCATTAGTATGGAACCTACCGGTAGAAGAGGTGAGCTTGACTCGTATGTAGCAAGTAGCAATACGGGGAGCGCAGTTGGGGGACGAATGGGCCCCTCTCCGCAGTGCCGATAGCACTTAGCCTGGTCACAAATAGAGTGATACGAAATATATATATGCATCCTAGGACTCTTAGGATTCTATGTGGAGAGGAATCAATGTATTATTTATCCCACAGGTTGTGAGCAAGTGATTTATCTGAAATATATCAGTCCTGGACACAGACGGCCATAACAGCGAAGCAGATCTACTACCTACAAACTGTTAAGACATGGTTATAATATGAGTAACTCAGAGCTTCAACATCACCTTTTCGCGAAATCCACTGGGACGGAATATCATTGTGAACATACCTGCAAAAGTGGCAAACAAACTTCTCAAGAACAAAGATCGCTGTCTCACAAAATCTTCGTAACCTGAAAAAAATTCCACTGTATCCTGAAAACAAAAGAAAAATATTGCAAAGTCATCGCCTCTACCATATCCTGGAAAAGAAAATACACATATATCTACATACATCATCGCGCTGTCCTGCAGAACCCTGAAAAGAAAACACACTCACTGCTGCTAGAAAACTACTTCGGAAGAAATGGTTACTTCTAACTACAAACTCCTGATCCTGTAAGTGTCGTTTTAAATTTTTATAAAGTGATATAAAAAGGTAAATTATAAACTTTGTCACAAGTGTTTTAAAACTTGAAATTATAACGATCAAAGTCAACTAGTATCAATAACAGTGCTCCAACAGTCATAACAAGATTTGTTTTGTTAAGCAGAACCCTTATCTCGCCCGCGACGAACGCGAACACCTGCAGCATGTTCATAAGAATACCTCTCGATAAACAAGTGTATTCTTCAATTTGTTATTGTTAATTTAAATATTACTTTGGACTTTGAACAACTATCTTGTTCAAAGCATATTAATTTTACCTTTGTAAAACAAAATTTTGAACATAGAAATGGGGCCTAAAGCCAACGCGTCGGAACAAAGAACCGACAAATTAGATAAAAGCGTAATATTTAAATTTGTTAAATCTTTTGATGGGACAAGGGACAAATTGAACTCTTTTATATTTAATTGTAACAGCGCAGATGCACTAGCTAGTCAAAGTCAAAAACCTATTCTCTTAAAATTTATCATTAGCCAACTAGAAGGCAAAGTCGAGCGTGCTTGTTCAGTTAAATATTTTGACACATGGGAACAACTTAGTGGATTTTTAAAAACTCAGTTTGGGGAAAAAAACATTACACCCACCTTTTGACAGAACTTCAAGAATGCAGACAACTAGCATCCGAATCGGTAAGTCTGTTTGGACTCCGAGTGGAAACCTGCTTATCTGCACTTTTAACCGAAATTTCTATGTCCAATAAAAATAGCGAAGAACTCGATGGCAAAATCTCAGCCATGGAGGATCTAGCTCTTCACACGTTTGTGATAGGTCTGTCACCGAAAATCTCCGATTTTGTCCGTCTTCGAGATCCTGAAACCTTGAACGATGCCGTGAACTTTTCCGAAGAAAATATTAAGAGTATAACAAATCGCCAACCAATAAATACAAATTCTCGTGTTTCTCGCCCACAAATAAACAACCAGTCTTATAGACCTAACCCCAATTTTAATCTGCAATTACTGCAAAAACCCCGGCCATTCCATAGAAGAATGCCGCAAACGAGAATACAACAACAACAGACTTAGATCACCTCAAAATAATAATGCCTAAATAATAACAACTTCAACCATCCACGTCCCAAAACCGCAACTTCCAACCTCCGAATCGTAATTTTGTCCTCCGAATCGAAAACCTGTAAATTTCGTAAACCAAATCCATCATAGCTATGACTCCCAACACGACTACAACCAATACGACCACTACCAAGATGACCAAAATGAAGAACAAAATCCTAACTATGAGCAGCATAAAGATTTAAACAATTAGAGCTCCCCAATAGGTGTCGTACGGGTTGCTCAACATGTAAAGTCGATGCCGAAATTAAATTCAAAACTACTGAACCAATTTCTAAGTCTAGAGCTAGCCAACAAAAAAATCATTCCCAAATCAGCTGCTCATCCACTGTATCCAGAACCAACCAACAGGGTAACCAGCCCCAAACTGACAGTTCGCTGACTGAATCCAGAACTAACCGACAGGGTAACCAGCCCCAAACCGACAGTTCCCTCACTGTTTCTGAAATTATATAAAATCCCTCTGCACCTAAACCTGATACTTCTCAAACAAATATATTCGAAATCACGAGTAACCCCAACAGTAGACTCTTACCTCATGTGCTTGTACAATCTTCAATATCCAACATTCCTCTATCTCTTCTAGTTGACTCAGGGTCCGCGATAAGCCTAATCAAACAATCTTCTATTGCTAAAGAACCACCGTCTGTAATTAAAGAACCTATATATATAAAAGGCATTGACCCTGTTCAAGAATCGAGCCCTACGTTAGGTCATTTTAAATTGCAACTTTATTTAAATGATAAGACCCCTTCAAAATCAGTAATTCACCCATTCCACATCATAAAAGATATTAACCTCCTCTACGATGGAATCATAGGCAATGATTTATTGAGCAAGTTAGGCTTTAGTATAGATTATTCTAAGGATGTTTTGAAAATAGTAAAATCCGAGCTGAAACTGCACTTTAATGAACCTGTTTATATCATACCACCTCGTACTGAAATGGTAATTGAGAGCTCAGTTTCAAATCCCGATCTAGAAGAAGGTCTAGTATTAGACCAACACTATTCCAAAGATTTACTAATTGCTAACTGCATTGTGAAAGTTAAAAGAAATAACAGAATAAACCTATCAGTCGTAAATATATCCGAATCTCCCATAATCATTAATTCTAACCTTAACTTAACCTTAGAGCCTGTTGAAAATCCTAGCAACCCAGAACTTTACCCTATAAATTCTATATCTAACAATAATAACAAAACAAACACATTAAATAGAACAAATGATGTTATTTAAATGAGGAAGAGCGAATAGGCCTAGTTGACGCTTGCAGTCACAACTCCGACATATTTCACCTACCTGATGAACCGTTATCCTCCACCCATGCTGTTAAACATGAAATCAAAACAGTCACATCCCAACCTATCCACGTAAAATCCTATCGCTTTCCTGAATGCCATAAGAAAGAAGTAGAAACTCAAGTCAATAAAATGTTGAAAGATATATTAATTAATTATTATCAAACATTCTATGTCTCCGTGGTCCGCACCCATTTGGGTAGTCCCCAAGAAATTAGACGCATCTGGACAACGTAAATGGCGCGTTGTCATTGACTATAGGAAGCTCAACGACGTCACAATTGGTGACTCATATCCCATCCCAAATATTTCAGAAATCCTAGATCAATTAGGTAAAAGTAAATACTTTAGAACCCTTGACCTCGCTTCCGGTTTTCACCGGATTGAAATGTCTCCTGAAGATTCTTCTGAAACCGCTTTCTCCGTACCTCAAGGCCATTTCAAATTCAACCGTATGCCCTTCGGATTAAAAAATTCCCCCTCCACTTTTCAGAGATTAATGAATTCCGCAATTTCTGGTCTCCAAGGCATACAATGTTTTGTGTACCTAAATGACATTGTTATCTACTCTTACTACCTCTTTTCCCACCTAGAAAACCTTTCAAATGTCTTTCAGAGACTACGCCAGTATAACCTTAAATTGCAGCCGGACAAATGCGAATTTTTACGTAAAGAAGTTTCATACCTTGGTCACCTCATCACAGATAAAGGTGTTAAGCAAACCCCGACAAAATAAGAGCCGTAAGCGAATTCCCAACTCCTAAATGTCCCAAAGACAAAAAATCATTCCTAGGATTTGTGTCTTACTATAGAAGATTCATTTCAGACTTTTCCAAACTTGCAAAACCACTCACGTCACTTTTAAAAAAGGATGTTCCTTTTCTGTGGCAGAATGAACACCAAATATCCTTTGAAACATTAAAAGAAAAAATTACCTCTGCTCCCTTATTAGCCTATCCTGACTTCACTAAACCTTTTATACTTACCTGTGATGAGGCTAATTATGCGCTTAGCGCTTTTCTATCCCAAGGTCCTGTAAATAAAGATAACCCGATTGCCTATGCCTCGAGAACCCTCAACAAAAGCGAATGCAATTATAGCACAACGGAAAAGGAACTATTAGCTATCCTTTTCGGTTGTAAAACCTTTCGTCCATATCTTTACGGTCGAAAATTTCAAATAATTACAGACCACCGACCCTTAAAGTGGTTGTTCAATCATACAGATCCCAGTAGGAAACTTCAAAGGTGGAGAATTAAGCTCGAAGAGTTTGAATATGAGATTGTATACAGAAAGGGTACGTTAAACAATGCAGCAGACGCACTCTCTCGCTATCCTGTTAATATTATTGAACAAAATGATCCAATTCCTAGTAATACATTAACGCCAATTCCTGAAATCCTTCAAGTACAATCACCAGATCCTCTTGATGTCCTCGAAGAACTTGGAATGTTAGATCTGAGTCCTCAAGGCAACGAAACAATAGATTTTGAACCCTTAGGTCTCCCATCTCCAACACCAGTCCCGAAAATACAAAACCCTGAAACAACAAGCTTTCCCTCGCCTAACCCAATTCCTAACGACCTCGACACAATTAACTTAGAATCTCTGGATTTTCCATCCCCGTGTCCGATCCAAATATACCTGAAAAAGAAAACGAAGAAATTGGTAATACAGTTGGCAACGGCAAATATTCCAAATTCCTTCATCATATTTCAGGCAAGAACTCCTCTTTTAATACAAACCTTGTGGAACTCAATGAGAAATTAACGAAGAGCTCTTGCTCAGTTGTCTTGATCTTTACTTCCATAGACTTAGACGAGTCGAACCCTTACATCTCAGATATCCTCTCTGACCTCGACAATCCCGCAGACGTGGCTCAAGCTGAAAAAGAACTATTTACCTTCCAAAAAATTACCTCTAATAACAAAGCGTTTTACTTACTTTTTACGAAGGTGCACCACTTTGATGAACCCACTTATCTAGAAATATTTAAAACACTGAAACACGTCAAAAATTAACTATCAGAATTGGCACACATAAATGAAATTGCTATTTCAGACTTCAAAAACCTATTTGAGAAACACTCCTTCTTTAAAATATTTAACATACTTACCTACCTGTTTCATGACACCTCAATCACCGTCCACGTTTACCATAACACTATAATCTATCCTGTCCCTAGCGAAATTCAAAAAATACTGAAAGAAAACCATGACATTCCCATAGCAGGACATCTCGGATCCACTAGAATGCTGAATAGAATTAAAGAAAAATATTATTGGAAAAATATGCGTAATGACGTAGAAATTTATGTCAAACAATGCAACTCGTGTCAAGCTAACAAAGCGTTACGACGCATAAACCGTGCTCCTATGCAAATAACAACAACTTCAACTAAACCTTTTGAAAGAGTATCCTTCGATGTCGTCGGTCCACTACCAGAAGTAGGCGCTGCCAAACTTAAATATATACTTACTGTTCAGGATGACCTTACAAAATTCTCTGTCGCATACCCCATATCCAATTGGACGGCTGAAGAAACATGCGAATGTCTATTACACTTCATTTCCCTGTTTGGGATACCCAAAATGATCCTCACCGATCAAGGTACTAACTTTACTTCCGATGCTTTTAAGCAAACATGTAACTTCCTTAAAATAAAACAGATATGGTCAACTCTATACCACCCACAAACACAGGGCGCTCTAGAAAGGAGTCACTCGACTCTAAAGGAGTACCTTAAATCATATGTAAACGAAAATCAAACTAACTGGCCACGATATGTATATACAGGCATACTAGCTTATAACACTAATATACACTGTACTACCAACTATTCTCCCTATGAATTACTTTACGGGCATAAACCATTTATTCCCGACAGTGACTATAACACTGACTCAACTACTACCTACCTAGATTACGTAAAAATGCTTCAACACCGACTGAAATATTCGCGAGATGTATCCCTGGAAAATATTAGAGGTCTAAGGAAAAGTCCAAAACATATTACGATAAGAAAACTAGAGCAGTGTCATATAAAGTAGGAGACTATGTATATTTAAAAACCCATTTGCGTTTGAGAAAAGCTTTGGCTCCAATATGGAAGGGTCCTTTCAAAGTAGTTAAAATTCTTGGAAATAATACCCTGTCCTTATTAATAAATAGGCGCCACGTAAAGCATCACTTTGACGAAGTCAAACTAGCAAATCTAGAAGACGAAATTAGTATTAATTAGATTTATTTATTTTTCAGATTAAGTTTATTCCCTTTCTGTCTTTTGGCAAATGAAGATTATGTTGAACCAATAAAAGATAGCCCTGGCATTTGCTTCGACTTTGAAGGTCAAATGAAAACTATCAATGGATACCTTGACGTTATAATACCTATTGATATATCTTTTATTTAACCGCACTTAGACAATATATATACTGCTTTTGATACGTCCCGATATTTATGTGAACAAAGCGACGCTTTAGATGACTTAGAGTGTTACAATTTATTAGAACCGCTAACTGTCCGCTACGATGACATTATTAGAGATTTTGAAGCAATCTCTCACCTCTTACCCAATCGTCAGAAACGTTCTGCTTGGTTTGGAGGCATTGGTACTCTGTTTAAACATCTCTTTGGCCACCTAAATGAAGATGACGCAGTTAACTACGACAACGCCATTTCAATGGTACAACAAGACCAAAAACACATTGCATCACTTATAAAACAAAACATTCTGGTAACTCAATCTGTCTTAGAAAATGTCAACAGTACCGTTAACCAAATTAGTGAAAATGAAGAAAGACTAAAAACTGCCATAGATGTCTTTGCAGAAAATGTGTACAACCTATCCTCAAATTCCGACAAACTTTTTTTAAAATCAGAAATTATTGAAGTCTTCGCTATACTCGAGAGTTCAATTATGACCTTGTCCATTAAATTAGAAGACATCGTAAATAGCGTAGCTCTAAGTAAAAACCATGTATCACACCCATCTCTCATTACACCAACTGAATTGTATAACGAGTTGGACAATAATAATCACCTTCTGGGTAACTCCAAGGAATTGCCTGTAACATAAAAACTAAGCCACATGTATTCTCTTATTAATAGTTATAGTATTATAAGCTACTTTATAAATTATAAGATTGTATTTGTTTTAAGGATTCCGTTAATTAACCCTAGAATATTTTATTTATATCATAGTATGCCACTACCTACCCCTTTTGATTCCAAACAACCAGAGACTTTTGCCACTATAATACCTTCGTTTAAATATGTAGCTATAAGAAAAGAGAAGGCTTTTTACACCATGTTTAACGAACCCAATAACTGTAAAGTTGTGATGAAACGTGACTTTATTTGTGAAGCATCCATTTTGTATCCTACCGACGCTCACCCATCTTGTGAAATCGAAATTATATCTAAGATATTATCTTCTCTTCCAAAACAATGCCAAACTAAGTTTGCATATGGCTTAGTCGACATTTGGCAACCCTTAAGAAGCAATAGATGGATTTATGTACAGTCAGAACCCACAAAACTGTCAGTAGATTGTCCAAACAAAGGGACTCAAGAAATCCCGATCATAGGTACTGGGATACTAAGTCTTCCTATTGATTGTACAGGCTACTGTTAGAGTACTCAACTCTTACCACGAACTATTGTAAACATGAATATGTCCACAGTTAAATCTAATCTCAACCTTATTAACGACTCATGTTGTAGCTATGTGGCTTTTAACAGTATTAAACCCAAAGTGTCCCCTATTCTATTACAAAATATAAATCTAGATAACTTACAAAAAGAAAACAAAATTCAAAATAATCTTATACAAAAGCTAGACAATATAATTGAGGAACCACACATAATAAAATACGGGACACATTATTCTGTACTAAATATATTATTATTTATTATTATTGCAATTACTGTAATTGTTACTATTTTAAGAAATTTAATATTGTAAAGAAATTCCTAGTCTGGCATCCCACAGCAGAAGTTACAACTTCAGAACACCATGATTCTCCCATTCCTATCCCTAAAATAAGAACCCACCTATGACTCCTTAATTCATAAACTTAAACGCGGAAGTTTAATCTTCTCCGGGGGGCTGTTATACCCCTAATCTCCATACTAGCTCCGCTACTCGAACCCGATGTCAGCGGTCTAGTCAGCATTTTATACTCGACGCTTCCCATCCACCTCGCCGGTCAGCCAGTCCAGTCCAATCCTTCACTCGTGCCACTTCTTTGAAAAATTGTACTTTATATTTTCAATTTCTAATTAAATTAATTATAGTTCAATAAATTCTTTTTTTTTAAAACTATAATCCCGGGTCCGATATAACAGAGCCCTTAAGTCTGAGGAGAGACTTTACCTCCCTTTGTGTGTTCTACCACTTGTACAATGGGTTGTGTTCTGAGGAATTATTCGAAATGATGCCCACGGCTACTTTCTACCATCGCACCGCTCGCCATCGGCAGGGAATTCATTCTCACACTCTAGGACCGAAATGGTCGCGTACAGTGCGGTTTCAGAGAAACTTTCTCCCGCGAACGCTTGGGTTGTGGAATGAGCTCCCCGCCCAGGTTTTCTCTAAGGACTACAGGATGGGGTTCTTTAAGAAAGAAGTTATTGGATTTTTGAAGGTTCGGCAACGCGCGAGTGAAACCCCTGGTACGCTTACCATCAGGCGGACCGTGTGCTTGTTTGCCACATTAGTGGTATAAAAAAAAAAACACTGATAATCGAATTTAAGGCGGGTATAACTGTGGGAACATATGGCATGGAGATATTTTGAGTCTGTGGGAAGGACATAGGTTACCTGAAGACGGCAAGCGTAAGTCAGATTTTTCTGTAATTGAGAAGATGCCGTTGAAATCCTATACCGATAACCGAATTTCGGGCGGGCGAAACCGCGGGCAAAAGTTAGTAGATAATAAATAAAACGATCGCCTGTCAACACGCCCTTACATAATTAAATACCGAGGAACTACTTCTCTACACGTGAAAGGTGAAAACAGTTGACTTAACAGTCAATATTTGAATTGTCGATTGTAAAAATGGATAAAGAGTATTGAAACACCAATATAGGGTGTACGCTTCAAAATCAAACGGCTCCATGGCGTGCGCGCTGAACACTGCCATTGTTGAAGCGCGCAAAGTGCATGCGCGCGGATCGTCCACATTCATTCTTGTTGCATTGCATGTTGTGTTGCAAATAATCTGTACGCACCTTTAGGGATCCTGTAGTGGCGACTATTCAAAATCGCTACTGAAGCAATGGCGCGCCAATACGACTTAACATCAAAACACTTACGAACTGCCTCTAGGTACATGCGGGAAGTTTAACAAGCGACTGTTGGAAAACGTTTCTGTGTAGTAGCAGTAAAAAATGTGGGCGATACGAATAGGGACATTTTTAAATTAATAAATTATCCCGAAAATATGACCCCCCCCCCCTGCCCGTACCTGGCTACGCCCATGCTATCTGTTATCCTTCCAGACATTATGCTACCAGCTGGCTACATCAAACATAGCTGCAGCAGATGGCGCACACTGCTTCAAGATGTTCGCGAACGGCTATTTCTATCTGTTTTTAATACACCTTTAAATAGCATTAGAATGACTTGTAGCGTTTACCGGCTTTGTTTAACTTGTTGTAGTCCGTCTTTAATGTCCTATGTCTATGCTTTTGTATATAGTTAGGATGATAGATAGCAGTCATATTTTTCCATAAAAAAAAAATGGAAATGTACATTGGCTCTTCCACACCAAAAAGCTTATATTTATATACTTCTTGTTCCACACCCACAATTTCATTCATTATTTCTATACTATTATCTGTGCATTAGTTATTGAATTTAGACCAAGAAGCTTTATATTGATAAGCTTCTTGATTTGGACACATACCTAAGTACTATTATCTGTGAATTTATTGATTGTTTATTTAGATTAAACCAGAGTAAATTTGTGTAAACTAGCAAAGAGAATATAATCACTCACAAGATGAAACGTAGTATTTATTACTTATTACAAATTATTATTCACTGTATTATCAAGTTTTAATATAAGTAGCTACCTACATGTCTATATTTTCTTTACAGTGTCTGTTTTTACTTAATATGTACCTAGATAGTTATATTAAAATCTACTACTTAGTACAAACCTAAATTTTGTATCTACCTAGTTCAATGCACGTTCACAAGCACGTAAGTAAAAGTACTATGGTAACTATGTTTATTTGTTGGTTTAAAAAACTCTTACTGATGTGCGTTCTATTGACAACATTGAGAGCTATGACATCGCATTTAGTGTTGTGTAGTACATGAATGACGAATAATTAATTCCCGGTACTGTATTAGAATGAACTATTTACTAACTTCCTAAGCGTAATCGGTCTTGTTCTATTCAAACATGTGCGACAGCAAAGAAAAAAACTATGGATGAGAGAATGAAACAAATGCTTGGCGTAATCATTCGGTAACAGCGCTAGAAAGAATATATTTCTATCTCAGTTGTTCTACAATGGACGCATAAGTGAAAACGGGATGCGCATCTGAACTATGACCGCGAAATCTAAGAAATAATAGTCCTAAGCGTTTCGTGCCTTGTATTAATTACAACTTTAAAGCCCAGTATATAAAATCTATTTTACGACAGAACATTATAAGTCAATCTAGCTCCTGAATTCATTCAGTCAGTTATGCTTCATAGTTCATTGACACTTGTTGCTTATTAGTTGTTGTCACTGAAGTTTGAAGTTACTGCATGCGTAATTTATAAGTAGTGTTTAATGTATGTGCATGGTAATATGTATTTTAACTGTAAATATATATATATATGGGTCAATCAACTTTTAAGTGTACATCAATGATAAATTTTAATTTTTTTATTTTATTAAAAAAAAATATATATTTTTAAGTTTTTGCTTTAGATAATTATTATATTTTAAGAATTCACAAAGAGCAGAACGATTTATTTAAATAAAAAAGTTAATTTGACTCCAAAATCCACATGACTCTAGTTAAATAGTCCCATGGACAACTAACTAAATAGGCTTCTGAACTATTTGAAATTCAGTCAAATTGTAAACGGTCACTTTATTTTCACTTAATATAGGATGGATTTCAATTTATCTCCCATAAATGAATGACGCGACTTTTAATTTATTAAATATTCCCAATAATATTGTCTCCTGGACAACGACAAACTTTAAATGTAACGAACTTTTCATTTAACTTGTGAAATAATAATTAATACATGATATTTAACACTCTTTATGAATTCACTTTTAATTGTTACATTCATATTTGAAAATTTTGTTAACCTTACTGTTTTTTAAAAAGTAAAAATGACAATAATGTGTCTTTAGGAGACAGGGACAAAATGGTTGTCCAACGGACGTATACGGTTGTCTATAGGACATACTCGAGAGTCCAAAGGAGATACTACGATATAAATCGCCTGTATTTGTTCTTTTTATGTAAAAAAAAAAAAAACTATATGACAATAATAATCAGTTTTATTATATTTTTACGAAAGAATCAACATTACAATAAATTGTTAAATAATAATAAATGAATAGACCTATAAACGTGACAACTCTTACTAATTGACTTAGAAACATTAACAGCCTCTTTAATCAGCGTTAATACTTTTTTGACTCTTACTTGTACTTTGCTGTCTCAATAAATGACTAATACATCTGTGTAAAATAAGGGTTCAGTAATATACAAAATTTAGAAATTAATTTACAAAACAAATTTCTTAATCATAGCAGAGATCCATAGGTGTTATACTAAACTACATGAACTATTTTCTAAAAATATTAATATCACATGAAAACTTATAATAATCAGTGCCTCTTTTGTGTTCAATGTCCGGGGATGGAAGTTTTTTAATTATATCTTTGAATGCTACATAGGATTTATCTTTCTTATTCAATACAAATAGTTTTCCATTTTTCACACATTTTAGGAATGTAACTCTGATTTCACCGTCTTCATCGATATCGGTTTCGGCAATGCACGCATATGTATCGTATGATTTACCTTTGGTGCTGTAAACTTTGACTAACAAAAAGTCACCTACACCAGGCAATAAATTGTTTTGTCCTGACGTAGATGGCTGTGGTTCATCTGTTATGTCATTTTCATTGTCAGAGCTATGAGACGATCTGTATACACTCTTGTATATGCTCTTGCGTAAACCTTCGTGTAGTTCATCGAATGTAATGTCGGCTTTATTCGAAGACAACAAATTACTCAAAGGTACGTCGTCAACATCGCTGAATGTGTCGTTGCAAATATTTGCCAGTGGTACTAGAATGGGACTCAATGGCATATATTGAGGTATGTCTTCGTCAGGGTCGACAGGGGTTGGGATATTCCTTGGAGCTGGTATTGGTGAGTATAACTTGGGACGCAAGCATTCGCATAATCCTCTAGAACAGAAGCAACTCAAGTTTCTGGACATAAGTTGGCCTTGGCTCCTTGAAAATATTTGGTGCACCTCTTTTGTACCGGGCAAAGGCAAAAGATTCTTTGGTATGTCCCTCTGAATCGCGTCGATCTCTTCTTTTGTTACATAAAATAACTGAATTTTACTCGACTCTTTGAGAACCTGATAAAATTGAAAAGCATCAGTAACGTCCGTTCCTGTTGCCACTTTGTTATCAGCTGCTCTTTTTAAGTATCCCCCAATACCGTCTGCTGGGCCTTTTCCATGCCCGGCTTCAAAGAATGACCAGCTAAAAGCTTGGAAGCCGTAGCTAAATGTTTTCATGCAGGCCAAATAAAAATTTGCTTTTTGACGATATTGCGAGAATGGGCCATCGGAGAAATAATGAATACGGTCAATTCCAGGGTAATTTTCAATAATATTTATCAAAATGGGATGCAAATGGGCCCATATTGCAGCTGGTTGATGAATATTGCATGGAGAAATAGTACAAAACGATAAAGCTTCATATTTTTTATCTTTATCATATACGTAAACCACAACTGTGTGAAGAGTGACTTGTTTACGAGAGCCACCAAATTGATGCGCCTGAATTTCTTTGGTACATTTACAATTATAATTTTCGCTGAAATCAACTAATATCACAGCTTCGTTTGCTCTGATCTCATCAACACATTGGCGGAAATTTTTAAACTGAGTTTTCATATTAAAAATATGTTTCTTTTTAGTCTTCAGTTCTTCTTGAAAGTTCTTCACCATGTTTTCTATAGTTTCTTCTTTAAGTCTCTTTACGTTCTTTACAGCTTTCAATTGCTTTTCGTTTTTTAGATAGCTTTCTTGTTCCCTCACCCATTCAAACCACTGTATTTTGCCTTGAACACTGTCACTATTTATCTTGAATTCTTTATCCCGGCACTGATTACAAGTACCAAACATGCACACTTTTTTAGTGCTGTCACAGACTGTCTCCGATATCAGTGTGCTTAGATCAAAAGCACTAATAACTCTTTTTTGTTTCAGAGCCTTTATCTTAGCTGCTGCATTAGTATGTACTTTACAAAGGCACATATCCCTTCCAGCAACTGTTGGTGTAACTACGTAGAAAGGGCGATTTTTAGTAAAATAGAAATGAGCATTTAGCATCGGGATTCTCTGAAGGCTTTGAACAAGTTTTTCATTGAGTCCAATAAGAACCGTT
The DNA here is from genome assembly GCA_946406115.1 of Apoda limacodes. Classification (NCBI taxonomy): domain Eukaryota; kingdom Metazoa; phylum Arthropoda; class Insecta; order Lepidoptera; family Limacodidae; genus Apoda; species Apoda limacodes. The sequence goes on from OX291545.1 coordinate 11,515,849, forward strand.
TTTGCACCTTTTCTTTGCCTTTAGTGATGGTTTCTTTTTTGCCGGCAGTATTTCTAGATACATCATCTCTTAAGAAAAAGCTATTAATTTTTTTTGTCAGCTCTGTATCTGAATTACGCGTATTAATGCTTGTTCTGAGTCTTCCTTGTAAACCCAAACAGTCTTTTACTATTTTATGCTTTTGCGCACCAAGTTTCGCGAAAATGTTTTTCAGCATTTTTTTGCCTTTTCTGGCTTTAATTTTTCTGTAATTATCTTTGATAGCGTTTGTTAATATGCCGTACTTTTGTTTTTCTTCAATATTTTCTCCCTGTTTTTCTTTTAATTTAATTAATTCTTTTTCTCTCCGATGAGCTCTCTTTTTATATTTTCAAACTTTTTCTTCCACTTCTTGCTTTCAGATTGCAATTTTAAATTTTCTCTATATAATTTAGATCTGTCTCGTCGAATTTTTTCTCTGCCTCTAACCTTCTCATTTTTTGAAGACACGGCAGGACTAGGAGGTGGTGTCATGGGTTGAAGTTGATCTTCGGGATTTAATTCCTGAAGAATAGACGGAGAGCTTGGAGGCGTATTCTCAATTATATTCCTAACAGCTTTTTGGCGATTTCTCTGTGACTGTTTTCGAAGCTTCCATATAATTCTGCAGTTTTCTTTATCTTCTGGCGGCATACTTGAAATTAGTTTTTTATTCTTATGATAGCTTTCCCTTTTTTTTCTCTTCCGCTCAGCTAATTTCTCCGGGTCTGCTTTAAGTCTTTCTCTATAGCGTCTCGATTTTTCTTTTTCAGTCAAGCCCATTATCTAAAAATAATAACAAAAATAATTTAGAATAGAGAGCTATTAGATATAGCAAAAATGTGTTAAGTAACTGCCTCCGTGGTGATTTGAGCGTTTGTCTCAAGGTCTGGAGGTCTCTGGTTCGATACTGGGAAAGGAACACATGAAGTTAATATTTGTAAATTTATCACTTTGTAAGATTGTGCCCAGTTTGGTTAGGACATAGCAAGCTAAACCACCTGATTGTTCATAACAAAGATGGTTCCGTGCTTCGGAGGCCATGTTAAGCCGTTGCTATTATTACTTAGATGGCAGTCGTTACACAACCATATCAGAGGCCTACTGCTAGTAATAATAGAGTAGTAGATGGTTTAAAAACTCCGACACCAGAGATCATCGGATCGTTCCTCGACTCGGTGTTCCACACGTCAAGAAGTAGAAAGTTGAAAATGGTCAAAATAACAATCTAATTTATATTTAACAATAATAAATGTTGTAGTCCTTGTAAGGGACTCTTCACTGACTAATTATTGAAACAAAAAGTATTGCTTTATGCTGATTCTATCATTATTGTCCTATGGACAACCAACACGTCCCACGGACAACGGTTTTGGTTGTCCAAGTGACTGGTTGTCCGAGTGACATTTAACAGTCTTTGCGCTTCCTGGTAATAAAATAATGTTATTTTGAATAAGGTCTTACGCGCAGTGAAAAATATAGATTAAATAAAATATTTTTCTCTTTAATTTACTACTATATATTAAATACTTACGTTTTTGTGCTGGTTGTCCGGTAGAAACACAATAAAGCCACCGACTTTCTTAAAACGCACTCGGCCGACTGAGCCGCGGCAATGACTATATCAAAATGGCGGCTGAATGAGTGTTGTCACCAAATCGATCGACTTGATCTCAAGGCACTGATAACGCCTTCTATGTTTTGGTTTCGGAACTTTTTTACCGTTGTCCGGTGGAAGTCAAAATAATAAAATATAATAGGGACCAAAATGAACACGCAAAAACTCGTTAAAATTATGAAGCAAATAAAAATCTTTATGCTAGACATTGTAAAGAAAAATTATGTACAAGCGTAATTAATTGCCATATAGTATTTTTTTGGATAAAGTAATGATTCATTGTACTAAGCTACTGGGGGACAAACAAAAAAACACTACATCAGATGTTTTGTCACCAGGACAACCATTAAAATTCCAGTTTAATAGTGATTTATTTAAAATAATTTACTCATATGTTAGCTTAATTAAAAGATAAATGCGACATATGCGAACAAACCACTTAATTTCCTTTAGAACTGCGATTATTGGTTAGGGACAAAACAGAGTACTTACAGGACAAACAAAAGTTGATTGACCCATATATATATATAATATGTGCTTAAATAAATTAGTAAATAATGTCATAGTTGATTGGTGCTTTGGTGGCGGTACCTAGTAGGTTTGAGCCTCTTTTTAAAGAATTTTGCTTTTTATGTGTAAGATTTAGACTTTTGGGCTCAGAAAATACTAACGAATAAAACGTTACTACATTGTAAAATTTTGGGAATTTCGAAAATTATGGCAAATTATGGAAAAACAAGACTAATCGCATTAGCATTGAAATCGTTCTGTTCAACAAAATGTAAACAAACAATATCGCCGTTTACTATTTTGACAACGCATCCACAGTTGCGTATAGTTGGCCCAACCCCGTGCAGAGGTGTACGCACTTGTGCTGTATACGCTGGACGGTGCCGGTCCGAAGTCCGAATAAATGGGGAGGGCCCTGGCCTACATTTATCAAGGAGCCTATGAGCTGCAAAGCGGGAATACTTCGAAATGCAGTCCTATATACACACACAAACACACCTTCTCTAACGCACAAATCCACACGCACACACACACACAGAAATACGCACATACACCCACACACACAATACACATCATACCCAAACCGGCAGAAAAATTTTGAAATGGATGTGAATTTTAAAAGAAAACTGCCCCAGGAGGGTACCAGCGTTCACGACGCTGGAGAATCCCTTCCTGAACCTTTGAGCTCAGGCTCGGGGGCTCAGGCTGCTCCACGTATTCTCGGGAGCAAAACTTCACAAACCCACACAATAAATCTGCGCGATCTAGCTAACGCTATGCCCAGCGCAGAAATAACTTCTAACGCCTCCTGGCAGCTTGCACCGCGTCGAGCAGATTAACGCAGAAATGCTATCGTCAACTCCGCCAAGCCAGCAGCCCTTGGAAGTAGAAAACGCAACGGGCGCCGCCATCACCAAAAACAACACTGTGCAACCGGGAAATAGCGAGCCTTCTAAGACCAACGCTGACCAGAGTGCACAGCAAACCAACGCGACTGAAGGGGAGATCCGACAAGAGGACCCAGCTCTGACCGATGCAGCTACGAGGTTGACTTGGCCGAAGCCCTCGAACAGTTGCGACGCGCTCAGTGACAACGGGCGTGCGGAAACCACACAGTCAGCGGGCGGGCCTGTGATGACGGCTAGCGCAAGCTCGACTGGACAGCGCGGAGCACTGGGCGGGGTGACGTCTGAGGCTCCTCAAAGCGGACTCCTGGAGCGAGCTAGGGACACCTCAAGGTCAACCCAACCAATCGCGACCACAACAAGTCCGAAGAAAAAACGGAAACGCGGACCTAACAAACGCGGATCACGCTATGCAGCGAATCGACCTGAACAATTGGGACACCCCGCACCGCCTGCAAAGGCGAAGAGGGAGCGTCCCGATGAAACATTGTCGCCACGGGACGGGCCGAAACGCGCCAAGCTAGATCTGACACCGAGGAAGACAGAAACTAGCTATGCCGATGCGAGTAAAACGCACCTGCTCATAGCTATTGCTGCCACGCCTGCCACTGACCTGACGGTGGAGCAAGCACAGCAGCTTGAACTCTCCATCGAAGAAAGGATTATTGAAGCAGCGCTTGCTTCACCGACAGACAACGATCCACCATTCGCAGCCGCATTTAGAGGGAAACCTATCATAGCAGAAGGCGTACTAAAAATGTGGTGTGAGAATGATGAGTCGCTAACTTGGGTCAAAAACACTGTAGCCACCCCACAGTCACCAATCTCGGACAGCAAACTGACCGTCATCCGACAGTCAGTTATAGCGAAGCGAGTCCGCGCATCGCTGTGGCTTCCGAAATCCATTGGTGTCGACCTAACGAGGAAACATCGCCTGCTGACCGCGCAGAATCCATGGTACAGTGTGAAATCATGGCAATTGTACGGCGCAACCATGCAGGAGAAGGGTATCTTCCTGAGCCTGGGCATTCCACAATCCGAGGTGGCGAAGATTCTGGAAAGGGAAAGACGAGTCGCCTTCATCTCCAGCAGTGTGTACATCAGATTCAGCACTGTTGGAGGTGGAGGTGATTCGGCTTTCACAGAATCCCCAGACGAACCCAACACAAACACATACCGGCTAAGGAGCTGACTGAACTAGTGCAACACTGCGAAGACTACGGCTGGGACATTATAATATCAGCTGATACTCACCACCCTCTATGGGGGAGTCCAACACCGAACCAACGAGGTGAGTCTCTAACAGAGTATATATTCTCAACTAACCTTTCTATAATTAACAATGGCTCGGAGCCCACCTTTGGTTAATTCCAGATATCAGACCATAGTAGATGTAACTCTCGCATCCGATGGAACAACGGATCTTGTGTCAAACTGGCACGTCACTGGAAGAACTCTCTGATAAGCTAATGACACTAGGCGCTTTCATTGACATCGAAGGAGCGTTCGACAAAACGAAATTCAACAGCATCAGCCGCTCTCTCTTGGATGGAGCTGGGATGGTATGAGTAACCAATGACAGGTATTGGTTACCTACGTACAATGGCCCTATTATGAGGCTAGGTGCGGAAAACATAAGTCCTACTAACTAACTAGTTGGCCTAGTTACCAACAAACAAAATTTTTTGTCGCTATTGATAGAGAATCGTTTGTTGTTGATTGTTGTGCAAAAAAATCGTTTGTTGGTTCCTAATTAATTAATTATAAGCCATTAAGAACGCGGCGTATAGTTGGCCTCGCAATTATTAGATTTATTATTATTTGTTTTTGTTTGTTGTTTTGATTTCTACATTTGTTGGTTCTGAAATATCAATATTAATAAACAAATAATTGTTTTTTAAAGATGGACTTTTCTGATGCGCGTGCTGCCTGCGAGTGCGCACGCGCGAGTTTGAGCATGCGCGCAGGGCTTATTTTTTGAAATTTGTAAATTGTTTTTTTTTTTTTGTTTTGCAAATTTTCAAATTATTTATGATGAATTTAAGAAAAATTTAAGCCATAAAATGAAGCTAAAAAGTTGTTTTTCTTATGACTAAAACTTCAGCTACATTTTAAAAGCTGGGACTGCAAAATTGAAGAAACAGTAAAGTTCTGTTAAACTATTCACTTTTGTAGAGATTTTGAATTACATTGTTACTAACGATTTTTCACGTAATCGAAACATTTTGGACTTAGGTATTTCTGTAAAAAGTTTTTAAAATTTCACTTATATTTTCTCCAAGCTAATATTTGTTATCGTTGCACTAAATAAACTGACTGTTTCAACGCAATTTAAATATTTGAATCTTTAAAATGTATTATTGATGAATCATAATTATAAAGCATTTTCATAACCAAAGAAATAACGCAACTGAACTAATATAATGCATAAAAATTGCCTGATTTCATAATGCCGAAATTGCGCATTATCGTGCTAACTGCTACCGACTGAATAAGCAATGGGAATTGCACGATGACCAAAGGACAAACCTGTACCTGTGCCAAAAAAGCCGTCGATAAGTCCACATGCAATTTTATTTACTAAAACATAAATTGTGGACCCTTTGTAAAATTATGGAAAATAAAAGCTTTAAAACGTAAAATTGTCATACTACTATTATGTAGGTACTTATTACTTAAAAATATAGTTGGTACAAATAAATTGCAAATGTAATGTGAGATCAATATAACCTTACTGTGACAATACAGTAATGATTAAATTAAAAGTTGCAAGTAAAAATTGAGGGCTTTCAATTGTTTTTAAAGCAGTAAAAAACTTTTACAAATGCATGGACCCAACTTTTTTTAAAACAATAATATGATTTTTTGGAAATTGTCAATACACATGGAGGGGAAAAAAAAATGGCGTTTAACGATTTATGACGTATTAAAAAAATACTACTAACTAGATCTCGTTCAAACCAATTTTCGGTAGAAGTTTGCATGGTAATTTACAATATATATTTTTTCTAGTTTTATCATTCTCTTAGTTTAGAAGTTACAGGGGGGGAGGACACACATTTTACCACTTTGGAAGTGTCTCTCGCAAACTATTGCTTAAAAAAAAATAAAGTAGAAACCTCAATATCATTTTTAAAGACCTATCCATAGACACCCCACACGTATGGGTTTGATGAAAAAAAAAAAATTTTGAGTTTCAGTTCTAAGTATGGGGAAACCCAAAAATTAATTGTTTTTTTTTCTAGTTTTGTGTGAAAATCTTAATGCGGTTCATAGAATACATCTATTTACCAAGTTTTAACGATATAGTTCTTATAGTTTCGGAAAAAAGTGGCTGTGATATACGGACGGACAGACAGACAGACGTGACGAATCTATAAGGGTTCCGTTTTTTGCCATTTGGCTACGGAACCCTAAAAATGGGATATAATGTACCTATAAAATGGTATAATTCTTATCATGTATCAATGAAATTATTTTTAACTTTTTAGTTATTTTTATTAACAAGTAATAAAAGCTATTTTTTAAATTTTTCTTTTAATTTTTTATGATTCGGGATCTTTGATCATGTTGTTTCTACGAGTATATAGAACATAAACGGCCATTCCCCCAGAGGTCCATTGTAGGGGGATAAGGGCTTCTGTACAATAGGGTTCGCTCTGGTACCCCGAGGCGCAAAGTTAGCGATCAGACATGTTGTAAGGACCAAAGTACTCATCAAGACGATTCAAACGAGCCCAAACTCGATGGGGTTATGTCGTAAGTATGTGCGTGTAGTTGAGAATGTCAGGATAAGATAAGCGGCGTATCAAGATGAAACATGCACCAGATTTCAAGTTAGACCTTTAGCAATACATCGTATTAATAAAACCGCATCCATTTTCGTTCACTGGTTTTTATGTGATGCGCTTAAAAATTGTGAAGATAATTGTTTTGGGTTCTATTGCTCTTATAAAGCCCAGAAGATATATTTTTTTCTTTAAATATGTCCTAAGTACTTATAAACAGACATCGGTCAGTTACAATTTTATTATAGATTAACCGAGTGAAACCGCAGAGCACAGCTAGTAATACTGATAACATGAAAAGTAGAATGTTACATAAAGCAATAAAACACACGCATTATTACGATATGTGATAGTATCTTATCATAATAAATTATCTACCCATATACCATTGCAGAATACTACCTACATCAGCAAAGTGCTTTGTGTTTATTATTTAGGTAGGTAAGTAATCTTTCAATATTTTTGCCAAAGACTGACTTTACAATGACTATGTACAAAGGACTTTTTAACTTGGACATACAATAATGTTTTTTTTTGTGTTAAAAAAAATCCTGCCCATATAACAGAAACTGCACAAGTTGATCAAAAACAAGATGAAGCCGTAGCCCGAGTAGCCCATCATTGATAGCTTGTAGGTATTTTAGAATCTCTCGCGGCACTGGGAATTCTACTCTAAAATTCTGGATTCAAAATAGCACCCTCGCCGTAAAGGTATTATTTTGCTCCCTTGTAATACAAATCTATTATTATCCACGGTGACCTTACCTTTGGTGGTATTGGCGGGGTTTGGTTTCGCTTACGTAATGAACCCAGGAGCTGTACAGACAGACAGCGTAGGCTTTTAGTAATTGGGCTCCGTTGGCACCCTTTTGGTACGGAACCCTAAGAAATAAAAACCTGGGCTAAAAAGTTTTCGTTCGTTTCGTGATAAATTATCAAATATGCAGTGTTATGGACGAATCAGACTAGAAATTATATCACAGTAGGTACTGAGCAGTTTAATTATCTTTCAAAACTATTGACTCCAATTATTCAAAAAGAAAACAGTTTGAAAAAGTTTATTAGTGTAAAGCAAAGATTAGTCGTTACTTTAAGATTTTTGGCAACGGGTAACTCATATCATGACTTGAGCTTCCTAAATCACAATACCAAAATATACGTCTGTCTGCTGCGCTTGCGGAGAGCGTCGACTGAACCGAGCAGTCTTAAAAGTCTTAATACACCACTCGATATTAAGACACTCGGACAGTGAGCGTGGTCGAGCACGCTCAATGGCTTGATATCCAGAGTCAGAAGTCAAAATCGTCGTCATTACACTTATTACTCTACACTGAGTAAGACTAAGACTGTCTATCTACTGTGTGGTCTAATAAGTGCTTAAGGCCTTTCCCAAAGAACGTCACCACACTTGGTCCCCTGCCTTTCTCATCCAGGCACTTTCGGCTAACTTTTTTAGGTCATCGGTCCATCTGGCTAGGACCCACGCTGCGCTTACCGATCCGTGTTCATTAAACCAAACGCAGATTTTATTTTGTCAGGTGGATTTTTTGCACTAGTTCCTAGTTTAGGATCGCATAAGTAATCGCACTTATTAAACGTGATTACGTTTTGAATTTAAACTAAACAACTTAGAATTTTCTGTTGTGCTAATCTAACCTTAAATCTGGAGTGACCAAATAGGTACTTACATAAATATTACAAATACTAAAAACAATACAAACCTATAATACGGAACTGAATGTATCGTGTACCAAGATGTATATATTTCCAAGGTAATACATATTGTGTCTCGTAATTATAATAATGAAAAATCATAAGTAGGTACCTTCTAAATGAAATGAACACGTAAGGGCGACAACAAATTGGCTTAAAGGTGACTAGAATAAAAAAAAAACTAGGCCTTAACAATAATGTTACAATTTAAGATAATATTTAGTATAAAACGGAAGTTTTGTTTAATTAAGTGGAGGTCTTTTATACAACTGAGGGATACATTTTTCCTGAACCCTTTGTGTGAGGTCTTGAACTACCCGAATGAAGTTTTTTCTAAGGGTTATTTTCACTTTTGAAACACGTTTAGAATTCAGAAAAAATTTAATAAAAATTATTTTGAAAAATAATTAAGACGTATCTAACAGTGAATATCAAAGTAAACATTTATGCAACAAAAGAATTTTACCGTAAATTAAATACACATTTAATTTTTTGTCTGCCTACTTTATATTAAGGGAACTGGGGAAAATAAAAAATGTATTTATGGAAATTTTAGAATAAGTTGTAAATTAATTAATTTTTTTAAATAGGGTGTATTTATCAATCCTGTTTTTTTTGTGTGGGACATTTTGCAGTGAATATGATTTAAGAATTAATGACCTAGAAAAGAAATAAAGTAGAATAAGAAAATAGAATCGGTGAAGCAGAATAACACCACCCTCAATCCTCCCGTGGATGTCGTACGAGGCGACTAAGGAACATACCAGATGGTAGGCAGCAGCACCATACTGAGGAATTATTAAACAAAACCAAAGAATTAAAGTACCAAAGTTACCGACATAGCTCAAAAACTTAGCAAACTGAAGTGGCAATGGGCAGGCCATATCGCTCGTCGAACCGATAACCAATTGGGAAGATAGGTTCTCGATTGACGATCACAGATCGGAAGACGCAGCGTGGGACGACCTACCAAGTGGTCAGACGACCTGGGCGGCTCAGGACCGGTCGTTGTGAAAACATATTGTGGAGGCCTACGTTCAGCAGTGGACGTCTTCCGGCTGAAACGAACGAAAGAACTTCCTAGAATTAGAAAGAAGGCAGAATTGCAAGTTTATCGGTGGTGACCGAGTGGTTTTGATGTGTCTTATGCACATCATTATTAATACTATTAAGTTTCGAAGGGCGGTGGTGCGAGCCGGTCATGTACTAATGAGATTTAAATTGAGTAAAAAAAATCTCCAAGAACGCGATAGCTCATAGCTCACGAGCAATAATATTTGCCTACCTAATATCACATTACTTAGGGTGCGTTCCAAATCGCAACGAGGAAGTTAAAAAAGTGGTTTTGGGACGCTCAGGGTAGAGTAATTTTCCAACTGTTAAGTTGAATTCTTTATACTGCCATAGAAAAGGTTGACTGACAATCACTCCTGTCAGTGTGAAAATTAACTGTCAAACGCTCGTTATAGAACGGGTTAATTTTTCAACTTCACCGGGCGATAATTACTCGGCGTAATTTGAAACATAGCCTTAATAAATATTAACAGATATTAATATAACAATTGTTATCAATAACTTCAAATATATTCTGTAATAACGATCTCATGTGGATTCGTTCCTAGCCCAAATCTAACGCGCAACACAGCGCAGCGGTCACTGTAGGACTAACATAGTTTTTAAGTTGATTGATACTTTCAAGATAGGTATGAACACTGTCGAAAGTAAAATTTATTTATAATTATTAAATGTTGCTCGTTCTTCAATGGAAAATCTCTGCTTAAAATGTTACCTAAAAATTTTACGGAACATTATTGCCCAAATAGCGCCACTATCACGTTTTTGATTTAGTAAGAAAAAATGTCAAGTAGGTGGGTACTCGTCCTACAAATAGGCTATTTTTATGTGCATCATACATTGGTTCGTAAAATATTCGTTTTTGTTTAAATTGAACACTAAAGAGCCTAAACGTTTGTTAGTAATATCTTGCATACAAAACGTTCTAAAAAAAGTACTATATTTATTTTGTACTATATTTTTATTCGAGCACTTTTTGTAATTCGTTTTGTATCGAGTACCCACAAATTAAAAACATGTAATTGTAGCGTAAGTTAGCGTATTTCAGCGCTTTTAAGTCGCACTAACCTATTTTTTTACTTACAGCTTTAGGTTAAATGGCGCTCAAAGGAATAAAAGTTGTGGAGTTCATGGGTTTGGTTCCAGGACCATTCTGTGGAAGACTATTAGCCGATTTTGGTGCTAGTGTCACAGTTGTTCAAAAAGTCAGTTTGATATTTACTAATATTTTTTTTAGCTCTCTCTTTAAGACGTTCCTTGGGAAAGACCTATTTCCAAAAGTACACTGCTACAAGCTGATTGATTGATCGATGAGGAAGGTGGGGACCCTTCGTACGGTTTCCACATTTTATTTTTTTTATTTTTTATTTTTTCACGAATCAATCACCTGACAGCTTAAATTTATAGTTTAACTATCTGATATTCATATAAAAAAATTACAGATGATTTCATCTGATGTTTCAACCATAATTATGATTTAAACAAAATCTGGAATATGTACGAATCTGCCCCAACAACGGGGCACCTATATACAGTCTTGGGGGCACCTTTGTACGCTGTGGGGTAGTTCCGTACGTGCATTTAAAACGACACATAGTATAAATCAAAATTATTTTATTAGCAATGAAATTAAACACAAAAATAAAGATTTCACTTCTATTAAACAAAAATAAAATATTTTTCTTATGATCAACAAAATTACATAGCTTTTCCTATGTAAAACAAAACGTAAATGACTTTTCTTAAAATTAACGAAAATTAAATTACTTTCCTCTGACAATAAAACATAAAATTGCTTCATTTTCTACGTAAATTATTTATCTTAAATTTAGAATCACTTTTTTTAATCTTTGGCGCGGATTAGCATTGCAAAAAGTTGTTGTTAATTAACAAGATAATAAAAACTATTGAACAGTAAAATTTGAAAAATTTACTGAAAAAGTGAAAAGTTTTGATGTTCTAGAAGTACAAACTGTTGGAGGCTTAGGTTCAGGAAGAATCATTTCAACATCAGTTATATAAACAGTATGAATATCTTCAACATTAGGGAAAACAAATGTCCACGAAAACCCTGGCTTCTTTCTTAGATAAGATACTTTAAATTCAGTCTGACTATAGTGACCGACAACTTTTCCTACATAGTAAATAATACTTTTTTTCTTAGGGAACTTCACTAAAATAAATGAACCGTCTTTAATATTTGCTGGAATTACATCAACTGTTAATTGACTTCTGTTCATTTCAAAATTTTCATGCTCAGTTTCATCTTCATCTGTGATAGAACTTGAACTCTCTTGAAAGCTTATATCAGATCCATCACAATCAGATTCATCACTTTCTGTGTGTTTAGCTTTCTTGTTCTTCGTTTTTAAATTAAAATCAACTAAACTACGTTTCATTTGTCTTGCCCTAGCCCTTCTTTCCTGTTCTAGCTTTTTCAATTGTTTTTCATTGTGTCTCTCTTCAATTAGCGTTTTTTCGGGTGTGTCAGTATAAATACGTGATTTTCCTGGCCGTCGTCCTTTGTTTGTTTTATTACTTCTTACAGCAGTCGGATAGGGTCGAATTGCTTCTGGTGTCAAAACTGTCTTCAAAGGAGCTACTATTTGATGGATTGGTGAATTATTCAAAGTATATGGTTCACAAGCATCTAAATTACACCTTTGTAGTTTATCATCATAAGTTATCAATGGTGAGTTAATAGTTTGTTCTGTAGATTCTCGCGGAATCTCCATGAAATCCTGTGTTCCAGAAGTAGCGGGTTGGCAGATATTAGAGACACTTGGCTGCGGAGTAGGTGCTGACAAATCTTCAACGATGTTTTGAGTAGGAGGCACATTTTCTAAGTTACCGGATCTATACACTTCAGTTGGAGCAAAATCTTCGTCACTAAAGGCTAATTCATTAAGAGGCCATATTCCGGGTTTGTTAAACCCGCTTGTGATATTTTTTGCGGTGAATGATTCGAAAAATGCAATTTTCACAAGCTTTGGAATATTGTAAATTGTCAATGCTTTGCCTGGGTTCGTTACATGCCAATTATTGAAAGCAATTTTCAACTTTGATTTAAATGGTGCAAAGACTCCCACATCAAGTGGTTGTAGGCGGTGAGAGGTATGTGGTGGAAAAGATAGGTAAATTATGCCATTTTCTTTGGCGTAGTTGATGGCTTCGAGAGAAACATGGCTTTCATGATTGTCACACAACAATAATATGGGGTTATCTTTTGTGCAGAGTGTGTGCTTCTGGATATGTTTTAAAACAGAGACGAATATATGGCTATTTATCCAGCCACTTTTATTTGCAGCGCCGAGACTTCCTTCGGGTGCTCCTTCGAGAAAATTATCTTTATAATGAACGCGTGGAAACACGAAAAGTGGAGGAACGGTATTTCCACTAGCAGATATAATGCCACCAAAAGTTACGAGCTCGCCTCTTTCAGCTGCTACAATTTGTCCGACTTGTTTTTGACATCTTGGAGCCAAGACTTTAGGAGTAGCTAGAACGGTAGATACACCTGATTCGTCGAAATTAAAGATTCTGTCAGCAGTTAATGGATGTCGCTCCAACACTGTCTTCAAGTTGGTATAAAACTCGGTAACCGCAGTTTTGTTAAACGCAAAAGTTCTGGCAGCGCTTGTGTTCTCGGGTTTGCGTAAACTGAGTTCCGGGTTTCTTCTGCGAAAACCATACATCCATTCTTTCCCAGCCATCTTATTTTCTTCCCACTTCGCTGGATATTTCAAACTCAAAGATTTGGCATACTCATATGCTAGCTTTCTTACTTGAATCGTCGTAAGTCCATAATGCATCTTACAACATTTGATAATATAATCTTTTAACAGTGTTTCTTCTTCCTGAGAAAAGACTTGGAAACTTGTATATTTAGAGTCAAATGTACGGTTGCTTGACCCTTCAGCATCATTGCTATTCTTGTATTTTTTTACACGGCTTTCTAATGTTGACAATTTCAAATTATACTTGGCCGCAGCTTTCCTATATGACAATACTCCTTGCATAACATCCTGTATTGCTGACTGCATGGATTCTTCATCCACAGCTTGGGTACTTGTTCTTTTTGGTTTATAAGTCCGCACCATGTTTCTGTGAAAAAATAATAAGAAATAAGTATTAAAATATGTATATATGTAGATCGGCCATAGCAAAACACAGGAAATTTAATGCAAAAATTAGCAATTAGCACACTAACACACTAAATCGTAGCTAACTACCAGTTGGGGCACATTCGTACGCGTTCAAACGTGCCTTTTCTGTTCTGTCCGAAAGTACCCCACTAACTAAATAACAACAAAATATAACCTCTTTTAATATTAATAGGAAAACGTCATAAATTAAGTATTGAAAACGTATCTTAAGTATATTTTGCTACTTACTGATAGTATACTCTACATGAAAACTTATTTTAACTATGGTAACAATAGACAAAAACATTGATCAAAAAATTACTTACCAAGTGCGAAAACACGTTCGTGCCTGTCACTTCACTCTCACCGGTGCGAATGGCGCGATACTACGTTGACGTTAAGTTGGTACCTCGGCTCACGCACACATACAAATGCAAGACCGTACGTTGTTTCGTTCAAATTTTATTTTGACTGTATGAATGTGCCCCGCGTACGAAGGGTCCCGACCTTCCCCTATACCTTTTATACCATGGTTCAAATCTCAATGATCTCTTCCTTTGTTTTTAATTATTAGTTAAGTGATGGAAAAAGCGGTCAAGAGCGTTTTTTTAGACCACTTAATGTCAAGTGGCAAACAAGCTCACGGTCTGCTTGTTGTTAAGCATTTAGACTTAGTAACAAAATAAATCTAGAAATAGTGACCTTGATGATACCCATAATCGGTATTTTTTTTTTTAAAGGAGAATTCTTACTCTTATTCATTTAAGCTATCAATACCTCATTTGCATTTATAAGGAAAAAAATAATGTTTATTTAATCAACAGATACAACCCGAACCATTTGACGTATTGTCCAATGGGAAAAACTTGCTAGCAGTCAACTTGAAGAGCAAAGAAGGAGTAGATATTGTAAGAAAATTGTGTGCCTCATCAGATGTTGTTTTGGACACGTATAGACCAGGAGTTTTGGAAAAAATAGGTCTAGGTCCAGATGACTTATGTAAGGATAATTCGGGGTTAATTTATGCTAGATTAACTGGATATGGTCAGTCTGGGTATTTTAAAGACAAAGCTGGACACGATATTAATTATGCTGCAATGTCAGGTGTCCTTGCAGCTTTTCAGAAGGGTAAACAAATACCAACCATGCCACCTTTCTTGGCCGATTTCGCAGCAGGAGGTTTGTTATGCGCCTTTTCTATAATTTTAGCTCTATTTGAAAGGACTAATTCAGGAAAAGGACAAATTATTGATAGCAGCATGACAGAAGGTGTTGCTTATATAGCGACATGGTTATTTAAGTCCAAAAAATTGCCTATCTGGTTAGGTCCACCAGGAACAAATATATTAGATGGTGGATTTCCATTTTACGGAACATATGAAACTAAAGATGGGAAATTAATGGCAGTAGGAGCGCTAGAACCTCAATTTTATCAAAATTTATTGTTAGGTTTGGAGTTACCAATAGAAGAATATGATCAAACAAGCGACCCGGAAAAATGTAGAGAGGCATTCAAACAAACATTCCTAAAGAAAACTCAGGAAGAATGGAGTAAAATATTTGATGAAATAGATGCATGCGTGACACCTGTGCTAGATCCTGATTTAGTTGATAAACACGAGTGTCACAGAACTAGAAAATCATTTTACAAAGATGACCAAAATTTAGTTATACCTGAACCAGCACCTAAGTTGTCTCGCACACCTGGCTATTCATCTGGAAAACAGCCATTACCAATAACAGGGCAACACACAATTCAAATTTTGAAAGAACTAGGATATAGTACAACGGAAATAAGTGCTTTAATAGAAAAGGGTCATGTTTATGCTAGTATCAAGTCAAATTTATAAACACGTCTAGAAACTAGTTTTAATATTTGTAAGTATTTGGGATATGGAATTTTGTACATCGATAAGTTCTTCTTTTAATAGCAAGGTTTTATTTACAAATAGAGGATGATCGCGAAGGAAACCAATTATCTTCGATATATTCAGTAAGTCAAAAATAATGTGATTTTTTCCTATTAAAAAATTTAAATCAGTCAAATTGTTCTCTTGTTTTAATTGACGAATCCTTTTCTTGCCAATATACGAAAGAAAATCAGCAAATAGTATGAAATCCATGCCAAACAATGATTTTAATATAAGTTGACACTGAGTACCAAATTCTGGAGAATCTTTATACTGTTCAATTTCGTGTTCCACTGACAATAAGCTTTTTTGTATTGCGGACCATACAAATTGTATGTTGCATGCATTTATCCAATTATGGTTAATAGATATTGTGTCAACTAAATTCACAACTTGATGATGCCAACCCGAAGGGACAAATATAGCTTCGCCCTTTTCTTGAACAATTTCAAAATATTTTACTTGATTAAATTTCTCGGGGCTAAAAAGGACCGGTAGATTTCCTAATGAGTCTTTGAGCTTCTCTTCTTCTCCCGGAGGAAATAAAATCCATTTTTTTCTTCCAACAACATTAACAGACCAACTGTATGCACAGTACACATCTACATGTAGGGGTGTCCTGTAATGGAAATGTTTATTTGTTAAATAAATAAATACAGTAAACATCTGCGAGTACAAAGTATATGTCATCAAAAACACCTTAAAAAAGGAATACATAGTTGTTGGTAGTCGTTGAGTTTGTGGCATTTAGCTAAATTCTTAGACTACTTAGTCGTGTGACAAGGATAGTTTCTTAGCACAACTTTTCTGCAGGTTTTCCTTGACCTGCCGTCGGATGTCAGTAGACAGTTTTACCCATTTTACTGCAAATTTTCAAGATTCTGCTTGAAAGCGAAGAAAACACGTAGCTCATTGTTCTATCAGTATGACTGCTTTAGAGGCTTAGTTAATTTCTAAAGTTGTATTAATTTTGTGAAGATAATTGACACCTATATAATATAATATAATATACCGCATCAAAATCCGTCTAGTAGTTTCTTGGGAACACATCTATTGCAGCGCTCTTTGGTGGCCTATAATAGCCATATAACATGACGAAGAACGTGATACATATGTAATATAAGAAACTGCATCAAAACCGGCTCAGTAGTTTTTATGAAACACATTCACTTGGCGCCCCCTGATAGCCTCTACCCATAAAACATGTATTAGAATCTCCTCTGAAGTGGTTTTTAAGATATGTAAGATCAGTCCAGTTAAAACAGGATAAAAATTCTGTTCTGAAAAAAAAAAAAAAATAATAATATATGTATTTGTATCCGTTGTCTGGTATCCATAACACAAGCTTTGCTTACTTTGGAGCCAGACGAGCGCTGTGTGTAATGTCCGAATATATATTTTTAATGTTTTAATTATAAATATAGCAATACACTAAAAAAAAAATTCCATATCCACACACTTAACTCAAGATTTGGTAAAAATTGCACTAAGGCTGTCACTAAGTGGAGCGATAGCAATTGCGCTCCTATGAAACGAATTTCAGTACAGAGACTTAGAGCTAAAATCAACGAGTGTGAAATCGAAAGTTCGACAGTCTCACACGTGAAACACCAGATTTTGTATGAAAAATTTGCAAAATGTGGAGCGCCGCTACTGGGGTAGGTATGTAAAGAAAAATACTGTTGCGAGCTTGACCTCCGCCTTCGGTTCGGTTGGCGCGCTGTTGCCGCTCTTATCACAACAATGTTTTTAGTTAGTGCGTGCAAGTTTTTGATTAACATATTAAGTAAGTACATACCTACATAAACAGTTTGTACATGTCTAATAAGTAAAGCAAGATAAAATGTGATTATTGTGATGTGATTAAACAGTGCGCAAAGATTTTAGTAATTCAGCTTGATATATGGGCAAAAGGTACAATGCAAACATACCTACACGCGGGACGCGTGATTGCAAATCTAAATAGGCGAATGAATTTTAGTTATAAATAGAATAATTAAACGGTTAGCAATTTATCTTCTTTTTAGTGAACACCTATTAAAAATTTTCACGAGCCGCTCCTGGTCTCATGTACCCAGTAATTATATCTTATGAAGTGAATTTGTTAAAAAAAGTTTTGATAAATACATCCTGTTCAACTGGAATTGTTATCAATACGTAATATCGGATCATCTTACAAGTTATTGTACTTTTTGAACAACATTGGCTTGGGAAGTGGTCGTTAGGTATAATAAAATGTAACATTAAAAAATAAGAATGTCATAAAACACTAAAGGGTTAAAAGTTGTAAATGTTTTTTAATCACTGTCACTCATTGGTAACGGCATGACACCTTCTTCATTATTTTGAATTGGCATAAACTTGAGCCAAAAGTTTCGACTTTGAGAACTTAAGTGCGTGATTGTACCTCAGGGCCTGTGTTGCCCTTCGCGTCGCACCGCATTTCCCACCTCAATGGATCCGAAAATTTGTTACGGCGAATGGTTCAACTTACGTGGCGCAACTTTATACCCTTATTTGCGTTTTCATTACTCGCGGGTGAAAAAATTGCAACCCAGTTCCTGTATTCTCTATTATACATGAACCTTGTCCTTACGAACCCGTCTTTCTTTTGTTCTGAACCCTCGCTATGAGCACTTAGCCGGTGCAAAAGTGGAGGGGTATCTCCCATACCTCTCAGTGTTTAAAAGTTGTTTTTGAGAAAAATGTTGAGAATAAGAAATACCGGGCAAGTGCGAGCGTGGCTCGCGTACCGAGGGTTCCGTACAAACTTATTTTATAATCAGTTGAACAGGTTTATGATAAGATCAGTATTTGGATTTTTTTCTATATAAGTGATGTAACATCTTGCTTCTTACCAAATTATATGATTCTAGGTCAACGGGAAGTACTACATAGGTTTTGATTTATTTGTCAGAATATGCAACAAAAATTACCGTGTTTTGCCCGTATTTTTTTATTGCGTTAACTTAGAAGCTTGATTTTTTTACAGCTTCGAGGGACCGTAAACCTTAGTATTTGATATTCATTTTAACTTAAAGCCTTCACGCGGTCCTGAGAAAAAGGGTCTTGACAGGCTGACAGACAGGCGGACAACAAAGTGATCCTATAAGGGTTCCTTTTTTCCTTTTGAGGTACAGAACCCAAAACAGTCAAAAATACACACGAACAAGCTCTTACCATAGGCACGCGTTTTATAACACATTGTTAACATACTTAATAATAATAAAAATCAAGCAACACATATGTGTATACCGCGCCCATGAAAGTAAATGTACCTACTGGACAGCAAAATCGCCTGATATTTTGCTGGGATTAAAACAATACAATTAAAAATAAGATACAAACATCACGGATATTATTAATTTTAGTGACTCCTTTCTTTCCTCAATTCAGGCAAGGTGTTGAAACTTCAATTCCTAATTTTAATTCAAAGACTACGCGCAGTTGTTGAACGCACTATAAACTTTTTTTTATTTCAACAACAATTCCAATGCGGTAACCCTGCCGGACAGCTCTCGAATGACCATGTGAAGACATAAGTCAGTCAGGAGGGTTTCTCCCCAGACTCGCACACATTACCTCACGATTATTCTGTCTGGACGCCTTTGATGACAGACCGCATGAATGTAGTAAATGCTTGGGTTATTATGTTACAGTTGGGGGAGTAGACAGATGAAGTAATTCTAAAAATTATGAGCGTTTGTATATATAGTTATATAAAAAAGGCAGCTATATTGACAAATAATAAAAGAAATGCGAGTTCACTTCTTAATTTCAAAAAAAAGAAATATTAATTAAGAAATTATAATCTCATTTAATCGTTGATTTTGAATATTTTTTGTTTATGTATATTATTCGTACTTACTTGGTCTTTAAGAATGTTTTTAAACAATAGACACTCTTAATAGAAGCGCATAATTAAAGTGGGTCTCGGGAAATGGCAGAATGCAAACAGCTGAAACTGTATATTTTGGAAGTCATTGGGAGTGTTGTCCAGTGAATATTATTGGTCTACCATTTAAAAAAAAACTTGTATAACAGGATAGGTTATAGTAGTAGTGCCCTGTTACCGAATGCACCGGCTAGGTGCTCAGAAGGAGAAGAAAAGATAGAGGGAGTTCAGAGGTCGGTAAAGAAACACTTTTCAAGCGTAAGGCAGGTTTTATTAGTATACTCTTTCAATGTTATTTCAACAAGCTTTAATAAACACAATTCTCTTAATCACGTAAGGTGATTCTAAACCCTTAAATAACTCTATCGAAACTATTTATTAACAATGGTATAGACTACCTTACTAGATAGAACGACTAGAGACGCAAGCCTGCCTACTCAGATTTCAATGTGTATATTTACTATATTTATTTAGGGATCGAATACAATAAGTAGTCTTAGGCCTAGAGCCCGATCAGGAGTCTTGCACGTCGTTGCCACCCCGCAGGTCTCCGCCGCCGAAGTAGGAAGACGTAGGTACTAATATTGCTAATATAATCTACAATCTAAAAAAAAATAAAAAAAAATGTGTAGACTAAAGCCTTGTAAACATCACGACTTGACTAGGGCCATAATTGAAAAATCCATCTGTACAGAGTGTAACGGAAATGCCCCAAATCCCTAAAGGGGGCAAGAGTGCACCTACTCAGCAATCACTATTCAAAGTTTCACGCTGAAAATCGGCATTTCAGTTTTTCATACTAATTTTATAAAATAATTTTATGTTTCTGACTTGACCATAAAGTTTAATAAACTTTTGAATATGCTACCCGCTAATTTATGAGAATCTAGTACTTTTGAATTCGTTAGACTCCAGTTAAATAATTATCTACCTACAACGTGTACGCTCCTGTCGTTTATGTGTTCCTGGTACTTTTTTCGGCGTAGAAACGTGGATTTGTGCGACGTTACGCAGAAATAAAACAGGATGGCTAAAAGCTACCTACTTAACTAAAAAGCTTCAGCAGCAGCTTACGTCTTTAATTCACTAAACTTTTTCACAAAGCACTGCATTAAAAAATTTCAGTTTAAACAACAAAGGTTCAATGACATAGGTATATTCACTAACACTTCTTTTTCAAACATTAACTACCTATGTAGGTACCTATCTTAATTCACAAAAATGATTCAAAGTAACCTTCACTTACTAAAACACTGAATTAAAACCCTATTTAACTTCCCATTTTAAAAATTAGCTAGGTACGTACGCACGTACGTTTTCACAAAAGCGGTTCACAGTGAACTGAACACTAAACAAAAAAAAAACTTTTGAGTATTTTAACTTCTATTTAAAACATTTGCTTTCTTACGTAGGTACGTAACATTGACAAAAATGATTCAAAGTTGCCTCCATTGTTGTTAACAAAGAGACGCGCTGCAACACACATTTCGTAGCATTTCCACTGTTATGAAGTTAAACGCGACTGTTATCCTCTTCTTAACACCGTAAAAGTAGCATGTGCCAGCCACAGCACAGCCGCAGCACAGATAATAGTATTTGTAGCCGCAGTGACATGCTTCTGCAGGCATCATATGACGGAAACCTTTGATGCTTGCGATGGTCTCCCGTTGATAAAACGCTCTACATACATATCTTGCCCTTGACTTAAATCGTTATTTTCAAAGACTCCAACACACAGAATTATCTTGTTGTATTTGCTAATGAAATTCACCCATTTTATTAAAAAAAAAACTTAAATAACGAATTTCACTCATTTAATTTAAAAAAAAACAATGACGCCGCGTCAAGTCGCGTGCCGACTGAAGATTTTGATCGATAGATACAGTGAATGTAGTATGTAGGTACAGGATCTATTGTCCAGATTGTGCTATTACTTTTTAAACTAAAAAGTATTGCCATACAGAGTTTTTTTTTGTACCATCTGTAGATAAGACAATGCGATAGAATTAGTATCATCCTGATGTGCTTCAATACAGATTGTATACCTACTTGTTAGTTGATTATCAAAGTATTGTATAATTACTTTTAATAATAATAATTAAGAATCTTGCCTGCTCTTTTCGGCACAAATTCACGTTGTTAAATAGATTGTATCGACGATTCAAAAGTGTTCTCAGCAACCTACTAATTCAAATAATTATTATTTGATTGGATCCCTGGATATGTCATTAAAAGTAGGTATTATTTTTTGTAGCGCGGTTAGTAGGTAGGTATTCTGTTATCTGTGCCGACTCTACACAGGTAACAAAATCCTATCCTAGGTACTCCGAGGGGCTTAAGTTTGTTTTCTTTATCATCATCTATTTATTTTAACAAATCATGATTACGATCGACAGGCAAAAGTTATTTAATAAGATTTACCTGAAAATGAATGTGTGAATACAAGCGTAAACGGGAACGTGACATTATAGTTGTTTCATTTTTTGTAATACGACTATTAAAAACTAAGAAGTAGCTATTACTTATTTTGCAAAAATTACAAAGTGAAATTCTTGTGATAACTAATAGTGATCATAATTCCCAATTTTATGGTAGTTTTGCCGAGAATTCCCAAACAACCCAGGCTCCAGGTGGGCGTTCGCCATATATTGACGTCGTAGAGCAAATTATTAGCGCGATATCTTCATTCCGAAAATTGGGGTACCGTTTTGTTTATCAACTTTGTCCGAAATGCTAACAGTGTTCTATGAAATCCTGGTACATGGAATTTAGAATCTCACATTAAAAACGTCTGCTATGACAATTTTAATGAACTCAATTGCCCTAATAGCTTAGGTGTAATGGGTACAAAATTATGAGATATGATCCAGTAGAAATTATTATATTATTTCACTCAAAACGTTATACAAGAGCCTTCTGTTTTTTTTTAATTAAAATTTTAATTACTTAATTTTTATTATTGACGTGACAACGTCTTATAAATTGGTTTGCCGGGTGACACTTCAAGAAACTGCGTTACGCTCCGCTCACGTTATGCGCTCACAATGAGAGCGAGTGTGAGGCACGCGCCCGCCTAAGAGCGAGAGAGACAGACATAAAATCATTGTCACGTAAAACTTTCGCCCGTATACCGACTTTACAGGCAACCAGTTTTTTTTTTTTATTTAATTTATATTCTGTAAAAAGTACCTGATGGAATCTTTTCACTATTGTAAAATTTAAACCAATTTTTCGTTAACAACGAAAAACATTTAATTATTTATGAAGAACCCTTTAGATAAAATATGTGCAGAAAAGAGAAAAACCTTCCTTCTCACTCTGCAAAATTTTATGATGTCCGGGTTCTTCAAAGAACAACGAATCGCAGTAGCGACATTGACTAAGTTTATATTGTAATTAAAATTTATTAATACACAATCTTAAAATGTTGCATGTTACGTGGCTAGTAATTACTACATGTAACAGTTGGGGAAATAACGTTTTTAGGGTATGTCGACCCCGCTATATCTCTTGTCCACTGGCTTAAAATAATGGTTGAAACGTCTTTTCAAGGGTTTACTTGGATGACGAATGCATTGCAATGCTCAACATTTACTAACCTGAGTGAGCGTTCTAAGACAGTTGCCGAAACTTTGTTGTGTTTACGTTCGCTCCATGCGTCTTATTGTATTTGGGATTTAAAATCCGTATGGTTTTAGTGGATAATATGTACAAAATCTATTGTGTGTGTGTTATGATACGTATTTTTAAATAATGTTGTTTACCATTGCCACTCCAAAATCTACATTTTCTTCGCCGATTAGCGTGGCAAAACGCAATGAAATTATTTTTATTTTTTAATTAATGGCTCTATCATTTCACTGGAGAGGGGAAATCACCCAACAAACTTTCAATATGTATGGACAAGGCCTATCCGAAACTGGTCGGGAAGATAAACCAGTTCGATGAAAGAGAGATCATTCCGAAAAATGCACTTCTCAAGGTTATGATGTCGTTTCACTTTACAGTTCCCAACTCAAGTGTCTGCAACATTGACACAAATGACCGGGCAACCAAAGATATACAGGCATTGCTTCTCAAAGTTAAAAAGCTTGATTCAGGTCTGGTTACCAACTTTGTTAATCAGCGACTAGTTCTCAAGGTTTATCTGAAAAACCAGCTGAAAGTTTTATGATAATGTATCAAAAAGTCTGCTTTAACCCTCTTAGACTGTAGAGGTTACGACCTCTTGTTAAGTGTAAAGGAAGTAAATATGCTAGCGAACGCTTTTACGCAGCAAATACTTCGTAGTGTTTTTATGAAAATATAATAGATGGTGTCAGTGTGTTTTTAAATAAAAACAATCGGAATTTCGAGTTTGTCATTATTTTTATATTGATTGACATTCCAGTGTAAAATATAGATCGGACAAGTCTATATAGGTTTGGAGGGCCGATTCCTGTCTCTATCAGGAAGCCCTAGAATATGTAGAATGGCTTAACATTGCCAGTAGACTTAGGAATAGATACTCCTGTATCCAATATTTATATCGCATCGCCACCATTGCGACTAAATGTAGAAGTTACCAATTGTAATGGAAAGACGACCCGAGGTCTAAGAAAGGACAACCCAATAACTAAAGAAATAAATCAGCTGTTTTTGTATACTAATTCTCCTAGGTAGAAGGTATGCCTAAATGATGTTTATTCTTGTGGCAATTTAAAAGAGCATAATATAGAAAAGATCTCCCAATACCGTATTTTTATTAGGAGCAGAGATTCCAGATACCTAGTAAGAAATAGGTAGAAGCAGCTTCTTTACGCCCCCGCACGCTGCAGGACTCTAAACATCGGACAAATGTTGTAGAGGCTGACAGGGAAATTTAACGTCGTCTTATTGTAGTTTACGAATCAGGCAGACAAATTGACTGGCCTTCAATTTTGATACACGAGCTTCTTCCAGTACCTTTATCGTTGTCAGAAATAAATGGCACACTCAGATTGTCTGTAAAAGCATCGGTGGTAAAACTTGTTTCTGAAGGCGTGAAATGCCTTAAGTCAGTTGAAATCGATTGCAACATTTTACAACTGATAATAGATGCTCAAGCTCAAGTGAAAAACATTGGAAAACCGGCAAACGCCACTACTTTTGTGACCTTGCTGCAATCTACATCGACAGAATAGTTTACCTTGGAAGACCATATGCCAGGGTTGACATCCTTTTCGACCGGTATCGTCTACAGTCAATCAAAAGTGGGACTCGCTGCAGACGATCCAGGGGAGCCGCTCTAGTACGAAGGGAAATTAAAAATGCAGCCGTTCCACTGCCAAAATCTTGGAAGAATTTTCTAGCTCTAGGGGAAAACAAGGCTGACCTCACCCTCTTCCTCTCTGAAGCACTTCTTCAGCATAATTTCAGGGTCGTTGAAGTCATTGTATCTGAAGAATTGACATAAGAAGAGGTTGTGCGATCAACCAACTCGGAATCCGACGTCAGTAGTCCTATCTGCGTCGCATGAAAAGGTCGACACACGCGTTCTACGTGTATGCTGACAACATCGTCATGATGGATAGGGATTCCTATACCTGTTTGCTGCTGATCCATCATTTCGACAAAATTACTAGCTCCAAAGTGTGAATGATGTGTGGTACGGCAAAAGAAAGGCAGTATATCCCAGTCCATGAGATCTGCAACATTAAAGATTAAAGAACATCTTAGCTTTCCACGCAGTTATGGGTTGCGACTCGAGATCTCACCTTGCAACGATAACTAAGAAAGCATTGTGGAAAGTCTTTAATGGAACGGCTAGCTTTTGAACAATCTAGGGTAGACATGAAGAATAGACTGGCTTGCACCAAGTTGAGCCACCGTCCTCGACAATGTTCGAATTCTATAAATGGTTTATTTCTGATCTTCCTAACAACGTTACCAAGGTAAAACGACGTGGTTGATTATTATTTTGTCTGTGCAGTCTTGCAACAGTTTGAATTTTGATTAAAGGCTTCCGGGCAACAAAATCTCAACGTAAGTCAATTTTGAGAATTGCAATGTGATTTGCATACGAGAAAACCACTAGACAGACGTTTAAATAATAATTTAAAGCCAACATACAAAGGAAATATAGAGAAAACAGAGTTTTGGCGGTCTAAGTACGGTCCAAATTTCGCTTTGCCATCAGGCAGAGTCGTATTTAGTGGAGTCGATATGCTCTAAAAACGTTTTTTCCCCAACTGTAACATGAATTGCTTCTTGCATTGTCTTTTTTTGAAAACGGTCCTATTCTATACCAGTGTCAGTTATTCACATTTTTATGGTACAGTCAGAAATAAAAATATAAGACACAATGTCTAAAGAAATCGGTAAAGTGCGAGTCAGACTCGCGCATCGTGGGTTCCGTACCAACATTTAAGTTCTTAACGAACACTAGTAGTTTCTCTACAGTAATTATAGAGCTCCTCAAGATCTGTATGTCGGATGACAGCTGTTAGACTATAAAGAACTATTTAACATATAGTTAAAACCCTGAGTTCCTTTTTGTAGTCAAACTACTAAGTCCAACTGGTTTTCTTCCCAAAGGAAATTATGTTTCCTAGTGGTCAACTATGTATCAGCCAAGTAAAAAATGTGTGCAGTCGTCTTAATTAAAATAACACTCAGGTACTATGTTACTAATTTTACTAGCAATCTTAAAAAAAATATAAAATGTGTAGGTGTAGTCTTAAGCCTTAATTGTAAACATCACTACAGCCATCATCGCCATTACTGTTTTTAAAATAATATTAAATCTAATAATTTGGTAATCTCTGTTAATGGATTTTTTGATGGTTTACATGTGATACAAAAAATATTGTGGGGGTACATACCAAGAATCTTTTGGCCCAATATAAACAAACATAAAATCATCTTCTTGATGATCCATGGCAAATTCATTCAGCCAATCAGAAGCAAATATTTCAGGAACTTCATAAAACTTATCATTTGGTCGAACTCTCTTAAGATGCCAGTCTTTGAGGTACAACGAACCTTCATGTCTATTACCATTTAAATACCGCATATAATCACCAACTGTTAATAAATCTTTACATTGAGAATTAAATTTAATGCTATTACAATTTGCAACAGGAGCTTGCAGTTCGCCATATTCATCTTTAAGGTAACTATAGTTTATTGTTTCATCTTTAACCCACTTTAATGTACAATCCCATTTTAATGCTATGTTTTTGATAATACAAGGCAAATTCAGAAGCATGAATTTATCGAAAAATGTTTTGTAGTCTATTGATTCAACTTTCTCAATAGTGCAACCATTATAGTCATATACTGGTGTAGCTTTGTCAAAATTTTCAATTTCAATCATAGTTATATTTTTTTTATCTGGAATTCATATAAATGAAGGTACAGTGTTTGCATCATGCCAATCATCATTGTAACTATTATTACTTCAATATGTTTTTCGTTTGATCCCAAAATGAGAACCTGAAATAAACAAAATATCCATACTAATATTATACATTAAGTATTTTTTTAAAGATTCACGGTTAATATCACTATTAAACATTATGTTAAACGGGGTTCTTACCGTGATCAGCTGAGCATATGAGCTCCCGATATTTCGGTGCTGTTGCAAGCACCATGATCGCGCCACCGAAAAGTCGGCCATTGCTGAACGTTTACTGGAGTCGGACACTAACCATTGGATCGAACTTCACAATACACAAATACTGTCGACAGAAGGCCACTACGTACCTAGACTAGTTAAAAAAGCAATTGAAATAAATAAAGAAATTTCAATACGGAAGATGGGTTTAAATTGTTGAATACGTGGAATCCAGATTTAGGATTAATAAAAAACAGTCATAAATCAGTACGTTCCGAAAAATGCAGTGACACAGTAAGTTTATACTGTGATGGTGACTTTCGAGTTAGTTCTAGTTGTTCCGTAACAAAACGAAAAAGAAAGAGGGTAGATATAGATGTTTGCCATAGACTTTGTTCAAACTGGCAGGCACGCCAGTCATCCCGCGATCATGGTGCTTGCAACAGCACTGAAATATTGGGAGCTCATATGCTCGGCTGATCACAGTAAGAACCCCGTATAACACTATGTTTAATATTATAAATTACTTTCGCAGTAACTCTGTCTGTCTGTTACAAGCTAGTACTCTATAAGGTTCTGAAAAATTGTAAATTAACAATCTACAGTATTTCACCGTCTAATTGATATGTTTAATGTACAGTTCCCTTCTGGGTATCTTTGCCTGCACTTCACTTAAATTAAAAAACACTAGTTCACACCTTACATCTTAAAAACAGACACGTAATCCTTTTTATTATTTTTAGCATTAAGAACTTAATTTTTTTTTCTCTGTAAAATTTTATTTTAATGTTTATTGTATGCACATTAAATACAAAAAATTTTGAAACCAAGGGCGGATCCAGAACAAAAGTTTAGGGGGGGGCGATCATAAGATCTGAAGTTTTTTTTTTTGAACTTTGAATCTGCAAACGTAAGTTGCCCAATCGACCCAGCTCGTGCAGTTTTTGAATAATTAAATATAAGTAACCCCAAGTTTTTTTATATGTAATTTATATGTTATAAAAGTTATATATTTTAAAAAATGTTACAATTCATTTCTTCCTCGGCCCTCTGGATCCGCACCTGCGTGAAACACATCTTAAAGAAATCTCTGCTTAACAGTGTGGGTTCAATCACGCTTCAACTATTGGACGGATCGAGATGTAACTTTGCACACATATAGGTTATAAATTGGAATAGGACATAGGCAAATTTTAATCCCGAAAAATTATATAGGTTAGAACCTGGAATAGGATCAGGGCTACTTTTTATCCCGATTAATTAAAAAAACTCTCGCGGGAATATCTAATACCGACCGAGCTTCAATGAACTATAGCTACATCTAACATAATTAGTAGCAAATTTCATTAGTATAAAAGGAGTTCTACGCCGATAACCTAATTTAGGGCGGGCGGAGCAGCTGGCAAAATGTAGTAAAGAAAAATAAATATAAAATATTAAGATCAACCTATATGTAATTATATAGTAGGTGGTAAACATAACTTTTAACTAAAATTTTGAATAATGTTAGTTCAGTAAAACATGAATTGTGACAAATATATATATATATATATATATATATATTTGTGTTATTCTCCATCGTATTACCTTTGTAAAACCAAAAATCCTATGTCTCTATCCCTATCACAATGTAGGCAATTAGCGTTTGAATAAAGGCCTGCCACCACATTATTCTGTGCCTCAGGTAGAGACATTTTTTTGTGGGTCATTGTATGCACCATGCGCGGGGTAGTGGACGGCAGGGGCCCGGGCAGAACAAAAGAAATCTAGAAGTTTGGTCAAATTAAGTCAAGAGTGTTATCGATAAACACGCCGCTGCCTGCCATTCAAACTCCCGATTTGTACGTAAAAATATGCGGGGCTGACGCACTTAGAAAATTTATTAAAATGATAAATAATTAAAGATATTTGCTTTTAATGAATAAGACTTTTTTCAAACTGTGTATATTTTTTTTACGTTGTTAAAGTTTTAGTATTATGACTGGATGGTGTTAAATTTACCTCGGTTCCTTAAATATTTTTTTTAGCAGTTGTATGAATAAATGTTGATTTCCTATCAATACAAATACCTCAGCAAAGTTCTCTTCCGTATTTCAGTTCTTTTTCTCAGATTTGTCCGGATCCAGAATTTGTTGTTAATATAAGGACAAAATATTGACAGCTTTCTTAAATAACGCCTAAAAATATCATTGTTATGAATGCAACATAAATATTTTCTACTCTGTACATCTTAGTAAGGTTCTGGGTTACAGACTTAATTTTTTGTGTTTACTACCTACATAGTCCTTATATCAAAGATTAGGGTTTATTTTTGGAGAAAAGAAATCAGGTGTCCGGAAGTCAGAAAGGGGAGTAATATTAGGACAGTCGTCCCAAAGGAATTAGCTCCCCTATCCTATTCCACCCCATTATGGAGCTTTATTATTAGTGTGGCTTTGACTCTTTCTCTCTCTTGTGCTAAAAAACTTCCCATTCTATTTGTCGTTCCAACATTGTAACGGCTAAATCAATGAACTGATTTGATAAAACTTAGAATAAAGATATATGTATTTTAGTAAAGTTCACGCAAACAAATGACGAGGAAAAGCTAGTTTTTATAAAAGTTTTTTTTTTTAAATATTGCCTGCAAAAAAAAACTATTTAGGCCGTTATACTGTGGTATGGTTATGGGTAAGAGACCTCATTTTTTCTTATATAGTCATCTCATTATCAACAAGATTTAATTTCTGGCAAAAGAAAAAAAAAATGGCATATCATGGCTTCTGTTTATGTTGATTATTCTGCAGTTCATTTAAGGTTTTTACCATATTAAATTACATGGACCAGTAGTCAACATTCGACATACAAGTACATAAAAAAAAACCTTGTTATGACCTGTGCTTACTTGTAGTGAGTTGGTTTAAGTTGGATTATTTTAGATTAAAAATCATGGACCATAGTTGTTATGTTATTTGGTCGTTTGCATTCAAAATTATTTATGACATATACATTATATGCCTATAAGAAAAAAACATGTTCTAAATATTGCTAGCATGATTGGGTAACAAACAACCATACATTCAAACCTTGCGCCTTTATAATATTAATGGGATAGCCCATAATTTATGAATTTTACTTATTGGCGTGGGATTCTTAAGTCAACTCCTTAATTATACTTATGAAATTGGCTTAAGAAAGGTATAGTTTATTTAAGTTCACTTAAAGTTATTCCCGTGGCAACTTTTGAAATTTTCAAGATAAAAACTATCCTATGTCCTTCCCGGGGACTCAAACTATCTCTACCAAATATCATTTTAATTGGTTCAGCGGTTTAAGCGTGAAGAGGTAACAGACAGACAGACAGAGTTACTTTTGCATTTATAATATTAGTATAGATAAAATGCCACTGATATCAAGATAAAACTTAAATGTTGATTATTGTTTAGTCAATATAATTAAAAATATAGCCTATAACCAGTTTTGATACCCTGCTTGTTTAACAAGGCATGCCAGAAGAAAGTTGCCACCAATCAGATTATAAGGTAAATCCAAACTACTTGTTGGCGACCTTAATATTCGTTGCCAGTAAATATGACTTTTTTATTAGAAAATCCCATAAAAAACGACAACAAAAATACAAGGAAATCGTCGATTTTTTATTTCCATTTTGGGATCCCTCTTGATTGATTAGGTTGAGGTGTACAAAAGGGGGAGCTGAGGAACGACTTTGAAAAAATTTGATTACTGAAGTAAAATTTTGCGGGCCTTTTTAGACTAAGTTCTAATTCATTCCACTTAAAATCTTACCATAAGAAACTGAGATATGTGGATATTAAATTTACTTGGTAAATATATATCATGTATAACACGAATTAAAAAAAAAATATCAGTAGAAAATTAGGATTTACTCAATAAATAAAAAATAAACAAATATCTCTATGCAAGTAAACAATTGATTGTAACCACAGATAATAGTATACGTCCAGGGATAACAATTTATTTTTTATTTATTCAAAGACGGCTTGGCAACAAAACCATTCAAAAGTCCAAAGTCTGTCAATTATAACAAAATACTGACCACAGAACACACACGGGTGGGCCCATAACTATAAAAGATACTTTTCCTTTCTAATGCATCTTCGATGTAGCGAAAGCCTTCGACAAAGTCTGGCACAACGTTCTAATTTATAAATAGTACAATTTTCAGTTGCCAGACCGTATCGCCGAATCGTAGCTTTCGCTATATAGTTGCAGGCACTCTCTCGTCCCCCCGTCCCATAGAAGCAGGAGTCCTGCAAGGGTTCGTGCTCGCCCCTATCTTGTACCTTCTGTACACCAACGACATCCCTAAAACGATAGGTACCCAATTAGCCCTCTTTGCGGACGATACCGCTATCTATACCACCGATAGGCAAGTGAATCGAATCACTAAGAGACTCTAACCCGCTATCACCGCCCATGGCGAATGGTTTCGGAAATGGAGAATAGAGGAATGAATCCCTGAATCCCTGAATGAAAAACTGAATCCCGACAAAAGCTCTGCCGTCCTCTTTACCGTAGGCCGCCCTCCGCGGCCATCTCCCCTCTCTCTCTCTTCGGTAGTGCCATTCCTTGGCAAAACAAGACCAAATATCTCGGTGTGACCCTGGATAAGCGTTTGAACTTTCGCGATCACACCAAAATAGTTATAGACCGAGCCGCTTTTGTCCTCGGTCGTCTTTATCCCATGATAGGCAAGTATAGTAAGATGTCGCTTAGAAATAAGCTGACTCTTTACACAACTTGTATCCGCTCCATATTAGCTTACGCTAGTGTTTTCTATGCGCTATCCAACCGCAATCTCCATAGACTCGCAATGCGGACTTACACAGAGACTTCGAGCTCCCTAAGATTCCCCAGTATTTCAAAGACCTGGCAGTTCGCTTTTCGAGCGTACACAAAATCACCCAAATCGATTAATAGTGCAATCCACAACGTATCATCCCCCCGACTGACCTCGGCATGGTCGTAAAACTATCGTTAAGCGGCCTCGGCACGTACTAACGGCCCCAGATGACGATCTCGCTGTCCGGATAGCGAGATTAATCTCAACGACCTCCCCGAATAGGGCTATCCTCAGACACGACGCCGACGTCCCCGGGTTCGTCGGCGCCCAAATGGATACACGAGGTATCAAAGAGTGCCGGGGCGCTTCTCGCCCCCACTCAAACGCAACCACACCCTTGTACCGGGGAACTCCCCTCGTGGCGGTGACTCACCTTCGGGTTCGAGACTCACGCCGGTCGAAGGGATGCCCCCGAGAGCGACAACCCAAGCCGAGGCTCCCCCCGCGGGGAGTCCTTGAGAGTTGGGCGCTATACGGGCTGAGGCTTCTGCAGAGTCTCGCCCAAAAAGCCCGGTGCAGCAGTAATGGCCAACTGCCAACTGCGTAGTCAGTCAGAATAAAAAAAAAATCTAATGCAATAAGTATTTTGACAATATAACAACTGTTATAAAGAAGATCATTGGAAGTCAGCCAAACATGTTCTGCGTTATCTAAAATCAACTAAAGACCAGTGTTTTCACCAAAGCAGTTGACATTAATGTCAAATTTGGTGGACGCTGTTTGGACCGGAAATGTCAAAGACAGAAAATCTTTCACAGGAATTTGTTTAAGGTTGGCGAATGTTTAGTTTCTTGGGAATGTTAGAAACAATGCTGTGTTGCGCGTTCATCAACAGAAGCCGAATATGAAGCGTTGTCCGAGGCTTGCAAAGAGGCGATTCATTTGCAAAATCTTATTTCTGAATTGATTTGCTGAATCAATCAGTAAGGTCACAATATACACAGATAACCAAAGTGCTATTAATCTTTCTTTAGATCTAGTTAATCACAGACAAACGGAGCACATAGATGTTAAGGTACATTTTGTTGGAGGTTGTTGGCAAGATAAGTCCATTGATGTTCGGTATATGTGTACACAGGAAATGTCTGCTGATGTACTGACAAAGCCACTGAGCCGAGTTAAACATGAGTTTGGTATGGTAGATTTAATTTGAGGTTAAGTGTTAATGTTAACCTTTTTCTATTCTGTCATTCTTCCAAATTTAAATCTCTGAACAATTGACTTCCTATGTTATGAAAATATACTCCTTGTTGTCAAACCAAACTCCGTACATTTATTTTACATATTCATCAATAATTTTAAATAGAGCGCATCACGGAAGTCTTTTCTGGGGTTGACACCATAATTTGGGTAGCTGAGGTAGCTAAAGCACATGAAACCTTTCATCACCCTTCTTTAAAGCTAGTGCGGTTGCCGGTTTAATCTCTTTTTCTTACCTGTGAAAATGGCAGAGATGTTATAAATTGGCAAGGTCTGTCATAATATTAAAAGTAGGTAGTTGGCACAAATCTTAAGAAGGAGTGGTGTTTTTTCGTGTTTCATTTTTCTAAATACATTTAGTGTGTTTCGATGTGTATATTTTAGCAATATTTTACGAAAGCGTGTTAAGAATTGTGCACCGAAGGCTCATAAATAGTGAATTATAAAGAAATATGCAGGACATGACGCGCAATTCCTGAAGGATCCACTCCAAAACTCCCGCCCTATCTTGAGACATGTAAACGAGGACGCACGATATCGCCGCGGTAAAACTTGAATATGGCGCTTCGCCAAACTTAGATATAAGCACAGGACTATATTTACACATGACTCTGGAGAAATGATAAGCAATAATGCGAAATCTGGTCTCCAAATCGAAGAAAGAAGAAGAAGAATATTAAGTTTTTTTTTGTCTTATTCCTTTTTTTAAGGATCCGTACCTCATGAAGAATAAAGGAACCCTTATAGGATCACTTTGTTGTCCGTCTGTCTGTCTGTCAAGACCCTTTTTCTCAGGAATGCGTGAAGTGAAGGTATCAAGGTTAAAATTAATATAAAAACTAAAGTTTACGGTTCCTTGAAGCTGTAAAAATCAAGCTTCTAAGTCAATGCAATAAAAAAAGCCGTAATATGGCCATTTTTATCGCATATTTTGGCATTCAGAAATAAATCAAAATCATGTTTTGACACGAAGCAAAGTGTTATATCACAAATGTGGCAGGAGTGTATATTTGAAGGTCGTCTGCATACAAATGGCAGCGAGAAGAAATGCGTTGAGTAATAGAATTGATGAATAGAGCAAAAGGCAAAGGAGACAACATGCCACCTTGCGGTACGCCAGAAGATACAGTGCTCCAATCCGAGATAGAATCCTCAATTTCGGCGCCCATGTAAGTAACTACGAAACCATTCAACCACTGTTGGAGATGTGTTAATAGAACATAGTATAAAATAAAATATTAAGGTACAGAGTCTGTTAGGTAAAAATAAGCGTGTTACGTTACTCACTTGCTGTGATATTGACCTTGGCGTCTGGCTAGCGCACGACGGCCGCTGCCGGACAAATTAGTTCTGGAATAGTCGCGGACGACTTCGCACGCATCCGTGTACTCACACCCGCACCTATCGTTACGCTATCGTTGTTATTGGTGTTTGCTCGCTTTTGAAAATCTCAGTACAAATTAAATCCCGCGTTCGGTTCGTTTGTGTCGACGCGAGTTTGTGAGAAACAGTGTGTTAGAACAGTGATTTAAACGGCAAGTGTACCACTGACATGCCGACGGGTGATTTCGTCGTGTTAGAACGTGAGATAGCTTCCCGACGCCTGGGTGACTACTACACCTTTTCCTCTAGGCTCAGTAACAGAAACCGCCATGGTGACACACTCAAGATTTTTTAATACTAAACCCTACTTGTATATTTTGTATAAGTTTTCTAATGTTTTAAGGTAAATTTTCGTCCTTTAGAGTAGGCCCCTCATAGATAATATAAGCACAGACTGACGCCTAGTTTCCTACCACCAGTTTCGCCGCGACGTGCGCTATCAACTGCGATACAAGGTGAGTAATTAATATACTTACACGGATTGTAAAACAGAGTCATAAATATATACATACATATAGTACAGAGTATATGTGGTTTCCAATTGAATTTATTATCGAAATATAAATGTTTACTAAATGTTACTAAATAATTTACAATTACATTAAATTTGGTTAGGAAGACATAGATGATCATGGCTCGCAATGGCTGGCTTGGTAAAATATTTTAAATGCGTTGTGTGTATGTGCACAAGCTTAGTTTTTTTTTGGATTGATAGCTAGACCAATGTCGTGTGCCCATTCATATAAGATGTTGTAGTTTTTTTGCATTATAGATTGTGCTTCCTCCAAAACCATTTTAAAGTTGGGCCTGTATTCCATGTTTTCTAATTGAAAAGATGGTTTCATAAATATAATAATCTAATACCTTAAATAAGTCGATAAAGACATGGTTTTTCTCATTTAAGTATTTGTTTATATCGTAACTAAACACCTTTAAAAGTTGAGAGGTACTACGGTTTTTCTGAAAACCGTACTGTTTTTCATTGATAATATTGTTATTTATTAAATATTTATTTATTTCGTTACTGAAATACATCCCAATTATTTTATCAATACATGACAGTATGGTTATTATGTCGTAGCCTGTAGTTATATACGCCGCTGCCATTTTTATTATTTAAAATTTTAGTTTTTATGGGTAAGTTGATTTCTAAATACATGTGTTTATTATGTACGTGATGACAGGTTGAGTAGCGTAGTTATTAATTAGGGAAATTATCCAGAATGTTGGTAGCCCATAACTCACCCAGAAAGGTCAAAAAGGTCAAAGAAATTGGCTTCAACTATTTGTTCGTAGTGCGCTCTCCTGTGACATCCATATATTAGGTCCTTACATATGAAAATGATGTTATATAGAACTGGCCACTTTGATCTCAAAGAGCTGGCTTTAGGTTAAGAATTCCAAATTCAAATTTATTTCAATTTTAAGCTTGTCTATTTGTGTTTCGAATGTAATAATTCGTTTGTTCTCGCGTCATTCAATTTTGCTTTGACATCGTTCTGTGCTCAATATGGAAAATATAAAATATCGCATTATTTTCGAATACGAATTCCGTCGTGGTACTAGCGCTGCAGAAACAGCTCGAAGGATTAATGATGTGTAGGTGTTCTCTTGTCTGGTTTTGTTGATGAGGTGACGGTTCTCGCGCTTCCTTTTGGGGGCTGCGTTGGCTGTTTCCTCGTTTCTTGTGTGACACAAATTGCCACTGTTTCTGTACCTCGTAAACTGTCGATACGGCCAAACCAGACAGCTCCGATAGGTTTAAAGTAGTGGTGTTATTTTTGGTTGGTGCGTTCCCCGCAGCCGGTAAGCTTTGAAAATAGCTTTTACATTCTCCATAATATTGTTTTTTTCTTATTTGTTCTCTGAGGCGTCACAGAATCACAGAATAAATTGATAGTACATACTAAAATATGTTTAAAACGTGTAAGAAACAATAGCAACACTAATTATAAGTTGTGGTCCATGGTCGTGTTAGCTGGCAACATCACTTGATGGCGTAGCTTGGGGAGGTGCATTGCATTTTTTATTTGTAAAAACAAAGTAATTTCGATATTGTTTTGAGATAAATTTATATTTATTGTGTTGTTTAACTTATCTATTTATTTAATTTGCTTATTACCACGAATTTAGTGTAATCCTTTTAATTTTTAGGTTTTGGCGCTAAGAAGTACTATGTTTTGCACGACGAATAGGAAACTTATTGGTGAATAATTGGAAACTGTAGTGTTTGTTGTACTTTGCTTACGAAAAACTTGTTTATCTGTTAATATGAATGATGTACGAGATAAAGTTGTTGCTGGGTCTTCAACTTGGGAGACTGCGACGAGCGATTCTTCACCTGAGATTCAGTCTTCTCCAAGTGCTAGTGGTGAGACACCACAAACTCCAGGCATGCCTGCGCCCCTCGCTCCGCATCTTGCTTCTGAATTACATCCAGACTTGGTTCAACAAGGTTGGCGAAAATACTGGTCAAAACGAGAAAATAGACCCTACTTTTGGAACAAATTGTCTGGTGACTCACTTTGGGAATTGCCAGCAATTAAAAGAGATTTTGATCCTATAACAGATCCGCTTGGTATATGTCACGCTGGTCCTCCGAACACTGGTAACTTAACTCCAGGCGCAAGTAAAAGACGGCCGTCTGAAGACAATGGTCCACCTCCAAAAAAATTTGTGTTGGCTGGTCCTTGGGATATAGAGATACCAACTAATGTTGTTATATATGAACGTCCACCAACCATATGTCCTCACCCCCATCCAGAAATTGAAGGATTTAGATTCACTCTTGCTAATAAGTTAAGACAATGTTACCAAGAATTATGTCATACAAGAGAAAGTATAGATGCTCCAAAGGACTCATTTAATCGTTGGTTAATGGAACGGAAAGTTAATGATCAGGGTGGATCTGATCCTTTACTACCTAGCCATTGCTTTCCAGAGATATCTCGCTCAATGTATGAAGAAATAATGAATGACATCCCAATTAAATTAACACATCCAAAATTTACTGGTGATGCTCGGAAACAGTTGTCTAGATATGCAGAAGCAGCTAAAAAAATGATAGAATCAAGAAATGCATCTCCTGAAAGTCGAAAAGTAGTTAAATGGAATGCAGAAGATACATTTCAGTGGCTTAGACGTACAGTTGGTGCAACCTATGATGATTTTCAAGATCGATTGGCTCACTTAAGAGTAAGAGCACAACTTTATATTTACTACTTATCTCTATATATATAATTTAACTGTACATGTGTATGTCACTGTAATCCTCCTAAACGGCTGGACCGATTAAAATGTTTTTTTTGTATGCATTTGGGTGGTGCCCTGGATGGTTAAGATTCACAAATCAGCCGGGCAGATGGCACTGCAGCCGGTACCATGCAGGACAACATCTGCCTGGTCAGCTTATTTTGTTATATAATTTTATTGTACTAATTAGGCAGGTTAGGTCTTAAATTGGTACACCCTGCATGTTACAGACACATGGTATAGATGCCCACCACCAAATAGACTGGGTCTGATATATGTTGGTTGGTATGTTCAGTCAGTCAATATTGTCAGTCTAATAGAAACCTTTCTGATCCAATTTTGTGAAGTTATGTTCACCCCACACACCTATTCCCCCTATGTATTTTTTCTTCAAAAATGCTATTACAAATATCTCACAAATTACAACCAAATTATACACAACTAGCTTTTGCCAGTGGCTCTGCTCGCCCTAAATTTGGTTACCGGCGAGGGATTCTTCTGGCAACTCCTTGAATATACTGCAGAAGTATGTTATAGCAAGCTATATCAGCAACTATGGTTCGTTTCGTTCGTTTGTGAATTTGGTTATAGATGCTCCTGTGGAAACTTTTGAATTTTCTGGACCCTTCTCCGTAACAAATGTTATAGTACTTCCCGCTGGAACTGTTTCAATTTCCGGGATGAAAAATAGCCAATCCCTTCTCCGGGACTTAAACTATCTCCGTAATAATTTTATCTAAATCAGTTCAGTGGTTCCCAATCCATCCAGTGGGTGCTGAAGTCTGATTAAGTAACAAACAACGAAACATCTGATCTGAACTTTCGCATTTATAATATTAATGCGATAGCTGGTAATTGGGCCAAAATAATTTTTAGTGCCTAGAATAGAGATGAAAATTATAAACACTTACAACGTAGATGTCTCCAAATATTATTCTAGCAGTTTTACGTAAGTTCTAAAAACCGGGCCTCAAATGTTCCCCACCAATTTCCCCACCCTCTTAGGTTCTTTATCACAAAAAAGTCTCATTTGGTACTCAAATTACCACTGCCTTACCAGTCCCCATGACCCCTCAAAAATGTTCACTGTGTTACCAAACAATAGTTTTTTTTTTATTTTGAGTCCAAATATTTTAATAAAAATCATTATTTGGGTATGCATATGTCATTCTGAAAATAATATGTTTTTTGAAGATTATCCAAATAAGATAAAAATGAACAATGTACAAGGGATGTTTTTATAGGCCTCAAAAAGTATATTGACCCAATCAATGAAATCGACCTGTCCTAAATTTGATATTCGGTAGTTTTGGGATAAAAACTATCCTATGTCTCACCCCCCCGGAATGAAACTATCTCCATACCAAATTTCATCTAAATTGGTTCAACAGTTTAAGTGTGAAGAGGTAGCGGACAGACAGACAGATTCACATTAAAATATTAGTGAAATTACACCATATTGTCTACCAAATTACGCCAAAATTTTAGCTAAAAATATTAGACACTTTGGCGACATATTAGAACTTGGCAAACTGCTGTAATTTTTGCATTAGTTATTGTATATTATTATGTGAAGAAGTAGGTTATTTGTATTTTCACTTGCTACAGTTTACGTATACAATAATAAATTGGCAATTTTGCAGGTATATTTGTAATTAGGTGTAAACATTCAGTAAGAAAGGATTTTATGACACAACCAAAAGGTGGCTGAAGTTGTTTCAATAGTCATAGTTTATTTTTTTGATTTCAGAGACAATGTCAACCACACTTAGCAGAGACTGTCAAAGCATCAGTTGAAGGAATTTGCTTAAAAATTTATCATTTGTCAGCTGAATATGCTCGAAAAATCAGAGAGAAACATAGCATATTATTAAAAGAAAATGGAATACAGGTAGTGTACGCATTTATTTTAGCTTTTTCAAAACCATATGGCACATTTTTTTACATCCCTTATAGATTTATCATGTTTCTTCATCTGTCAGTCCATATGCATTGTAATTCTGCCATCTGTGAACTGCTAATTTTGTTATCAAAACGGTAACACTAATATAAGGGATGATTTTTTTTTGCACACACCCGAATGCATGACGTGTGAGCTCTTTGAAAATTCAATTTTTAAGAGCAATATATATTCAATATTCAATATATTCAATACTCCAACTCTTTACTGTGAGTTTTAGTAATCTGCAAAAAATTTGAACAATATCAGTTTTTTCAGTCTCAGTAATAATTATCATTCAACAGAACTCTAAGCCAAGCCTTAGCTTGTACAAGACGCATGCTAGTTTTTTTTCTTATTGAGATTATGAAGTAATAATAAATACTTAATGTTTCATATTTAAAAAAGGCTATGCTATAATTATATTCAATTTGTTCTAAATTATACATAAATCATGGTATTTGTAAACCATAGCTTAACCTTACTCAACAGTTTTTACTTCCAGTAACCCTAATACAGGAACTATATCTCTAGCACCGCCAAGCTTACGGTCCGCCTGATGGTAAGCGGTCACCGTAGCCTATGGACGCTTGCAACACCAGGGGTATCACTTGCGCGTTACCGACCCTTCAGAAACTTCTTTCTTGAAGAACCCGGAAGTATTAAACAAAATAAATATATTTTTGGCCCAGGAGTTGCCTGCTCCCCTGCAACAGGCGGCGTTACGTAAAGTGTGGTGCTACCCCGTTCAATTCGCGCTGCCGGCGCCGCGGCCGCCGCTCGTCGAGCATTTCCTTGATCGTGACCAAGCTCTCTTGCGATACCTCGGTGAAACACAAGTTCTCAATGGCACATATCTACAGAAATTGGTAATTACTTTGAATTAATATATAATTTAAAATTAACACTGGTTGTAGGTATTATTGTTCACCAATTTATTATATACATTATATATGAAAGTACTTAAATTAAATCTTTAAAACACATCTGTTGTTTGCTCACAATATAAAATTTATGTACTTGGTTGTCTGGAATAGCATTTTCTGCTGAGTGATTTTTTTCTTCTATGATAATTTTAAAGATATTGCAGTAAAATATTAAGTTATTAAGCAGTATGTAGGTAGGAATATCATATATTTTATCGATGAACTATAGCGATTAATATATGAAATAAATTTTGAGAAATTCTTAGAGTTAAAATCGAAATTATTTAATAAATAAGACTAAAGAGCAAGGTTTCCTAGTTGTGATTGCAGAATTTGTTAGTCTTCCGGATTATTTAAAATTGAATTTTTAATTTATATTTACAGAATATTTTTTTTAGTTATGTAAGGAAATTAAATTATTCTGATATCTATTTCAGGAGTGCTTATACCGATACAGCTGCTTCGATGACAAGAAATTCGAGCACTTCATCCCACGAGTGTGGTGCTTATTGCGGAGGTACGCGGCGTGGGTGGGTGCTAGTGGAGAGGCTCAACTTGCGCAAATGGCGCTCCCAGTCCCCGTGCTACAGTGCCTGCAACGATGTTTTGGAGTCAGCTTTGAATGCTTCGCCAGCCCCCTAGACTGTTACTTCAGACAGTACTGCTCTGCTTTTGCCGACACTGACTCCTATTTTGGCTCAAGAGGGTAAGTATTAAAAATCTTCATTTTCTTACAGCGTGCGGAGTCTACTACAAAATGTATTGGACGGAGTGCTTTCCGGCGCGCGCGAGAATTTCACTGAAACTCCTCAAGTGAACTATCGAGAAGAGCCAGAAAAGATACTTTTCCGGCCTGAAGAATGCTACTGAGTTCGTCATGCAAAACCAGTGTGTCACCAATGTAAATGTCGTACTCATAGACATCGTTGGCCGTGACTAACTCAGTTGTCGAGAAGTGAAGGCGTTATCGTTTAGCGAGTTTTCATGAGGCGAACTCGTGCAAACTGGCTATAGCGAAAGCTGTATGTTCAGCCCAAAGACGGTCACAGTTAACTTTGGTCCTTATAGTGGCAGGTGTACAATGGCAATTTTCCAAATTGCATTCAGGGGGTTAAAAATGAGGATATCAACTATCATTTAAGGTATATATTAGAGAAAAATACTAAGCCGTCTTTTACCTGGAGGGGCCCAAACTTGGTATGTTTTGAAAATACTTTTTGGATTTTAAGAAAAAAAGTAACCTAAAGGTAATAGTGTGGTATATTTTTAGAACCGGCTTATCAAGTCCTTTCATTTGATACCCCACACGAAGGGTTTCTGAAATTTTTTTTTCAAATCCCGTACAAAAAATTGATGACACCATAACCCCCCTCCCCGCTAAGGGAAATATTTTGAGGAACTGCGGCTCAAAATTATGGTTTTGGCCTAAAGTACCTGTGTGCCGAACGGCTAAACTCTACATCGATTTGCGGTTTTTTTTTTGCGTACACCTAGGACTTTTGTTAGTTAATGACCTTCCAATAAGTACTGCCAAGTCGAGTTTTCCATTTATTTTTCTCGAAGTTGGACTTACCAAACTGCAATTCATACCTACTCGCGTAATTTAGAAGTGACTTAATCTTTCCCTATGTACTACTGCGTGGCACTACCAGTATGATTCCATTCCAGTACTTTTATCTTGTTTACAACATATCCATGTTCAAACACAAATAGGAAAATAACTCGAAAAAACAGCTTTCCCGATTTTGTAATTCTATCAACCGATACAATAGAGTTTTTGCATTCCCTAGTTGTATGTTTTAGTCCATTCCTGGAGCTGCGACCAGTGTCAGGTTCGATGGTGGCGCACCCGCCGCTCTGCGAGGAGCTGCTGGAGGCGGCGCTGCGACACATGGAGAGGCTACTACAGGACTCGGCCGAGCCACTTAGCTTTGTTGTTGTCCTGCCCGAGTGCCCGGACCGGCACACCCACGCGCTACACAAGCTCCAGGCTAGCCACTTCAAACGGAAACAGGTCAATTATCATACCACACACTACTAAGATTATACACTCAGCTACACTTGAATGTCGATGCACTGCACCGCATTGTGTGTAGATATAACCATCACCCATTACACAGCATGCTAAAATTATAGAACTGTAAACGAAAGACGCGCATTGTTTTATGGGAGCCAATTTTGTGACATCCCTTTTTAATTGCAGATCCTATAGTTTGAATTAATTTAACTGCTAGAGTAAATCTGCCGCGTGTTTATTATACATAGTTCCTGAGAAATATTTCAGGTTAAATAGTATAAAAAGTTGGACTCGCGCACCGAGGGTTCCATACCTACTGCCATTTACGTAGTTTACAACCACAAACAAAAAGAATAGTGTGCGAATATCGTTTCCGACAAACAAATGTGTAATTGTTTCTCTTAATGATAAGTTACATGGCGCTGTACCGGTAATTTATAATGGCTTGGGCCCGTCTCACATTATTTGTTGTTATACTTTAAAGTTCACACTATTTTGCACAGCAAGTTTTAAGTCTTTCTGTTTTTACGATAAAGCAAAAACAACGAAAATGTGTTTCTTGTATGGGGACCCCCTTTAAATTATTACTTTTTTAATTATTTTTTTGTTAGATAATCCCCCTTCATAACACATATTCTGTGAAAAATTTCAGCTTTTACTTATTTCGGTCTAAAAGATAGAGACTTTTAATGGTTGGCCAGATGGACAGATAGACAGACAGCGTAGTCTTAGTAATGGGGCTCCGTTGGCACCATCTGGGTACGAAACCCTAA
Source organism: Apoda limacodes (assembly GCA_946406115.1). Classification (NCBI taxonomy): domain Eukaryota; kingdom Metazoa; phylum Arthropoda; class Insecta; order Lepidoptera; family Limacodidae; genus Apoda; species Apoda limacodes. Next base: position 11,559,355 of record OX291545.1, read on the forward strand.
AAAATATCAAAACTTATAAAATTAAAAAAAAAATCATCAACACAGATGGTAGATAAAACGATCGGCGGCGCACATTTTACAGTAATTAGAAAGTACCACAGTTCGCCCTTATTTTATCATAACTAATATGATATCTCGACCTAATGTCTGATTGATCCTGTAATTCATCACTACTTCATAGCGGTGCTGCCTTCGTCTGACAACCGACCACTGGCATGAACTATTTATTAAACAGAAACGTCGACAACCCTAACGTCGTTGAAAAAAACCGGATATTCGTATTTCTGCAAAAATTACAATAATCCATGGAATAAGGTCGTGATATTTTTAAGGCGTATTTTATTTATAAGACGTCTTAAAGTGTATCCGACCTTCTTTTTTTCTAGTATAATATGATATAATATAATCGCTACTTAAAATGTGTTGTTATCATAAAGCGTTATTAACATTATTTACTATCGTAGCAAAACGCATTTTTATCCATAAAATATTTTTATATAAAAAAAAGTTTTTATTGTGTTAATTAAATGTATGAAAGCAACATATTTGAATATGCATTTTGCGACAATGATAAACAATAATATATGATAACAACGCATTTTAAGCTGCAAAATGTTTTTAGTCATGGATTTTTTTTATTGCACTAGAGGTTGTGTTGTAAAAATCTGATTCGGATTCACCTAAGCCTAAATACGGCGGATTATTGAAGTAAATAAATAAAAACATAGAATGAAGATAATTAAAATAGTTTCGTGTCGGTTGCACTTAGGTGGTACTCATTATGTGTTGGTATGATGATCTCTTTTACATTTTTTACCCACGGGTGGGATACAGTGGGTGTACGGGTAAGTAAGATTCCCCCTGCACCCACTGGTGGGTAGATCAGTGGGTGCACGGGTCGTAATGGTTTTTTTTATATGGGTTTTCTCTCGCATTTGAATTATCTCAAATAATACGATTCTGCCATAAAAAAAAGATGTCACAAAATTGGTTCCCATAAATAACTATGAAACAGTCGAAGTATGAAAAAAAATACAGAGAATTTCAGAGTCCCATACTTTAAAGGGATTGTTTCTTTTTTAAGATCACTCATTTGTCTTTCTGTTTGTCGCATACATTTATCTCAGAAATCGTTTGACGTAGAAACTTGAAATGTAATATACCACCGCCATAGTCAAAGTGGTTGTTCAGAATAATTTTATTAGTACCTACGTGAGTCTGGCTCAAATGATCATTTGGTCTAAAATGAGCAATGAGTACAAAAGTTTTAATATTTTTCTTCATCCTCTTTTCCAGGTAGTAATTCCAGCCTTTGAACACGAATATCGCCACGGTTTTCAACATGTGCTACCAAAGTAAGTTAAGTTTTAATTATTATATTGGAGTATATTCTAAAGTAAAAGAATTTAAACCATATACCATTGTGCATAAATACTAATTGTCATGGAGTTGTTATAAATTATGTTAATAATTATGATTTTCAATTTTTGCCCAATTTAGCCTGAAGAACCGAGGAAGCAAATGATAGAATAAAATTCAGATTTTTAAATATTCTTTTTAGATCGATCACAATTAAAAATCTGCTTTTCAAAAACTGCATTTATTCAAAAATGATTCATTTTTTCCTTCCCAACCAATCAATATTCTATATAATGAAAATTAAATATTTTTGGACATTACACACAGCGCCGTCTGGCTCCAAAGTAAGCAAAGCTTGTGTTATAGATACCAGACAACCAGATAACGGACACAAAAACATATATGAAACTTTTTTTTAAATACATATACATAAATATACCCATATTCAAGATAAACACAAATGTGTGAAGGTGTCTCTCACAGCAGCCTGATATAAAACCTCTGTGGTAACGTCTAGTGCTTCAATAATCGTATAAATTTTAAATCCACGTCGCCAACACGCAACTGAACAATGATTGTGTAAAAACGACAAGTTTAACAAAATAGTAATAAATACGATGCAAAATAAAGTTAAAAATAATAATTAAAACGCTACGACTGTCAAGACTATTTATATGTCGTAGCGCTTTGGGAACAGGTGCCTGCTATTCCAGTGCACTCCTGGTCTCATTCTCTGCAAACAGCTTGTGGCGACGGGCTCGAACGAAGTTGTTAAACACGTGCTGACTGATTTATGACAAATGCTTGTTGGTCTTGTGCCCTCTTAATACGGTATTTAATAAAGCTTTACGCCATTTTACGGCCAATATATCAGATTACGACAAATATATCAGATTACGACATTCACGCAGACGAAGTCACAGGCAGCAGCTAGTATTCAATATTTGGTTGTCTAATAACTTCTTTCTGGTCTTTGTACAGGAACGAGGTATACTTTAGATGGGGCGGTGGCACCGTTGTAGTGTGGTTACAGAATGCAGCCGGATTTGCACGGTGGGGCCCTACAGACGAGCGCGTGGAGGCCCTCTTAGATGCTTGGAGACCCCGCGCTAAACAGCGCTCGCCCGGGCCTCCTGTTACCCCCGCCGCCCCCAACACTCCTGCCACGCCTGCGGCCCCTACCACTGCAGACGCTGAACCTCATCCAGCCTCCCCCACTACCGACAAGCGCTAGAAAATTAATAGATGGAGTACTTGACGCGTGACCCCACTAGTGCAATGGAAACAGATTCGGATGAGAAGACAGTTTTCCAAACAAATGCAAGCTGTTATTTTGTTCAAAAACTGATGTGTACTTGACTGGAAAAACTTCCGAGGTTTCTTATTTTTTTATAAAATCAATGTGATAACATATAACATCTCAAAATTTTATTGATAAAAATACTTTATGAGTTATTTAAAGTGCATTTAAAACATAATCAATGCATAATAAAAAGAAAATTTAATTATTTAAAAAAAAATATTTTATACAACTGCTGTTTACGTTTTTTTTTGTGTGTAAAAGATAGCTGTTGGTAACTATATATTTTTTATTTATAAAGAAATAACTAAATAACTATACTATATGTATGGTTATTGATATTACGGGCTTCCTCTTGAAACTGACTATGATTATATAAATGCAGTAAAATCAGTCTCATACGATGAAATTAAAATTGATGCAACTACAAAAAATTTAAATTATGTTTATAATATTTGTTAAAAGTCCGAAGCATATGGTCCATTTATAATATTATTCTCTCTTCCACTATTTGAATTAACAAACTACAACTGTGCCGAAACAACTTCAATTCAAATCGTGGTAAGTCTGTTAGTAATAATATTAATTAAAGTAACGGGAAAAGTTATAAAAGTGATATCTAAAGACTGTCATATCGATTAGGATATGACTATAAAATGGTCAGTTTCAGCAGGTATTTAGCTTGCGCTTTCTGAGAATACAAAGTTGAATTGTGAGATCAAATGTTAATTTATTTACAAAATGTCCGCATTACTAGCGAAAATAAAGTATAAAAAAATAAAATATAAAATGAAATATATATTTTTGCGAATGAAATTGATTTAAATATTTATTACCTATTTTACTTAATGTAAATGCTTGCGTCTCACAAGTAAAGTTGCAGGGGCTTTAAGGCGATGATCACAAATGCCGTGACACAACAGCAGTTATAATTTCTTGGATGATTTTAATTTGATCGGCTTACAAAGTCGCTGCAACCTTAAGTGATGCTAGACGAAAGCACTGTTATTTACTCGACAATAGTAGAGTATTAGAGGCCGGATAAGCACAGTCGACGCTTATCGATGAAAGTGCTGTTCCGTGAAGACTTTGATCGGTTAGTTGACTAAAGCCAGCGCCAGACATAGCTTTAAATAGTTAAACGCTTTGATGTGCGCTCAAAAACCGACAAGATGGCAAAGTGCACATTTGTTCCAACTTTACACACAAGCTCTATAACAGTGTCGTGTCACATTGTTTCATAAAACGAGTGTTTAAATATTTGTAGATATATTTAACGCCGGCTAACAGCTGATCCTAAACAAGTGTTATAATATTTCGGACCCAGTGGTTAACTTTTATATACATAAAACTTTGATGACTGAGAAGTTCGAAATATGTCGATTGTTCTGTAAATTTTGTTGAAAAGACTTTGTAAATAGATACGTGCTTGATGTACGTCTGTAGTTTTAAGGATAATTTTTGTTATCAAATTATTTTTAAGTTCTTTTTCTCTGTTGTATAGTTCGGAAAAGATATTTTTATTATATTTTGTTTGTTTTTTGATTATATTTCGTAAAAAAAGTGTGTTTATTTATTATTAAAGCTTAGAACGTCTTAAGGCTTGAGATTATTGCTTGGCGTCTATTTTGACGAATTAAAGTGGAGTTTTGTTGACCGACATTATGCACATTATGCTATTAATGTCAATAATCCAACCAAAGATTTGTACCTACAATGTGTCACACAAAATTTATGTCTGTTTAACTTGGCTGGATTATGATATTAAACGCATTGAAGCAGTAAACAGAACGCACAAAAATTGGCTATTGTTAATAATTTATCGCCAGTGCAACAAATTCAATTATCCAAATAACAGTTTGTACCTAATAGAAGGTCCTTTTTAGGAGTTTCCCCAACTGTCCGAGTACTCCAGACTAGAGGATTCCAGAGTAAAATGTAAGTTGATGCACTGACTAAAGTCGAGACTAACTTTCATTTTGCTCCGGATTTTTTGTTTCAAATAGGGCCACAATGCAAATCTCACCAATTTCGAGATCTGGAAAGATTGGCAGTTTTGTGTTTTTTTTTGCAAATAATCATATTTGAATGGATTAGGAAAATAATAATAAAAATAATAAGTATTATTGGATGAAAAAATATTTACGAATTTTTTTAAAACACTTTTATACAACTTGGACGTACGTATCTATCAAATAAGGTATGAAAGAAATCTCTTTTAATATCAAACAAAAATCTTTTAGTAATAAAACAGTTCTTTTATAACAAACAAAACAACGAGGATTCATAAAAATGAAACTTATTATCTAAGTTGAGTTGACCATTAAACTGAGATATTATTATCAATTAAATAAAACTATATCTACTCAGTAGATCTATCAGAAATTACAGATTGAGCTTCGAATAAGACGTTTTTATGCCCGAGTGCAATCTCGTTAAACTCGCGAGATCTCGCCCTTTTTTCGTCAGAGAGCAATCTCGCTAAAAAAAGGCCGAGATCTCGCGAGAACGAGTCAGTCACAGGTCAGTATACTTACAAACTTTTTATAATTTCAAGTTAGCAACAAAAGATGTATAAATCTAACTTTAGTTCGACAATACAACCTGCCTTCTTGTGACTACACTAATTTATTATTACGCTACGCCTGTCAATATGTATTTATTGTATTACTAATATTTAGTATTTACATTAACACATTAATATCAAAATCGAAAATCATTTATTCAAGTCTCAGAACACTTTTGAATAATATACGCCCCTGCACTTTTTTAATTTTGGGTATAATGTACGACAGCGCAGGCGTGCACGCGTGTCGGTTGGTTGCCGCCGTTGTTGGTACATATTTATACCGCATATATTAATCAGAATGTATACTCGACACTAAGTGCTTTAAACCTTTCCCCGCACGTATTCCTTGTACTCTGATGTCTTGTGACAACGTGGACAGTCATGGCGCCGGGACAAAATGTATGACTGACTGAAGGACTGACTCCTCTCTGAGAATTGAGTGCCTCCCTGTGTGTGTTCCATCGCTTGTATAATGGGATGTGTTCTGAAAAATTGTTCGAAATTATGCCCACGGCTACTTTCTTGGTTTCTTCCGTCGCTCCTGGTGTTGGAAGCGTCCATATAGGCTATGGTGACCGCTCACCATCAGGCGGACCGTTAGCTTGTTTGCCACCGTAGTGGTGTCGATTGAAACGTTTACAAATCATAAAGTATTTATGATTAGTGATATTAGCTACTATGCGAGTTCGCTTATCCGAATTAGTAGGTTTTTTTGCAACTGGCAAATTATGTTTTTTTTTATTTAGTAAACAATCACCGATATGAATTTCGTTACGGTCACTCAACAAGTGACCTTCTAGTGATTAACACCTATATTGAAAACAAGCGGCATCGCCATATAGCCTAGATATAGCGTAAAAGCAATTAAAATTTAATCTTTAAAAACGTTCAGACAGCCGGTTGATTTTGTATCTTCAATGGTCCACAATTCTTACAGTCACCCCACTTATCAGGCACTGTGACACCAGTAGCAAACAAGCTTACGGCCTGCCTGATGTTAAGTCCTTTAAAGTACAAAGGTTCGATACCGCTTGTGAGTTCGGGATCGTAACAATTATCTCAGCTCTTCGACTTATACCTGGTATCCAGGTGCACCCGCCAAGACATTGCAGCAATATTATTTGTTGGGCCGGACCTGCGACTTATAAATTAGAATAAGCAAAATGTTTGACGATACCTAACTCCTGCCTACCCCTACCTTTGTCTCCGTGTTTGTTTTGCCGCTTGTCTTATATAGGGTTATGCTCCGAGTAATTGTTTGAGATTACGCCACTTGCCACCAACATAATACATTATTGACCGACTGGGAATTTATTTATGCTCACCTTTAGACACAGTGCAGTTTCAGTTGAATTTTGTCCCGCGAACGCTGGTTGTGGTGTGAAATGAGCTCCCAGTCGAAGTTTTACCCAGGGACTACAATTCGGGGTTCTTCGAATTGGGATTCAATTGTTGAAAGGTTAGCAACACGCGAGTGTTACAAACGTCCATATCAGGTGGACGGATATGTTTGTTTGCTAACTTATTAGTTTAAAAGAAAAAGCTCTTACATTTTAGAAATATGTTTTGTACGAAGAGGAAATTCAAAATATCTTTAGTTAGGTAGTATCTTCGCCTTAAATTTAAAACATCTCTGATATTAGGTTTTTCACAAACACTTGAATCGTCAAAATTATTAAAAAGGAATTTTTTGACGAAAATTTTTTTTTACCCGAAAGTTTACACACCTTGTACTCATCATATGAAAAATCGCTTAATTTGAGACTACCAACACTAAATAATGAAATAATGTTTACTTACATTTACTTACACCCGCAAAAATGTGCGTGTTTTATGCGGGCGGTATATAACAGGATCGTAATGAGTGGAGGAGGTAAGGTCAACACTAAATAATGAGAACGGCAGACAGAGGGATGGGCATAAAGTGCTTTAGCCTATAGTGTGGCGAAAGTAACCTGCCTCTATTGATCATTCCTCTTACCTACTGTTTAAAAATTAAATCATACAATACAAAGTAGAATTCTGGGAACTGTTAGTGCAATAATTTTGTAAATGGATTATTTTACTAAGGCAAGGAATAAAAACTCTTATACGGGGGCAAAATATATTTAATGGTTATGCTTATGCTGATCTAACGACAAATATACATATTTTAAAAGGTCTCACATATTTTACATGAATTAAAGAAAAATAATTTTATTTTTACAATGTCTTAAGCTCTACCCAAAAGTAAAATTTTGTTGAATAAAATATTAGAAATTATCCAAAATCTTTAACTATATGTGCTATCTTATATACCAATTTTGTGACACACGTGTGATACGCCTCGTCGGTATAAAACCGTGTACCTATAACTTAAACATACTGTATTAGTAATTTTATCTTTTTAAATGATTTCTACATTCAGTTCTTTGTTAATCATCTGACATCTTTTAAATGATTGTAGGAATCAAAAATAAAAACGGAACAAGAATCACTGAAACTATAGTATTATCTTATTTCGAGTTACTAGTGAGTGCACACTTATTAAGCTTCTGGTATAAAAATAGTTAAGCTGAATCTTGATCCTTATTTGTTTACGAAAAAGGAAAAATAAAACTCGGTGTACAAAACCCAAGCTCTAGGTAAACGACTAATTTTAGACGACTTGGCTTCCTGTGGTTTTATTCTAACCAAGTCATCTGTCTGTGGTCGCTACTTAAGAACCTTTCTTGCCCATTGGTTATCAGATCGACGAGCGATTTTGAATGAATCAGCTTGCTTATATGCCAGTGATTGTGATTATTTTATAAATTTCCTATTATTTTATGGTACTAAAAAGCATAAAGCATATCTCTCTCTTCCTCTTCCTATATCTCTTCCTAGCTCGTTGAGCAACTTACTTAGGTCATTTAGAAGGCCAACAGTTAGAGACAGGAGACTAAAGATTGACAAATTAATTGTAAATTACATACATATAATGAATGCCCCCAACTGACAGCACTAACAATTTAAGGCAGCTTGACTTACAATCAATAAATGATATTAGTTGCATGTAGTGCCACAGATTTTTAATGGTTGCTTATCATCTGGGCGAAATTATATTAAATAAAGAACTGACAACAATTAAATTCGTACACTCATAAACCCATGACAAAAACATTTGCTGATAAAAAACTTACACTTTCAGAATTAAAAAATAATTAAGGCCCCATGTTTTGCACTCTAGCGCCGTCACAATAGTTATTTGTTCAAGTGGACAAAGTTGTTTTCTGTGAAGAGTGCCAACTTTAAATTCCAGATTTAAAGTAAGGAATATTTTTTTAAAATAAACGCTTATTTGTAGGGTATTTTTTTTTATACCACTAAGGTGGCAAACTAGCTTACGGTCCGCCTGATGGTAAGCGGTCACGGTAGCCTATGGACGCTTGCAACACCAGGGGTATCACTCGCGCGTTGCCGACCCTTCAGAAATCTAATAACTTCTTTCTTGAAGAACTCCATACTGTAGTCATTGGAGAAAACCTTGGCAGGAAGCACATTCCACCACTTAAGCGTTCGCGGGAGGACCATTTAGGTTCTAAAGTGTGAGAATGAATTCCCTGCCGATGGCGAGCGGTGCGATGGTAGAAAGTAGCCGTGGGCATCATTTCGAACAATTCCTCAGAACACAACCCATTGTACAAGCGGTAGAACACACATAGGGAGGTAAAGTCTCTCCTCATATTTAAGGGCTCGATACCGCAAGTGTGTTTGGAATCGTCGACAATTCTCACAGCCCGTGGTTGAACTGAGTCAAAAGGGCCAAGCTGGTATCCGGGTGCACCCGCCCAGAGATTTATTAATCATAAATATTAAGTACATCAACAATGAAAAAATGCAATGTAGTTATGCTTTTCATTAAAATAAATTTACAAGATACAATATACTATATACACGATACAATACTACAATCAATTTAAAATTATTTGAAAATAGCTGACGACTAAGTTTATATTTTGATTATACCATAAGGTGCCAAACACGGCCTGATGATAGGCGCTCACCGTAGCCTATGGATGCTTGTTACACCAGGGGTATCAACTCGCGCGTTACGGACCCCTCAAAAATCTAATATCTTCTTTCTTGAAGAACCCCATACTGTATAGTATTATTCATTATTTTGCATTTCTAAGATTAGCTTCGCGAAGAAGGAATGAGAATAACTTGTGGCAGCGCTGGAGAGCAGTGCATAGAGCCTTTTGCTTAACATTACAGAATAGTGAGGCCCTTAAAGAAATACTGGTGAAACTATCGACATACTAAATAAGATTGAGAAAAGTTTAGTTTTTTTTTCATTTTTAGATTTTATGTTAGATACCAAAACATGCGCTTAGATAATAAATAAATATTACATAGAAATTAAAAAGACATACATATTACTTTGTGTAAATAACTACAGTTATTATTCTTATATCTTAATTAACAATAATAAAAAGAACATCTAAATATTTACTCAGGATAAGCATGAGACAGAAATCTAAAACATTAATTCTTGGTTTCAAATGTAAATATATTATTACACTAAGTACTTAATTTTATCTCTACATTCAGATCAATGTCAGTGGCGTTATTATAGAGCAGGGTAACAATGAACCATCCAACAAGCGCACTTGCAAATTTCTGCTCCAAGACCTTGACATATCACCAGAAAGCAGAAGCACCTCCCTAGCCATATTGACTAGATCAGAAGGGCTTGGACGTTTAACCCACCACGCTCGTCCAATGCGGATTGGCGGGTAAGCAGTAAGCCTTCTAACTAGGCCTTTGGACGCCGCCTGTGATGTACTAAGACTATCCGTACACATTACGGACAATCTTTTACCAGATGCTTGCAAATTGATCACAGCTAAACGGAATATTCGTCAATAACCGTCAAAGTAAAACATATTTCAAATATTGTGACAATTTCATAAGCGGGTAGGACATTCATAAGCCGCCGTCCTGAGTTGATATCCTGCTTTGACATCAACTGTCCAACTAGACCTGTACTAGACTATGTCTGACAGCTCTTAATTGGCTGTGTAGTAGTCAATAATAATTTTAACGACCTGCAGTCGCCATTTTAACTCTTATTCAAGCAGTAAGCCTTCTAACCAGGCCTGCGGACGCCACCTGTGATATCCTAAGACTGTCCGTTAAATATAACTAGAATTCTAAATTCTTGTAAACGCTGATCCTATTTCCTTTTCTTATCAATGTAAATTTACGGACAATCTTGACCAGATGCTTGGCAATTGATCACAGCTAAGCGGAGAATTCGTCAATAACCGTCAAAGTAAAACATATTTCAAATATTGTGACAATTTCAAAAGCAGATAGGACATTCATAAGCCGCCGTCCTGAGTTGATATCCTGCTTTGACATCAACTGTCCAACTAGACCTGTACTAGACTATGTCTGACAGCTCTTAATTGGCTGTATAGTAGTGAAAGAAAATTCAAACGACCGACAGTCGCAACTTCAAACTCTTGATTCTTTCTCACACACGAATAAATCATTTCTTTGTAAATAACTTCTTGTTCATTATGACATATACGTGATTTAGTAGCTATTAATGTTAAAAATTAATAAACCAACCATCGCAATTTTGGATATTGAAGAAATTTAAATTAAACTTAAGGATTCCTGATGGAGAAATGGAATACTTGCATTTACTAATGGATATTACTGACGATAAATAAAAAAAATACAGGTATATTGTCAGTATAGAATTGAGATCATAATCATAGATTCTACAAATTAAATTTAATACATTTTTACAGTCTTAGCGATTATTTACAGGTACAACAATAAAAATGACATTTAAAAATGTTTACTTTATCGAAAAAAAAAAAAAAAAATAGTGAAGTATACGACCGTTTATCTCATCTCATATATTCTATCAAAAACGAGCATTGTCCTCCAAGGTTTGGCAAACACTGATAAGTATGTAAATTTAACATCTTATTACAATAAGATTTGACCCAAAAATAGCAGATACTAAACTTATCTGACAGTGCATTTTGTTATTTATAATGCATGTTATCACCAAGTTTTATTAGAGCGTACCTTACTCAGAATTTAAAAGTTTTGTAAGTCAAGTTAAACGTATTTCCAGATAAATATTTTCAGTAAAATGTTTATGATCATCATATGTCACGCGATATCAGAACTTATTTTAAAATCGATTATCTAATCAAATATAGGTATTGTTTTGGTAGGTTTTGATTCGAGCACATTGGCATCAACTGCTGCTCTGCTTTGTGTATCTTATCATAATTGGAGATTCACTCTTTAGAGATATTATAGTAGCGCACTTAGCCACGCAGTTCATTTGCTTATAATTCGATGTAGAATTGTATTAGAATTGTTCTTCTAAAATATTGTGATGTTTATGGTTCAAAAAGTATGGCGGAGAATCTCAAGGTGTTAGTTAGGTAGTCATTTCTAGACCGTCGTCTAGGAATATTGTTAATGTTTTTATTTTGATAATATGATTTTTGCATTACTTCTATTTAATATAATAACCCGTCTTCATACGGGCTTGCTAGAAATAGGGTTGCCATCCGTCTGGGTTTCCCCGGATTTGTCCTAGTTTAGAGGGCGCCCGGACGGGGTTCCATTTATAGTCTGGGTTAAAAAGTTTCCAAAAACTTTAAGAACCTTTTGTTTTGATATCAGAGTAAAAATGTAAGACTGCAAACAGTTTCTTAAAACGTTTGGTGTTTTAAGAAGACTTGTTTTTAAAAAAAACAAACTGTTGACATGTCCGGGTGCTAAGCTCCAAAATCCGGGGCTTATACGCTTCTTATCCTAGTTGCTAGATTTTAGAGATAGCAACCCTAGCTAGAAAGAGTAATATATTGTTTTTATTCCAAGCCGCTATCCCGATTCAAGCCAAACGAGTGACTGGCTGGATCATAGAGATAAGCTACCAACCACTGCAACCCCACAACACCTATAATTCGCGCCACGTAAGTTGAACTAAAATGGCGGCCGTCTGCGCAGGTACAGTACGGATAAATGTACTAACGAACCAAAAATGTGGTACTGCGCCGGTTCAACTTACGTGCCACGATTTATACCTACCTATTAAAAGAACACTGAATAATACATATCCTGTTTTACCCGACTGCGTCAGAAGGAGGGTTATGTTTTTCGAGTGTATGTATTTTCTTTGGTAGGCTCTGTAGCCTAAACGGCTTGATGGATTTTAGCTTGAGAGGCGTCGCTAGATTCGTCTCAATTGTTAGTGAAAATTACCTAAAATATCAAAATTTTCTGTGCTTTAATTTGCGTGCTAAAACATTTTTTTTTTAAGACCGTCGAGTTGGGTATCAAAATAAAGGGCTTTAAAAGGAGAGTACAAAAAATATAACATACAATAAAATTGTCAAGCGCGAGTAAAAAAAAATGGAAAAAATAGCACTAAAAAGCTGTGATTAAATATAATCCACTTTTAGTATTTTTGTCAGTTTCTTGGGTAAGGTAGGCGATTCCTATAGAAATGGGATTAGCTGAAAATTTGAGAAGTTGATGGATGTAATTTTGTACATAGATAGAACATGTCATGGATTAACACAGATTATTGTAATAGACCCGAGAATATATTACCGAGAAAATAGATTCATCTCATCGCAAAACCTCTAGATAATAAAGCAGATTTTTATGGCTGCCTCAAAAAAAATTTCTTCTTTACGTAACACATTTTGTATCGCTTTTTAAAATAGAAGCATCGAAGCTACCGTAAAAAACCAATGAAAATCTGCCACTTTCGCAATGCGGTATTGATGTTGTTTAGAATTTACTTTGTAGGTACATTGTGCATTAAGGGTGGTAAGAAGAAAATTACTAACGAGAGGATATTTAGAAGCCTAAGGTTTTAATGACTCGAGTTTGTAATTTTCGCCCGTGTTGCACACAAACGCACTCAAATTAGGTTTTTACAAACACTTTTGAACTGTCAAAGTTATTAAATGCCATTATTATTTTTTAAAGTGATTAATTGTGTAGACATGTATCATGCACCAACAGCTTATTTTTACTTCTAGTATTTACTTTGTTAACGTCACTTTTTGCTGAAACAATCAATATTTTTATGAACATATGGATGGAATGGATTTTCATATATGTACTGTGACGCTACAGTTAAAATAGTAACTTCCTTAAATCTCTCCCTCAAAAGTATTGTTTTTTTTTTTCATTACATAGTAATAAATAGTTTTGGCTTGAAAACGCGTAGTTCATATTTTGAACAGACAGCTTTCATACATACTGGATAGAATAAATAGACTTGTTATTTCCGTAAGTTCTATGAACACGCGCTTTGCTTTAAGGAAACTTAAATTTACAAAGAAAACGTCCGTGGGAGTTATTAAAGTCTTAGCACTCGTTTTGCCTGCACGTAATGACACTGTTAACGAGTGTGATGAAAAAAAATAAACATCAAATATTACAAAGATCATATTTTTTTAACTGTTCTTAATAAATACTATTGATTTCCGAACCACATTGTAAATAATAGCCAGAAAATGATTCTAAATACCTACAGGTCATTTACCTACATCAAGTCGAACATTTTTACGTAGAAACTTTAGAAATCTACTTTTGGGTCAAATCTTAATACTATCAACATGTCTGCTATGTTAATATGCATACAATAGACGCCAGTTATAGCTCAAAGTTCATTGACACCGATATGAGAGCCAAACGAGTGTCATTTAGTTACCATCCCAATTCATGTATTTTCTTGTTATAAATATATAATATGTAAATTAAACTTATTTCAAACCATTTTTAGCTACGAATCACGTTTACAATGTAAGGTGGTATTCATACACTTCACCTGTGTAAGGGGTGTACCTTCTTTAGTTGTATTCTTCATCTTCGTCCATGTCGAAGTCTACACCAGAGTCGGCACACACGGGGCTGAAAATAAATTAAATAGTGTATGTTATATTGATAATTAAAACATACTTATTACCCAGCATTACCCAAGCGTATGTTCGGAATGGTTTGTTAAATGGCAAGAAATTATGGCTAGAAATTTATCGTGTATTGTAGTGGCGTGTATTTTGTAAAAAAAAAGGCTAAAAGGGGTTCCGTAGCACCATACTTAAAAATAAATACGTACTAAAGGACAAATACACACTAAGCGTACGGGCGCGTACTCAAGGCGTTTCAAAATAATTTATAAGGGGGGATGTAAACTCCATGAATGGACCCGTTTATTTATTTTGTGACAACACAATATAAACACTATTTTTTGGTAAATAACAAAGTGCAAATCGTCATTCCTTAAACCTGTGGAGTATTTGTAGTATGAACAAACGGTTGAAAATTTATGTTATCTACAAGTTACTTGTGTACCTACCTGACACTGCAGCTATGCAGGTGCCACTTATTATTCGTAACCAAACAAACAGCATCCATGTGCGGCGATTTTATTAAACACACACAAGTGAGACTGCCTTCACCTAGTTGTATTTAAATCAAGAAATTGTATTATGTTCTTTTATTTAAACAACTTTTAGACTTTGATAAATTATTAGTGGAAGATTTGGTTTTTTTTTTTTTGCTTCATCTCCACTGATATTTTTGTGTCAAATCTAATAACTTTTCTACTAATAAACCAAAGCCTTATTTATACCCGTAACGTCTACATGTCTTATTTTTTGTGTATTATCAACGTAACACCGTTGTTCAAACAAAAAAAGAAACTTAAGTTGTGTAACATCATTAAAAAAAATATTGTATTTTTCAATATGTCTTGCACATTATACAAACCTCATAGCTCTGCAAGTGAAGAACACAATCCGCTTCAACTTCTTATTGTAAAAGAAGTAATTAAATGTCCAGAGACACCCGGGTTCGCCAAAAGGATCGCAAGCTAGATCTGGATTGTAACTGTAAATTCGGCATTCTGACAAGAGAACTTCCTCGTCGATCGCAGTCCAAAGCGAGGGTCGCAGCTGTCTCCAGCGCGCTCCGCCAACTGCCGAAAGCGCAGAATCCACTGCCCCTTGCACCCAGCTTAAAGAAGGCTCAGCACTAAATTCGCTGCTCTGAATAACATAATAATAGTCGCCTTGTTAATGTTTTACTATAAATTACTGATTGCCGATAAGCAATAAAAAGTCGTTACAATTTTAACTTAGACATATCGCGATTTCATAATGGTTCTAAAGTAAAATTAAAAAAATATTCTTATGCATAAGACATCCTGATTTATATCCGGAGTCTGCATACGTATGAAATCTCCCAAAGCTGCATGAAGCGTATTTTTAAACTATATCTTTCTAGGCATAAAGAATGTTTAAGTAATTATCAAAACAAGCAGATTACGCATGGTAGGTCTGTGTAAGTGTAAGGCGATCGGCAAGCGCCCCTTGGCAACAATTAGGACCCTGCGTTTGCTGTGATGTCGATGGACAACATGTTAGATATGCAGTAGTGTAGGAGACAAAGCACAGAGCCTTGCGGGACACCAGCATTAATGCCAATGCTACCAAAGCATCTACCGCGTATGTGTCCATCCGTGAAGACGGAAATTGCCTAGTGTGATTTAAGTACCACTGCTGGTATACTGCCTGGTCCACTCAAGTTATGAACGTCTCGAGAAAGCAAGGACCGCCGGACCTTCCACAGTGTTATGGAGATTTCTGGCATGGTCTCACCGCAGCATGGCATTTGCGCAAAAGAGAGTGCCCAGTAAATCGACTTAGCACTATGAGCAAAGTTACCATCGGTTATTCAGTGGTGGTAATGACGACTGGCTTTTAGTTTCCCTCGACAGTTTTAGCAAGCAACCAGAAAGCACAAATCGCAAAGGGATAGCTCGCAAGTCACGCACCTATTTTGCCGATGAATTGGAATTCAGGGCAGCATTAAATTTGCGTTTTAACTTAGAATTATTCAGATCCTTATTGTTTCAAACCATAGTCCAAGCATCATACGCAGTTTGCTTGTGAATTCTTGCTTCTCTGCAAGACCGATTAAGCCTTGGGCGTTTGTTAAATCTGGCAGCTATTAGCGGGTTAAAGCAGAGCTGCCTCCACGGGTACGATGCATAAAATTCGCACAATTCATCCCAATCTACAGACTTATAACGCTCCACTTTCTTTGTTTTCCCTTATACACTGTCACCTACTTTCATAGCGTCTATAGGACAGCTTAACATATGGTATGTGTGCATGCCACCATAGTGGATGAAAAAAAAATACATCACAGATTCATGTTAGCATTAGAACAACTAGTTATCATGTACTTCTACAATGGATACAGTAATAATAAAGAAGTAATCCATTCATCTACAATGGTATTGTAATCAAAAGGGGTTTTCGGCCCCTTGTTATAACAATAATTTATTTGATTTCAGTAATATACTGTATTCAATTACATTTATATTTATCTTTATTCATTTATTATTTGAACTTTTAAAAAATCAAAACCCATGAGAAATTATCACAGTTGATGCTGTGCTATGACTGATTTGTGGGTCAATGCATACATCAACATTGTTGAAATTTTGAAATGCTGGCCAATGTGCTGTTGATCGTCTTTGCAGAGAAAGTTGTGTGGTTTATTTAGAAAAATAAATATACATACATGGCAAATCACAAGACACCTAAATCGAGCGAACTTTCTGGTTTCAAAGCCTAAAACTTAAAAAATATTGAGTTTTAATGCACTTTTAATGCTGGCACATTTAATTATCTTTTACAGTTAGAACCCCGGATCGTGGGGGTTTCAAGATAATCTGTGCAGACCAAAATTTCTTATACACCTTATAGTCCCTCACCACGCATGCATTTGCTTGTGTTCACCAATTGGTTTTCAATTGGAACCAAGAACAGGAATTGGCTATTTCTATGTACCTACAAAAAATTGTGTGAAATATTGTTATGATATATAATAAATATAATTGATATGATAATTTATGAATATACATACAGTGTGAGTCCTTATAAACTGCTTAATTTTATCAATAAAAAACACTAACTTTTAAACCAAATAATCTATCACAATAAAACAAACTGAATTATAACTGGAAATAAGAAGCATCCTCATAAATAAATAAAAAACCGGTCAAGTGCGAGTCGGACTCGCGCAACAAGGGTTCCTTAAAAGGTAAACTGTATTGAGGGACAAACTTTACTTTGCCATTGGACAACTCTTGTCTTAATACATCAACATAAGTTGTGGTTAGTTTACCAACTGCAAATAAATGTATAATCGCGAAAACAAAAAAAAAATGTGAAAAGGATATTAAGAGATCCTTTTTTCCTTTTGAAGACAGAACCCTAAAAATTTAATAAAAAAACTGATGTTTTTAACAAAAATCAGATTTTCATCAGTAGATTTTACATTAATTATAAAATTTCTCAATTAAAGGCCGTATTTCTCTAGTTTATCATTACTTTTTATTATTTTACACTGTGTTAGCTATCAGATGGTAAGATTTGCACATTCTCAAAACTCAAACAGAACATTTTCTATCCTTTACTATTTATTTAAGTGTAACACACAAGACTGTAACTGAATAATTAATAGTTCCAGGGGTGAGGAGGAGATGAATCTGTAACACAGATATATACCTACTTCAGACACCAGCTCCACACACACACCCCTAGACTAACTGAATATTATTTTAATGCCTTAGTATGTAGTTAATTACATTTTGTACTTAGTCTTAAGTGTGAGGAAGAAAATAAAGGAAAGTATTTAGCCTGGACTACCAAGATGACAGGTGGACTACAAAAATCGGCCAAGTTCGAGTCGGACTTGCGCATGAAGGGTTCCGTACCATTATCTATAAAAATGACAAAAAAAATCACGTTTGTTGTATGGGAGCCCCCCTTGAATATTTGTTTTATTATAATCAAATCATTTACTTTTAAAATGACTATAAAACTAAATATTCTGTGGATATTTTAAGCTTCTGCCTGTTGCCATTATCAATATCGAGCAAAATCAAGCAAAAAAATCACATTTTTTGTATAGGAGCCCCCTTAATTATTTATTTTATTTTGTTTATTAGTATTATGTTGTTATGGCGGCAACAGAAATATATGTTCTGTTTTAAATGCTCTATCAATAAGCTCACATTACTGCAAAATAATAATATATATTTCCAATACCTTTGAACAAGCAATTCTTGTATATATATTTAAAATTTCAGATTAAAACTTTCAATCTGAATCTCGGAAATGGCTCCAACGATTTTCATAAAATTTGGTGTTAAGGGGGGGGGGAGAAACAGATCTAACTAGGTTTCATTATTAGAAAACGTAGATTTATCAGTGTTTTCAGGCAATGATAAACTAAAATATATGACAGTTCCTGACATCTATTACCGAGAAGTAATACTATTATTTTTACCGACACAGCAACACTAAAGCTACTTGACAATAGATGGCGTTGTAAAAGTGTGTTTGGGATAGGGCTAGTGAAAGTTTAAGGTGATGTTATAAGAACTTTTTAAATTTATCTTTTATGAGGCTACACAAAATTTGTATTTTTTTCTTATGTACCCGTCCTACAGATAAACAAAAAATTTTATTTGAAAGCCAATATTGAGTCATAAAAAATACAAAAATGAAAAAATAATGCCCAAAAAAATTAAAAAAGAAATAGTTTTTTTTTTATTTTTATTAAAAAAAATCAGATTTTTCATTAATATTTTAAACTTATTGCAAAAACTAGCCTTTTAATGTTAACTTTTTTTTAGTATTATCAAAAGACAAAGATATTATCTTCATAATCATACTAAAATCATAGCTCTACGTTGCATAGTTCAAAAGTTACCTTTGCCATTGAAAAGTCATAATCTGGAAAAGCAGCATTCAGTGTAGCAATCAAGTAGAACAATGTTTTTCGGGATATGGTATCACACAAGACACCATCTTCATCTCCAGACAAGCTGCGGCTAAAACAATGTAAGGTATATTAATTTATGTAAGAGCCATGTTAAAATGTAGCTCCTAAAATTTGACAAGGAAAAGAGTTTGCTATGGTTCTGCAGGAAGTGCAGCCCCTCCCCCTTGCATCACTACTTGCTGATACGCCATACCTTCACATACTGACTTTTTATGCTTCATGCAATGCATAAAAACTGTATAATGCATAACTGTAACATCTAGCATGGGCTGATAGGTGTTCTTAGCAAAACTGGTGTCATCAAAAATGTAAAAAGTACACTGGCCTGCAAAAGAAGGTACCTAGTATGAAAAGAAAAATCTTAAATATTAGGTTCTTCCAGCAATTTCTAAAATAATACCTGTAATGAACACCTTCTGGAGGGGATAATGCCTGAAGACTGTGAGAAGTTTCTCCATCAGCCGTAAATCTTTTATAAAAAGCTTTTTCAGTGCCCGCCATTTTGCAGCTATAACTCTCTACACGGCCCTGCACAGCACTGTCACCATTGAGGATTGACAGTGCTCTGCTCAATGCCTCCAAGCGGCCACTTTCTAAGAGTTTCATGTTCTCAATTTATTGGTAGATATGCTTTACCCTGTAAGACTCTTCGTTATTATCACACTATTTTTGGAACAGATTATACTACTTCTGTACATAGCCGAAGGATGTATGAATATTCCTTTTCTTTTGGAGTGAAGAAGATTTACACTCGGTATCAAATTCGTCTTCTGTTCTTCGTCCTCTCTGATGGAGTGTGGGAACATCACAAATAAGAAAATAAGTTGTTTGTGATAAGCCGTTTAAAATTTAAAGAAATTATTTACAATTTTGTTGTGTCGCAGCAGACAAAAGGATAGCGTCACTTCACTAGCGTCCTACAAAACAAATATTTGGCACGACTCGAATGTCAACGTTAGATATCAAAATCCATAGAATACATCGTCGCAAAAATGAAAGCAACGAAAAACCATAAATTTTTTGCTTATTAATTCTCAATTTATATGAAAATAATTAGATATTTATCCAAATAGGCTTTCACTTGCACTTTGTTTTTTTACTTATTAAATTTGGTAATGAATCGAGTTATCTTTACCATTAACCGCCAATAGCTTGTCATGATTTAGAAAAAAAAAAAAAGATCTGCCATGCAAACATCTGCATTGGATTGAAATCAAACACACGTAAATGATGAAATAAGTACAATTATTTCCTACAAACATGTAAAAATAATAAAAAAAAACAATTTGTACCTAAATTTGTAATTTGAGCTAATTAAAAAAAAAACTGACAGGATATTTTTGGCTTTTGTCAGTATTTCAGCTGTATTATAAAATTACAGGAATTTAATTATTTATTTATTTATTGGCCGCGGCACTGCTAGCGGTGAGCGAAATGTGGAGGGGATGTTTGCGCATGAGTACTATCGCGCACACAATAGTTATAAATTTATGATAGCAGATATTTTTATTATAATCTTTTATGTATCGGTTGTAAAAAAATATTAAACATTAGGCTAGATCGCACAAATACGCAGCTTAAGTTCCGAGCAATAAAAATGTCGTGAGGATATTTTTCATAAAGTTTTAATAAAAAATCTGAAACAAATTGCATCCATGAATCCTAGGCAATAAATAGATGCTAAATTATAGATAAAAATAATTCAGTATAATAACCCAGTTCGTATAGTGCATAACCCAGTAATGTACTATACGAACAGACGGACAAGGCAAAACTATATTTTTTATTATAAGTATATGCTATGGATGTCGGTCTCTAAATAAACAACTGCCGCAGTTCAAGGTTTTATGTTATTATATTAAATAATGTACAGTGCAACAATTTTTTTTAATCGTCTGACCTTGGGTGTTTGGTCGTTGTAAGTTCACACCATTTTAATGTGGTGACTGTAGTGATATGTGATTTTTGACCGCGTACCGGGTCAGAAAAGTTGGTTGCACTATATGTTTTATTAGTTGTTTCATTTAGTTTGTTTTTTAACCTATTAAAATTTTGATTTAATCTAATTAATACACATAATGCTAAATAAAATATTAATACTACAATACTCCGGCATGATAATTTTATGTGAAAGAATTTGTGGCCGCCACAGTACACATAATGTTGAAGTCTTAGCTTCATAATTAGACCTCATAAACCGGAGGTATGTAAAAAAATCGGTTTTACGATTTTAATGCAGATTCAGATTAGCATTCAGTTTCTTTGGAAATTTGGCCATATACACTAAAACTCACCAAAGTTTCAGGGCAATTAGATATATTGTAGACACAAACATTTTTAGATACATGAAGGTTTTTTTTGGAATGTATGTATGATGGAATAAAATTCGATTCTGACAAATATAAAACATAATGAATGATTCGAAATAAAAAGAAAAATAGGTGTAAACTCGGTTCGTCCAATTTTTCAATTTTGGGTTAAACCAGTTTTATGACCCCTATTGAGTAAAGGTGTGTTAACTACTCGCTCCCCGTGCCCCTACATGAAACACATCTAAAAAAAAAATTCTGCGCATTCAAGGTCATCGCTAGACTTACGTGCCGGCATTTATACTGAGTTTTTTTTATTAAAAAGATATAAAACAGATATTTTGGGACATAAGCGTAAATAACACAAATTGTGCAATATGTCGGTTAAAACGTCTTTGGGCATGCGTAAATTACACAAATTGTGCAATATGTCGGTTGAAACGTCTTTTAGAAAGGTTTTTTAGCTTTTGCGATTGCATTTGCTTTCCTGCTATTTGCTGTCTAATAACGGTCCGGTTAATTAGTTAATAATAATAAAGCAAACGGGTAATAGGACAACGGATAGTAAGAATTATCCTTCCGTACTCATCTTTTTCACATAACTTCTAATAAACGGCTGAACCGATTGGGTTGAAATTTTGTATGGGTATTTCAATGGTTTCCTGGATGATTTAAAATACAATTATACCCGGTAGGTGGCGCTGTTGTCGGTATGTCACTGCTAAACGGCTTGACCGATTGGGTTGAAATTTGGTATGTGTATTTCCATGGTTTCACAGACACGAATGTATTATGCCATTAAAGAGGAAAGATTTGATTGTTTGTTTTTTTTCTATAATTGAGAAGTTGCCGTAAGAATCTACGCCGATAACGAAATTCAGGGCGGGCGTAGCTGCTGACAGAAGCTAGTCAGATACTAAAGGCATTATCTGTCGACTAATCACTATGTTGCAAGCGCCCCAAACTTTGTTCTCCAGAAAAAGGCCTGTGCGACATGTTTTTCTGCAGGACGCATACAGCGACTGAGACAATCACTGAAAATTAATTATATTCATCTGAAAAATTACAGATGATTTAATACCCATACTTATTTTATATGTATTTGCTTACGCTCACATACTTCAAAGATCTTTGTATAGGTGAGCCACACACACTTTAAACAAAACCATTACTTTGAGTTGGGACCATAATACACCGAAAGCCTTCCTGCCCAAGTAGCTCCTTATTTACCATAAAAATACAAGACTACCATTATTATATAACTAAAATTATATAAAAAAAATATACATAATTGACGCGCAGTTATCGTGTTATACCCATAGTGCTGAAGAGAAAGCCAATTCACTGCCAGTTTTCAGTCATTAGCGCCGCCAGTTTTAGAGTTGATTTGTTTTGAGTTGAAGTTAATTAAGTCATGTGAAAAAATCATAAATTAAAATTTACCACCACAAAAGATTGCTTCTTTTGCCGCTTTGTCAGCTCTTTGATTGCCTGAAATTCGAGAATGACTTGATATTCAAGCTAAAATTACTTTAAAAGATATAAAAGCATGTAGTAACTAGACTTTGCCCGCGGCTCCGCCAGCCCTAAATTCGGTTATCGGCGAGGAACTCCTTAATTAGATATACTAATTTGCCAGCGGCTCTGCTCACCCTAAATTCGGTTATCGGCGACTGTGATTAACACCTTAATTATATTTATGAAGTTTGCTATATCAAGCTGTAGCTATAGCTATAGTTCGTTATAGTTATTCCCGAGGGGATTTCGGGATAGAAGGTAGCCTATATGCTATTCCAGGATCTAACCTATATGTATGCCAAGTTCATTCTGATCGGTCCAGTGGTTGAAGCGTGAAAGAGTAACAAACTTCCATCCAAACAAACTTTCACATTTATAATATTAGTAGGATTGTTTGGTAAAGAATAATGTGTATACAGATGGTAATTTGCAATGGCTTACATACAAAGACATAACACAAGAGAGGTAGGGCACTGCGAGTACTCGCTCGAATAAGCCACCCGAAAAATAAGAGCGGGGCATAGCGAGTACTTGCTCAAATAAAGGGAAGTACCTCCACCTTACAGAAAAGCGGCCATAATAACACTAAGATTGAGTAGTGTTGTGTTCCTGGCGTTGAGTAAGGTTGCCAGAGCTCTTTGAGGATTCGCTGCGCGGACAGCGGTGGACACGGCGTGCTGGTACGGCGGTCAGGGAGATCTGATGAAACGGCTGATCTATTACAAATAAAAAAAAACGCTAGTGATATCAGACTATCGATATTATTTTACTTTCGATAATTTCGATCATTAGTACTTTCTTTCGCCGTGTTTGTTGTTCTGATTTTCGTTTTTTACAACAAAGAGATTGTCGAGACCTTATGCCAGGGGAAAACCAATAAAAGATTTTCGTGAGTAAGTTAATTAAATTTATTGTAATTTTTGATTTGTTACCACTTTTTACAATTATATGCTAATATTTTCTATATCACTGCACTATTTTATTCGGTAATTACCACAAATTACCGAATTTCTGACTTTTTTGCTGTCGGTACCAAAATATAATTTTGAGGCCAAAATGTAATCTCCTCTATTTTATTACATCAATGATGCAATATTTAAGCGTGATATGACGAAATTCACTATTTCTGTGTTTACTGCATACCAATATAAGTTATATAATTTCGTAACTAAGATAAACTTGAGTTGAGTCTAGATCCTTCAATATAGATGGAGGACGTGACGCTCATAAAACGCCCACTATTGTAGCGATCGTAAAATATTTTCCAATACTTGTTTCCCTTGTGAATCATACAAATAGGATATCAATATCCGACGGTGATATAACGGGAAAATCACAGTTAATAGAATCCTTTAAATAAACTGTGATTCAATTTGAAACTTGACGCAAGATTTGGTAAATCTCGTGTATCCCAAATAAAAATATAAGTTGGTACCTGGTATATTAATAAAATTAAATAAGGCCCATCAATTTCTATGCTCCAATCCAAGCAATCTGCTTTCTCTCTTCTTTTTTCCAAATTGGCAATTCGTTCTTCCAAAAGGTGAAGACCATTTGTTGCCATAACCCGGTTTTTTCATTGCTTACAGTTGAAAACGTACAGTGCTATAGGATTGTTATTTTATTTTATTATAAGGTTCAGAAGAGAGGCGGGATATGATTTCTTTTGTTGGGCATTATCATTATAATATATAAAAATAATAAAGATAGGTAGATAAAATAATAATATGTAGTAATAGAAGGTATATAGTAAATAAAATAATGTAATATATATAATATATAAGGAGATATTATGATATTTCAGGAACTTTACAATACATTGAGTATATTTTTTGTTTTTTAAAGAAAGAACAGATATAAGGTCACAAGAAAGAGGAATTTAATAGAATGATAGAATACTATAGAGAGGTAAGGAATTGTAAATTGGACAAGAAAATAAGACGTGACTTAAATCTCCTTCCTCATCTCCACAGTCACAGGTAGAAAACGATTTCACGTTTATCCTGGCTAAGTGGGCAGCAGTGCAGCAGTGACCAAAGCGCATACGGGAAAGAACTGATGATATTTTTTTAGGCAAAATCAACTGCGTAAACCACGGTTTTAATTTAATTTTAGGTCGAAGATCACTGTAAAATCTCCCTTTATTACGAGAAGATTCTTGCCAAAATGCATGCCATTGCTCGATGAGGTACAGTCGAGAACAGTTTACTAAATCGTAACTAAAGGTATTATTATTAAATTTACCTTGATTCGCCGCCAATTTTGTGCTTTCTCTCTTCTCACATTTTTTATCACTTATCAATATTTTATTATTTTTAAAAAAACCCCAATCACGTCTTTTTGTGATCAATCCTCACAAAAACTATCCCTTGACATCTTTTTCATTTTCTCTGTATGTCAAGTCAATCCTTCAAATCAAAATTTTCAGAGTAAAAAGGCCGGTATGTCAAGTTTCAATCTCTTTGGCAAGAAATATATGGATATAGAAATTACAAAAATTTGGAAGTAATAACGCAAAAGGAGAACTAAAGCTATTTACAGATTAAAAATACATATCTAAGCAAATCACTTGCTACAAGATATAATACTATACTGGTAAACAAAAGAGAATAAAGGTAAACTCTCCTTAGCATCAACTACCTGTTCCGTTTTAGCATTCACATATGATAGAATGACAGCTGTCAAAAAGTAGCGCAGAATACCCAGTTCCCGACATGGGTGGTAGCAATGTTTCGTAGCACAGCTCTATGCATGCCATTGCTTAATGCAGCTCTCATTGGTGAGATATGCGAAATGCAGTTATTCCTGACTTTCTCGATCCAACATTCTTATACAAACAATAGTCAGGAAACGACAATGAATTAATGTAACTATTTTGGACCTTAAGACGCGATTATTTAAACTCAAATAAAATATGTGGGTTCGCCAGTGTTCTTTATTGACTCAAATAAAATTGAATTTATATAGCTAGGACATAGTAGTATTTCTTTTAAGACTATATTTTAAATATAACTACGAATGAAAAACATTTACCAAAGACTTGGCAGCAAGATCTTATGACTTTAGCCTGTCCTTAGGAAGAATGAAAAAAAAAACACTCAAAATTAAGGTTATTTACAAAATTTGTTTTGGTCGGTCGTACCATTTGTGGTTTTTACATTTTATGTATACTCAAAATTTGTGATATATTTAACTGCGAAATGTTACCAATTTTATTAAAGAATATTGAAAATATTTGTCGACGACAAACTTATAATTTATTCAAATATCGATCATTCGGTAGGTGTTCATGTGCGGTACGAAGGTACCTACTTATTTAAAGCCTTGTTCTTATGACTTCTTTATATAAGTAGCCAAGCAATTAACTAAATTTAATCTTAATTTTAAGTCAATCGTCGCGTGTAAACACTAAATTTAATTTTAAGTTGCAAGTTAACGATTAATGATCTAATGGAAAGTTGTTTAGGATTTGTTCTAATTTTTCGGATAAGTAACTGCATCCCTCACCGTCTCTCTCCTTCCTGAGCTTTTTTCTCTTAACCAAGGAAATTCATAATATCTTACAGTTAGTTTTCTGATTAAATGTAATACTTAGATGATAACGCACAAAGCATTACAGTATCGGTTTTAAGGATCATATTTTCAACTTTTGACAGTATATAATTACCAGCTTCTTCCAAAATCTGCAGAGCAGACAAATATTCTTTTTGGTCTTCCCCTGACAATTCCATAAACCAAACTGCACTAGCACTAAAATTGTCTCTTCTGCTTATCCACTTTCATTGCTAAAGTAATTTTTTCCTATTTTTTTTTTTTTCTTTTTTTATTTCATAATTTACCTCATTTACAATGCAATTTAAGATGAATTTTTTTGGTCTATCAAGTTAAAATTTACCGTGTGCTTTATACATATTAGGTAAATAAAAAAAAAGAATCCATTCATTAATTCACTTATTTTCATACAATTTAAGATTTTTTGATGATTTTCTTGTCCCTCATGTGGTTCTGACCTCAAAATTGGTTTTTTTTCTTAAGAACTAGTCTTTTCTGTTGATTTTTGCATTTCTTTTTTTTTACAAGGGGATGCTTTATTGATCAAATTTTTTTATGCGAGAGTAGCTTGTGCCCAACAAGTAAATATTAACCATGTTTTTTCCTTAGTTCCCCAATCAATTATTGGTACAAACAATATACATTTTCATACTAAAAGTGGCATAGGCATTAGAATAAACCTGCACAATTCTTTTTATAATTCTTTAAATTAGTTTTTAAGTGTAACAACTTTTTTTTTACTTAGGAAATGTTTTTATAAAGATATAATGATAATGATATACAGTAATACCCCGACTTACACTACCTCGACATACGCGAATTCGGATTTACGCGATTTTTCAGGCTCAGATGTGTAGTGCGAAATCGACGCATAGGTACAAGAAAATAACGATTTTGTGTGTTTTGCGATGACCTAAGATGTATACTAAGTACTAAGGCATCCAAACGAAGTAGAACCGACTCTTTTACTTCAAACAAGAAAAGAAAAACATTATCTTTGAAGTGTAAACTTAACATTATTATTATAAATTATTGACTTGTCAGACGGCTTTGTTAGATCTTATGAAACCTTCTACATCAAAATAACTTCAGATTGTGTTTATTCGGATTCAGATTTGTCATATCTACAATTAGTTACACATTTATTTCCTTAATTATTGTTTTATTTAGTCTCCGGTCCCAATTAAACATACTTTGTATGTCTTTATATGCAAAATTGTACCCCGACTAACGCAAATTCGACTTACACGGATAGCGCTTGGTCCCACCCATCGCAGAAGTCCGGGGTATTACTGTATATCATTATAAAGACTTTATGGCTGCTCTGCAAATTTTTAGCTCTTTTTTTAGGGATGGAAATTATTGTTTTAAAGGCTGATGTATTTAATACCTGCAGGTACAGGCATGGCCTGGGTCAGTTGTGGGGCAATTTTTGATGACTATGTTTGCACAGTTTCAGCTCACATTAATTTTTACCATTACACTACTATACTAACATTATAAATATCTATGTATCAAAAAAATGTTGTTGAATAAAGTTTGTCTATCATTTGCGTTAATACAATATTACCAGGGTAGTTTCATTTAAAAAAATAAAAAAAGTGTCGAAAGAAGATTTACATAAGTTCCACAACAACAAAATGAGGAATTGACTTAAAAGTACTCTGGCTGTCTGCCTTAACCCTTAAGACGTTGAATACCAAGCAAAATATGGCAGTTAGTCATTTGAGTCATGGGGGACACCGGTGGGCCGCCCTATAGTGAACCATTCAGGCCACAAGCTATGGTGCACTAAAAATGACAGAAACTGCTAAAGAAGTGACCCTTGGCCCTGCAAAAGGACCATAACAGCTTGGTTTTTGAATATTTAAAAAAAAAACGAAATATTTTATTAGAAAATGTAGCAGGGAGATAGCTGTTTGGTGCTCACGTGTTAAGGTTCCGTATGTGGTGACGGGGTCCTATCCCTAGTGTTATAGGTTGGCTGAGGTGCGAAAGTAACACGCCTGTGACGTGTATGTGTAGGTGATGCGCGCGGTGACGTAGGCGGTGACATATGTGGTGATGTATGCGGCGATGAATGTGGTGACGTGAGTGTGTGTACGGTGTAGGTACTTCGTGGTTGCTGCCGCGGATTAGACTCGATGCATATATCTATTGTGGTCTAACGAGTTGCACCATTGGCACCTACCTCTTGTTAGGCAATTGTTTAGGCTGTGCTCACGTAGGCACGTGTACAGCCACATATTGCAATTCAGAGCCCATCCGTGGCATTGGACTGGACTAAGAAACAAAAATTGATCACACCTAAACAGAGTGTTGCACTTGCGGTTACTATGACAATAATAGCATCCAGTTGACCACTGGGTGCGTCTGGAGTCGAAAGCGGAAGGTTGCGGCGGTTTGTAGGCTGCGGTAGCCATCTGTGCGGGATTACCCATAGGGTCGGCCCTGTCGGTCGAAGCAATCACATGTGCGGATCGGATTCGGCCTTACTGGAGAGTCAGATGCCGGCGATGAGTAATTTGTCGGACGGGGTTGGAAACCAGTTATTTGGATGAGTTAACACTGCTCATCAAGGACCTCGATCATCCAGTCAAAAGTCGGTAGGTCTTTTGTTGCTGCGGAGCCATATTACGAATCAAAAATGGTTCGGATCCGGTTCAGTAGTTTTTTGAGGGTCAAACAAACGAGTAGGTATGACGATTATTCGGTGGGCAGGCCTAGTTGCTTGAGCGCGCGGGCCGCTTCAAGTAGCGGGTTGTACAGGTCGGCTCTAAGCTCTTGGCCACTTTTAAGTAGAGGCAGCAGATCAATTTCCTATTGTTGTAATATATATTAATAACAGGTTCCATAAAAAATTATTAATAGTACGCCATTCGGAGATAAGATCTATTATTTAGATGCATATTTGATTTTATTATATAGTCTTTAAATTTGTTATGGAGCTATTTTTAGTGTAGTTAATTTGCTTTTTAGCGTAAAAATAGAATGATTTTACCTACCATTAAAATCCTTATTGTGGTCCTGGAGTCCTCTCCGGGTTGTGAGAGAGCTTGGTTGTGATTTTGATGCATGAATTTGCTTTTTAGCGTAAAAATAGAATGATTTTACCTACCATTAAAATCCTTATTGTGGTCCTGGAGTCCTCTCCGGGTTGTGAGAGAGCTTGGTTATGATTTTGATGCATGATTAGATACCTTAGTCAAAAACTTATTAAATAATACATCTTAGTTAAACTGGTTGAAAATCGTAGACGAAACTAAACTTCATTTAATACCTTGATCTTTTTAAATTATTTTATTATATTTCTCTTGAATTCCCTATTTTAATATTTTTTTGAAAATTCCAAAAATTAAAATAAAGACATTCATTGCATACAAAAACAAAATAAAACATAAATAGTGATTATATATGTAGCCTAGTAGTTTTCTAAAGTGCTAGACTGTAAACTCAGAACGTAGACTACGGGCTACAGTGCATGAACACGTTTTAAAATCTCTTCTATGAGTTTGGCAGGCGATTGAACGGTATGTTGCTTAGAGTCTACGCTAAACTACAGAGGGGTTTTTAATGTCGGCATCCTGTAGTATTTTACATTACATTTTTCATACCAACGATACAACGTGTTCAGTTAATAAATAATGCCAAATTTGACTTCAGATCATCAGATGCAAGGGGATTTATACGTAACCATAACACGATACTCAATTTCATTATCTCTAGCTAATTCTTGTCGGTGGGAGGTGCTTTCCGTATAAGCATTAAAAAAAAAAAAACATGCAGTGAATGTAATAGAGAAACCTTGACTGAAAATATTTCCAGAAGTTAAAACTAATGGAAAAATCGCTCCAATGCAAAAACAAATTGTGCCCAGGCGGAACCGTTTCAATAATTCTGCCTTGCTCGTTTCCTTTTAACGTTCTAAAGTATGAAAATAAAGAAATTACATAACAAAGATGGAAATATTATTGATGTATTAAATTTACAATCTACCTCAAGCACGGTGATATGAGTATAAGTATGGACCACTGTTAGTCACTAAAGCGACATTTTCTTCCGTCAAGTTTTTCATTCATTCAAGAAAAGAAACTCTGTCCCCAAATCAGCATGCTTCCTGTTTCGACTGCACGACATTCAACGGGGGATGTCCACACATTGTTTATGTTTACTAAGTAATACTGATTATTCTGGATTTGTAGTGGGTCACAAAAGGCATTTGCGCGGAGGTTTGCTAGCCAGAACGTTCGCTCCCAATTTTGCTCCCAATCTCAATTAAATACGCCAAGGTACTAAACTACGTACCTTAACTATCGAGGATGATAGAGGAAAACTAAGGCCAGCTGGTGAGGCTGTTGGTATTGGTGGTCTTCACACATCATAGGATCATGTGATCTTGCTCGGAGGCAGATAGGTAAATCTCCTGAAAAGTTTCTCGCACAGCGTGTGAAAACAGGTATCATTTTGGTAGAGGATTTCCTCTGTATTCGACGTTCCTTTAGGGTATTTAAAGCCATTTGTCCTTTATTCCACTATCCGGCCATCTTCTCCGGCACTGACCGTATGTTGACTGGCACGACCAATTCACAAAATATGGTCTCCCTACAGGGGAATCCCTCCTGGGTGAGTGCAGGTTCTGATCACTCGTCAAATACAGCCTTTCTAGAAGGGACTTTCACCTCCTGAAATAATACACGGCCAGAATACAAATGCTGTAAAATTCAGACTTCCTAGGAGGGACTTTACCCTCCTGGAAGAATGCACGGCCAGAATACAAATGCTGTAAAATTCAGACTTCCTAGGAGGGACTTTACCCCCCTGGAAGAGTGCAAGCTCTGATCACTCATCAAATTGAACCTTTCCTGAAGAGACTTTACCCCCCTGGAAGAATGCACGGCCAGAATACAAATGGTGTAAAATTCAGACTTCCTAGGAGGGACTTTACCCTCCTGGAAGAGTGCAAGCTCTGATCACTCGTCAAATTGAGCCTTCCTAGGAGACTCTTTACTATCCTAGAAGAATGCACGGCCAGAATACAAATACTGTAAAGTTCAGTCTCCGATCACTCATCAAATTAAGCCTTTCTAGAAGGGACTTTACCCTCCTGAAAAAAGCACGGCCAGAATACAAATGCTGTAAAATTCAGACTTCCTAGGAGGGACTTTACCCTCCTGGAAGAATGCACGGCCAGAATACAAATGCTGTGAAATTCAGACTTCCTAGGAGGGACTTTACCCTCCTAGAAGAGTGCAAGCTCTGATCACTCATCAAATTGAGCCTTTCCAGAAGGGACTTTACCCCTTCTGGAAGAATGCACGGCTAGAATACAAATGCTTTAAAATTCAGACTTCCTAGGAGGGACTTTACCCTCCTGGAAGAGTGCAAGCTCTGATCACTCATCAAATTGAGCCTTTCCAGAAGGGACTTTAGCCCCCTGGAAGAATGCACGGCCAGAATACAAATGCTGTAAAATTCAGACTTCCTAGGAGGGACTTTACCCTCCTGGAAGAGTGCAAGCTCTGATCACTCGTCAAATTGAGCCTTCCTAGGAGACTCTTTACTATCCTAGAAGAATGCACGGCCAGAATACAAATACTGTAAAGTTCAGTCTCTGATCACTCATCAAATTAAGCCTTTCTAGAAGGGACTTTACCCTCCTGAAAAAAGCACGGCCAGAATACAAATGCTGTAAAATTCAGACTTCCTAGGAGGGACTTTACCCTCCTGGAAGAATGCACGGCCAGAATACAAATGCTGTAAAATTCAGACTTCCTAGGAGGGACTTTACCCTCCTAGAAGAGTGCAAGCTCTGATCACTCATCAAATTGAGCCTTTCCAGAAGGGACTTTACCCCTTCTGGAAGAATGCACGGCTAGAATACAAATGCTGTAAAATTCAGACTTCCTAGGAGGGACTTTACCCTCCTGGAAGAGTGCAAGCTCTGATCACTCATCAAATTGAGCCTTTCCAGAAGGGACTTTAGCCCCCTGGAAGAATGCACGGCCAGAATACAAATGCTGTAAAATTCAGACTTCCTAGGAGGGACTTTACCCTCCTGGAAGAGTGCAAGCTCTGATCACTCGTCAAATTGAGCCTTCCTAGGAGACTCTTTACTCTCCTAGAAGAATGCACGGCCAGAATACAAATACTGTAAAGTTCATTCTCTGGTCACTCATCAAATTAAGTCTTTCTAGAAGGGACTTTACCCTCCTGAAAGAAGCACGGCCAGAATACAAATGCTGTAAAATTCAGACTTCCTAGGAGGGACTAATGTACCAAAAAATATAAATAGACTATATTTATAAATATCTTGAAAGGTAGATTCTTTCATTTTAATCCTGTTAATTGTACATTTTGCCCTGAATACTAATCTTCTTTTTCAAAAGGATTGTTTCGAAATGTTAAATGTAAATTATTCTGCTTTGCTACTCTTTTTTTATCCTATCAAACAGTTCTAAAGTCACATAAGTAACTATTACTAATTGCCCTCGGAATCCTTAGAACGTTTGAAGACCGGTTACTGAAGCTACAGAGTGACTGATAAAATCTGTGAAAGTACTAACCTGAGCACTCAATATACCAAACCTCGTTTGCCACATGTTATTCTTGACAAGCACTTGGCTTGTCCGACGGGAGTGTCGGCGCAGTAATTGGAGCGACCGAGCGCTCGCTGTCGCGCCGCTGTGGCCTGCCGCTAGCTTGACAATGTTGGCGAGCTAAACTGCTGCGATACTGCTGGAACCGGTGCGGCGCTAGCGTGGCCAGCCCAAATTTGAGGGATCCGCACTTGCTTGATCGCGGTCTTTGAACACGACATTACACGGGACTCCGCGGATCTCCAGAGAATAGTCTATTGCGAAAGCGACGCCAAACGGCTTAACTATTGTCACAGAATCTCGGTTACTTAAAATAACACTTTATTCTTAACTATTATCAATATTTTAATTCCGTAACCGATTTTAATTTGCGAGGCGGTACCGATGCCGACAAATTCCAACGACGCAATGACGAAAAGAAATGGTGCACACTGGTAAGTAGACGGTGAGCGGGAACATTCGTTTGACTTCGCGTGTACGCGACAGTGGCGCCACGAAATGGACAGAATTGAGGCGGAAATGCATCAAATTCACAACCATGGTCTCTCACAACCCGGAGAGGACGTAGGGGCCACAATATCAAATCACAGCCTTTTAGCTTATCAGGGCGGCGTATGTGTTGAATTTTGGAAAAGACCACCAAAAATAACTTCGAAATCATAGCAAAGAAAATGCCTCGCTAAAACAGCACAATTATGAGTTGTAACAGGCAGAGGCTACAATCCTTTCGAAACTACTTGAATAACGAAAAATCTTTTCTGGAACCATTCTAACATAGGACTGCATTTATCTTCTTGTAATGCTTTTAACTCTTCTTGTTCCTATAATAATAAAAGTTATTAAGTAGTAAGGAATCCTGATTGTTATTTCAGGATATAAACTTTGACATCGATTTTCCGTCTTAATTTTAATTTTGTTTGCTTTTGGTAAGAGGCGGTCTACAGTTTTAAAATAAAATTTATTTAGTTACGGGTTTTGTACCCCCAAACGTAAATACGCCCATGAAGACGTATACGACAGGTTTTGATGATATTGATCAGTGAGTAAATAACTCATTTGTATGAAAATGTATCTTGAAAATGCTGGGTGGGTATGGGCAGTGACAACTGACAACACTTGTGTTACTTAAGACACTGCGGCGGGGGCAAGACTGTTATTTATTTATGCTGTGTTAATAGCATAATTTAAGGAATAAAATATTGTTTCAGCCACCCGTAAGAGATTTTATCGTGGCACTGGAATTATCCAAAATGAAAACAAATGGGAGGTGACATTGGATCAAAGGAGATTAAAAACGCCTAATGGTCGAGTGATGACTGTTAACAGTGAGCCGCTAGCTCGCGCCATTGCAGCTGAATGGGATGCCCAAAGTGAAACTATTTCACAGCCAACCATGCATCTGGTTTGTTGGTAGATGACTATGCCTAGAACAGCAGACAATCTGTCTCTTTACCAATACAACTAAAAGTTTATAAAATCAGTAAAATAAACAGGCTAGCACCTAGCAATAAGGCATAGAAATAACACATATGGGGGAGGTCTACGTGCAGCAGTAGACGTCTCCTGGCTGAGACGACATACATACATACACCCTTTATTATTATTTTCAGCTAGTTGGATAAAAGTGCCTCCTAATTTATTAAATAGTATGTGCCGCGATCAAAGTGCACCAAAAGTTTTTAAGACCAGTAAAAAAACAGCCGAATATTTTTCTGCTAGTTATGTGTGGCTTTTTGTTAGTTTTTGGTTACAGGAATTATTTCTTGTAACAATTCCGGTAACTTGTCGAGAGTTGAACTAATCTACCATTTATTTTATTTTACTGTATAACTAGGTACATTATAATGCAAAAAATATGTATTTATTTTTGTTTGTTGCAGACAGCATTATGCAACACTGCATTAGACAACCCTGGAAAGTTAACGTCACATGATATTGTTAGCTATATTCTAGAATTCCTCTCGACCGACACGCTCTTATTTTATTCAGACGTAAGTTTTTTTTATTTATAGAAGTGCTGATTATGAGTTCACATCTGCTTGTGTCTGTCTATAGTAGGTCATTTTGACCTAAAAGCGATTAGATATTTTTAAGCATAACATATTTAGGGTTTTTCTGTGTAAGCAATAACTAAAATGTATTGTTTTTAATGTTTATTTATCAATTGTCTTGAAATTTGAAAAGATACTCTGTTTTATGATATCGGTCGAAAGGGAGCATCATTCCTGAGGATCAGTTTTTTATAAATAACATCGTATTTTATATCCCTCGTCTATCTATATCCATCCATCCTCGATTTTCATCGTACATTCACAGTTTAAGTACTATCAACCAGAAATCTGTGTATCCACCTTAAAGACGACTTTGGCTTGCAGTCACCGATGTCCTATTAGCTGGGTGCCGTATTTTTATTGTTTTGGTTAACCAATTAATTAATAAAATAGGTTACGTCAACGCATTACTTGCAAACGAAAAAAGGCCTAAAAGTGGATACCCAAGTTTCGGGCTGATAGTACATCTATTATAACTAATATCAACTAAAGCAGTTGCAGTATCTTTATCAATTCTGTGACCTATAAGTTGCAAATATTATTAAAAGAAAATATGTCTAGAAATTTAAATATTTTTCATTTAAAAATTCATTAACACTGTAATAAGCTTTATTAACTAAAAATTTTGATGTATATATATACTTTTAATCCAAATGTCCGGCTAAACTGAGTGGCCTGTTCGGCTTTTCAGTTTTAAGACCTGGTAACTCTATTTACGGTCATTTTTTTTTATTTTTTTTTTATACCCTTAAGGTGGCAAACAAGCTTACGGTCCGCCTGATGGTAAGCGGTCACCGCAGCCTATGGACGCTTGCAACACCAGGGGTATCACTTGCGCGTTGCCGACCCTATCATTCATTTAAGTTTTGGTTCCAAAAAGACATGTTTACTTATTTTATTTGAACATCCATTGTTGTTATTACATGGTTTTGCTCTCCACAATCCTTAAGTAATCAGGAGTCCAGGGGTAACATCTAGAATCTCAGACTTTTAGAACAAGGTGTCGCATAATGATGTAGGTGTTCTCATTTTTTTTTCTGAACTGACTATGCAGTCGGCTGTTGCAGCCATTACTGCTTCACCCGGCTTTTGGAGCGAGACTCTGAAGGAGTCTCAGCCCATATAGCGCCCAACGCTCAAGGGTTGTCGCTCTTGGGGTCGTCCCTTCGACCGGCGTAGGCCTCGAACCCGAAGGTGAGTCAGCGCCAGGAGGGGAGTTCCCCATTACGCGGTTGCGGTTGCGATTGCGATTGAGTGGGGGCGAGAAGCCCCGGAACTCCGGATAGCGAGATCATTGTCTGGTGCAGTTAGTACGTGCCAAGGCCGCCTCTGCCGTTAGTACGTGCCAAGGCCGCCTCACAATTGTTTTTCAACCGTCGGTCGGAGGGGTGGGTTCCCATTAGCACCTTGTAAAACATAAAGACAAAGATTTTGAAGTCGCAATATTGTCCGCGCCGTGTGAAATCAACACAGCCTTTATTCATTATAAAAAGGAAATCGGATGTGAAAGCTTATACCTATCCTGAAATAATAATAGCCATGAAGATTACTTAGTACTTAATAACTTTTTTTTTATAGGAACAAGAAGAGTTAAGAGCATTACAAGAAGAGAAATGGAGTCCTATATTAGAATGGTTCCAAAAAAGATTTAACGTTATTCAAGAAGTTTCCAAAGGATTGGAGCCTCCGCCTGTCAGAACTGATACTCGTGCTGTTTTAGCGAGGCATTTTCTTTCCTATGATTTCGCTGCCCTGAACGGTATGTTATTTTTCATGAGCCTTTCTAAAATTGAACATTTACGCTGATAAGCTAAAAGGCTGTCAAATTCGATATTCTTACGCTAATAATCGAATTAACTAAATGGGACTCAGAATCTTTTTGCATTTCGCGTAAACAAAAATGACCTTGACCAGTGTCCATTGGTTACATTGAAGGTTCTCAAACATTTTTCATTAATTGAATAAATGCTATTTTTTTCTACAGCAGTTCTTCATTCAATTCAGTAATGTAATGTATTTCATACTATTTTGACTTTGCGATTCGATTGCTTTTCAATGATTATCTTGATTTAATGTCTTTGGTAAACTTGCGTTTCGTAACAATGATTTTTTGACATGTTTAGTTTGGCAAAAAGTACACATATAATATAAATAAATTAAGTCGGGTTTCCTGCTTGTGATTAGCCTAAACATTACACAAAAACATCTACACAACTGTAGATTGTATTGTATTTTGGATTGATTGTATGATAGTGTTGTCGCTGCACATTTTTGTTGTTAAAACTTTGTTATTGTTAATGAAAACATTTTTTTGCTTTCTACACTCGACGGAAAACTTCGTGCAGGATTACGCATCCAAGAGAATGTACAGCCAGATATTACACAGCCAATATTGTACGCCGCCGGAATAGGTGTACAAGGATTTCAAGTACTGGCTGCGTAGTACTGGTTGCGTAATTTACATACATATTGTACGGCCGAGGATTACGGGACCACGGATTTCGTGTACATGTACTCATGGTTTGGTATTCCTGGCTGCGAATTATCGGTATTGTCCGACCAAAAAATGTACAGCCACGGATAACGAAGCCAGTACCATAGACAAGAAAATATCAAAGTTGTGTTTTGTTTCAACGCATTATGTGCATTAGGTTGCACAAACGTGAGACATTGGATATATTAGTTTAGTAATTTAAAAGCGACAATCACTATCATCTATACATTCTATTAGGGCTATGGTTAAGCCAAAAAGTACAGAAAAGGTAGTTAGTCGTTTAAAGAATATTTTATTCTATAAAGATGCTTGAAATTGCCCGGAAAAAAATGATAGAAAATTCATCTAGATCTCTTATCTGTTTCAACCTTTTATTTTTTCACGATAATTGATGGTGTTGGTATAGGTTTGTTTAGGATTATTATCTCTCTTATAATAATACGAACAATTTTCGTGCATAGAGAATAAATACTATGGCATAAAACGCATCAGAGGGGAATGAAACGAATATAGAATCATAGACAAAACCAAGGTTATTTGCTAAATTAAAAAAAATGTTTCTTTGTACACGTAATCCACGTACAATACTGTTCCGTACAAATTTTGATCAGTCAATATTGTACAACCAAATAATGTACAGCCAAGGATTACGTGTACATGTTCATGAAATACTGTCTGTAAAATTCTTGCAGCCCAATTTTTGGTCGTACAATCTCGGTACGTGTCAATATTGTACAACCAGGATTACCCGACAACGGAATACCCGGCACAGGAATTGGAATCCGGTTTGTTTGTACAAGTAATCCGTGGCAGTAAATTACACGGTTGGGTAATGTAGGGACTCGTTCAAATATAACTATTAACCTTAAAACATCTGATCGATAACTAATGCTGCGCTCATGGCTTTATTACAGCAAGTTGGATAACTTTCTTGAGTTAAAATTGATAGTGGATGGGAGAAAAAATTAGATGCATCTCAAGTAGAATTCTTTCCAAAATTATTGAAAATGACATAATAACGACTTCTTCAGCTATAAATAGCCAATATATTTTTAAGGTTTTTTATTTAACAATATAACAATAAAATGTATATGGATAATGTTGTTATTTATTGGTGACTAAAGTTAGCGGTCTGCCAACACAACACACAAATCAAACATTGAGCTCATTTAGCCCATTCGTTACTTGTATTTCGTAACTTGTAGTCCGATGCTTTCTACTTTATTAATTGTATTTCTGGATATATTGCTCAGATTTGTTTGTCGGTTTTGCTGTAAAGTTTTTTTTGATAACATTATGATGCGGACGCTGTACGCCTCTATACGTTGCCATAAAATCAAGAAGTGCGAGGGAATAATAGGGCAATGTTTTTTAGATATTCACAAATAACTTTTATTCTATGGAAACCCTAATTTGATTCGTGTGCAACACGCACTTGGCCAGTTTTATTATTTTCTTAAATGTTGGCAGTATTTATATGTAAGCACACGTTCTCTGTGTTTTATCAGCCATTTGTTTTGGAGTGGAAGCCCTGAAGTCGCCGATTCTAATGTTGGCATGCATAGAAAGACGTTTGGAGTCTAAGGATGCTGCTCTGCTTGCTCGGTTAGAGGAAGAATTTCAAGTAAGTTAATTTACATTTCCTTTTACCCTAGCCCATCCCTCCCAGCATGCTTTTTTTTATCAAAAGCTTTCTATTTTCAAGGCTGGCCTCGCTTCTCTTTAGACTAGTACAACAAAACTGTCAGTATTGCGCAGGGTCGAAAGTGGATAGTGAAAGTCAGACTTTTGGACCGTATTCAGTAGAAGTTTTCTTTTTTAGGTTTCCGTATCTCAAAGGAAAAAAAGTAACCCTTATAGGATCACTTTGTTGTCCGTCTGTCTGTCAAGACTTTAAAGGGGAGGTGATTTACTAGAAAATCTGAAATATATATTGTATTATTTATAACAAGAACTCCCTATATCAATTTTCAGAACTACAAAACTACAAAATTAGCGATAGTCTCATACTGACTTCTATCCCCTAGTGTAAGGGGCTGGGGAGGTAAAAGTTCCAAGTTTTAGAATTTTTATGTTGTTTGTCTACTAATACTAGCTAACTTCCCAATTTTAGCTTTTTAGGACTTTAAGAAGTACCCTAAGAATTTTGATAATCATCGGTACGTGAGAGACGAAATCGGGGTTTTTTAGATATCAATAAAATCTAAAGTATAAGAGCTATGTCATTGAAACTTTTAATGTTTTATAAGTCCGCTATTGACATCTTATCCTGAGATCCTGTTTATCTAGTATAATCCAAACCCAAGTTATGAGGGTTCAAAAAAAACGACAAAGCGTTTTGAGAAAAGGCAAGTAGTGCCTTTGCGCTTCGCTTGGCTTGCCTTGGCGGTGGCACTACCGTGCCCCCAAATATAGAGGGTGGCCAAATTACTATACTCAAACTAAATTTTTCGTTTTTATGTAATATATTTTTATTAAAAGGATTATACACAGTTCAAGACCACCACTTTTGACGGTACAATTTTTTTTATATAAAAAGTGTGGACTAAAAAAATCAAAGAAAAGAAAAATTCAACTAGTAAAAAATGTCATTTTAAGATAATTAAACATTTCAGCACTAGTAAAATGGTCATAATACGCATTTTGAGCATACCTCGATTGTGTAAAAATACTCAAACTGCCGGAGGAAATTTTACAAATATTATATAAGCACCAAACTTAATCTTTTTTTAGAGCATAACCAAAAAAATAATATGAATTGAAGTAGAGTATTAATTGACATAAATGTTTAAAATTCTTATAAATAAATTTTCATTAAAACCCGTCTGTTTCTAAAAAAAATCGTTTCTATATAATTTCCCGACGAAATTCGAAGTGACGGACATGATGGAACGATAATGGCTCTTTCTATTTTCGCCAATTGTCTACGGAGCTCTAAAGTGTTCGTTGGCTATACCTATGAGAATACTGCATGGCCTCTTATAATGTAATTAGTCTTCATCATTACGGTTCCGTAGCAAATTGGCAAAACCGAACCTCTCTACTCTAATTTCGTCATTTCCGTCAGTTCGTATGTTACTGCTTTATAATTCCGGCGTTGCTTTAATTTTATGTAATTTAACAGTAAGGTGTCTTATTTGCCGCCAACGCCATACAGTTTTGTAAATTAATTTTTTTCGCGCACTTCGTTGTGGTGGATA
Source organism: Apoda limacodes (assembly GCA_946406115.1). Taxonomy (NCBI): domain Eukaryota; kingdom Metazoa; phylum Arthropoda; class Insecta; order Lepidoptera; family Limacodidae; genus Apoda; species Apoda limacodes. The sequence continues at coordinate 11,600,181 of OX291545.1, forward strand.
GGTTCCAACGAAATCGTCAAAATTCTTTTTTGAGATACTCAAATATATACTTTAAGAGTTTTTAGCTTTTAAATTAGAAAAATGTGTTCCACTCCTACTTTTCAAGCGTAAAAAATCACTATTTAACTTTCAATGAAAATTGTTTTTAAACATAATTTCACATGTTTTTTAGGGTTCCGTACCCAAAGGGTAAAAAAACGGTACCCTATTACTAAGACTCCGCTGTCCGTCCGTCTGTCACCAGGCTGTATCTCATGAACCGTGATAGTTAGACAGTTGAAATTTTGACAGAAGATGTATTTCAGTTGCCGCTATAATAGCAAATACCAAAAAACAGAATAAAATAAATATTTAAGGGTGCTCCCATACAACAAACGTGATTTTGATATTGATATCGGCAACAGGTAGACGCTTCAATTTTCACAGAATAATTAGTCATCTGTATTAAAAATAAATATTAAATTAAAATAAAACAAATATTTAAAGAGGCTCCCATACAACAAACGTCATTTTTTTGCCGTGTTTATAGAACCAGAACCTTTCGTGCGCGAGTGCGACTCGCACTTGGCCGATGTTTAAGATTCTATTTTTACGAAACCCTAAATTAATACGTGTACCTACATGTACTTAGCTGGTTTTTTACACATATAACAGGCTTAACTTTTAGTTGTTTTTTTCTAACGTCTTTTGAAATGGTTAGTTAAAAGTAAGCATTTTTCATATCTGAGTTAGGAAAATCAGTATTCTTGGACATTGACCCTATTTCGACCTCCTGTAAAATAATACAGATCTCATTTTTCTTGATGCCAGTACTTATATGTATTCATGTGAATTTATAATTCAGGTTAAAATTCTTAATTATTATTGCCTTTTAACACTTTATACTTTACTAAGTTCGTAGTACTTACTTAGTCAGCTCCTGTTATTTTCTTGACAGTTGCTGAGGTGGGGCCGCGTACCATGGGCACATGAGCTAAACCAGATGGATCTTACATCGCGAGTGGCGGCGGCATTGCTCGTCATACATTGCGCTGTTGATAGACATACTGCTACAGTGAAATCAAAGCCTGGACAACTGAAACCGCAATGAAATCAATAACGTATTTGAATTTTTTGTATGTCAAGTATTTGTTTCAAGCATTTCTTGAATTCGTTCAGTTAGTTTTTTTTTTGGCTTTTGTTATAAGAAATTGCCAATACCATGCCAGTACCTACTGAAAAATTCAGAGTCGTCAGTATGTGTGTCTATTCGTGTATGTTAATTTGCCAGTTTCATGGCATTTCGATCGGGTAAGCTACATCTATTTAAAAATTTTCTTATACATTCAACATTACGAGTTTCGTCAACATGTTTGTGCTAACATTTATAAAAACCCAGATTAATACATATATTATGTGTTAAAATAGTTTAAGAAAAATTTGTTACAATATTAACTAAAAATATTGCTCTAACATCATACTGGAAGATAGTAGTTGCTTGCAAAGTAATTTAACTCGAGACTATTCTAGAATGAAATTTTTGCATTGATATAGGTATAAAAAGTAGAAAGTTCTATTTTTCATAATATGATCAAAAGTAATAATGCTATCTGTTATTTCTTTTTAAAACGACGTGAAACATAGCGAACTGGCGTAGGCACCTAACGCGTCCAGTAGCCTATTAAGTCTACAGCAGAGCCGGTTGTCTTTGGCATGGTTTTAACGTAATAATTCGCAATGGCTGTGGCCGTATTTCGTTGGTTTGCTTAAAATCATGTAAATTTATTAAAATTCATATTTTTACTTAACCAGTGCGCAATATTTTTCCGCTGAATTTGCGTAAATTGTTTTGTGGTAGTAAAACATGTAAAATCAACACATAAACTATTTAGTGTCAATTCAATGTCAAAAAAATATATTCATTTATAGAAGTAAGTGAATTTTTTACAAAATATTACGTCAGGTGCAAAATTTACATATCTTTCTAACAATATACACACATTAGGTATCTACATATTATTCCAAAGGTACAATTTCGATTATCTGCGAGAAATCGGGTATTTTTGTGTTTGTATAGTGACATTTCATCCATACCGGCTTTCTGACCCCTGACGTGTGACGGGATAGACAGAATGAAATCACTTATAGACGCTGTAACCCGTTCTTACAAAGTTTTATATATATTTATAAATTTATGAAAATGATTTACAGACTATCCTGTTTTCAACTTATGACTAAATCAAACCCAGTTGCTTTAATCGTCAAATGTCACTAATCTTCAATCGGTTCACAATTTTTTTTTCTACCAAAACGAGCCGGCAAGAAACTCGTCAGTAACTCTTAAAAAGCTGTAAGTTTTCAATATATTGAATTATAAATGTATTTTACAATTTTCAAAACACAAGATAATCTAAGAAACTATTCTTAAATATTATTATTGCTTTTTTTAGCCATACAATTGTATCAAAATCAAGTTACCACTTGTATTAAGTTTTGCCTCTAGACTTGAGATGTAAGGAGTCGATCACATTAGTAGGCGGTCGGTTACTTAAAAAACAGTCCCTGTGGTGGCATTCGTTTTTTAGCAATTGCATTTTATATTTAGGTATATAATAGGCAATTAAATAATTAAATATATATATCTAGGTAGGTACTATTTATGTTCTTTAACTTGTTTAGGTGTCGATCTATCAGGTTGCGAACTTACTAACTGCAAATCAAGTTATGCATACGTCTTTTTCTTTCCCTTTCTCTGGTATAAGTACCTACGTCGCATATTCCAAAATTTTTGTACTGTAGTAAAAGTATAAATTGTAATATAATGTCGAGAATTTCTGTTTACTCCACGTGTTAGCTAGAATTAAATTTTTTTTGTTAATAGGATTTTGTAAATATCGTTTTTAATTTAGTTATTTGTTTCATGTTGATAATAAACCTTTAATAAATTCTTGTCTGTGTATTTTTGTTTAATCATGACATGTGGCTTACATTATGTGATACCCTGATTTTATAATAAGAAATAAGTAGTAGAATTTTATATTTTTATTACATTTTTAATTCACTGTACGGAGGATTAAGTGGTGATATTTTTTTTTTTAAATTCCGAAGAATATTAAAAACCTGATATAGGTATTTGTTTCTGAATTCGAAGATAACTTTTAATAATTTTTTTACTCAATATCTGTTTCTTTTCTGCCACTAAATATTATTTTTTAGTTAAGTATCAACTTTGATTAGCCTCAAAGAACTAGACCTAAACTATATAGAGTAACAATTTAGAAAAATAAAGGTAATACGTGAATATGATTTCACAATTCTATATCACTACAACTGTAATGAATGAGAGAAAAGAAATAAAACTTTATCCTTGTTTAATGCAAAATTTTATTTTAAGAGTAGTGATTTTTTCTCTGGTTATATGAATGATTCACAAGCGTTGAGTTTTATTACAAATATAAACATAAATCATATTAAAACAATTTTTGCTGTTCAAAAGTATTTATTTTGGATACATAGTCACTTTAGATGCCTAAATATTAAATATAACACAGAATGTAGTCAATTTTTTTTAATTTTATTAGTTAACAAAAGAGCGCTTCGGTGCCGACACTATAAACAGTAAAAAAATTATTAAACTTCCCAAACAAAAACATAATCTCACTGAATTATAACAAGTAGGTATAATTTCTCGAACAAACTTTATTAACTACACATTATGAAGTATAATTTGTTTATAATTCGAAGTGTTATAACGATCGAAATCGGCAACACGCCAAAAAGTTAGGTCGGGGCGTAAGAATGAAATGAAAATAGCAAAAACCGAGTCGCAAAGTTGTGCTATAAATAGTCGATCGGGTGGAGCGCATTGAAGGGGCATGCACGCGCGTGTCGCTCTCGTCTTTGTGAGACAAACGTGTGTGATACACCTTTATTTACACTATAAAATTTATAAATGAATCTTAGCATTCTTCACTCAGTTGCCATTTTAGAATTTTGTGAGTTTTGGAAAATGTTTTTGGCCGTACGAACGTAGATATGCAAAATCGAGGTTAATATGTTCTAGTTTAGGATTTCGAGTGTTTATCCGTGCGTCATTTGGACAATAAGAACGGGTAAGTGTCTGCATTTGTAATACCTATGTTAAATAAAAACATATTTTGAAACTGTGAAATTACTATTTATTAGGTACTTATGTGGGTTATTAATATTTTAAAATTATATAAATAACAAAGAAATCATATAAGGTTAAAGTATAGGTAGCCTAAAAAATTGTTAAAATTTATTAGGAGGTAAATCTTTATCCTAGTAAGTTAAGATCTCTTTTAGACATAATTATCATAAATTTGGTTTCAAAAAGCTAAAATCAGATTCAGTAATAAGTGAAGTACCCTAATGACAATTGCTAAGGTACAAGGATACCTAGCGTGGAGACAATGGTCATTAAATTAGGTAGTGGGTGACTCAATCGTCAGTCTGTTGTTCCGATGTCCTGAAGATTAGGTCAGAAGTTGCTATTTCGTGTTTCACTCTGTATCCATTTTTATATAAAAACGTAATCTTAGCCTTTTTAATATTTAATTACTTTTTAGTACTTAAATTTTTTTATGTGCTACTTAAACTACTAAATAAATTTCAGTCCAACATTCAAATAAAAATTTACCTTAGGCAGCTAAGCAGTACCTAACCAGTTATCGCTTAAAATGCATTTTTTTTTAAGCCGGTTGAAAGAGGAGGACACAACTCGTTCTGAGCTCAAAAACATTAGTTTTAATTAAGAATTGAAAATATATACAAGCGATCATTTCTTTATATGCAAGAAAATATTATGTTTATCCATTTGTATTTCAGAGGTAATGAGCGGAGACGTAGAGGTGGAGACACCTCGGCCTCGACCCGTGTCCGGTGGTTTGTGGACACTGTTCTCGTGGCTCCGTCGTAACGAGCGTTCCTCGATAGAGAGCCTCTCCAGCGTCGGCTCAGATCGCACGGCCGCAAGCTTCGACTTCCTCGCCCCGGCACACTATCCTGGCCCCGCTCCGCTAGTTCTACCTCCGCCGGGACCTCCTACAGACTCTTACAAAAAAAGAGTTCACGAACGAAACTTGCGGCGACAACACGAACGTGACCTGACGCTTCATCGCAAATACGGCCTTTTGAGGTGCGAAGGTGCAGGGAATTACAACACTTTCAGTTTACCTTCTGTTTGTACCAACAGACGAGACTCAGCTGATTCGGAACGCGAGCGGAGAGCGACTAGCGAGTGTGAACAGCGTCGCACGGTGCATGTTGTAGGAAAACGTCGTGCACCTCCGCCTCCCGCTATCTCCTATAATACGACAACAACTGCTACGCTTACTAGGCGATCTAGAAAGCGGCCGGCGCCTCAACCGCCTACGCGTTGCGTTTACCAAACGCAGCAGATAGAGAATATTATCAAGAAACCCAATAACAATCTAGATATAATAAATATTCATTTTTTACGTGAGGATACAATTTCCAATAGTGATATTCCAATGAGTTATAAAGAAGGAAAACGTAACAAAAACAATGCATCCAAAGACGTTAAGTTGCGCTCTGAAAAAAACTTTTTGAAGTCAATTTTTGAAAACAAAAAGAGGAATTCCGTTATCGAAACACCACCTGAAAAAGTACTCCCAAATATAAGTGAATTAGATAAACAGGCTGCTGAAATAATGAAAATGAAAAAAGCAAACTTGGAGCAAAACAACAATGTTGTAGATGATAGAAAAGAACTTGCTAAAACCTCAAGTTGTGCAACAAAAACCGAAAGCTGGTTTTGTACTAAATGTTTAAGAAAGTATAATGCATCTATAGATACGTGTCTTTATTGCGTCCCTGAAAATTCTGCAAACATCCGACCATTAACGGAATTATCAAAATTTCATAAAAAGGAAGATGTAGATGAATTAAAAAGAATGTTAAAAGAAATGAAAAATTCTCTTCCTAAAAGACCAAAACCTAGCAGTGATAATAATACTCTGAGTAGAAATGTTGTATCGGAAGTGAATGAAATTGAGTATATTGATACCCCAACTCTTCGAATAGGGTCTACAGTACACATTGAAAATAAATCTTTAATTCCTCAAACATTTTCAAGCGAAAATATTAAGAATAGTGAAATGTTGAAAAGTGCCTTAATAGCACCTTCACAAAACTTAAATGCATCAAACGCTAATGAAACTTTAGTAGTAACACAAACTGTAGCGATACTAGACTCGAAGACAAAATGCAAAGAAAAGCCAAATATTGAAAAGAAACCGAATACAGAGAATATTTTAAAAACATGTAGTAATACAAAGGCCCTAATCAAAGATACTGAACAACCTTCTGAAAAAAATAAAAATACTACGTTAAATACGCCACTAAAAATATCCTCTTTATTGAATCCTATGTATATTCCTAAACAATCCACCTCAAATACACAATCACCCCGAAGTAAATTTTTTTCACACATTGAAACCGTGAATAATTTTGAACCTACATCCTTATTGAAGGCTAAATCGTCAAACACATCAGATACGATAATATTGCCTGAACATAATAACTCAATAATAAAACCAAAAGGTGGAACGAATGTTACAGCAAGCACGTCGTCATATGTAACACCATTAATGCCAAAGGTAGAATCTAAAACTTTTCCAGTTGTAACCCAGCCCTTAACTGAAAACGAATCTGTAATCGGCGCTGCTACTTCATCCCATGTCTCTTCAGTTGCAAAGCCTATCGTTAAACATAAGACAGAAACAGTAACAGAAATCAAAAATCATGTGACTGTAAGTAAAGACAGTAGTGCTAAACAACCATTAATGTCAAATAATATTTCTCTAGACCAAAAAATAACGCCTATAATTAAATCTGCAGAAAAAAAAACAAAACAAGACAATAACCGGGTATTCTTAAAGCCAGATAGCTCACCTTTGCTAGTCTTAAAGCAAGCACAGCAACCAACTTCAACTATAACGGAACGGCTGGTTACGGATGTAACCGAGGCAATAGAAGAAAAATCAAGTTTGCAAAACCAATATTCGGAACGCAGGGAGTTAATTAAACAACTGGAAGAATCCATAGCTAAAGGAGATGAACGTGCTGCTGCTGATGCTGCAGTTAAGTTAGCGCAACAACGACTATCTTGTTCAGTTTTATCTTTCTCCTCACAAATTGTCGGTCAAACTTCTTTAACTGATGTAAATTCAAAGAAAGAATGCTCACCTACAACTACGGGCAATGTGAAAGTAAAAGAAGTTTCCGAATCTACAACCAAAATTAATGCTGCAACCCAGTCATCTTCATCAATAGTTGCTAAGAAAATAAACAATAATGAAATTGTGAATCCTTTAGCTTCTAACAATTTAAATATCGAGACAACGTACCAGCCATCGTCATCAAAAATTGAACCTTCAACGACCAGTCATCCCGAAGCAACAACATCAAAAATAGAAAATGGCAGTAGAAACAGCATGGTCACGTAAGTAAATTATATTCATTAGGTTTGACTTGTTCCTACCATTTAACAGCTCGCCATTGACATATTTTTGTCCTTACAACTGAGAACTGTTGTTTGTGGCTTAGTTCGTGAAATGAGCGCCTTGTCGCGGTTTTTTGAGGGGTTCGGTTACGATGAGCATTTACCTTCAAGCAGGCAGAAAGTCTGTTTGGTTTGAGATCCCTTAAAATCTTTACTTAAACCTTAAAAACCCTCATCTCAAGATACTCGAAATTTAGACAATTTAGATAGGTGCTTGATATTTTGCAAAAATTTGAGCTCACACACACTATGATCACTACAAGATTGATGCTTGAAATGTGTTACTATTTCGCATAGACAACTATATCGCCTCCAGGCACTCGTATGGCAGGTGCACAAGCAAGTCGACTATAAGAACAATTTATGCGTTTGTTCACATTTACACCATTATCTAATTTATCTAGTTGTTACTTTACAAGTCGCAAGTTCGGCCCCATATGGAGTACTGCTGCCATCTCTGGGCGGGTGCACCCGGATACCAGCTTGGCCCTTTTGACTCGGTTCAACGACGGGCTGTGAGAATTGTCGACGATTCCAAACTCACTTGCGGTATCGAGCCCTTAAGTCTGAGGAGAGACTTTGCCTCACTGTGTGTTCTACCGCTTGTAAAATGGGTTGTGTTCTGAGGAATTGTTCGAAATGATGCCCACGGCTACTTTCTACCATCGCACCGCTCGCCATCGGCAGGAAATTCATTTTCACACTTTAGAACCGAAATAGTCGCGTACAGTGCGGTTTCAGAGAAACTTCCTCCCGCGAACGCTTAAGTTGTGGAATGAGCTCCGTGCCAAGGTTTTCTGCAAGGACTACAGTATGGAGTTCTTCAAGAAAGAAGTTATTAGATTTCTGAAGGGTCGGCAACGCGCAAGTGATACCCCTGGTGTTGCAAGCGTCCATAGGCTACGGTGACCGCTTACCATCAGGCGGACCGTAAGCTTGTTTGCCACCTTAGTGGTATATTTAAAAAAATAAAAAAATGCGCTTAGTGAACAAATCAGATTTTGGGTGCCTACATTTCTTCACGCGTTTTGTATGAGACTGACGAGGGTGAGACTTGTGTACGTTGTACTATTATTTTTTTTTTGGCATCATCGCGTATTATTTTTATAATGTCACCCCAAAAAGAGAAAGATAAACTTGTATTTCGCATATTTGTGATTACATATTTGTGTTTCTGTATATATCATAGAGACTAGGATTTAAAATCAGTAACCTATAGAATCATACATATTTTATGCGCATTTTTAGGATAAACGTTTGGGTGGAGGATAGAGAGGCGGCTCGCGGCCCCATAGGGCTGCGGGTGCGCTGCGACGCCGCACTGGGCGAGCTGCGACGCGCTGCCGAAGTCTTCCTGGGCGTGCCCTCGCGCCTACAGCGGTGGATTGTGGGTCATACGCTCTGTATGGATGACGCAGTGCCACTTGCCTCACTGGCGGGACTACAGCTTGATGCACCCTTTTATTTGTGTCTGGTTGAAGGTATGCATTGTCTCAATAACGAAAACGAAACAATAAAAGTGGCGCCAATGTGCGTGCCTGCTGCCTATGTTGTCTTGTTTTCGCTTTAGCGTAGGGGCAACATTTTATTTTTATTTATTTATTTTAAGATACTTTTGCACCATCATTACAGGTTTTTCAACCTAATGCGATAGTTAGCGCAGCAAGTGTTTCCATTGCATAACATTACAATTATGACATTACATTAAAAATATGACATCACATAATAATGCTATTTTTATGAATTGGGTGAATTCAGTGCAAAAGAAAACATCCAGATCTATAGCAACGGTAATTAAAGTGCGAAGCGTCCGCGTCAGCGGAGCCTCGTACAGCAAATTAGTTTTTCCGCGCGGCATAGCCAGTAGCTGTGGTTGCCGGCGACGCCAGACTAACCTATCCGGAACATAGATATTTATTTGCCTCAGTGTATCCGGATTGTAAATGATACCTCTAATTAATCAGACAATGTAAGACACAAGCGATACTTCTCTCCTTACTTGAAGTTGATTATATCCAACCATTCCTAATAGAAATAGGGTTGGATACATTAAAGGATAGTATGGGTATAAACCGTACTGCTTCATATATAAAAACCTAATGAATTTGTTTTGTATTCGTTCTAACATAAAACGATATTTAGTTTCGTGCGGAGACCAAATACCTAAGTTACAGTCCATTTGGTTTGTAAAAAATAAACCCCGTTTGATTAAGTAAGAATTTTAGAAAACTAAAGACTTTTTATGCATACAAGCATCGGAAGTACTATTAATGTTAATTTTATTTTTTAGTTCTTTCAAGTGAAAGTGAAGTTTCCTAGTATTTATAAAATTTTGTTACCTGTATATAATAAATGAATTAAGGAATAGGTTTCATAATTTTTAATTTCGTAATAGTTTATGAAAAAATAGCTACACAGGAGCCTAAATTTACATGTACGTACGTTAGTGCGTTCATAGATTGTAAACTAAAACAAAATCGTTGAAAATGTTAATACCGATCCAAAATGATTGGAGAAAAAAAAATGTAGTGAAAACTGAGCGTTGAGACCGCTCTTAAACTTTTTTACATATTTGATATTTAAATAATAAAGTATTTCGAATAGATTGACTAAAATGTATTCTAGTCTCTGTAGTAAAACATGTCCATTTCAGATACAAAAAAGAAAGTTTCGTCCCAACTTGCAGAGGTAGAAGCTAAAATCGAAGCCAATGACGGCGGCGAGGTTTATTCAGAGCTGGTTCTTTTGGAGAAAAAAGCTCTGGTTCCTAACGCAGATGCGTTCGAATGCGGGGTGTGTATGGAGGAGTGTCCCGTCGGCCAAGGGACAGTTTTACGAGACTGTGTCCACGCCTTCTGCAAGGAGTGTCTAGTAAATGTAATAAGGCATAGCGAAGAAGCTCTGGTGTCCTGTCCTGGCACTGGATGTGACGGCGTATTACAGGTACAATTTCTAAAAACATAACGATTTAATTACATCAAACTTGCTATATTAATCTGGGATCATACCTACTAACAGCGCTAAAAGCAGATTGAGTTATAGGAACTACGCATTAAAACGGCTTGTTACTGGCAATTGTAGTAAGTAGTACCTTTTTTTTGCGTAAGAAATCGTCATCCCTGCAAGGACAGCGCACAGGTTATGTCGGACTCTTACCAACTAAAACCTCATGAATGCATTCGACGTAAGTAGGTATAGACCGCGGCACGTATATGGGAAAATGGCGGTCGCCGCGCAGGTACATTGGCATAGCACCAGAATTTGGACCTGGAGTTCCAACTCTGAAAACTTAAGTGTGTGATTGTACCCCAGGGCATGCGTTGCTATGGTTACGCACTGCCCCTAGCGTCGCACCGCATTCCCCACCTCAATAAACCCAAAAATGTGTTACTGCACATGGTTCAACTTATGTGCCGCGACCTATACCTGCGGTAACTTTAATAAAATCCGTCAGTAGGTAAGAAGAAAATTGTTCTCAGGCAGATAGACGTGGTGGGGATGTAGTGATATTGGCACTTACAATTTAATATTAAAATAGCTTTCGCCAGCGACTCCGCTTGCGCTTAATTCGGGTTATCGGCAAGGGATTCCTATAACAAGTTCTTGATTATAGTAGGAAAGTTATAGCTATATCTTATATATAGTCAAAAAAGAGTTAGAGATTAGAGATTTCACTCTACGCTCATTAAGGCGCTTGGAGAACTTTATCCCCTTTCCTATTAAAATTGCACTAACTCAAACTTACTTCCTCTATTAGACTACGCCGATGTTTTTTACCTGGACGCCAATGAGGAGCTATTAAACAAACTTGAGCGTCTTCAAAACCTATGTATTCGCTATATATACGGTTTACCATATACCATATCCCCAATTTCAGAACTGAACTCAAGTGGCTCCCAATCCGTTTTTGACGGAATACTCATACTTTATCCTTTCTTTATAACCTCTACAAGCCTTGTAGCCCTTTATATTTACGTGCAAAATTTAATTTTATGACTTCTTTAAATCAACCTGTGAGACCAGTTACTTCACAATTATTGAATATACATACCACGCAACGTTACTGACTTTTTAATAATTCATTTTCTGTTCAGGCAGCTATTCTGTGGAATTCTCTTCCGCATATGCTTAGATATTGTTCATCGACTGAAATTTTTAAAATACGCTTAAAAGAGCACTATTTGAGGAACACTTGAAAATATAAAAATAATTTTATTACCATCGAACGCTATGTCAGTTATTTTATACCTATTTATTTTAATAATAATTTATTTTTTATCTAGTATATAATTTTGTATTTATGTAATTGTTTTATTTGTATTTAAATGTATGTGTATATTTAATTATATTGTTATTAAATTTTAATGCTTTTAATTTAGTATTATGTGGATACAACTTTGTTGCACAAGCACTTGCCACCTTTTTTTGTAAATTTGTTCTTTCTCTGGGTTTGCGAGAAGAAATCTCTGACAGAGATAGATACATACGCACTTTGTACAATTTTTTAGAATTATAATTTCTTGTAATGTTTTTTTTGTAAAATAAAGGATTAAAAAATATAGTTCGTCCACGTGGAATTCGGTCTGAAATATTCCTGCGGGATCTTTCCGAGATAAAAAGTAGCCTATGTCCTTCTCATTTCTTTAACTATCCCTTTGCCAAATTTCAGCTTAATTAAATGCTTCGTTGCGACCTGAACGAAGTACAAACTCAATTTTGCATTATTAATATTAGTATGGAAGGTCCTCTTTTCAACCGCAAACTTGTCCAACACATTATTCTCAACAAATAGTTTACCTAATTTTCAGGAGCGCGAGATTCGAGGGCTGGTGCCTGGTGAGGAATATGAGCGGTGGTTAAGGCGCGGTCTTGCGGCGGCCGAAAGCGGCACTCGGAACTCGTTCCACTGTCGCACTCGTGACTGCGGCGGGTGGGCGCTGTGCGAGCCGGGAGTGAGACGGTTCCCTTGTCCTGTCTGCAAGCACATCAATTGCGTGCCCTGCCAGGTTAGAAATGGAATTACACCAATATTATAACAGTATTATAGACGTCCTAGAGTGGAGAGCGCGTATAGAAAAGCAAAGCGTAAGACAACCTCGAGCTCGATGGAACAATTGATTGATGGAACCCTTAAAAGGGTGACAGGTGAATACGGAAGGCAGAGGACTGCTGGAAGTAGTGCGCCATGTAGGAGGCTTATGTATTACAGCATTGGACCAAAAAAGCTGATATGAATTTTAATGCAAGGACCTCGCGCTATTACCTTCGCCTAACTACTATAATAGGTATATATCAATGGCGTGCCTAAGGTTTCATAACAGAGTCTGCTTTACCTATAGATCTGGGTGTGCAGCGCACACGGGCGCAGGGCCTTTGGGGGAGCCGAGCGCCGCTCGCAACATCTCCAAAGAGCTTGTGTCGCTCGTTAGCAAAGCAAGGCGCGCCACAACCGGCTCCTGAAATCTACACAATCACTTTAAACCGCTCAGAGATGGCAGCAGTACTCCATCTGGGACCGGACTTGTGACTTGCCTCGCAAAAACTGTTGCAATGGTTGAAACTCTGCTTCGCTCTGTTGAGTACTCCCAAGTTTTTTGGACGCCAGCTTTACCTTGTCTTGCAAAGGATATCGGAAATCTATATCCTCTTACGGTTAAGGGGTGTTTTCTGGAATTGTGGGACCTTATTGAATGGGGTTTTTTTTAGCGGTGAGCGCGAATCGTCTCGCTGGAAGACGAGTTTCATCCGCCAGAACATTTTGGTTTCGGAAGGGCTTGGTAGATCACATCCATACTGTATGGCAGATTATACAAAAAACTCAAGAGTATTATCAACCGCTGAATGACATTTGTAGACTACTAGAAATCCTTCCACTCCATCGAAACCTGGACCGTACTAGATCTTATAGACTGGCGATATATTGGGGTGCTGCGATGTCATTACAACGCTGCTACGATGACCGTCAGGTTCTAGGACCATAAGACAAGTGCCATCTCGCAGCGTAGAGGTGTAAGACAGGGGGAAGTCATATCCCTGAAACTGTTCACGAACACACTAGAAGATGTCTTCAAAACCTTGGACTGAGCTGGGCGGAGCATAAACATAAACGGCAAATACATCGCACATCTAAGGTTTGCCGACGACATCGTTATTATAGCAGTCATTGGAAGAACTGAGAGAACTGTTGCACTCCCTAGATGAATCCTCTCAAAGAGTGTGCCTTGGCCAAAATCATGTTCAACCAACACGTCGTGCCAATGCCAGTATACGTAGCCGGCACCTTACTCGAAGTAGTCCAGGATTACGTGTACCTTGGACAGAAAATCTAAATGAGCCGGAACAATTTTGAGAAGGAAGCCGATAGGGGGATCCAGCTAGGGTGGGCAGCATCTGATGAGCTTTGTCAAGTCTTCACGTCGCCTATACCGCAGAGTCTGATGACGAAATTTTTTTACCAGTGCGTCCTACCTGTCATGACTAACGCCACCGAAACGTAGACACTTACAGCAGGGCTAGTCTATTAGTTCAAAGTCGCACAGCGCGCAATGGAGTGAGCTATGCTTGTAGTGTCTCTGAGGGATAGAGTCCGAAATTAGGACATCCGGAAGAGAACTAAAGTCACCGGCATAACTTGCAGAATTAGCAAGCTACAGTGGTAGTAGACTGGGCACGTCTGTCAAAGAATCGATACCCGATGGAGCAGACGTGTCCTAGAGTGGACACCGCGAATGGGAAGGCGAAGCGTGGGATGCCCTGCAGCCCGGTGAACTGATGACCTTGAAAGAGTGGCTGGTGGTGGGTGGATGCGGAAGGCAGAGGACCGGGAGCAATAGCGCGCCATAAAGTAGGCTTATGTCCAGCAGTGGAACTAGACACAGTTCTCCACATCGAAACGAGGGATGTACCGTAAGCACCGTCATCTGCATAGCAATGTATGTTGTTGATTGAAATTCAAATTGAAATCAAAATCAGTTAATCAAGTTAGTGGCTTTTTTATTCTTGTAACTCTTTTGTTCCTAAAAATACTTTTACTCGTCGTGCACCTATCATATATACTACCAGACATCATTTAAAATAGCTCCATTTTTACCTGAATTTTTTGCGATTTTAACTGCGCGCCTACTCTAGAGGGCGCCAGGGTATTGATTGCACACGGGCGCTACATGGACTAGAGCCGCCTCTGTATCAGAACAAGGCAAGATTAAAACTTTTCCACAGTAAATAAAGAAAAATCCAAACCTAGTGTTTTGGTTCTATTTTTTTAATTTTACTTGCTTTACGTGGATGAGCCCAGCATAGCACATTGGAGTCATGTTACTTCAGTGCTAGATTGAATATAAAAAAACATATCAGCAATTGTAAGAATTCAACTCCTTGTAAAACTTATAAAATACATACACAACTTATTATCAAGGCACAGAACACTTATATTCTTCTAGGTAAACTGGACTGAGTATGCTCTAACACCAAAAATTAGGACCGTGCAAATTTATTTATTTTAAGATACCAAAACTTCTATTAGATGCCCATGTACTTACTTCATTTAGCCGTTCGGAAGTAAAACCATAGTATATACCTATGGCGATACCTTCATACAAGCCCAAAAACCCAGCTTGCCTTACTAAACTGCTTTATTAGAAGTAACTACTTAAAATAATATTGTCTAATCCATCTAATTAACTATTATTTATATCCTCCAATGTGCTATAATAGGGTCATTCACGACAAGCAAGTGAAATTTAAAAATAGAGCCGAAACGATGGGTATTGATTTTTCTTCTTTTGTTGTGGAAAAGTTTTAGGCTTTGACTTAACACACGTCTTATTTTTTTGCCGTATCCAGGTTCCTTTACAATGTTTTCCTTCACCGGCAAGCCCATAGTGTGAATTTACAATGTACTTACTTGGGTAATTGAGAAAGACTCATATGTAGACCTCAAACATCACGCACGATGCAGACCCTGAAACCAGTATGTCAACATCGAACTGTTGAATTGGTGTTTAATATTATATACAAGGGCAAAGCGACTGGTTTATGTGGTCTGCGTGCAGAATTTTCACCCTTGCGTGTTATGTCTCTTTATTGGTGTAGCTTCAGTAGTTTTGTTTTTTTTTTATAGTAAGTATTTTATGCTCTATAGATGGACAACAAAACTTTGTAGTGTAATATTATACTTGAAACAAACAATATTGATTAAATTAACAATCTTTTAAGGCTATCCACGAAGGTGAAACCTGTGAGCAGTATCGTGCGAAGCTAGAAGAGGCCGAAAATGCCGTCAACACGAATCACACAGACGAAAGTACACGCGCATTAATCGACTCGCTCATATCGAGAGGCGAAGCCCTAGCGTGCCCTGAGTGCAAAGCACTGATCACTAAGAAGTGGGGATGTGATTGGGTGAAGTGTGCGGCGTGTAAGACGGAGATATGCTGGGTGACCCGCGGCCGAAGATGGGGACCGGCCGGCCGAGGGGACACGTCGGGCGGCTGTCGCTGCGGTGTCGATGGAAAGCGCTGCCATCCCTCCTGCGGATACTGTCATTGATTGCAATTTTAGAGGTCGGAGTAAGACTCGTAGTAGTAGTAAGAAAATGTAATCAAAATATTTAAAACCCAAAATTCCAGAAGACTTTTACTACAATAACTTATCAAAGTCAGTAATAATTATTAATTAGACTTAATGCCATAATTTGTTAACTGACAGATTGAATAACAGTATACTTACCTAAGAATCTAAAGTGCGGTTAATGTCCAAAATATTGTCAGTATGTAGAAAATTACCTAGCTAAAGCTGTAAAATACGTTATTATAAGAATGCATGCGGTTTTACTACACAACTGGCGGTGTTAGTTTTAAAAAAAAAAAACTTTTTAATTTAAGCTAAGCCAAGGTTACTTAGGTTACAAAATTTCGAACTATGACCGTACTTTGGGCCGTCATAGTATTATCTTACAAGGATACAGTGGTAAATACAATATTTGGTTTGATGAAAATTATAACAAAATAATCTATAGTTTTTTAACATGTGTACACTAAAGTATTTATTAAATATTATAACATTTAAGAGGAAACATCAGGCCGTATTTTTTCTGTTTCCTCCCTGGATTTTGGCTTAACCCCTGTCATATTTTCATATATGATATATATATAAAAATAATAACGCATTTGATATATTCGCTCAGCAAGAAAAATCTATCAGCTAAAAACTTACCTACTTTGACAGCATAATATGTTTTTGTCGGACGTAGATATTAGGTCAGCAATATTATTATTTGGTGATAAACAAATTAGGTAGCGATGAGCGTAGCGCAGCAACAAACTATTATGTTGTATTTTAGAATGAAATCGCGCAAATGTAACTTGGTACTTTTATAATGATTGGCAAATCAAAATTAATTTTACTGCTTGCCAAAATTTGATAAAATCCGTATCAAGATTTGCGTTACTAATATTGCTACAGACATATTTATTTTCTTTTTATGCTGCTGATTAATTTGTTACTTTCGCTGACTACTAGAAGCAGCTTAATTAATTTATTTGTATTTTAGAGCTGACCTCTTTGATTAGCTGACTGTTTAAATGATTGCACATTTAAACATAGTTATAGATATTTAGTACGCTGAAGGTTGTATGGAAAAAATCTGATTCGGATTCGCCTTAAGCTGCGCAATTTTGGTATTACAAACATTACTATAAAGAATGTTTTCTACTTAATTAATCTATACGAAACATATTGTCAATAAACCTTTCATAACAATTGTTAGTGGTATACAATTAATTAGGTTTAATTTTATTTTATTATTTTGTACCATCAATTTTTAATCAAGGATAAACGCCGTAGATTTTTTTTTATTCAAAATTGATTTGCCATAATCATCAGTTACCTAAATTTCAGTTTATATTTTGATGTTAAAAAAAGAACAATCAAAATATAAAATAACACTTCTTTTTTCGGAGATTATGGCAAAGTTCGGCGTTTAACGTTGAGGACATTTTGTTTGACAAAGCCAGCCTTGTAGCAGATACAACTTTATTATAACTGTACTTGTAAATATAAAATGAAATTGCCAAGCATATCATCGACTTCCTGAAGCAATTGACTAAGTCACTTTAACACTGTGCATACATGATACAAATTTCTAATTTATCAATGTTATTAGGTTTTTGGCAGACAAAAAACTACCTTACTACCGAAATGGTCGCGTACAGTGCGGTTTCAGAGAAACTTCCTCCCGCGAACGCTTGGGTTGTGGAATGAGCTACCTGCCAAGGTTTGAAGAAAGAAGTTATTGGATTTTTGAAGGGTCGGCAACGCGCGAGTGATACCCCTGGTGTAACAAGCGTCCATAGGCCACGGTGACCGTTTACCATCAGGCGGACCGCGTGCTTGTTTGCCAAATTAGTGGTATTAAAAAATAAAAAAAAACGTAATGGTATATGGAGCTCCGATAATTTGTTGTTCTTTTTTCTGTTAAAGGTACATAATTTAACTTACATATTTGTAGTTTTCATTATAATTCACGACCAAAGATGTCTCTTTCTTCTTTGCAAAACTTTTTTATATTACTAACCAAACTGTTTTGTTTTGTGGACATCAAAATAATAGCGTTTGTATTGACACAAAAGTAAAAATGTATACTTGCCAATATTGTTTAGGAACTGCAGAATTCACTGTTATCCTACATCTTAATTCAAAAGAAAAATATATTTCTATTGTGAGGTTGATATAAGTAAGGTGTACTTTAAGTGTGTTTAAATAAATGAAATATTTAATGAGAAAGCAAATTATTGATGGGTTTGAATGTGCGCTAAATCTTCGAAGCTTGGCTATGTATAACCAAATGATATATTTTTTGTGCACCCCATTGTCTGGGAAATCGTTGGATAGGTTTTTAAAATGCAATTGTGGTTTCTAATAAGTTTTTTCTCGAAGATGTATAGTTTTGAGAGATTTTCAAAAGTAGAAAAAATTGTGTCCTTTACTTTAAAACCTCGTTATCTAATTATTTATCCTACATCATGGTGATAGAAATTTATAAGTGCTTCCTACTAAAATTGTTTTTAAATAAAATTGGTATATAGAGAGCCCATGGCCGGACGACTTACTGTATTTTTTGAAACCCTATATTTTCTTAATGGGAACTTGTAAGTCCGAACTTGGGTTCTTATAGTCACACAGTTGGTTTTACACACCCTCGATATTTTTAAACAAGCTATCCAGCGACACCCTACACTATGGGGCAGATGAGAATAAAATATTCACCCCAACTATACATGTAGGGGATACCCTATAATTTTTTTAAAATTTTATTTTACCACTTTGCCTAATTAATATGTAGTGTTATATGAATGCCAAATTACAGCTTTTTAGTACTAATGGTCTCAGCTAAGCTGCAGACATACGGACATGGAAAAACAATAAGGGTTCCTTGTAGAATATGAAATCCTAGAAATCAAACCTTTTTAATAATTATTTTAGCTTTTTGCGCACAAGACCAATTTTGGTTTTTTAATGCCAGTGGTTATAGTATTATGTAAGAAGATTTGTAAAGAATAAGTGTGAATTGTATTGAAGTATACATTGCAAAACTAAGATTTTTGTTTTTTTTACTCATCCACCCTTATCAGGTTACTTTCAATTAACACCTCAGCCTTTCTCCAGGCCCAGTTTAAATTCTTACAGCCCACTGCTCAGTCTGTAATAAATACTTTTTATCTTCCTAGAAAGTTCCCACCAGAATCATTCGGCTGGTTATACCATAGTGCACTATTCCTTCATGTTACAAGGTGACCTGAATTTTGGTGCAGACATAGCTGAAGGAATGAACAGGAACAAAGGACAGTTTTCATTCTTATTAAAAGGTCCTATGGAAATAGATTGTTTTACAGGTGTAACTGCAGTGCACTATTTCTTCGTGTCCTAACAGGTCATAAAGGTGACCTGATTCTATGACTAGCTAGTTCCCACAGCAATAGTTTGTTCTTGGCACCATTCAAATGTTTCATAGTACAATCAAGAAAAAAATACAAAAAAAAAAACCAGCCAAGTGTGAATAGTTCTGAACGATTGAATAAGTTTAACACAGAAAAAATTGTTATCCAACTGAACAGCAAACAGTTGGTCAATGGAAAACCTTGAGCATCTTTAGTCCTTCTTTTAATTTTTTAAAGCTCCAGTTCAAAGCACAGTGTATACTTGTCCAAATTGAAAAAATACAGTTTTTAACACAGTTGCATATAAAGTCACTTATTAAAACAGTAAACATGGCTTGAAAGTTTAGACAAAATATTTATTTTATCCAAAAAACAAATATCATTAAATTTCAATAATTGCTCATGAATTAAATAGTAATTTGTTTGTCTATAGTAGTATTAATAAAATGAGTTTATTTGTCCTTTGTGCCTCACAACAGAACACCCCATTATGCTGAAATTGAGCACATGTATAGTTGCAGAGTCATCTCAAAGACATATGCTACTTTTTATCCTGGAATTTTTTTTCCACAGGTTTAACTGTAACAGTTATGTGAACGAACTATAGCTACAGCTGTGGCATGCCATGGTAAACTTCCTTACAATTAATTAGGAGTTGCTGTAGAAATCTTACCCAAGGACTGAATTTATGGCTGGCAAAAGCCAGTATTTATAATAATATTGAGTATTTAAATGTGGTGAAGTAAATAGTAGTTGGATTGCTGTCAATTTCTTTCTTAAAAACCAAAGAGAATGAATATATTTCAAGTGGGAAATGCTGATGGTGCACAAGGTAAGCAGAGAACTAGTCCCCTCCAGTTTACTAGATTTTCTCATAGTTCATTACCACATTCTCAAGTATTGTGTAAGCTCCTGGCATAAGCTAGTAGTTTTTTACTACAGTAATACTTTCAAGATCTTTAAATAACATATAAGGGGAATAAACTAAAACAAGATTTATTACCAGTATTTTGGTTCTAATTAAATGGTATGTAATATTATACTGTCCATCAACACACAGTACATCTTAAATTTTAAAATCTTTCTTCCTGTTCTTTCTTAAAATTAAAATTATTAATAACGTCGCATACCGGGTGGTCCACGACCACCGGGCCCTCCACGTCCCATGCCAGGTGGCGCTCCCATCATTCCAGGAGGAGGTCCTCCCATCATTGGTCCGCCGCGTATTTGGGGAGGAGCAGACAATTGACCACGAGCTCCTGGAGCCATTTGCTGTTGTGAAGGCCCTCCAACACCTCTTGCAGGGCCTTGTAATCCAGACGGAGGACCACCTGGGCCAGATCCACGTCCAGCAGCACGACCACCGCCGGGTCCACCAATTCCTCCAGGTAGGGGTACACGGGGTAAACCTTCTTCAGGCGGCGGTGGTCCTTCAATTGTCATAGACACAATATTTTCTCCCCGAAGTAACAAAAATCCTAATGTTCTCTTTTCTTCTCGGTCAGCAGTTTTACTATTTTTAGACTTTATTTTTCTGAATTCTTCGCAGTCTCCAAGTATTAAATTCATATGTTTATCAAATGCTTTAAAAGTTCCAATGAATGTACGAGAATCTTGTAATATTACTCTGACTCTATAATTAATATGCTGTTGCATTTTATTATTCTTTCCGATCGTCTGAAAACAAAACAGAAAATCATCATAGGTTGTATTCATCAATTATCTTTCGCTTTATAAAAATGTAACAACATAATTATTAAAATGTATCAGTCATTATTCATCAAAACATTCCTATCGGCGCCAAAATTACACTACCGGCCCGGCAAATATTTTGTAGCAAATGTAAATATAACATAAACAGTATTTCCTAAGCTAATATGTATCAATTTTGATGACACTTACCATTTTGAAGGAGAGATGAAACAGATATATTACGATTTAATGTAATGACCAACTAACAGGTACCAAAAAGTTTTATTTTAGCTAAACAAGCTATGAAACGCCATTACTATTAGTGTTGCCAGCATAGACTTCGAGTTCTGTACCTATCCTATGGATGGACTTTTATAGTAAAACCTCATTTTAGCATCAATTACCCGTTCCGTCTAAGCGCTAAGGCTATATTCCTAACCCGCGAGTAGCTGCCGGCGTCAAAAAACGACCGTGGTTTAATAGGTCTTGCAGAAAAGCTAAAATTCTTAAGCAAAATGCATATGAGGCTTGGACCACGGCTCGTTTTAATAAGGATCCGAATATTTCTGAGTTAAAACGCAAATTAAATGCTGCCTCGAGGTTCAGTAAGAAAGCAACTGCCAGAGCAAAATTTCAATTCATCGGCAAAATAGGTGGGCGACTTGCGAGCTATCCTTCTGGGAGTCGTGCTTTCTGGTCGCTTGCCAAAGCTGCCGAAGGGAACTTCTGCCAGTCGTCGTTACCACCACTGCGAAAGACCGATGGTGACTTGGCCCATAGTGCTAAAGAGAAAGCCGATCTACTGGGCAGTCTCTTTGCCTCGAACTCGAATATGAACGATGAAGGCGCTGTACCACCTACTATACCGTGGTGCGGTAAGACCATGCCGGAAATCTCCATAACGCAGCGGGAGGTCAGGCGGGCGTTACTTTCTCTAGACGTTCATAAGTCGAGTGGGCCAGACGGTATACCAGCAGTGGTGCTTAAGCAGTGTGCTCCTGAGTTATGTCCTGTACTCACGCGCCTCTTCGCGCTTTCCTACCACACTAGGCAATTTCCGTCTTCATGGAAGACTGCGAATGTGCACCCGGTGCCCAAAAAGGGCGATAGATCAGATCCATCGAATTACAGGCCTATCGCTATTACCTCTCTCCTCTCTAAGGTGATGGAGCGTGTGATCAACACACAGCTTCTAAGATACCTAGAAGTACACGATCTGGTCAGTGACCGTCAATATGGCTTTCGCCACGGTCGCTCGACTGGTGACCTTCTAGTGTATCTCACACACCGATGGGCACTAGCCATTGAGAGTCAGGGGGAGGCATTGGCATGTAGCCTGGACATAGCGAAGGCGTTCGATCGGGTCTGGCACCGCGGTCTTCTATCGAAGTTGCCATCTTACGGAGTGCCCGAGGGTTTGTGCAAATGGGTGGCTAGCTTTTTGTCCGGCAGACTCATACGAACTGTAGTTGACGGTAGTTGCTCTGATAGCATGGACATTAATGCTGGTGTCCCGCAAGGCTCTGTGCTGTCTCCTACGCTGTTTCTACTGCATATCAATGACATGTTGGACATCAACAACATACATTGCTATGCAGATGACAGTACTGAAGACGCTTTTTACACGGGTCGTGCAAACATCCCTCGTTCCGTTGTGGAGGAAAACCGCGGAGAACTTGTGTCTCAAATCGAGACCACACTGTCTCAGGTCTCTGACTGGGGACGGGTAAACTTGGTCCGATTCAACCCTACAAAGACACAAGTGTGCGCGTTCACCGCTAAGAAAACTCCATTCACTGTGGTCCCACAATTCCAGAACACTCCCCTCTCCATCTCCAAGAGCATTGGGATCCTTGGTGTCGACATCTCCAGCGATGTTCAGTTCCGAGATCATTTACAAGATAAGGTAAAGCTGGCGTCCAAAAAACTTGGTGTACTCAACAGAGCGAAGCAGTACTTCACGTCGGGGCAAAGGTTGTTACTTTACAAGTCGCAAGTTCGGCCCCATATGGAGTACTGCTGCCATCTCTGGGCAGGTGCACCCGGATACCAGCTTGACCCTTTTGACTCGGTTCAACGACGGGCTGTGAGAATTGTCGACGATCCCAAACTCACTTGCGGTATCGAGCCCTTAAGTCTGAGGAGAGACTTTGCCTCACTGTGTGTGTTCTACCGCTTGTACAATGGGTTGTGTTCTGAGGAATTGTTCGAAATGATGCCCACGGCTACTTTCTACCATCGCACCGCTCGCCATCGGCAGGGAATTCATTCTCACACTTTAGAACCTAAATGGTCGCGTACAGTGCGGTTTCAGAGAAACTTCCTCCCGCGAACGCTTAAATTGTGGAATGAGCTCCCTGCCAAGGTTTTCTGCAAGGACTACAGTATGGAGTTCTTCAAGAAAGAAGTTATTAGATTTCTGAAGGGTCGGCAACGCGCAAGTGATACCCCTGGTGTTGCAAGCGTCCATAGGCTACGGTGACCGCTTACCATCAGGCGGGCCGTAAGCTTGTTTGCCACCTTAGTGGTATAAAAAAAAAAAAAAAAAAAAAAAAAAAAAAAAAGCGCATCTGATAATTTTAGCGGCGCTATTATTGTTTAAACAAAGCGTTTCACGTCGTGTGTATATGTTTGAGTATTTTATTTTGATTTTTTTGTAGATTATAGATATTTAGGTCATAATGCGAAATTAAACTTTTCTTTTAAAAAAAAACAACGTTATAACTATTTTTCTAAAAAAATTCACTTTCATATTTGACAGTTGTCAAAAAATAGCTCAGAATACCCACCTCCCGACATGGGTGTTTGGTAGCAACATTTCGTAGCAAAATCGCTTATACGAAACGCTAAAATTCAACATTGGATTTTGCTACCAACAGCAAGAAACACAAACGGATAACAATTTCTACTAAAAAGTAGCCAGATGGGACGCGATAAAAATTGACCACCCACTATTTTGACACCGATACATAGCCAAGGTACTTGCATCCAGAAGCATAAGCTTCCTGACTTACATGCTATCAAGACATGGTCAAGACGCTTTGTCTCTCTCACTCACATCAGCCATTTTATTTTCACATCTGGCTAGGAAATGCGCTGTCTATGGTTGTAAGATAAATTCACAGACATAGAGGAAACAAATACTGCGTAATGCCCTAAATCGTTTTCGTAATTTTGACGGACGGAAAAAAACCATTCGGAAAATCATGAACGCTGCTTGTGCACTACATCCGTGATTCGTGATTTTCTCGTTCATATTTTGTAGGCGGAAAGCGTGTCTACAATGTGTCATGAAATAAATCGTTGTCAGCTTTATGCTTTATTAATACATATTTGAAGATCGAACCGATCGAATCGACAAGGGGAGCGTTCGTGATCAATATGGAATGAGACGAAATTACAAATATTTGGTTACATATTGGCTCACATCAAACAATAAACTAGTCTTCGAGACACTAGTTTTAGATATTGTGTGCCTCCAGGAGAAACCGTGTCGTGCGCACAATTTACGTAAGTTTTTGTCGCAATTGGGCGAACGCATAACGTTCTCCGTCCTATCCCATCTCGACCGCAGCGCCTTCATAGGATCCAAATTTTGCGATTTACTTTTTTGGCACTGAACCAACATATATTGTGAATATGAATTATTTTGTTTCGTAAGTCGTGAAATCAGTTTTTTGGCAATAAGTAATTATTTTTACCTTTTTAGTGCATCTTTTTGAAGCCGGTTATTTTTTTTTTTGTTAAAAAGTTTTTATTTTTTGCTTTTGAGTGACGAATTGCTTTTTTTTCTCGTACACTAGGCGAAACATCAAGCTACCCACGAAAACATACCTATAACTAAAACGTTTCGCTATAGATAAATCATAGGAAAGAGCATGGGCGTAGCCAGCTTTTGGTATAGGGGGGTAGGCAGACCTGATAGAAAATGACATTTTAATATAGTAAACATGTTCATTTTGAGCCAATTCCTTCAGGTAATGGGTACCTAGGGGGGGGCAGCTGCCCCCCTGCCTGTACCTCGGTACGCCCATGGGAAAGAGACTGAACGCAGCTGCGTCTGCGAACATATCTATAGGTTTATGTATACTACAAACATGAATGAAAGCAGGCGCGGCGGCGGGGCGGCGTAAGTACCGAGCTCAATCAACATCTAGGTAAAATACAATAAATCAAAATTTAGTGTTGTTCGTGACATTGACACGATTAGGCGCGCATGCGCGCGCAGTCGTTTGTTGCATCGCTACCTATCTAAATTAAAATTGGCACTTCAACTTATCCAAGTGCAGCGGAGAAGCGGGCTACAGAATAAACACGTTTTTCCCCCGAAGGGATAAAAACGGTTATTTCAAGTCCAGCCTAGGCTTGACCCACTATGAAATTAAACTGTTGCGTTTTCCCTGAATGACATACTCTTCAAGCCCAATGAAAGGTTTTCCGAGACGAATTAAAGAAAACTAGTTCTTCCATATCGACTAGATGGCGTTGACTCGGCAAAGCGCATTTTTTTTTAAAACGTATGTTTATCCTCTTTGAAACGTTGTGATTCTTTTCTTTGCTTGGGTATTCTTTACTGACCTCTACTACTACCCACTGGACTAGCTGCTGTCAAACGTTTTTTGTGCCTACTTGAATAACGCCATTTTGGCGCTGTAGGCAGATACGGAAGTCCATAGAACTAAAATTAGTTTTGTCCGCAAGTCGACATTATGTCTGTGATATATCGATATATTATGTTTAAGAAACAGACAGTTTTTAAAACCAATAACAACCAAAAAATATTTTGGCGGTTTTCGGACTTTCAACAGTGTTGCCACTTACCACTAGCTCTATCTTTGTTGGCGAGAATTCTCGTTGACGACCTGGGCCATATTTTTCTAACTTAATAGTAACTTCAATGTATTGTTACTGTACGTACCGCTTGTCGATTGGAATGGGTCTGATCGCAGCACGCCATTTCCTCATCATAGAAATATGGTCCCAGTTTGACTATGTCAGCCTCCTATTTAGAGAAATGGTACGAACTGCTTTATGATATAAAGTAGCGTAGTTCTAAATACGTAGAAACAGTTTATTCAGAATTTAGAGGGACAGTTCTTCGTCGCCGAAGAGCATAGCTGAGTTTGATAAGCCGACCGTGCACTCCAGGACCTCTGTAGAGATAATCAGATGGTGTCAGATTGATATAAAGTTTACCTCTGTGCTGGGAACTCTTATTTGTTATTTTGTTATTACTTTGTTATTTGATGATGAATAAGAATTACGGATAATGGTCTGTAGTAGACCTAAAACAAGAGCTCCAGAAGCGCATCGCGAAAGTTACAGGGAATAAATGTCTAGAGGTATGGACTTTTTCTTAAAATAAAGGACAAAGTCACATAATTATTTATACTGTATAGGTCCTAGTTTGAATTCGGAACACAGCCAAGTCACTAAGTTTCAGAAAAAAAAATCTTGTTATTTCAACCCCATCTATCTAAACTTTTTAACCTATTTTTCCTCTGTGGATCAAGCCTTGGTTGGACTCGAAATAGCCGTTTTTATCCTTTCGGCGGTAAATAGGTTTATTTACAGGTCCGAGCCTTTGGCTTGACCCACTATGAGATGTGTCTGCATTCTGCCGGCGCTCGAGTTAGCGTATTGTGACCTCATTTAAATCTGTGTGTATCTCACTAAGTTAGAATAACAATTAGAAATCAAAATCATACGTGTACATATTGAAACTATATATCAGACGGTCTCTTAAGAGTATGCATCTTCCTTATTTCTTTAAAATAAAATTTCAAGAAGGTGTCTCTAGACTTCCAATTTCCCTTCTTAATTACTTCATCTACATTAAATCCTCGTACAGAATTATTATCAGTAGAGACTGCAGATCTCATACTACCAGGTGAAGCTTTCAGATTCGCTTCCTAAAAATAACTTCTTTCAAACCACTAATCACTGAACGGCTAGCAGGCTGTACTTTACCCCGCGTTGTTATAAATAAATTATCTAAGTTATTTCTAGCTGAATGGCGAGATTTCGATGTAAAAATCAGTTCTTTAACCCAAAAAATTACATTCAAATTGATTGATTCGTAGCTTTATATTTGCCAACCCGATTGTTGTTGTGTAGAACAATCAATTTTTGACCCGAAAAGTGGCCAAAAGATTAAAGAGTCTTCGTCTTGAAATTCTAAACCCTCCTGTGAGATTGTTGATAAGGTCAATGTCGTGATACTTCATACAAACTGTTTTCTGAAACCACAACGTTGTTAAGCCAACCAATCAAATAGTCTACATTCGTAATGCACTTTCTAGGTCTAGAATTTTCTTTGGAAATAGCTTTTAAAACTCGTTAAGAGGATGGCTGGACAATGTTTCTGAATGTTGCAGCTTGGCAAAAGTATAAAAGATTTATGGACTTTTATAGTCGCAAGTGCTAGTTTTACCGTCTGAAACAAGTAGCACAAGAAACTTGCCACCTGATCTGCCGATGGTTCAGTTATACTCAGGTTGTTGCTTGTAGCCCAAGCCATCCAACGAGACCAGGCGGCGTGATACGTTTTTAGCGTGCTTTTGCGCCATGCTTTTGACGGAAGATCCTGATATTGTTTGTGCCAAGATTCACTTTCTAGGGACCATACCGTACCCTCTAAAGTTCCAATTGAAACTCCTTTGTTTCTGGAGGAGGAGCATTCGTTCGCCTGTCGACAAGGTCACATTTGATGTTGTGTATTATAAAAAGAGGAGCTGTTGCCCTCGACTTCAGGTCGGCCCTCCAGTAGACTCGTTGCCATCTCGGGGACACTATTAAGTATATTCCCGTTGATTGGTTGAGGTGACTTAACACTCGCGGGATTAGATAGGGTGGAGGAAAAACCCACCCGAGGATCCAATTCCACGGCTTGGAAAAAGCATCTACATATAAAGCGTCCCTGTCGAGGGGATCTTCCGTGACGTATGTTTGGACTACTGCTGATCTGGTAGAAGCAAAAAGGTCTACTTGAGGAACACCCTCTCTGCGGAATATGATGTTCAGTATCCGATTCGATTGAGACCACTCTGGGTGGTCCTTCCCTCGTGACAGACTGTCGGCCTTGGATTTGTAACGGCCTGAAATGTACCTCGCATGAAGAGTGACCTGTAGTCAATCCGTCAGAGAAAATATGGTCTGAACCATCTTCAACAGTGCGAGTGACTTGGTGCCGCCTTCTTTTTGTATAAAGGCTACTACAGTTATTAAGCAGGTTTGTCCCTTAATTACACTCGTGTTTGCTCTCAATGCCTCGTAAATTGCCCACATGTCTTTTCTGTTGCAGTACCATTTTTGCTGTCGTGTGTTCCAAGTGCCGCTCATCTGCTCTCCATTTACAATTGCACCCTACCCAATGTCCGAAGCATCTGCTGTTATATAGACACTTGCTGGTTTGCAATTTATTGGAGTGACTTCGGACAAGTCTTTCAGTCACCATTGAAATTCCTATGGTTTCTCTGCTTAAACTGTACTTTTTTGACGTTGTTGCTGCCTTTTTGAAAAAAGCGGCAGTGTAGCTTGCCTCGTGTTGCGAAAGTCAAATGTCCTAGAACAATCT
This sequence comes from Apoda limacodes, assembly GCA_946406115.1. Lineage (NCBI taxonomy): Eukaryota > Metazoa > Arthropoda > Insecta > Lepidoptera > Limacodidae > Apoda > Apoda limacodes. The sequence continues at coordinate 11,628,910 of OX291545.1, forward strand.
TTGCTTGCCGCCTCCTGCCCTTTTTTGTATCTCTCTGCTTCTTGGAGCTTATGCTCTTTACGTTGTTGAGTGTGTCCTAAATTATCCCTGAATACTTTCGTTTCTGTGATGAATGAGACTCTGATTTTTTCTCGTTCACCTGCCAACCGAACTCCACGAGCAATTCGCTGGCCCAAATGGCCTGTTGACACAGTAATTTTGGATTCTGTCCTACCAACAAAAAGTCGTCTAGATAGACAATGACACGAATGCCCTTTTGGTGTAATATGCTTGCAACCCAGTTCGTTCGTGAGGAGCGATTGCCAAACCGGAGGGCAGACACGTCATTTGATAATGTTTGTCTTGAAATCTGAGCATCAAGAACTGCCTGTGGAATGCTATTGGGACATGTAGGTAAGCTCTTGAAATGTCTATTTTTTAAAAAAAGGCCTTTGGTTCGAGAAAATCTGGGATTTTTTGATGGCTGATAAGTCGGAACTTTTTCGGACAAAGGTATCTGTTCAGAGTTTTTAAATTGAAGATCTGCCTGCTGTGAGCCATCTGGTTTCTTTATCAGGAACATTGGAGACACGAAACCCGTTTGAGTTGCTGCTGTTTCTAGTGCCCCAATGATCTGAAGTTCCAGGAGCTCCTTCTCCATGTCGCTGCTGTAGTTGGTTTCCAGACCTGTGGTTTTTGACAGGCAAATCTTCATTCGAGGTGGTTTCTTTACAAGTTGAATTTCGCAACCTGTTATTATACTTGTGAGGGTTGCGTCTGCGCCATGTCTTTCCTACACTACACACAAAACCTAAGTTAAGGTAACAAAATTGATCTTAAAAAGGGTACCATACCCTATTTTTTTCAAAAAATGGTTGAGAAAAGCAAAGATTTACAGAAAAATAAAAAAAATAAAAAACAATCTTTTAATGAACCGGACACTGACTTTTTTCGTGAATCAATCTCGTGGAAATCTACTTCATCAGAATATTGCAGGGATTCTGAACAAACGGGATCTAATTGAAGTAGCCGTGAAGGAGTTATCGCAAGAAATAGGCATCATTGGTATTTTTGCTTAACGGAAACATTTCTAAAAAGTGGTTCTCAACCTAATTTCTGTATACCAAGCTATAGAATGGTTTCATATTACTGTCGCACAGCTGATCGTCGTGGTGGATCGTGTATACTTCTAAAAAATTATTTAGAGTTCAAATCATTGCCTGTTTCATCAGTAAAGTACGCTTTTGAGTGTTGTGGAGCGGAAGTTTTGGATTATAATTTGTTAGTAATTTGTTTATATATGACACCGACGTCAGATATCCGAATTTTTTTTAACGAATAACAGTTGCTTTTAAAGAAAATCACTAGAAAAAGTAATAAAAAAATAATTTTATGTGGAGACTGGAATATTGATTTAGTTAAGGATAATAAAATATAAAAAGAGGTGTTATCAATCCTAAAAACTTATAATCTCACTTCATATATCTTGAACCCAACGAGAAAAAAAGCATGTCTGGACCTTATAATAAGTAATTTACAGGAAGTCGCAACCAAAATTCACTACATGGCGCTTTCAGACCATGAGACATGCCAAGTATTTCATTTAACTCTAATCAAACATTGAAACATGACAAAAAAAATGATTTTTGGCTTGAGAAACGACGCGACTTTAGCCAAGACAGTATTCGAAAGTTTCAAGCCTGTCTATCAGCTTTATCCTTTGATGAAGTGTTTTCAAAAAATAAAAACTAACGAAGCATTTGATCAATTTCACGACCTACTTTCTTTATTTTATAACCTTTGTTTTCCAGAAATAAAAGTAAAAATCACTGTAAAAAAAAGAACGAGTTGCACTCCGGGAGTGCCGGCAGAAGTGAAAACCTTTACACACGATTCGCGCTTAACACTCAAATATGTCACAAGACATATTTGACATTGTCAAGAAATAATAATGTTTGTTTATTTACTTTTTTGACGTAGTATATTTGACATCGCAATCTGTCATAAAATTAAAATTCCATATCCAACCTCCCTGTACTACTCATAATCGCGAATACTAAAAATAAAAATTATAATAGGCGTGGCATTACGGTTTCCGTATTTTACAAAGACAAAGATGCACTTTGTTCAATTTCCATATTTTAAACACTTTATATACACGAATTTTACGAATACACAGCAGTATGGCCACTACACAGATGGTCGAGCCATCAGCTGTCACCATCCATGGATGCGCGTAGCACGCTGTAACATAAACACACACGACCATTCGCGCAAGCGCCCTGCGCCGCCTAAACGAAACAGCAGGCGCAGGCATACATTTTCGCCGCGCCGTAGAAAGACAGGGGGATACTCCCTCTCCTACGCCGCGCCAGCTGTCCACTCTCCATCCGTCTTACGAATTTTCACGATCAGGACACGTGACTTGACGCGAGTTTATCATTTTTTACCCATACCAAAAAAAAGTGCACAAAGTGCTAAAGAAGTTTTCACTTCAAAAATTAAAAACAAATGGTTAATCAAGGGTATACGGAAATGCTGTATAAACAAAAGGCGCCTATATCTTAAGTATACGTTATCCGCAGGTAATAAAATAGAAAACAAGAAAAAATATAAAAACTATACAAAAATTTAAAAAAAATGTATTACCCAGGCACAAAAAAAAACTAACGAACGCTACATATTCCAAAGTAAAAACAAATGTAAAGCATATTGGTATGTAGTTAAAAACACCATGAACACAAACGTATCCAGTAAAGACATAAACTTTATTAAAATCGGCGAAAAAAATTACATACATCCTGAAAGCATATGTAAATTGTTTAGTGACCATTTTATAAACATTACAAATCAGAGCAAAGAAAGCAACAAAAGTAATAATGATCCACACAAATTCCAGTCTAACATTCCCTACAAAGACAAAACTATATTTCTTTCAGCGGTCACTGAAAATGATGTTTATAAAGTAATAAAATCTTTAAAAAATACGAAAGCCACTGGATACGATGATATAAATACAGATATAATAAAATTGTGCGCTTTATCAATAATCATGCCATTAACGTATATCATTAACTTATTTTTATACGAAGTCACATTTCCGACAAGATTAAAAAAATCTGTTATAAAGCCTTTATATAAAAAGGGTAATAGAGATAATATTGACAATTATAGGCCTATTACCTTAATACCAATCATAGCAAAAATTTTCGAAAAGATAATGTAAGATAAAATATACAATTTTACAACAAAATTTATTCTTTTGAAAAAAGAACAATATGGTTTTAGAAAAAATAGTTCAACTTCTATGGCATGTTTTCAATTAATGAAGAACGTCACGGAAAACCTAAATAAGAATATGTATCCCGTAACAATTTTTCTCGATATGACAAAGGCTTTCGACTTAGTTTCTCACAAAGTATTGTTAGATAAACTCGAAAAATTTGGGATTAGAGGCACAGCACACAAATGGATATCGAGTTCCTTAAGCCAAAGGGAACAATGTGTAGAAATAATGAAAGTTTGTGGCAAACACAAAAACAAATATGGATCTGAGTTTCGTCACAATGAAAATGGTGTACCTCAGGGTAGCGTGTTAGGTCCCCTACTATTTCTCATTTATATAAATGATCTACCAAATATCACTAAACACAATTGTATATTATTTGCCGACGACACTACACTTATAATTAAATCTTATAATCAACAAGATCAAAAAGTAGAGACGGAAATTGCTTTACATAAGATGGATAATTGTTTAAAATCTAATAATCTAGCAATTAATTTAAATAAAACTAAAATTATTCAATTTCAAACAATTAATAGTAATTTTCTTCAACTTAAAATTAAATACAAAGACATTTTGATAGTAAATGTAGACAACACTAACTTTCTAGGCATAACAATTGACAAGTATTGCAATTGGAAAAGCCATATAGAAAAAGTCTGCAGTAAGTTGGATATATATGTTCTAAGAAGAACTCGACAAATTGCAACAATAGAAGCTGCACTCTTGGCCTACCATGGCTATGTCTCGGCAGTTCTGAGATATGGCATTATACTGTGGGGTAATTCTGTAGAAATAAATAAAGTTTTTAAGGTTCAAAAAAAGTGCATAAGGTCACTATGTGGAGCTAAACCCTTAGAAAGTTGCAAACCCTTATTTAATCGATGAATATACTACCTCTACCATGTTTATACATTTATGAAATTTGTATTTTCGTTTTTAAGAACCCAAGTGTTTTTAAACCAAATATGGAAATGACAGGCAGAAGTGGTAGATATGCTGACAGGTTGTATGTCCCATCACAGAAATTAACAGTTAATAAAAAAAAGCTTATTGCATCGCTAGTACGTTATACAACCATTTGCCAGATATGTTGAAAAAAATCCCATCAGTTGTTTTAAAAAGGAATTACAAACATTTTTAATAGGTAAAATGTATTACACAATTCAAGAGTATTTAGAAGATAAATGTTGAATTGTTAAAATATGTATAATATTTTTTATTATATTATTGGATATTAATGTCATGCTTATTTTAATTTAAAATATTTTCTTGTACAACTTTCGAATTTTGACATCATTTGAAAACTTTCGAATTTTGACATAATTAAAAAAAAAAACCTCCCGTTTTTGACATAATGATTACGATTTTCTTTATATTACTTTATTTTGTTTGACATTTTTAATATCAATTCATCTAATGTTGTTTGCCTCTGCCAATATTTTAATTAAATTTAGTAGCAAAATTAGGTAATAATAATATATGTATATTGACATAGTTTTCATAATACTTTACCGTAATATTGAAGTTTCAAATAGCATAATTTTTTTTTTTGTATGCAAAGTAATTTAATGATATGTTTCAAATGATAATTTTATTTATCTTTGTAATTGTAAATTGTATTTTCTTCACGTATAGTAATGGTAATTTGTAATTTTTAGGAATTGTTTCTAAGATATTTTTGCACACCATCTAACATGGTTGAATATGTATGGACCAAAAATTATGTAATATCCCATATGTGTAACCCATATTATGTGTAACCCATATTCTATGCAAATAAAGACATTCTATTCTATTCTAAGTTTTTTAAACATCTCAGTTTGTTTATCAATCGCCATCGCCAATACGTTATTTTGACTCTTGTCCCTCCCAGGATCTTGACGATCTGAATTTACACTGTTTCGGACTTCGGCCTCTGCTCGTTTTGGTCTTTTACTTAGCCGAGAGTGGGGTGAAATTTTTAGCACCTTGTTAGCTTCCTCTCTGGATAAAAGATGAGGTTTCATACTTTACATACATTCCAAAAAGCTGTCAATATTATCTCCGTGTATGCGAAGAAGCATAGCGTGCGGCGCGGAAACCAACGCCCTAGTAAATGGCCATTCCATCATTTTCAGCTATGCACTTTTATGAGTTTTTCCGATAGCTTGGAAAGCCCAGATGCTTGCGCAATTTTAATGGTAGGCTCGCTAGAAAAAACTAGAACGACAGAAGATAATATAAGCAAAAAGAAAATTCACTTACCGAATATGTTCTACTTGAAGAGCAAACAAATTCACGCTTATTAATATCTTTTCAAAAACGTTCTCAACGTTATAACTTTTCAACTGACTGTACTCGGGGAAAAGACAAAGTGTTAGCGACGGACCACACGAAATACCTAAATAGATTTATCACTCATAGGACACAATGTAAATAATTTAGAATAAGGATTTTATTACATAAAGTCTCATTTTGACACAAAAGGTAACGCTAAAACAGCGTATATAGCAACTTGTTAGTAATTTGGAAGATTTTTGTAAGTAAGCTGATAAATAAATAGACATAAAATAGTAAGTTGTAAGTTACGAAAAATAAAGTCACAACAGCCCAGGTTAAAAGTATGACATTTCAATAAAGTATATAAAGATAAGGCTCACTCAACTATGTACAATTTTATAGTAAAAGCGTTAAGTAAATAGTAAAATGTATAAGGAATTACGTAGAAATAACTTAAGGAAGCGCATGTATTTTAGGATCGTAAATAATATCTCGTGTAAACTAAGTAACTATAGGTAATGTCAGTAAGGGTTTAATATGTAGGATTATCGAAAATAAAAGATACGATGTAAAATAGTAGTTTAGGCAAAATTTATAAGATAAATAACATGTAGTGTTTTATATGTAAGATATGTTATGTACTCAAGCAGAGTTGAGCAAATAATAAGTAGTATAAATTGTAAATTGCAAGTAAATTCTTAATAATTGTATAATGTAAAGAAATATCGATAGTTAAAATTTAGTTAAAATCTATCAGTCTCGTGGGGTATCTTCTCTTACACCCTTTTGGGTGTTGAGGTGCGGGTGTCGGGGGAGGGGAATTTACCTCCCACCGTGACCCGGGCAGAAGCTTAGGGGTGCTGAACACCCCCGGTGAAATATTTAAAAAGGAGGCCTACTTTTCAGGCCCCCTTGTGGGTAATAATTTTATATCCAGAAGCGATATAGAAAAACGGTAAATAATAGTACGAGAGTAGGCGCCGAAAAAAACAAAAAATAAAATAAAACAAAATGGAAACAAAGCAAAACAGCGAAATTAAATTAAAATAAAAACGAAGCAAAAAAAAAAACAATACAAAGACGAAATAAGCAAAAATAAAAACGAAACGAAATAAAAATAAAATAATATAAAAACGAAAATAAAATAAAATAATAGCGAAATAAAAACAGAAATAAAATAAATGCGAGATGGGCAATAAAGGTGGAATGAAATGAAGGAAACAGGTGAGGGGGTAGGAGGGTGAATAATAAACTTATTCACCCACAGGAATAAGCTCTCGGGGGAGAGCCCTGCCTTCCGGCGGATGGGCGTGTAAGGGCGCTATGCCCCTGAGGTGAGTATGGTGGCTGTTGTCAGCGCGGGTGAATAGTCGTTTCGACAAACCAGATATGAACTCTGCGAGTGGCTCGGTTTTGGTGTCTCTAGCGATGGTGGAGTTGCGGACGTAGCGTCCCGCGCCGGTGATTAATCTCAGTGACTTATTTTGGACAACCTGGAGCTTACGTTTGCTGGTAAAAGATAGAAGACCGTACCAAGCAGGGGCTGCATAGGTCAGTCTCGACCGTATGTACAACTTGTACAGGCGAATTTTGGTTCTGAGTGGCAAGTCAGAGGAAAGTACCGGTCTAAGGCACGCCCGTGACGCGACCGCGCCTGCTGACACATGGTCTAGCATTTTGCGCATGCGCAAAGGGCGGTCTATAATACAACCTAGGTACTTTACGCTGGGTTGCTACTCAATAACTTGACCTCGAAACACAAGTTTCGGTGGGAGAAACTTTTGCAGGCCGGACAGTATTGCTGATGTCTTGCTGGCATTAACGGCTAATTTCCACTTGTCCAGCCAGCCAGGCAAAGTGTCCAATAGTCGCTGCATTTTTTTGGCTGCTAAACTAGCTTTGCGGGAGGAGGACATATAGGCGCTGTCGTCCGCGTAAAGGGCTAGGATGACGTCTTCAACACCTTCAGCTAGACCGGAGTCACTGAGAGTGGGGATGTCGTTGGTGTATAACGCGTATAGCAGTGGCGATAGGCAGCTGCCTTGAGGTACCCCTGCTCTAATGGGTTTACATGCTGACTGGTTGTTCTCGACCGAGACATAGAAGCTTCGTTTGTCCAGAATTGCACAGAATAAGTTTGAACAGAATAAGCTTGTGTAATAAGCCCTCGTGCCAAACTCGATCGAAAGCCTTCTCCATATCGAGAAAGACTCCGACTGTGCGCCTGCCCTTGTTTAGCTCGAATGCCATGTGGTGGAGCACTCGTACAAGCTGAAGAGTGGTACTGTGGCTGTCTTTAGAGACAGGCCTAAGCTGGATATGCGGGGATATCCTAAGTAATAGTAGGCGTTCGAACAACTTGGCTAAATTGGACAGCAGTGTAATCGGTCGGTAATGTTCTGGACGATGACGATCTTTCCCTGGTTTCGGGAGAACAATGATTTTGCCGATCTTCCACGAAGATGGGAAATGTCCAGTGCGCAGTATCCCATTAAAGATACGGGTGAGTGCCACCAGACCCTTCCTAGGCAGCATGATAATCGCTGTGTTTGGAATCTCGTCGGGACCGGGTGATTTGCGCTTATTAAGCTTAGAAACCTCCTTCCTAACCTCTTTAGGCGAGATAAAATAATCACCTCTGAGTGGTGGGGCTGGGGCCGCGAGAAACTGCTCTACGCGTTCTGTAACTCCTAACGTGTGGTCAGGGTCAATATTGGGGTTCGGCTTAAATTGGTCCCCAAAGTGGTCCGCAAAAAGTTCTGCGCGTTCCGCTGCGTGGTAACGGCGAATGCCAGCGGTATCGATAAGAGGGCAAATTGGGGCGGGGGTTTTAGGGATTTGTCGGGCCAAGCGATACAAAGCCGTGTCATCCTCACTAGCTTTAAAAATCACTTGGTTCCACGAATGCTGCCTGTAATTGGCGATTTTTGAACGTAGTTCGGCGCTAATTTTATTAAGGTCCCTCTTTGCAGCTGGGCAACGTGTTTGGCACCAGTGTTTACGTAGGGCCCTCTTTTCTTGAATTTTTGCGCGGAGGTGCGCCGGTAAAAGTTGCTTTTCAGAAGCTGTGGTTGAAATTTTGGTAGACTCCCTTAGAGCCTGTGCAGTGGCAGTTGTGAAAGTACTAACTGCCTCTTCGACTTCTAAGGGAGTGGAAATGCCACCAGCCGGGAGTTGATGATTCAACATGGCGCTGTGGAAAGTGGCCCAGTCTGTTATTCTACGGGGGTTGGGGAGCGGTTTACCAGTTACGGACACTCCGAGGACCAATAAGATTGGTAGATGCTGAGTGTCAGTGTCGTGGAGGACCTCTAACGACATTGACCAGCCAATCTTATGGGCTAAGGCGATGTCTAGTACGTCCGGTGCGTGACTGTCCGTAGAGGGATAGTGCGTTGGTGATCCTGGACCGATGACTAAATAGTTTTTGCTCTCAGCATCTGCTTTTAGTTCACGACCCGATTTGGATGAAATTCGTGAACCCCAGTGTTGGTGTTTGGTATTAAGGTCACCTAAAACAAGTGTGGGGGTGGCATCGCAAAAGATATTGTCGATGTCACTTGGATCGAAGGGGGTTGATGGAGGCTTATATGCGGCGAAGACTTTAAGCTCCGCATTGCCGACCTTTAGTTTTAAACCTATAGACCGAGTGTATGTAAATTGGGGAGGGGGTAGTAATTCGTGAATAAGGTCACGTCTAATTAATACAGCCGTACCCCTGAAGGCCATATTAGCGGGAGAAATTTCGTCTCGCCTATAGGTGAAGAAATTTGGAATGCGGAGCTCATTCTCACCTCGGAGTTTCGTTTCGCCCAGTAACACAATGTGAACATCGTGTTCCTGGACTAACGTTCTGAGGGCGGCTGTCTTGCCAATTATGCCCCCAGGGTTCCAATACACAATTCTTAATTTAAGGCCCCGATGAGGCCCCATTAAATTCCCACGTAAGAATTGTGGTGAGTTGTGCCAAGCCGTTAAAAAGGGCTGGCAGAGGGTTTTGGCCGGCAGCTATGGCCTCAATGGCTGCGTTTAGCGCCGCTATTGCTGTTGGTGGTGGGTGGTTGAGACGTTAGGTCGACCCCTAACTGCAGGAATCTGCCGCACGTGCGACACTGGGAAGCCGGCGAAGGCGAGGTCCTCAACTATCTCGTTAAGTGAGGTGTCTTGAGGGAGACCTTTGAGTGCGATTTTTTGTATCCGCAATCTATCAGTACGTGGGGTTTCTTCTCTATCACCCTGTTTGGGTGTTGAGGTGCGGGTGTCGGGGGAGGGGAAATTACCTCCCACCATGACCCGGGCAGAAGCTCAGGGGTGCTAAACACCCCCGGGGAAATTGAGAGGAGGCCTACTTATCAGGCCCCTTGATGGTGGATGAATTTTTTCAAAGAAGAATGAAAATAATAAAATAGAAATTAAATGAAAATAGAAATAAAGGGTGGTAAGCGCATACAATAAAAACAAAAACAAAAACGAGCAAAACAAAACGAAAATAAAATAAAAGCAAAATAAAAATAAAAACGAAGCAAAAAACAAAATAAAAATAAAATAAAAATAAAAATGAACTAAAAATCGAACTAAAAACGAACCAAAAAATAAAAAGCGAATAAAAGCGAAATAACTTAAAAAGCGGGATAAAATCAAGTAGAGGTGGAGTGTAAGGAAAAGGAAGGAGGTGGGTGAGTGGGTAAGTGGGTGAATAAGTAAAATTATTCACCTCTGGGAATGAGCTCTCGGGGGAGAGGACGTCCTTCAGGAGGGCGGGCGTGTAGGGCAATGCCCCTCAGGTGTTGATGGTGGCTGTTATCAGCGCGATCGAAGAGGTGTTTTGACAAACCAGAGATGAACTCTGCGAGTGATTCGGTTTTGGTGTCACTAGCGATGGTGGAGTTACGGACGTAGCGTCTCGCGACGGTGATATATCTCAGCGACTTATTTTGGACAGCCTGGAGCTTACGTTTGCTGGTAGAAGATAGAAGACCGTACCAAGCAGGGGCTGCATAGGTTAGTCTCGACCGTATGTACAACTTCTACAGGCGAATTTTGGTTCTGAGTGGCAAGTCAGAGGAAAGTACCGGTCTAAGGCACGCCCGTGACGCGACCGCGCCTGCTGACACATGGCTAGACCACATGGTCTAGCATTTTGCGCATGCGTAAGGGGCGGTCTATAATACAACCTAGGTACTTTACACTGGGTTGCCACTCAATAACTTGACCTCGGAACACAAGTTTCGGTGGGAGAAACTTTTGCAGGCCGGTGAGTATCGCTGATGTCTTGCTGGCATTAACGGCTATTCTCCACTTGTCCAGCCAGCCAGGCAGAGTGTCCAATAGTCGCTGCATTTTATTGGCTGCTAAACTAGCTTTGCGGGAGGAGGACATATAGGCGCTGTCGTCCGCGAAGAGGGCTAGGATGACGTCTTCAACACCTTCAGCTAGACCGGAGTCACTGAGAGTGGGGATGTCGTTGGTGAATAACGCGTAGAGCAGTGGCGATAGGCAGCTGCCTTGAGGTACCCCTGCTCTAATGGGTTTACATGCTGACTGGTTGTTCTCGACCGAGACGTAAAAGCTTCGTTTGTCCAGAAACGAGGCTATTACTCGCCCGAGCATCGGAGGGATGTCCGTCTCTAACAGCTTGTGTATTAAGCCTTCGTGCCAAACTCGATCGAAAGCCTTCTCCATATCGAGAAAGACTCCGACTGTGCGTCTGCCCTTGTTTAGCTCGAAGGCCATGTGATGGAGCACTCGTACAAGCTGAAGAGTGGTACTATGGCTGTCCCTGAAGCCAAACTGTTCAGGCCTAAGCTGGATATGCGGGGATATCCTAAGTAAAAGTAGGCGTTCGAACAACTTGGCTAAATTGGACAGCAATGTAATCGGTCGGTAATGATCTGGACGATGACGATCTTTCCCTGGTTTCGGGAGAACAATGATTTTGCCGATCTTCCACGAAGATGGGAAATGTCCAGTGCGCAGTATCCCATTAAAGATACGGGTGAGTGCCACCAGACCCTTCCTAGGCAGCATAATAATCGCTGTGTTTGGAATCTCGTCGGGACTGGGTGATTTGCGCTTGTTAAGTTTAGAGGCCTCCTTCCTAACCTCTTTAGGCGAAATAAAATAATCACTTCTGAGTTGTGGGGCTGGGGCCGCGAGAAACTGCTCTACGCGTTCTGTAACTCCTAAAGTGTGGTCAGGGTCGATAATGGGGTTCGGCTTAAATTGGTCCTCAAAGTGGTCCGCAAAAAGTTCCGCGCGTTGCGCTGCGTGGTAGTGACGAATACCAGCGGGGTCGATGAGTGGGCAGATAGGGGCGGGTGTTTTGGTAATTTGCCGGGCCAGGCGATAGAGAGCCGTGTCGTTCTCGCTGGCTTTAAATATAACCTGGTCCCATGAGTGTTTTCTGAAGTTACTAATTTCAGCTGTCAGTTCCGCGCTAATCTTGTTGAGGTCCCTCTTCACCACTGGGCAACGGGTGTCGCACCAGAGCTTTCGGAGGTCCCTCTTAGTCTTAAGTTTAGCGCGGAGATGCGCCGGTAGCAACTGCTTACCAGAAGCTGTGGCTGAGACACTGGTGGACTCCCTTAGAGCCTGTGCAATGGCAGTTGTGAAGGTACTAACTGCCTCTTCGACTTCTAAGGGAGTGGAAATGCCACCAGCCGGGAGTTTATAGTCCAGCATGGCGCGGTGGAAAGTGGCCCAGTCTGTTATTCTGCGGGGGTTGGGGAGCGGTTTACCAGCTGCGGACACTCCTAGGTCCAATAAGATTGGCAGATGCTGAGTGTCAGTGTCGTGGAGGACCTCTAACGACATTGACCAGCTGATCTTATGGGCTAAGGCGATGTCCAGTACGTCCGGTGCGTGATTGACCGTAGAGGGGTAGTGCGTTGAGATCCTGGACCGATGACTAAATAGTTTTTGCTCTCAGCATCTGCTTTTAGTTCACGACCCGATTTGGATGAAATTCGTGAACCCCAATGTTGGTGTTTGGTATTGAGGTCTCCTAAAATTAGTGTGGGGGTGGCATCGCAAAAGATATTGTCGATGTCACTTGGATCGAAGGGGGTTGATGGTGGCTTATATGCGGCGAAGACTTTAAGCTCCGCATTGCCGACCTTTAGTTTTACACCTATAGACCGAGTGTATTTAAAATGGGGAAGGGGTAGTAATTCGTGAATAAGGTCACGTCTAATTAATACAGCCGTACCCCTGAAGGCCATATTAGCGGGAGAAATTTCGTCACGCCTATAGGTGAAGAAATTGGTATTGCGGAGCTCATTCTCACCTCGGAGTTTCGTTTGGCCCAGTAACACAATGTGAACATCGTGTTCCTGGACTAACGTTCTGAGGGCGGCTGTCTTGCCAATTATGCCCCCAGGGTTCCAGTACACAATTCTCAATTTAAGGCCCCGATGAGGCCCCATTAAATTCCCACGTGAGAATTGTGGTGAGTTGTGCCAATCCATTAAAAAGGGCTGGCAACGGATTTTGGCCGGCTGCGATGGCCGCGTTTAGTGCCGCTATTGTGGCTCTAGCTATGTTTAGCGCGCCTGTAGACATTAGGGTAGGCCCCTGTGTCTGATAGTGGTTAGTAGGGCGACTTGACGCAGGCGGTTTAGGCTGCTGGGCAGCGACGGCGTAGGGCTGTGATATTTTGGGGGGCTGAGAAGTTTTGGGGGGCTGGGGGGGATCTACAAATTGTGGGGGTGGCACAAGAATGTTTGGGGCGGGTAATTGGGCCACGGGCCGTGAAGCTACTAGGCCGGGCGTGAATTTTGAAAATATTAGCAATACGCTTGCGAGACGCCCTTTACATTTTTGGCTCTTAAAGCCACATTTTTTAAGTTATCTGTATAAAGCCTTTTGCATAATGTTTGAAAATTTTATATCTATCTTTAGGAAGTAAATGTTATGTAGAGAATATTCATTTTTATGTTTTAAACCAACAAAAACATGTATCTCCATACAAACTAGTTATAAACAAAGACAGGAAGCATTGTGAGAATAGGCTAGCGATAGTTTACAACCGTAACGGTAATTTTATGGCCTGCCGCTTTGTTCGAAATGGTATAAAACTCGACCGATCCGGCAGTCATGGTCCCTGAGTCCGGCTTTGGGTTAAGTCGCTAGTGTAGTATTTCCGCTTCAGCGGTTCGCCGCTCCGCGCATTCTCGCGTTTTAAGTGTCGATTGCGTCTAGTTTGTAGAAATCCAGTTCCGAGTGTTCAAGGGCTGGTGGGTGAGATCGTACAGCTCTTTTTAGAGTTGCGGTCTACCTTAACGTTTCTTCTTCAAAAACGTCTCGTTGCTCGGGCGGAAACCTAACGGTGACAACGTAACCCCGGCCGTAGGAGTAGGAGTTAGGTACACACCAAGCAATCCGTAGCACTGCGGGGCGCTTGGCCACACTTAGGTATTCTTGCTCCTCGCCAGCAATTGTGGGGAGTCACTAGGTACTCACAAGCTACACCTCGGCCACTCCCGCGATGGCCGAAGAACTCAAAGGCATGTCTCGGGACCAGATAGGGGAGATCATCAAGGCTTGCCTTCGTGATCACTCAGATCTGGTCCAAGCCTGCTCTTCCCAGGCTGTGCCCTCTCTGTGTTCGCCGCCGCGTTCCCCGTCTCGCTCGTGCACTCGGTCGCGCTCTCGCTCTCCCCGCACGCGCTCTCTCTGCCTCGACCCCCGCTATCGTGACCCGCGTGTCGCTCGTCGCGCTCTTCGGGCCCCCGTGCCAAATCGTCCCCCCACCCCGGTAGCTGATGTGACCCTTTCTCGGTCACTCGCTACCCCGCCCCCCGCAACCTCCGAAACCGCACCCCTGTCTCCGGTAGCCGTAATGTCCGCTGAGTCGGCGTTAACCTCAAACGAGAACGACGAAGGCTTCAAAGTGGTTGGCCTGGGGACAAAAAAGGGGAAAAAGCAGAAGAAGACCGCCAAGTCAAAAAAGGCTTCGGCGGCTCAGGAGTCTACTCCTCCTCCCTCCGATTCTGAGGCTAAACGCCTCAAAGCGCCTAGCGTTTCCCCTTCCCCGTCCATCTCGGCGGCCAGCCCTGAGCCAGCCGCCATGGACACAACCCCCGCCGCCACCTCTTCGCAGGTGACTGTCCCACTTCGGGACGGACGGAAAAAACTCCGCCCCCTGTTGTCATCAAAGACAAAGGGGCCTGGCCAAACATAGCTAACGCTATGAAGGCCAAGCGTATAAATTATACGCACGCCTGCAATGATGCCGAGCACGGCATCAAAGTGCAGGTCCCAACACCGACAGATTTCCGAAATCTGACGGCCTTTCTTACGGCTCAGAAATACGAGTACCATACGTACTCGCAACTGCAGACGCAGACCGCGCTGCGTGTAATGTCTGCGCGATCACGCCACTCCGGACTGTGATCGCAATCGCGATAACGCATCCGACCCGGTCGCTTGCGTACTCTGTGGGAGCGAAGGCCACCCAGCGAATTACCGCGGGTGCCCCAAAGCTCCCAAACAGAACTCGCGTAAACCCAAACAGGGTAAATCGCGCCCCCTGCCCCGCTCCGCTCGTGCCTGCTCCCCTCCCTGCTGTCAACGCATGGAGCCGTCCTCCAGCGCTAATTGACGCAACCAAATCCAAAGAGACAGACAACCTTTTGTCTTTTTTATTTGCGCAAACGCGCATTGCACCCCCGCGCCCCTCTCTCGCGCTGCCCCGCAACGCCGCTCAAACGGCCGAGCAGCAGCATTTCGGCATTCTCGCCGAGATTTCTTGGGCCTGTGACCCAGCCTATTTCGAGGTCGTGTACGCCGAATACGTACAGATCACCGATCTCAATCAAATGCTCAGCTTCATGGCTAAGCATCGCGACTTCTTCGCCGCCCTCCGCAGGGTGGCCCCAAAACCTTAAAAACCAAAATGGATTGCTCAACCGCGCGCGAAAAACCCCGGTCCGTCTCCTTAGGCTATTTTAACGCTTCGTTCTTCGTAACCAAAGAGAGGAATTAGCGCAATTCCTTTCGTCCCAAAAACCGGACGTCTTCCTCATCCAGGAAACGTTCCTAAAGCCCGCGGTCCGCACCCCTTCGATCGCGAACTATCGAGGAGTATCGAGGTGAATCCCGACAAAAGCTTTGCCGTCCTCTTTACCGTAGGCTACCCTCCGCGGCCACCTCCCCTTTCTCTCTTCGGTCGTGCCATTCCCTGGCAAAATAAGACCAAATATCTCGGTGTGACCATGGATAGTCGTTTGAACTTCCACGCTCACACCAAAATAGTCAGAGACCGAGCCGCTTTTGTCCTCTGTTGTCTTTATCCCATGATAGGCAAGTACAGTAAGATGTCGCTTAGAAATAAGCTAAATCTTTACACAACTTGCATCCGCCCCATACTAGCTTATGCTAGCGTAGTCTTTGCGTTATCCAAGCGCAATCTCCACAAACTCCAGACCCTCCAAAACCGCTTTCTCAGAGCGGTCTCTGGGGCCTCTTGGTACGTCCGCAACGCGGACCTACACAGAGACTTCGAACTCCCCACGATTCCCCAATATTTCAAAGACTTGGCAGTCCGCTTTTTCGAGCGTACGCAAAATCACCCGAATCGATTAATTGTGCAATCCACGACGTATCATCCCCCCGATCGACCCGGGCACGGTCGTAAAACTATAGTTAGGCGGCCTCGGCACGTACTAACGGCCCCAGATGACGATCTCGCTGTCCGGATAGCGAGATTAGTCTCTACGACCTCCCCGAATAGGGCCTCCCTCCAAACACGACGCCGACGTCCCCGGGTTCGTCGGCGCCCACAAGGATACACGAGGTATCAAAGAGTGCCAGGGCGCTTCTCGGCCCCACTCAATCGCAACCATACCCGCGTAACGGGGAACTCCCCTCCTGGCGGTGACTCACCATCGGGTTCGAGACTCACGCCGGTCGAAGGGACGCCCCCGAGAGCGACAACCCAAGCCGAGGCTTCCCCCGCGGGGAGCCCTTGAGCGTTGGGCGCTATATGGGCTGAGGCTCCTTCAGAGTCACGCCCCAGAAGCCCGGTGAAGCAGTAATGGCTGCAACATCCAACTGAATAGATAGTTCAGAAAAAAAAAAAAGTCATGGTAGCAGTTTGCGGCAAGTAATCAAGAAAGGAAGAACCAATAATCAAGAAAGAAACTCTGCAAGAAAATAAGTGCTCATTTGTACAGTGAAGGTTCAAGAAAGAAACGCTGCTAGAGAAAAGGAAGAAACTCTGCTAGAAATTAAGCGTAAATAAGTGCTAGTGTAAGTGTAAATAAATTCTTCATAAGAATACTCCGCTTCACTTCGGCTTTTTTATTTTGCGCTCAAGAAATCTTCGTGGTCAGCGGTTCACAAGTGCGTCACCCGGCTTCACCCGTCCGGCCCGCAATACGGTCGCCACAACATACAGTCCACTATAAACACGTCAGTGGCCTAGTCTAGTAGCTAGCTACCGTACGGTTGTCTAATTTCTACGGCGCTTCGTTGTCGTAGCTTCGTTTTAGCAACTGAGGAAGCTAGCCTACGCCCGTCGCCGCTGTGCGTGTTCATAACACAAAGCGTACTGAAGAATGATCTAGCAACGGCTTTCACGATGGCAGGCGGTCAGTGATGCCGCATTCTCATAGACAAAATGTAGGCGAGTAGGTACTATTAGGCTTGAAGAGTATGTCATTCGAGGAAAATGCAAGAGTGTCATCTCATAGTGGGTCAAGGCAAAAGCTCGGACCTCTAAATAAAAGATATTGAGCGACGAACTCGAATAACAGTAAGTAAATCAACTTTGTTAATAACGTATGTTTAGAGGAACCTATCCATCTTGAACCAAAAGCAGTAACTTAATAATTTTAATTCTTACCAGCCTCATACTTACGTTTCGAGTGTGGGGCACGGCCTCCCCTTATCGAGGGTGTTTACATGAGTCTTTTTTTAATTATGCAGGTTTCCTCACGATGTTTTCCTTCACCAAAGAGTCAGTAGGTAATAATCAATACTTAATATAGAATAATAAATAAAATATAAAAAAAAACAGTAATAAACAAATAATTTTACCGTCGGGTCTTAAATAGGCAACTAAAAGCAGTCTCATGAGTGACATTTTATATTTTTTTTAGGTATCGACTTAACTTTTTTGACACCTGTTTTAAATAAGCGTCAAAATTAAAACATTTTATTTACAGAAAAAACAATAAGACATTGGATCCTCCGGAACGAGGAAACGGGGGGAGACCTATCGCCATAGCTCCAGCAGGTTTATGTTCGAGCCACAACTGCTGAGGAAGATGCGGCTATAAAAAGTGGCTCACCAAATGGAGCCGTTTCTCAATACCACTGAGCACTGAGAGAGAGCACTGCTTCTCAATATCACGTAAGTATCATTATCTATTACCTATTTATATACTCAAGCGATTAATGAGTCGGTCAGTCAGTGGTAGTTATTTATTTGCACTTTTATTGGTATATAGAACAATGTCGTCGGTTTTATATAAAAAAAATCAGACATGACGTGCGAGATCGGCGTGCTTATTTTGTAATTTCAAGGGAATTGATGGTAATAATCCATTGTTTAGCCTTTACGTATTATTTCTTATGCCTCTTACCATTGCCGCTCGCGTAGGTATGTTGTGGTATTGCGTGACAAACAACACATACGCGCGCGGCAATGGTAACTGTTATGGATTTAAACACCATTCCCATTATAGGTAGTTCCTAAATATGCACGCCGCGCCGGTCAGTGTAAAAAAAACCTTTTGTTATTTTATAATGTTACTGGCTGCGCCCGCGGTTCCATCCGCGCTAAATTCAGTTATCGAGCCATATCTGATTGTGAGAGTGATATAGATTTTCATGTGCCCGATCGCTAAGAGTTTCTTAGGGTTAAGAGTTAAGGTCAGTAATGATGACTGTCGGGAAATAATTTTTATTCACGAGAAGAGAATTGACAGTCTTGCAAAGAATATACATCGCGAAAATTATTATGATAAAATCGGCCAAGTGCGAGTCGGACCAGCGCACGAAGGGTTCCGTATCATTATCTATAAAAAAAGCAAAAAAAATTACGTCTGTTGTATGGGGCTCCCATACAAATATCTTTCTCTATTCAAATATTATTTTTATTTAATTTAATTTTTTAAAATTGAATATATTATTAAATATTCTGTGAATATTTCAAGCGTCTACCTGTTGCTGTTGCTTTTATAAATATCAAGCAAAAACGAGCAAAATATCAGGTTTGATGTATGGGAGCCGCCTTAAATATTAATTTTATTCTGTTTTTTAATATTTATTGTTATAGCGGCAACAGAAATATATCTCCTGTAAAAATTTTAACTGTCTAACTATCACGGTTTATGAGATACATCCTAGTAACAGACGGACGGACGGACAGCGGAGTCTTAGTAAGACGGTCCCGTTTTTTACCCTTTGGGTACAGAACCCTAAAAATTTTTAAGAATTTTAGTTGGAATTCAGTAATCAATAATATAAAATTGTTTAAATAAATTAATGTATAGGTATTATTTCTTCTAATAAAAATAGTATTTAATTTAAATAGTATTTTATTTACACACAAAACGAGGAAATAATTTCTAATAGGATTAGACATTTGATAGTTAGCAACACTGCCTTTTCCTATGCTTCAGCTTTTATTATTGGGTATTTTTTTTTAAAAAATAATTATCAGATTTTGAAGCAGACTGTCCGGCGGCGACGGTTGAAAGAAGCAGAGCTTCGGCACCGTAGGCCAGCGAAAAATTCCGCTAACAGAAGCGCATGCTCAAGCAAGAGGGAGCTTTTGCTTGGAATATTATAATTTTGACTGCGTTAATAACACCGTCATATTTGTTGACGAGAAAACTTTTCAATCGCATAAGGACGGCAGAAAACTTTTATGGAGACTAAACAATGTCAATGTAATTTCTGTCGTCTTTAACAGATGGAAAATGTTTGTCTTCCTTCTTATCAACTTGGGTAATACCTACCTAGATGTTTAACAAGCTATTCTTATATTGTTTTTGACATAACACATGATTTTTACTCAGGCAAAATTATAATGATTAGGTACCTGCACGTTATTTAAGCTGAATTTGCTTTTCTGTAAGCTGAATATTTTTCAAAGATTATGATAAATGAATCATGACCACAATAACACGAGTGTGTTTAATTTTTCTATTCTAATAAACTAACCCAAATACTAACACTTGTGTTAGGTAAAAGTCCAGTAGCTCATTCGCTCAAATTTTTTTATGTAGATAATAAGCTCGATACCTAAAGTTTTGAGTAGAGTAGAGTACTTTCATATAATACCATGGGTATATTGACATTTCAAAAGACAGCATAATATAATAAATTAGAGATTAAATTTAATGAGGGTTTTAGTATTCGGAGGTCTGGTGTAAGATTATTATTAATACTCAGAAGCTATTGATTTTTTTTTAATTTTTGGTGTGACGTGTAATAAAAATGAAGTAATAGATAATAAAGATAATAAGAGCTCACGCGTTTAGGCAATACAGTTTAAAGGTTTAGGTAAATAGTTTTAATTTATGATTATTATTTTTTTCAAATAGGTGCCTGTGATCTGGTTTACCTAGTTGTGGAATTGTTGTAGTTAAAAAAGTCTCTTATATTCAAAAAGTTTTAGGATTGAATAATGGAAATACTTTACTTATATTAAAAGCTCCATTTGCACAAAGATCTGTTGTAGGTATTCACACTATTTTAAATACCTTTTGCTGCCAAATAATGTCTATTAAAATTTTATTTTTATCGTTATTATTTTTAGTTTATTCTCATTATTATTTTTAATTTAAATTGTCATGTTCATTTTAAATAATTAAATGACGTTACTACGACTTCTGATATTTTAAATTCAATTGGCAACAACATATTCTCTGTACTATATATATATATATATATATATATACAACTCCAAGTGACTTAATCTTAATCTTGTTATTTAATGGCTATCAAGTGACTTATAATGTCCTAGAATATAAATCTTATAAAAACACAAAATATTCATAGAATTAAGAAATACAACATAAATATACATCCATAGAAATTTCTTTGTTTATGACTCCCTGAAGGTAAGGGTCTTAGAATAAAATATATTATACATGTAAGAGTTACAGATTATACTGTACTATATAAATATATGTATTCTATATATATATATATATATACTATATGTGTAATGTATATATGGGCAGTAATACGCAGATTTCATTTTTTTTTATTATACCACTAAGGTGACAAACAAGCTCACGGTCCGCTTGATGGTAAGCGGTCACCGTAGCCTACGGCAACGGCCTTACAACACCAGGGGTATTACTCGCGCGTTACCAACCCTTCAGAAGTCTAATAACTTATAATAAATAATAACAAACAGTAGCGACGTATGAGGCTGATAAGGTGCGTATATAACCCTAAACTCGAGTACAGTAATAATTTTTTACATTGTCACACTGACTCGACTGTTGTGACTTTCAAAATTATAGATGTTTGCTTTGTTTACATCGACTTCCAGTTTTCTTGTAGATTTCTGTGTGAATTTTAGAGTTAATTATAAAAATAAGGAAAGTATGTACTACATAGTTCGGAGTTGCAAAAATGTATGGAAAGCAGGTCGTGGCATGAAATTCACAGGTTTGGCCTAAAGTTTACTCATTTGAATATTTCATGTTTTTTTTTAATAAATAAGGCTTTTTCTGTAAAATATCACGTTTAACACGTTCCTTTCAACTGGACTGCTAGTAATGTCAATATTGTGTTTAAAGCGGATACAGATAACGAACGCTACGTGTGCTATTGGTTTAACCGTTTTCGTAGCGGTTAGACTCAGACGTAGCGTTCGTTAGCTGTATCCGCTTTAAACACAATATTGACATTACTAGCAGTACTGTAATAAAGAAAACTTTAAATTTCCCATTTTGTACGTGGCTAAAACGCTATACGCGAAAAGCCGAAAAAAAAGAAACCTCATTCTTTAATGGCCGATCGCCATGCACGCGTATAGGAAACCCCATAATTTTTCCCGCCATTGCAAAAAAAATTTTTTACAACTCTTCTCGTCTTCACTCTTGAAATTAGAGTTATTTATTAATTAGGTTGTCTACAAGTACTAGTTATGAAGAAAATTATTTATGTTGTACACCGCCCGATATAAGATGTGAAGCCACTAACGTTATGGAAAGTTAACTACCTTAAAACCCCAAGGAAAAATATGTATTAGCGTACCAAAATTTCATACAATGGCAAAACAACAAGAATACGCAGCCTTTTTCATGAAATGTGTTTATGGCGCAATTTTAAGAATTATCTTTTAAGTACAAACCTAGCTCTTGTATATACCCAATTTCTAGTGTATATACCCAATGTCAAAAAGTACTGTCCGGACAAAGAATGGAGTGGACTTAGAGAATACACTTCGCAGCGCCTTGCAGCGGGCTTCATACAAACGAATTTCTCATTTGTTTTTGACATTTGCTGATTAATCACTGTGTGATTTCTTAGTCATAATCCCAAGCTGAATATCGTTGTCTATGGTTTTTCCAAAATCTTGAAAAACGCTTCGGTAACTAGAAATCTTTTTTTAAATCATTTGTATGAAAAACTAGAATCCTGTGTAACTTTTTTAACTATAAAATTTGATAGAAAAATGGCACACTGCAGACCTGGATATATATTCCTAGAATATTTCTTTAAAATTTTGTGATGTTTGATTTGTAAGTGCCAAAAATAAGTGGAAAATTCTTTTGTATGAAACACGCTGCGAGGCACCGCGGTAGTCAAGTATCCCCTCCCCTTGCTAGCTTGCAGTTTGGAGATATGAAAAATTTACAATAAAGTCTAAAATATAATAGGTTTGTATATAAATTAAAACGAAAACTATCATTATCTCAAGTTAACAAGTAATAATCGACCAACTTATAAAATGTACCTAAACAAGTAATAATTTTGTCGAAATTGAACTAAAAATTACTTAGATGAAGTCGTTAGCTGTGTAAAACGAGTTGTAAGTAAAAGTTTTTGAACCATGTAATATTATTGAAAAATAAAATCGTAAAATCCTCAATAATAATGATACCTAAATTTACGTTCGAATAACGCATTGGAATGAAATTGGTTTACAAGTGTTTCAAATATTCACAATATTGGAAACCTAAATTAATGTGTGCATGGTCGGTTTTTTTCGTATGATTTTAAACGAAAAAACCGACGAAGTGCATGTCGTACACAAATTTAGTAAGGATTCCTTAGAGTAAGAACTATTGCGTATATATTAACAACAATCTGAACAGATTATGTTCAAAACAATTTCAGTTGAAATTATTTATAAGGCTTTAATTGTGGTTTGTTTAGGATTTTTAGCGGCAGTAAAGTAAATCTTACAAATGTTCAGGCTTATCCTCAACTGTTCTTCCACACGAGTAGGTCTCACTATGAACGTAGACAAGAGAAAGGTCATGACCCATTTAAGTACTTGAGACCAGTGGCCTTCGGAATTAAGTAATTTTGCCACCGTTTGATTAGATTTTTTCTGCATTTGATTTCTCCCGACTTACTCTAGATTTAAAGCTACAGTTTTAACAATTTTTGCTGCATCTTATATCGGAATTTTTTTTTGTTCACGGTGACATTGTTTTTTAACCGACTTCAAAGAAGGACGAAGTACTTAATTCGGATGTTTAAAATTTTTTTTATATATTTTTGGGCATAACTCCGTCTGATATAGACGGATTTGCAATATTCTTTGTATATTTAAAAGGGTATACTTCCGAGGTGGTCCCATAATAATGTAGTGAATTTAAAACCTAAACTTTTATAAAAAAAATAATGAACGACTACCCACTTACCTAAAAATTGGTACCGTTATATATTCCAAATGAGATCCCATGCTAAAGTTACCATTATAACTCATGGAAACAGTTAACAAAAACCTGCACAATACATATTGCATAGCTATATCGGGGTACGGTACGACCCAACGCAAAATAAAAGGTTTTCAGCAAACATGACCAGTGCCGGATTGGGACCCAAAACCGGCCCGGACATTTCAGACACAGTCAGCCCTCCGAAAGAAAAAATACGATAAAAAATTATACATCATATTTACATTTCGATTTTAAAAGCTTTCACTTTAAGAGGCTATACCTACTATCTTTATTGCATTTATTTTTGGCAAAGGTTTCTCCGGATCCGCTCAGCAGATCCGACTAAAATTTAATGAATGAGTATTTCGAGATATGGTTTAAACCCTGAAACACGTGAAAACACGATTAATGAACTTGATAGAAAAAAATACTAAACTGATCCCTTTTTACTGTTCTTTTTAAAGTTTTGGCAAAGAAATCTTCAAAGTTCTTTACAGCTTTGCTAAAGTATAGCTGTACTAGTGCTTTAAATCCCAAGAAAAGGAATTTTTCGATAAAAAATATGCGTAATAAACTATTAATTTATTTCCAGTATTTCAATGAAAATCTCAGTAATTTAAGAATGCACTACTCAGTTACATATCGCATCATCCTTGTGCTTACCCAACTGCGCCTGAAGAAGGGTTATGTTTTTCGAGTGTATACATGTATGTTTACCTATATTTATTTGGCCTAAATGGCTTGATGGATTTTAGCTTGAGAGGCGTCGTTAGATTGTGCGAGTGACACTCGGTACATAAAACTTTTAAAAAAATCAAAATGACGGATTTTCTGCGCTTTAATGTGCGGGCTGAAAAATATTTTTTTCAAGACCCTCAAGTTGGGGTTAATCAAAATAAAGGGCTTTAAAAGGTTAGAACTAAAATATATAATACATAGTAAATTGCGAGTTAAAAGAAAATTTGAAAAAAAATAACACAAAAAAGCTGTGAATAAAAATGAATTATGATGAATTAATAAATAAGCCCGGACTGCAAATATATTGAGAATTTAACAAACATAGCATATATTTAACTATAAGCAGACGAGACTCATTATAGACCTCCCTTAGATTTGTAGGTAAATACTTTTTGTTTTTTTTTTATTATTTGTTAGGAAATCCGGGTGTTATCAAAATACCTACTTTGGTGTTATTATTATTTATGTTATGCTTATGTATTTTTTCGTAGTCAGTGCTTGTCAAATCTAGTTTTATAATTTTATTCGCTAAAGAAAAAGAGGGTGTTATTTACAGTGTAAATTTTACACTAATCGGTAAATAAAATGACATTTTGCTTTGTAATGGTGAAAAAATAAGCAATTGCTGTATATCCCAGCGCCCAGCGCTTGGTGTAAAGATGAAGAAAAGCAATGCGATAGACTATTCAAACATAACTACGTACACGGCGCACACTGTCTATCGTGTCGTCGTTGCTCAGAGTTCACACGCGCTCTACCAGTTTCGAAACCGCGGTGGGCCTCCACGTGTACGTAATTACGCCCCTCCGGTACCGCTCATACCCCGCGTCCGCATGTCGGACGCCTCGTCACGATGCCCGCTGCCGCCGTCCTCCAACCTTACCTTCAACCACAACGTTCAGACATGCCACGCTTGTAAAAGTACCTACAGCTCTAAGTTTTAAAGCAAAAACTATGATACCTACAAAGCTTCCTCACTAAAAATAATATCTGAAAGTGGCATTAAATTGCACTGAATTATTGTTTATACCCAATAATGTTAACTCAAAACAAAACTGTATTTAAATTTACTATGTCGCAGTATTTAATGTATATCACTTAATATTCATTTTCTAAACCGTACGTACTTACCTACTTTGAACTCCAATCTTTAATAATAATATAAAAATAGGTAGGTAAGATTGAAGCTATAAGTATTCGTATATTTACATGAGGTAGTATGTAGGTACCTATGTATCTACATACCTACTATTGATGAAGATATCTATTTGAAAAATCTTATTTAATAGTAGTATAGTGTCTTTGCATCTTATTTTCAATAGATTTGTATACTTACAATGTAATAGTACCAATAGTAATTCATTCAACACTAACTAAAAACCCATACATTTGATTTGATGAATTATTATTTATTAGCATAGGTATGTCCTGTCTGTTTAACGCATTTCAGTGATCCTTTTTATTTATAGTTAGTTACATATCCTATAAAGACGCGGCTATAGGTAACGGTAACAAGAGTGAAGGAGAAAACCTAACCTACACGCACAAAAGCTCCAATTGAGTATCTCGTATTCTTTCTTCACTTCACACACCACTACACTGCTAGCTGTCTTCATATGACCGCCCGCACGCAAACATGTCTGAATCACTCACACACACAGTCGCAGTGCCTGGACCAACTCAACTGGCAGTACCGACGCGCATTCGACTGCGAGTTGTCGGTCGCGAGAGTGTCCGTAACGTTTATCAGAAACGTTACTACACAACCTACGCCAACATCGTCATCATTGTACCTTCTGAGGAAATATTAATATTTACATTGAAAGAAAATGATTGGTAAGTAACTAATTAATTTCATGTCGCTTTCTGATTTCCTAATATATTTGATTGTTTATTTTTTTTATTATGTAGGCACATGTCCGAGTTAGGTCAACTCCTTAAAGTATGTGTGTCAAACACAGCAACATTATTTGGTACCAACCTATCTCTACTTATAACGATATGTACTTGCTTTGTAGTCATTAGCAATCTCTAGTTACTTGCCCATTTTAATTTTTTAACCATAATCCTCTATTTCTTACGTTGTGTGAACTCAATTTTGTGTAGGTTTAGTGTAAAAAGATTAATTAGGCAGGTATTGCTTTCAACTTACTTTCAAGGCCTATTTTTACCTTTCTTACTCACGCACGGCCGCAGATTTTAAATAACTACGTTGTAAGATTTATATTAATTTAAAATACTAGATTGTTTGTATTTTTATATTGTTATGCTTTAATGGTCACTGGACTACTGATGATAAAATGTTGAACATTATACATGTTCAATGTTCATATCTGATTTAGTTTATTTTTATGATAAAAAAAACCTATTTGATATGATTATTATGCACTTGATATCCTTTCAAAATTAGTACAGTATTGTTATAAATAGTAGCCATTATTTATAAACTTAATATTTAAAAAATCATAAAGATAAATTTATTAGTAAACTTTCCAGCGCTGTCTGTAAAAAGCGTCTTGGGGTTTCTTTTGTTTTCTGATTTGTCATCGTCATATGGTTAAATACCTACATAATTCTTCATTTTATTTGTTAAAAAAATATGCATTTTCGACTTTATATTCATGAAACTAAAAAGAAAAGCATAATATTATAAGCATAGCGGGGCGTATAAGAGGGGGCTGAGACGGGTGCGGAGCAAAGTGCGGGGTCGGCGCCCGAAACACGTGGAGGCGCGCACTGCGGCACCGGCACTATCGCAAGTATTGTTGCATCGAAACCGCGGTGCAGGCCTCCACGAGCAGTCAGAGGACATTCACTCCATTTATACTCCGCTCCCTTGCCCGCTTATACCCCCGTTTGCGGCCCTACTACGTTTTTACTGCATCCTGCGGTGCATATTATACGATATAACAATATTTTAAACGATGGCACTTATTAAACGCACGTTTACTTCATAAACCTATTCTAATAAATCATATCATTATCCTTGAGATTTAATACTGATAAATTTTTTTGGCAGGTGAGGAAGATCGCGTCCACCAGTGTGGAGAATGTGGACTAACACTTTCCACACGCAGTGCGCTGACAGCACACGCGCGCTCTCACCGGACTGCCGCGGATGCACATCGTTGCGATGTTTGTCACAAGACTTTTGCCGTACCAGCGAGACTAGTACGCCACTACAGAACTCATACTGGTGAAAGGCCCTTTGAATGTGAGTACTGTCATAAGATGTTTAGCGTCAAAGAGAATCTACAAGTTCATCGACGTATCCACACTAAGGAGAGGCCCTACCGGTGCGGTGTCTGTGGTGCTGCATTTGAACATTCCGGGAAGCTGCATCGGCACGCTCGTATTCACACAGGAGAGCGTCCCCACGCTTGTCCACACTGTCATAAAACATTTATCCAGTCCGGTCAATTGGTAATCCATCTTCGCACGCACACCGGTGAAAAGCCCTACCGTTGTCCAGCTCCTGGATGTGGAAAAGGTTTTACTTGTTCCAAACAACTCAAAGTACACTCCCGCACCCATACTGGAGAACGACCTTACACTTGCGATATATGCCTTCGTGACTTTGGCTATAATCATGTATTAAAATTGCATAGATTTCAGCACTATGGCGAAAGGTGTTACAGATGTACGGTATGTGATGGTACATTTAACACAAAAAAACAAATGGAGGCTCACATTTACAAAGAGCACGGCGCTGAAGCTCCCCGACAAGCGACTCTCCAGTCAACGACACCTTTGATCGTCAATGGGGACGCGATGTGTGATTTGGTGGAAGCAGCGTTACAGCAACTGCCTCCAACACCGCCAAGCTCCCCACCTTCTCCGCAATGCCCTGCGCCGCAGCCGGGTCCCTCCGCAACTCCGTCAATGGCACCCACTACCACGTACTTGTCTGCCGCGGCTAGCACGCAGTTCACCCTTGCACCTTCTTTGTTACCACCACGGAAAAGAAAATTAATCACACAACCCGATCCTGTACCGGTGTCTGCAGTGAGACACACGTCTGTCATACAGTTTGCACCGGCTGCCGCGGATGTGTCGTAACAAAATTCTAATTTTGTTAAAGTGAATCTATACAGACTATAAAAAATATAGGCTAAGTTGCGCTAAGTGATTAATATGAAAGGATTGATGTTAGATTCTTGTTCTTTGTTATGTACGAGTTTATTTTAAAATTCGTTCACTATGTTCCCTAGTTATTATACCCGATATGGGTAATCTAAACAAGAAAATAATATGACATTTAGTAGGCACAGATAAGAATGCATGTAAAGTTTGCATTTGTGTAACATTCTAATTTAGAATAAGGTTTTGTATTTATATTCAATTAGGTGCGTCGAGTAAAATAAAAAAAGTATTATACCAACCTAGTGTATTTTTTCTTTTATTATCGAAAAAAAAACAAAGCTGCATACTTAATAGAAACCCGAAACCTGTTAAAAATCTTATGACATTCCGGATTAAATAGATGCAAAAAAAATGTCTTTCAATAACAATGCCAAGTTTGATCAATAACGAATTCAACAATGATTTTAATTTTTTATTTGTAAAACATCCTAATATTTGCAAAAGTACGATTTTTAAGTGTTTTTATGAGAAACCACCGCACAACATTTTTATGAATTCAACAATATTAGGTACTTTCGTTAGGTCATCAGAAATTCAGTCTATTTGTCATCCATCATGGTGGTGGTGATCATGTAGATAAGAGAAAGAATAGCATACCTACCTATTTTAAAATTAGCCATCATATTATGACAATAAAAGGTAAATAATCCAGAGTGATACAATTTAACATTAAATTTCACACTGGATTTCAAAAGTAAAAAAAAATTGGAACCCTCATGTGATCATTCAGTTGGCTGCTTGTCGGGTACTGTTTTGTGGCAAGTGTAGGTGCGTTCTGCTTCTGTTACTGCTTAAATGCGTTAAATGTCATAATCCAGCTAAGTTAAAAAGACATAAATTTTGTGTGACACAGTACAAATATTGGCTCACTCTCTTTGGTTGGATTATTGACATTAAACGCATAATGTCGGCCAACAAAACGTCACTTATAACACTCCCTAACACTTTTAAAAATCGGTTTTGAAAAAGCGCCATCATATATTTTTTGATATATTTTATAATGTTTTAACCACCAAGGTGGCAAACCAGCTTATCTAAATACCTACTTCGCGTATCTGTAACAAGGTCGAATCGTCTCAATGCATTACAGGTACTATTTGTAAAAATGTAAATATATAATGTAAATTGTAAAAATCTGAAAAGGCCCTACACGTACCGTTACATTTTGACGTGACAACGTCTTATAAATTGGTTTGCCGGGTGACACTTCAAGAAACTGCGTTACGCTCCGCTCACGTTATGCGCTCACAATGAGAGCGAGTGAGAGGCACGCGCCCGCCTAAGAGCGAGAGAGACAGACATAAAATCATTGTCACGTAAAACTTTCGCCCGTATACCGACTTTACAGGCAACCAGTTTTTTAAATTATTTAAATGTCATATTGATTTACTGAATCCTTAACCAAAACTGTTATCCTGATGTTATTATAGTGCATGTGTTTTTCTTACTACTTAAGATGCCACACTACCTAAATTACAGTACTTACATTTTTGGTAACGATTTATTTAGATCTGCTCAGTAGATCAGGCTGAAATATTATGATCGTCTTTGACAGTAAATTGGTAGTTTAAGCCTGACAAACGTAAAAATATTATACCTACTAAATTACAAAAAAAAATTACCCCAAAGATAAATAGAACTGAATCTGTTCCACGTCTACCTCCTCATGATAAAATTATATTTAACGTATTTTATCACTTCAAGTGTCCCAAATATGAACTCACTGAAGTATAAATTTATTTCTTGTAAAAACATCAGCGAGTTGAGATGTAGCTGCACTACTCACTAATGACAAACTTGTATAGGTATATCGTCATCCTTGTCTTTACCTAAATTTGCTGCCAAGTAACACTGTCTTTTAATATTGTAAACAAATAAAATAACTAAAGGCAGTGCAGTGATGTACTCGTACAACATATAGAGCTTTTGAAATGTTGCGGTTTATCTTCTTAAGCTGTATGCAACTAAAAGTCTATTTCTCTTAAAAATTATTAAGATAAAGCATGTGCAAGCAAAATAAAAATAATTGTAATGACATCTCTGACTAGATAGTACCTGGAATGGAAAATTAAACCGGGTTGGACTTAGAATAGTTTGCAAGTGGCATAAAATGAAGATAGGTAGCAAGGAGCCGAGCGTAGCGAAGAGCCGTTAGGCTATCCATGGTGATATAGCGAGGAGCAAAACGAGAAGCCGTTAGGATGACTTTAATGAACAATTATCGTAGGCATAAGCCGAGTGAGTGATTGAGGCTGGTCGCCGAATACATCTTTGAACACAAAAGATATTTAGGTGGTGTATAGCAAAGCGACGAGCCAGCAGTACTGAACAATATGGCGATGACCGTAAAGACGAGCCATTAAGTTGTGTTTCTAAATAGCCCACATAAATAAATAGTTACTTGGTAAGTAACTTCCGTGGCGCTGGCCAGCCCATGACAAAATCGAATTGCATATAATTTTTTTCTTTTAGTTTAATTTTCAGCATTACCTTTTCATGGGCATGGTTCAGGGGAGATAGGGACTATTAGGGACATCCCTCCTTCCCCCTCTCTTCCCCTCCAGACAAACTATTCTAAATTTTTACCATGGAACTAGGGACATTGGCAATCGACTTCAAAGAGAATAAAATATGCAGCTAAATGTTTGTCGGTAAGTATGCTTAAGGCATATTTTTTACTTTTTAGTGAATTTTAAGTTGGAATAATGTTTTCGTTTATTTTTTTAATCCTTATAGACCAGGGCCAATGCTGTTGGAGAAAAATTTAATTGATAATATAAAAAACGAAGTAAAAATAGTCCAGACTCAGAAAAAGTATTGAAAAAGGGGTGGTGGAGTGATATATACGTTTTTAGGGGTTGGTACTCGTTTTTTGCGATCTGCGGCTTAACTATGCATCCTATCGAAAGAAGTTAAATGTAAAAGTCGTAGGTAATAAAAAATCTAAGACTTGTCATATAATATTGCCCATAACCTCAAAATTTTCGAGACATGCTAAAAACCCTTTTTTTTAATTTTTTATTTATAACTATAGCAAAAAAATATATTTTTTTTTTTTATGAAAATCGATGTAAATGTTCTTTATTTGTATTAGAAACAAGTTTTTTCAAAGCGAAATATTTATTCTCCAATGTTTTATGAAGAAAGTACAAAAAAAAATTACCTTATTTTTAATCGAAAAATTTGGTTGGCAAATTTTCGATAAATAACCTTCACTAGCTTTGGACTGGTTTGTTCATGTTTTTAATTTATCAATGAAAAAAATTTGCCTTTGTATAGAAATTCCTGCCGATTTTCCATTTAATATGAAACAAAACCTAATTAATGAATTAAAAATAAAAATTGTGTTCACCGACAACAAATCGAGTTCTAACACAAGACAAGAAACTTAATTTTCAGCACTTTTTTGCGATTATTTAAGAATCATTTTATTACCACCTTAGTGGTATAAAATTAGCACAGAACAGGTACCTAATACCATCGATAATTAAGTTATTTTGCAACATGTTCAGTGATGGAATAACTGAAAATCTTAACACGAACGGTGGCAGCTTCCCTTTTCAGATTATCGTCAATGGAAATATTAGACCAATTATCGAAGAGAATTGACATACCTAATAATGTTTCTTCAAGAAATACGTGTTTTTTAATACAGATTTAATTTGATCAGGATTTTCTGCTTTTTGTAATAAACGAAAATCTAGGTACTGAGACTAATAAGGGTACAGGGAATCTGATGCGATAAAATACATCAGGGCAAAAAACATCAAAAGTCCTATAAACGACAACAACTATAACAGCATTTTTTCCATAGACTGTTAGTGGAGGTACATTTGTGTTTGTCTTGAGTTAGGGTGTAATTATATATGATACTAGCTGACCGGGCAGACGTTGTTCTGCATGATACCGACTGCAGCGCCGTCTACCGGGCTGATTTGTAAATCTAAACCATCCAGGGCGCCACCCAAACGCATACAAAAAATCATTCAAATCGGTCCAGTCGTTTAGCAGTAGTACAGTGACATATACACGTATAGTAAAATCTTTATTTGTCACTTACACGTACAGTAGATATATATATATATATATATAGATGTTGAAGGATTAGGCACGTATACCTAACTGCCTCAAAAATGGACTTGGACTGCGGTATTCAATGTGAAAACGGTTGACGAAAAAGAATGTATTTATAATACTTTGCCGACAGCAATATACAATGTATGTATATTCACCGGAGACCAGTAAAAGTTAGACATTACCTACCATGCGCCTTGGCTTATAGATTAAATTTGTATTCTGCAAATAAGACGTGATCTTTCCAACGTAATTAGACGTCTCTCTGCTGTTACTTTTGAAAAACATATTATATCTTTTCAGAAATCGCCGTGTGGAGACTCTCAACTACGCCAAGTTCATAATTATGTTGAAAATGGTCCATGTCAATTCCGGAAATCACTTAGGTCATTAGGAGTTGGTAAAACTGAAGATAAAACTCATTTGAATAATATTGACATTGAGCAACCTATTCAGAATTTTTCTTTTATTTTAGACATGGATAGCAACAAAAAAGGCGCATACGCTTAATCATCTTTCAAAGATTTGATTCCAAACTACCGACTGAACTCCTTTTTCTTTAGTCAATTCACTGATTGTGATGTTAAAAGAGTATTTTGTCTATTGCATCTAGTGCTGTTGGCAGTAATTGTGGTAACCGTTAAACTTAGACAATTTAAACACGTAAAATGATCATTACCATCCTTGACATTATGTAGTT
The DNA here is from genome assembly GCA_946406115.1 of Apoda limacodes. NCBI lineage: Eukaryota > Metazoa > Arthropoda > Insecta > Lepidoptera > Limacodidae > Apoda > Apoda limacodes. The sequence goes on from OX291545.1 coordinate 11,661,953, forward strand.
ATTCTTATAATCACTCATATTCATATCCTTAATGCATCCACTTTTCCTGTAATTTGAAAAATGCTTTTATTTTTCCTTTACCTGAATTCATGTTTATCATTAACTAAACACCTTTCTGACTAAAAACAATTTATTAAAATCCTTGCAACCGGGTTTTCATTGGTCATAGTACGCCCTTTCATAGTCACTCGTCACCATTTTGTTTTTTTTTTTATTGCGGCGCACAGTGAAACGAGTAGGTAGAAGACACTTAAGCAAACAAAAAATATCACGAAACATGGTGCCTAAAACGTCACATTGTTGCCGAGTTATTTAGTGTTAAAGATCGCCTTATACCTACGAACAAGTTTCATTGTGCGCCCCAATTAAAAAAGGCAGCGGTTGACGGTGTCACAAAGGGTCTAACCCCTTGAGTTGTGATTTTATCAGAATATTGAGGCAGGTTAGTCAACAATAGTTTACATTACAGACAGGATAATACCATTGTATAATCACAAAAGATATTTCGTGTTATTAGTAGGTAGGTAAGTAGCTAGTGCAAATATGGTAGTATTTTTTTTATAATTAAACACTTTTATTATTCGATTGCACACATACGTACTATTCTAATTTACGCATTAGTTACTTTAGTTAAATTATCATTCTACATTCTGCTATTTATTATTTTTAAAAATATTTCCATCTAGGTAATTGGGCAGTTTTTTTTTTATAGTTTTATTTTACAGCTTGTAATTCATGCATGACTTATGGGACCACCTTATGGGACACAGCCACCTTAGTCCAGATACACTGCATTAGAAGCAGTGTTGCGGCGATAGGCACACCCCTGTCACACTAAATTGATTGGTGAAAAGAGATTGTTCACCACATTATGATGTGGATGTGGGTGTGTATCCGGCCGCTGATTTCCCCCTTCTGGGGATAAAAACCTTGAAGTTCTATAATACATAATATATAGGTAATATAATTTAAATATAATTAACTAAACAGCTAATGAAAGGGAATTACATTATGGAGAAAACCGAAAACACTGAGGAAGGTGAGTGAGGACGCAGGCAGGCAGGTTGCGGGGGGCAGGCAAGAGCGGGGCGTGGCGAGGAGCGGGACGAAACGGCGACACGCGCTGCACGGTCAACGAACGTTCGAAACCGCGGCTGTGAGGCCACGTCGCGCGTGCGCCCGCTTCAACCTTCCTCAACGCGACCGCAACTGACCTGCGCCGTGCGCGTCCGTGGAGGTTGCCTGAACGTGGCGCGCTTCTATGCTACATACCTACAACATGCGAGTAGGTATGTATTAGGTAATCTATATCTAATTATTTGTTTGATTTGTATGAATAACAAGAACATTATTGTTTTCCGTACTTAGGTAAGTAGGTAGATGAATATCCTAAGTCACATATTGCAACATTCTGAAAATATGAAGTGTCTAGTGGAGATATGCACCTAGTTAAGTAGGTACCTAAATATCAACTACTGTGCTATCAATAAATATTTCAAATGAAAATAAACTAGCATTCTCCTGTGACTTCATTCGCGTGGACTTTTAAAAAAAGGGAGCTTTTATAGGTAATATAGGAATTCTCATACAATTTTTTTAAAAAAAACGGTGCAACATGTCAATCTTAATTTTTAATGATAATGCCAAATCGATACTAATGTTAATGCATTTAAAATTGACAGTATTTCATACAAAACTTTCAACTCCATTTTAACCCTTTTCCTTTGGAGGGGGCGGTTCGACATAGGTACATCGGCACTTATTTACGTGTTAGTAAGTAGTTTAGTTTAGTAGTTAGTAGGTATTGTATTGAATTAGGTAAGCAATTTCTTATGAAAAGAACTCATACCTACACACGAGTAGGTGTCGACGTCAAATATTATCTACATTATAGAACATTATGGGTGATTGATTCGAGAGATGTTCTTAATAATTTTATAATTACGCCATACTGTTATAACTAATTAAGATATAGGTAACACAGTTTTCTCAGTTTTTTTTTCATTAGGGTTTTATCTAGGAAAACTCTGGAAAAATGCGTACCTATGAAAATTGAATTAAAAGATTAGTCTTTCAAATAAAATTATAGGTTAAGTACTGTAGCAGAATAATTTATATACAAACAGGTCTATTTAAAAGAAATATATGAATAATAAAAAGTTTAACAAAACATCCGTCTTCGGCTAATAGGTATTTTTGTTTAGGTATTTAATTAGATACCTATTTGAATAATTAATTAATGGTTTGTTCTTCTTTCACGCAAAAATTACTGTTTCAATTATTCACATAGTGATTAGAACTTTCGCTACTTATATGATTAGCTTCAAGAACGTTTAATTTAAACGTCCTTGTTTAGCTTTTAGTTCCTTAATTGCCATAGGTCAATGCAATTTATAGGTACCATACACAAACTGTATACAAGTTACAATTAAATACCTAAGTATATCGATATATTAGGAGAAAAATCACTGGCTATGATTGTGTGTCACAAATGGCTGCAAAACGCTAACCTCTATTATTTTATTACCTATAGATATCAGCGTGTGTCGCAAGTTACGACATTGTTAATATGCATGGGTATGGATGGACATGTAGGAATTGCCAGGAAAAAGGAAAGGTCTGCAAAACAAAAATCAAAAAAAAAACTTGCAGGGAAAACAGGTAACACCTATGTAAGTATCTCCCTAATGCAAAATACTTTGAGGTTTCCGTTTTTGCCATTTGGCTACAGACGGAATTGCCGTTACTACAATTTTTAGGTCCAAAAATAAGCTTGACGTAACTAATGTTAAGTTTAATTGTTACCGCTACCAATGTATTGCAAAAGATTTTACTCTAGCTGAGTAAGATCTAGTGATATATTAAATCATGTTATTTTATATTGTATAGGTTCATATATCCAACTCATTGTCGTTGACTGAAAAGAGCGTCTGGATGTGAAGTTTGGTGTAATTATCTGTCACACATGCAGTCAAACAAAAAAACAAATAAAATCTTTAGCTTTATTATATTAGCATTGACTCCATCGCAGCCAAGTTGGTAGTGTGGCCAGCTGCTGAGCAGAGAGTGTGGGTTCGATTTCCGCACTGGACAAACATTTATGTCATAATATAGACATTTGTTTTTGTCTTGAGTCTGGGTGTATTTATGTATGATATGTATGTATTTACAACAAAGAAGTAATATTTATGTAATTGTATCCGTTGTCTGGTAACACATAATAACCCATAATAACTTTGCTTACTTTGGGGCCAGACGGCGCTGTGTGTAACATCCAAAAATACAATTATTATTTATTTTTTAGTATAGATTATGTTGTGCGTGTGTGTGATGATGTGATTTTTTCTTGTACTTTTTGATTTATAGTTATAATTAATACGGCATTTTAATTTTTCTTTCAATAAAATAAAAAAAATATGTCATTTGAGTTTTAGCGTGAATCTTAAGAAGGAGTGCAGTTTTTGTGTTTAATTTTTAGAAATTTATTTTGTTTGTTTCGGTGTGTATATATTTGCAGTGATTTACGAAAACGATTTAAGAATTGTGCAGCGAAGACTCATAAAACTCATGGACATAACTCGTTATTTCGGAAGGATTTACACCAACCTTCCACCCTAGCTTTGAACATAACACCGAGGACGCCCAAGACGCGGCGATTCAGAAAAATAAATTCTAACACCTACTTCGGTCGACATGAAACCTAATGGATTAATAAGAGCCATTCATTAGGATCAAAGATTGAACACGAGAGCAACATAGTCTCATGATGACAAATTCTTGTTTTTTTTTTATAAGTGAAAACTTCTTAAGCGGCGTTGTGAACTTTTTTCGGTATGGGAAAAAAATGTTAATCTTGCGTTAGGTCACGTGTCGCGATCGAAATTTCATAGAAAATTCGTAAGACTCGAAAGAAGATTAGGTTAGTTTTTGTGATGGGTAAAAATAAGTACCTGGAGGACCGAGCGTTGCTCGCTTTTTTTTTAAACAACGCCATCTATTGTCAAGTAGCTTAAGCGTTACTTAATAATACCATCTATTGTCAAAAAGCTTTAAAGTTGCTTATTACTACTCGCCAGTTGATGTCAGGAAGAGTCATATTTTTCAGTTTATCACTGCCTAAAAACACGGATAAAACGACGTTTTAGGTATTAGATAAACTCGCGTCAGACTGATCGTCGGACGGAAACCATAATACCACGCCATAAAAAATCGCAAGACGGAAACCATAATGCCAAGCCTTTTATAATTTTTAAGTGAAAACGTCTTTAGCGGCGTTATGCACTTTTTTTGTGATGGGTTAAAAATGTTAAACTCTATAGGACGAATAAAAAGTAAGAGGAAATTAGGTTGATGAAAAGATGAAAGTGCGGATTACACATGTTAAAATGTTATATCCAGGTTGTGTGTTTTTGAAGTGAAAACTTCAAAAAAGGACATTTCATAGAAAATTCGTAAGACGGAACTCGCGTCAGATTTATTTAAATTAGGTTAGTTTTTTATATTTAGTACTAGATTTTGCCCGCGGCTTCGCTCGCGTTAAATTTGTGGTAATTTAAAAGGATACGGTTCAATGGTGGGAGTCAATCTCGAACAGCGATGAAAATTATATCATTTGAAAGGTCATTTTATATGCTAACATTACCAATAGATTTAAAAAAAATTTAAACCTCCGATTATTCAAAAATAATATTTTAATATAATATTACCCCAACTGTTTCCTGACCACACTGAGAGACCTTTGCCTCGCACACCTTCAAAAGTACAAGTCATTTCACAAAAAAAATGTTCAAGCAAGACTCTCGCTTGACTTGACAATTCTTTGTAATTTATTTACGACCCAAAGGTTTTAATCTGTGCTCAGATAACAAAAAAATTACGTATTTTGGAAAATCTTTGATTGAAGTCATGAATATCATAAGGTGAGTCAGCTAAACAGAGAAAAGAATAGGAAAATAAAACTATATAACGTGTCCAGTCTTCAATTGTATTTGTTGGAGAAATCAACTCAACTCCTGCGACTACAGAGGACTCACAACCGCATCGCAGCCGGTGCCCCAAGACACGTTAGCAGGACCCCTTCGTGTTGTCACTGGACGAGTTCGTCGGCGCATTGGCCACTAGGATGTTAAAATGGTTGTGTGCGCATTGTGTTGGAAGGAATGAAATCATTTACGGAACCGAATAAATAAAATGTACTTACGATAACCAATTTTTTCTCACCTTCTGTACAAAGCAGTGGCATGAATATATACCTAATCTATATTATTTTACTGGACAATAAAACACAAAGTGGGGTTAAATAATAAAAAACTTTTTTTGATAAAAAAGTGTTTATTCATTTTCGATATCCTCACGTACTAAAATACCATCTAGAAAGCTGGCAGGTGGTAGAATACTTTCTTGGTGGTGTGCCTAACCCAGGTACCATACAATTATCATAACATGAGCACAACTCCCCACTGTTCGCTTTCCAATTATACATGAGCAATAATATTGTTCTATCTTTTGAGACCAATCCTCATCGTTTAAATTCAATAGTATGTAAGTAAAATATTTTCTATTGCTAATATGTCTTGAGCTTATTTTTCCTCTTATTAGCAATAGGTTCTCATCAAACCTATTGAGGTTAGTATCAACTTCTATATGGAATGTGCCGTTTTGGCGTATATGCTCCCCGTAATATGACCTTGCTTGTTTGATCTGATAGATACCTAGGCCAAACAGTATTAAATCTGATATTTCCATTATGGGGAACATATGCAGTTCTAGGAGCTGGGCATCTTTATATACGCGGATGACACATGCTTAATGTACAGCGGTCAAGATTTACGAAGTGTTCAAAGAACTCTTCAAGAGGACTTCGACAATATAATAAAATGGGCACATGATAATGGTATCATTATTAATATACATAAAACCAAATATATGACAATCTGTTCCCCATATAATCGGTATTAAGGAAACGAACTAATAATAAAAGGTCATTCTTACGAATGTCTCCATATCAACCAAAATGATTTTCACTGCACTAGCTTAGAACAGCTGCCTTATTAACAACGAGTTAGCAAGAAATTGTTAACGCGCGGTGCCCGCGCAAGCAGTTCGCGGTAATGCTCTAGACATCGAATTATGAACGGAAATCGCGTACTGGCGGCTACGAAAACGCTCAGCGATCAGCTTTGTTCCAAAATTGACAATATTTTGTTGAAGTATCGCACTATCTCTTTCTGTCGTACACAAAATCGTATTTCCCATCTCTACTGTTACGTTACATATCTCTACATCATATTAAATGTTTGAACACAGGTTGAAAGTGCATTTTCAAAGTACAGAACTAACACTATCTATTAGGCAGTAGCGGTATTAACTAAAAATGTTGTCAGTGTTCCTTCTTTCTGATTTTGCCCTTTAATGTTGGAATTTGTAAACTGTTATGATCGTTTTACACACAGTTTTTTTTTAATAAAACTAAAAGAACTTCATATTTTGAGAAACTTGATATGTAATGTCCATTTTTAAATGACTGTCATAAACAAACAATATTACATATTAATATTGTAGAAAGTTTTTAGAAACAATAAATTTTATATATTTTACATTTTGGGATATTATGAAATTTTTAGTTGGTAATTGGTAACACTGCTTTGTTTACGTTGACATTGAAATCTTTAAAGTAAGGTTATTTAGAAATTCAAAAAGTAATTTCCTGAAACTGTGCCGTAAAATAAAAAAGGTACATCGATTCGTCGTCTTGTATTACTTTTTCTTTACCTAGTACCTTCAAAGTAAACAATTACGAAATCTAGGAGGAAGGTTGGTGTTATAGTAGATGTAGAAGGTGTTATTCTATCAATCTAAAAATGTAATCTTTGTGGTATCTTCCAAAACCACGTCGTACCTGAGGGCATAGGTACTCTGGAAAACAGTTCAAATTCCAATCGAAGGTATGTAAACAAATCTTAGTTATTGTCACGCTTTAAAGCCAATACCTACCCTAGATCCCTACATACGCTGCAAATATAAGTGATAAATAGGTAATCTCATGATTTTGTGGCATTAAAATAAGCCTGCCTCTATACTGCTGTTTATCTAATGGCAGTTTTATACTGAAATTGTATACTAAGCATTGAGAGCTACTCATCTGTAGTACTCACATAACATGATTCTTCGTACAGGGACTGACCTATTAAATATGATGCCAAAATATTTACCATAACTTAAGTTTGATTAAACCTAATATGTATATAGTTGCACTTATTTGATTGACAAGTCTTGAGAAAACAGCGCTAAGTAATAGGTATTAATATTGTATCTTTTAATATCTTGCCCACACTTAAAAGATACTTCATTATGTAATTTATCTAGTAAAGAATAGTTTCTGTTGCTGAGTATAATGTGTAATGCATATTTTAGGTCTGTGCAGAAATAAAGTCAGTACTAAGGAATTCTTTAAAAATCAATCCACCGATATCTTATTATTTTTTGTTGTTTCAATATTAAAGAGATAATGTTGATGTTTTATTTCAGGTTGCCTGTCACTATCACAACCATTTAAGTAATGTTTTTTATATTTTTTCAGTAATCTTGGAAATGCAAGTTTAAGAATGTGAACTGAAGACGCACTATTAGTAAAAGTATTACAAAAGTCAAGTACTGAAAACATCAACAAAAAGATCTTTTCTGCTTTAAATGGATTAAATATTGTAGCAGGATACCACAGTAGAATTAGATTAAGTATAAGAATTGAAATAATGTAATAAAATTTTTAATTAAAATTCTTCTCAAATTATTTTGTGCTATTATTTAACTAAAACCTATCATTTCATAACTGTTCTATCATTAACAAAATGTCTTATGCATATCATTTAAGTAAACTGCTGAACGATTTGATGATTTCCTTAACATATCAGCCTTACAAACACTGCTAGATATAGGCATATCCCATGTATTTCTTAAACAAATCGGTCTGTACCACTTAAATTCATCTAGGACAACCCTCTAGGTTGTCAGTCCACCTGGTCCTACCACATTGAGTTGGAATTGATGGTGGTATGAGAATGAAGATTTCATTAATCTTATGACTACGGTCTCTAATCAAGAACCTTCTTTTTCCTTTGTTAATAAGTTCTACAAGCACTCTTGTTACTCTGTAAGGGATCTCCAAGCGTTACACTATCTATTGCCTGAAAAGCAGTTTTGAGCTTATGAGGTGAACAGTCCTGAGCACTAGTCACAGTTTTATAAAATTTCCCACTTTTGACCTATACACTTGGTGAAAGCTGCAGCTGGTTGACAAAAGTTTATCATGATTGAAGATGATCTAGCGGCTAAAGTATGGCTTGCTTTTTACTAAAGGCCATAATCTATTGTAGAAGTAAGTGTTGACTGCCATCTTTGAATATTGATTTCCTACACTTAAAATTTAACCTGAGTCCTTATAAGTTCTAGATGTGGTTACACAACAAAAACTTGTGTGTTCATTATATTAAGTGTATGGTTTGTTCATACACTCTTTAAGTCATCATCAACCAACAATTATGAACTTTTGTTTGTAAATAAGTTGTTGGTTAGTGATAGGTGAATAGTTTTATTACAAGTGATGCCCTAGTTGTTGCACGTGTCCATATTCTGTGGTGACCGTTTACCATCAGGCGGACTGCAAGCTTATTTAGCACCTTAGTGGTATAACAAAAAATGCAGGTGTGTTTTTATAGTTTATTGTATTATGTTGTATTATGGTAACAATTATATTTCATTCCATGTGTGCTTGTTGTGTATATATTTCATTTATTTCTTAGTAACATTTATTTACACTTTGTCCTTTCTTATTTGCATAAAAGTAGCAGTATTCACAAATTCAGGTGTTAATTCCATTTTGCTATCATGACAGGACAGCATAGGTATATCAACCTTGTAACATATCTTCATCATATTATCTGCAAAATAATTTATAAAATTAGCCATAAACAATATGGTATTAAGGTAAACAGTAAGTTATAATAAGTAGGTCCTGGAGTTAAGCAGTATATTCTAGGATTTGAAAAGAGTAATGGAAGTAATCCTACTAATGCTTTATAATGTTTAAGTTAGTGACAATGATGAAATGAAATTTGGCACACACAGATTATTATTAGAATTGACCAACAAATATTTTATAATGATTATTCTGTTGAGTAATAATCAGCTGATTAAGTTTCTTCCAAAACTACTTTTTAATTGCAATATTGTGGTTAAGAACACCTGTAGCCTATGCTGTAGGGCAGTATTTGCTCTCTGCCTCATAAATATATATAAATTGGTAGATTTCACCTAATTCACTTTGATTACCTATGTTTACAGTAATATTCTTAAAGTTGTTTTTTTAATTGAGTTGCCCTAATGATTAAATACTATTGTTGTGAATGTTGGGTAGGTATACTTGCAGAAAACTGACCCAACATAAAAGAAAGGGTGATTAGGTATCGCAATTCAAACAAATACCACTTCAATTGTTTGGTATATTTTAGGTTATAGGTTTTAACTGCAAGTTTTCCTATTTCATTTATGGTGTAATGAATAAGTAGGTCCCAGTATCTTGCCGTGAAATACATACAATTTTCTTCGATTTTAGTAATCTTATGTTGTCAACTTCCTAGATTATTTAATAGTAGGTAACAGTATTTTATAGGCAATTTTAAATCAGCACAGTCAATGTCTCTGGTATTCTTTTCACTATTATAAGCGAGTTAAAATTCACAAACACACAAAATTAACCAAAACACTAGTTTAAACAGAAAATTGTATTAGGTACGACAAAGCGTATTCTGACCTCGCACACTGGTTTCTGTTGTGTTACTTGACTTTGATTCATTTCTTGCGGATATCTGATTTAACAATCAATGATTTGAAAATGTCTAAAGTCTTTAATTAATTTGATATTAGCTTTGCAATCAGAAAGCGATCAGTTTGCATCCATTAAAAAGGTAAACGCAAATTTGACAGTTCATATGGCTTGCTAACCGCTCGCTAATCGTGATTGTTGTCATTCATAATTCCGATTTTGGAGCTTTCTATGACGCGTAGCGATTGAAAATGCATTTTTAACTCCTAAATCGCCTGATAGAGGCGCTAGCGTCGACTTATTGCTACTTGCAACGCGACCGCTGCTTCATAATTCGAAATTGGTGTTTGACAGCGATGATTGCGAAATATTAGGCTCTTGCACTGCTCACGCAAGATTGGTGATAACCCCGCAGGTTGCCTCATATAAGTATCTAGGCCTTACTATTGATAACCGTTTTTCATGGAATCAACATGTAGAAAATGTGTGCAGTAAATTACGTGCAGTCTTAGGAAAATTATTTAACTTAAAGTATATTGTTAGCAGGAAAATTATGTACATTTTATATTTTGCTCTAGCCGATGCAATTGTAGGATACGGGCTGGGTGCCTATAGACTTACTTTTAATAGTAATTTAGATAAAATTAAATCACTTCAACAAAGGATTTTAAAACTATTAATTGATAAAAAGAAGAAAACAGAATTAAAGTTAAATTATGAAAATTTATTTAAAATTTGTAAGATTCTACCGGTGGATAAAAACCTAAAATTAAATGTGTTAATGAGGCAATACAATAATGATACATTTAAAGAAAAACGAATACATAAGTACCCAACCCGATTATCCGAAAAGAATAAATTAAACGTTTACACGACTAATAATTATTATGGCAAACGCACGCGTCAATGGATAATCCCCACGCTAATAAATGAAATACCCCCAGATATTTAAAAAAATGTAAAATCTAAGATTCATTATACAAAATTCAAAAAGTGTACTATGGAAATACTATATCTCGAAATATACTTAAAATTATTAAACAAATAGACACCATTATTTTTTGTTATATTTAATTAAAGTTTAGTTTCATATTATATACTACCATATTATGATGTATAATGTATAAATACGCAATTTAGTACCATATTATTACAGATAATAATGTACTAGTACCTAAATTGTTAATAAATATTAATGCTTTCATTATTACTATCTTATATTATATTAGATATAATATTTGTGAACACTAATGCATAATTGTTTATAATATTTATTCTATAAGTAAGCTAAATGTAAACGAGGACCGCTGCCGACAAACTGTTTAAACAGTTTGGAAGATAATAATACATGTATATATTGATTTGTGTAAGGATAAAATAAATTAAAAAAAAAAAAAGACATGAAATTAACTCGATCTCTGTTTATCCTTCCACTTAAAACAGACTCTGCTAGTGAATTGGGCATTTCTACACGACTCAAAGCCTGGTTAAGGATTAATTGTGCATCAGGATGGTCGGTTATTACTGGATGAAAATTATTTAGTAAAGATGCAGCTATTCTAAAAACTTCCATTAAGTTGCGAGCATAGATGTTAAAATATTTACTTCTAAATAGTTTAAAATCCCGCCTTAACCGACCATTTACCACCTCTACCACTCACCTACACATAGTGACCCAACGAGATTTATTGGCTTTTAATGTAGACAATTGTGTTTCTCCTGTGTCTAAACTCTAGTTGGTGTATGGAATAGCCCAATGAGGTCAATAGTCCTATTGCATCTCGGAAGCCATGATCTAGGATAAACACATCATTTTTACTGAAGTAGGACCTTAATGGCGAATCTGGGTCTCTAAATAGGGACTACATAATATCAGCATCTGATTGGGTTGCTGGATAGGGTCCTAACGCTTCTATGATGTGTCCATCAGTTAAAACTATTAGAAATGGCTTCACCAAGTTCTGGTACTTATGTAAACTCTATGTTTCTTTTTGAAATAAATAATAAGATGATTTTTGGATGTATATATAACTACCATCGCAGATTACAATAGGATTATTTTCTTCTGTCCCGAACAAACCTTTGGGTATCAGAAGATTGTGGGCACTGTGATTAGCTCTTGTTAGATGATTTATACCTAAATGTATTGGTACATAATGTTCTGTTAAGCAGTTTCTAACTTTTCATATGTAGGTAATCACAGTGCCCTTACTAAGTAAAGATTAACTAGCCATTCTAACCATTGGTTCACCTGTTCTTAATTTCACTAAATATAGGCCTAAAGCAGTTTTTGCTTTTTTGCAAAGTGTTCCTAATTCTGGCACACTGTCCAATAATGACATAGGGTATTACTGGTACTTTCAATATTTTCAAAATCTAGTGTTAATTTATTGGGAACACTTGACAACAATTCCAACATACTGTATATTGGCTTGCATTAAAACTATGACTAAATCCATCATAGTCATTGATCATATCCCAGTTATACAAAACAGAATGAATTACACAGACTCAGGCATTTTCTGTTACATACAGTTTTTGATCTTTTAAAATTGCTATTCTCAAGTATCTGGGAACCCTATGTCGTTCTGCATGATTACAATCAGGTACAAAATATTGGTTAGTTGTTTCAGAAGTGCATCTATAATTTGTTAGTTGAATGTCACTTTGGCTAGATATAATATTGTCAGCAGCAGTCCAAGAATCAGATTCTGAACTAGGCAATACTGAGCTGGTTGGTACCGAAGAATCTCTCTCAACTGGTTGAGGTTCAGATGATCCCAGAGCCTCAAAAATGTGCAGTACTGAGCTGTCTGGTACTGTAGAATTTCCCTCTACTTGCTGAGGTTCAGGTGGTTGTGCAGCATCAGAAATGGAAACTACAGGTCCTGCTGGCAGTACAGGACGATTCTGACGTGCACGGATCCAACAAGCGTGGCATGACCAAGCTTCTTCAGGAACCTGAAAAGGAGTAAAATCCTAATATTAAACTAAAATCCTAATCCTAATATTGTCAAGCGCAATATAACTCAATACTGTATACATGCATTCCTAGTAGGTACAATCAAACAAAGTTCTAAGTGACCACCTCTAAGACCGGTTTTGCTTGCACTTATCAGTGAAAACATATGAGACCGTGGACCGTATAATGTCACATTCACAGGATTACTTTCTTAAATGTATATTTTTTTCTTAGAAAATATCGCCTCGGCTCGAACAACCGGAAGCCGTAGCAGACTATATGGTTATTAATTAATTATTAAATCAAGATTAATTTAAATATTTTAAAGAAACGAACAAATTATATTTAGGAATTCAAAGAGACTCCTTGATAGCCAATTGGATAGCAAACCAACATGGCTTGTGGCGCGCATTTCTTTACGTCGTACGAGAATGGAATTTACTATTACTTACAGAAGATCCCTGAATTCGAAGTGCTACAAAAAAACCAAATTATTGTAACAGTTAGTGAAAAAAGTCTTTAATATCATATTAAAAAACACCTACTAATTAAAGTAGGCAACAAAATATTTCATAGACAGTGGTGCCACGTTCAAATTGTATATTTTTGTAGCAATGATAATTTAAAAAGTTACTTTTTTTATGGTCTACTTTTTTTTTATGAGTACGCCCTAGAAAAAGATATCTTTTTTCGTAGGGTTTGTATATCGGAGACATAGTTTTAAGGTACGTACAGACCCTTAGTATTTAGATCGTATGACCCTAATATAATATATTGCATGTAATATAATATGTCATTTGTAATCCTAATCACCGAATAAAAATCAATTTTAATGATATATGTTGTTAAACCTGCCCTTTTCTCCTTCGCCCTCACTCACTATACGCAAAACTCAAAGTATTTTTATTCATGTAGACTTTAAAACTGAACTTTTGAATCAGTTCAGTTTTATTATTAATTTTATAGACTTCACCACCGGTTCGGAATGATTTTACCGAGAAAAGCCGGCAAAATTAATGTAAATTATGTATTATCTAACATCGGAAAAGGACAGGTGATTTATTAAACTTAAGTCAATTATAAAAATGTAGGCTACAAGCTGCCCGGAGTCCTCGCTCACTCTTTGCTATTAATAAAAAAAAAACAGGAAAATCATTTTCGCTACCGTAAAAAAATTAAAAAAAAACTTATATGACCGAGCGACTAGGGTCTAGGGCAGATGAAAGAAAAGGCTTAATATGAACTCTAATTGCGATGATTTTTAAGCCTTAAACAAATTGCACTGCTTATTTGTTTTAAAATTATGTTGTCTTACCTCTTCCTTCGGAGAACAACCGCAGAGAGTGGGTTAATTCAAGGAGTCTGCAATACCTAAAGGCACCAACGGTTTATTATTACGTGTCTAAAATGTTCACAGCACTGTTTATTATTCACACACGCACTTTACTTCAAAGAAACTCAGTTATTATAACGTTTAAAACAGTCTTATAAACACGACATATTTTACGTTGATTTCAAAAAGTGTTAACAAAATCAACAAGGCATCACTAGACAACATGTATTTTTTTATAAATCAATGTCAAACCTATACAACCGTAACACTTTTCCTCATTGATTTGTTACGTGTAGCCCTCTTGCCTGGCTTTACAAAACCTCGGTTTAGTTATTGGCTTCGTAAACATATCCAGCCAGTTGATCCTTTGAGCTTGTTTTCAATAGTTCTTCTACTAACTAACTAACCTTCTTGTACTAACTCTCTTACAAAGAAATGTTTGACTCGTATGTGTTTTGTTCTCTTATGAAACTCAAGATTGTATGCAAGATAAATTGCGGCTTCGTTGTCCACTTTTAAACTTGGATTTCCATCTAGTGTTGTAATGTCCTTAAAAATTCTCTAGAGCCAGATGAGTTCTAGAGCCGCTCACTCGTTGCTACAATTTCAGCTTCCGTAGTAGAGATAGCTACTGATGGTTGCCTTTGACTAAGCCAAGAAACGGCACCTCCCTCGTATAGGCAAACTACACCAGTGATTGAACGTCCACTTGATGGATCTCTAGCATGATCTGCATCACTAAAGCCCTGGATGATCTCGTTCTGATCAGCTGTGCATTTGATTCCGTAGTTCAGAGTCCCTTTCAAATACCTAAAACTCCTTTTAACATGAAGCCAGTCTAGCTAGTTGGGTTTGCTAACTTCCTAGATACAACTCAACAGCATATGCTATGTCAGAACGTGTCTCAACCATGAGGTATGCAAGGGCACCTACAGCTTCTCTGTAAGGGAAATTATTCCCATCATCAACATTCCCTGATTCAGTGGCATTAATGTCTGAACTAATAATTAGGATTGAAGTAGGATTGCAGTCTTGCATTCTGAAGCATTCGAGTATTTTGTTTGGGTAAGCTTCCTGTTTGATAGTAATGGAACTAAAAGTAATCTAAAAGTAAATTAAAGTAATCTTTGGTTTCAATTTCAAGTCCAAGATAGTAGCTTACAGGCTTTGTAGTTATTCTTATCCTTTGCTTCAGGTCACTTAAAAACGATTGCTCATACACAACCAGATGCAGGCACTAGACCGTCATCAACATACAGGCAAATGAGTATTTCCTTGTCCTTGATTTCCTTTACAAAGAGACAGCAATCGGCTTCATTCTGTTTAAAGTTCATATTAAGAAGAATCTCTTGGAAACATGTGTTTCAACATCTTGGTGATTGTTTCAAATCATATAAACTTTTAGTTTCCAAATTTTTGAAGAGCCATCATGAAATCCATTCGGCTGTTTCATTTGAATCTCCTCATTTCCCATTAAGGTAGGACGTCGTAACATCAAACTGTACGAGGGAAAGACCCTATTTAGCATTTACACTTGCTCTTACAGTAGCTAGTCTGGCGACTGGACTAAATGCTCACCATAGTCTAAGCCTTTTCTTTGTTTAAAGCCTTTCACTACAAGATGCGCTTCATATTTATTAATAGAACCATTAGAAAGTCTCTTGATTCGAGAGACCTACTTGCAGGGCAGAGCCTTTCTATCGTGCGGTAATTCATATAGAGTCCAAACATCATTTTCTTGAAGAGAAGTCAACTTTTTGTGCATAACGTTCAACCATTCCTTGCAATCCTCTTTGGTCATGACTTCTTTATATGTTTCTGGAGAGTTTGTACTATCCACCAGAAAAACAAAGTTTTCCAGTCTTTGAGGACGTCTTAACGTGCTCCTGTTTCTGAGATTGTATCTGGGTACTGGATTCTACTCGGCATCAATAAAATCTTCTGGTTCCCCAACATCAACTTGATCTTCAACATATGGTTCCACAATCCATTTCCATCCAATGTCGTATTCAATTAGTTTGCCTTTAATTGCCTTTTTGTTGAGCTTTTTTCGCTTCTGTTTTGGAATGTAGGCGTAGCATTCACTTCAAATGATTTTTAAATGAGAAATTTTCAGTTTTCTTGTATGCCGTAGCTCGAAATTAGTTGGACCTGAGCGATTCACTACAAGGTGGTCAGTCGCCGTAGCGAAAGCCGCAGGAAGACGCTGGATGTAGGCCGCCTCCAACCTTTTCTTTGGAAATCCATGGGGGAGGCCTATGTTCAGCAGTGGACTTCTAGCGGCTGAGATGATAATAATAATGATGATGATGAATCTATACTTCTTTTCGATTAGTAGTGGGAACATAATTTATCACATAGAATATCAAGTATAAAGTAGGATATAAAGCTAGTATATGACTGTGATAATCTTTTTATTATTTATGTGTAAATAAATACGTAGCAGGTTGACCATCATGCACAATAGTGTTGTGATCACAATTTTTTCTTTACTTAGTTGTCAATTTTAGATTCCACACAACAGGACATTTCCGCCATATATCTCAAACCCAAGAGCATTCGTTTCAACTGTCAATATTACGAACACGAATTACAAACAAGTGGTCCCGACCAATAATACATCAAAAGAATATTCTCCATAGCTTTAAAGAGGCCGGAATATTCTGCATAATGTCATCGTATCTTTTTCTTTGTGTTATATCGACTCATTTTATATAATTTTTTTTTTTTATTTTTAATATTATAATGGGCTCGCACAGTCTTAGCAGACCATTTATGCATTTGCCAGAGTCAAAGTCAATTATATTATATCGTATCGAGGCGCGGGCGTTACCGCGCGTCCTCGTTTTCAAGTCCCAAGATTGGGCGGGAGATTTGGTGTGGATCCTCAGATATTGCACGTCATGTCCTGCTTATTTCTTTATAATTCACTATTCATGAGCCTTCGCTGCACAACTTTTAACACTCTTTCGTAAAACATTGCTAAAATATGTACATCGAAAGTCACTAAATGAATGTACAGTGTCATGTCTGGGAAACTATATCAGTTCGAAAAATTTTGAGCCTTGATCCACCAGAAAATCTGAAACAAACAAAAAACTAACTACAAACTAATATAAAGAGTTTTGGCGCGAATCTTAAGAAGGAGTGGTGTTTTTTCGTGTTTAATTTTTCTAAATCCATTTTGTGTGTTTCGATGTGTATATTTTAGCAATGTTTTACGAAAGCGTGTTAAGAATTGTGCATCGAAGGATCATGAATAGTGAATTATGAAGAAATAAGCAGGACATGACGCGCAATTTCTGAAGGATCCACACCAAAACTCCCGCCCTATATTGGGACATGTAAACGAAGACGCGCGATATCGCCGCGATAAAACTTGTATATGGCGCTTCGCCAAACTTATATAAGCACAGGACTATATTGAAGCATGACTCTGGAGAAATGATATGCAATAATGCTAAATCTGGTCTCCAAATCGAAGAAGGAAGGAAATAATAATAAATAAATAAATAATAACTATTTTCTGTGGTCCAATCTTTCTTTTAATCTGTAATTTATTATTGTTTACATTAAGAGAATTTTTGGTGATTTAGTGAATTTTCTTGTGTAAGTTAATCATGCAGTGTTCTGGAAAGCATTTAAATATGAAATAATTGTATTGCTTTTTAACCTCCAGATTGACATAGCGTGATAAGTGAAGGTTTATTAGTAACGATAGTTTAGGTTAGGTAACTATGGATTTTCACGCCTATTCCAGTGATGTAGGGACTCTTTGTACGCCCAAGAACTTACTTTCCAAACTATGGTTAGAGAAACCATAAATGGCGGAAGCAGTGTTGGAATTGGACAGAAAAAACAAATTTGTATATAAATAACTTCTTAAACCTTTGCGGTTCTTATCAATATCTTTATATGTTTCGTGTCACCATGATCAGTGGTGCCAGAATAGGCGACTTTTCGCTATTTAGGCTATTTCGAAGGGTGTTGGGGCGACTAAAATTTGCGATCGGCGACCAGTCGCATATAGGCTATCTCGTAAAAATAGGCGTTTTAGGCCAACAAGAAATGACAATGCCGGCCGGCCGCTGATCTCTTTTCTGATTTTACACTTTATCTATATAACTTTTATCATAAATAACACATTTTCTGTAAACCTTCCACACCAGCTGTTGGAACCTCCAGCATATCGTCTGCAAATGATGATAATAATGATGGTATTTTAGAAGAAATGGTTTTATTGATATGTGATTGAATAATAGATTAAACCATTTCTTCTAAAATACCTCAATTGTTTTACATTATTTATACACAGATAGATTTTATTCATTTTAATGCTGTGGATGGGTGGTTCACTTTACAAAGTATTATTCATCAACAACTAAATCTGGGTTATATCTCTTAAAATAAAAAAGATAGGAAGTGATACTGTAATATCGGCAAAGTGTGTGAAAACAGTAGTAGCACCACAAGTTAGTTACCTACTTACCTACGTATGCCTATGTCGTACAGGTGATTGACTCTCTCAGCTGGTGTCATCTGATTTTTTTGATATGTTTTGACCGTAGCCCACGGGGCACGGGGGGGGCACACGCCTTGCAAATTGCCAATCAAATTAATATATCGAAGTCCACGTGGACTGTGTTATGGGTTATCGGTGAAATGAGTCATGTGTCATAATAAGGTTGGTCTATTTGAATATTGACCTACCTACTAATGGTTCGCATCATTTTGTCACTCAAGCAAGAATTGATTTGAGTTTTAAAAAAAATGTTATTTTATTTTTATCTTTACAAATCGATAGTGTTTCATGCACCTGATCACCTGTCCACAGCATTAAAACCATTAAAATTTAACAGTGTATACTTAATTTTTATTCTTTTTATTACCTTAATGTGTAATTGTTGATTATTATTATTGTCTGAGTAAGTACAACTTAGGAAAAGAAATTGACATAAGAATAGCTAATGGTTGGAAGAGGTACTGGAGCATGAAGGAAATAATGAAAGATAAAGAACTACACATATCTACCAAATGTAAAGTTTTCAACACATGCATAATGCCCGTCTTGATGTATGGAAGTCAATCATGGGCACTTACACAGAAGAACAGTAAGAAACTAGCTATATGCAAACATTCAATGGAGAGAAGCATGTAGCAAAACAGATCGCCTCAGAATTCAAGTAATTAGAAAAAATACGAAGGTTCACAACATTGAAACAAAAATTAAAAGACTGAAATGGAAGTGGGCTGGACACATGATTAGGGGCAAAGAAAAGTGGAGTAAGAGGATTACCCAATGGTACCCCAGAGATGGAAAAAGGAGAGGAAAACAATTTAAAAGATGGGAAGATGACTTCAGAAACATGGCGAGAATAACCTGGAGCAGAGTATCCAGAAATAAAGTAGAGTGGAAAAGGTTGGAGGAGGCCTTTGCCAACTGGCAAACAAACGAAGATAACCTCGATTTTATATAGATTAATTTGTTCTTGTTTATTGTATCTTCGCTTGAATAAAAAGGCTTATTATTATTAACTACAACTTAACGATCTCAGTAAAAAAACTGGTCAAGTATGAGTTTGGCTTGTACACTGAACGGTAGATAGTTCTTCCACCATGACATCAAGTCTCACAGGTTTATGCCTATCAGTTTTTGGAATTTTTTTCCTATATTTGTGATGTTACATCTTGCTATTTGCCAAATTTCATGATTCTAGGTCAACAGGAAGTACCCCATTGGTTTTGATTTATTTCTGTCACAATATGTGTCAATAATAGCATATTTTTTATTGCATTCAGAAGCATATCACTTAGAAGCTTGATTATTTAGAACTTAAAGTTACTGTAGAATTTAGTATATGATATTAGTTTCAACTTGATACCTCCATGTGTAAAAGTAGTCAAAGGGTCTTGACAGACAGACAACAAAGTGATCTTCGCCCTTTTTTTATGGTATGGAACTCAATGAGTTTATTAGTACAAATATGATGATTCTTAGTGTGTAGAGTATTATCAAGTAGTACATGAAAATATCATTTATTTTAAAAAAAACTACTACAGTTTGTTAGTAGACAACTAGTAAAAATAGCTCAAAACTGGGAGATTTTCGGCTACTTTTCAAAATGAAAAAGTTGGATAATTTTAGGCTACTTAGTGTCAAATTTTTGGGGACTTAGATCCAAATTCATCTGGCAACACTGACTATGATTTAGTTGCATGTGAACATGTTCACCCGTAAACAAAATTAAAATGTATATAAACAAAATTGTACATCTTAGGAAAACAAGGGTAACTCAAAAAACCAGGCTTAAAATATTTTCAGGGCTTTGCATCATGGGTAAAATTGCACTCTGACTATGATGCAAATTTTTGCTTGAAATTAATTTAAAATGATAGTAGAGCATCTCACTAATTCAAATTGAAAACAAAAATTTGGCAGCTTACCATAGTTTGTTGTGTGAAGAAAATAAAATAAATATTAAAAAACATAAAACATTCTTTATTTGTTTAAATTTTTTGGTTGTTCCAACATTCCCTTTGTAATAAATTTTCAAATGTAGGAACTTTTTACACTAAAACAAAGACATTCTTTACACCCTTTTTGTCTGTTGTATTTGCAACACTATAGAATTATTTTGTTTTTTAATAATGTGACATGTTATTTTGTTCTAGGCTTATACTTAGTACAAAAGGCCAGAAGAATCGTTGTAGATCATAGCCTATTGACACATTTATAATACATTTGTAAGGCATTTATGTACTGTGGCAAAATAATTTGTGGACATTATGGGAGGTGGTGATTTAGTAAGTATTGTTGTTTTTTTGGTTTGATTTCTATTGGTATTATGTATTTTGAATGATTAGTTATATTACCTGTCAGATAGATATTGATGATTGTTTTTTATTATTTCACAATGCTTTCTACATATTATGGGTATCTTTTGACTAAAAACCTTTAAACTATATACATATCAAAACTCCACTAGTAGGTACAATGATGTGTGTGCAAATTGCTGTTAGTCCATAGTTAAATAATAATTTGTTACTTGCAGTTTGGAATACCGTTTATATTGATACCATACCATACATGATTGCACATTTTTTTTTGGTTTACATTTTTGAGTTCCACATATAACATTTTGTTCGCCTCATTTAATAAAACAAATCTGGCCTATAACAATTAAAAAAAAGTTTGAGAAAGAAGAAGGTATATATAAGCTTTGAAGTAATAATAAATAAATAAATAAAAACTAAAACCCAATTACTAAAAAATCATGCTTCCAAAAGTATAAAACAAGATAATATTTTTATCTGAAATTTTTGTGTACAAACTATTCAATTTACCTTATATTAAAAAAACAACTTACACATAATATATTTTAAAATAGGTATTCACTCTGAATATATGTTCAGAGAATAGCCATGGTTGATTGCCACCTATCCTAAAAAAACAATAATCAATCAAAACAATATTTGTTCAAATAGGTTTCTAAGAACACTTGAATCGTCAATACAACGTAAACAATGTTAGTTTCTGCCACAAAGCTGGCAAGAAGTCCTATTTAAAGTAGTAATACAATACTTTGATAATTAGCTAAAGAGTAAACAATATATACCGAAACACTTATAGGTAATAAAAATAAGTTAGTAAAGTACTAAAAACAAAGTCAAACATGTCAATTATTATTTTTTATTTTTATGTAGCATATTTGGCGCACCATGTGAAGCGTCAAATATTGTCAAAAATCGTTATCGCATTTATAATATACTAGATATGGCCTGCGGTTCCACCCGCCCCCAATTCGGTCATCGGTGCAGGATTTCAACAGCAACTCCTCAATTATGGATGGAAATAGAAAACGGATAATACTTGACGTTTTCAATATAGTATAATAATATAATAAATATAGTATTAATAACCCGCTGCAATCCTCCATTGGTCGCCCGGCGCTAGAGAGGCTCTAAATGCGAGAGGGCGCATCCCACAAACTTGCACACATACCAATATGCATACACATACTCACAGACATTGTTTATCATAAAGTAGCTCAGCTGCCACACTGCCTTTTCCCAATTGCCTGACTTTCGGCAACAAATGCACACCATTTAACGTACAACATTTAAACAGTAGAAAGTGATTATAAGCTTTAGGGCAAAGTAGCATATGATGACCACAGCTTTCCTCTGAATGACATCTGACATGAAAGTATGTTTAGATGGATGTTTGGACTGAATCCACTTCAACCACTAGACGGATCAGGATGGCTACTTTTTATCCTGAAAAATTTAAATATATCTAATAAACAGTCTTAACAAACTATATATAGCAAACTTCATTTGTATTATTACTTAAAGACAGCCTTGGGTAACTCCGGACATAACTATATATTTGGATATATATCCGAGGCCGGATATGTTACAACTCCTTCACTCTGCGTGAAATAAACATGTCCTATATCCAGGGAGTGAACGAACAAATCCAAATAAACGCGGACCGTGTCGCCCGTGTCGGTGGCACAGAGCGGCCGAGTAGCGATGCACGCATATCACTGAAAGTGAGAGAGAGAGAGAGCTAGCGTTGAATCGATCTCAGCGCTTTTTTAAATCACGCCTGCTAAACCCAATGTATATGCATTGGGATATGAATTTCTATGCAATATGCTTTAAAGCACTTAAACCGCTTAATAATTAAGTAGACGTTTTTTGTCTTCAATTCAATTGTTTGTTTACGTAAGTATGTACATACTATAGAATAGTACTTACTACAATAGTTTTTAGTATTATCTGTGCTTTGTGACGTGCGCGTGAATATATGTTAGAAAAATATAATATAAGTGTCAATGATTACTAGTGTATTTGATGTGTGTTGTTTATTAATAATTATAATCGTTTACTTTCCTGGTAGGATTTGTTCATGTATCAGTACTAGACTGTGTAAATATTTACACCTATAAAAGTTTTGAGTTAAAATTGCGTATTGTGAATAAAAAAATAGTTTATAAATGTTACAGTCATAGTCTGAAATTGTATCCTAACCTAAGAAATGACTAGTCAAACAAAGCCCAATTCATACCTATCACAACTTATCAGCAAAAATGTTTTCGTTCGGAACGAATGAGGGATACAGTAACGATTTGTGCACTCGTGATTGAAAGGTATGAAATCGATCCGAGGATGCGTTTGGCCGCGGTGTGCTAGAAAATTGCATATTTCCGCGGATATATTAAGCGGATATGGATATGCGAAGCGGATATATATCTTTAATCGGAATGATATGTGACATATCCAATCTTTGTCCAGAGTTACTTAGCCCATGGCTACTTAAGGAGTTCTAGGCCGATAAACGAATTAAGTATGGGCGGAGCCGCTAGCAAAGTCTAGTTATGAAGAATTAATAATGCATTAATAGTACAATGCATTACTTAAACAAGTGAGAGACTGCTTAATACAGACGCGGTTGTGAGGTGCAGTGCGGCGAGCGAAGGCGACGTTGTAATTCAGCCGAGTGTGTATACCGCGTTTTAGCTTTATGTTGACAACTGTACAGTGCCATCTGTTGATATTATTTAGAATGAACTTTGAAAGGTTTCTTGCAAATCTAAATTTCTTGATTAAAAGATTTCAAATTTATTTTCTTAAAATATGTTTTTGAAATAACTAAATATTTTGAAAAAGTGTTGTGGCTTGTATAGAGAAGTCCTTTTTATGCGTGCAAATAAAACTACACCTTTACTCCTTTACCCAGTTGAACATTACAGAACTGTTGTGTTTATAGAAATTCTCAATCTCTTGGTATTGGACGAAACGGTTTCCCCAGTCATTCTGGTCCATTTCCTGTATTTTTGAGGGTTAATATAAGGTTTTTTTCTTGTTGTTTATATTTTTTAAGCAACATAAACAAGATCCAAAATTAAATCCCTTTTATTTGTTATTTAAAAATAGTCTTAAATCATTGTAAATCAAGTATATGTAAATAATGCAGATATTCATGTGAATATAAAATACCATGTGAAAACGAGTGTGGGAGTCTTGACATATATATAGTACACTGGTCAGTGGGTCAAGTTAGTAGATTTAAAAGTCGCTTTTTTTCGCTTTCGCAGCAACTTTGCTGTGAATTCAACTGCATTTTTTTTTATATTTATATGTATGTCTTATGTTTAGCTATTACTTAAAGCATACGTCTATCTATGTATTTTTTTCACCAATAATAGAATTCAAAAAAGTCTTGGCATCCAAACACCATAAAAAATCAAGAAAGGGTATGGAAGGCCGAGCAGGCAGCAGCAGAAGAGAAGAAGCGTATTCTAGAGTTGCAGCGAGAACGCTGTGCGGAGAAGGATCGAGAAGAGCTTAACAAAATGGCCAAAAATAGTGGGATAGCTGCCAACGATGACAGACTGCACTGGATGTATAATGTAAGTATAGGTACACATTTTTATTACTATGCTATCTTACTCTATTTTGGTAACAACTCTCTAATAAATTTTATTTCACTAGGTTACAGCAAAATTGTCATTTACACTGATTTATTTATTCACACCACTGGCTTTTCGGTGAAGGAAAACATCGTGAGGAAACCTGCATACGTCAAGTAAAAGACGTATGTGAAGTCCACAATCCGCACTGGGCCCGCGTGTGGACTATGGCCCAAATCACCCTCACTTGACAAATCGCCCTGCCCCAACAGTGGGGACGTATAAAGGCTGGCGAGTGACAGCAAAATAAAAAGACACTTTGTTTTGTTCAGTGAATAAAATACAAAATAAAAGGAATGTGATAAAACAAGATGTGAATTGAATTATAAAATACATGTTTCTAATGTCATTGTTTATATTTCCTTAATACCCTAGAGTAAACATTGGCAGGATGGATACACACTCACATCAAGGCAGAGCCTTTTGCACCAAACTTAATAGTACTGTGTGACAGGTGAGAGCCCATAGCCTCAACACTGTTTCTGAACAGCTACAGAGTGTTTCTGATCACGTGATCATACCTCTAAAATTTCATTTCAAACTGTTATGTTATTCAAAACTATAGTAATATTATTAATAAAGACTGTTAATATCTTAAAAGAAAATATCCCGCTGTTTTTTCTCTATACAAATGTATTCCACTGTTTCCTGCCTAGATTATAGCATTACAGTCAATTCCTATAAAAAAAAAAAACTGGGATCCTTTGAAACTCCAAAAAAATCTCTTTTGTAATACATTTACATACAATACAGTTACGGTTGTGTGCTGTACGTATATAATAAACTATTTTTGAAGCAAACTAAACATTTAGATAGAATATTTATCAGGTAATACCTTTTAGGTGATGCGATTCCTATTAAATTTAGAAGAGAGGAGTGGAGAATAGGGTACTCTGATTTTGATAATTTAGATAAAGTTGGTAATGTAAATTAGGTATTCAATCAAATTTAATGAACCATGTAACATTATAGAAAAATAAATTTGCACTTTAAAGGTTTAGTTGTCTATTGATTTGAGTTGAGTATCCTTTGAAAACTTTAAAACCCCTTTTTTTATATACATTTCAGTTACTACGGCTACTACGGAACCCTACACGGCGCGTAAACCGACACGCACTTGACCGGTTGTTTTTCGACTAGTTTAAGTTTTCTTACATTACCCAAGAAAATCGTTATAAATTTTGATCTGTTTGAAGTATTTGAAACCAAGCTAGCTATTCTGGTCGTTTTACAGGGCCACGCGGGTCACTTCTTTACCACTTTATATCAATATTAGTGCCGTGTGGCTTGTAATAGATGTTTAAGTGAACACCACTCTCAGGTCACGTGTGTCCTCAATGGCCTGAACGGTTAATATAGGGCGGCGCACCGGTGTTTGCAAATTCCCGTTTTTTGCTCAGCATTTAATGTGTTAACTTATTGCCAAGACTCTAACTACTAAGGACTTACTTCTCATAGGTTTACAAGAATTGGCGAAAGAGTTTTACTCTTATACCGCTATTTACTAATGACTTATGGGACATACATACATATAAAGCCATCTTAGTTGAGATACACTGCTACAAAATATCTGTATTTCAGAAACCTGATAAGAAAGTCCAACAGGAAGATTATTTACTTGGAAAGGCTATTGACAGTAATTATGATAAGGCTGATAAACCAGAACAGGATGTAATACCGGCAGTGGCTCGAAGGGTAGTAGGTTCCAGTATGGTCACTGCGGCCGCTGGCGATACGCAAGTAGACCTAGCTCGAAAGATGAGAGAAGATCCCTTGTTGCTGGTAAAAGAACGAGAGCGCGCGGCCCGCGCAGCTCTTTTGAACAATCCATTGCAACGCCGTCGAATAGCTGAGTTGTTAAAAAAGGAACAAGTAAGAATTTATAAAAACCATATAACTTTATAACTATGAACTCAAATTAAAAAATATATATTGTGTTCGAATAGAATTTATACATAAACTAATTGTGCCCGCGACATCGCCCGAGCTTAATGCCGTGATTCAAGCTCTAGCTAATCCTATACCAAAATCCAGGAGTATTAGTTATGAGCAGTTGGTTTCGGTTTCCTGTGTTATTTAATTTTCCCATCCTCTAAAAGCTTTTACATACTTGTTTAAATCCAGTCTTAACAAGCGATGAAACCCCCAAACCAAATTCTTCCCCTCTAGTAACCTCCCGTTAGTATAAGGGGATGATTTAAGAAATACTGAAGTATTTCTTTCCTAATTCACAAAATATAAATTTTTATGGATTTATTTCAAAAATAATCGGATCCCCATACAAAGTTTTTACTCTGTATGAGGTATAAAAAGGGTATGTTTTTACTCTGTACCCCTAAGCACATAACTTTTATAAAAAGACTGATATGCATACCCCTTAGGGGATGAATTTCGCGAAATCCTTTCTTAGTGGATTTCATTGGAGTGGTCTACATCAAAAAGAAATCTTTGTTCAAAATTTCATGTTTCTAGCTTCATTAGGTTGGGCTCGGCGTTGATGAGTCAGGCATGATAATCATTTGATGAATAATAAATAATATACAGAAACTTTCTTTTGTCAAATGCAATGGTTGATACCTATTAGAACTATGAACGGAGTAGAATAAAAGTAGTCTATATATTTAAAAACCAGCAGCCATTGTAGGTTGTCCCTACAATGGCTGCTGAAGTAAATAATGCAGACAGGTAAGAATAAACAGTAGTGTAGTAAGTGTTGTGACATTCTCAATAGCCTATTCATACTTCAGATAAGTTGCGTTTTAATTTCTGCTTATAGTAACAGATTTTTCTGTTTGGAATGTTTAGAAATTCTATTGTATTTTCAGGAGCAGAGAAAGGAGATTAAATTAAAGAAAAAGACCAAGAAAAAGGATAACGATTTAGATACTATGTTAGCATCTAAACTCAGTGCCTTAGGAGGTGAGAAAAATGTTGATATTGCTACCTTACTAGCTTTGGATGATTCATCTTCAAGTTCGTCTTCAGATGATGAAAAATCGAAAAAGAAAAAACGTCAGAAAGGAAAAAAGAAATCTAAAAAGTCAAAAAAATATAAAAACAAGAAATCTAATTCAGGTAAGGATTCTTTGGATGATGTAAACATCAAAGCTTCATCAAGTAAACCACAGAGATCATCTAAAAAATTACGTATTGTAAATGAAAGAAGGGACTCTGAAGACAGAACTAAAAGTATAGCTAAAAAGAGATACGAGTCAGAAAGTAGCTATTCTGATGAAAAACTAAACAAGAATAGTGGTCAGCTTAGAAGTACAGAAAGAAATAAAGCACAAGATAGCAATTTAAAAAGGCCTCAAAATCATAAAATTGATTCTGACGAGGATAATTATCAAAAAAGAAGAAGAGTTAGAAGTAATTCGGTAGATCAAACTAAGTGGAAAAAGAACAGAACAAGTGACTTAGTAAAAAAGAGTAATATTAAAGAAAGAAATGAGTCAGATGAGCAGGCTAAGAGAAGAACAAATAAACGAAACAGTATCTCGGAAGATAAGACTGATAAAAGAACTGGAAAAAAAAGGAATTTGGAAGATAGGTCTGACAAAAACACATACAGACGAAGAAGTAGATCAGAAGATTTAACCGATACGCGAATAAATAAACAAAAAAGCAATGTAGAAGACATGACTTCCAGAAAACATAATAGTCAAAAAAGTACATCTGAAAATAGAGCTGACAGACAGGATAGACAAAGAAGTAACTCAGGAGAAAGTTGTGACAGGAAAACAAATAGACGAAGGAATAAATCCAAAGATAGAATTGAGAAGGGAATAAATATACGAAGAAATAGCTCAGAAGACAGATCCAACAGAAAAACAAAGAGACAAAGAAGTATATCAGAAGATAGATATGAGAGAAAAAATAATAAACCAGAAAGTAACTCAAAGAATCTATTTGACATAAAAATAAATAGATGCAGGAGTAACTCCGAAGACAGGACTAGGACGAGGAGAGGGGCAATAAGTGAAGAAGAAAAAGCAGCTAGGTTGGCAGAAATGGCAGCAGCTGGCGTTGAACATGAACGCGAACGCGGTAAACGAGTAGCTGAACAATTAGCAGAAAAAGAGGTTACATCAACAGCAGGCAACCGCCGCGGTTACAATGAAGCCCGATCCTTACCGGATTCCCTACAAAGTCGCATTCATTCTAACAGGCACTATATACAACGTAATGAAAGACATATGAACGAACATTTTGCTAGAAGGTAAAACAATTATTTCAACATCTTGAAGTTGAACTAATAGGTTATAGTCCAGTACTGGAACGTTTTTTTTTTGTACAAAAAGTAAAATAATTCTTAAGGTTTTTATTCTTTCAATTATGGCATGTACAAGTTTTTTACCAAATCTCTATTATTTAGCTCTTTTGAACTGTGTAAAAAAACTTAAACTTGAATATTTTTCCACTATCTTGTTCGGTACATTTTTCTTACTTATATATAATTTTTATTACACATTCTGCTCATGCACATTGACATGGCCGTAGTTTCGATAATGTTAAAGTTGGAAGAGTTAATATTGTTTTCTCTAAAGTTTCTAAATAAGTCATTGTAAATACCTAAATGATTTATTAAGAAAAAAATTAACAAGTTAAGCTTGTAGAAATAATTAATCATGCAGTTGAATACGTACATTAATATGTAAAGACGCACGAGGCATACGTAAAAAGGCAGCAAGCGACGCAGTGTGAACAACCACACGTTTAGATGCGGACATGTTTGGCTACGATCTAATGTTTGTATATAAGGGTTCAATTAGGCCTTTTCTGGTTTTTAACAGAATTTCGGTACCGAACAATAACGAAATTATAGATCGGTACCTTCTGAACAAATGTAAAGGTAGGGGAGACCGGGTACAAAAGTAACACTAAACATTTTGTTTGATTTTGGTTTAGTCTAATATCCATACGGTTAAATTTACATAGCCACATATAATTTTCGTCTATGCTTTACATAAACAGCTATTCTTAACTATGATATAAATTGTTTTAACTAACTACAGAGCTTTAGAAATGCTAAGTCATTTGTTACTTTCGTCCCCTGTGTCAGGTCGTAAATAACACGTCACGGGTCAAGTGTAATATTTTAACATATACCTGCGCATTTGGTAGAAAATTATCAGTAATCAACATTGTCAAAAGTCGTGGCTAAGACATTGCTATTTATATTTTACAGGTACAATATTATAATCGTATATGTATGTTCATTGATTTTTATGCAATATCGTTTCCCTCTAGATCTAAT
Source organism: Apoda limacodes (assembly GCA_946406115.1). Lineage (NCBI taxonomy): Eukaryota > Metazoa > Arthropoda > Insecta > Lepidoptera > Limacodidae > Apoda > Apoda limacodes. The sequence goes on from OX291545.1 coordinate 11,691,803, forward strand.
GTAGACTATTTATAGGAAGAACTATAATGTTTATTCTGCGTTAAAACCGCCTTTCTATCAAACTGTTCCGGCGCCCGGCGCATACCTCTCAATGTCAAGTAACACTTGCTGTCTTACTTGCACTTATTCAGAAATTAAATAGACACATAAGGCACAAAGGGTGATGATGACGCGTTGACTACCTGACCTCGGGTCACCAGTATCGGCACGTCACGTTTTTAACCAACGATAGGCAAGTGAGTCGAATCACTCCAATCCGCAATCACCGACCTAGGCGAATGGTTCCGGAAATGGAGAATCGAAGTAAATCCCGACGAAAGCTCTGTCGTTCTCTTCACCAAAGGCCGCCCTCAGCGACCATTTTCCCTCTCACTTTTTGGCCGTGCCATTCCTTGGCAAAACAAGGCCATATATCTTGGTGAGACTCTGGATAGGCGTTTGAACTTCCGCGATCACACTAAAATAGTTAGAGACCGAGCCGCTTTTGTCCTTGGTCGTCTATATCCCATGATAGGCAAGTACAGTAAGATGTCGCTTAGATATAAGCTGACTCTTTACGTCACCTGCATGCGCCCCATACTAGCTTATGCTAGTGTCGTCTATGCGTTATCTAAACGCAATCTCCATAAACTCCAGACCCTCCAAAACCGCTTCCTCGAAGCGGCCTCCGGAGCCTCCTGGTACGTCCGTAATGCGGACCTACACAGGGACTTCGAGCTCCCCACGATTCCCCAATATCTGAAAGACCTAGCAGTCCGCTTTATCGAGCGTACACAAAATCACCCGAATCGATTAATTGTGCAATCCACAAAGTAAAATCCCCCCGACCGACCTCGGCACGGTCGAAAAATTATTGTTAGGCGGCCTCTGCACGTACTTACGACCTCCTCTAATAGGGCCTCTCCCCTTACACGACGCCGACGTCCCCGGGTTTGTCGGTGAACGCACGGACCTAAGAGTGCCGGGGCGCTGCTTGCCCCCCACTCGCTCGCAATCGCAACCGCGTAACGGGGAACTCCCCTCCTGGCGCTGACTCACCTTCGGCTTCGAGGCTCACGCCGGTCGAAGAGACGACCCTAAGAGCGACAACCCCAGCCGAGGCTCCCCCCGCGGGGAGCCCTTGTGCGTTGGGCGCTCCTTCAGAGTCTCGCCCCAAAAGCTCGGTGAAGCATTAATGGCTGCAACAGCTAATTGCATAGTCAGTTCAGAAAAAAAACGTATTTATTATTCTTAATCTAAGAAAACAAAAAAGTTATGTCAATGTTTACATAAACAGGATGTTACTTTTGTCCCCATAGTGTAATGTTACTTTCATACCCTCTCAATTATTTGTGAATTAGCTCGTAACAGCATAAAAGTTTAATATGCTCTACATAAAACAATTATAATAATGTACAAGCAAACTAATGAAAAGGAATTATATCATATTAAATCAATTGGTTTTTACTAAAAATATGAGGAGCATGAACTAAATTTTTGCATGCCTACTAAAGGTGAGATGTCTAGCAGCCTTGTGAATAATTTGTAACATCTTTTGTAAACCAAGTCTCTTCTTGTCTTGTCTTAAGAATTAGGAACAAAATAGCCACAAAGATATTACACATCTCAACCCTACGTAAACACTAAGTTAATAATAGTAAAATGACGTACTTTTAGTTCGTAAAAACACATTTCGTCTTTTAATACAACACACAAACCCGACATACGCGTGAAAACCGATCTCGGCTGAGTTACAAACTAACCCACAATGGCCGCGGGCAGACCATTAGACCAGTAGACAAATCTACTGAGCGTTTGATACTTTTGTATCCGGTCTCCCCTACAAATGCAGCTAATATGAAAACATGTTTTAAAAGTACCTTCTAAGTAGGCAGTGTATAAATAGTGCGGGTATGCAATGCACTTATGTAGCTTCTGTTATAATTAGGGTGGAAACGCTAAGTGATCTCACTCGATTATTTCTAAACCATACACGATATCTAAATACTGATTATTGATCCTGAAAGTGCTTAACGAGCTCTATCCAATGGTATCAATTATGGTTTATAAAATACACTGGATCTATTCGAAAATTTGATGTTTTCAGCTTTTATACATTCAGTATGGCGACATGAACTGCGATATTTTATTATTTAGGTAGGTACGTATTTTACTTAAAAAGATATGATGCACTTATTAAAATCCTAGAACGGCTTGTGCATCAACAACTCAACCTCTTTCTTACTAAAAATAACCTGTTATGTCCCTTGCAATCCGGATTCCGTCCTGGTCATAGTACGGTTACTGCACTCACTAAAATAACTGACGATATCCGTTTTAGCGGGATTTTAGAAATGCATTAACCACGGTTGATTGAGTGGTTTCAAAGTTACTTTTGCGGCCGTCGACAGCGCATCCGGTTAGAACATTTATTTTCTGACTGGAGTACTACTACTGCTGGCGTCCCACAAGGTGGCGTCCCACAAGGTGGCGTGTTGTCTCCACTCCTATTTGCTATCTTCATCAATACTGTAACTCTCAAATTATCTTCTCTCTACCACCTAATTGCAGACGATCTTCAAATTTATACTCATGCGTCTGCCATTTAAAGCCATAGACATCATTAACGATAACCGCAGTAACATAGTTTAATGAAATGAATTCTATGGCCTTCCGATCAATCTTGTTTAATCACAAGTAATTATAATTGGTTGTCCAAAAATGTTGTCCAGGATTGACTTGCAACTGCTTCCCCAAGTAAAAGTCAGCGGAGTTCACATCCCGTAATGTAAATCAGTCAAATATATATGACAAATATAATGTAGATATTCGTCCTTCAAGAAACAAGTTACTTTACTTTGAAATTATTATCTTGGTCACTAATACTTATACGTTTACTTTTCACTCTGGTTGGTCGATATTTGCATATTTTCCCTGTTGCTTCCCATAATTGACTATGCAGATTTATGCTATCCGACATAACTGAAGTACTACTTAACAAACTCGATCGCCTTCTCAACTTATGCATCCGTTATATTTCCGGCTTACGTAAGTATGATCATGTCTCCCAATATCGTACACAGTTAAATTGGCCTAATATCCGTTTTCTCCGTAGTACTCATTTCTGACTTGTATTTATGGCATTCCTAATAATACTTTATCCCCTCCTTATGTAATAGAACGATTTGAGTTCTTGGGTTCCCAAGGGCGACAGATACGGTTTTGCCGTTCCAATCGCCTCCGCACCCCTGTGCACAATACGATATTTTATTCGGATTCGTTTACGGTCACAACAGTTCGTTTGTGGAATTACCAGTAAATATTCGTAATGCAAAGTCACTAGAGAGCTTTAAACCTTTGTTGCATCGGTACTATATTGACATCCAAAATACATAGGTCAGGTATCGGTGCTTTTTAGTGACCTATGCCTAAATATATATAAAATTATGTATAATTTATTCACCTTCTTAGTTACATATTATACTTTATAATATTTTTATATACTATCTTTTATCACTAAATCTATTATCATTATTGAAGCTTATACCATATATTACAACAAACACTAAACAAGTCCTTATTTATGTCTACATTACCAATGGTTAACTGGTAAAAAATACCTGAAGGCATTAAGTTCGCTTATGTACAAAATTAGTGCAATAAAGAATTTTATTATTATAATTATTATATTTCTTATTTTATGTATTTCGTGTTATGTATTGTATGTATGTATGTATGTACATATTTATGTATAAGGTTATGTATGTATATTGTCTAAATTATTCTTATGTATCATTAATATGTAGGTATATAAAACATAATTAAATATTATAATACATATTATTTATATGTAAATAACATTCCTTAATTTACACAACCTACTTTTTAGCTATTTTTACTTTTTCCTCAACCCAAAAGGTTGCCTGGTAGAGATTGCTGTTTAGCAATAAAGCCGCCTATTGTCCTTTTTTTGTGTTATATTGTCTTTTGTTATTATTGTGTGGTATAAAATTCAAATCTGTATGAATAACTTCGCTTATATGAAAGAGTATCTAAATAAACTGAACTGAATTCTTTTGCCTCGATTAATTTTAAAAAAATTAAAAAATGATTAGCGCCAAAAAAAAATAATTACTATTTTGTTTTGTACTAATTTTGCGTTCACAGTGAGTTACAGGCAAACTCTACCGACTTTAACATTTTTACTGTACAGTAAACGAGTAAGAAATAATGAAGACGACCGAAATGCAAAAACTGAATTAGAAATATTGACCTAATCAAGATTGTGGCGGAATTTTTAACTTTTTTTTTTATGCCCGCTTATTCTTTAATGTTAGAAATACCTTAATAACTGAAGCGCAGCCGAAATTTGTTATAAAATGTGATTCTAACTACCAGGTAGGTAGGTACATGATCCATATGTGAAAAAAAAAAAACTTTAGAAATTTAGTTTACTTAAAAATTAAATTTTACTGGTCTACTATACCTTAATTTGCGAAAGCGATATGAGCCACAGTAATTACGCGGGCCCAGTGTGGATTGTGGAGTAATCGCATTGCAAGTTTCTTCACCAAGTTTCTTTTACCCATATACTTTTAGTCCTAGTGGTCGTTAAAAAAAAAAATATGTTTTGTTTTTATTATATCTAGTTTTTAAATATAATCACACACTTTTATCAATCACAAAAAAATTACTTGTCGTCAGCAAGACCCAACGACCAACACCATATTAAATTTTTTTGTTTGTAAATATCTTGTTGAAACCTTTTTATTTTAATAAAAATCTTCATTGTACAGACAGTTTTATAACAATATACATTTAACTATTTAAAAAAAACTGGTTGCCTGTAAAGTCGGTATACGGGCGAAAGTTTTACGTGACAATGATTTTATGTCTGTCTCTCTCGCTCTTAGGCGGGCGCGTGCCTCTCACTCGCTCTCATTGTGAGCGCATAACGTGAGCGGAGCGTAACGCAGTTTCTTGAAGTGTCACCCGGCAAACCAATTTATAAGACGTTGTCACGTCAAAATAAAACAAGGTATATAATTGAAATTTTATAATTAAATAGAAAATAATGTACTGTACAAAATGATATATTATTTGGTTTTCCAAGAGCAGGGCTTGTCAATCCAGTGGTATTTTGTCTTTTACAATCTGAAACATAAATTATCATATTAATTACTTATATAAACTGAGGCTTGGTATTTATAATTAAACCACGAGTTTTCTCACTTGCCAGATTGTGCTTATCAGTTAGGCAAGTAACAAGTTAGTACAGTCAAAGTAGATACATTGTTTGGCTAAAAAAACATTAGTTGGTAGAGTTTTAAATTTCAGTGCATATGTTCATTAAAACCTCTCTTCAAACAAAACAGTCCCCACGGTAGCTGTTGCGCTCGCGCCGCCATCTTGGAAAAAGTTGTTTTTGTTTATATGAAAAAATTGTAGGTATGAAAACTATAGCTTATTAAATATCCTACAAAATACTCATATATATTATTATTGTATCTCTAGTATTTTAGCTGTAATTCGACGCTAAAGAAGAAAATTATTTATTTATTTCGTTCAAAAATTGTTCACATATTTTTTTTAGACTTATATCATGAAACTACCGAGAGAGGAGGAAAGAGACAAATGAGAGATGCGAGAAAGAGATAAAATGGGAAGGGGAGGAGAGGACATACATGCATTATGTGACATGATGTGTATGGCTGGGTCAGAATGTGTTTTGGGGGCAATTGGTGGGTATAAGTACCACCAAATAGCCACGACCGGCTATCAATACCGAAAAGCTATTACCAGCCATCAGCTTATCATCATCTTGTAGGTCTGTATACCTCACTTTCCATAAAGACTTAGGCAACTTATTCCGATTTACGTGACTATGCTTTTTATTTGTTATTTATACCACTAAGGTGGCAAACAAGCACACGGTCCGCCTGATGGTAAGCGGTCACCGTGGCCTATGGACGCTTGCAACATCAGAAGTATCACTCGCGCATTGCCGACCCTTCAAAAATTCAATAACATCTTTTTTGAAGAATCGCATACTGTAGTCTTTAGAGAAAACCTTGGCAGGGAGCTCTTTCCACAACCCAAGCGTTCGCGGGAGGAAGTTTCTCTGAAACCGCACTACGCGACCATTTCGGTTTTAAAGTGTGAGAATGAATTTCCTGCCGATGGCGAGCCGTGCGATGGTAGAAAGTAGCCGTGGGCATCAATTCGAACAATTCCTCAGAACACATCCCATTGTACAAGTGGTAGAACACACGCAGGGAGGCCAAGTCTCTCCTCAGACTTAAGGGTTCTATACGGCAAGTGAGTTTGTGGTCGTCAACAATTCTCACAGCCCGTCGTTGAACCGAGTCAAAAGGTCCAAGCTGGTATCCGCGTGCACCCGCCCAGAGATGGCAGCAGTACTCCATATGGGGCCGAACTTGCGACTTGTAAAGCAGCAACCTCTGCCCCGACGTGAAGCACTGTCTCGCTCTGTTGAGTACACCTAGTTTTTTGGATGCCAGCTTCACCTTATCTTTTAAATGATCTCGGAACTGGACATCGCGGGAAATGTCAACACCAAGAATCCCAATGGTCTTGGAGGCAGAGAGGGGGGTGTTCTGGAATTGTGGGACTACAGTAAATGAGGTTTTCTTAGCGGTAAACGCGCAGACTTATGTCTTTGTAGGGTTGAATCGGACCAAGTTTACCCGTTCCCAGTCAGAGACCTTGGACAGTGTGGTCTCGATTTGAGACACAAGTTCTCCGCGGTTTCCCTCCACAACGGAACATCCCTCGTTCCGGAGTTTGCACGACCCTGGTAATAAGCGTCTCCAGTACTGTCATCTGTATAGCAATGCTTGTTGTTGATGTCCAACATGTCATTGATATGCAGTAGAAAGAGCGTAGGAGACAGCACCAAGCCTTGGGGGACACCAGCATTAATGCCCATGCCATCAGAAACCACTGTCAACTACGGTTCGTATGCGTCTGCGGGACAAAAAGATGGCCACCCATTTGCACAAACCCTCGGGCACTACGTAAGATGGCAACTTCGATAAAAGACCCCGGTGCTAGACCAAATCGAACGCCTTCGCTATGTCCAGGCTACATGCCAATGCCTCCCCCTGACTCTCAATGGCTAGTGCCCATCGGTGTGTGAGATACACTAGAAGGTCACCAGTCGAGCGACCGTGGCGAAAGCCATATTGACGATCACTGACCAGGTCGTGTTCTTCTAGGTATCTTAGAAGCTGTGTGTTGATCACACGCTCCTTCACCTTGGAGAGGAGAGAGGTAATAGCGATAGGCCTGTCGATTGTATTGACAACTGTAATGACAAAAATGAAAATAGTTTAGATAATTTTAGGGACCTTTTAAATTATTTTATTAGAAATTGTTTATGCTAACTTTACATCAATCATCAGTAACAGCGCACGTCGTCTCTCCTTCACTACCAGTTAATCTAGGTACTAGTATGTGGACAAAACAAGAAAAGACATATTATGTATCCGATCAACTAATTGAAAAATATTAATACATGAACACTAGCGACGCTCGACCAAGTAATATAAAAATAAGTCAAGGCGGGCCGCAAAAGATTGAAGTCACTGGAGGCCCTCGAGATAATTATAAATTACGGCAGTGATGGTATTTTGAAACTAATCTATCCGGAATTAGCCCCGGTAACAAAATCTGTTTAGAAAAAATTGCCCTTTCATACTGTTTGCCGACACAATTTTAAGGGCGTCCCTGTAGTCTGTCATACCTCGGCACACATTCCGGCATATATGGGGTCAGTGTCCCAAGGTCCCCGCTCGGGCAGCGGTAGGGCTCGACGGCGCAGCTCGGCAACCAGCTCGGCGACATCCATGATGGGGATCGGGTCGAGCGCGCGTGCTCGTTCCGCGAGGTACTCGATGTAGTGAGCCCTGTAAGAACGGACCTGGTAGAGCGCGCGCTTGTAGACGGTGTCGGGGGCGCCGAGGATGCGCGGCGGGAGGCGCAGAGCGGCCCGTCGCACCAGCGTCTCCAGGTCGTCGGTGCCCAGCAGCGGAAGTGGGTCGAGCGCCCGCCGACGCACCACGCGGCACAGGTACTCCAGGTAATGGTTCCTGCAACACAGCCACCCCGCGCTCACCCCTACCCGCACACCCATACAAACACACTCTCATAATTTCTTACTGATAATGAAGCGATTACATTACGCCGCCGGGCTCGAACCTCCGCCTCTCAGAATCCGAGACAGGCGCCGAAACCACTAGACCACCACCAACTAAATTATACACAATGAGCTAATTATACACTTAAATATGTTGATTGATTTATGTCTTTTTACTGACTCCATTATAAAAAAAAGCAAACATGCATTTAATCTCAAGTAAATAATAATACACTATTAGATTATCCACGAAGGGATGTTCAGATTTATTATGAACGTCAACTGTGGCGGCTAACAATTTTGAATAATTAATGATGTATAGGTATTCCGCCCTAGAAACATATCGCCGCACCGGGCACTTACCACCCAATATTGGTTGCTTCTATCGGGAATCGAACCCGAAATCTTCGACATGGTAGTCTAACGTACTGCCACTACTTCACGGTCGTCGTAGAATGCACATAATATATTCTTAACGCAACCTACCACTACAATACGCAGCGCCCGCCACGCGCCCTGCCACCAGCAGCCGGTCCGAGCCAGCGTGCCTTAATACAGGCGTACAGCGCCAGAAAAAAAAACAGTCGCACACTTTTAGTCGAGTTCTGCCTGGTGTAGTTTAGTCGTGCTAAAGATTGTGTCGTTATTTTTCTGATATTTAATTGATATTTTTTTTGCAGATAGTGGTATTTTTTAATTAATCATAATTCTGTTCTGTAAAAATATACATACTTGCAAAGTCCAGCATGTTTGGGCGGTACGTCGTTCCCACAGAGTCCATCGACGAGGCCGGTGGGTGTTTCGCGCTGTAGTTGCACCGGACATCGCGTCGATCCGCCATCCGGGCACTCGGTCTCGTAGCTTACGTTGTTCATCTGTCAATCAACGTAATATAAAATAAATTATATAGATCTACACATTGTTTTTTCGTAGACGCATAAGTAAGGGCCTCAGCACACACGATGCGGCAACCGGCGACTTGTTCCTTTTCAGAAGCTCGATGAAGCTTCCAGTTGAGGCGAATAAGTCGCTTTATGGAAGCTCAAGCTTAAAAGTTGTGAAATGATTATAGACCGGGAAACAGTGACACAAAATATTGGGTCATTTGTACCAGTATGGCGGTTCTTCCGCCAAATGCAATACTAGTACAAATTGTTTTGCAAAAAATAAAAATTTACTCCCTTGCGGCGGTATGGCGGCCATTTGGAACCGTCCGAAAAGTATGGCATGGTGATGTTCGTGAATGGCTACTCGACGATGATTAGCTGTACAAAAATTAGCTTGGTACAAATGCTAAATTTTTTAAATGAATGTGTTCGCGTCGGTGTGGCGGGCTGTAAGTCACACCCGAGAAGTATGGCATTACGCTACCGCCTACTTATTTTTCATGGACTATCGGAAAATACAAGGACTTTTGTGGAACAAATCATTTCAATGACCCAATATTTTGTGTCACTGTCTAACGGTCTATTAGATTCTAATTAGTGTGAGTAGAAGGGGTTTGAAAAGTTACAAGAACCCCCTAAGTAGGTTCTTCTTAATTGTCTAAGTACGGAGACATTATTAGACTTTTAGATATTTTTGCCTTTATCAACAAATTGAATCGTTAATTTTTCTTAAAAAGGTTATATAAGTATTTAAAACGCTCCTAATTTTCATACATGTTTATGAACGTTCGTATTGTGGTACAAACTTTCAGTTGCATCATGTCACGAAATAACCAACCAAGAAATTTTACTTGTATGATATAACTGTACACACCACAAAGTGTACTCACTCACTATCATCTACCTATCCTACATTTTCCTGCTTGTCTTATTTTACAAATTCAAAATCAAGAAAACTTTGATTTAGGCTCAAAATATTAAAAAAGACAAAATTAGAGACAAGTAAGAAAAAATAAGAAGCAGATTTTCTAACGACTAACGGAATATAAATAACAATAAATATTTTGGACATTGTTACACAATATTTGGGCCAACTGGTCCCAAATTGAGTTCAGCTTGTACAATCGATACCTGACAACGAATACAATATACTATAATACTTTTTTTTGGCAATACATAAAAAAATACCCAGTTTCAAGATAAACACAAAATGTTCATCACATTAATGTTTGCCTTGTGCGGGAATCGAACCCACGCGGCTCGATTGAGCAGTTGGGTCATTACCCACGGAGCAGTTTTATTATTGCCTTTTCTATTGTGATTTAACAAAGGAAAGTATCTGGAATAACTAGCAATATTTTTTTTATATTTTAAACCTGTAAAAGTGTCTGAAGTTCATGTGGTTCCTTGTCCCGCAGATAAAAGAGGCAGTTCCTTGGATGGTGCGCATGTAGTCCGAGCTTGCTGCAGTACTCGGAGAGGCCGCACTGCGCACCCATCATGAACGGCTTGCCACATCCGTAGCAGAACTCGAACTTGCATTGTGTGCATGTAAAGTGCATGCATCCACCTCTGAAAACCATTTTTTAAGTAAATGCAAATATTTACGATGAAAATCTATCGTAAATTATTGTATTTGTTATAGTTTCGAATAAAAAAACCTGTTGGCATGCTTAGTGTAAGGTTTCCGTAGCTGTTACTATGTTGTTTAGTTAGAAAATAAGTTAGTAAGCCTAACTCTATGGAAACCATGTGATTCTAGTAAGTTATGGTATTTTTTAAAGTAATTACAGTCCATATTTTCAGACAATGTATTCTGGGTGATATTTTGACTGACACAAACCTTAACGAAATTAGTGAATATTTCAAACGATCATAATTTTAAAATTCTGTAGAAACTTGAGTATGGTTTTCAATTCCCCATAAACGCTAACTCCACTTCATAAGATATAGTTTTCTTCCCTAACTGCTCAAAACCTTGATGCGGGTGTGATTGCTTGGACACTCAAGGCGACTTTCTTTATCGAACTTTACTGAAAAAGCACCCGAAGATATACGATGTTTGCTGAACGTAAACATTGTTAATGTGAATCTTTAGTGAAAGGTGTGGTGCACGGCTAGACGAGGGGCTGAACGCTCCCGATTAACCTGTCTTTACATATAGCCATTCGAGAGCTGTCCAGCCAGTTATATGTTTTGTCGCGGTGCCATAAATTCGAGACGTTGGCGGATTTCTTTTCAACATTAAACGCGATTACCAACTGTATGAATGTTTAGGCTGCGCATGTGGTACACAGCGATTGAAAAAGAAGGTTTGTAACCTAGAGAGCGAATATTTGAAGTGACACCGCGGGCACTCGAGGCCGTTCTCCCTGAGGTGTTGCTGCACGGCCTGTGCCGCGCGCTCAGGGTCGTTGTCCTCGAGCCACGCCGCGAACTGATCGCACGATAGACCGTCGTGACCGCCCGACCACTGCAACAATAACATCACTCTCATATAAAAATAACTAAAAACAACTATACCATAAAATAAATAATGGTACCTACTACACACATAACGGCCATTTGCCGCCCTCACCCTCCCTTGCAGTGGATACCTCACCGCACCCCGCATTTCTCGTATTATTTCCCGGCTCTAATGCAAAGTTTTGCACACGCACCTTTGCCTTTTTATAATCACAAAATTAAAAAGTTCCATAATATATTTTGGCAAGGCATATTCGTTCCAAGAAAACAGCTGCAATTTAGTCAGTTTATCGAGCAGGTGGTAATAGCCATAAACTGTTTTTGCCATTCTTGTTAACAACGAATATTGCTGTTTGTGATGTATTTTGGCTTCCCTTCGCCTTTCTCATCCAACCATTTACTGCTATTTCATTCAAGTCAGTGCCGAAGAGGCGTCCTATACTGTGCTTTTCAGTATTCTACTCTAGAACTCGTCTACCCCATTACCCATAGATCCTGCGATGTTTCTTATTTTGCCGCTCTAGTTTACTAATGCTCTACTGTTATGTCAATAGTCTTTGCCTAGGTCCACGTTTCAGATTATATCCATAAACTGCCACAGAATAGTCGGCTAAGCTAAAAGATGATGATTCGTCATACGGTTAAACTAGAGTTAACTACTTTTCTCAAAACTAGCAAAAAACCTTAGCTACGAGAGGTAATAATTATGTAAAATGAATCACACAATCACCTCAACAATGTATTCTAGCTTTAAAAGCAACAATAATACAGATTTGATTTGGTATTATTTGGTGTTACTATAGTGTTACACCAAATCAGTAAAATAGTTATATAATGGTTGCGTAAAATTTCACCAGAAAGTTTTCAACTAATTTTCCGAGATTTCGCGAAAATATCGAAAGTCACATTTGTCAAAACCTGGCCTTTTTTATATATAGTCTGTAGCTACCGGTATTATAGTGCGGTTTCAGAGAAACTTCCTCCCGCGAACGCTTAAGTTGTGGAATGAGCTCCCTGCCAAGGTTTTCTGCAAGGACTACAATATGGAGTTCTTCAAGAAAGAAGTTATTAGATTTCTAAAGGGTCGGCAACGCGCGAGTGATACCCCTGGTGTTGCAAGCTTCCATAGGCTACGGTGACCGCTTACCATCAGGCGGACCGTTAGCTTGTTTGCCACCTTAGTGGTATAAAAAAAAAAAAAAAAAAAACAAGTAATGTTTAAACTCTCACTGGTTTTCTGCAGTTAGCGCAGCTGACTGACCGACACTCAGGACACCTCACTCTCTTCTGTTTCGGATGTACGAAGAACCCTGATGAACACTCCACGCACCACCTGAAGTTTGGATCCCGAGCTAATGTTCGGTCTCGTAGCTGCAGGAAAATATGTAGTCTTAGTATCGTCAACTTTTCTGTACTTCTATATCTATGTCAGCGTTAATGTGCGAAATTCGTCTATCCTGAGGATTGACTAGTCAAAGTCCGGTGCATACAAACTTAAATTCGACATTTCATGTAGGGGTTTGAAATTGGTTAGGTCAGTCTGGGTTGTATTCATCGATGTTGTATTATGCTATATTAATTTGAACGACTAAGTAACCTAACTTTAAACAATACCATACAGCTATCAGAACATGTTTTGTAGGAAGTTAAAGTTTTTATGAACCGAATTTTGGTTAGTTAATCTTCAGGTTTGACGGATTTCGACCTTCGACATGTACCTACATATACAACTATAGACATTTTTCTGGTCAGATCGCACTACGTGAAAACTTCTTATTGGTGTGTAGGTTACATTATTTGTTGCATTGTTCTGTGCTCATACAATATAAGAACCAAAATTAATGAAAATTGCTTTCTGTGTTCCAAATGATAAAAGTTTATCCGTGAAATTATGTCCGTGTAGCACTTCTAGTAAGTAGCGTGTGACACTTCTGATAAAAAATTTACTGACAAAATCTATTGAAAATGTCAGGACATAATAACTCATTATATAGAACTAGCTTTTGCCCGCGGTTTCACCCGCCCCAAATTCGGTTATCCGTGTAGGATTTAAACGGTAATACCTCAAGTGTAGAAAAAACCCGTATCACACTTGACGTTTTCATGTAGCCTATTTGCTTCCCCCGGACTCAAAGTATCTCCAAGCAAAATAAGCCCGCGGTTCCACGCGCCCCAAATTCGGTTATCGGTGTAGGATTTCAACGCCTAAATGTACCTTTAACCTAAGCGTCCACAGGCTATGGTGACAGCTTACCATCAGGCGGACCGTAAGCTTGTTTGCCACCTTAGTGGTATATAAAAAAAAAAAAAACGACAACTCCTCAATTATAAAAATAACCGACTCACACTTACATCGTATTCATATTCGTATTTCATATTAATCGGTACAGCGCTTAAGCGTGAAGAGGTAACAAACAGACAGACAGAAAGATTACTTTCGCTATTATAATATTAGTATGGGAGTATGGATATCATATAGAGATCGGTCTAAAATTATTAGGATCATCTTTACTTCCACTTTTGAGTGATATAATTTTACTATATTTCATTGTTTCCAAAAATTTTCCTTTGCAACACACTTATTGAATATTATGGCTAAGATTGGTGCTATGCTATCTATAATTTCACTAAGGACTTTAACTCACCCAGTTTTTTTTGAGTAAGAGATTTTAAAACCTTTCTTCAGAGGTAACATGATAAAATTTAATATAGCCTCATATTTAGGTACATTGCATTGTAAAAGTAATTTAAATGGAGAATATTATAATGCAGTAGTTGTAACTATAGGCATACCAGTAAAATGTTTCTCAAAAGAGTTAACAAAATCAAGATCTGACTCAATTATTTTGGAATCTTCAGTTAGTGAATAATGATTGTCACGAGATTTAAATTCTGCTGTTTTACTATTTATAACATTCCATGTGGCCATTATTTTGTCGTCGTTTTTTTTTTATTTTATTGCTTAAATGTATGGATTTTGCAACTCTATACCTGACTCAAAATCTATTTGCAATTCGGGTAAACAAAAATGACCTTGACGCGCGTTTTTCGCTTTGTTAGTCTATGCAACATATACATAAATACGTATACTATTTCTCATCGTAAATTTGGAATTTTGTAGATTTTAAGTTTAATCAGTGTCGTGATTTGAAAACCACTTAAAGAATGTGAAAATAAAGGTAATCATGTAAGTATTTTAATGATTTATGGAGTGTAAGTATTTTAATTAAAAAGTGAACATTAAGTAAAGTAAGGTTATGTTTACAAGATATGCAAATAGATTTTAAGTTTTTTGATATTTTTGAATACATTTTAACATAGTCAGTGAATGTGGGACTGTTATTTAGTTTCATAAGGTAAAACTCATACAACCTGTGGTAGCCCAGTACTTGAATTTCATTTTAACGGCTTTAATTTAAATACATGCTGATTACGACGGAATATTAGCATCACCATGCATTAAATGTAGCAATGGAATTTCCTTTTTAGCGTTCCGTACCCAGAGGATGCCAACGGAGGCCTATTACTAGACTACGCTGTCTGCTTAGCGGCAAATTTTTTTTGTTCGTGTTTGTAAATTCCGTAAACGGTGGTAGGTACGGAACCCTCGATGCGCGAGTCCAACTCGTACTTGTCTCGTTTTATATGTGTACAGGATATAATATGTATATAACAATGAACTAGTGACCTTTCTCTGGAACAACTCGTGCACATCAGTGTCGAGTAGCGTCTTGAGCAGTATGTCAAGGTGCGCGAAGTACTCGAGCCAGGTGTCCTCAGTGAGTTCCTGGAGCTCAGGTTCCTTGCAGTACGGACACACGCAGTCCGCGATGCTACGCTCTGTCACTTGCACCGTGAAGTAGTGGCGTGCGCACTCGCGGCAGCAGCGGTGCACGCACCGCAGCATTGATACCATCTAACAAAAAAAAAATGCGTAAAATAAGGTTTTTTAGAAAAATAAATGTATTAAAATGTCAAAAATCGTGTTTGTGGAAACAATTAAAGATAAGAGTTTAAGTATCCTGTCTCAAAATATTAAACGCATAAAAACATACAAACTAAGATCTAGATCGACAATGACCAATTTGATACATACAGACCCTTATTACACCTAATAATTCTGATATGAATGACTGAACCTAAGGTTACCTCGTTTGGTGACATATTTTCTAGTCAAAGTAGTAAGAAATTTTGTAAGGGCCTCTGTAATCCGTACCTAAACTAATCCGAATGCCTCTGTAATCCGAACATCCCCTCAACTAATGAAAACATGAGACACAACTACAAAATTAGAATGGCGGCGTAAATAAATGTGTTTTTTAATACCACTAAGTTGGCAATCAAGCTAACGGTCTACCTGATGCTATGAGGTCATACATTCTCTTTGCTATATATTTGAGGAACCAAAACCAATTGCAAGGATTTTACAAACATACTTGAGTTGTGTCTGCGTTTAATGAATGCTTGGAATGGGCGATGGGTAAAGCATTTTCTATTTATAATTTATACGCATGTGGGTATGTACTTACATACTCTCAATTACAAAAATATTTGTTACCCTTTCAAAATGTTACATACTATAATCCGAACGCTCCATAGATCCGAACAGGGTATAAATTTTGCGTGCTCGGGTTATCGAGGCCATACTGTAGTTTCCACATTGACTACTTGTCTGACTGATGCACTTTGTGCAGGGAAAGCACGCGTAATTGTAGATACATACCTCATGTTCAGGGTAGCGCGAGGCACAGAGCTCACAGTCCTGGTGCAGATAGGCGAGCGCGGCGGGCAGGTCGGCGCATTCGAGTGCGGCGAGTAGTGCGGCCGGCGGATCAGCGCCGCGCGACACCAGTTCTACCGCTAGTCGCGCCTGCTCCCAGCTCTCACTTGCGCCTTCCGCGAGCAGCATCCGGGCTTGTCGCTGATAAATCGTAAATCCACGACTTTATCACATAGTTAGACAAAAAGAAAATATTTGCTAGGAGCTAATTTTTTACAGGCAGTTCGTTACTCCTGTAATTAAAAAACTAATTATTATTTGTATCTATAAAAAGAAAACTTACCGCGATTGTCACATTATTTTTACGTGACTACCGTCCGCTGGTTATAGGCTATGTGACGTCACATTAAATTAAATATGACGCCCCGTAGATTTCATAGTCGTGGACTAAAAAACATTTTTTTTCAATGATGACGTGCTGGGTATTAAATCAAACGTTAGCTGTTGCTTGCAGCTTTGCTTGCATGCACCTATTAATTAAGAATAATTTCTAAAATCACGACTCACTCAAGTAAACCTACTTAATATACATAAATAGTAATGAAAACGTATTTCATTATGGACTATATTAAATAAAAGCCTTTATGCATGCCAAAATTATAAATAAAAAACCGGTCAAGTGTGTGTTGGCCTCCGTAATTTACGAATACAAAAAAAAACACCATAAAGTGTGCCGGTAGCGGACACCCATCCAATCACTAAGCCAGACGTTGCGTAACTTTGAATATCGTTTTCAATAAGAAATTTGTGAAAATCAACTACACTATTAAAAGACACAGTAACACATTCGTTTATTCGAAACGATATTGAAAGTAAGGCAATGTTGGGCTTGGCCAGTCATTGGATAGGTGCAGACCGCTTAGCGGTTTTGATTTTGTTTGTATTAGTCGTAAATTACGTAAAGGTTCGGACGAAACTCACAGTGCGCAAGTCCGTTTCACATTTGCCCGATTTTAATAACACGCATGTTAATTAAATAATTTACAAAGAAAAACAAAAAGTGTGCCGCTAAGCGGTTACCCATCGATGTTGCTTAGCTTTAATATCGTTTCCAACAGACAAATTGTGTAACTGTTTCTCTTAATAATCACTATACGGCGCTGATATGGTAATTTAAGATGGCAATGGCTCAGGCCCCTCTCACACTTGGCCGGTTTTTATTATTTGTATTTTGTTTTTGCTCACACAATAAAATCATTGCAAGTTTCAAGCTTGTGTGTTACTATTTTAACGATAGAGCAAAAACAAAGAAAACGTGTTACTTGTATGGGGACACCCCTTAAATTTTAATGTTTTTGGCTTTTTATTATTTTTTGATATAATCCGCCATGATGACACATATTCTGTGAAAATTTCAGGCTTCTACCTATTTCGATCGTTAAGTTAGAGCTCTTTAATGGTCGGACAGACTGACAGTGTAGGCTGTCATAGGTCTCCGGTGGTACCTTGGGGTATCGAAGCTAAAAAACAAAACGTGTGTTTTGATAACGACATTAGCTGGGAGTACCTCCAACCTCCACGCCTTAAAACTCCAACTTAATTAATAAATTAAATAATTAAAAGGTTTTGTCATTGTTTCGTATACTTCTACTCCTATTGAATTTAACGGATTAAGAGGATCGCGATCGGGAAAAATTTAACGTAAAATGTTACTGTTAATGCTAACTTGGGCTGTGACTGTGCACAAGTTGCACGGGTGCACTCTAGATAAAGCAGTAGGTAATTTTTTTAGGGAAGTCACTATTCGGTAACGGACAGGCCTATGTAGCCTTCAGCACCCAGGTATTTAGATGATTCTTTATTTATTCTTTAGGTGATAATAAATTACTGAAAAATCCTCGATCTCTTTAGAAATTGGAAAGGTTAACAGTCCGGTTGATATATTTAGATAGAGGGTGGTATCCGGAAAGTATTCCGAAGTTAATGAAATATTGGCTTTCATTTGGGGATACTCAAGTGCATTGGTGCCCATACATTTTTCTATGAAGATGTACCTACCAAAAATGTATGACTGGGAGATCGACGCTTGTTCCAACAAAACTTTTTATTAGTAAATAAAACTACTACACTAGGTGAAAATGTTTAAATTTGTGTTTAATAGTAATAGTTGTTTATAATAAAACAAAAATTAATCAACGTGATTTTGGTGCATGACATTGGTGGTCTTCCGCAAAATTTTCGAATTTGGGAATATTTTCAATTAAAGCTAAACGCATGCAGGCTGTAACATGCAACATCTAACACTAAAAACCCGAGCACCCGCGCGGCTTTTTCACGTTGTTTCCCAGGGACCTTAATTGCTTTCTAAACCATAGTGATGCCATTGATATTATTTTATTTAAACAAATTATTTTTTTTTGCTCAAACAATATACGGCGATCGACTGTTTGGGCATCTCTGCTCTAGGGTATACAGTCTGAGTTTTTGACCTCGAGGCCCCTGTGCTTACTTGGTAGGGGCAAAAAGCCTCGATTTTTTTTCAGTTTTTTGCTTTTATCTTCTGAAATAAGTGGTTTTTATGTACCAATTAATATTACGAAGTTGTAAAACAATAAATTTGCTTTCAGCTTCACTAATCAAACGTATTTTTGACCCAAGACTAACCGAGACACAGAGGTTCAAAGAAAGACAAATAATCAGAAAATTTAAAAACAAAAAATCGAGGGTTTTTGCCTTGTAAGTTTTTTTTTACCACATGCTGTGGACCAAAGAAGACTACTTGGCCACCGTAACGTTTGTCTACGCTGCGGACGCTCTCTTGCTTCACGAGTCAGCCATCTACTCAATACCAACTCAATCCGTGAATCAAGGATTTATAATGTGATACAAGAGTGGATTATACCTCGAATTGTAAGTTATACAAACACACACAAACATAATTCATATATGCATGATAGTCACACTTACAGCGTGTGCCTCCTATGGCTACAAGAGCCAAACATCTGGGCCTCACATGAGGTACCCATGACCATAGACTTAGATTGACAAAATAATGTATTAAGTCCTCCATCCACCCTTAATGATAATTATCAAGGCAGAAAAGCTTTCACATTTTTTACATATATGTAATCAAGTTTTTGGCACTTGATATTGCCTGACATCATTATTAACTCTTTTAGCCATGATTTTCTTTCGATTAAGAAAAAGATAAAGATAGTATATTTTACCACAGATTACAAAAAATAATGAACAGTGGCAGTCTCTGCTCTCTGCCTACGTGATGTTTAGTTTTGTTCAGTATTACAAGAAATATGTCAATACAGCCTAGACTAGATAAAAAATAAAAACACATGTGGGATCCATACTCCTGGTCCTAATTTCTCTTTGTTGCTGGAGTTTTGGGGACTACATAGGGTACTCATCACATAATATGATAGACAATGAGTAGGATGTAATGCGCTAATTGTAATCTTTGTATTGGTATTTGGTAAAAGTAAAAAAAAACATTCATTAACTTAATAAATTACAATTTAGTTTATGTATGTCTGTTACAGATACAAGCAGCGTGTTACATATGCCATGCTTGTTGGGTGGCTGCAGACAGAGCTGCTATCCATATGGTCTCAGGCCCATCAACTTCGTCCCAACAAGATGACCTTCAAGAAGTATTACCACAGGCACAAGATATTCCTACTTTGTCTACAAATAAAGGAGTTGGAAGCAACCAACCGGAACCTACTATTGTTTTGCCACAATACATGCGAGCTATTGAAACTAAAAGTAGGTGCTTCATTGAAGGATGCCGGAGAACAGAAAGATACAGAGTTCCACTTTCTACTAGAAAAATGTTGCTTAATAAATATAAATATTACATCCCTGAAAATAACCGTCTTTGTGATCTACATTTGGTTATTGAAGCATGGGATTTTCTTGACAGTTTGAGATCCAATTATGTTCAGTCTTTTAGTGCAAAACATATTCAGGACATGATGTCCTTAAAAGAAGTTGTAGATAGTGGACTACTTCATTTTGAAAACATAAATGACATGAATGACCATGTTGTGCATACGTGGATTGGATTAAATAAAGCACAGTTCCATCAGATGATCACTATAGTTTCCCAGTTGTTGGGAATGCCAAAAGCAACCTTAGCTCTGGCCGCCTATCTTATAAAACTCAGAACTGGGGACTCCAATGAAAGGTTGGCATCTTTATTAAAAGTGTCTAGGCCAACTTTAGAAAAGTGGATACACCAAGTAAGAGAATTACTCACAGAGTATTTCGTACCTAGAAATCTTGGTTTAAACCACTTAAACAGACAACAAATGGTAGAAAGAAATCTTGCCATACCTAATTCATTGTTCGGAAGCTTTGAGGGAGTTGATACACCAATCATCATTTTTGATGGAACATATTGAACATATGAGGAAAAAAGTTCCAATTATTTATACCAAAAAAAAACATATAGCACGCACAAGTACAGAAATCTGTTAAAGCCATTTTTAATTGTTTGCACTGATGGGCATATTATAGATGTTTTGGGTCCATACCCAGCCACAACTTCTGATGCTGACATCATGAAAAACGAATTTGCGAATGGGAAACCTTTGCGCAAATATTTTCGTCAAGGTGATGCATTTATATTAGATAGAGGCTTTCGTGACTCATTACCTTTGTTGCACCAATGTGGATATAGGACATACGTGTCTGCTTCGCTAGAGGAGGGTGAAACGCAGCTATCAACTAGTGAGGCAAATAAATCAAGTCACCATATGCCGTTGGGTGGTTGAAGTTGTCAATGGCAGATTCAAACGTGACTTCAAATTATTACGGCAAAATTATTTCAATGTAGCCAGTAAAAGTTTCATGAAAGATTATGAGGTGGCTGCTGCCCTTTTGAATAAATTTCACCCTCCTATAGTTGATCGAATAGATGCTGTGGGAATAATACAAGAAATAGATAGGTATATGACTACAGAAAATGAATTAGTAGATTTTATTACAAGAAATAATTATAATAGGCGTCGATCTAATTTTGAAACTATCACAGTACAGAACGATAATCTAAATGATTTTCCACAGCTCTCCGATAGTGAATTAATTCTGATATCTTTAGGAACATACCAAATCAAGCAGGCACGTTCCTACTATGGTGAACATGTAAGAGGAAATGATGGTTTTGTTATAGAGGTGTGCAGGGAGGTCAGCAGTAGCCTCCTTCGAGAGCTGTCGTCTTCCAACACTTCCTGGCTACTTAGGGGTCGCATACTATCACGACATATAAGTCGAAAAACTTATTTTATATATATTTTAGTCGACAGCTCTCGTAGAGAAAGGGAAGCTATTAAAACGCATTATTGTAACTGCATCGTAGGCAGACGTACTGTAGGTTGCTGCGCTCACTTCATGTGCATTATATGGTATCTTAGCTGGGCTAGGTACCAAGATAATATTGTTCCACCTGCACAATTTCTGGACGATGTTTTAATTATAATAGAAGATGAATAAAATACTAAATAATTTTTTGTTGGTTTTATTTTATGTAGTGCCTGCCTAGTATGTACCTTCAGCCGTTATACGCCTCACTGCAGGGGCACAGGACTCCCTCGAACAGGGGGCTAATGCCATAGTCCACGTGCTGGCCTAGTGCGGATTGGCGGACGTTGTCGAGCTAGTGGCCACTCAACTGTCATATGACAACAGTCAGGACCGACTGTTTCACGTGCTCTCCGAAGCACGAAGGAGCTCAGAAAAGTGTGCCAGTAGGCGGTCACTCATCCAGGTATTGACCACGCCCGATGTTGCTTAACTTCGCATATCGTCTCCGATAGTCTCTAACAGACAAAGCCACTGAGCCACAAGCTCCTTAACCGTAAAATCACCGTGTTTCGCCTTCAGGAATCGGCCGTTGTTGAAGATTGTAACATAACCTTACTTTTACTAAATCTCTGATAACTCTGCTCTCAGATTGTCAAAACTCACAGAACTTTTAGCGAAGAACTAATAAGTTTGAATCTATTGCACCATTTTCATGTCTTTACATTCAGGCCCAAGGTTGTATGTAATCGTTTCCTTCTCCTTTAGCACAGAATCCTGAGGTGAGGTCAAAAACATAGATTCTACGCCCCAGTTGTATGTCATTACGGGATAGCTTAATGACATACCAAAATTTCATTAACTTCGGAATACTTTCCACCTAGAAAGTCGATATCGACTGAATTATTAAGATGTCTTACAAATTTCGAACCGTAGCCTATGGACGCTTGCAACACCAGGGTGCTACGTGTAAGTTAGGTATATTACATGGAAAACAATTGACCTATACCAAAAAATGTTTGGCTTTGCTTATACTTTATCACGAAGTTATAACCCCAAACTAATTTAAATAAAAATTAAGTTCAAAAACTAAAACCAGACTACTAAAGAATCACGATCTAAAAAGTATGAAACAAGAAAATATTCTTATCTGAAATTGCTATGTACAAACTGTTCGCTAAAATTCGCCCTTCGAATTTGCTCACATTTATTTTCTATATAAATAAATTCATTACACCCGAATACCGACCGTATGTAATACCTGACATAATTATACGGAACCCGCTAGCTAATGCACATGACTACGTGACCTACCGAAGACACCTTCAAAGGAAAGGCCAAAGCTACTCAGCGCCAACGTGCGTGCGTGCGTGCGTGCGTGCGTGCGTGCCTGCGTGCGTGCGTGTTTGTGTGTGAGTATGTTAATATATGTATGTTATTTACTTTATAGACGATTAATATTAAATAGTTTTTATATAGCAATTTCAGATAAGAATATTTTCTTGTTTCATACTTTTAGATCTTAATGCTTCAGTAGGTTTTAGTTTGAACTCATTTTCATAATTATAATATTCGGTACTTATTATTAATTTGTAATAGTTACTGGAAAGCATTATTGAAAGGTAGACATAATGATAATGATATTTAGTTCCAGATTTTCTTTTACTACTGCTTTAGCTACCTGTTTTCTTGTTTCATACTTTTTAGATCGTGATTCTTTAGTAGTCTGGTTTTAGTTTTTGAACTCATTTTCATAATTATAATATTCGGTACTTATTATTAATTTGTAATAGTTACTGGAAAGCATTATTGAAAGGTAGACATAATGATAATGATATTTACTTCCAGATTTTCTTTTACTACTGCTTTAGCTACCTGATTATTAAAAGCAAAGTTGGTTCAGTGTTATGTTTTTAATTTTTCGAGAACCTACAGGGATAGAAAATTAAATATTAGTTATCGTACCTCTGGAGATCCCTCAGCTAGACGCACTTTGGCCAGGTCGATAAGTTGCCCAGAGACGCGGCGAAGTGTCAACGGTGGTGGTGGTGGCAACGGCGATTGCCTAAGTTCTTGAACGGCTCTTACGATCGGCGTAGTGTCTTCAGCGTCGCTTTCCGTCCATTCATCATCAGATCCACAAGTCTCTCGAAAAAATGGCTTCTTTTTTTCTTTTGCTGGCGACATGTTTTTACTTGTAGATTCTACTGGTTCTGGATGCTTAGGTGAGGGCTCTTTTTGCCCCTGAGTAGCTACAGGTGGAAGAGGTGCTGGTTTCTTTTTGATCAATGGTGATACGGGCGGTTTAATTTCAGCCGCAGAGGTACTTGGCGCAGGTTTTGATGATTTATCAAATAGCTTAGTTTGCAACTGTTTGACATGTCCCAACTGAATGTTACCGAATTTAGTTTTTGGAGGAGCAGGTGCAGGATATTGTTTGGTAGAAGTACGACGTACAGGAAGCTTAGAAGCAACTAATTTGGGGCTTTTATCAAGTTTTAGTTTGTTGTTTTGTAGTACTTTTATAAGTTTCGGTATGTTAGATTTAATGGAAGATATTTTGTTCATATTTTTATCATTTTCTGGAACATAAATGTCTTTACTTGGAGACGTATTCTTTTTGTTAGCGTCAATAAAATTTGTTTTTAATGCCGCATTTATCATTATTGTATCTACATTATTTATTTCTGATATTTGATCATCATTCGCAGAAGCATTTCCCATTACTGTATCTACATCGTTTGTTTCTGATATTCGTTCATCATCCGCAGAAACATTTACCATCACTATTCCAACATCGTTTGTTTCTGATATTCGACCATCATCTATAGAAGCATTTACCATCACTGTATCGACATCATTTGTTTCTGATATTCGATCGTCATCTATAACAGTCGTATAATTATTTTGTAAATTTTCATCGCTACTATGTATGACCGGTCTTTTTTCATGTTCTTGATCAGGAGAGTCACTTTTGAAAACACTGGAATGAGTGGTAGCATTTAAATAATTTTCTTGGAAAATAGTTTTATCACTAATATTTGTAATCTCATTATTCTCTATGTGTCCTTGTGTAGAGAAAACATCGGCCCGTTTCGATATTCCCCTATAAGTTTCTTCCGAAATGCCAATTTCATTTGTGTTATTTAAATGTCTTGATAGCTCACTGTTTCCTGTTAAATCGTTTTCCAAATAACCTGTGTTGGAGTGGCACTCCACATTCTCCAGTACCGCATTGTAAATTGTCAGGTTTCTTTCGGTAGTTATTATTTTAGTGGTTGTCTCTGGTATGAACGAAGATAATGTTATTTCTTGCTTGTTGTTAGTCATACTCTTAAGCACTGCTGAATCATTTAAATCAGTTTTGTTAAGATGATTATCATTTGAGGGCATTTTAACAAGACTTTTGCTATCGTCTGTAGTTTTTAACTGTTCATAAATCTCTTCGAAAGTATTTACAACAGAGAAATTATTATTATGATCTTTTGTTCTAGAGTTATTTGAATTTGATGGGGTTTGTAATAACTTTGTATCCTGTCTTTCTGGGCTATTCTTTGGTTGGCTGACTTCTACCGTAAGTACACTTTCTTCCTGTAAGCTTTTTGCTATAGAATCTAACATTTCAATATTAGTTTGTTGAAAACTTTCAAACTCATCAATTGCTTCTTCAAATTGTTCATTGTCTTCAGAACTTGTTCTATTCCTTATCGAAGCATTTTTTTGTTCTGATTGATGTCCACTGTTACTTTCGGCATTTGACGACCTTTTATCATCAGATGTCAAATCATCAGATTCTTCCTCAGTATTGCTATAAGTTGTCTCGTGTTCCGAAGAATCAATATCATTTGAACTATTTTCAACATCACTGTGTGTTACGCCATCGAGTGAATTAATATCGGACGTAATTTCTTCTTTCATTTTCTGGATGAGCCTTTGAGTATCATCAAATATATCTATTAAATTATTTGATTTTTCCACAGCTGCTTCATTGTGGTTTATTTTGCTATTATTTAAAACTTGTGCCTCCTTTGTTGTATCCTTATTCAATAGAAAATGGTTTTGCGCTTCGCTAGTAGAAGCATTAAAGATTTCCGTATCGAATTGATTAATATTTTTCAAACCTTGATTTTGTTCGTTTTGTGAAGCTATCTTTAATTGTTGAGATACTAGCTTCTTTTCAATTTTTGTTTCTATTACTCCACTTTGTGGTAAAATAGCTGATAGATTTTGAAATCCTGTAAACTCACCATGTATCTTTGCTGTCTGTAGCCTATTAATGTTATCAGAATTTATGTTGGTAGCATGTGACACTTGTGCATTATTTGTTTTGATACTGTTGTGGTCGTTATGCATTTCAAGATTATGGAGATTTGTACCAGTTCTTGTGGGTATTTCATTGTTATTTTGAATATTTGGTAGTGGACTTGTCCTCGTGAGTGCATTGTATGCATCTATAAAATCATTTTCAGACTGTCCTAAATCAATATTTTCCGGTTTATTTTGAGAAGTATTTTGCAGTGTTGTTTTATTGGCTAATAGTCCTTTCAAAAGTAAGTTTTCATCAATAGTTGGCACACCTGCTTGTATTAATAGTGATTTTAGTTTATGCGCTATATTCTCTGTGTTACTTACTGCTTTACTATCTTTTCCTTTACTCAATGGTTCTGCATATTTTTCCATATAAGATTCACTTTTAAATTCTGTTTCATATGGTACATACATCCAACTATCGTCTGGCAATTCAGTCTGTGGCGGCAACTCAAATTCATCTGAACTATCTTCTGCTGAAATGTAAATGTGGATGGTTATGATGCAGTATGATGAGAGTACGATCTCTTAATGTTAATGTTGTGTGGTTTGCAAGAGATTACCGCGCAAGCGGCGGGTTGACCTAGAGGATACCGGCGGTGCCGCGTCATCATCGGCGCCTGTAGGTGGGCCCCATACGTGACCTCGCACGCGCCCTTCTTGACTCACGCCTATTTCTGCCATCTGCAATAAAGAATAATATTGCGGCAATGATCTAGCGACATAAGAAATTATCCGTCTGTAGCTTTTTAGAGTTCCGTAGCCAAATAGCTAAAATCCTTACCCTACCTTATAAATTCGTCATGTCCGTACACCCGTCCGTAAATCACACATCACTTATGATTCCGCACCGTCTTTGGGTACATTTTAATAAAATTTCACAGAGATCTGTCTTTTTTGAACCACCATACAGATGTCTTACGGAAATTAAGAAAAAAAAAGCGCTGTAGTCAAAGAAGAAGTAGATTTTATATTTATGGACCAAATGGCTCTAAACACAATAGGTTAGTTTAGTGTCAAAAAAAAATAGTTAATTACAAACACAGAGGTTACCTGTCGCCGGTATGCATCGAGGCAATCAGTGACGGCGGGCCACATGGCCCCACGGTGTCTTGCGAGCGCTGCCCGCGCCTCTCGCTCGGTGATGCGCGCGTCTGGTGCGAGCCGCTCCGCGGCAGCACGCACTCCCGCGCACAACCCAGCCCAGCGCGCTCTCAGCCACGCTAGGGGCGCGCCCGGGCTCTGCGCCAGCGCCGCCTGCACCTCGCCCGCATTGAACCCTAATTTCCCCGCTTCTGCCATCAGCCGAGCCAGCTCCATGTTCCGCTCCGCTTCTCGCTTACTTTCAGCAGCAACCAATGCCTCTAAAGACAATGCCCTATTTGCTGATAATGGTTCCGGAGACGCTGCCTATGAACAAAGT
This sequence comes from Apoda limacodes, assembly GCA_946406115.1. NCBI lineage: Eukaryota > Metazoa > Arthropoda > Insecta > Lepidoptera > Limacodidae > Apoda > Apoda limacodes. The sequence goes on from OX291545.1 coordinate 11,719,060, forward strand.
TGTTTCATTAGTTAAGAAAGACAATATTTTTAATCATCCCCATGCTAAGCAGACGGTTAGGAATCACATTGGGTGTACCATGATTCTTGTAGTGCACTGCCAAATTCTAAGTTGCGCTACTGGACTGGTAGGTACCATTTACCGAAAACACTTTGTAGTTTTATCGTTACAGTCTCAGGTACAGGATAAACTAATGTCATAATTTTCTGAATTTATATTCCTAAGTCTTCTTTTAAAACACACACGGAAAGATATGTGTTGCTGTTATTCGGAGGCCGCCACTTGCTTGATTGTGAATTGCAATATAAGATATATATATTTTTAATATAAAGTAAGAAAAAAGTGTTGATTAGATTGTTGTAACCTCTGATCCGTAATAAGCTGATTGACGCGAGTGCCGGCGGCGCAGGTCGAGGTGCGAAGCGCGGCGCGTGAGCCTGCTGGCGGCTGCGCCCGCGCCTCTTCGCCGCTCGCTGCCGCTCCAATCCCCGGGGCTGCTGTCTCGTGGCTCACGCCATTGCCACCGCCCACCCACCGCGCGGGCACTGCGCTCACTTTCCTATAATTTTGAAAACATGTACTCATAACGAGCTAAAAATTTGAAATTGTCAAGTACATATTGCAATGTGTGTACGTCCCTACTACGTGCGTAATAATATGTGTTGTATGTCGCACTTAGAATTTTTTTGTAAGTATACCAAGCGGTACTGTAACTTAACAATTATGTGCTCACCCTGGTCTCTGAGGAGAGTGAGTGCCGGCTGTGCGAGCGCTCGCGGTGATCGTCGCGCGGTCGACGTCGCGGTCGCGAGCGCGATTCCGACGGTGCGCGCTCCCACGTGCTCGGCGCCTCGTACGTCTGCAAAACATTACTATAGAATATATAATAATACTACTACAAACAGAATGGCCATTCGTTTCGGCCCCCCTCCCTTGAAATCAATACCTAACCGCACCCCGCACTTTATTATAATAACACAGCCTCAACATTAATTTTATTCATGCAGTCGGCCATTGAAGGCGTCTAGATAGAGCAATAGTAAGGTGAGGCGTGCGGCGAGACGGGGAGCGAGCGCTCCCGACTACCCTATGTCTTTACATAGGGCCATTTGGAAGCTGTAGAGCCAGTTTCTGATTGTTCTCTGATTTATCTTCAAATCCAACGTGATGACCGACTGTATGAATGAAATAAATGTTTAGGCTGTGGTAATTGTTTACCTGCGTTGAGATACTTTGTGGCGGTGGCGAAGTTCCTGTGTTTGATTTGGATCTCGTAGACGTGATAGAGGGGCGTCGTTCAGGAGAGACGCGCGGGGGTGATGTCCCAGTGGACTTTTTTTGGATATTTGTCGAAGAGTTGGTAAGAGAACGCGGTGGAGACGAACCAACCGACACACTATGGTTTGTTGGCTCCGCTTTTGCTTTTATCTGTTCTCGATATGGTGAAGCTTTTGCGTTATTAGTCTCCGAGGTTTGTACTTCTTTAGGAGGCGAAGGTCCCACAGCCATGTCGTGTCGGGACGACTCACTGCTCTGGTCCCTCTGTGGCGTTACTAAACGATTCGTTAGCGTTCTAGTTTTCTGCTCATCACGAGGTGGCGATGGACCGCATCCGGTAGATGTGCGTTCCTTTTTTGGCAAGTTTTTGGTTGATTCACTATCTGCGAAACAAAAGTTGACAAAAGTAAAAAGTATACCTAAATTGTGGTACTACTAATACCTATAGTTTTAAGAAGATAGATGGATATTGATAGATCTTGTGGGCTTTTTCGTTGCTGTCACTTTAAAAAGTTCCTCCAAACAGCCCAACAAGGATATTCAACTAATCATGGTCCCTTTTTTATAGGAACTACTAGTACATGGTTAATTAGTTCTATAAAATCTCTCATGAGGCTATTTACGTTTACAAACATAAAACAAACTTCTTAAAATAATATTCAAAAAAATGGAATTGAATTAAATTAAAAGAAATTTGTAATTATATTTAAGTAATTTGCCCAAATAGCGTTAGCTCTCTATTTTTTAAATTTATTTAACCGAATAAATAGCAAAGTAAATTACTGCGTCGAGTTCGTGTCCGCAAGGAACTCCTGCGCTCCGGCGGCGGGGTGTCGACTAGCTTGATCGCTGCGACGGCGTCGGCGACATCGGCGGCGGCGGCAGCGGGGCGCGGCGCGGCTGTCGGCGTGCGGCAGCAGACGGCGCACACGCGCGTACCCGCCTCGTTCACGAACGTGCAGTGCTCGCATTGCCAAGCCGTATCCGGCGCGTCTGGGGCAGGACCTAACGAATCCTTTTCTACCATTTCCTGTTTAAAAATAATGCGGTTAGTACGTAAGTTTGATCAGAAATTTATTAATTCGCTCAACGAGAAACTCTCTCTTGATACAACACTGCAAGTAACTTCGCAAAGTTACTTTTTTTAATTACACTAAACCCGTGCTTGGAAAATATTGGATTGGATTTGGGCCCTAATGCCTGATCAGAGTTGTTTAATTAATATAATTTTTTCATACATCCAAGAAGTCGCCTATTATCTGCACTAAGTATGGTATGATAGATATGTTTCGAGTTGACTGAGAGTACCTGTGAGTTGGGTTCGTCTTGTCCGTCGCTCTCGGAGTCAGCGTCACTAGAGCAGGAGGGCGGCGGAGAGGGAGAGCGGGCTCGCGGGCGGCGGGAAGCACGCGATCGCACGCTGCCCGCGGGCGACGCAGCACGCGAAGCCGCTCGCGATGTCGCCCGCGACAAACTTCCACCACCCACTGCAACTTTATAAGATGCAATCATAGTCTCCCGTTTCGGCTACTGTGTGCGAACTGCTCTGGCCTCTCCACAAAAACCGCGTGATTCGTGGTTACTTATACAATAAAAAAGCAAATGACGTGTTTATGTATACGGGCAAATGTGTGCGTAATCATCTATCTATGTTTGTTTATGACCATAGAAATATGTTTTATATAGTACTTACCTCTTCTAGACGTCTGCGGCGTTCGTGGAGGGTGAGCATGCGGGTGTGCGTGAGGGTGCAGAGGCTGCATGGGGTGAGGAGTACAACACGGCTGCGGCCAGGATGGAAAGTAGGGGTGGTGGAGATCGGCACAACTTCCATACCGCCACGCCCCTGTCGTCATCCCCGTGTTACATTGTACACACCCCGGGCATGCCCCTGCTGTCCCGCCTAATTCCAAAACGGAAGCACCCCTTCGCAACGGACGCCCCCAGTTTTGATTTTCGTTCGATATGATTTCAGGTCCTTCCCACGCATCTGCAGCCATTCCCTATCATTCAGAAAAAAGGAAACAATCAGTTGTTTGTGATTAATACATATTAATATATATTTCAGATGCAAGTACCGACTTGGTACGCTTTACATTTATAACTAAAAACTAGACCATAATAATACATAACAATTGATAGACGAAGCTCATTAGATACTATATTTTATGTGGCAATGTAGTTTAAAGTACTTAAAAAATTACACATAGTGTGATGTATTCGACTCGTTAAAACAACCAAGTGTGATGTGTCCGACTCATTAAAACAAACAAAATTAATCCAAACTCGAGGAGTTTTCTAGAAGCCACTGAAGAGTTCCACTTTCCACCACCTGGTTTCAACATCACATACTCTCTATAGAACCGTATTATTGTATTGTCATCGATATTATAATCATATTGTACATTTGCATAGTTTTATATCAATACGACAGTTACAATATTGTTTAGTAGATTTCATATATTATATATAGTCTAGTAGTAGTAGTAGTAAGGAATACTAACCACATTAGGAGTTATATTGTAACCCGCCAGCGATCCACGTTGACGCCCCCAGGTTGCCGAAAGGTGTCCCATCGTATTAGTCTGACCCTGAGTTTGTGAGACAGGAGTTGCGTGTATCGCGGGTCCTATGTGATGCACTGACGGAAGGTACGGCATGCTACCGAGATGCGCTGCAGGCACTTTGTTCATATGATGAGGAGAAAGTTGGTGGTGGGTATGTGTAGGTGAATGATTGTTGAGTGTTACGGTAGGAGACTGGATGTGTAGGCCTGGAACTACGTTTAGCGTCCCCAGTGTAGACCGCCGTTGATCTGGCGTGGCGAGCCTCGGACTGGCGCTAGATCTGTCGCCGCTTATCTGCATTAGAAACAATTTTAAAAAATCTTGTGAAACATGAACAAAACGTATGAAAATTTATTTGAAAACAAAAAACAACTATATGTAAAACAAGGTAAAAAGATGTAAACAACATGGCGTCAAAAGCTGCAAATATAAATAGTTAAATGGATAAACATAATATGTAGTTAGGAAGGTTTGACTGCGTCTTCTTGTACAATGCTTAAAACTTTCTCTTTTTTAAAAGCAGATATGTTCCGTAGGTAAACTGCGAAAACGGAACCTTTTATATTTTCGGAATTTCTGTCTATCCGCTGATTCGTATATCGCAGCGGTGTAATTCCGCAATCTCAGACAATTCTAAAAAGTGTGATGTTGCTTCCACCGGAGAACCCTAAGAGGAATGAACTCCCTGTTTTCCATATGCAAAATTAAAAAAGCAGTGATTGGATTTTTACTTAAAAACAATATTTTAATTTCATTTCGAAAAAGAATACAGGAAGTAGGTACATCGATTCTTGATGCTAATAAATAAAAAAAACCCACACTTCTGGACCGAAAAGGCTACAGTAAATTCATATAATTGTCTGCTAGCTAGCTAGCTTTTCATTGCAGGATTGCTATGGCTGTTTGATGTTAATTGTAATAAAGAAAACAATTCTCATTCGTCCAATTGAAAGCACAGAATAATTTGAAATTACAAGAACAAATGACATTCTTCTTCTGATACATTTTAATACTTTGACATAAAATAATATAAAATAGTTGTACATTTAGTTACTTTTATTAAACAACAGACTATTCTATGCATTCAATTTTGGTTTGCTACGAGACGTAATATTGCAATCTATCCATAAATACACCAAAAATACAGCCCACCAGCAATCGGGTAGGTAAAAATTATGCCTTGAATAGAATACCTTATGTCTTCGCGGCGGAGGCACCGGCGGTGTCGCTTTTGGTGGCAACGGAGGCAGCTCAACTCGTGGTGAAGGTGAGGTCGGTAGTTGCAGTGCCTTGTAAGTACAAACATTACAATATACACGATGAGTTAATTAGTAAAGATAATATCCTAAATAAATAACTTCGACGATAAATAGAACAGGGATGAAAAGCAATTGCTTTAGATGGTTGCCTCTTTGACTGGTATTTTGCGAGAGTGTGTAAGTGTTCCTATAAGTCGACGTATGTAAACACTTATCACTATCATAAAACAAACTAATAATAAAATGTATTTGTTTAGTATTTAAGTATTTTTATTTTATTTTATTTGTACAACTTACATGGTTTTAAGGTAAGTGTATTTTTGACTAACACACTATGGACCACGGTCTGAAATAACCATTTATTATTTTTATTAAACCGCAGAACTATATTAACTAAATTTTAATATATATATCGGCTTAGAAAAAACTTAACTATTAGGTAGGTAGTAGGTACTTATTTGCCAAAATGAGGAGCTTATTTGCAACAGTCTCGAGTACCTACCCCAGACTGCAATTCGAAAGAAATGCAAGTAGGTCTTACCTCTAGAGACCCGTGAAACCTACCTACAACCCAGGCCAATTTGCGTAAGTACCTACTAAAAAAAATTTTTGAGCGTATAAAAATGTTGTCTTGGCGCCAACCATGAGTAATGTACGGTACGGTATCGCCCCGTAGGCACAAACATATAATAGATGAAGATTTTCATAGAGCAGTTGGTAATCATTCTACACTAGATCCCTGTGTGGATTAGTCACACTAGTAGTAGGGAGGTACGGGAACTGGCTCAACTTTGAGGGGGCCTGTGAGGGGGTTATTGGGGGCCCGCGAAAAAGCTCTCTACACACTCGCGGATCATATGTGAATCAACTTTATTCGCGGTCTAATTATTTTAATTCGCGGTCCAATTACTTTAATTCGCGTGTGGATCTATTTTATTCGCGGTCTAATTATTTTAATTCGCGTGTGGATCAATTTTATTCGCGGTCTCATTATTTTCATTCGCGTGTGGATCAACTTTGTTCGCGATCTAATTATTTTAATTCGCGGTCCAATTATTTTAATTCGCGTGTGGATCAACTTTATTCGCGGTTCTATGAAATGTTCTGCGTGCAGTGTCAACAATGGTTTTTAACAACAATAGATAATTCATTATTTAGTTTCTTTCAGTTTCTTTTATCTACGAGGTTTAATTTTTTGTAAGTCTCTGTGGGTAGCAACGATTTCAATGAATTGTAATAACAATAAGACGTTGATTTATTTCTTAAATGCCGTGGGAGGTCCCTGCTAACAGGTTGATACATGTTTTACTACGAAGAGGCGTCATCTTTAGAAAATTTTTCAATTGAAATTATTTATTTAAGCTCTGTGACAAGCAAATACAGCTACTTACAATGCCAATATGGATTGTGATAACAAAAGATAACTTATTGTTTGGTGTCCTTTATTTTGAACTTAAGCTTTAAAATTAAACGGCAGATTATTTCTTCAATGCACTTCCGAGGAGGTCTGTTAACAATTAGACACATGTTATCTATAGAAATATTTTCTATTAAAAATATTTATTTAAGCTCTTCGTCATGCAAACATTCCGATACCAGGTACTTACAATGCCAATATGAATTGAGTGATAACAATAGATGGCTTATTGTTTAGTTTTTTTTTTCCGACGTTGATTCATATCGTGTGAGGTCTCTGTCATATCCTGTTGGAACACGCAAAGACATGTAGGCTATAACCATATATATAAGGAACCACAGTAAAATTCACACTGCAGTCTTATTCGTGAGTTTCAAAGTTATACCTACAGTGTTTTGTGTTCATATTCCATCAAATGGAGGTAAGTTTAATTACTTAATTTTCTCGATAGTGTATGTTTTATTGTTTTTTCATAATGTATGTGTGTAATTGTTTTATTATTGTCCTGTTTGGTCAAATGGTTAGTGCAGCTAACTGCGGAGCCAAGGGTCACGGGTTCGAATCCCACAAGGAGCAGGTGTTTTTTGTGATGATTAAACATTTGTTACTGAATCATGGATGTTGTTTATATGTAGTCTATGTACTGATATTCTATGGTTGTTGTTTCTGGTTACCATAACACAAGTTTAATACTTAGCTTGGGGTCGGAACCATCTATGTGTATACGTTTATGTATATTATTTTATAACGGTATTACATAATTAGCGTCTAACCAATAGTTAAAGTACTGAGTTCCAATATTATTATTTTTTTTCTCTTATGTGCTTGTAACAGCAATTAATGTGTGTTAGTATATTATTCAATCGAATCAAATAGTGAAGTTTGTTTGTTTATTGTTCTTTAACCCAGCAATAGAGATTATTAGCACTATAAGGAAATTTTATTAATACAATTTTATTAATTTCATTTTTATTAACTTATTGTTTTATAATTTTTATTGTTCCAGCCTTTATCCCCGGAAAATTATACGTTAAAAAATTATTACTTTCCTTTGGATATGAGTCAAGAAGAAACTAAAGACTGTACTATTCAAAAAAATTTGAAAAGCACAACAAAGCGGAATATCAAAAGTATTGACGCATTTTTTGAAAATCCTAAGAAAAGAAAATCTCAAGCAAAGTCTTCGTGTGTCAGTCAAGGCAATGAAAATGGAATCTCTTATATTTCTACCAATAATGACGACACAACGTCTGCAAGTCACCTATTAAAAATTGAAATATATAATATGAAAAAGATAAAGGACATACCAGCTGAAGATCATTGGAAATACGCAGACTTAAAAGTTAAATATTATACACAATCACATGACGACCAGCATTATCTAAGTACCCGGGATTCCATATATAATATTACAAAACAAATAGCAATGAACTGTGATTGTAAAAAGTTCTTCATTGAAACTAAAGATAAGCGGGGATATTAATTTCATTCATTCATTTACAACTTCTTAACATTACTTAACAGAGAACGCCAAAGCTTAAAAACAACAATAGATTTACCCCCACGCTTCATTCAATAACAAGTAGCCATTGTCAGAGTCAGTGTATTTAAAGACGGGCAAAAGACTTCTAGTCAATATTTTCTCACCAGCAAACACCATGGATGTGTTCAAAGATCGTGAATACGACAAGGATTTGCTTAACATGTGTTTTGAAGCGGAAAGAAAATATTTGTTACTCAATAGTGGTTACTCACTTCCGATATCACAACCATACGAGGAACGTAAAATTAATATTTTGACGGTGATGGACCAAGACAAGAAAAGGAAATGTGCATTTCATACACACAAGAAGATTTATCACCATCTTTCTATAGTCCTCAAGATTATGTTTAGCTTAAGAATGTAAAACACTGTTTATTAAATAAATAAATGTTGAATTAAAAATATCGTTTTTTTATGTAATAAGTTTCCAACAAATAAAACACATAAATTCATAAATCTATAAGTTTATTTTAAAAAAATTGCTTTATAAAGTGCTCTTAAAATTAGATCATTATACAGAGTGTTATTTGAAAAAATGTTTACAAAATCCATCATAGAAATACCAATAGATCTCATAAATAGATACACTAAACAATATTCACCACAAACTGATGTATAATAATTTTGTATCATTTTTGCATTAAAAAAATATTTTTTAGCGTTCCTTTGCATAAATATTTTATGATATCCAGTTGGTTTTCGGCCATATGAATCGAAATATTCACCGAAACCATTTTTGTCTATGTGAATAGCAATCCAATGAGATCCTGGTTTAGTGTCAGGATCTAAGTTACTTACAATATATGATGGATACGAAATGAAAACGGGCATGCGATTTGAAGCAAAAACATTGCATTCTGCTAATGGATTAATTTTTTTTAATAATTTACGTATTTCATAAGTATCCATTACACCTCTCGTAACTACAAAAGTTATTTTCAGAATGAATAAAATAATAGCTTTAGAACAATATATATGTTTTTTTAACTATTATAATCTACACTTACATCACGATTTTTATTAATTTCTATAATGTTGTCAAATTCTGCATATATAATACAATTTACTGTAGTTTTTAAAGAGTTTTCGAAGCGGACTTCCAATCTAACACTTCCATGTCTTATTAGATTCCAATGCGATTGTGAATTGGATGAAAGATCTGGGGTTAAATCAAAGGCTAATAAACAGTATCCATTGGCAAATTCTTCTCTAGATATATCATTACCTTCATTCAAAAAATGAATACCAGTTCCCGAATATAAAGTGTGATATGCTGATGTAAATAAACTGCTATCAAATGAAGGTTGCAATGTTTTAGAAGGTATTTGTTGGCCATCTACATATAAGCTAAACATATTTAAATTAAAGTTTTGAAAATTATATGGGTTCATATTAAAACTTCCATTAAAGGCTGAATTATTTACAAAACCAACTATACATCTTTTGGGAACTTGACCTAAAAAAATATTATCAAGTGTTTTTCCTTGGATTCCTGAAGGTAACGTCATAACCTTGACTTCCGCACGCGTTATAGGGTATTTGGCAGTAGTGTTGGCTAAAACTTTTTGATGAGCTAATAACACAGAAGGACTTATCCTAGCCCTTCTTATTAAAAGTGTTGCATCATTGATTTGCACTTTTAACTTTAAATCTGTACTAGATGACATTAAGTTAAATGATTCTTTGGTACGTACTAATTTAATACGTAATTCAACACCGTTTATCAAAAATTTGTCTTGATTAAATATATCACCATGTAAATGACCAATCAATTCAACTTCCTTGCTATCTTTCGTAAACTGCTGTCTCTTGGTGTAGCCTTCATTGCTTTCATCAGCAGAATCCATTTTGTTTGAGGTATCTTTATACCACAAACCACATGTAAGATGAGATTTTTTTGCAGCAGGACCATAATTTAATAAAGTTTCAATATAAGAACGATAGGCATAGGTGTTGTTTGGTGGGGAAACAAGCTTTTGATTTAGATAAACATCCATTTGATTAAAAAGAGAATGTAACCAGTTATTAACTGGGGCAACACTTGTCGCTGCAGTTAATACAGTTGAATCATGATTTAAAACTCTAACTTTTAATTGGAGTAATGTATTAGATAAGTCAATATAGTCTTCTCCTGTACCAGGAACTTGAAATTCTATGGGACCTTCATCACTCAAAGATGAAATCGGTTTATAATGAATCCACTGACCATTCTCTATGCTTGTTTGTGTTGTTGGTAATGCAAATAAATCTAATTCAGACTTAGCACATTCACATGAAGTATTATGTAAGAACGACATTATTATTTGTTTGATTTAAGAAAAAATATCACAACTATTCTTATTAAAAACTTTTTTAGTAGTTCTTCTTTTCGTTGCTTTCAGAGCAATGGCTGATCGTTTATTACGTCTCTTGTTTTTATACCCTGATCCAGTCATAATGCTATCAATTTTACTATCTGCTTTCCGTTTTAAATTACTTGTTGCATCTTTCATGCGAGATTTAATAGAATCATTCATAGGTTGTGCATTCATCATATCAGACAGGAGACCTACACCCATATTCAATGCTTCTTTACTGACTGCCTTTGCTCCACTCGATAGCAACGGAAGTACAGATCTAAACAATCCCCCTAAAAAGCTTCCGATTCCATGGCCTCGTTGATATGGGACACCTTTGTAAATGATCCCCACTCCTGAACCAGCTTGATGAGAATAATAACTTTCATATGGGCAAATACTATGATTACGATTATGAGAATTCATCTTATTCGTTTAAAATGAAGTTTAGCACACGCAGTTCCAAATTGAAATGGTATTGTTGCACCTGTGTTTGTCCTTATATCTATTTCTATAGTATCAAACTCACGACGCATAACAGGTATATAGTGAGCTGGTGTAAACACATTCATTTTATAACCACCGTAAATATATTTTGTTGGGTCTAATGGAACTATTCGTAATAGTGATGTCATTACATCACCCACAATTTGAGGTTGCACAATATCAGAGTACAAAAAAAGTTGTGAAGGCAATCCTAAAAACAAATTAACAGGACGTTTAGCTATGTTGTTTGCAATTAAATTAGTTTTTGGTCCAAAACCAAGTTGAAGACTTAGCTGTGGTGACATCCTTAAAGATAAAATGTTTTTATTTTGGGGTGTTAAAGAAAAGAGTTTTGATGTCTCATCAAAACGAAACTTTATACAATCTTTTAAAAGGGGATTACTGTTAAGGGCATTTAGAAGCTGATCAATGTCATCATATGTTGTAGCGGGTATGTGGGTTTTATATTCTGCAACACTTTCAATGTTGTCGACCAATATTTTTTTTCTAAGATATAGAACATTTTCATGTTCTCTGACATTTAAAATACTAAAAGGGTAATGAAATTCAACTAGTCCTACCAGCCACTCCCCTTCTAATTTAACTGTTTTAGGAAGCTTCGTCAAAAAGTTTGTTGTTGTATTGTTTGGGAAATAGGTCATTGAACTGTTACTTAACAGAGTCAAATAAAAGCTTTCTTGACTCATATTAATTCAATGTTAGATGTTGGAATCCAGGTATTGAATTTTGATGGATAACCTTTCCACTTGACCAACACTTCTTTTCTGCCTCTAATATACCTAAAACTTATGATTTTATCTATTTTGTGCTTAAGGGTGGGGTCGTATAAAACTTTTTGTAGTTCTTTAGCATAAAATGTACCTGATATTGATTCTCCTTCTAAATCATTAAGTGTATAAAATATATAAACTTTATAAGGCGACCTATGAATAATTGATGATATAACAAATACTTCATCACTCCAATTAGTTTCATAGCCTTTTTGAAATATATGTTTATGCTTAGTTATTCTTACATGGTCACCAATTTGAAACTTAGGAAGCTCTGGATATATATTTTGGTTTTTATTTTTCCTGTCATATAAATTAGACCAAACAGTCATAATATTACTAGAATTGACGTCACATGGACACATTTTTATACTCGAATGGTAACTGTGATTATATGAATACATCAAATCTTGCAAAATATCTACATATCTATATGTATTTTTGTGAGTGAAATAACGCCACATTTTCATCTTAAGAGTTCTTTGAAATCTTTCTACAATACTTGCTTTAATATCTGGATTATTCGTTGTGTAGTAATTTATGTTTTTACTCTTAAAATACCTTCTAACATCTTTTGCAACGAATTCACTACCCTTATCAGATTGTATATGTTTTGGAGTTGCGTTAGCTTCTGTAAATATACTTTCAAAGCATTGTATTGTAGTTTCTGAATTCTTTTTTTTCATACATCTTGCAAAAGCATATTTACTAAAGACATCAATGACACAGATAATATATTTATAATTATCGTTATATTGACTATAGGTTCGCATATCGCTTAAATCAACTTGCCAAAGGTCGTTATAGTTAGATAAAATGTATTTATTTCTAGAAAACTTTCTCTGAACAGGTCTATGTAAAGTATATGTTTCTTGCGCCTGTAACCATTTTTTTACTTCTTTTCTATTCATCTTTCCATCCATAGCTTGGGTTAACTTATCAATACTACTATAACCAGCTGGATTAGAAACATCATAATATATTTTGTCTATATCTAATACGGTGACCATCTTTCCCAGTCAATTTTCTTGCTTTTTATATCTTTTAAAGACGTTCTCGGTGTTTCACTACTGGGCGTAGCATGTTTTTCAGGGGGAGAAGTTTCTTTAAATTTCTCTATATGTAGTTTCTTAACATACTCCAATGTTGTAGGATTACCGATACAATATAAAGGTAAACTTATATCAGTTAATAACTGAGAAAATTCTCCCCTCGGTTTTGGACGTTTTAGCTGACGTAAGGTATCATTAATCAAATCTACAATATTGGTCCCAGGTATAACCTGCTCATTTATAGTGATTCTCCCTTGTGTATCCCATTTGACTTTATCATTATTTTCTATCAACGTTTTAATTAGCAGTTCACCTTTTTTTTTAAATGTCCTTGGAATTAATCTCATTAAATAAAAATAAGAATAGGGCTTATTGTAAACTACGTCCCTCTCTTTGGATGGTGACTGTGTAAGTAATGGTTCAGCTTTAATCTCTTCTTCTTTATATTTTTCTGTTAATTCACTGTCATCCGACACCAAAGGCAATTTTAGTGGTTGTCTTTCTTCACCAGTAAAATACAAATATCTTTGTAATGTTTGTGAATAGAGCTTCCACTTCTCACGGTCTTCTAATTTCCTACTAAGAATATCCCGCATTTCCTTATCTAGTCGCGACAAGGAATCTTCAGGAATAATTTCTCTACGTTTGAGCCTTTCTAAGACGTTAGGTTCAATTAATAACATCTTTTTAGCGTTCTCCATTTTCTTATATGACAGAATTGAGCAAAGAACTAAGAACTGCACCCAAAATTACAGGTAAGAATGCACCACCTTTCTGTATAATTATCTTTTTTCTGAATTTATTTCTTCCTTTAGAAACTAATTTCCTGAGAACCACTTTGTGTTTTTTTAATTTAGACTTTTCTTGCTCCTTTAAAGGAATTTTACCATTTAAAACATTAAAAATACATTCACAGAGACAGTTTATTTCTTGTTCGTTACAACTTTTTAATAGTGCCTCACAATACTTTGGTTTAAGTGTATGTAAAGCTTTTAATAATTCTTTATGTGCCTTAACTCGTCTCATTATTATTAATTATTAAAAACATTTGTTTAAATAAATTTTGATAAAATAACTGCCTATAATACTGTTGACACTAAACAATTTAAATTCAGGGACCTCAGTGAATATCTCTTCGTTTTTTTATTTGTTTTTTCTTTTAAATTAATTTTTTCTGCTAAAATAAAATTAAGCTGTTTACAAATATTGTTTAATTCTTCTTTACTAGTTGTTTCTTGTAAAGTTTTGCAATACTTTCGTTTCAATACTTTTAATATTACACTAAATGAATTATTATTACACGTTGTTACGGTTCCGTGCATGATGTTGAACTAATTGATATTTGATCCTTCATATTACATTTAAATCCTTTTTTTGGTATGTAAACAGTACAAAAAATATTATTGAGTGGAAATATATTACTTTTAAAGCGATACATGTCATTTGTTTTTTGTTTTAGATCTATCATCAAATAACCATGCGGATCACTAGTGGCATCTTTATAGGCTTCCTCTACAAATTTGGAATTATCAGGAAAAACTTGTCGTGCTAAATGGCGTATTTGAGTTCTGTCCCGAGGATTTTTGAAATAAATTATATAAGAAGAGTTTAGTGAAATATCACGTTGACCTTTACCTTGATGAAATAAATTTTGAGTTATATAGAAAACGCTTAAATTTCTGTGATGGCTCCCTTTAGTAAAAATATCAACAACTCGTCCATCCGATTCTCGCATTAGGTCATCTATAACCAGTAATTGAGGTTCATTACCATCAAACATATTTAAATCTGGAATTCCTTGAGTGTATATAACATTACTAATATTATACAGTGGCTGCATTTCATCGTAACACCAAAATATATGCTTAAAATCTGTGTCACATATTTTTTTAGCGCAGTTTATAAAATTTGTAACAAAATTAGATTTTCCACATCCACTCGGACCTGCTACTATAGCTGTAAAAGGGTGTGAGAAATGAAACATCGTTTTTTTTTTTAATACGTGTTAGCTTCATAAGGATTTTAAGTCAAATGTCATTTGTTCACATTGAACATTAGTTTTAAATAAAATACAGTAATACTATAAAAATCATTTATTAAATATTTTAAATAGTAAAATGTAAAGTTGACAAAACAAATAATTAGGGTTCCTTTTTCTTTTTTTTTTTATTAAATTAAAACAGTTTAATTCAGGCACAGAGAAAACCAATATACATTGTTAGACATGACTCATCAATACAAAATTAAAACAGTTTAATTCAGGCACAGAGAAAACCAATATACATTGTTAGACATGACTCATCAATACAAAATTAAAACAGTTTAATTCAGGCACAGAGAAAACCAATATAAATTGTTATACATAACTTATCAATACAAAATTAAAATTAAAATCAAGTCAAATTAGATGAAAATGAACATAACAGTTCAAATTAAAATTAAATAATATTTTAACATAATACAAAAATAATTTTACAACTTCTTTACATTTCTTAAACAATAATATATTTTTTAATGAAACACAGTACTTTTTAATTAGATTTATAAAAAAAATAGATTTACAAAAAACAATTCAGAAAGTTTTTACATTATTTTCTAACTAAACATTTTTTAAGCTATAATGACCCCATGCCAGAGTATCGGTAGAATTTGGTTTTATATACCTTTTGCTATCATTGTAAGATAAAGAAACTTTATTACATTTTTGAGTAAAAATTATATGTTTAATAGATTTAAACCGAAGCATTTTACAAATTTCATTAGTATTATTAAATAAACAATTTTTGTAATTGTCAATTTTAAAGTTTTTGACAATGCTTTTGTTTACACCCTTTGCTTTAGCAACAAATTTATCTTCCACGTCAATCGCATACATTTTTGAGCGTAGTCCTACAAACTCTCTAAATATTTTACCATTATTTTCATCTTTAAATAATCCTAATTTTTTTTTATTTAACAAAGGTATACCATATTTATTGTTAATTTCATAGTCTGAGGTGTCGAAATGTATGGCAACATCTGATTTAATATCGGAATAAAAGTTTTTTGTAAATACTTGATAAACTAAACTATCTGTATCTGTGTAAAGTAGTTTTAACCTATTCTGAAACTTCACGTTCATATATTCGTAATGGAACTCATACATTAGCGTTTTTGATATATCTAAAATACAAAAACCTAAATAAATTGGTTTGTTATATAACATTTTTACCTTTTTTAATTGTATAGCAACTAATGACTCTGAAAAGATAGATAAACTATGAAATTCAGGTCTTGCTAGCAGTGATTGAGCACCTTGAACATTTCCGCGATTCTCCCAATGAGTCACCAGCTTTACATTTACTCTTTTTTCAATATTTTCCATAGTTTTACCGAAAACAGAGTTATTCATTAATTTATAAAAATCCTTTTGAAACTCAGAAACCGCCGATGCACGCAGGTTAGTATTTAAATCAATGTATTTTTTTAACCAATCACTTTGTTTAAATTTTAAAATTCTATGCACTTTTAGTAATTTTAGTCCAGTTTGTAAACATTGTTTTAAATTTCGATAATGTATTATGTAGTTATTTTTATTGTTTAAATTTAGAACTAATTTTTTTTCTTTTGTGTTACCAATACATATCTGATCAGGACAAAATGGAAAATCTGAATGTAAGTCATGTAAATGATCTGGATATTCTAAATCTACTTCCAATATATAACCATATTCTGAGTTATCAGGCACTTGAAAATTAGTATTTATGTCAACCCATTCAAACTCACTCGTCGGAAGGTATTGTGACATAGCCCAACCATATAGATTATTAGCATCAAGGTAAATTAAATAAGAAGAAGGTAAGTCACTATTATAATTGTCCATAAAAATATTGTTAGCTTTTGCATAACGGTTACTACATTGAGAAACCCCACCTCTTATTCCTTTTTGGATAAAAGCAAGTTTATCAAAATCTGTTAAAAGTTCTAACTTTTGTTGAGTATGTTTTAACATGGAATCCCAACTCAATCCAGGTGCAGTATAATACTGTGCAGCATCAAGACCATATGTTTCAAGACATAAATTTCGAAAGTTTTCAAACACATCAGCTAATAATAATACATCAGTTTTTAAATACAGATTAGAATAATCTAACATATTTTTACAGTTAAAATGATTCCAAACATCATTTGCATGTGCATAGTCCTCGTCAGATACATGCTCGTTATTCAAGGAACTAAAAAAAAATTCTTTTGTTGGTAGTGTCGTGTTTTGTAATTTTTCATAGGATGTCATAAACTCATAGGGATAAATGCCTTTACGTGTTAAACGGATGAAATCTTCGTTATTTGAAAAATTTTTACTAAGTTCATGAAATTGATTTGTATCAAGATTTTTTGCTAACTGAGAAAGACTACAAGACATGAATTTGAAAGAATCTACAAACCTTAATTTCATAGTATAATTATTTATTTGAATGCACTTTGAAAATGATATGTATTTTTCTTTATTTTGAGGTATTATTTCTATTGCTCCGTCTACACTGTTCAGCGCATGTACTATAAAGTGACTATCATAATTACTCAAGTTATGCAAAAAAATTGGAACGAATCGCGGGACTTTATAATTTGAAGAGCAAATCGAATGAGCTATTCCTCTATATAAACCCGTGTGTGTGTCATAATCTATAACAGACTCATTATTTAAATCTTTTTCACAAATGTAACAGGTTTTACTTTCTAATATATTTCTCTCATTCTCGACCGATAACGGTTGAGGACTTTTATGGAAACTGTTTTTTTTAGCAATTTGTTTTAAATCATCTACTAGAGACTGCATAAAAACCTTAGCACAGTCCTTTCCAGTATAGGTCCTATAAGTAGACAGACTATTATCGTACGAACATTTAATATAATAACCGAAGCTATATACTTCATGTTTTTGAATATTATTACTAAACGATTTGTTTGGGTCATTATCACAACTATGAATTGGTAATAAAAGGGCTTCAAAATCAGCATAAATGACAAATGGAATTTTCAATTTTCTATCAAATTTATCAAATGACAATATATTATTTAAAATTGGTTCACCAAACCACATCTTTTTTTTGGGAAGTGAATTAGGTAAATCGGTTTTAATGTGATTACAATCAAACCTTTGATGGTTAGTTAATTCATTTTGATTTCTAAATATTAACAAGCACCCGTCACAAATATGAACAGCTTCATTTTTTGATGAAATTTGTTTACTCACTAATCTAGATAAATTTTTAATGTAACAATAATGATAATTAGAACCGGTATTAATTAAAAGTAGATTAATGTGTTTTTGTTTTCGACACTTTGTAAAATGAAGCGGTCCTACTATTTTTTTTTTTTTATTATTTGCATCGTACTCTAAACCAAAGACATTAATACTTACATCATTTAAATTTTCAAATTTATTTATATCCTTCAATTTAACGGGAAATGGAATATTATTAAAATTTAATTTATTTTGGTGACTAAAATATGAACAGACTCTATCAGCGTTATTATTTACTGGATATAAGGCTGAAAGCACAGCCCATTGAAAACATTGGTGGTCATAATTTTTCACATTAATTACCGCTTTTTTGTGTTTAATATCTAATGGTAAATCTATATACGATGAACCACGTAAGGGATTAAATTTATTAACATTCATATCTATATGTTTAATTGCACGTAAGCTCCAGCCGCTATCTTTTTTTTCAAAATTGGAAATCTTATTTGTTATCTCATTAATAATCATTGAAAATATTATTTCAAAATCATCTCCACGACAATACACATAGTTAAAAGTTTGGAAATCGAAAGTATTTTTTAAGTTTTTTGTTGGTTGTATAAAATCAGCATTTAAATTAAAATTTACTTTTATGACGGTTAATTGATTAATGCAATCACTTATTAACTGAAACAAAGTTTCTTTAATACCTTGGAGAAACGAGTCAGGCGTCTCGAATTCTACCTGGGCTACAGTTTGTTTTGGGGTTATTCTATAGGTTAATATGCGTGCTCCAAATGCAGTTTCAATTAAATGAACATTTGAAAACTTTTCATGACATATTATTACATTGTTTTTATGGGAATTACTTTTTAAATGACTAGTAAAATGTTTTTTGTGGATAAAAACTTTACATTGGGGGCATTCAATCTTATCAATATTTGAACTTACATCTAAAAGAAAAGTAGACGATGCAGCTGCTGATGATGTCGATGGTACTGCTTCAGGGCCACCCCTTGATGTAGTCGCTTGTGGTTCTGATGTACGAAGTCGTTTTTCCAGTACATTTTCTCCATCTAGAGCAATTTTTCTTTTTCCACCAACTTGGCTGTAAACAATAGAAAAAAAAAACACAATTATTATAAAAAATAAAACAGAAATATATAATTAGAAATTTAGAACATTATAAATAAGTCACATAAAAAAACCATCTCACGTTTATTTACTATTTTTACAAGAGGTGCAATATGCTATGACCGGTAATAATCCGTCAATTTCATCACCCCCACTGATTAAATGCGTATTACATGGCGTATAATACGGTTTAAAGTCTGGATCCTCAATCATTGATTTAGAAAGTTTGCCATTTATAAACCAAAATCTAATATAACGATGGAATCTACTTAAAATAATTGCTTTGTCGAGTAAAATTATTTCCTCACTAGTAAGCGACCACATTTTGTCAAACTAACAGTAACAATAATCTCAAACCAAAATACATTCTTTTATATGATCCACCCCTCCAATGCTATACAATAAGTTGTTACAAATAAAACAAGTCGAGACAAGACAGCTAGTAAACCCAAATACTTACAATGTCTGTTCTTGTTTGTTGCACTGGTGATTTTTTTCTTCGTGTAGACATATTTTATAGAGCAATTGATCGTATTCATCAATGAGTTTTCTTTCTTCCTGTATACAAAGTTCATACAGTTGTTGGTCGAAGTAATCGTTTTGTAAATCTGAAGCGTCCATGATGATGTTAGTTTGTATAAGAGTATTGAAAGTGAACGAGGTATCGCTTAAATATAACTTGTAGCCTAAGTACCTGTGGACGAAGGTGTGAGAAATCTATTGTTGTTTTTAAGCTTTGGCGTTCTCTGTTAAGTAATGTTAAGAAGTTGTAAATGAATGAATGAAATTAATATCCCCGCTTATCTTTAGTTTCAATGAAGAACTTTTTACAATCACAGTTCATTGCTATTTGTTTTGTAATATTATATATGGAATCCCGGGTACTTAGATAATGCTGGTCGTCATGTGATTGTGTATAATATTTAACTTTTAAGTCTGCGTATTTCCAATGATCTTCAGCTGGTATGTCCTTTATCTTTTTCATATTATATATTTCAATTTTTAATAGGTGACTTGCAGACGTTGTGTCGTCATTATTGGTAGAAATATAAGAGATTCCATTTTCATTGCCTTGACTGACACACGAAGACTTTGCTTGAGATTTTCTTTTCTTAGGATTTTCAAAAAATGCGTCAATACTTTTGATATTCCGCTTTGTTGTGCTTTTCAAATTTTTTTGAATAGTACAGTCTTTAGTTTCTTCTTGACTCATATCCAAAGGAAAGTAATAATTTTTTAACGTATAATTTTCCGGGGATAAAGGCTGGAACAATAAAAATTATAAAACAATAAGTTAATAAAAATGAAATTAATAAAATTGTATTAATAAAATTTCCTTATAGTGCTAATAATCTCTATTGCTGGGTTAAAGAACAATAAACAAACAAACTTCACTATTTGATTCGATTGAATAATATACTAACACACATTAATTGCTGTTACAAGCACATAAGAGAAAAAAAATAATAATATTGGAACTCAGTACTTTAACTATTGGTTAGACGCTAATTATGTAATACCGTTATAAAATAATATACATAAACGTATACACATAGATGGTTCCGACCCCAAGCTAAGTATTAAACTTGTGTTATGGTAACCAGAAACAACAACCATAGAATATCAGTACATAGACTACATATAAACAACATCCATGATTCAGTAACAAATGTTTAATCATCACAAAAAACACCTGCTCCTTGTGGGATTCGAACCCGTGACCCTTGGCTCCGCAGTTAGCTGCACTAACCATTTGACCAAACAGGACAATAATAAAACAATTACACACATACATTATGAAAAAACAATAAAACATACACTATCGAGAAAATTAAGTAATTAAACTTACCTCCATTTGATGGAATATGAACACAAAACACTGTAGGTATAACTTTGAAACTCACGAATAAGACTGCAGTGTGAATTTTACTGTGGTTCCTTATATATATGGTTATAGCCTACATGTCTTTGCGTGTTCCAACAGGATATGACAGAGACCTCACACGATATGAATCAACGTCGGAAAAAAAAAACTAAACAATAAGCCATCTATTGTTATCACTCAATTCATATTGGCATTGTAAGTACCTGGTATCGGAATGTTTGCATGACGAAGAGCTTAAATAAATATTTTTAATAGAAAATATTTCTATAGATAACATGTGTCTAATTGTTAACAGACCTCCTCGGAAGTGCATTGAAGAAATAATCTGCCGTTTAATTTTAAAGCTTAAGTTCAAAATAAAGGACACCAAACAATAAGTTATCTTTTGTTATCACAATCCATATTGGCATTGTAAGTAGCTGTATTTGCTTGTCACAGAGCTTAAATAAATAATTTCAATTGAAAAAATTTCTAAAGATGACGCCTCTTCGTAGTAAAACATGTATCAACCTGTTAGCAGGGACCTCCCACGGCATTTAAGAAATAAATCAACGTCTTATTGTTATTACAATTCATTGAAATCGTTGCTACCCACAGAGACTTACAAAAAATTAAACCTCGTAGATAAAAGAAACTGAAAGAAACTAAATAATGAATTATCTATTGTTGTTAAAAACCATTGTTGACACTGCACGCAGAACATTTCATAGAACCGCGAATAAAGTTGATCCACACGCGAATTAAAATAATTGGACCGCGAATTAAAATAATTAGATCGCGAACAAAGTTGATCCACACGCGAATGAAAATAATGAGACCGCGAATAAAATTGATCCACACGCGAATTAAAATAATTAGACCGCGAATAAAATAGATCCACACGCGAATTAAAGTAATTGGACCGCGAATTAAAATAATTAGACCGCGAATAAAGTTGATTCACATATGATCCGCGAGTGTGTAGAGAGCTTTTTCGCGGGCCCCCAATAACCCCCTCACAGGCCCCCTCAAAGTTGAGCCAGTTCCCGTACCTCCCTACTACTCACACTCTTTCCAAACTCCGTAACATTTTTTGTATTTTTATGACGGAACTGCAGTTTCTCGGAAGAAAAAAATATTTTTACCTTATTATTTTAAATTTCGAAATGAATTCAAAGAAATTGAGGCAGGTGCGGGAAACATGGCCTTAGGAGTGTAATAATGCCCCTATGTTTCAATAAATAACAGAATTGCTTAGTTAAATTTTATTTGATGATGACTCTTGGAATTACGCTTTGTTATTTAAAGTGAAAGAAACTGGCGCTGAAAAAGTTACATACAAATGTGTGTGTATGGTGAACATAGAAATCAATAATCTTCCGAGTGATGTAAAAATTTATGATTGTTACCCATATTGTGATATGTTTTGCACTTTTCTTATTTTAAAATTAAGCTGGTAGACCTTATTAGCCGACAGGCCTTATTACCCGCAGGTAACTTAGTTGTTATCAAGGTCGTGTGAGATCTGGACTCCCTTATTCACACTAGTAAATAAATATTAACTGGTTTAGATTAGTATGATTTACCTACATCGCTAATTCGCTTAGTGTTTGGTAAATGTTGTTTTGATTCTTTAGCGTTCCATACACAAAACGTGCCTGCGAGACTATTGCTAAGACTACACCGTCCATCTGTTTGACACAGGGCTTTATCTGTTCTTCTGACTATTGACATATACATATATATTATTATAGGTAGGTTATCTACAAATTTTTCAACGATTTTTAAGCTGTCACTTGCCGTGGCAAATAAAGAAAACATAAAATCAAAAAAAAAAAAAAATACGTTCATTGACTTTGATGCAAATGGGTACTAACACGGTGTTTGTAGCTTTTTTTACATACAACAGAAGTTTCGAATAATACCTAAGTCGGATATTGTTAAAATATCGATTAAGTAGTATTTCATTATAACCACATACCTAAAAGGCATAAGCGATAGATACTAACACAATTAATCGTAGTAGCGAAACCTAGCCAACTACCCAGTATTATTACGAAACGCTTGTGAATTATGTTTTGCATAGCTATTTTTGTAGAGGACGAGCTCGAGACGGGTGTCAGGAACAAATTGCATGATTTAACAATATACAATTTAACATGGTAGGATACAACAAACGGGAGACTAGGAGAGATCTGGCACTCGCAATTTACGTGATGAGGGTTATCACCACGAATTAAAAAAATTTGGAACGACTCTCGTTATGTGTTCCCGACGTGTCAAGACGGGGGTGGCCGAGGCTGCCGGCGGCGCTGCCGCGTGCGCGCACCAACCCTAGCTAAGCTCCCCTGACACGCACTCTGAACGTACTAAATAAAATTGCAGATAATATGGATTTATTATCACACATTTATTCACCTGTTTTATGAGCGACTTAGAGAAGTTGACTTTATATACATATATTATGTTATCTAGTTAAAGGTAATGTTAGAAAAGAAATAATTATAAAATGTATTAAATAAATGTTGACTACAATATCGGATTAGGGAACTACTGTAATAATTGCTGTATTTGTGTGTATCTATATAAATAAAAATGAATCGCAAAATTTGTTGCTAACAGCTAACAGGGTCAACTATGAGTCGGGCTCGCGCAATAAGGGTAAACCGATTGTAATGAAATTGTGGTAAGTTGTCATGCACACGCCGGGGAATGTTTCTGAATTAGTACAACCTCTTCACAATAGGTTAGTGCGGCAGTTGTTTTTTTAAAAAAGAAACAACGTTCGCCAGGTCAGCTAGTAAATAAATAAATGAATGACGCGACGTCATAACGTCGTGAAAAAATGTATGACTGGCTGTATAGCATCCATAGAGACTGGACTGCGCGTTCCCTATTCGCGATGTGTGAGTAAAAGCGACAGTGATTTGATACCTACTACGCCGTGTCTTGCCGTCTTGTCACTTTGTCTCTTCCTTATCAGTGGTCAATTATGTGAGGTGTGTAGTCCCTCACAGATAATGGTGCCCGCCCCTGCGGGTCCTGCAGCTCTAACCTGATTGTCTATTCACCTGAAAGTTGTTATCGGTTCGACGAGTACTGTGGCTTGCCCTTTGCCACTTCTGCTTGCTAACTATTTGAGCTATGTCGGTAACAATAGTACTTCTGCGAATTTCCTCATTCAGGATTTTATCGCCCAAAAACACACCTAGCTCCCATAGCTCTCAACAGCTCGCCGAAAAACTTTGACCTTGTTTACACGATGACGGCAAAGCCAAAAAGAGAAGGATATCTGTTTTTAGCAGGTATGTATGTATTTTTATCTGTTTCCTCTTATCATAATTTTATTTAACAGATGATGTATCGTTAGAAGCGTCTTGATGGTTATAGGCTATGTGACTATACTAAGTTCAATACATACACATATATGTATGAATATAACTAGCTGTTGCCCGCTGCTTCGTTTGCATTAATTCTATAGTTGCAGCTTTTGTCTTTATTATTTATCGTGTAGACATGCAGTGGCACTGCACACACTTTATCGCAAAAATAATTAAAAAAAAATAAGTTCAAACACTAAAACCTGAAAATTGTGCTCTGAAAGGTAGGAAACCAGAAAAAACTCTTGTCTGAAATTCTTAATTACCAACTAGAGGATAGTCGTGGTTGCTTACCACCTTACCTTGCCCAAGTGCGCGAACGACTACAATCTACATAACCTACCTATATATAAGTCGGTATTTAAAACATTTTTATAACAGTTATAAAGAACATATTTCTGTAAGTACCGTTTTTAAACCTATTACGTATAAAAGAGGGCAATCACTAGTTCAAGGCGGCTTGAAAATTGTAACCATTGAGTGGTAACTAGCTCGAAAAGCGTTGGCCACGGGTTCCAAATTCCACCGGGTTAGCGCGGCGGACCATAGCCTAAGCCTACTTTCTCTAAGAAGAGGCCTGTGCCCCTGTAATAAGGATAAACAGCAGCAGAGGCAACGTCTCCACTTCACCAATACGCTCTAGGCCCGTGTTTGACTATGGCCCATATTACTATGGCCTCAGGTTTGTGAGGTTAGGCCGGGGCTAATAGTAGGGACGGGACATGAAGGCTGATAGATACACAACACACCTGTCGCTGATGATGGCGCCGCTTGGGGTGTCGGTGGTACATATCGTCGCAGGAGGCACAGAGAGCGCGCGGCCCACACTCTGCGCAGCGCACCCGCGCGCCCCCGCCGCCGCACAGCCCGCATGATGACACCAACTGGATTTGCCCTAAGGGAAATAATAAAATGACAGCTACTTGTTTGGTAAGCAATGCTCGAATTGGACTTATTCACGAACCGGAACGCAATTTCCTTGAAAGCTACCAATATTTTTTTAAACATCCGGTGGTAAACAAGCATACGACTCGCGTCGCGCGACAATACGGCTATTTTCCGCGTAGTGTCGACTCTTTAAAATTCTAATCGCTCACATCTTGACGAACCGCGTACTGCAATCAGCTCAATTCAATCAAGCCTATTTCGCAACCCATGGGCTCAGGCAGGCAGGAAGGAAAGCACCTCTAAAACCTCTGTGACACCCACTCAACCATTTAGGTTCGGAAGCATGAATAACCACAAAACACTTGTCGGTGGCGAGTAGTACGATGGTAGCCGTGGGTATCATTTCAATCAATTGTTCAGAACACCAACCATAAAACCACGAAGTGTGAGGCCAATTCTTTCCTCATATTTAAGTTGAATACAGCTTGTGACTTTGGGATCGCTAATCGACTATTCTTAGCACAGCAATACCAAGTAAGTTTGACCCGAGGTAAAGTAGGTACCAACCTACAGCGGTGCTCTGTTGAGTACACAGTCCAGATTTTGGAACTGGAAGTCGCTGGAGATGTCAGCACTAAGGATCCTAATCTTCTATCTTGCATTGTCTAAATGGTACCATTTTTCCATCCCTAGTTAGAGACAAAGTAGTTTTTAATCACAAGTTCTTCACAATGGATTTTTTTTTCAAGTATAAAAAGCGTCAGCGGACAACTGAATAAATCGTGTTCGGCTAAGTAACTTACATATGAGCTACGTATATGTCAATCACACGGTCTATCACCTAAAAGAGTGAATTTTTGCTGTTTTTATAATATACTAGCTTTTCCTTGTGGTTCCAACCGTCCTAAATTCAGTTATATCGGCAACTCCTCAATTATAAAAAAAAACGGACTCACACTTGACGTTTTCAAGTAGGCTATGTCTTTTCCCGCGACTCAAACTATCTCCATTTCAAATTTGTCCGCGGTTCCCCCCACCCCAAATTCGGTTATCGGTGTAGCATTTTAACGGAAACTCGTCAATTATAGAAAAAAACCGACTTACACTTGACGTTTTCAAGTAGCCTATGTCCTGTCCCGGAACTCAAACTATCTCCAAATATCCAAGATGAAAATATCGTCGTAGATATTTTTCACGTCCGTCTTATGCATTTTATATTGATACTATATCAAATAAGAATCCCGCACGGGACGATAAAAATCCCGTTATCGACAGAATTTGAAACACCGACAAAGAGAATATAATCACTACGTTTAGTCAAGGATTTACCTATTTATGGTACATCATGTTTTAATTTTTGCTTTATTTTGAGTAGAACTTCTAATCTGCAATTTCAACATTATAACGCTTTCTTTTATTTTTAAATTTTCAAATTGATCAGTTTTCTTCAGTGGAGACGTCAACATTTCTTTTTATTAATAACTAGCTTTTGCCCTCGGCTCCGCTCGCGTTAAATTTGTGGTAATTAAAAATTTTGAAAATCGGGACTTTGCCTGCGCAAAACAATAGGATATACAATTCAAGATCCAGCTGAATTTTAAAGAAATCCAGACGTTGCTCATTAATTGGTGGAAATGGTAGGTTTCCGAGTAGAACAAAAGAACTTTGAAGAAGTCTTAAGTAAGTACATAAAACCTAAAATTACTATCTAAGATGGAAGTACTATAGCCGGTAATAAGATTACTTAAAGATTTGATAGCTTTAGAGAGATAATACTGACCAGTATTAGTAGTAATAATTATTGTTATTTATTAACAGATGAACAAGTCTCAAGTAACACTGACGATGCAGTAGGTAAATCATCCAGTAAAGTTTTTTAAACTTTGTTGTGAATTTGTCACTTCGAAGAAGAAGGTGATTATCAAACATTTTGGTTATTAGCGTAAGGAAACAGACAAATGTTAGTTTGTTATTTCTAGGCCCCCACGATACAGGTCCGACTTAGTGTGGGAATCACAGTTTAAATTAAAAATATCTCACAGTGTAAATCGTTGTAAAAAGTCATAAAACTTTTTATAGTGTCAAGTTACTTTTATGTTAGAAATGTGTTATTTAATTTCATAATTTTATGATTTAGCTAATTTATTAATGTTAAATTATTTCGCTTTATGTTTGGTTGTGAAATTGTAATTGATTTGTTTGAAATGCTAATAAATAAATAAATGAAAAAAACAAAAAAAGAGACGAGGAGTTCAGCAACTTTGTACTTCTTAAAGTACTTCCTTATAAACCAAATTTTTTGCCATGTTTGAAGGTGGTAGTAATAGAACCAAAGTTTGAGGTGAACTTACACGGGAGCACGCCACATAGAACTGACTGTGGGAAAAACAGTCCTGTCGTAGGTCTACCCTGGCGCATTTGAGAGTTTGCCCCTGCGACTTATTAATAGTCATATCGAAACAAACCTTCAGTGGAAACTGGAGCCTCTTGAATTTAAAGGGGAGATCATTTGGTATTAATGGAATACGCGGCCTCTACTACGCTTAGGTGCAAAGCCTTAACTTGCAACCTAGTGTCGTTACAAAGTTTGGGTGGCTTTAAATTTCTTAGTACTTTGACAGGTTTACCTACACGTAGTAAAAGTCTGTGATATGGTAGACCCGGTGGGTTCAAAGTGTTTAAGAACTCTACAGGATAATTAACGGCATCGGCAGTGTTTACCACAGTATTTATTGAGTTATAAAAAATTTGTTGTCCGTCAAAGGAGTTCAGTAATTAGTCATAAATGACTGTTGCTTGGTGGTTCTTCGGCGTCAGTATGGCTGATTCGCATAACCACTCTATTGGTTTTTCCTGGATAAGCGCAACGTCTGAATAAATTTGTGAAATAAGGTTTTTAACTGTTGTTACTGTAGTGCACAGATCGGCAGGGATGGATATCATGCCGTCTTTTTCGGGGTAATCACTGTTAGCCAGTTTTAGAAAAAGATCCGAAAATTGGCCTACGGAAACATTAACTCCAAGATGGACTCTTATAGTTTTTGTTAACTTTAAAATTTTGACTGAGAGCCACAATGATGATCTTTTAAGACACGCCGTTTTCTCATCAAATCCCCCCTTGAAACTACTGGTAGAGTTTGACGAAAGTCTCCTGCCAGCAATACAGTCAAACCACCCATCAAACTTTTGTTGCTGCGTATGTCTTGCAGAGTCCTATTAAGAGCTTCTTAACCTTTTTTATGGGCTATAGTATGTACTTTCATCCCCGAAGAAGCCGCAGCTAATGCTATATCACGCGTGACGCTTATAGTTCCCAAAATCAAATTTAATAGATACGTTTCACCGGTTCCCCCTGGAACATCCAAAAAGAAAATTTGGCCCTCACTTGCATTCGCACTTCTTACTATTTGTTCGTATACTGACTTTTGTTCATCTGTTAATGTATCATAGTTATGCCTGACTAACCGCTCTAAAGCTATCCACATCATAGCTAGTTTCTTTTTAATCTATTCCCTATTTTCTAATGCTAGAGACCTTCTTGGCTGTGGTAAGCCGTACTCTTTTAGGGTAAGCCCGAAACCCGAACCGACCCGACCCCAAAGATGCTTCTTCCATTTCTATCAGGCATTTGTTGAGTACTTCATCTGTTAAATGGTTTGGTCTGTTAATGTCACCTTCTACCTGCATTTCGATTTCGCGTTTAAAATCTTCTGAAAGGTATTATTTAAAGGCATCCCATAGGCTTACCGGATCAGACACTTGACAGAACAACAATATGAAAGTAAAAAGTGGCGATTGACACCATGGTTTTATTCCCACAGGAACTTCCGAATCGGGATAAAAAGGAGTTTCCATCCTTTTCCATATCTTCAACTATACCTGTGACAAATTACCGCCCAATTAAATCGTGTTTCCCCGCGCTAAGTTTGATTATCGCGATAGGATTTATTCCCATGGGACCTCACAATCGGGAAAAAGCTTTATCCTTCTTCGTTCGTTCAACTATCTCTATGCCAAATTTCATCTGAATCCAATGCAGTGGTGCGACGTGAAAGAGTGACAAAAGTCATATTAAGTTATAATTATTCCCGTAGGAACTTGTGCGTTTTAAAATGTAGCCTATGAGTTATGTTTAGATATAAGTATATATAGGATATAATATAATACAGATATGTATTCCAAATTTGGCCAAATCGGCTCCATTGTTTATTTTTTTTAAACAAATTTACAACCCCTATTTTATCCCACCTAGACCTTAGGGGATTGTTTTCCAAAAACGGTGAAACACGTCATTCATAATTTTCAAACGAGAGGCCATGTACCAATTTTCATCCATTTTAATTGAAAAATAACGAATTTCCGTACAAAGCTTGCGATAGGATTTTATTGCTACAGGAAGTCTTGATCGGTATTTAATTCCCTCGCAGCCTAGTTGGTAGTGTGACCGGCTGCTGTGCAGAGGGTGTAGGTTCGATTCCCGCACTGGACGAAAATTTGTGTTTCTCTTGAGTCTGGGTGTATTTATGTATGATATGTATGTATTTACAAAAAAAAGTAATATGTATGTATTTGTATCCGTTGTCTGGTATCCATAACACAAGCTTTGCTTACTTTGGGGCCAGATAAATATAGCTTATATCCTTTTCCGTCTCTTTAACTAACCTTGTGTCAAAATTCAGCTCATTTGCGCAGTATTTTAATGTGGTTTAATTCGCCAAAATTTTGATTATCGCAAAAGGTCCCACGGGAACTTTTTAATTGGGATAAAAAGGAGTTTAAATTCTTTTCCGTCTCTTTAACTATCTCTGTGATAAATAACTCAATCATATCGTGTTATCCCGTGCAAAGTTTAATCATCGCGATAGGTTTTCATTCCCGCTAGACCTCTCGACCGGGAAAAAAGGCCTTGTCCTTCTTCATTCTTTCAACTATCATTATACCAAATTTCATCTGAATCGGATGCACTGATGTGACGCGACGTGAAAGAGTAAGAGAAGTCACATTAAGTTATAATTATTTCCATGTGAACTTGTAAGTTTTCCGAGATAAAATGTAGCTTAAGTGTTATGTCAAGATATAAGCTACCAGCACTTTGAATTTCAGCCAAATCGGTTCTGTTCTTTTGAATTTTTTAAATACAAATTTACAACCCCTATTTATCCCCTTAGGGGATGATTTTCAAAAACAGTGAAAAACGTCATTCTTAGTTTTTAACCGAAAGGCCATATACCAATTTTCATCCATTTAATTTTAAAAATGACGGATTTTCATACAAACTTTGGACCCACGTTTCACCCGTTTAGGGACTGAATTTTGAAAATCCTTTCTTACTGCACCCTTATACCTGATAATGAACCGACATGCCAAATTTGGAATCTCTAGACCCAGCAGTTTGGGCTGTGCGTTGATATGTCAATCAGTCAGTTTCTTCTTTTATATATTTAAGATCAAATGTTAAAATTGCGACAGAACTTTACCTTGCTGAGGTCGTGGTGGAGGTGGCGGCGGGTGAACTTTAGCATTGACGTAGTTCTCAGTGGGGAACTCCACCACTTCGTAATCAGGTTCTGGCTTCGCAAGTGGTGCTCGATTTGTGAGCGTGCCTGGTCTGCCCGTCACGTGCGGCGAGGGGGCGAAGGTCGCAATACGAGGGTCTCTGCCGCGTCCCTTCAGCATCTCTATAACAAGATAAACATTTACCTACAAGATTTTTCACACGGTGACATATATTTTTAAGTGCAGTTGAAACGCATTTGTCTATTGCCACGAACTTTCGTCTATGGTCGCAATAAACGGTGTGGGAAGGCATTATAATGATAGCTGGAGTGGAAGTTTTAACACACATCAAGGGAGTTTAGGATAAGGATTATGAAGTTAATATTACCTACTTTAGCGTTTAACTGCGTTTTACCGCGATAACTTTGGATGTTCATATTGGGGCCATAAGAAATCAATACGTGGCTACTTATAGCTGGGTTAGTCCACAAGTTCAAAATCGCACAGCGCGCGACGGAGCGAGCTATGCACAGTAGGATTAGATTTCTCAGAGAAATCCCGAAGAGATTAGTCACCGACATAGCTCGCTAAACTAAGTAACTCAGTAACATGAAGTTGCAGTGGGCTGGAAGCACCATGGACGCCAACCTGACGTACCTTCTGACGACCTTATCCAGGTGGTGGCTGGATGCTGAAGTCCGTGGACCGAAGAGAGGTAGGCAGAGGAGAAAAAATGGCAGTCCATAAAGGAGGCTGCAGTGGACCAAACTAAGCAAATACGATGATGATATGATAAAGCAATTGAAGCTTTGTGTCGAAAGACTGAGATATTTTGCGGTGATAGTTTCAGTTTCTAGAAAATTATACCTTACCAGTTTGAAAATATTTTAAGAAATTTCTTGTTTAATTTGTAAAGGTAAAACAATACTAAAATATAAAAATTACTGTAGGTATGTATGGGTTTGGTGCACCGGTATTCTCAATAATAATTTAGTTATAAGAAGGTACCTTCTTCTTAGAGCTGCAGTTGCAGACCACAGAATTGGCTCTAGTTTTATATATTTTTAAAGTTCTGAGGGGAAAGACATGTAACCCGCAACTGTTACGGCGCGTATCTTTGTATATTCCGGACAGGTATGTGAATCTCAATGCGGACGAGTTGGACCTATTCTGTTGTGAGTAAATTCACAAAAATAGCACTATTTATTATCTGTTACTGTTATTAGTAAAAAGTAGAATAAGTTAGTTTTATCTACAACATCGCATTGGGGATATAAAACCTGTAATGATAGTTGTAAGTTTGGATGAAAAATAAATAAATCATCAGAAGGGCGCTTATTAGCGCGAATGTCCCCGCGGTTTTAGAGTCGCGAATCGTTCGGGACTAATAAACTAATTGACTAAATAATTAAATTAGAATAAAACAAATATTTAAGGGGGGTCCCATACAACAAACGTGATTTTTTTTAATAATTTTTTTCTTAATAGTAATTTATGGTACGGAACCCTTCGTCCGCGAGTCCGACTTTGCCGATTTTTACGGATCAAAGCGCTATTGTTTAAACGATCGTTGAGATCAAATTACGTGGAAAACGGCAAAAAAATCCTTTTCCCTAATGATAAATCCCTCAAATAATTGTTTTAGTTAAATTTAATTATTTATTTTTAAATTAATATTATTCGTTTAGATACTAAGGTTGTGATGGTCTGACTAAGATCTTGTTAAATATAAATATAATTAGCTAAAATTTAAAAAGTAAATCACTTAAAACAAACCCTAGGGCTGTTATTAGTAATTTTTTTATTAAATATTAATAAATTCGAGTTATTGATATTTAATGTTTTTCGCCCACACTACGTTAATATTCCACGTTGTATAAAAATGTGTTACAAGCCTGATGTGTTATATTGTTTTAAAGATAGAGTAACTAGATTATAAAGAGAAACAGTTACACATGTGTTTATTAGAAACGATATTAAAAGTTAAACAACGTCAGGTATGGTCAGTGATTGGATGGGTGACCGCTTAGCGGCACACTTTTCTTTTTTGTTTGTGTTCGTAAATTACGTAAATGGTGATACGGAACCCACGGTGCGCTAGTCCGACTTGCACTTGACCGAATTTAATAACATGCATGCAAATTTTCTCAATTTACGAAAAATTAAAACAAAAAGTATGCCGTTAAGCGGTCACCAATCTAATTACTGGCCAAGCCCGATGTAGCTTAACTTTGAATATCGTTTCCAACAAACAATTGTGTTACTGTTTCTTTTTATATTGCTGGATGGCAGTGTACCGGTAATTGACTATGTTTATGGTTTAGGCCCGTCTCAAACTTGGCCGGTTTTTATTATTTGTTGTTATACTTTAGAGTACATACTATTTTTAAGTTTAAAGTTAGTATGTATATTCGTAAATATGTTTCTTGTATAGGGAACGGAAACAAATGTGTTACAGTTTCTTTTAATGATATAGCTAGATGTATCACCGTGCAATGCCGGGCACAAACTATAGGTGAGACAACTTTACAAATAACAAATTGTAACAATATTGGTGGTCCCATACCGGGTATCGAACCCGAGCTCTTTGACATAGCAGCCGTTCGCTCTGCCACAGCGCCATTCGGTCCTCTGATTTATATTAAATTTATTGTATTCAAAACAAAATATAGCCTATGGAGCCGTTTCGTCGTGTGTACGCCGGACTCGTGTATTATTGGCAAGAAGAAGGTACATTAAAACCTCCTACATTCATTGTGTTAGTAAAAATCTTCTAACCTCACATAATACAAAAATTTCTTAGTTTTAAGCTTGTGAAGCTCTACCTATATTTTAAGACTAGAATCGACCTATACAAAAACATAATTTGAATTTTTTGACTAATGCAATACGATTTAACACTTTTCAGTCGCTGAAAAGCCAAAATTCAAAGTTAACATGGTCCTTAGAGCTTCCAATAGTTAACTGTGTGTAATCGAAGACAGTAAAGCTATAAATGAATATGAATACTAAAACTTTAAGCTAATGCAATATAATGGCATACCAGCAGTGACCGGGTTAGAGCGGGCGTTGCCACGTCGCGACGCGCTGCTCATCGACTGGTTTCGCCATACATCCCAAAATATCGAAAGTGGATTGAGGTATTACAATTTACAGGTCACTTTTTTTAATTTTCTACTTTGTCACTTTCAAATAATTTATTAAAATACAACATATTATTACGTACCTGTAGCATACACTCACCGTTTTCGGAAAAGTTTAGTATCCAGGATAATAATCAGTAATCCCCGACTCAGCTGTTGTGAAACACATGTTGTTAATAACACTTTGTCTAAACGGATATTTTAAGCACTAGGGGGGAAGACGAGGTACAGAGGGCACAACACTCGCGGAAGACCGTGGTTTGTGAGCCAGGGCTTGCTTGCTGACTCCACGCGCTATCCCTACTAATCGTGCGGCGCTAATAGTTCACCCTATGCGGAGGAAATTTACAGCGGGAAGACGCGCGCTATACTATTTCTGTCCGCGGTGCCGCGGCAGAGTTGCCCTGATTCCACTAAAATTACAACGCGCTGCTATTTCCGCACTCGACGTCCTCTCATACGCGTCGACTTGCAAAATTATTTTTTCTTGCAAGTTGGCTAGTGTCAATTTAACTTATAGAGTTGATTAAACTATAGTGACCCGGTTAACGGCTTCTATGTTGTTATAATTTATTAATAGTAAGTTTATAAGTACGTTGCCCGTCTCGATTGTGTCTTGTTTAAAGACTATTGTTTTTGTAATTTGTTATCAATTTAATTAATAAAATTTTAAGAATATAACTGTGATCTTAATATTTTTTAATTTCCGAAATTAATTTAATTTTACTGATAATTCATCAAAAAAATTAAAACAACTACATGTACCAAATTAATAATATATTAAAATCCAACCTCGGCTTCTGCTCACCAACATTTTTATCGAGTCACATATATTACCAGGTTCAAGTGTGGTTAATCAACTGGACCCAGAAGAATGGGGTTGGAAGCTAATTAATACTATTTTTGCAACTGCAAAAAGGGATATATTTCAAAATGCAGCTGCAGAAAAGTAGTTAGGCTTATTTTGTTCACAAGTATGCACAAGTGGTTAAGGCCAAATGTTGTAACTTTAACAAAGGATCATTTCATTAAGAACGAAACAACTGATGTATCGCTGTTAGAACAATTTACATCAACTCAACAAATCAAGAATTATTTGAAGAAATAATTGCATAATCTACAATTTTTGTTCGTTCTATTTTTATCATAAAACTAACCGTTCCACTAAGAAATCCTTAATACCCTTTTTGCGAACCTTGCATAAAATTTTATGCACACACGAAATCAATTGAGATTTTTCACGATTTCATTATAATGGTATCCCTAACGATCATGTAAAAATTCAGCTTCTTGGGAAATTATGCAAGGGTACCCCTATTTTTCGGGCTAACCTGACCGGGCTATAAGTTAAATATTCGTCTTTAAAACTGTTGCTTTGTTACTATCACTAATAATATACATTCACGATAATTATCCTCGAAGGGGTGTTCTGAACAAGCATAATACTTATACATATAGGTGGTGAGTCTGTCGTCGTACCGTTTTTACTAAACACGAATTTTTGTAGTAATAAAAATAGATCAGGCAAAAATTGTACTTAGATCATACAATTATAATATTAATAATATTAATATGCGTTCAATGATGTACATAGGCATTTTTGTAGATAATTGTATGATCTAAGTACAATTTTTGCCTGATCTATTTTTATCATAAAACTTATATTTTCGTTAAAAATAAAAAAAAAAAAACACAATTTTGCGAACTTTGACCTTGACACATGGGATCGATGGGGACTTTTTACAAATTCATTATAATGGTTTCTCTAACTTTCATGTAAACGTTCAGCTTCTTGGGAATT
The DNA here is from genome assembly GCA_946406115.1 of Apoda limacodes. Taxonomy (NCBI): domain Eukaryota; kingdom Metazoa; phylum Arthropoda; class Insecta; order Lepidoptera; family Limacodidae; genus Apoda; species Apoda limacodes. The sequence continues at coordinate 11,754,719 of OX291545.1, forward strand.
TATGCAAGGGTGAATGTCTATTTTGACTGGACTATGAATACTTATAACAAATACTTTATTTCTTTTATAGATAAGTATAAAACTTAAATATTATTGTAACATAAAAACAGTAGGTACCTACAGCCAGTCATGACAGATTTCTTGTGGGCTAAGAAACTGCACTTTGGCTAAAGTGACATATTTAGTAGGTATGTTGTTATAAATTGCACTTAGGTAATTACAGGGTAATAGTTAAGATCCAGAAAGTATAAGTGATCATTATTTGGTTACGGTAATGACTTCAAATTACTAGTTAGTAGGAGTTTTTTAGTCATATGTACTTATACCAATATTTTTGTCATTATAGCACGGGACTTTGGCACTGCAGTTGTTAGGTTAGTGCACCAGAAAGAAAAACACCCGGGAAACAGCTGGAGTCAAAATATTATAGCCTTTAAGGCTTTGTTTTTTTTTATTTAAGTGTTATCCCCTAAAGAGAAGATTGTATTAATATTCAACGCTTAAAATCTAAGCATATTGCCCGGCGGTCAAAAATTAAAACTGAAGTCGCCATATTGAAATGGTGTGCGCTTACAACGACACTAGCGACCAAACACCGAAAGTCGAAAAAGTTTGTTGCACTGTACGTGGCATCGATTTCTACTTCAATTTTATTCACTAACCCATTTTTTTTTTCTAAAATTTAAGACGTTTTAGAGTCACATAAACTAATATAAATACTATGCGTAGTGGTTATATTCTCTTTGACTATAGACTTTAAACAAAATATTGTCACAGCGACAAAATAAATGGAAATAATACGAAGATTTAGACAAAATGGTTATTTTACGCCCGAATTGTACCAATTACTCGCAAAGAAAAAGCTTTCAGACTCGTTGGAAGAGGTAACAAAATTTACTAAGATTTTAAAATTAAGAAATCATAAACCCTCGTATAAGCGAAAACCTTATATAGGCCTTATAAAAGTAAGATTTCGTCTTCTTGTCCTACACACACGTTTATAGAAACTCGCGCGATCCTCGCATTATACACAGCATTGATCACTCATCGACGCATGCGATTAACTACGTATCGAATGAGTTCTTGTCTAGATACAAAACAGTACATCATTTCAACTTGGTTAAAACAATAATAAAAGAGATGGAGCAGTGGTTTATGAGATTTATCTAGATCGGCTTCAAACACGTTGGTATTTGCAGGTAATCTAGCCTTTGAATTTTGTTACTTAGTTTATATGGGTAAACTCCCGAACCACTACACGTATTTGAAAAATTCTTTTGATTTTTGAAGTTAGGTGCATTATTCCAGGTAGGCTATTATGTATTTATTTATTATGTAATTATTATGTATTTAAGAGAGCGGGACTGTAGCAAATAATATATGCTCTAACGATAAAGCGAAACAACGTTCGCCGGGCCAGCTATAATAGTTTTTGGAGATCGTTCTAAGACCCCGGCTTTATATACACGTTGATCCCGTAAATAGGAATCCCGCTATTGGTGCAATCTGTTGGCCCGAGTTAGTTAGTTAGTTGGACTTATGTTTTCCGCACTTAGCCTCATAATAGGGCCATTGTACGTAGGTAACCATCTGTTGGCCCCAATCGCAAGTGCTAGGAGTTGGCTAGCACGTACCTACCTATTTTGTACCAACGTGTTACACATGTTTTTCATCCTGAAGTGCTAAAATGTTCAAACATACGTATAATGAAGTGTATTACGGAGTACCTACGTACTTAATTAAATAAACACCTTTATTTACAGATTATACCATCAGAATACGAAAAGGAAATGAGAATGGATGCCGCGGATCGTCTCCGGAATTTAAATAATATAGAATTAGATAATATAATAGACTTAGGGAAAAAACGAGATGAAATAGTTCTTTTATTTACACCACGAATAATCATATTTCAAAACTATAAACCAAATGATAAGATTGTTGCTAAATTTTCTGTCAAAAATATAAGTATGGTTGGTATTTTATGTTAAATTTATAGAGTGGTATTTAAATATTTTTAACAGTACATAACATTTTTAATGATTTATCGATTCATACCAAGACCAACTTAAAAAATCATGCCTCTGACCTCTGTATAATTTGTTGACACGTGTTTATTAGGTTTCATGACATTTGGGAATTTTACAGGCTAAGGTAAATGAAAATTTTTGGTTCCGGCAGAGACGACGACACGGTTCGTTATTAATGTGTTGTTACTGTGTCTGTTACTCACTGTCTTGAAGATTCTAACATCCACTCCATTTTTGCGTAGATCCGCTTTGTATGCCAGTATAAATAAGGAGTCTAATATTTTATGTGAACTGGTATCTTACGAAGCTTTTCTAATCTCGCCGATATCTATATTCTCATCGATATAAACAACTGCAAGGCAAAGCAAATCAATGACAAAAATCAACTTCATTGCTATTTGGGATAGCAGCGCGGTTATAAAATATGTTGTACTTACAATTTTAACTTGGAAAAACGCAAAACGTAATAATTTTTTTGCTTTCACCTATGGTATCTTCGACTATTATTGGCACTATTTTTGTGTGTATGTATTAGTTTAAATTATCACTTATTAACACTAAGAAAGTGTAGGTATGTTCTTTGATGAATTTTAAAAAAATAATCTGCTATTTTTTCTTGTATCCAGGGACCAACGTATATCAATATGACTCATAAGGATTCTTCATATTTCGCGGTGAAACCCTGTGCAGGGCATCTGTCCTCACGGCTGGCTCCCGGGATCGGAGTGACATTCGCAATCACCTTCACGCCAAGTCAATACGAAGATTACACGCACAAAATAACGTTTTACACCGATAAAGATCAGTATGCACTACCGATCATAGGTGATTAATATATCATCAGAAGTTAAACTAATAAAGTTTTGATTGGTAAATTAATGCTACGTGTGTAAATTTAATTTCAGTGCTATTTTAACTAAAACTCAACATTCAATGTTATCGGATTATGCGTGCTCGTCCATGGCGAAACGTAAGCTCGGTCGATTGGTGACGACGCTTTTCCACATTTTGTATCGAACCGATTTTCTTACCATACAGAACGTATTTGTGTTTTTCCATAGCATGCGATATCATTGGTCCGACGGATCGGAGTTTTTTAAAAATGGTTATTTAATTCAAATATTCAAGTTTCGATTCTTTGGACTAAAAAATGGGGCGCAAAGATCTCATGCCTGAAAGCCTGACTATATAAGTTACCAAATAGGCTATGACTAGTTTTGGAATGAATCTTATATCTATCCTTCTCCTGAAACAACTTGGAAATAACAATAGCGCAAAAAGAGTTCAACGTTCCCAATCTCTATTCATGACCTCCTACGCGTATGGCACCTCAGCGAGACGAAGCGCTTGTAGCAACTTCAATAGAAAAACGTGCGCCGACGTTATCAGCGGTTTTCGTGAATGTCAACTCCCACCACCACCTTACTGTCGTTATTGGGCGCTGCTGTGGAAAACATCAACGTAAACGGTGATTCATACTTATAAATCCGGTGATTTTGCTGGATCTAACCACGCTACTGTGGACAAGCTCGCTAAGTCATAAATATTTGATGTGCTATATTTTCGTAAACTTTGGACTTTGTTTTTGAAGATACACCTAATACCTACCTAATTCCATAAGTAGATAGTATTAGCTTATTCTTGATAATTTTAATTAAAATAGTTTTACCAAATTTATTAAAAATTATCTTACAGCTATGGGTCCTAGACCGATATTTGATTTTCCGGACAGTATTGTTATTCCACAAATACCGCTGAAATTGGAAAATTTTGTTTCAATAACAATTTGCAATGTTGGGATCATCCCAGCTGGTTTTACTTTTAATGCAAGGAGGTAAGTGAAACTTGTATTATGTGTACACTAGAAACTCGATTATCCGGCCCTCAGTTATACGGATATGTATTTGTTGTTTTAAATAAACACATATTATGTATTACATGCACAAAACCCGCTATTCTTCATAATAGTATCGCTTTTCGATTGTCCGAATGCCTAATGACAATCATTAGTCGTTGCGAAAATATTCGTGAACTCAATAGGTATTCTAACGTTTTAATTTACTTATTGTTTTACCGAAGATGTGCTATTTTCCGGTTGATCTAAAATAAGAAATAATAGTTTTTGTCATTCGCTGGTACCTAACAGTTAGTTATAAAGCTCTTATTTGCCTCCTTAATTTTTATGTGTAGGCAAACTGGGGCGATTACCAAAATTGTCTCCTTGACAGGGCGGCAGCAGGGGCTCTATCAATTTTTTTGATAGTTTTTTGGAGACTGCTATGCGGAGTGGTTGGTTTATGTAGTTCGTTGTTTAATAAGAATAATAAAATGGAAAAACAAGATCATTAATATTTTAAAATAGTCTAAGATTATTTTCTTCCAATTTCTACAGAACGTTCATATGGCATACATTTTGTACGTTTTTTTACCACAACTTTACCGAAATTTAGAGTCTGCCCTACTAGCGTTACCTGTACGCGATAAGTAGAGGTAGAAGTAGAACTTTAAAACATTAAATAGTTTCTTTTCTATTTGCAGCCCATTTTCAGTGCAGCCACAATCTGTATATTTAAATCCAAAAGAGAAAATTGAAGTTAAAATTGGTCTTAAAACAATGCGTCTCGGAGATATTAATGGGAAACTGCTTGCAATTTACGAAACAGGTGTTAAATACTTTTTAATGTTATAAAAAAAATATGAAAATGCTGGTTTGGAATCCTTCCTCATAGGCCCTCAATGTTGGGGCACGGCTTACCCTAACCTTGTCGAGGGCGATTTGGGCCATAGTCCGTGACGTAGTCCCAATGCAGATTGTAGATTTCGCATTGGTATGTCTTTTTTGACTTTGCAGGTTTCCTCACGAAGTTTTCGTTTACCGAAAAGATAGTGATAATCACAACCAATGTTCCTACTTGAGATTAGATATAAGTAAAAAGACTCACAGTACCTACACACTGGCTTGAACCGTCTCCAGTCAGAATGCGAGGCAGTAACCGTAACCATTAGGACCACCGATCTTTGATAGGTGTGGATTCTGTAAAATTGACAAATTTAATTCTTGCCGTGGAAATTTCTTTAATAATTTTTTTTTTTAAGTTATTTGTGTCTCTTAATTTTTTTTATTCGTAAAGTATATACTAATATAGCATGTTTCTGCTTTATATTGTACTTTGAATATTTTTTATTAGGAGAACAATTCCTTGTGAAACTATTCGGCTCGACTCACACAGTGAAAGTTGACTTGGAGAAGGAAGTAGTCCGGTTCCAGGAGACCTACAATACTATGGTGCGACAACAGACTATCAAGATTACTAACAGATCTGATCACGTACTTACGTACATGTGTATGAAAAACGACTGTTTATATTACGGTAGTATAAGTATTATTTTTATAAGAAAATAACTTTAAAAGAAAAACCGGGCAAGAGCGCGAGCTAACCTCGCGGACAAAGCATTTCGTACCATTTCACAATAAGCGTATGGTCACAATTGACTGACCTTCGGCGGCATCTAGTCAGTCGCGTCGCTCGACGTGCTGATGATGACCATGATGATGTACATGCCCGACCGTAATTAATGTTACCAGACTTAATACGTCTCTTCTGTTAGGGTCTAGGTCTGCCGACAACTTGGGCGATTTGGGCCATAGTCCATTACGCTGGCGCAGCGTATTGTAGGAGTTTAGATTGTTTTTTTTTGGCATATGCAGTTTCTTCAGGATGTTATCCTTTACTGAAGAGCCAGTGGTTTGATGAACAAAACACTTGAGAATTCAGAAAAAGTTTAGTTAGTACATGCCGGATTTAAACGTCTGTCTCTCAGGAGGATGCTGCTTTACAAGTTGCAAGTCAGATCCCTTAAGTCTGCAGAGAGTTTGCTTACCTTCCCTATGTGTGTTTTACCGCTTGTATAATGGGATGTGTTTTAAGGAATTGACGATAAACCGGTGGAAAAACCAATTTCAGTGGGAATATCGGGATAAAAGTATTTTTTGCCTTTCTCGGTGCCTACAAAGTTAATTGTAAGCAGAATTATGACGTTAATAGTGTCGTAGAATAAGGAGTAGTGGTAATGTCCCACAAAAAAAAGTGCCCCGTGGGAACTCTTGATCAGGATAAAAAGTATTCTGTTTTTTTTTCCCTATCCCTACAATTAAATCATAATACCGTTTACCTACATTAGATTTATTGTCTCTATTATTATTTACCTACATACAAACTTAAGAACTTAACCTTTTTATAATATTTGTATAAAATAACACTAATTCTTTACCATTCTTTTGCATAATGACTTCGGGTCCAGATGTTTTTCTGACTTCAATTACCCTCGAGAACTTCCTAATAATGAAGAAGGTTTTTTGTGTTGAGTCAAGACAATAAATCATCTAAAGAAAAAACTGAAACCAATCAGTTAGTTTATCGTCAGTGTTATTCGTAAAATGTCAGTAGTATTTTTTGTTTTCAGATTTCAAAGATAAAATAAAATTAGCAACTATATGTTACAACTTAAAAGAAAACGAGTCTGCTAAATACAGCAAATTGGTTCAATATGATGTTCTGAGCAGCGAAGAGCACGAAAGGGTTTATACAAGAATTTTTCGTGACGAAATACACGCAATCATAGCAGATGAATCGTTGTTTTTCCAAAACACACACTTTTCTATATCACCAATTGTTAGTAATAATTAAAATTTAATCTTATTGTTACTAGACAAAAGTGATACAAAGGTTAAATATGAAATGAATATTATGTTATGAGGGTGTGTTGGTTTTAATATTGATGTGTGAAGGAAGTGAATATAAGGTAAGACAAACGAAGCGAAGTAGAATAAATGCCGTGGCCATGACAGTATTGAGCAGTAGGTGCCTGTGTGTGGTGTGACCGTAAGAAAATTGTTAAGGTAGTAAGGGCATGTTGAGATGATGAATAAAAAAGGATGTACGAAACAAATTTATCACGCAGAAGTAAATGGAAGGGTCGGTAGGTAGACTTTGTCATAGATATCTCGATCAACTCGAGTCCGTTTTAAGGTTAGGCGAGGTAAAGAGTACAGTGTTTAGATGATGAATTAAAAAGAATGCACGAAACAAATTTAACACAGAGAAATAAATGGAAGGGTCGGTGGAGATAGACTTTGTCGAAGATATCTCAATCAAAGTGAGTTCGTTCTTAGGTTAGGCGAGGTCAATAGTACCATAAACCGTCGAAGTTGTATAAAAGTCTTTGGTCTCTGCTAACCCCTTCAGAAAACAGCTGTTATATGTGATTTATGTGTATTTTCTCTACAGAAAGGACAGCTTTGGCCTAATAAGGCGACCGACCTGACTATAACTTTTGCCCCTAAAGAAATAGCAGAATTTCGAACAACCGCCTTCTTGGATATCGACGGTGTCAGCGACCGAGTGCCTTTAACGATGGTTGGAACATCCCTGCCTCCATCCATACTGTTGAACTTAGAAACACTAGATATGGACTGCGTTTACATTAATAAAACTTATAACTACGAAATTGTGGCAACAAATAAGGGTACAGTTTATCGTTTTACAAAGAAAAATGAAGTTCTTTTTGCTGATCTCTATTAAATATTCCGGTTAAAAACAGGTCACATAAATGGAGTCATTCTGTACAAGGAGGTACCAACATTATTTGGCAGTAAGATCACTTGCACGCCGGAGTGTCACTGCTTGCGACCCGGGGATAAACAAATATTTGTTGTATCCTTTTGTAACTGTAATCAAGGTCCTTACTTTGAAGAAATCAACTTTGTAATAAGTGACACAGATATCGTGCTTAAAGTATATTTGAAGTAAGTATGCCTTAGTGTAGACTTAGTGGTGACAATCGACATCAACAATAGGCCATTTAAATAGTTAAGAGCAGTAAAACATCTGTCTGCTATGTTGTTGAAGGTTTTGTGTCCTTTTAAACCAAAAGTCACATTGAAAAAATGTGATGTTAAGTAGAAAAACATAGTTCTAACCAAATTTACCACTAATGAATAAAGAACATTGCAATTGTCTCTTTGTTCACTATCCTAATCAACTTCGGGATCAAAGCTATCTAAAATTTTGATATGGAAATTCATTCGTTTTTATAAATGCCATAATTTTATGAAAACCAATGAATTTCCACACCAAATTTAGTGTTTAATTGCAGAGGGGAAATTATTTATCCAACCTTAACGTTCAGTGTGCCTTGCTTGGATTTTGGATCAGTTAGTTTAGGTAAGCAACGATATTCAGGATGTTTCCTTACCGATGTCGTCTATACATTCACAATTAATTGATACTTATAGTTATTTTTTACAGGTGTCCCAGCTACATTAGAACTAGAAGTGATTAATGAGTCGGTAGTTCAAGTTAATGCTACTGTAAAGATACCTACTGACGGTCCTGAAATCAGCAGCATAAGACTGACAGATTATGCTATCGCTGAGAGACCCAAGCCTGAAACTCCTAAGTGGCCTAGAGAATTCGATATTCAACCATCGAAAATTTCCATTGGGCCCGAGTCGAAGGTTAATTTGCAGGCAAGTTCTATTTATTAAAAATGCATAGAGGTTGAAAGTTTCGTAGTTCCGGCCTAGTTCATGTCGTAATTTTCTTAAATAGGTATGTGAAATTCCCTGGCCTTCACACCCCTTTCCAGCTCCCCGTGTCAGAAAACTGCTTCACGCCTTTTGCCCCGAGGCATGCTTGGGACTTGCAAGCTTTGATCTTACGACATAGATACCTAACTTGACTAGTTGCAAGCGTTTACTTAATGACATAGACGCTCAATTTGGGTAGTTGCAAGCTTTTACCCAATGACAGAGACGCTCAGTTTTGTAGTTGTAAGCTATTAATGACCTGGTCTTGACACCCCTCTCGTTTTGCCCCAGATATGCCCAAGCAGGAAGCTAGGAAAAGCATAGGCTAGTTTTTATCGCGCTTTATAATCGGAATCAATTAAGCCATTTTGACTCTAACTAACACTCTGGTGCTATATAGCTTGGGTCTCAAAGTAGGGACCCATTCCCTTCTAATTCCGGCTAAAAATTCCGTGGAAAGGAAAACAATATTTGAATATTTGTATTTCGAAACTACACGTTAAGCCTGTAAAATACCTGATTTGTATCTTTGTTCGCGGCCAAAAATATTTTAATACTAGCGGTCCCATATAATGTATAACTTTTAAGAAAGTAAGTAACTATGTGCAGATTTCTTGCCAAAGGCTTGGACTACATATTATTGAGATTGAAAGGTATTTATATACAATTGATTTATGTTATTATTCACTAAATAAGCTAGATTTGTAATTGATGCAGCACGGAGCGGAGACATTAACAACCATACTAGCACGGCTGTTAATGATATTTCCAAAATGATAATATTTTGTTATTACTTTCTTATATTTTGTAAAAACATCATAACACTGTATTCTTGGACTGGCGAACAAAATTGTTTTACTGTGTTAATAAAGATTTATTATTTATTATTATTATATTTATAAATATAACTGTGATTTGGGATAAAATAATCTTATTTACTAACCAGGTTATGGTCTGTCTATTGTCCACAATCAGATCCATTAAACTATTTATGATTGAGTGTTTAAAAAACATGCAAACATCTTCATAAACTTTCATATTTGTATTAAATTTGTTTGGCATTTGGTTAGTTGTGACTACAACTATAGTTTTTTTTATACCACTAAGGTGACAAACAAGTTTACGGCCCTGATGCTAAGCGGTCGTCACGGTCCGCCTATGAAGGCCTACAACACCAGGGGAATTACTCACGCGTTGTCGACCCTTTAAAAATGTAATCACTCCTTTCTTAAAGGACCCCATACTGTAGTCCCTAGATCAAGCCTTGGCAGAGATCACACCTTGGCAGAGAGCTCACTCTACAACCTAAGCGTTTGCTAGAGGAAATTTCTCTGACTCCGTATTGTTTATGACCATTTGGGTTCTAAGGTGCAAGTATTAATTCCTTGCCGATGGCGAGCGGCGCAATGATGGAAAGTAGCCTCGAGCATCATTTTGAATTATATTAATCGACAACGATATTTATTGCTCAAATAAGATAATAGATACATATGTTTTACAGGTTACATTGATTGCTAACTTAATTAGAGCAAATCAGACATCTATAGAAATAGAGCTTGAAAATTCTGATAGTCCGCCGATTGTGGTGCCAGTGACATTTGATGCTCTAGTCCCCGACGTTGGTCCAGTCCAAGAAATTCGACTCCAATCGTGTTTCTTAAGTTACCCCTACGAGGAAAAAGTTTACTTCACGTGTAATTCATTTTTCGGATATTTTACTGTGATGGAGCCAGAGGTTATAAAGTTTATTTAACTGTCTATTTAAGTTCTTTTAGTCTAGGGGAGACCCAATAGGAAATGAAATAGTAGTTGAAAACTTTTACCTAATGATCAATTTGGCAGTTACAAGCTGTTACTTAGTAATGAATGTCATATAGGCTTAGCGTAGGGCCTTACCTCACCGATCTTCGGCGATGCCTTTTCGGTCACGTCACTCGACCCATACTAATACTCTATCAAGTGTGGTCCAACTGTTACCTAATGATATAGCGGCCATATTCGGTGCTTGCAATCTTTTACCGATAGCCACTGCATATGGTAAGTTCTATGTATTCGAAGAAGTAGATTTGCAAAATATACATGGGAAACGGAACTATGTATTACGATTAACAGTGACAAAGAACTATTAATTATTTTTTTTCAAAGTAAATAGACGTGCTGAATAATTATAAATTTCAATTCACATACAGAGTGACTCTACACTAGAAGTAGAGGTTGATGTAAAAGAAGGGCTTATTGAACCCAATAGTACAATATGTCTGCCTTTAGTAATAAAAACTAGCGTCGTTGGGGAACAAGAGTTTACAGTCAGGTAAGCGCCTTTTTAAAATAATTAAAATGATTTTAGAAATTTTATTGTATTTTTTATATTTCCTTTACAGATTGCGCTTGTTTGGCATGTCAAAACCAATTGATATTTGTAATATAAGTGCTTTAGGTGTACGGCCAATCGTAACACACTCGCCCGCTGCTTTACACTGGGGCCAATTAAAGTTGTTGACTAAGTCACATAAAACTCTTTCCCTCTGCAATGATTCCCCAGTAGAAATTCACTTTAGTGCTACACTGGTAAGATAATAATTACTTTTCCTTTTGAAACTATAGCCAAGATATACACATTTTTTTGCCTCAGACATCCTGTTAAGGAATGCGCATTATTGTATCGTGGAATAGGATACATAATAAAAACTGTGGTATAGACCAGCGAACTAGTGCCTAATTAACACATTTCTATAATAACTATGGATACAAAAATAAGCGTGTTTGTTGTTTTTTTACGTTGCAACGGAGTATATAATATAGGTATAGTTGGAGGGACGGAGAGTAATATTAAATAAATACTTTTTATTCAGTGCAAGAATTTCCTTCGGAAAAAAAGCAGTTATTTTTCGCCATATAATGGGGGGTTAGATCTTCAGTAGGTTTTTTTATATAATTATGGTGCCCGCACCTGGTTCGTTACGAAGCCGTTTTAATAAAACAACTTTACCACACCACATAGTTTGTTTAAAGCCTTATGTTTCACAATCGTTTTACCAAATAATTATCCTTTATTGTCTTACGATCTGATAATATTAGTTATTAGATTAATGTTATTTCATTACAGTTAAATCGGGATGGAAGATGGCAGATCGAGCCTGATCAGGGCATCATAAGTCCCGAGTCAAGAGTAGAGTTTGTTCTAAGTCTTTGTTTATTAGATGCCGCGACATACATAAACAAGGCTGTCATACATCTGGAAAAAGTAAAAGATATTGTAAGAAAAATTTTTTTTAGTATTTTTTTTAGAATTTCATTTATTTTATACATACTATTAATAGTATATAATTATTTCAACAACAAACGAGAAATTCCATGGCTTTCTTAAAAACTGCTTCAACATTTGTGATAGAAATTTTAATCATTAATGACTAGCTAACATAATTGAGGTACCTACAGTAAGGTGTCTGCAAAGTTGTCTAGGACCTATGGAGTTGTTCTACACCAATGTTAACTGCATGCTACTATCAAGTTGGCTTTTTGCACAATTTGTAAACGTATCTTAACATCCATAACGAGTGCAAACAATTTACTGAATTTCGTACGTGTGGTGAGAACTAAAGCTAATGAAAACCCTGAATTTTAAAACAGTAGACGTAATCGACACAGATGCATCTGTGAAATCTTGTATAGATAAGCAAAAATAAAAATAAAAAAAACAACTAATTGTAATTTAATTATAAAATAATACATGAGCAAATGAATGAATGAAAGCTCTTAAACTAACCTCGCTTCTGCCATACTTCAGGTTTCTAGGACAAAATAGAAATTTTTGAACTAGCGCGTTAAGTATCCTTTTGATATTTTGAAGTTTCTGTCATTGTTAGTGGTAGCTATATAATATTGAATCAACTATTATAGTTGGTGCCTTTATCTGCTACCGGTGTTGGAACGAGTATTGTGGTTGGAGATTTACGAGATAGGATCAACTTAGGTCTCCATTTTACAAAAATAAAATTAAATGAATCAGTGTTAATGAAAAACTGTGGAACACGTATGCATTCTATGGAATGGTCTGAACATTTTAAAGCTCCGAAGGTCAAAGATCATTTGCCATCGTAAGTAACGAATTTTACTACATATGTAATACGAGCTTTTAAAACAATAATTTTAATATATTTACAATTATTCTAGGAATTTCTTTAATCTGGACCCTCGATCAATTAAAATAGCCGCCGGAGAAAATCTGGAATTCGTTATAACTGGTATTTCTAACAAAGTAACAACTGTAAAAGAGAATTGGTATTTAGTTGGAAGTGTTGAAGGAATTAATAAAAAGGAATTATTATTAGAATGTCCAATCGAAGCAGAATTCGTCGATCCTAAAATTGAAGTCTCTTCTTCATTAGTTGAATTTCGATATGATTTTAGTCCATACAGCGAATGTTACAAATTAACAGGTAACTAAAGAAAACAATAGGTTACTTGTAAGTGCTTAATATTTGTCATAGTTTCTGTAATATTATACAAATTATCAATTTTAGATATTGTAACAATAAAAAATGTCTCAAGATTACCTTTAGATATCGATATTAGCGTAAAGTCTCCGTTTGCTATAATCGAAAGAAGTACTTATAAAATTCCATTCGAAGATGAAAATATGTGTTGTTGTATTACCTATGAAGAAAGCGATTTGAATTTATCAAATATTGTAAAAGAAGTTGGTTATGAACAGTCAAAAATATTTATTGATTATTTGACCTTAAAACCTGTTGAGCCTTTAAGAAAGGGACCACTTGGATTTTTTCAAAATATTCATAAAATAAAAATGGCATTTAATCTAACAAACGCGATACAAGAAAGTTTAGAAGATCAAGAAATAATGAAACTACAAATTTTATTTGACACAACCAAACATTTGACTTTAAAATCAAAGGTGTATCATGATATTATGAAGATAAAATTTAAAGGACACAAAAATAAGGTAACTAATGGTAATAATAACATAAAGTTTGCTAAATAAAAATGAATGACCAAAAAACGCTTTTTCAGGACGCTATAAAACTAATAGGCACAATAAACTTTCCAAACGTGTTTATATCGCCACCAAAATTAGATTTTCAATGCATTTTAAATGGTAGTATTGTGAGCAAAACAATAAAAATGCGAAATGGAACTCCACTTCTTGATTGCTATAGGTTTCGTTGGAAAAAAATCTGCATTACTACCATACCGCCGGTGAGTGCTTTTATTAACGATAAGTATTTTTTTTATTGTAACCGTAATCTAAATTACATCGAACTATCTATTTTATAATATAGATTGAACTCCCGCAATTAGAGGATTCAATTAGTACTTCAGAAAAAGCTACAAAAGAAGATACGGATATAAGTAGTAAGTGTGTAATAATAGTTAAGAAAAATCTTATTTACGTTTACTACACAACTATAGCTACAACTAAAGCTATGGACAATTGTGGAAAAGAGACTTAACATTTCTCGGCCCGCCAATAGCTTGCGCGTATTAACATATAGGCTATTCTTGGGCCGAGAAATGTTTAGTCCCTTTACAACAATTTATTTATATCTAAACGTTGCAGTTATAGGGTTTGATATATTGATGTGCTGCCTTTTCTACCAAATATTTAGGTACTTACCTTACCACTCATTTATTGTACTTCCTTTTTTGAGCAGTATCACGGCCAGCCGTAGATCTCTGTCCTTAAAAACTCCACTTTTTTACCGAACATACACCTATAAATTTGCGCTGGTAACACTGCCAAGCATTGCCGACCAGTCCATCAAGTTTAACTCTTTTTCGATCGCAATCGTGTTTAAAATCGGTTATAGTTATTCCGGCGGAAATTTTTAGGGATACGAAGTAGCCTGCGTTAATCCAGGGTGTCAGCTACCTCCATACCAAATTTCATCAAAATTGCTCCAGCCGTTTGAGCGAGAAGAAGAAACAAACATACAAACACACTTACAAACTTTCGCCTTTATAATACTAGTGTGATAAATAAATCATAATAGAAAATGAAAATTACTGTTTCATTTAGATTTGGCCCGCTACGATAGCAACCACAATAAATCTGGCCCTCTATAAAATTATGTTGGACACCTATGCTCTAGTGCATCACACATACATTATATCCAAACATCCTTGTTATCAAACGACACCCAGGCACCAAATGTATACAATAAAATTACTGTTACTTCGGTAACAAGTCTATCAATCCTGTCACCAATCAATCATGCAGGGACCAAATACAGCCATTCAATCATGAATGGAAAAAAATAACTACCGACAGAGCTTCATGACGGCTGTTCTCGATAGAAAATTCATTCCAAGCCGGTAATAAAACAAAATCTAGTAAAATTTACAATGTTGGCGATTCGAAAAAACTTTTTGAAAATCTATTTTAATAAAAATATTTTGAGTTTTAGTTTATACTGTATACACTCATGCTCGTAATTATGCTAACAAAGTTAATACATATTCCTAACTGTTTTCTATCATAATATAGTGCCTGATCTTCATGACGCTTTACGTTTTCCTACACCGGACGTTTCATTATTTGAAAATATTGCTGATGATGAAATTCCTACAAAAGAAACGATTCATTCTGACAAAGAAACTATTAAAAAAACAGACGATGAAGTCGCTAGTGTTCAACATTCTGCTAATATTGATGAGTCTCAAGAAAATAGTAGTCTTAATTTAAAGATAGCTAAAACAAGAACTATTAAGAAAGTGGCACCTATGCTTGACGCTAAATATTATATTGAATTTCCTTGGACATGCAAATTTCATAGACTCTCTAAATCTTATAAACTCAGCCTTAACGATGTAATAAAGTTAACGCCGCACCGAGGTTTGTTAAAACCAGAAGAAATTCAGTACATTCAAGTGATGTTCGCACCAACTCTAAATATTGATGTTCAAGCATTACTAGAATGTGAGGTGTTAGGTGGTCCTGCAGAGTATGTGGTAGTCAGCGGACAAAGTTCAGATTTAATTTATGAAATTGGCACTCGGAAAATAAATTTTAAAACTAGATCTTTCCATGAAAATGCTTTTGAAAAGTTAAGGATATCGAATAAAGCCCGTCTTCCGTTTGAATATAAGACATATTTAAATGAACCTGTATTTGAAAATGAACTTGAGGCAACGATTGTAGAGTTAGAACTACCAGAAAAAATACTTGATGCTTACGAAGAAATAGAAGTAAAAATTATTATGAGACCAGGAGTTGTGGGTTATTTCAATAGAAAGTTTTTATTAGAAATAGGAAATCTTCCACATATTGAAATTGAAGTTTTCGGTTGGGGTGTTATTCCTCAAATATATCTATCAATTCAAAGACCTGACATAATAAAGGTAAACATTGTAAAATTAAATTAAAATTCCTTTTGTTTATTTAATAATAATATTTTCTTTCGTTTGTTTCAGCTACAACCAAAATTAGGTTATTTAGCTATTCAAACTATCAGTGTTGAATATTTAGAAGCAATACGTGAGATTTTTAATACAAATACTGAACATTTAAATTCACCAATAACTGATAAATGTTACGATGATCCTGAACTGCAACGCGAATGGCATATATACTCTACTTGTGTACATATCTCATAATATCTTATTAAAAAAACAATAAAATATACTTTAAAATGTCACTAATTTATCTAAAACTTTTTAGGATGATTTTCCTACCGTAATGGACATTGAGCTGGCACTAGAAAGAGTTTTGGTAGTAAATCATATAAGAGCGCGACCCGAAATACTAACAGCTTATTCTACCACAGCAAAAATGGGACCAATCCCTGGTTTTCAAACAATTCCTTACGTACTAGATTTTGGCGTTGTAATAACTGGAAATACCGTAAGTAGATTACAAATATCAAGACAATAAGTCAAAATTGATAAATGGGTACTAGTGGTTGCTGCCCGATTGATTTAACTATTACTGATGATTCAATATATACGAAATTATTTTGGTTTTTCGCCATAGGTACAGTGTGTTGCAGAAATAGTAAACTATGGTCCAGTTGCGGCAAAACCACACTTAGCCAAAGGTTCATCCGTTCCTCAATGGCTAAACATAAAGTTGTGTAGCAAACTTTACCCTGGAGAAACTGGAAAACTAGAAATAATATTTTTACCGACATCGGATCGCTTTCCGGAATATGAACAGAATGTAGAAATTACATTGAATTTAGAGGTAAGCTGTTACGTTAGCTGCTTGGTCACAAAAACATAAAATTTGAAAACTAAGTAATTTGTTTCCTATACTGTGGAAAAGTAAAAACAATAGCAGGTATTAAATATAATATCGGTAAACATTGAAATACTATAACAATATATAAAATACAAAATACTATAAATACAATAATATAACAATAAAAACAAACGGCTTTTTTTTCAGATTCCGTATGGTGTGACACTCCCATTACAGATTAAAGCTTTGTGTGCTGTTCCATACCTAGTGTCCAACGTTTCGTCATTAGATTTTGGTACAGTCAGATGTGGTGATAAAGTTGTTTATTCAATACCTCTTAAAAATATGTAAGTACAGACTTATTATACATTCTGGTAGTTATAGGTTCTTATCAACAAATGCAAGTCAAGCATTTATTCTGTTCGAAGGTTTAACGTTTTGTCGTGTTGTTTTGTTTTTAAACGTAACGTAAAATGGGATTATAATAAAATTTCCTACAATTGAAGTGGTAGTGAAGCTCCGTGGGTCCGGTAGTTCCCAAGGCACATCCCTGCAAAAATGAGTTTTTTTTCCAATAAATGAAAATTTAAGGATTTGGTGTGGAAATTGTCAGAAGTATTTAAATTGAAACAACTAAGATTTCTACAAACTTTTTCACAATACATAATTTGGAATAAAAACACCATTGCTATTGCTACATAATTTAGTTTGAACTTTATATTTCCAGAGGTAAACCAACATGTGTTTGGTATGCAACTTTAAGACTGAAAACGCATGGCCCTTCTCCTATGACGATTTTGAGCAGTTCTGGGAAATATGAGCCTGGAGAAGGAGGTTGGCTAAGTGTAGCATTCAAACCTACTATGGAGGTCTGAAGGTTTTGTTTTAACAGAAATGCATACATAGCCTCGGGTCTCATCCATACTAATAATATAAATGCGAAAGTAGCTCTATCAGTCTGTCTATTACCTCTTCACGCTTAAACCGCAAAACCGATTTAGATGAAATTTGGTATGGAGATAGTTTGAGTCCCGAAAAATTCAAAATTTTCCGTGGAGCTTAAACGAACTATAACTACATCTATAGCTTGCTATAGCAAACATCGTTAGTATAATTAATGAGTTGACGTTGAAATGACGGCCGAAGCCGCTGGCAAAATCTCGTTAGAGTTTGCATCTCGGTCCTATAATCTCTTCCAAAGTCTGAGGATTTCGAATAACATGTCAAATTATCTCCATCTCCATGTGAATCTCCGAAAGGGTGGGTAACGTCTTCTATATTAAATGACAGGTACTATACGTAGCTGACCCGACAGTCGTTGTCTTGTCCAAATAAAAAAAAAATGTGATTGTTTAAAAAAAGATCCATCATCATTCAAGTTCTGAGTTGGGTCTTGAGTTCGTACAAAAATCCTATAGAAATAAGTACTTTTAGTTTTCTCGAAATATTTTATTTTTCTGTCTTGAAAAACCTAATTTTTATTAATTATAATTTTTTATTTACATTTACATTTAAAAAAATCGACAAATCAGTCCAGCTGTTCTTTTTCGTTCGTTTTAACCGAGTTCAACCCGTATGTATGTAATATTGTTATTATTGCACAAATTTCGCATATGTTAGTCTATGTAGGCTTTTTCACAGATGTGTCAAATTTCATAAGTGTATGTTTGTATGAACGTATGTATGTATGTTTGTCCACATTTTTTTTAGAGACTAGATAGTGATTGGATTTTAATCATTCTTTTATTTATTGAATTAGGTACCGTTTAACTTAGGAAACAGTGCAAGTTTTATCAAAATCGGTTTTGTAGTTTTCATGATATGGTCTGTTAAGTAAAAACTGTGGCTAGGTTTTTGTCCGGCAGACGCATACGAACCGTAGTTGACGGTATTCGCTCCGATAGCATGGACATTAATGCTGGTGTCCCGCGAGGCTCCGTGCTGTCTCTTGCGCTTTTTCTACTGCATATCAATGACATGTTGGACATCAACAATATACATTGCTATGCAGATGACAGTACCGGAGACGCTTATTACACGGGTCGTGCAAGCATCCCTCGTTCTGTTGTGGAGAAAAAACTTGGAAAACTTGTGTCTCAAATCGAGACCACTCCGTCCAAGGTCTCTGACTAGGGACGGGAAAACTTGGTCCGATTCAACCCTAGAAAGTCACAAGTCTGCGCGTTGACCGCTAAGAAACCCCCATTTACTGTGGTCCCACAAGTCTAGAACACTCCCCTCTCCATCTCCAAGAGCATTGGGACTCTTGGTGTTGACATCTCCAGCGATGTTCAGTTCCGAGATCATTTGCAAGACAAGGTGAAGTCGGCGTCCAAAAAACTTGGTGTACTCAACAGAGCGAGCAGTACTTCAAGAAAGAAGTTATTTGATTTTTGAAGGGTCGGCAACGCGCGAGTGATA
This sequence comes from Apoda limacodes, assembly GCA_946406115.1. Taxonomy (NCBI): domain Eukaryota; kingdom Metazoa; phylum Arthropoda; class Insecta; order Lepidoptera; family Limacodidae; genus Apoda; species Apoda limacodes. The sequence goes on from OX291545.1 coordinate 11,773,956, forward strand.
CCCCTGCTGTTGCACGCTTAAAAGCATACAATCACGCAGGCGGTAGACTTGTTTGTCACCTTAGTGGTATAAAAAAAAGGGTGATCCTACTCAGTGGCTTGCCTACTTATACCTCCATGTTAGTCCAAGTACCGACTAAAAATTAAAAATAGGTTAAATTTAATAAAAAAAATTTACTACCTTCAAAAACCTACTAAAAAGTTAAAAATAAACCTCAGGCACATGAAACATGAAGCCAAGTGTTGTCCTCGACTTTTCTCGTATCTTTGCTGAAAAGGTGGTGTAATTTTAATAAAAATATAAATGTTTAGATTATTATTTACACATTTAATTATTCTGGACTAAAACATAGACAATTTTGCCGCGATAAAAATATGTTTACTTGTTAACAGATGACATACGAAGGGGTCTTGATATTCAGATTTCACATGAATCCAAATAAAATAACTATACAATTAAAAGGTCAAGGAATTGTTCCTCAAGTGCAAATAATTGGCCCTGACATAAATTTCCCACCAACACTGCCTTGGGCCGAGACATCGGAAATGTTCTTCGGTTTGACAAATCCCTGTCCTTTTCCAATTGAACTCATAATAACCCATAAAGACAAGTAAGTACGTCAAACGGTTTCTTATTCACTTCTAAAATTAAATTAGGTGTTTTAAGTATGCGCAGGTATACGTTGTACAAAGTCAACAACTTAAGTTGTAATTTATGTCTCTCATTATTACACACAGGAGGTGGATAGAGGAAGAGGAAATTTATCAACTACTTTATAAGTATTACAATAAACCAGAAGAAATGTTAATGCCTGTCATCAGGGCGGGCGCAGTACTGCCTTCTGAAATAGTAAACTTCTATAGAAATTTCAAAGAAGGCGTAAAAAGGTACGAATAAGTTGGTGCTTCGATTATATATAGTTCGTATACAATCGAAGAATTTTTAAAGTACCGTACGCTAGCGGTCATTTGTAAGTTCTTTAAATAGAATATCGATTAAGACTAGGTATTTAATTTTAGTGGAAACCTAATCGTTAATAACTATGGTTTTTTATTTACGTTTACACAGTATTCAGCAAGTATTAACCTTATAAGTATTTAAATTAATGGTGATAACCAAATAGCGCATTTATAATAACCCTAGCACATATGTGTTTTATTTTTGATCTCGTAAAAAAGAGAAAGAGACAACTACAACAAGGTTATGAGTATTAAGACGAAATAGCAGATATCGCGAATGATATTTTACCTGGGGATAACCCTGAACTAGACAGAAAAATAAATTATTTGGTAATGCACCAACTTGATCATTTCTAATAACAAGAGCACGTGTCAACCCCTAACGGAAAAATAAATTATTGATGATGCACCAACTTACGCATTTCTAATAACACTAACACGTGTCAACCCCTAACGGCACAATTAATTATGGGTAATGCACCATCTTACGCAATTCTAATATATGTATATCCTACAGGAATGTACCAAATTACAAAAAATCACTTAAGCATTTTTTTTTATTTTATATTTCCTTTATTGGAGAAAACAAACAGTATTCACAGATGATTATTATGAAACCCACAAAATTATCTACAGATTAGTTCCATTACTTTGTTTCTTTATTAAGGACAACAAACAGCATTGAACATAAATGAATGCGGAAGTGAGTTTGCTTATTTGTCCTGACTTTACGTCGAAACGGAGCATCCAATTGAGCTGAAATTTACAGACACAGGCATAGTTGAAGAGATGGAGAAGAACGTGAGCTACTTTTATCCCGAAAAATTCAAAAGTTCCCTCAGAAAAAAAACTATAACCAAATTCTACATGGACGATCATAGTTACAGCTATATCCTGCTCTAGCTAACTTTTTTACTGCAATCAAGAAGTTGCCGTAAGAATCCCACGCCGTTGACCAAAAAGCACGGCAAATTGGCACCGGCAAATTGGCATGGGCAAAAAGCTAATACTGAAGTTAGTAAATATTTGGCGCAAGCGCTGGTATTTCCTTAAAAAAATGTTATTAAAATAGACAAACAAAAATTAAGATCCATCCTACAATTCAAACCGTTTCATTAGATTTGAGGCCAATTTTACGTTACATTTTACATTTAAGATTTGTAAACTGTTTTTGCCTGTAATATTACTAACTGTTAATAATTTGTTTTTAGATGTTTAGCTGAACAATCGGGAAGAACTAAATCTGCAGCCCTAGTTTCACCAACACATAAGAAGGAGTATGAAACATATTCTACTTCTACTAATCTTATAAGTTTCTAAGTTTGTTTGTAACTCAATCACGCCGCAACGGAGCATCTAATTGAGCTGAAATTTGGCACGGAGATAGTTGAAGAGACGGAGAAGGACATAGGAGAAAATTTAAATTTTCACGAGAATAATTATAATCGAATTCCACTTAAACGAATTATATTTGTCTGCTTGCTATAGCAAACTTCTTTAGTATAATCTAGCAGTCACTGTAGAAATCCCACACCCAAGGGCCTAGCCAGCTTTCCGGCTAGGGGGTGGGGCAGACGTGGTTCAAGAATGTTGTTTTCACATGGCAAAAATATCATAATAGGCATTTACTTTATTATTCATGATGACAAAACTCCAGAGACGTGCAGCAGAAGCAATGTAATCCTATTTTTTAAAATAGCAGCTGGAAAATTATCCCCGTTCTCGCTTCTTAGCCACGTTCATGAGCTGTTTTTGAGGCTCTTCCATCACGAATAGATTACCTTTCTAGAACGACTTCCAACTGCTAGAACAGGCTGGGTTTCGGAGGGTTTGGACACCATAGCGACATTTATGCAGATTATACAGAAGTCTGAGGAGACTTACCTTTGTGGAATAAGAGAAAGTTAACTGGAGATACGTCGCGGTGATGAGATGTCTGTATAATTTGGCAACGATGTCAGTTCAAGTACAAAACAGTCACACAAGACTTCTGAAAATATGATTCTCGAAACTGTTCACAAGCACACTAAAAGCCGACTTTAAGACCTGTAATTGGAAAGGATAAGCTTGAGCCATTGTACGTAGGTAACCGATTCACATGTCATTGGTTACTTATAACACTTCAGCTCTGTCCAGAAATCCAGGAGGCATATGATATTATTCAGTACCTCTCTCATGGTTTGTGAATTCTTAAGGAGTTTATCCGTTGGTCGCCCACGCTTTTGCAGTGTAGGATCACGTTAGAAGGTGTATTCTCGGCCTCCATGCAGCCCCTACATAGGGGGCTGTCGGTAACGCCGATATTGAAACAATTTTTGTTTAGTGGGCAGTGACCTGTTATTATGCCAACTATGTAGCGTAGGTTTTTCCTTCGTTCAGAGCCCATTATTTTAGTGTTCGATCTTCTCTGCTAACTGATCCCCTGATAAAAGGGTAACCCGATTTGCAGTTCACGATGACACTACAGGATCAGTCTACTGTTAATGCAGTTATTGTTAAGAGCTTGTAGCACAGCGGCGCAGGACAAGGCAAACGGAGAGTACATTTCATACCTAAAATTTATCGACAAATCACTGCATGAGTACATGAACACCTTAATGTCTCTTTCCGACGTGTAGGCCTACGGATAAGTTAGATATGATAAAAGTCATGCTAAGTTACCTCGTCACTTCAGGACCTAATTAAAGAATTATAGTTTATCATTGTAAATCTTGTTTATTAAGTTTTTCAATTCAAATCATGTATTTATTAGTGGATTCACTATAATATTATGTTTCGTTTGTGATTTTACAAAGAGTACCTAATAAACGCACGCAATAAAACAGTATTGTAATTAGTTTGTGAAACTAGTTGTAGTTAATTCACTTAACAACTCAAAAGTGTTCTTAGAAACCCATTTGATAAAAAGATTTTGAATTATCAAACATAAAATGTTGAGGGGCTCAACCCAAGTCCTTGGAGACAGTAAATCAACCTTCTTTACTGAAGTAAGGTGAACTTCTAGTTTAGTAATGGTAGGCTAATCTTGCACGTTGCACCTCAGAAATAAATACCAATTTTATAATAGGAATCAAAAGAACATAGCTATAAATTTGTAATTACGAACTTGTGTTAAAATTCCATGGTAACATATTATTTTAATATCTTCAGAAAGCTGAAATCTGCTAAAAACGCACCCAAAAGTTCCACAGCTCGAGAAGTTGTTGCAAAGAAAATGAAAACAGAAGCTGAAATAATTGCAGGTATTGTTATCAGTACCGCCTTTTGGTAAGTTTTGTTTATTGCTGTCTTGTTTTTCGACAATAAACGACTCAAAAATAAAATTTAATACAACCCTAAACCGACATTTGTTACGTACCTAAATATAATACAATTTTAATGGGTAAAATTGTTTTTTCATACAATTACGTAATATATAACTATGATTACACAATAATTCATGAAACAGTAAGTTATATATAGGTTATGTATGTATGTGTATGTGGTATGTATGTGTGTATGTATTAATAACGTCACGGTTTTTATTCCCCGAAGGGGTTGACCAGTGGCTAGACACACACTCACACCACAATGTGGGGGATTTCCTTGTTTTACCAACCACTTTAGTCTTACGTGACAGGTGGTGAGCCCATCTCCGCAACTCTGTCTCTAACACAACAGTGTATCAGGACTTAGGAGTTTTATATATGTCCCATGAGTCGTAAGTACCAGCTTTATAGTGGAAAGCGGTAAAATAATAGACCGGGGACGAAGTAATATACCCTCTTTGTCAATTCTAGACAAACTATAAGAAGTAAGTCAGGATTGGACATGGAGGGCTGTTGCCCATTTAGGTATGTAAGTGTGTAGTCGCCAATGTGTTGTAGGTGTTTGATTTGTTGCCTTGTGTTGTGATGTCAAATTAAAAATGTCTGTGTCTAAATTTAAGGACTTATTTGAATCAAAATAAACACTCCTAGTTAGGCAACTAATCCAGATTCATACATTTTTTTAACACTAGTGAGTTTACAACAAAAGTTAAGACAAACTTTAATTAGTAATATTTTATTATTTAGATGAGATGGCATATTTAAGACAAAATAACGTTGACCCTTTGAAAAAGTGTTGCCAAGTGTTTGAAACGTCACCACAAGAATTTAAAAGCAAAGAGCCGAAAGGAGTTATTATTTTTTTCCACGGCTCTCCATGTGAAGGTATCTATAGCGAAATATTTTATTTTTAAATTAAACAATTGAAGTCTGCTTCTTTTGCTTTCTGTTAAATATTAGGAGGAAGAAGGGGAGTACTTAGGATCTAAGAAACTTATTAGGATCTTTTTTGTTATACATAGAATATTTTTGTCTTGGCTCTGCACTCCAGCGGGTGAACTAAATGATATCGAAAAGCGTATATCGATCGTTAATTTTTTAGCTTACAATTGTAAACCTACAATGTGACAGATTTAATTTTTAGGGTTCCGTACCTCAAAAGGGAAAAGAAACCTTTATAGGATCACTTTTTTGTCTGTCTGTCTGTTTGTCTGTCAAGACCCTTTTTCTCAGGAACGGGTGAAGGTATTAAGTTGAAATTAATATCAAATACTAAGGTCTACGGTCCCTTGAAGTTGTAAAAAAGACAAGCAAGACAATAAAAAAATACGGCCGAAATACGGGCATTTTTATCGCAACATTGGACATTCACAAATAAATCCAAAACTTATAGGGTACTTCCTTTGTCCTAGGATTATGAAATTTACCAACGAAGCAAGATATCACATATCATATCACAAATAAGTTTAGGAAAAAATCCAAAATTCATTAATTTGATGTTATAATATTATATTATAATAACACGTTCAAAAAAGTTTGTCTGACAAGACCCTCTTACTCAAGAACGCGCGGAGATATCAAGTTGAAATTTATATTAAATACCGAAGTAAGTCAATGCAATAAAAAAATATGCCTAAAATACGGATATTTTTGTCGCATATTGTAACACAATCATAAATATATCAAAACCTATGGGGTACTTCCCGTTGACCGTTGAATAAATTGGTCAAAAAGCAATGCCATGTAGCACACATAAGGATTTTTTTTAAAACCGTAAATTTCTTGTTACATAACAAAAAATATTTCTTTTACGATTATAAAATTATTTGCAGTTGGTGAACTAACTGCGACCTATGTCAATATGGGATAAGAGTTGTCCGAGGGCAAAGTAAAGTTTGTCCCTCAATAAAGTTTACTTTTACCTTTTACGGAACCCTCGGTGCGCAAGTCTGACTCGCACTCCTCCTTTCCTCCTTTTTCCATTCAGCCATCCAGTTATCAGCCGACATTGTTTATATGTTTTTAATAATAATGTAACGTAGTTATAATGACAGATTTAATCTTAATGCAATCAATAACTTTCTAGAAATGCAATGTCAAGAAATGGCATATTCAGTTGGAAGAAAACTTCAAATTCCAACGGTTGATATAGACAAATGTATAGTCGAAGCGCTTTGTGTAAGTGATTCACCCGGAAAGATAATACTTATGAGTGCCATCAATGAGACTTACCAAGAGATACGCGCTTCGAATACAATGGAGAAAATTGATGGTGATGTAGAGAACGTTATCCCTGAATTTGAAGGTTAGCCTCCAAAAATTGTTAACAAATTGTTATTTTTCCTTTATTAAAAGACGAAAGTCTTTTGAGCAGACAGTTCTGAGAAACAGCATACTAGATAGCGCAGTGTTGTACACACCCTTTCTAAGTAGACCGTTAGCTGATATGATTACGATTAACGTTGTCAGCTAATTAATTCATTGCCACAGCCAAAAAATAAGTACCTAAGTTATAATCATCTCTGAATCATGTGATTTTTACTGAATTTAATACGAGCCTGGCTGGTCTAGATTATTTTAATTGTATTTTTTAAATTATTTTTAATGACAATTTACCGTCCTTAATTAAAAATATAATACAATTCAAATATTCTTTATTGCAAACCGTAGACGTAGAAGATAAACACACTTACAATATTTATGTACAATGTAGTTTCAAGATGATTACTTTATACATAAGACATAATCCATATATCTGTGCTCCACTTATACATTAATACTTTTTATCAGCGGTACATATTAATTATATGAGAAGTGTAGATTACCTATTCTTCTCGTAACTAAAATTAGAGGAAAGCGCAAAACGAACTTGGTGATGCGCATAGTGAGGAAGGCCTATATAGGTACTCCTTAAATGATAATGTCAGGATGTGAAGTAAACAAATCTACCATCGAATTTAGGTTAAATTATATATTAGTAAAAAAGTAAAAATTATATCGTAATTGTATATTTATTTATTTAAGAGAATATCGAGACAGAAATAGAAGACGAATTGGAAGTAATTTGGAAGAAAATTGAGTTTTTAATCAATAAGAGAACTGCTTCTAGTGCAAAGAGTAAAGCTGTTGAAAAAAAAAAGAAAATGAATACAACAATGACTCCAAATGCTGCTTTTGACGCTGTTGGGTCACCAACAATATTCAATTTGGTAAGGATTTGTGGCTTTATTTGTAACTATACTATGCCAGCGGCTCCACCCGCCCAGAATTCGGTTATCGGCGTGGAACTCCTTAATTATCTATTGTTCTTTAAACTCTGTTATAGTTATTCGAGCAGGAACTTTTGAATTTTTCGAGGTAAAAAGTAGCCTATAAGCAATTCCAGGACCTAACCTTTATGTATGCCAAATTTCATCCCGATGCTTCCAGTGTTTAAATAGTCTGGTCAACATGTACCTTTTTGGGTGAAATTTTTGTATAGTCTCCGAAAATTACGATCAAGGTGTCATTCGATTCGGAATATTATGTAGAAAGTTTAAGAAAAAGTTCCAAAAGGGGCCGATGAAAATTGCAAAAGTTATAAACAATTTAAAAAAAAAAAAAAGTAGGGGTTTGGTTTTTTTTTAATATCTCAAAAACTATCAAAGATATTCGAAATTTGAAAAAAGATCTGAAAAGAGGAGGAAATTTCCTAAAAAAAAGTCCTGCCTCCCGGAACTGTATCTTTAATATTTATAATTTTTACGGAGCCCTGAAAATAGCGCTAAAAGCGGGTAGTCTGGCTTCCGCTCGCGATTTGTCATTCGGACACGGTAACAATAAAAATCATTTTAAAATATTAAAAATTAATATTAAGGAATAAAAAAATTTAAGTACTATTGGGATATATAAATGAACAATAATTCGTAGGCGAAAAATTTTTATCCCCATTTTTCCATTAGTTATGCATTAGAGAATTAACTACTTTTTCTGAATAGAATGTTAACAGAAAAAACCTGATTATTATTAAACTACAACCCTAGGATTTTTTTCACTTCGTGGAGTTATTCTTAAAAGGCATTAAAATAGATCCCCGTTGGCAAAATTTAAAAATGTTAATTTTCCACTTTTTTATTAACAATCGAAAACATCAAAAAATTAAAAACTGCATAAAAGTTATTAAAAAAATTTTGTTTTTCAAATATTTCAAATTTTATGATTTCTTACGGTTAAAAGTTACATGAAATTTTTTTTTTTTAATTTTTTACCGCGATTGTTTAAATAATTGTTATAAACAAATGCATTGTTTATAAGATAATCAACAATATTTTTTTCCTAATCTACTTGTCGATATAAATTATGATTTTTAAAAAAAAAATTATTCCTTAAAAAAAATTATTTATTGCTATAAAATGCATTTCTTAATTAACAATCGTTTTTTACCACTAAATATAAATATTAAGGAACCATTTTTTCTCTAAAAATCATAAATTCTATTGTTTTTAAATATTCTGGAAAAAAAAATTTTTTTTTTCATTTTTTATTTGTTTATTTAATAAACAATTTGTTATAAACAAATGGATTTTCTTACTTTATTTTTTTTTTAATTCGTAATTTAATTATAAAATCAGCTATGTATTATTTTTTATGAAAAGATTTTTTTATCTATTTTTTATATAACTTTTAATATTTTTAAGTCCTAAAATTTGCATAGCTGTTTTTATAATTAAATTACGAATTAAAAAAAAATAAAGTAAGAAAATCCATTTGTTTTTAACAAATTGTTTATTAAATAAACAAATAAAAAATGAAAAAAAAAAATTTTTTTTCCAGAATATTTAAAAACAATAGAATTTATGATTTTTAGAGAAAAAATGGTTCCTTAATATTTATATTTAGTGGTAAAAAACGATTGTTAATTAAGAAATGCATTTTATAGCAATAAATAATTTTTTTTAAGGAATAATTTTTTTCTTAAAAATCATAATTTATATCGACAAGTAGATTAGGAAAAAAATATTGTTGATTATCTTATAAACAATGCATTTGTTTATAACAATTATTTAAACAATCGCGGTAAAAAATTAAAAAAAAATATTTTTATGTAACTTTTAACCGTAAGAAATCATAAAATTTGAAATATTTGAAAAACAAAATTTTTTTAATAACTTTTATGCAGTTTTTAATTTTTTGATGTTTTCGATTGTTAATAAAAAAGTGGAAAATTAACATTTTTAAATTTTTCCAACGGGGATCTATTTTAATGCCTTTTAAGAATAACTCCACGAAGTGAAAAAAATCCTAGGGTTGTAGTTTAATAATAATCAGGTTTTTTCTGTTAACATTCTATTCAGAAAAAGTAGTTAATTCACTAATGCATAACTAATGGAAAAATGGGGATAAAAATTTTTCGCCTACGGGTTATTGTTCATTTATATATCCCAATAGTACTTAAATTTTTTTATTCCTTAATATTAATTTTTAATATTTTAAAATGATTTTTATTGTTACCGTGTCCGAATGACAAATCGCGAGCGGAAGCCAGACTACCCGCTTTTAGCGCTATTTTCAGGGCTCCGTAAAAATTATAAATATTAAAGATACAGTTCCGGGAGGCTGGACTTTTTTTTAGGAAATTTCCTCCTCTTTTCAGATCTTTTTTCAAATTTTGAATATCTTTGATAGTTTTTGAGATATTCAAAGAAAACCAAACCCCTACTTTTTTTTTTTTAAATTGTTTATAACTTTTGCAATTTTCATCGGCCCCTTTTGGAACTTTTTCTTAAACTTTCTACATAATATTCCGAATCGAATGACACCTTGATCGTAATTTTCGGAGACTATACAAAAATTTCACCCAAAAAGGTACATGTTGACCAGACTAAAAGCGTGATTGAGTAACAAACATCCATCCAGACATACAAACTTTCACATTTATAATATTAGTAGGATTTATGGATTCTGTGACATAATACTGCAATTTTATTTGTTTTTTGCAGGATCTTATACAAGAATTGCTTTTCGACTATTTAAATTTACCAAAATTTCGTCATGGGTTTATAGTATATACTTTAACGAGCCGACTGATAAAGATTCCGTCTCTAGTGTTAACTACGTTGCTAAAAATTAAATCAGAAGTAAGGAACATCCATTTAGTGCTATGTCAGTCAGATTTCTCTAAATGGGCACAAGGCTACGACGCAGCTCAACGAGAACGAGAACTAAATTTAATTGAAACGTTAGTGACACTTTTCTTTCTGTTGCATAGTTAGGAAAAATGTGTTTTGTCTTAAAATACTTAGGTATAATTTTTTTTAGACTTCAAGAAAAGGAATATACTGAATCTGAAATAGAAGATATTGTTGAATCGTTTGAAAACATGGATTGCGAAGAATATGAATATGCATGTGAGACAATGAAATCTATATACATTAAGCACGGTTTAGAAGAACGTAGAAGAAAATATCACGAAAAAATTGGGTAACAAAAAAATATTATGTAACTATAAAACTTAACCATACAACAACCATATATAAGACCATACCACGGTTCACGCGGACCACAGATTATTTTATTTTATTAGTAGGAAGAACATATCTTCGATATTTTCCTTTCGGCCGCTTTTGAAACCAAATTTCGAAACCGTTTTCCAAAAAAGAAAAATATTTCTTTTACCGAAACCCTGTTTCCAAGTAAGAACATTACTACTTTCTTCGATACAAGTTACAAATTGAATCAAAAATATCCTTTTTCGAAACTATTTCCTAAAACTTTTTTATAAATAATTTAAATAAAAAATAAAAAAAAACTTAATAAATTTAAATTTTTATCTAACTTAAACTGATATAAAAAATCAAACTTTTAGTCGTAAATTGAGACGGCGCAATAATTTCAAGACATTGTCCAACTGTAATATTCTTCTATGGTAGAATTGATTTCTTCGTCAATCTCCATGTAATTTTTTGCTCTTGGAGAATTTGTCATTTATATAGGAGTATATCATTTAAATATTTTTTTGAAATAATTTTTCAACTATGAGTTTTTTTTATATATTGAGGATTTTTGACTTTCGGAAATAGTTTCGAAACAGGATATTTTTATTGATAACTGGTTTCGAATGTTAGGTAATGTTCTTATCTGCAAACCGTGTTTCGGTATAAGATTTTTTTTCTTTTTTGGAAACTGGTTTCGATAGTGGCCAAAAGGGATATTTTTTACTATAGCAAACACTCCACGCATGTTTTAAGTAATTTCATATAAAATTATTATATTTATTTTAGATACATTCCCCCCATCATCACAAAAGATAAAAGATGTAAGTATAATGGTAACTAATAACGTTGTTTCCTGATTTAATTTTCAAACAAGTAGATAACAAATTAAGAAAATTAATTGGCGATTTTAATTTTCAACAGATATAAGTAGAATATTACCAAGTGATACGTCCGAATCTAAAGGTAAAAAAACATCAAAGAAAGAAGATCATAAAGGTATTTTTTTATTAAATCACACTTGCCCTGATATTATCACTTCATAATTACATTGATGTATTGATTCATATTTCAGTAAAGCAAACAAGTGAATATATGATGATGAGTGCTAAATACAATGAGTACAGTAAAATAACATACGACAGCCTTATAAATATTGCAAATAACTGGGTAATGGAGGAGGGTGAAATGGGAATCCCTATAATAGGGCTAAACGGACGACCCTTGAGTGCAATGCAGAAAAAAATGAGGAAAAAATCTGAATCTCAATTACATGTATGTACAGTAGCTAATTATTAGACACTTAATTTCTCATATTCACATTGAATCTATCGCTCCGCTCAGTATTCTACTCGCTCAGTTTATGGGTGCAACTGTATAGTGATAAAACCATTTTACCAATTTCAGATTGACAATGAATACGATTTGGAAAGAGGTTTCCCGCTAACCTTAATTATGTGTTCGTGTCTTCAATACAAGGAAGCATTGGTGCGTATGTTCTCAAGTTCGCCAACTATAAAACAAGCTTTAAAGGAAGACGAAGAACTGGATGTTTTAAAGTGTCCAGTTATGAGAAAAGACTACACTGTATTGATGCCAAAAACTTTGCCAGTTTGTCAGACAGAAGCATCACTAAGATGGTGTTACTTGGATGAGAAACCGGTATTTTGATATTTTTTGATTTACAACATTATGATAAATATATTCAAAACACTTTAAGACAGCATTTATAATTATTATTTTGTTTCTTTACAGATAAAAAAATGTGCATGCAACCAATTAACTGACTTCAATTTACTAGATGATACCAACCAAGATAATATTCTTAATATACTTTCTAAATGGCATTGTATATGTGGCAAAAAGGTAAAGAACCCGGCCGGCAGAATTTTCATACAATTTTTATAACGATGATCTATTGCTTCCAACTACCTGACACCAATGATACCCATGTAATGTATGTGTTTCCAGCGAATACCATAATTTACGGGAGCTAATTATCTTCAGGCGGAATTTGTCAATAATTGTATATCCAATAAGTTTGAATTTTCAATTTTCAATTTAGTACCACCAATTACGACCATTTAGTTCAACCTCGATCAAAAAGTGTTTATCTGGTTGTTTTGATTTGTCAAATGGGAAATGCAAGTTTGTAAATTCTCACAACCCATAATATGCACCCAGTTGTTCGGCCAAAATATATTTAACAAAAATCTCTTAAAAAAAAAAAATGCACTAAAAAGGTCAAAATAATTATTAAATGGTGTCATGCAAGTGAAGTGTTTAATAAGCTGTTAGGTACATATACACTAAAACCGACTTCAAAAAAGGAGGAGGTTCTCAATTCGTCGAAATATTTTTTTAGTGCATCTTTTTGAAGCTGGTTTTTTTTTTTTTTGTTAAATAGTTATTATTTTTTACTTTTGAGTGACGTTTGGTTTTTTATTTCGTACACTAAAAATATATATACTCGTAACAAAATTTTATACAATCATCAACATGAAACAAGTTCCAAATCCAAATTAACATTTTTTTTTCCGAAAAATTAAGTTTTAAATTCATTACATTAATATGCAACCATCTGGGACGTATACCCTTTTAAATAAAAAAAAAGAATTTCTCAAATCGGTTCGAATAATCGGCGAACAGAAAAAGATTCCGACAAATTAAGAACCTCCTCCTTTTTTGAAGTCGGTTAAAAAGAAAAATCACAACCGACTTCAAAAATAGGCACTAAAATGGAAAAAAATAAATATTTCAACAAATCTGATTTATTAATTAATTACGGTTGAAGGTGTCTATCTCTATAATAGTTTATACATTATAATCCACGTCACTTGTGCGACACCGACTTCATACTATACTAATTTAGATCAGATTTTTTGAAATAGTTATTTTTACCTTTTTGTTACATCTTTTTGAAGTCGGTTGTTGTTTTTGTTTTTTGGGATTTTACTTTTAAGTGACCTATTGGCCCTACTACTAACTTTTTTCTCGTACACTAAAAAAAATACCATTTGGCTTTAAGTGTGCCTTATTTTGATATATTTCAGGTCTTACACGCGAACAAACATTTACCTTTTTTGGTACTTGACGTTTCGGCCAGGTTGCACTGGCCGTGGTCACGAGAAAACTATTAGTGATGATGTGAGCTGGCGTGCAGATATCTGTCTGTGTGTGTCGGTTTTCTAAATACTGAGTGTGACAAGGTACCGTCTGGTCACACCATTATACGTACATCCAGAAATGTTAATGATCTGCCTTCATCTAAATCAACTGTGAACTTTGTTTTCTGGATGGAGTTTAGAAAATTCACATCAAGTTTCACATCTAGTTTACCTTCTTTAAGTAAAGCCCGACTGTTGATAGTTCCGATTTCAAGACAGTGTCTTTAAAATGTTCCATCCAAATATTAGCTACAACTGGTGGTAGCAACGCCATCAATTTGTCCTTGGTATAAAAAATAATTTTGGTCCAGACAATGTTGAAGCAGAGTTATATAGTCATGTGGTAAATCATTTTCTTCCAGCCTGTACCATAATTTCATCAGGTTCCAACTGTATTTTCTTAAGTGTCTCGACTAAATGGCAAATCTTTCACAAACGACGGAGTTTTATACTAACGGCTGTAGTACTGTGGCAACGTGTTTTGCGTGTAAGACCCAAAATATAAAAAAAAATTGTTTAAAGCGCGATAGTTTAAAAAGTATTAATTAAGTGTGCTTTTAAAAATTTGAAGAGTTCCCTCGATTTCTCCTGGATCACATCATTATATCCTGACCTGATGACCATAGGACCACCTTGTAAACAAAAAAGTTTTTTTCGGAACGGTCAAGGCATCTTCGAGTAATCGGGAAACATACATTAAAACTCTAGAATCGAGAACCTCCTTCTTTTTTTTTTTGATTCGGTTAGAAAGGATGCATAAGCCGTAACAAAACTACGACATAACGCTTAAAAAGTTAATGCTTAAGAAGAAATAAGAAACAAATTTATACAAATAGCTATCAAAGAATGTGTCCACGCAGGTCATGTCTTAAAATTATATCTATAATTTTTAGAACAACTTCAACTTCAACAACTTCCATCCTTTTAATGATCCAAGTACGTTCGTCGATTCTTTTAAGGCCAGTTTAAAATTAAAAGTCCATCCGCTCGCTTCGTCCGCTGCATTAATTGTTATTAGTTAGTTTATAAAAAAAATTAATACTGCAAATGTACAAAAGTATATTTTTTCATTTTAGGTAGCTTCATCTCATACGTCAATGAGTAAAATTCAGTCTGATTCGCTTGAAAGAAAATCGACAACAGACACTGTATCTAGTACCTCTTCTCCACTGCCGATATATAATGTGAAATCAGTGCCCGGTAACGTTTAAATTAATCAGTAAGATTTCTAAGCATTGTCATTATTGTTAAATCATAACATTATTAAAATATTTTAGTTCACGGAGATCGTCTGATATTGGAGCCTGGAGATCTTGTACGGTGTAAATATACTTTTAGTCCAAGAGACGAAGGTAATTTCAGGGTGAGGCGTTTTGTTGAAGTAAGCGGTTGGCCGGAATCCAGAGTGAACATTAATGTATCTGGGATTTGTGACTTGCCAAGGTTAGTATAAAGAACCATTCAACACATATACCTTATTTATTTATAACTTTTATCGGCTTTGTTACTTACTAGAATATTTCATATTATTCTTACCAAAAGTTTTTACAGTGACTTTTACATCAAGTCTTAACATTTATTGTAGATAATGAAGATACATTTTTTTATATTAGTTAGACACGTTACACAAAGTGGGGAATTCCACTTTTAATTTGTTCCTATTAGACTGATTCTAGAAAATCGCCTGAAGTAGGCATGGAAAAGCAAATGATTCCACAAAATTTTAGTCGATACAAATAATAATTACTGTAAAAATCGCTGAAGACTCGTGGTAGTATCTTTAACCTTTTTCTAGGAAGGAAGGAAGTCTAGGAATTTTATCCTAAATATTTTGTATCATTTCAGGATAGACAGTCGACCTAAAAAGATGTTTGAAAACTTTACTAGAAGAACAATCGAGGGTCATGTTTACAAAATAACATATTTAGATGACTTGAATTTCTTCCAATTCGGACCTATTTTTGTTGGTCGAAATAGGTGTGTATGTATACGAAGTTATAAGACAAAGAACTGGAGTTCAGTTATACTTGTTTATGGGTAGAAATTCTAAGCACATATTGAGGATATAGTAATTGTATTTTGTTGGACAACAACCGTTCTGATGTTGACGTATAGCGTCAGTCCTAAGTCATCTGTCTGAGACATTCCTAGATATCTAGCACTGACCAATGGGCTGTTCGCAGTGGTGTACCTACATAAATTGTTAGATCCAACAGCGTAGTTTTTTTTAAATTTGTCAAACTGCCATTCAATAAATATCCTATAAATTGTTCGTCATATTCAATATCTTGATTATGCTAGGCACATATTTTACCTTCTAAGTGTTGATTTGAAGTTTGAAGTTCTTAGGCATAGTGATTTTAGTCAAAGTTATCGTTTATGGGGTATTGCAATTTTTCCATACCTTTTTACTATGTTAAAATAAGGCAGTGAAAAATTTATTTAGAATTTCGCATAATCCTTAATAGATAAAACCCTACTAGCATAAAACCCACTCATTGTTGATCTATCAACACAAATAATACTTGTCTTGTACATAACAATACAACATTCCTTTCTTTTTGCAGAGTATACGAAGAAGACTATAAAATAGACTTAAAAAATTCGTCTTTGCTAACAACTAATATTGACATAGGATTTCAAGAAGATACTGTTGTTTTTGAGATAGATCAAAGTTTTATAACTCTAGAGGTATTTTGTTGTTATACGCTGATTAAACAACTTTTAAAAATATTATAAAAGTTATGCGTATTGTGGTGACGATTGACGTTGAATATGTTAATAATCATAATATACATTATTGCATACAAAAAACAAATGATTCCTTAAATAATAAACATATCATAGAAAATTACAAGAAGCGATCTTATTTCTGAAAACTAATCTCTTCCAGACAACCATAGGACATTTAAAAAAACTAAAAGTATTTGTGCCTAACATAGTTATTTATGGATTTACAAAATAATAAATATACTATTAAATTTGAAATACAATAATTAGACAATAATTAGTATAAATACTAAAACACAATAATATTTTTTTGTTTATTAAGTATAATTTCTCAAATACTAAATTGGTGATTGTAGCCTGGTGATAGAGGGAAGTTAACAGTCACGGCGGCTCCAGCGGATGTGGGCGAACAAAGTTCCTTGTTGTTATTATCTATTAAAGACAATCCTGAAGTAGTTGCTGTTAACATAGTGTGCGAAGGAGTTGTGCCTAAAGTTGATATACTACCGATAAATAAAACAATTGGTGAGATTTATAGTATTCGTAATAATTAATTTAATGAGTAAAGTATTGTAAGGATTTCGCGTGAAAACGTTCGGTCCGGCGTGATTCCATACAAAATGGAGGAACTTTTATAGTTTCACTTATCTAGGTTAATTAAAATTTACACAGCCGGAAAAGGACTTTTGAAAACTATTCAGTGAATTACATCACCCAAAATAATTATTTAAACAAGAATTTCAATTGTTAATAAATCAATTATTGATAAAACTCATAATTTTAAATAAATATTGATTTAGTCATAATCATGTTGTTATAAACCTTACGCTAATGATGATTGGTTAAACCTAAATTACACCAAACATTCAAAAAAGCCAACACAGAAAATAAATCACTGGGTCTTATGTTTCAGCATACGGAAAACATTTACTTTATCGTCGAGAAAATGAAAGATTTATTGTAAAGAATGACTCCATTCTACCAGTGATGTGGAAGATACGTAATGCCCCAGAATTTGTAGCAGATTTTATAATTGCTCAAACATCTGGCGTAGTTCCTTCTCTTGACAATCAAGTTGTACCAATCACGTACATTGCTTGTAATGTTGGTGTTATTTCAAATAAATCATTAATTATTGACGTAAGTATACAAGAGTTTACGGAACTACCTACTAGAGTTTCGTTATTTCGAAACTGCGGTTTTTATTTACCCAAACCATTTAACTATTTAATCATTCCTTTTCATAGATATACGACTGTCAATGTCGCGGGGACCCGATGTTAACAATAACTTTACTTCTATCAGCCGAATGCTACGACGTACTGGTGGAGTGCGCCTTCGAGGATCCGCTTGAGAATGCCCTCAATTATGGCAATGTCAAAGTCAACTCGACCGTCACTAAGGACATGTTTATGTTGAATCGGGGAAAATACAATGTATATTACAAGTATGTTTGTTGAGTTACAGCCAAGAGAAGAATATAATATTACCTAATAATGTTTTAGGTTACCGTATATCAAAAGATAAAACAGCCTTGGAAGTAATAACATTAATAACTCTTAAAATCGCTATTATGTCAATCCTGTCCAAGTCATTTTTCTGTCATAAAGATAAACTTTGTCTTAATAAAGTATTATATTAACTTGTATTGTGATGTGTAACGCATACATTTTCCGATTTTTTTTTCAAACGTTTCGTAACATTTGTCATTCAATAGTAAAAGCGGAAATACGATTGAAAACATAACTATTGGGTAAACACCATAATAGAGTAATATGATGTTTATCAAAAGAAAAACTAAATTTATGACACAAAATATTACTAAGTATATAGGACATCTAATGAGTTTAACGTTGATTCGATATAGCCTACATTTGAAAACTGGCTATAAATTATGAATTTATTGGCCATTAAGTCTAATAGTTAAAGTCAACCTTTTTAGTCCATATATTTAATATTAATGAGAGATGTATTTAATACTATTAATGAAAACCCGAAAAAAATCCGTTTAAAGAAACATAGACAGACAGACACAGCCGCGACGAAACTTTATTTTAACAATGTATAGTGTCTATTATTTCTTAGCAATTCAAAGAGAAATGTTGAAAACAAACGTACAAAACACTTATTGCGCAGGTAAGTAGACACGCACTTGAGCACTTATTATTTGAATAGGTAAAACATAAAGAAAGGTTCAATAAGTATTAAAAAGCATTTAAATTTCCAGATTAAAGAAAGTTAAAGACTTTCCTGAGCCATCTTTGTTACGTTCCTTTGAAGCAATAGACGAGTGCGGTGTCGTCCCGTTTAATATGAAGAGTGTTGTTGTTGAATTCGAGTGCACACCAACTACATCAATGAATCTAGTAAATGTGCCCGCATACACATGCACTTTATTAGACGGCAGCAAAGACCAGGTTGTGGTAGCTAAATTTCCTGTCTGCGTCACAATCGCATCCTTCTATAACACGTAAGACTTATCATTACGAATGTCATAGTATAAGAAATAACTCGCAGACCCTTGTCTGTAGTGTAGGTGACACTACAAGGTCTACCGGGTCACGCTGATACTCATCAAAAGGCTAGTAGTAGTCTAGGCATGTTGCCAGTATGATTAGTGGCGTTAGTTTAATACGCAAATAGTTGACTCGGTATACCGAAAGCATTTGTTTTTATCTCTGGTTTTATTAGGAATAGTTGTTTTAAACAAGAGGCATTTAGGTTAGCGGCATTTAATCACAGTACATGAATGTTTTGTTTATTCTAATGCGTAAATTATATGGTTAACTCAAATAAAGTTTTTTTTCTTCAGGTTTACACTGTTTCCTTTGGGTCAGCTGAATTTCCATGTTATACCCGTGGGTAGCTCAGTGGCGAGAGAAGTCATATTAAACAACACAAGTAAATGTCCTGTCACTTATGAAATTATATTGCCAAAGGAATATCAACCAGACCCCGCTACTCCAACTACAGCCAAATTAAAGGATAATAGGTTACCTTTGATGATATAATACAATAAGATGATGAATGATATTATAATAATAACAACAGATAAAAGTATAAAACTTGCATATTAATATAAATGATATAATAGATAAATTACAATAATACTATAAAAGCCTACCCCCTACATGAAAAGTCGTGGTAAAAAAAACTTAACTACCTCGTTTCGTAGAAATTTAAAACTATCGTAAGCCTTCAAGATGATAATATATCATCATATAAGTTTCAAAATCAAAAACAAAGATAGCACATACTTTAAATTACTTTTAAAAATGACTGGACTGACTTTTGGACCTAAGCAACAGAAAAACCTAAACTATTTACTAAGTATGACCCGACAACCTTTAAACCGGCCTTACACATTACCTAACCTTTCTACAATTTCACTTTTACTTTCAGGATCAAAAATCCTCCTTTAAAGTGTGGAAATTTTAATATAATGAATGAAAATAACCTTCTCGCGCCTGGGACTAGTCGAACAATTCAAATATTTTTTTTTGCGGCAGCTCCTCAAAAATTTGAAGAAACTATCAAATTTGTCATTAGCGACACATGCCCGGCAGAGGCCCAAGGAGTACCGTTGAAATTAATCGGAACGGGAGCAATGCCAACATTAGATTTTTGGAATATAGAAACAACGTTCAGGGAACACCTCATTGTTAAAAATTTGACAGAATACGAAAACCGTGAGGTATTTATATGATGGGTTATAAAAAGATATAATTGTTTTCTCAGAATTGTACATGAAAAATTATTCTTTATTGCAGTCTTCGCCGCATTGTGTATTTGCAGAAGACTCTGTGACATTGCATTTTTTTTCCGTGACAGTGAACACAAACTACACGGGTTATCTAGATCTTTACAACAATGGATTAGTGGCTTGTGCGCTTATAATGAAATTACATTATCAAACCAACACTAATGAAGATATTTTTTCTCTAGACAAATATGGAACACACATTGAACCTTTAATGCATAAAAATGTAGGAATCATATTTAGCCCCAAGGCGCTACAGGTAGTGACGATACTACTAACTAAATACATTTTTAATACATCAGAGATGAATCTATTCATTTTCTAAAAACTTTGTTTCAGGAATATCGAGCCGTTTTTGAAATAAAATTGAAGCAGCTCGATAATCAAGAAAAGTGCTTCAAAATTTGTTTGATAGGAGAAGGAGTCATACCAAGGATTAAAATGATTTCACCAAAAATAACAGAACACAAAATTGCATTTCTTAGATTACCGGTTACTTGTCTAGGCTCTACAAGTTTTAAAGATATTCGTTTTAAAAACATAACTTCTGTAAAAAGTGTTGTAGAATTAAATTTAGCACATATATCGCAAGATAACAGACCCGTATTTTGGATAACTGCTGCAGCAGATACTGAAAACATGGTTATATTCGAAAAGAGCGGTAAATTGATAGTTGCGTTATTTAAAAAAAATAATTATAAATTAAATAGAATAGGGTATACCTACCTTATACTAAATTGTTGCAGATTTGGAAGAAACCATTGGCCACTCAAAATTGATCTTGAAACCAAATGAAATAGCAACTCTCAATATTAATTACAATCCGATAGCAAAAGGAATTAGTCGCTGCGATATTAAAATATCAATCATAAAAAATCCTTATGAAGTTTTTGTGGTGTGTAATATAAAAAATAATTTCGTTTTGTATTTGGGTAATGTTAAGTAATTGCTGTACGGCAGCGGCACAGATGATTAAACCAGACAAATACTCCCTACAAAACCTTTCATACCGCAGCTTTGATAGTATGGCCACAGATTATATATAAGTTACTACGTAAGTATAGACTATGTAGCCGCCGCTTAGGCAACAGGACTGTTATATTTCTATGTTTTTGTCATTTTGTTGATTACAGATTAAAAATATACCACCATTTACTCAGTGTAGGTAAGATTTTTTTCAATGAGTTGTCACTCCAAACTGTTTTCAACCATATAGATTGTATTTATTTTCGTACTCGCCTTTTAAAACCCTTTAATTTGATACCCCACTCGTGGGTCTTAAAAAAATCTTTATCCCGCACATTAAAGCGCATGAAAACGCCATTTTGACTTTTTAAGCATTATATGTACTCGGTGACACTCGCGCCATCACGACGAATGTAATCCTACTAATATTATAAATGTGAAAGCATATCTAGATGGGTTTTTGTTCCTCAATCATGCTTCAACCACTGGAAAATTCAAAAGTTTATAACAGAGTCGATCGAACTATAGCAACACCTATAGCTTGCTTTAGCAAACTTCATTGATATAATTAAGGAGTTCCACACCGAAAACCCAATTTAGGGCGGGCGGGGCCGCTGGCAAAGTCTAGTGACGTATAATTTATAAAATTCGGTTGAGCCATGTAGTAGTTACGAGCAGACATAGAAACAAAATTTATATAGACAGTAGAACATACATTCTAACACATTACGCTCCTTTTGGGCTTCGCCGCAATCTAGTAAAAAACGACGCGTCCTGCCGCTAGTGCGATAGGTATCGTGAAGCAACGCGCAGCGCTGGTCTAGTGCGGTCGAACCTTTATCATACTACAACAAGAAATGTAAAGAAACTGCATACTTGAGAAAATTTTGTTCCTTATTTTAAGGTATCCTGTGAAGGCGAAGCGTTTATGGAAGATGTCATCCTCATTGGCCTTAAAATGCTCTCAGTCGACGCTAATTTAGATTTGGCCAAGCCATCAGAAGGGTAAAATCTGCACTCCTATTCAATCAATCTTAGTATTAGACAGACAGACAGACAGACATTCAAAGTCCACTGCTCCTTCTCTCTTTTATCCAGCCACTTCCAGTTACCATCTTTAGGTCACTGGTCAACCTAGCTGGACTTACGCGACCCTTATTGATCCGTGGTCTGAACTTAAGAACTTACCCTAACGTCCATCGGTTTTGCGAAAGATATGACCTGCCCACTGCCACTTCAGCTTGCTTATTCCGTAAGCCACGTCGGTTACTTTAGTTCTTCGTCGAATTTCCTTATTTCTGATAGATCTGATATCATATCCTTCAAAGAAACACCAAGCCAAGCCGAGCCCTCTCCATAGCTTGCTGAGCGACTTTTAATTAGTAGATCAGACCTATTGTAATGTTTCCACGTTTCCATGCCATAGGTCATGACAGGAAAGACGCAGTGATTGAATAACTTTATCTTCAAACAATGAGGTATGGGCGATGTGAAGACCCGACGCAACTTTCCGAATTCCACCCTGAATTCTTCTGTCAGCTTTCTTAGCGAAACTTTTTTTACCTATTGTGATTGTCTGACCTAGGTAGACGTACCCTCAAACAGCTTCCATTGTGATATTTTCGACGGCCACTGGTAAACGTGTACATTGGACATGACCTTAGTCTTGTCTACGTTCATCTTGAGACCTACTGATCTGAAAGGACAGTTCAGACTGTTCAGCATTTCTTACAAATCCTGCAGAAAATTCAGCCATCACAATGATGTCATCTGCTAATCGTAGGTGAGATGAACTTGCCGTTTATAGAAATGCCACGCCTTTTCTAGTCCAGTGTCTTACAAACATCTACCAGTTACTTAGCTATAGTAGAGAACAGTTTTGGAAATATCACATCTCCCTGTCATACTCCTATTCGATATATTTTTTTAATAATTTACTCATGTTTTTAATTAATACTATTTTTTTTCATCAAACAGAACAACGCCTAATATATCAGAGATTGCTGGTAAAAAAAGAACTAGAAGTGCTCCATCATCTAAAAAGTCCAAAGGGGCGGATCAAAAACTCTCAAAAAAAATGTCAATGTCCTCTTTTAAGCCAGATGAAGATGGAAGCATGGAAACTCCTGTACTTAAATATAAATTAAATTTCGGTAAATTAATTACAATATAAATTAAGTTGTTACAGACAATAAATCGTCATAATAAAGACAATATATCTTATAATCAGCTACTTAGTGAAAGATTTATTTTTTTAGGTAATATCCTGACTAATAAATTACATGTTAGTTTGTTTTTATTGTATGATATCATAATTATTAGTTATTCTTATGATAATAATTCCATATGTCCTGCCATTGGGGCTAAAGCTGCTAATGTACCGACTAAGCCTACCGAAGCCTGGCATAGGCTTTTATCCCAGTCTGACATAGTTTTGTGAAAGATCAAAAAAACCGTTCTTAACTTAATTAAACCCTGTGTATCTATTATTTGTACTGTTAATGTAAGAGGGTGGCCACAGCGATAGCATAGGTAGGATAGGTCGCGACAAAGGGAAGAGCCCTAATTTGCCCTGATAGTGTATAATATATTATGAATACAATTAATAAAAAAAACAGAAAATATAACAATCAAAAGTAGTGACAAATTTTAATCCCAGAAAGGCTTTCAAAGAAAAATATACATCAGGGCCCGCTGCGCAAGGCAGTAGACGCTAAAGCTATATCAACAATATTTTATTTTCAGGTGGTTGTGAATTATGCTCTATGCATAAGAGATGCGTAATTATGGCTAATAATTCGGACAAAGTGTATAAATTCGCTTGGGAAGAAGTAGATTGTATTGTGGTTAAGCCATCGACGGGATACATTTCTCCAGGCGAAGAGAAAGACTTAGAAATAATGTTCTTTTCTATGCAACCGGGAACGATTACAAAGGTATGAATGTTGAAATCTTTTTCTATCCTTTCTTTTTTAAACTAGAGTACGTCCTCTTTAAAACGCCGAAGTGTGAGTAGAACTTGCATGCTAATGATTCTCTTCTATTCAAATTATTAAACGAAAAAAGATATAAGCAGTGCTGGATTTATAATTTTTATACGTATATACTTTATTTGTGCCGCCCCTTTCTCGTTACTACTGGGCTAAAAATTATCGTCGATGGCACAAGTAGTACCGTTGGTTAAAAACAATTTTGAGAAGGGAGCCGATAGAAGCCTTTGAGAATCCATGTGGGTTGGGCAGTATTTGGGAAGCTTCGTCATGTCTTTACGTCGTGCATACCGCAAATCTTAAGGACTAAAGTTTTTAATCAATGCGTCCTACCCGTGATGACATACTGTGCCGAAACGTGGACACTGCTGTGGGACTAGTCCATTGGCTCTAAGTTGCTCAGCACGCTAAGGAAAGATCTCGTTAGAGCGCATAGGGTCACCGACATAGCCGTTAAGATTCGCAGACTGCAATGGCAATATGCATGCCACATTAGTCATAGAACCGACGAATGCTTGTGTAGATGTGTTCTAGAGAGACCGCGTCTAGGCAACGTAGTGTGGGATGTTCCCAAGCCAGATTGCGCAATACCTACGCAAAGTTGCTGGGAGCCATTAGATGCGAAAGGTTCAGGACCTTGCCATGTGGCTAACGACATTTCTTTCATTATATTTGTTACAGACAACGATATCTTTGCGGAAAACAGAGTTTAATGATTTTTACATAAATAGTAACTACGTATTGGTCCCATTTAAATTTGAGATCAATAAATCGTTGATTAAAGTATATTATTTTTACAGGAACCTCTTAATTGTTCATTGACAGCGATAAGTGATGACACCTTTAGTTTAGATATGAAAGACACAACTTGGGACAATCGACAAACTGTGACACTTTTTGAGCATAACAGGTAATTAGGTGTAAGAGTATTAGAATAAACTACTCTAGGGTAACACCACTACGTTTTCAAATATTTAGTTAGGTATTCATTAAAGTTCATTAAGGCTCCACTGTTATCTTTCCCTGAACCCCCCTACCTAGCCATATAATTCTAGTCTACATTGATCATGCTGTAAATCTGGGCTCTTGTAGATACTAGGTAGCAGTCAATGTGGATTTAGTATTATTTTTCTAGTTTGCAATCAATAAATATCAATTTAACAAAGATTACAATTTTTGATGTGAATACCAGCTTAAAAAGTCAAACGGAAATTTTAAACCGTATACATATAATTGGTAAATTGGGTGTATAACACCCAGAGTAAGGGTTTACGCATACGCTAGCATGAATATACAATTTATGTATATTTATGGGCCACTAAAAGTATGTAATGACACAGTATAAATTATTCCTTAACGATTACTCTATGTAATAGTGTATTAACATTAAAAACTTGTGTCTGCACCCTAAACCCCATTTTTGACTGACTAGCTTTTTCTGTATGGAAAAACATTTATTTTCCCAAATAAAGTAAAATATTTCATTTTCAGAGACACGAGCTTGAATGAGAGAGTCGAAAATATAACTGACGGCCAATCGTTTCCTCCCATGGAAAAACCTGCTAATATTATAAACATTATAATCATGTATTCAGCTAATGTCGAATATAGTAAATATACTTCAACGTTGGAAGAAAGAATTGAGTTAAGCGATACTTTTATTTATCAGGTAAATATTTCATTGTTAAGATTCCTTTGACTCTAAGAAGACTCGTATTCTAAACTGGCTGGTATTTATGTTACAGAAAAGAACGTTCGACTTCACAGTTCAAAATATTGGTAATGTCCCATTGAAAATAGTATGGAGTCTCCATATAGACGAAGATTTTCCAGTAACGTTAGACAGAGTTATTCCTAAAGAGGTAGATATTCCTTTACTGCCACATCACTCATAGGTAACGAATGTGATTATAGAAATTCGAATCTCTTTAAAAGGATAAAACTCCCTACAACTAAATTTATTGGCACGTTACTTGATTGCAAGGTTAGGTATCTTATTACTACTTTGTATTATCTTTTGTGTTGCTTATATTATTACTTTTTATATATTATTGTTTCTGGTCGTCCTTTTTAGGGTTCCTTACCCAGAGGGGCACCACGGAGCCCTATTACTAAGCCTATACTGTCTGTCTGTCTGTCCGACCATTAAAAGGCTCTATCATTTAGACCGAAATAGGTAGAGCCTAAATTTTTCACCGAATATTTGTTATAATGGGGGATTATCTAACAAATAATAAAAAGTTAATATTTAAGGGGGTTCTCATACAAGAAACACATTTTCGTTGTTTTTTCTCTATCGAAAAAACAGTAATGCATACAAACTCCAAACTTGCAGTGAAAAATAGTGTGAACTCTATAGTATAACAAAAATAATAAAAACCGGCCTATTTTAACTTACCGGTACAGTGCCATCTAGCTTATTTTTGAGAGAAACAGTAAAACATTTGTTTGTTGGACACGATATTCAAAGTTAAGCAACGTCGGGCTTGATCAGTACTTGGATGGGTGACCGCTTAGCGGCACGCTTTTTTTTGTTTGTGTTTGTAAATAACGTAATTAGTGGTATGTGCGGAACCCTCGGTGCGCGAATCCAACTCGCACTTGGCCGGTTTTTTTAAGCAAGCACGTCATACATAAAAAAAAACATAAATTTAAAAGTAGTTTACCCATAATAACTTATGGACCTGGTGAACATAGCTAAGTATAAATACAAGGAAAGTTACAAAAAATTACGTAATTAAGTTGTCCATTAATAATACAGACAGTGCAAGAATATATTGGTGATGAAGAAATAAAATCAATTGAAGAATATAACAATAACACATCCAAACAAGAAGATCAAAAACCTCCAGACCAAAAAGGTATTTTAATATTTCAATAAATTGACGACACTCCCATACAATATTTCATGATATTGTAACAATTTCCAGCTGCCAGCAAAGCAACTTTATTCAGCGGAAGCATGGGCCGTGAGAGCGTTGACACATGGTTTGAAGTAGCTCTACCATTCCAAATAGATCCTCCCAAGAATTGCCTGAAACCTAATGAGTCAGGAATATTTAAAGTCACTTTCGCTCCAACCGATGCTTTTAACTACCGCGTTCGACTGAAAAGTACTATAGGTAATGTTCCTTTCTATCTATACGTAGGTTTTATAGGGGTCAGATAATTAATCCTTCCAAGTTAAGGAAAATTGTTGGTTTTTACACACAGCGACACATTTGACCTTAGCATTCTAAAAGAGAAATCATTCATATGTAACGTCAGGCTTTGACAAGCGAACCTGATAGTTAGACAAGATAGACCTCATAGTTTCTAGACCTCCCAAATTCCTCCGTCATGGCTCAAATAGCAAATGGCAAGGTCAAAAACCTAATTCTTTGGCATAGATAACGTCCCTATAGTTTTTAGCAATAATCCTACTAATATTTTAAATGTGAAAGTTCGTATGTCTGGATAGATGTTTGTTACTCAATAACGCTTCAGCCACTGGACGGATCGGGATAAAACTTGGCACACATATAGATTAGGTTCTTATCCCGAAAAATTCAAAAGTTCCCGCGGGAATAACTATAACCGAGCATAAACGAACTATAGCTATAGCTGCAGCTTGCTATAGTAAACTTCATAAGTATAATTAAGGAGTTCCACGCTGATAACCAAGTTTAGGGCGGGCGGAGCCGCTGGCAAAATCTAGTCTATTATAAATATCTATTAAACTAAAAATTACGCAATTTCAGACAATTTGGATCCGTATGATCAGAATGTGTCTTGCAGAATTATTGCAAAATCTCTGATACCGTATTGTCATCTTGACATAGAAGAAAGTGATTATTTAACATCTGGCAAAAGGAAGGAAACTGGAATCTTTTTACCACCACATACAACAGTATTAGAATTCAATGTTCTTGGATCAGGATGTTACAAAAAGTAATATCTATTTTAAATACTACCTCTAATACTTTTACGTTTTATTTTGTACAACAGTGAACTAATCATTCAAATACTGAAATACGGTTTACGTTTTATTTTGTACAACAGTGTACTTATCATTCAAATACTGAAATACGGTTTAGGTTTTATTTTGTACAACAGTGTACTAATCATTCAAATACTGAAATACGTTTTACGTTTTATTTTTTACAACAGTGTACTAATCATTCAAATACTGAAATTCGGTTTACGTTTTATTTTGTACAACAGTGTACTAATCATTTAAATACTGAAATACGTTTTATGTTTTATTTTGTACAACAGTGTACTAATCATTCAAATACTGAAATACGTTTTACGTTTTATTTTGTACAACAGTGTACTAATCATTCAAATACTGAAATACGTTTTACGTTTTATTTTTTACAACAGTGTAATAATCATTCAAATACTGAAATATGACTAAACTTGTATTACACTGATATTTGATAATGATACTATTTTAAATTATTTTCGTTTAGAATATAATTTAGTTTTATATTTTATAATTAGGTATTCCAGCGGAAGTATATCAAATACATTCAAATATATTCATATTGACTTCAGTATTTGTAACAGCGATAGCGTGTTATAATATATCGAATACATATTTGTTTTTAGGACATTCAATGTAGTGAATCCAACAGTCGAAGCATATGAGTTTATATTCGAGATGGTAATATCTGACAAACCGGAATTTGTTCCGGTTCACTGCAACAAACTCAAAGGTTTCATAGAAGGCGGAACATCTACGGATGTAACATTTACCTTTTCTCCAACAGCTCCAGGGGTATTTTCTTTCTCTACTTTATCTCTGAAACTTTTTATATGCTCTTCCTTGTATTTTTACTTGCTTTTATTCAACTCACAATGTTTCCTTTTTTTTTCCTTCCATCTTGTGGTGGAATCTTGCAAGCTTAATTTAACATACTTTCTGTTATCACCCCACGATGGAATTTTTCGTACTTACTAAGCTCGGATTACAATACAATATTCCACAGTTACTTTGACCAACAACTCTCTCCCAGAGTTGTACCAGGGGTGCAATCTAGACGTGGAGGTAAAAAATTGAAAATTCTTCAAAATGGGTATCCGGGGGTTTTGAAGGTCGCAGATTAAGAATTTGATGTTCATTTGGATGTTATCACCTCTTGGCATAAGCAGAAAGTGCACCTGAAGGTGGACATTAGGTTGGAACGTGAAAAATTAAGTCAAAAGTTAATTACTAATTTATATTGAACATAATATCGTTCTCCAAGTTCTTATCACCCAACCTATGAAACTTGGGCAATAAACTATGAAAAATTAATTAAATTATCACTAAAAAGTATAAATAAAAAAATAAAAAAAAATATTTAAAAATTTGCTTTTCTTGAAAAATTTGAATCACATAAAAATTCAATCTAACCGAAAATTGTACTAAAAAGTAAAAAATATTTTTTTTAACTGAATATAATTTTTTTTATATCCACGTACGACTGCAAGAAAAGAAAGGCAATTTCATTTTGAAAAAAATATTTTTTACTTTTTAGTACAATTTTCGGTTAGATTGAATTTTTATGTGACTCTAATGTTTTAAGAAAAGCAAATTTTAAAAAAAATATTTTTTATTTAATTTTGTTTCATTTACGTCACGCACAGGTTTACGAGTCACAATGGAAATTCAAAATACCAGTGCACAATCTTGTAATAAATATTCTAGTAGTTGGATTAGTGAGAGAACCAAATGTAACGTTCGTACCAACAATCTTAGTGATCACTAATTCCCTAGTCGGCTTTACAACAACAAATACTGCAATGTTAAAAAATAATGAAGATCAATGCTTGAAGTTCGAATTCAAGGGAGACTCACTGTGCAACGAAGGTGGCGAGACACCTATTATTGTTAAACCTCTGCACGGGACAATTAAACCACGCTCCGAGATACCCGTTAAGTAAGTCAACAAATTTAAATATAACAAAAAAAATGTGTTCAATTAGTTTATCTAATCACTATCAACTATACGCTTGATTTTCTCGGGTCTGTCTGTAAAGATTTGCAGTCCATTAAGGAAAAAAGTTGAAAGAATCGAAATTAATTTATTAAATGATTCTGTTTCATTTCAAAGTATTCAAAGCAGGAGAAAATAACGTAAGACATTCGCAATTTTCTGAATTAGTCCTATCGTTGCTAGCCTTCAACGATCCTAGTTGGGACACCGGGCCGCTCTCACCATGAGCGAGGGCGGTCTAGGCCATAGACAACAACGCAGGCCCTGTGTGTATTGATGGTCTTCACATACGTCTTTTTATTTTCATGTTTGCAGGTTTTCTAACTATGTTTTACTTTACCGAAAAGCTAGTAGTGTTGATAAACAATGTACCTAAGAATTCAGAAAAAGTCCCATTGGTACATACCGGGTTCAAACGTCCGCACCTCAGCGCAGACCCACTACTAACTTGTGTAACCAATACGCTACTAAAAATATTGTCAATAGACATGGAATTTCATGCTCAATAATGCTTTTATGTTTTAAGGATAAGTTACACTCCAATACAAGATGGACCAGTGACGTTCAAAATTTACTACAGCGTATCATTCTTAACCAAATATTTAACTTTATGCGTAAACGCTTTAAGTCTCTCGATCAATCCTAAAGTAATATACCATCTATCCGGAATTGAACACACATTGAACAATGAGGCTGATACCAACATTCATCTTGACCAGGTATGCTGTTAATTGATTTTTAATTATTTATGTTTTTTTTGTGCCGCGTAACCACTCTTCAAGATGTTTCACCAAAATATTACCAAAAATAACAGTACTGCCCAGAAACCGTGTTTTTAAAGTTTCATTATTCGGCAGAAAAAATGTATTAATTTTTTTTACAAAAACGTGTCTATATTGTTTTAGTTCACAAAATCCGCGCAATTTAGGCTAGTTTTCATTTTCTTGTCAGTTTTTACCAGAAATAAAGGTCGCTTAGTGCAAAATTACCTTGGATCTCTTTTATTAGGAAAAAGGCTAAATAATTCATGCGTCTGAAATATTAATAATCTAAAAATTGTTGTTTTAGTGTAAGACTAAATGTTTTAACAACCCATCGATATTAAAATAGAATTAGGCTACTACCTACGACAACGACATTAGATTATGAAGTTCAGGTACAGGCTAAATAAATAAATAAATATTTTTGGACATTACACACAGCGCCGTCTGGCCCCAAAGTAAGCAGTGCTTGTGTTATGGGTGTCAGACAACGGATACAAATACATGTATATTACTTTTTTTTTTTGTAAATACATACAGATTATACATAAATACACCCCGACTTAAGACAAACACAAATGTTATTTATCACATAAATGATTGTCCAATGCGGGAATCGAACCCACCCACACCACACCCTCTGCGCAGCAGTCGGCAACACTACCAACTAGGCTGCGACATTAAGTATGGATTACAAATGCAGACATAACGATTAAAACGCCCTATGTTACGTAATTTATGGCAGGAAAATCCACTTAAGCCAAAATCACAAAATATTTTGTGTGTATGAAGTCCAAGAAAGGTCATGGCTGCGGTGGAGGTGTTTTTTCAGACTCAGGAACAAGATTTTTCGCCGGAATACCACAACTTGAAAAGCGATATTCCTAATGTATTGAAGTAGAAGGAGATTATGATGAAAAATAAAATATTTGCTTGTTTAGTTCTCCTGGTTTTTATAGCATTACCGGAAACTTTTTGATCGCTCCTCGTATATAACTCAACTCTCGATATATACATTTTTTGTAAATAGTAACGGGATAGATATTTCATCATTTCATTGATCCAATTCATTAAACGGTTTACATAGGGCGCACTGTATGTTTTCGGAACTGGTTATTACACAAACAATATTTAAAAAGTAATAACAACATTTGAATATGGAACTCTTTGGCTGTAGAATACAGTTTGTTTCATCTGACTGCCACTTGTCTAATCATTGTGGCGTTATTTTAGAAATTGCGTGTCTACATCACCAATCACCATGGATTTAACTCGTGAACATTTTCATAGTACGATTTTAAATGTAATTTGACAGCTTAGCAGAGCTCTCAGGTTCAACTTTTTTTGGCGATAAAGCAACATGCATGACGACTATTTATAGCTGGTTTGCAGAATTCAAACGAGGTAGTGTCAGTCTTTCGCCGACGAATTTCGTGATGGTCGCCCGTCCACCGCCACAACAAAACATCCAAGCTATGCGCCGTATGATCGACATAGACAGGCATAAGTAAAATACAATCAATCCTACACAAACAATTTGAGAAACTATGAATGCATTTTTGACCATTTATAGTATTTCTTTTTATTCATTCCGGAAACTTTAAGTGCACCCCACGTCATGAAATAGCTTTACGTGTATTGCATTCAATTTCGTAAAAAACTTAACATTTTAATTTCGACGCCGACATGTTAACTTGATGTCTGATGCCATACCATTGCTTCCACTTTACCTCTAGGAGCCGTAAAACGTACCTACATAAGTATGAACCCAGGGCTCGTTTTTCTACAATATGAACAATTGAACATATAATTAGAGTAATTATTTATGTCCTTTTTTAGTCAGACAATAATATACGTATTTAATTTTTAATAGACCGCATCAACGTATGAAAGAATGTTACCATTCACCATAAAGAATGACGGTTCAGCAACATTTTTCTTCGATTGGTATTACACGAGCTCTCCGGTCAAGAAGTACTTGCAAGTCGACGTGGAACCCAGAAGCGGACGCGTCACTCCGGGGAACCAAGTAGAATGTTGCCTCCATTTTAGACTAAAACAAGTTCCTGTGGAAGCATATCCTGTAACCTTATCGGTATGTGTCCTGAATAACTAGTTTCTAGTAGTAAGTAAAAAAGTGTGCATGCGTAAAATTGTGCTTTTTTTTAATTGCACAATTTAATCGTGCTGCTAAACGGTCACCCTAGCCTATGGACTTTTTTTTATTTAAGAGTTGAGCTCTTGTCGGTGTAACTTATGCAATCCTTTTCATTTCTATCCAATGCCTTGTCTTTCACCTTCTCGTATGTCATAACAGCCACTTTCTATTTTATTTGGCTCATGTAATTCTTTCTTGGTCTTCCTCTTCCTCTCTTTCCTTCTATCTTTCCCTCTACGAGATGATTTATGAAGCTGGCGTGTTCTATTTTGTATGCTATTATCGTTTTATTTTAATTAATTTTCTTCAGGACCATGTCACAAACTTTTTTGTCCAGCTAATTATTTCCATTCTCCTCCAACACCTCATCTCAAATGCTTCTATTCGCACTCTTTCTTTCTGTATCAATGTCCACGTCTCACAACCATACAAAGCTATGCCCCATATACGAGTATAAGTTTTTATAATTTTTTTTGTAAACTGCGAAGCACTTGTAAAATAGGAACGTAGAATGTTCGCACTATGACAACAACAGGGAAGATAGAAGAAATAAAAAAAAGATAAATGAGTTGGATAGATATATATATTTTAATATATTTTAATACCACTAAGGTGGCAAACAAGCACACGGTCCGCCAGATGGTAAGAGGTAACCATGGCCTATGGACGCTTGCAACACCAGAAGTATCACTCGCGCGTTGTCGACCCTTCAAAAATCCAATAACTTCTTTCTTGAAGAACCCCATACTGTAGTCCTTAGAGAAAACCTTGGCAGGGAACTCATTCCACAACCCAAGCGTTTGCGGGAGGAAGTTTCTCTGAAACCGCACTGTACGCGACCATTGTACATATATACATAATGGGATTATGCGAAGAGAGATGGGAGGGAAGCGGACACTATTGGAGTGATGATTACAGAATAATTTGTACAGGAGAAAAAAATAAAGTAACGGCACAGCAATAATTTGAAAAAAAAAATTGGGAAATCAAGTGGATAATACCATACATCACAGCGATAGAATCACAGCAGTAAAAATAATAGCAGAATCGGTGGATATATTTATCATTCGAGTGTATATGCCGACA
Source organism: Apoda limacodes (assembly GCA_946406115.1). Classification (NCBI taxonomy): domain Eukaryota; kingdom Metazoa; phylum Arthropoda; class Insecta; order Lepidoptera; family Limacodidae; genus Apoda; species Apoda limacodes. The sequence continues at coordinate 11,808,274 of OX291545.1, forward strand.
GGAAGTTACCAAGAAGAAAAATAGAACTCATATACAAACAAATAGATACAATAATGGATATGGGAGATAAAAAGGTCAATCTAAATGAAATAAAAGATTTTAATTTGATTTCAAAAATTTAATGCAGTGGTTGAATGCTAGGAGAGCAATACGGTAGGAAAATATGGACTTGGAAAGAGAAATAAAAGGAAAAATAGATTGGGCAGTTTTGTACGTAATATAATTTAACGACAGCAAACACATTATTCAAGCAACCTAAAAGGAGAAGTTACTGTAAAATCTCCCCCGTGAAAAAGAAGAAAGACTTTAGTTGATTTTGATAAAATATAATTTGGTAGTAAAAAAAATAAAAATCCTAAATACTAGAGTTTATAACTTAGCTATGTCCAATCTCGCCATTGTGAAACCGGAGTAAGATCGTAGGTTCCCGCTTGTCGTTCATGCTCACACCACGCTGAGTTCGCTTATCCGCTCCTGGAATTCGAAAATGAAACTGTGTATATATTGGATTCATAATAATTAATAATATAGATTTTTGAATCTTAGTTTTTGTGAGTATAAAATGTATATTATGTATATAAAATTGGAATTCACATTTCTCGTATTTTGAGATCTTACTTTTGAAAACTTTAGAACTTCGTTTCGAAGTTCATAGTTTTGTAACTTTTCGAGTATGTGTTGTAATATTTAAATGTATGTAAGTATAGGATTCCCAGAATCATTTGTTCTATTTACTACGTGTGCGAATAGTCCTCCAGACATTTCATATTGACACGTAGCGTAAATAGATTTGTGTACTTAGGTGTTGTGTACTTGACGAAATTTTCAAAAAAGAAAGTTTTAATTAAAATTAAAATTCAGAAAACTCAAATATTCCATGTTAAAGGCATAGAACAAGGAAATTTGTATAAAATATATATACATAATGTATTATGTTCTATGTGTTATATTCTAGGGAAGACAAAAATAGTCACTTGTTCGTTTACCTTATGAAATACCATGAAATTGTGTTCAATAGGTATTTTTACAAATACATAATTCTTTATGTAACGTGAACTTTGTCGTTTGTTGTTTTGTGATTAGTAATTTGAACTGTTGATAAAAGGCTTTTACACGAAGATTTTATAAATACATTTAGTAGTTAGAATCTCGTTGAATTAACAACCTATTTAACAGTAGAGTACAGTAGATAAAGTAAATTAGCCTTCAGTTCATTGAATCACAATATATTATCACTGCGTTAAGTTTGAAAAACATGAAGTATGAGTTCTCTATGTCAAAATTCTCTGACTGGGGACGGGTAAACTTGGTCCGATTCAACCCTACAAAGACGCAAGTGTGCGCGTTCACCGCCAAGAAAACTCCATTCAACGACGGGCTGTAAGAATTGTCGACGATTCCAAACTCACTTGCGGTATCGAGCCCTTAAGTCTGAGGAGAGACTTTGCCTCACTGTGTGTGTTCTACCGCTTGTACAATGGGATGTGTTCTGAGGAATTGTTCGAAATGATGCCCACGGCTACTTTCTACCATCGCACCGCTCGCCATCGGCAGGGAATTCATTCTCACACTTTAGAACCTAAATGGTCGCGTACAGTGCGGTTTCAGAGAAACTTCCTCCTGCGAACGCTTAAGTTGTGGAATGAGCTCCCTGCCAAGGTTTTCTGCAAGGACTACAGTATGGAGTTCTTCAAGAAAGAAGTTATTAGATTTCTGAAGGGTCGGCAACGCGCAAGTGATACCCCTGGTGTTGCAAGCGTCCATAGGCTACGGTGATCGCTTACCATCAGGCGGGCCGTAAGCTTGTTTGCCACCTTAGTATAAAAAAAAAAAATTATATTTATTGAAATATCTAAATAAGAGTGACTAAGATTTTGTCTTACTTTAGTGTCATACTTCTAAAAATATCTCATACATCAACTCCCTTTGTTATGCATATTCCACACTTTTTGTCGTCAATAAAACATACATTCACCTTAAAAACATATATCTCATTCAACTGCCATAACCATTTAGCACATTAACATAGAAAGTGAATTTACCAAAATCTGAATAAAATCTGTCAAAGACATAATTTTATAAAAAAAATAGGAATTATTAAAAAAAAAATATGATACTACTTTACCGAACTGTTTTGTAGAACACAAACCACTAATTAAAAAAAAATAAAAAATTTAAATATTCAAATATTGTAAAGTTTAATTTTACACATCTGAACTTCCGTACACTCTCTGATTGACTCAGTCGTTTAAAAATAACATGAAACTCCACGACTGTACTCTAGAGAACTCTCTGGCAGACAGCAGCAACATCGTTCCCGCAAACGCTTCCTGGAAATCCTCTATACCAGCTATCGACTCTGGGGCCCTTATCTATGCATTCACGCGGTTCATGGATCTAATAAAACTGGTTATTCAACATCCCAATCTGTATTCTTTGCCTATACAAATTATGTGACAAACTGAAACTACACCGTATTTGTATATCTTTTAGAGATAAAAACAAAATACAGTTAGAGTACGTGACTTTCTATAGTTAAAGTTACCAAATTTTAGTTGATCCTTTTTAAAGATTAAGTAATTTTCTCACAGTGTTTAAAGTTGTTAAACACTCGACATTTCTGTTTATCATCATGACAGAAATTGACTGTGTTAAATGAAAGCACCTATTCACTTAAGGAAACAATTCAAGTTTCTAAGAATTGAGCAAAGTTTCAGTTCTCTATATTTACTTGCATCTTTATTTTTAAAGTAGCATAAAACAATATGTTACAAAGTGCTTGAGAATTAAGATACCAACTAAATTATATAACAGTAAGAAATCAGTTAAAAATACGACATCAAACTGTAAAATATACCCATGAGCTGATATAAATACTGTCCATAATTTGGTAGTTATTTAAATAAACATAAGAGCCGTTATCAATATCGAGCAAAAACATCACGTTTGTTGTATAGGAGCCCCGTAATATATATTTTATTCTGTTTTTAGTATTTGTTGTTATAGGTCCCGTTTTACCTTTTGGGTACGGAACCCTAAAAATTATAACCTTACTTTGAATTCCAAGGTAAAAGCCTTTTTGACTATGGCCACCGGATAATTGTAAAAAAACACCGCCGTTACTTTAAAGAATATCTAGCGAGACCGCCTCTGGGTCCTATTCCACGAAGCTCTCTGCAGACTTAATATAATATGAAATATAATTAACTTAATATTGCACGCCTCATAAGCGGAGCGGTGAGGTAGTGCTCTACTCTCGACATGTCAAAAAACCCAGTCTTTCGAAACTTAAATGACGTTTTTTTTTTAATATAACACTTACAGGATAATATGAGTGCACTAATATGAAGTTAAATAATCTGTCTAGCACATATGGTACATTTTATAAACAATTAATTTGTTTAATATAATAAATAATAACATTAAAACTAATCATTCTTGGACGTCCGTGAGTCTGTGTTTATGTGACCATGTATGTGGCAGAGAAATTGGCCGAAAAATTCATCTTACCGGAATACTTTTGTTTTTAATATATAAAGTATTACACTGTGCTGATTCCTAGTTAATATTAGCGTTCTAAGTACTGTCGTTTAATTATAATTTTTAAAAAACTAATATACCACTGTATACTGTATATTTATATATTTATTTTTTATTTTTATTTTATAGTATATTTTTTCCTCACCTTATTTGTTATTTTATTTTAAAAAACTTGAGTTTTTGTTTTAGATTTTTTTTTTTAAATGTGAATGACCGCTATGAGGCGTGCACTTTTGGATTTTCCAATTTATTTTAAAATTCACCGCGTGACAAGTTGTGCATTGTGCAGTACGATACATGTAGTATTGTATTTATATATGTATTCAGCAAATAACTATTTTCAGATATTAGATGGTCCAGAGTACAGTATTTACCTTCACGCAAAAGTAGAAGCTCCACGATATAACTTCTCTTGCAAAGAATATGACTTTGGGATGTGTATTATAAATGCGCCAGATAACACATACAAGAAAAATGTAGGCTTTGTTAACAGTGATGTTGTGCCCGTCATGTAAGTACTTATTAGTAACAAAACCACACTAAAAAGTAAAAAACAAAACCTACGCAGATGGAACTTCTCCTTCAAGTGGAATGCCAAAGATTAGCAGTACCTAAAAGATTGAAGATAAAATTTTTTGGCATTCAAGAAAAAGAAAACAATCATATTGCGTAAGGTTAAAATTTACCTAGTAGTTTATAACACACTTCACTTGCATGACACCAACTTGAGACGGTAATTCAGACCAAATTTTTGGCAATAAGTAATTTTTAGTGCATCTTTTTGAAACAACCGGTTTTTTTTTGTTAAAAAGTTTTTATTTTTTGCTTTTTCAGTGACGAATAGCTTTTTTTTCTCGTACACTAAAAACATCTTTACTTGTAACAAAATTTTATACAATCGTCAACATAAAAGGCGTATATCACCAGTTCCAAATTAACATCAATTATTTTTTTCTCCAAAAGTTTAAGTTTTCAATATATGGGAGAACCTCAGGAGCATAATCTTTCGAATAAAAAAAATTTTTTGAAATCGGTTCGCAATTGACGAAGAAAGCGGTGGAAATACATAAAGAAAATATACCCGTCGAACATAGAACATCCTCCTTTATTGAAGTTGGTAAATTAATAGAAAACCCGTAGAATCATAAGGTATACAGACGGACGAACAGGCGGACATGTTATAATTGTACTGTAAGAGTTCTATTTTGCCATTTATGAGTATTCACTTAAAATAAGGAACTCGTGGCCCAGTCGCATTGGTATACCGGACCCGTCGTGTGTAGTCAGTACCCAATGGGTGACCGCCATAGAGCTTGGCGCAAGCCAATTTTTCTGAACTCCTCCGTTCTTCGGAAGCCACGTAAGACCGTTTGTAAGTAATTAAGCCAAGTGAAAGGCTTGGCTTATTTTCAAGCCTATAGGAAATCTGACTTGTAACAACAGCCAAGCCGCTTGTGGAAGAAGAAAATAATACGGTCTTACTTGCGTATAACACTTATTTAGTAACCTTTGATGTTCTATGTTATGCCTTATGTTTCAGAATGGATCTAAACTTTAAAAATCTACCCGAACTATTTGTAGATATGGATGCAACTACAACTGTAGAACCAGACACAAGATTAAAAATACCAATTTTCTTCCGACCAAAAAAGGTCAAGAAATATGAATTTAAATTGCAATATTGGGTTAACTCTCTATGCGAAGAAATTATGACTATAAGAGGAGAAGGTTACTTCTTATATGCTGATTTGTAATAAATATGTAATTAGTTAGTTAAATAACACGAAACCTAATATTTTCTAGGCGTTCCTTTGCTATTTGATCTCTACGAAGGATGTCAGAAGTCTTTCGATTTAGGAGCAGTGAAAGTAGGTGAAAAGATAGTGCGGCAGATAGAAGTGATGAACCACAGCAAAGTTCCAATTGATGCGACATTTATATTTCGGGATATGTACCCTGTTGTCAAGGATACACCGGGTTCTGAAACTACCAGTGTTTGCCTAAGCCCTAGTGCAGCAAAACTTGACTTAAGAACTCAGGAGCCCACCAGGTAAATTCAGCAAAAAGAAAAATAATAAAAATTAAAAATATACATTCCATGTAAGAAGTTTGATGAAAAACACTTTATTTTAACAGAGTTCAAATGCTGCAAAGTTCTATAGGTGAAAAAATTAGAGAACAGATAGAGATGGACTTAAAAAATGCATTGTCGTCACTAAAAGTGGTACCTAGCAAATGCTCCATCAAGCCATACAAAAAAGTGCCACTAAAGATTCAATTTAAACCTATCGGTTTAATCAGTAAACTGACTGTCCAGGTAAAAATAAATAGTTTAAATTACTTTTAATACAGTCCCTTCAAGTAATTAATAAGTAAACAGTGAACAGATTTTGAAAAATATGGTTTTCTATTTATACACACCAATCAAAGTTACCATAAGTCATAAGAGGGCTTTGCATTAAAGTATTCAAAGTGATCGGGGGGTCGATATCGGTTTTCCAGGGGTCGACATAAACAAATACTGATTTTTATTGACACAAGTTCTTATTTGAAACTTTCAAGATACTTATTAATTAAAAATATAGTAATTTAAAAAAATCTGGCCACAGAAAATAAAGCTTCCTACACACAGTAATATGTAAGGTTTGTTTTCGGTATTATAATATTCGGGATAACCTTTTTAGAGGTTGAGATAATTTACCATATTAAACTTTTCTAAACTATGTGTAAACATTTTTCGATGTAGCTGAACATGAAAGTGTTCGAATTTGAGAGGCCGTTAGTGCGGGTAAGCGGCAGCGCCACTGGGATGTCTCTATGCTTCAGTCAAGACTCGCTACAATTCGGACGCGTGCGTAAGCGAGGGTGCAAAATTTTGAAAGTAATGTTGTTGAATAAAGGAGATTTTGGGGCAAGGTAACTAAAATACAATCTATCAATTATTAGACTATTAGACACGTAACTTTACGTATATAAAATACGTAACAACGTCGATAAATTTACCTGAATATGCAATTTAAATGAATTCTTAGTCTTATTCTTTAAGTGAAAGTTTATAGGTTGTGTGTTTTTTATGTGATAGCTTTCACCATCGACAAAGAGAATTAAGATTTGTAGCCTTTATTAGCACAGCGAACATAATATAAATCAATCATAACTAAGCTTTCTAGAGGAATCTATGAATAAATATATGTTCATTAAATCATATATATACTTATACATTACAGATACATTTACTACCAATATCTATATAAAAAATAGTTTTTTGGAAAAATATATTTTCTCTAGGGACCGGCGCTAGACTCCAGTGCCCGACCACTTTATGTGTCTCCGGCAAAAAACTAAAGGCCAAAATTTAGTAAATGGAACTTAAAAAACAGAAAAAATCTTATGCAGAAGATTATTATGACTTGAGCTACATTTATTTTACAGATTTTGTTGGCAACCTTTAATCTCGGATGAGTTTAAAATATCGCCTATGGAAGGAACAATAGCTGCACACACGAATGTGACTTTTACTATTACGTTTAGACCTGTGAATCATAATCCATTCATCAAAGTTTGGGTAAGTCAACAAAAAAGTAGTTACCTACTCTTTTAATATTAAATGCCCTTGGCAGATCTTAAATTTATTTATCTCCTGTTTTTAGCTGATCGACCAGACTATAGGCAGCTAATAGATAAATCTTAAAAAATACGCGACTAGATATTCGCCACTTCAACAAATCTCATGCTACTGAAGCAATAGAGTAAATCAAAGGCAGGTTTGCAAGATATGTAAATTGGGTCGAGCCAATAAAGCTAATATGAAATAGTAATACGTTTCTCGTATTTTTAATACGTAAGATTTTATAAAACAAGAATAAATTTTTTATATACGTATCCTAACAGCAAAAAATATTTACAGGCCAACTGTAACATCGAGAACTATAAACCGCTGGAGATAGTAATGTTCGCCTCCTGTATGGATGTTGGTACTATGCAAACTAAAACCATACACATGGAGTGTCCTGTACGAGAAGTCAAAACTGAATATATAACTGTGACCAATCCGTAAGAATATATAAAATAGTTATCCATTTGATATCATCAATAATATTAATATTCAATACGCCACGACACTTATCCCCTGAGAGGTTAGTCAGAGATATTACGTTGTTGATGGTCAATTTTAATAAAAGACACTATCAAAGTCATAGGCATGGATAAGTTCTCCAGACATAGGGCACTAAACAGAATCTGACAATACAGAAATCGTAAACCTACCGAGAATCGAACCAAGACCTTCGAAACGGCTAACAGACGTACTAATACTACTGCGATACTGCGGTCAAATATGGTTGCCGTATCTTTATCCCTTCCAAATATAAGTAACTATAAATCATACATAATCACTAATGCTAGTTTTAACAACAATTTTGGTTACCTACTTGTAGTAGTAATTTGGTACAAAACAACCAACAAAGACGGCAAAAATTAACAAAACTCAGGTATCAGATACTACTACTGCGATACTGCCCCCAGTCAAATATGATTGCCGCATCTTTATCTCTAACAGAATAGGTAGGTTACTATGACTCATACATACTCATGCTAGTTTTAACAACAATTTTGGTTTTATCAAAGATGTTGGAGTGTCTTTGGTGTTATGTACCTACTCGTAATAGTTATTTGGTACAAAACAACCACAAAGACGGCAAAAATTTAACAAAACTCAGGTATCAGATGCACTCACATTACAAAATGTTTTTTCCCCAGTTCGGACGACATGTGGCTAGTTTTATCAGAAATGTCAGGAAGCGGTCCCTTTGAGACACTTACGGAATTCCATATTGAAGCTAATTCTACATTCAACATTCCTATACATTTCAAACCTAAGAGTATGGGTAAACATGAGGTAAACAACTTGTATATATGTATATGCTTGTTTAAGTCCAGAAACAACCTTTCACTTACATATAGATATACTATAGGATACTAACTACTTACTAACTTACTTATCATTTTTTAAATTATTGTTTAGAGTCAAGTGCTATATTCGCCGTTGGGTGATGCAGTGCTGTTCATCAATCTGATTGGTATTGCTTTATATCCTAACCCTAACGCGGACTTGGCCATCACTTTCGAGGCCAAGAAGCAATACACTGAAGAGATGCTCGTCTTCAATATTACCGAGGTTAGCGTTATCTTATTTTTTAACTCTTCTCTCAAAAATTTAGTTATCAACTATTACTTTTTATTATAACTATTAATATATCTATGAATCTCTGCTTTAAATATGCCATTACTTCCATATTTAAAGTTAGTTTTGTTTTACAATTTATTGCTAGGGCTGTTCCATATAAGATAATAAAAAGCAAAACCTTTTTGTGCAGAAACCAGAATCATACGCAGTTGTAACAGAAATGGTTAAGATGATCCCGGACAGATTTGAAGGCTATTACGATATCAAGCATCCAGAAACTGTGAAAGTGTGGGGCGAAGCCGCTGCCACGTGTCGCTGGACTATAGCGTGCTACGAACAGTGTCAGATGATTTTGAAGGTCAGATATTAAAATCAAGTATGTTATCCTCTTGGATTAACTAGGATACATTAAAAAAACTTCTTTCCTAGATAAACTTGATTCTAGAAGCACGCATACTTCATGTAAGTACTGATGCCTAATTTTGTATATCTCCATTCCATAAAAAAATGTGATTCGGCATTTAGCTGCGACTCATACATCCAAAAACATTCCTTCTGACCATATCGGCCTTTTTTAGTGTTTATAATATTTTTTTTAAATATTCTTTGAATCCATAATTTGCAGGTTAAGTGTCTTGCAAATTTCGAAATTTACTCATTTGTCTACTCCCGTAATGAATAGTTTATATAGATATTTGTATCCCAAAGTAATAAAGTTAGTTACATGTGGTACAGAAGATGGTAAGTAAAGTAAGCCTCATAGTTACTGTACTTTCTTAAGTCACGATTCGTATAGTTACGATTATCAGCAGTAAGGTAACACTGAGGTCAAGCACTTGTACCGCCGTTATTAAAGCACAAATACCCCTAGTTCAGGGGCCTGATTCTCGTGCTAATAGAGATAATCTCGTATTCGAGATATGTTTAATTGATTTGCTCATAGCTTGTTAATCGCTGTAACTGTTTTAGTCAATAAATCGATCGTTTGCAAATTGTTTTTAGTATTCTTAAAATCTCTCTAATAGGCATAAGTGGTACGCTAGCGGTCGACATGCAACAAGTGGTCGGTAGCACTAGAGATGGGATGTCGCACGGAAAGTGGTATGAAAAGGAGTCAGAATTAGTGATATTAGTTGTTTCCGTGCGAAATCCCTTCTCTACTGCTACTGACAACTCGATGCATGTCCAACTAAGGTACTTACGGCGAATAAGGGCCACCATCATTTAAACTTAATTAGTTAAAAAAACTGTAGAGCTAGAAATAAAAACCAGTAATTACATGACATTCCTTTATTTAAGGAAACAAAATATCAACAAAATGAAAGTAATGTAAAACATTTTGGGCCTCAAATTAACCTTTAAAAAATAAGATCGAAAGGTCCTTAATAAACTTTGGTAGTCTATTAGGGTCCTTACCAAATAAAAAAAAGGAATAATGGAATTAATTGTTTACCACTAATTTAGTTATTAAGTCATCATAAATAAATGTTTGCCTTTGTAGTAACTCAAATATTCTCAATAACAAAAAGAAAATAACATTACTCGACCTTATTAAAATATAGAACAAAAAAATGATCTTCAAATACCTTATTTTGTAATGAAAACATTTTTTGGCTTCAGAATTAAATAAAAACAATGAATTTACAAAACAACACTGTGTCAAAATCCGTATTTTTTTGTAATAATTAAAAAATAAATTACATGACCCTTAATACACTAAAGAAAAACTAAAATAAATGAAAACAAAAAATTGCGCTCAGCTGTAGTCGGGTAAAAGGGTCGTCTTTTATGAAAACACACTACATATCTTAGTAGTATTTATTTGTGATTTTGAATAACTATAGGAATAGGTACTTTTTTTAGGTACTTTTGGTTCGCATGATGGTAAGCAGTCACCGTGGCCTATGTCACTTGCTACACCAGAAGCATGACTCGCCCGTTGCCGACCCTTCAAAAATCCAATAACTTCTTTCTTGAAGAACCCCATACTGTAGTCCTTAGAGAAAACCTTGGCAGGGAGCTCATTCCACAACCCAAGCGTTCGCGGGAGGAAGTTTCTGTACGCGACCATTTCGGTTCTAAAGTGCGAGAATGAATTCCCTGCTGATGGCGAGCGGTGCGATGGTAGAAAGTAGCCGTGGGCATCATTTAGAACAATTCCTCACAACACATCCCATTGTACAAGCGGTAGAACACACACAGGGAGGCAAAGTCTCTCCTCAGACTTAACGGTTCGATACGGCAAGTGAGTTTGGGATCGTCGACAGTTCTCACAGCCCGTCGTTGAACCGAGTTAAAAGGGACAAGCTGGTATCCGGGTGCACCCGCCTATAAATGGCAGCAGTACTCCATATGGGGCCGAACTTGCGACTTGTAAAGCAGCAACCTCTGCCCCGACGTGAAGTACTGCCTTGCTCCGTTGAGTTAACCTAGGTTTTGGACGCCAGCTTCACCTTGATCACCTTGCAAATGATCTCGGAACTGAACATCGCTGGAGATGTCAACACGAAGGATCCCAATGCTCTTGGAGATGGAGATGGAAGTGTTCTGGAATTGTGGGACTACAGTGAATGGGGTTTTCTTAGCGGTGAACGCGCAGACTTGTGTGTTTGTAGGGTTGAATGGGACCAAGTTTACCTTTCCCCAGTCAGAGACCTTTGACAGTGTGGTCTCGATTTGAGACACAAGTTCTCCACGGTTTTCCTCCACAACGGAACGAGGAACGACCCGTGTAATAGGCGTCTCCAGGACTGTCATCTGCATTGCATGCATGTTGCTGATGTCCACCATGTCATTGATATGCAGTAAAAACAGCGAAGGAGATAGCATGGAGCCTTGCGGGACACCAGCATTAATGTCCATGCTATCAGAGCAACCACCGTCAACTACGGTTCGTATGCGTCTGCCGGACAAAAAGCTAGCCACTCATTTGCATAAACCCTCGGGTACTCCGTAAGATGGCAACTTCGATAGAAGACCCCGGTGCCTGACCCCATAGAACGCCTTCGTTATGTCCAGGCTACATGCCAATGCCTCCCCCTGACTCTCAATGGCTAGTGCCCATCGGTGTGTGAGATACACTAGAAGGTCACTAGTCGAGCGACTGTGGCGAAAGCCGTGTCGGACACTGACCAGGTCGTGTTCTTCTAGGTATCTTAGAAGCTGTGTTGATCACACTGTCACGGTGAGCTAGGGTGACATATTAAATAATAAAAAAATGAAATTAGAATTAAATAATTATATTAATAAACTTAAGGTATGTTGCAGAATGATTATATAGAAGTATGTAGAACGGTCGGGGTTCTTTTTCTGACTAGCAATGATCTTCGAATTGCATCGAGAATTGGTCTACTTAGGTACGATAGGCTTTCCTGCGTGTTGAAGTTCACCACAGCGCGGCGGCGGCAGCAAAATAAAATTTAGAAATCGCCTGCTGGTAGACTGCAGGCATCAACAAGAAGTACCAGGTTGAGGTAGATTGTAGCGAAGATGAAAAAACCCTGGAATCATTATTTTAGCCATTTAGTCCAATGTCCAGTTTTTCACCATGACTGAAACACGATGATCCTTTCGACTAAAAGCAGGAATGAAGCGTCTACTTGCAGAAGCTAGACTTTGCGCTCTAATTAGTGATCGAGATGAGGCAGTCAAGGTTTATGGCAAACAAGCAGAAGGACTACAGAAGAAGTTTCAAGATAATTTTAATTTAGCTAATAGCAATGAGCAAAACAAATAATGAAAGTGATGATGAAAGATGAATTTAAATACTTTTTATACTAGGTACTTTAATTACATAATAGTTTAAAAATCAAATCTACGTTTAAACTCACTTTTCTAAAGTATGTCGTGTCACTTTGCACGGTTAGAGGTCATGGCAATGCCATGTCAAAACAACACGAGGCTAGTCACATTTACAACTAACAAAATATAGCTAATCACACTTATAATATAATTAAACAACTTACCCTATAGTTTTGGGGTTTTTCACTAGTAAGTATTTAGAAGTACTTTTAGAAGCAATTCAGTATAAGGTAGAATATCTTATCTTTAATACAAAAAGTATACAGCATATCTTGCCGATACCTGGTAAGATGTGAGTGTGCTCGAGGCAGCTAGACCGAGCGGCGCGCGCACGAAACTCGCCAAACCGGTTCAGAGGTAGCCGGGCGATGACGATTAGGTGATTAGATATCTACTAATAGAATTTATTTATTTGTCCTTTATAAGTTTTGAAAGATTTATTCTATGTTTAATGTGTATTATTTATTTGTTAGTGTGTATTATTAAATTTATTTTTGTATTTTAGTATAAATTGTTATATTGTTTAGATATAGAAAATATAAACTAGATTTAAGTTTTTAGAACTAATTAGCTTCAGCTTTAATATTATTAAGGGTTTATAATTAAATTTAATTAAGTTTTATTTATTAAATATTTTATTTACTAAGAAGTTTTAACGTAAGCGTTACAACATGCTCCATCACCTTGGAGAGGAGAGAGGTAATAGCATTAGTAGTATAGTATAAGAGGTAATAGGTATAGAAATAATTCGATGGATGTGATCTATCGCCCTTTTTGGGCACCGGGTGCACATTCGCAGTCGTCTATGAAGACGGAAATTGCCTAGTGTGGTAGGAAAGCGCGAAGAGGCGCGTGAGTACATGACATAACTCAGGAGCACCCTGCTTTAGCACCGCTGCTGGTATACCCTACTGGCCCACTCGACTTATGAACGTCTAGAGAAAGCAACGCCCGCCTTCATCGTTCATATTCGAGTTTGAGGCAGATCGGCTTTCTCTTTAGCACTATGGGCCAAGTCACCATCGGTCTTTCGCAGTGGTGGTAACGACGACTGGCAAAAGTGACCTTCGGCAGCTTTGGCAAGAGACCAGAAAGCACGACTCCCAGAAGGATAACTTAGAGCAAGAGCAACCATTTCCGGAAGAAGCGTGTAATTAAACACATTGTTTCCAAGTGCGCAACATCAGCCTCCACCTCTGGTGTGACTTATAACGTGGGAGTTGCGTACGGGTTTACAGTGTGTCCTTACCTGCATATAGAAAGATATTAGGTATTGATAGAGAAGATATTATTTTTGCAGCAGGCGACTGTTTCAGTAATAGTGCTCAGGTATTTCAGCAAATAAACATATAGTAAGTACGTACACTATTAGAAATAATAAAATTAGACTAATAAGTGAGGCTTAGTACATTTATTTAGCCTTGTCTAATGCTTCAGATTTGTAAAAAAAAAGGTGTAATTAAATATGATTTAAAAAAAATGTGGAACACCAATCAATATAGCAACGTGAAAGCATAATTAGGGCCGGTCTTTAATTACCTCCACCCACGTGGCCCATATTTAGCCCTAGCTTAACTTTTAGAAAACTTATCAGAAAAATACAGATAAAGCAACAATACAATTAAACTAACCTTGATTTATGACCACTTATCACTACTGAACAATGTTCAATTGTTGAAAATTAAAAATCTTTAGGTTTTACTGACTTATTTAACTTTTTATGAGCATAATTTTTTATACCATAATCACGGGACGCGTCAACAAGTGTCTCACTGTCAATGACAAGATGGCGGAGGTAGAGCATCGCGACCGGGGGATAATGTTTTCCTATTGGTTGTTTTTATGTGTGCATGCGAACTAGCAGCCAGGAACTTTATAAGTGTGTTTTTTCTAAGCCGGCTCTTAAAAGACACCGGTCCTTATTTACTGCAAGTACCTTACGTAATTTATTTAATATACTCACTTTTCACAAGCTCAGTTCCACTATTGAAAAGGCAATATTTCATTAAAATTATTAGGTGATGTTTATAAACGAAGAGAGTCAAGAGTACCAATTTTACAACGTGGCAGTGACGGTGACACCGAGCGAAGTTGTGGCCACGTTGCGGTTCACGGCGCGGGCGCGTGAACTCGTGCAACAGGAGCTGGTGGTTGCCAACCCACTACCGAGAGACGCTGACTTTTACGTGCAATGCGATAAACTAGAATGTCCTGATGTGCTGAAGATAAGTAAGAATTCCGAGGTATGTTTTTATTACTGTACATTATTATTTGTAACTATTGCAGTACATAATCTAACCGATTTATTTTCACCGCTAAATACGGAACCTTTACAATGTAGTTTTTAAATCAGATCATATGTCAGAGGGCCAAAACGACGCCATCTTTCTTTCGGCTTTGTTAAAACATAATGGGACGGTCTTATAATATGCCAATGAATTGTACGAAATAGATAGGTAGGTACGCAAAATAAATAAGTTTAGCCTAGTCCTCATAGATGAGACTGGTACAGGTTTTTTCTTGCGTCCCTAATCTAACAACTAAAATAAACTAATAATTTAGGTCTCCCATTCACTTGTGATGACGGACATAAATTTAAAAAAACTGTGCTAATTATCGGCAAACAGAAAGAAGGCGCTGAAGTTGTACCAATAAGCATGGTACAGACGCCCCTTATTAATCACAGTATTGCAGAACTTTTATGGGATCAAATAATATTGTATCAAGAACTAGCTAACTAGGCAAATGTTGTTTCAGTGTTTCTTTACCCTTTCCCTCAAATATATCTTAAAATATCTCATGTTTTTCTGTTAATTGAACTTACTATCAATCTTTGCTCGCAGACAACTATGGTAATGACATACTCACCTTTGGTTGTTGGTGAATTTGAAGACTATCTGGTGGTGAAGAACGAAACGATCGGTGCATACGTGTACAAAGTCTTGCTGAATTGCCTACCTGCAAAGGAAAAGAACTTGGAATATAGTGTACCTATCGGCAGCTGCATTCCACTGCGACTTAGAGTTCAAAACAGAACAGATGCCCCAGCTAATTTTGTTACTACGGTATTTGTGTTTTTAATAATACCATATACCATCACACTTATACCCGAATACCTATGCACAAGTAACAGTATACTACATGCAATATGGCCACTCTCAGCCGCTCGGCACTCTAGAGTCGACCCCGCTGCCCAAAGTGACTCTTCTGTGACCACTCGCACTAACGCAAGTCATTCGTTTTCATAATGCGATTTCCGTATGTAGTAACCAGGGTGGACCGAAGGGCTAGGTACGGGATATTTTAAGTAGACATTGATATAAAAAATTGCGATAGGGTCAAGCGAATGTGTACAAAAGGTATACTGTCGCGGCCCGCAAACGCAGCATAACTGGGCGATCGTGAGTATGCGGGCCGAGGCACGCATCATAGAGTCCGGTTATGTTCAGTTGTGGCCAAGGCTTGTAAAGTGCTTTTTTAAACATGCGTGTAAAAAAACTAATTATATTGACAACTGTATTGACCATAATAAAAACAGTGTAGGTAATTTTTCCGCTAATTCGTCGCATTAAAATGTCGATAAATTAATGACGCATATTTTTTATTGTTAGTCCAAAATTTAAATAAAACTTGATGAGTTATCTCTTTAGTTATCAATGTTGTTGTAAAAAAAGTTCGTTCCATTTTTTATTTACATATTTGACCGCTCGAGCGGACGTATACCTAAAACATTGCGGGTCGCTCTCTGATACTATACTATTGATATGGTTGCATATCGTAGCATGTTTCAAAAAAAGATATAACGAATGTTCACACCCGGAAACCCTTTATGAGAAAAAACTAGCGCCCTAAATTTCGTGTCAATACGTCATCTGAAGTATTCATTCGGGTCAAATTTGGCACAGCGATAAGACACAGTGACTGGTCTAGCGCGGTCGCGACGAGACAAGCGCGGAGTAGAAAACGCCGCGTACGGCCACATTGCCAAAAACCCCCTGCGGTTCTGTGTGTTCCGCCACCACCGTTCACTGTTGCATTCAACGTAGGCTTTTGAAGATACAGGAAATAAGACGATGTTAATGAATACGAGTAGAGTAAACTATTTTTGCTTTTTACTCGAAATTCCGTTTTATAAGTAAAATATATTATACGTCAGTGTTACGGCAAACGATCCGGCTTATTATTATTATTATACTTACAGATATCTCATCCATCAATATTAGCAGAAAAGGATTACTCCCTGGGTCCACTAGAAAAGGGAAAATTCCAGGCGTGGTTTGAACCAACTGAGTTTGGTGTCCAGAACTGCAGAGTCTTTTTCAAATCTGTAACTGCTGGTGTATTTGTGTGAGTCTCAGCTACGTAATTTTACTCTCTGATCGTTTAATAGTGCTTTGACTAAACGACTAAACAATATGACCATTTAAATTAGATTCTTACATTTTTGTATTGGGT
This sequence comes from Apoda limacodes, assembly GCA_946406115.1. Lineage (NCBI taxonomy): Eukaryota > Metazoa > Arthropoda > Insecta > Lepidoptera > Limacodidae > Apoda > Apoda limacodes. The sequence goes on from OX291545.1 coordinate 11,825,255, forward strand.
ATACGTAATATGTCATTTTTTAACTATAGGATAGGAAGTTTAAAAATTGCTTTTGGACATGGGGACTCGGGCAGTGCTTGGAGTTGCCCTACCTTGCTGAAAATGAGTCCGAGTTGCTTTATAGGGAAAAGGATGTATCTCGTTTCAAAATCTCATGCACAGTTGACTTTTTAAGACCGGTAAAATACTTAGTGAATCTTTGATTATTTCTTTCTGGCGTTGCTGCTGACGTGGGTGGTCCTAGTGGCGGCATATAAACCCTTTTCTTTTTTGTCGAAATCTTTGCGCCCAATACCAAATAAGCTGCGTTCTCGGACCATCGTTTAATTGCCGAAAATAAAAGAGGGAACACAACGCTCGATGCACTCGAACCAACGGTTCATCACACTTCAAATATTGCCCTGCCACAATCGCGCAGTGCTCACCCAACCAATGACTTATTTACAACAGTGCCATCCCGAGGCTAGTTGCCATGTAGAAACCTATTAATCTTTATGATTACTACGATGTTGTATGAAAACCTAGTAATTCTTGCAATAAAAGCCTTTATTACAGATTCAAAAAATGTTTTTTTTTTTACAATTACAATTCAATATACTATAATATTAAACTTCTGTTGTGTGAGACCGTAAATCTGCGCACCACTGCTGCAGGATTCATATTCATATTCCTATGAATACTCAGTAGCGCCAACCCCGTAACACATTGGTTTAACATTGTTTCCGTCTGACGATCAGTCTGACGCGAGTTTATCATTTTTTACCTATCACAAAAACTAACCTAATGTAAATAAATCTGACGCGAGTTGCGTCTTGCGAATTTTCTATGAATTTCGAAATTGCCACTTGCCTCGAATAGGTAATTTTGAAATCCGCACCATGAACCCTTATATACACAGACTGTTCGCTTTTACATTTACAAAGCATTTACAAATATCGCCGAAATGCGTGAATTTAATATATAATAAGCCTTCCTTTGCTGAAGACGAGTAAAAAAAATCGATAACTCAAGCACTAGGTATCGATACAATTATCGATATACGCGCATCACTTCAACTTCCGTATATACGTATATATACTACTACCTGCGATTATTGAGCGAAAGGGACAACTGCAACTCGGGCTCATCATACCAATATAAATAAAATCGGTAAATTCGATGTTCCGTATTCCTCGATTTCCTCCTTCAAATCTTAACCGATTTCAATAATTTTTTCATTATGTGGTTAAGAAGAACATATTCTATGTCTGTACGTTTTGCCTTTTTTTTAATTTGGTTTAACGATTTTGCGTAATAGACTTCTATTTGCGGCTTTCAAGCTGGACAAAATTTAATGTTTTTGAAGAGTTGTATCTCATTTAAAAAAAAATTGTCAACAAAAACGATACGTACAGACATGTTAGTGGCAAATATATACCTGTCTGTCCAAAAATAATCACTCTAGTGTTATAATCCAAGGAGGAAACAGGGGAATACGTTTGTATCAAAAAAATGTCACAGTGTTTCCTCTTAAATAACCAATATTAACCAAATGAATGACTGACACGCTCGCCTTTTTTAAAAATTATTTTCCAGCCTTCTTTCGAAGCTTTGAAAGTCTGTTGGAAATTAGATCCATTTAGCTGAACATGCCATCACGCCAATAATGACGCGAAAAAACTAATTTGGCGGAGCGTTAATTGAAAATTTTCACAACTTAGTTGCCGTTACTTGCTCATTGTTTTCAAGTCATAACACTACTGAAAGTCGACTAATCCTACCAGACTTATTTTAATGAATAAACAAGCAAAAACACGTCTCCATTGCCAGGTATTTGATATTGCGATGCACTCCCTCGTTCGGTGTTCGGTATGACAAAAATACCGAAATAGTAGTGGTTCCGTTTTTTTTACCCCTTTGTGAGTTAAAATCAATCTTATTTAATTCTTGCTGTGTAGAAAACTGACAGTTCCTTGAGGTTTTTTTTCATTAATTGTGCAAATTAACCTAAAATGCAAAAGTATCATTAATATTTTGCTTCTAAGGTAAAAAAATGGCGTAAAAATAATATACACAGTATTATTGTTTGAACCTAGTGTTTTGATTCAACGTAGTTGAGGATCCATTATATAAGTAAGTATATGTAGGTACTTAAACCGTAGAAAATTAGTTTTTCCCTTGTTTGGTATTAAGTTCATCTTTAAGTGCGGCACTTGTAGGTATCGGACGGAAACGTTCGACGATACGAGCCGATCGCGACATCCGCCGAAGTAAACCAAAAAGGGCAGACCGACCCAACGCGAGTGTTTCGGCATAACCAAAGTAGTAGTCAGTCCGGGGCGACGACGACGGTGGCGCGGCGGCAAGGTTTGAATGCGCCGAAAAAGTGCATCTGAATATCTGAAATTTCAAAGATTTCGGGGGGGGGGGGATACGACACCCAAATCCCCCCCGCTGTATACGCGTATGCTTACGGGGTAGGAAACCTACATTCATCCCGGTAATAAATATTAAAATATGTTTGCTTATTCCAAATTTAAGGCGACAGCAATAGCTTTCTTAGCGTGGATTTATTCCGGAATGTAAACAATAATAAAATCCTTGAAGGTCTCAGTGCCATGCATGGGAAACGAAAAAATATACCTACTTCATTCCTGTCGAAGTTTCCTTAGAGGCAACAGCGTTGTTCAAAAAGTGATTACACTTTTTGAAGGTCAGTAACACGCGAGTTGGTAATACCAACATCCGGGGCTACAAACGTCAATATCTTGGTCACTGCTCAACATCAGGCAAGCTGTGATGCTTGTTTGTCAGCTTAGCAAATTTTTGTTCACAGGTTCAACATAAAGGGTAAAAGTACGAAGCCCAAACCGCAGGGGCCCATTGACATAAAACCTGGAAGCTTTGCGTCGATCAAATTCAAAAATGTATTTGAGGACACCATAATGTTTAAAATAACTATCGACCGGGAGGATTTCTATGTGAAATCAGTCTGTGAAACTGTTAAAAGCAAGAAGGTACAACTACTATTCTTACGAATTACAGGCACACATAGCTTGGGTGTGGTAGCCTATCTGTATCCGTATGCGCACACTACACTCAGGCACGTACACTACCATGTGCATGTGCATATTGAACCAACCAAAGTGCTCGTCACTTGAGACTTGCAATAACTGTACTATATATAGTCCTACCGCGACCGTTGTACCGCGCCTTAGAGGAACGAATTCAAGTGAGATCGACACTACAGAATAGTTCTGAAGATATTGGTTACAATGTTGTAATATGATATCTATTTATTAAGTAAGGTAGGTAAATATGATTGCTGTTTAGCTATAAGATATCGTTTACTTGTAGATCATTTTTTTTTCTATTTAACTACACTTTATTAATAAAAATAAGTCGGTACATTCTATGCGTTTCAAATAACCATATTACAATAGAAAGTTCAATGTCTAGAGCTTTAGATATTATATCTCAGATGCATATGACACAGCTACCTACTTCACCCCCGCGTCTCGCGCTGCTTTAAGGCGCGGTATTGCGGTCGCGGTTATAGGTATATAAAATTTTCAATCCAAGTAGACCATCTCGATGTCTACATAACTAAAACTAAAGGCTACCTACATTTAACAATACAGCTATCTACAATATTGATTGCATCTACTGAGCGAAAGGCCCCTATTCTATTTAATATGCATCTACTGCGCAATAGACCCGCCTAAATTAGTTGAATATTTACAACTAAATCTCTTAATTCATGTACTAACTACACTAAAGTTGGATTTCTTTTATAGGATGTTAAGATCCTAGTGTACCTGAATGAGAGACCTGAAGAAGAGGAAGAGTTGCCGACCGGTTCGCTGGTCATCGAGAGCTTTGAGCCGATGGTACCAAGGATTCAATGGACTTATTTCCTGCAAGGCGTTCCTTCGTAGTTCATATTTGATATTAATTATGTTTTAATTTTATTTTGTTTACATTTTAATTAAATGTATTTTTCAAAAGTAAATATTTTATTTGAAAACAACGCTATGTAACAAAATCCTCTTCAGAAGATAGAAGTTATTAGTTATTACGAACAAGCATACACGACAAAATAATACGTTATTTATTAGAAACATTATCCTCCAGGTTCTCGAAGTTCCGACCCAGGAGCTTATTGCGTAAAGAAAGTCGAGCGTTCCAGACTCGGAATTTCGAGAAAAAACGTATGCAAGTTGTTACCTCTTAAGACCCGTGAAAATACATGCATTGTTTCAAATATTTATTACACGAGTTTGAAGAACTCAAGACTTTTCACAATAAGCTCCAATATTGCTCTAGCCGTGGTTAGCGATATGATTTGAAAACTACCTAAAAAAAAATTAAGTCACAGTTCACAAAATATCTACACGTCAATCTCTCACACACCGATGTACGGAGTGCCTGAGGGTTTGTGCTGATAAGTGGCTGGCTTTTTGTCCGGCAGACGCAAACGAGCCGCAGGTGACGGTAATTGCTCTGATAGCATGGACATTAATGCTAGTGTCCCGCAAGGCTGTGTGCTGTCTCCTACGCTGTTTTTCCTGCATATCAAAAACATGTTTGACATCAACAACATATATTGCTATGCAGATGACGGTACTCGAGACGCTTATTACACGGGTCGTGCAAGCATTCTTTGTTTCGTTGTGGAGGAAAAGCGTGGAGAACTTATGTTTCAAATTAAGACTTCTCTGTCCAAGGTATCTGACTGGGTCGAGAAAATTTGGTCCGATTCAACCCTACAAAGCAAGTCTACGCGTTCACCGCTAAGAAAACCCATTAACTGTGGTCCCACAATTTCAGAGCATCTCCAAGAGCATTGGGATCCTTGGTGTTAACATCTCCAGCGATGTTCAGTTCCGAGATCATTTGCAAGACAAGGTAAAGCTGGCGTCCAAAAAACGTTGGTGTACTCAACAGAGCGAAGCAGTACTTCACGTCGGGGCAAAGGTTGCTGCTTTAAAAGTCGCAAGTTCGACCCCATATGGATTACTACAGCTATCACTGGGCTGACTCGGTTCAACGACGAGCTGTGAGAATTGTCGACGACCCCAAACTCACTTGACGTATCGAGCCCTTAAGTCTGAGGACAGAACTTTTCCTCCCTGTGTCTGTTCTACCGGTTGTACAATGGGCTGTGTTCTGAGGAATTGTTCGAAATTATGCCCACGGCTACTTTCTACCATCGGCAGAGAATTCATTCTTCTTTGTATGTAGTTTTTTTATTTATATTATTCCACTAAAGTGGCAAACAAGCTTACGGTCCGTTGCCTATGGACACTTGCAACACTAGGGGTATCACTCGCGCGTTGCCGACCCCTAATCTAATTACTACTTGAAGAACCCCATACATGTAGTCCTTAGAAAAAACCTTGGTAGGTAGCTCATTCCACAACCCAAGCGTTGGCGGGAGGAAGTTTCCCTGTGTTCTGAGGAATTTTTCGAAATTATGCCCACGGCTACTTTCTAACATCGCACTGCTTGCCATCGGCAGAGAATTCATTGCAGTGCACACAGCTCACTAGTAAGACACAGCTATTTTGGCTTATTTGTTATAGGTTCGATCGCGTGGTTTAGAACGCTTCGGATTTCCTATGGAGTTAGCCATCTATTACACTTTTTACTTAGCTGTGGTAGTACTGTGCCATCAAACCCTCTTGTTCAGAAAAGTTATTAAATTTAAAAGTTTTTTTATTTACCACAAAGCTTATGCTAAAGCTAACGGTCCGCCTGATACTAAGCGGGTATTAATGCTTACAACACCTGGTGCATCATTCGCGCATTGTCGACCCTTTAAAAATCTAATCACTTCTTTCTTACAAAACCCCATACTGTATTCCAAAGAGAAAACCTTGGCAGGGAGTTCTAGTTAATGCATCTTAATGTATTTTTACCGAAAAACTAAAGTGATCTTTCCATCAGTTTAGGTGAGGCGTCGGTTTGAATTTTTCGCATTTAGTCCAGGAAGATTTTTTCTAGCAGACATGGAAAAATCAGATAATTGCCACTGTTGTTGTTGAATTTTTGAGCCATACTATAAGTAAAAATTTGTAATTTATAAAATTAAATAAGTAATTTGTAAAAAGTTTGGGGGAGATGTAATATTAAAGACCCTGAACAACCTAAAGACCCAGATGTCTCCAAATGTGCCCAAAAATTATTGGACATTTTAAAGAACAGAACGAAGAACCCTAATTCGATCGCTATAATGATTCCTGGAGATTAAAAAAAATACAAACATCCGAATTGAGAACCTCCTTTTTTGAAGTCAGTTAAAAACACAAACAACGTATGCAGTTATTCCTAACTCGAAATGTATGTAACTGTGCATGGGAGCATCTTTTTATATAATAGTAGGTAGTCTTCCCAGTTAATTCTTATTTGGCCTGTAACACATAGTGAAAAATTAAAAATGAATTAATAAAAAGTATTTATTACCAATCACTGACACTAAAATCTTGTACAATATCATCTTTATCTATATTATCCTCTATGTCTTCTAGTGTCTTTTTATTGTCCTTTTTCTTAAGATCCTTTTTCTTTTTCTTTACTTTCTTCGGTTTAGGTTGGGATTCAGTATCTTCTGCACCAAAGTTGTCTTTATCGTCCTCACTATCCGACGGGAATAACACTAACGGGCCCTTCTTTTCTGGCTTAGCACTCTCTGAAAGTACTTCAGATACCTTGGTTCTCTTAATTGTGGGTAATTCTCCAGCGATTTCATCATTCTTACTTATTTTCTTGCGTTTCTGTATTTTATTAATCTTGCTCCAGTTTTCAAAGAAATTAATCAAGGGTGTTCCTTTTGTTTTGATACTTGTTTCCCAAGCAGCAACCATTTTATCTTCACTCAGAGAAAAGCTTATTTTAGCTCGTTCGCGTTCTATAAATTTAGTATTTTCTTCTATTTTGTCTAGTAACTGTCGTAGTTTTTTGGTGTAGTACGAAACCGAACAGGTTTTTAAAAATTGTCTTAACTGTAACAAGGAAATTATAATGTTTCAGATAAAATACATGAATAATAGTTTTTAAGGCTAAAAATCTTATTTGTTTACCAACTAATCCTGAGTCCATAAGAATACCGCGAAATTTCATAAAAAAAATTTACACTTTTTATTTTTTATACCACTAAGGTTGCAAAAAAGCTTGCGGTTAGCATCGTAGCCTATAGATGCTTGTAACACAATTAAAATAATTTGTATTTAGTAAAAAACTTAATGAAATTTTACCTGTATAACAGCAAGCAGTGTAATATCCGGAAAAGCAATGTTATGTGATTCATTTGCAGTATATTCCAATAGCAGTGCATACAATCTTTCTATAACGGCATCTTTAAATCCATTCTCCATAAGCTGTGATTTTGCCAATCTTAATATACAAGAGAAATCTAGTGGCTTCATTGAAACTTTTTTGTGTTTTTTATTGAAATCGTAAGATAATACCTGAAAATTATAGATGAATTAATAGACCAGCGTTTTTCTCGCGACTTCTCCGCGTGGACTTAAGAACAAAAATGAAAGTTTTTAACCATTTAAGATATTAGATACAAAATATTTTAACAATTCTTAAACTAATTTTCTTTTAGTTATAAGGGATGATTTTCTCCTAAAACACATTTATCTTAATTTTGAATCTAAAGGCCATATAGTCCTAAATAGGCGAAATAGTTTAAAATAGGCCGAAGAGTCTAGAATAGGCCAAATTTTTTATGAATTTTTTATAAAACTAATCTTCAAAAATTACAGATTCCCATACCAACTTTAATAAAATTCTAAGGGGTTAAAAGTTGTAAATGTTTATTTAATCACTGTACTGATTAGTGACCGCGTGACACCTTCTACATAATTTGGATTCGGCATAAACTTGGGCCAGAAGTTCCGACTTTGAAGACTATATTGAAAAATTTTGTGCGTGATTGTACCCCACGCCCTGCGTTACTATGGTTCCGCGCTGCCCCTTGCGTCGCACCGCATTCCCCCCTCAATGGACCCGAAAATGTGTTACTGCGCATGGTTCAACTTACGTTCCACGACCTATACCAACATGGTAACAGACATATCTTTCATTTACTTGGCAGAGTTAAGACCTAGATGCAGACTAAAATTTCTTGGTGACTTACCTCTATAAGGAATGGCAGCACTGGTATGAAAGTATTAGACTCTTTTGACAAATTGATTAATATCTCAATGCAATGAAATCTCAGAGGGTAATATTGGTGTGTTGGCACCAGTTTTATGGTACTTGTTATCACCATTGTGAGAGGATATATCAATGGCTGAAGCTGAGGCTTGTGACACGTAGCTCCCAACAAATCGGCCCACAAATGCAGAGAATTAATAAATTGCCAGTTATATACGGCTTGTCTATTTTCCACTTTCTGCACAACTATAGCATTCCTTAAATGTATGGCGAGCTGACGTATGTATAGAAAAACATGTTGGTATGACACATTCAAGTCCAGTGTGAACATTTCTACCAATGATCTTCTCATGAAGTTAATACCTGGCCAAGTGGTAGGACTGACGAATTTGCAGTTCTTTACATATGTTAAATACATAGACTTTAATACAATGTCAAGTAAAGATGACTGTTGATTTCTTGTTATCCTTAGTATACAGAGAAATGCCAACACACGCACAGTTTCCTCTCCACTGCTCCAGGAAGTAATTAATTTTTTTAAGGCCAGTTTAGATATTCTGTTAAAGCAAGCCACATAAACTGACATTTGGTGGAGATGTTTAAGTAAGACAGTAAGAATATTCTCAGAAGTGACTCCACCCAGTAATTTCAATAAGTCGTTCAGATATGATACTAGAGATCCCTTAATTTTTACAAAGTGTTTACACTTTTTAGGATCTTTTCCTGATTGCTCCATGCCAAGGTACTCTTTTAAGGCAACCGGTAGATAAAGCACGCACATTTGAATCACTGCGTTAAAGACTGAAGAACCTGTAATAAATATGATAATCATAAGTAACGTCAACGGAGATGGCGATCAATAAGAAACTATAAAAATATACAATTTTAATTTACAGTATACAATTTTTTTTTATTTATTTACATTGTTCTGAGTTCCTCCGTGCCGCAGAGGGTATGTTGTACCTGTTGTAACTGTTGATACTGGCAGCAATCGATCAGCTAAGTCAGGGGCCTTATGAAAGACTTAAAAACTGTGATAGTTAGCTCGATAACCAACCTTCAATTCCCACTGGGCTGTAGCCTAAGACTCCTTCTCTAAGAAAAGGCCATGCCCCTGCAGTGGGGTCGTACAAAGGCTGAAGCGAGACAAGTAGGAGTATGGATTTATAAATTGGCACATAAAGTTGTGGAAAAACATAAGCTAGGTGTTAAGTATTTATATACTGCTTACCTTCAACTTTGTATTCACCAGAAGACGAACCATCGTCACTTGTTGCCCTTAACATGGCTGCATTAAAAGCTTTAATTACATTGGTTAAGGTGGATAGTGATAATTTTCCATCGCTTTGTAATTCTGACTGCCACTGAGATACCATTTTAAGGGTAATTTTTCCATGTACTGGCTTGGTAGATTCATCCTACATTAAAAATAAAATATTAAATCAAATAGCTCTTTATTCAAGTAGGTTTTGAAAAACACTTTCGCATCGTCAAATTTCCTAATTATGACATTACCACCAGTTCGGAGGGTTGTATCCACTGAGAAGAACAGGCAAGAAACTCAGACGCAAAGATTACTTATACATCTAGATACCGTGTTCGGGCACACAAAACGAGCCGATTCTAGTACCTAAATTTTAAGGTACGTGCCGTCACACGACATCATACGTAATCAGTGCGTCGACGTGAACTGTGCTCCCGCGTAAAGTAATAAAAATGACGATTTGTGCAATAAAATCGTGCTAAACTATTGACCAAAAAAAAGTTGATGATAAAAAATTACTGTTCACAAGTTATTATACACTAATCTGCTTGCTATATTTGAGATACAAACTAAGTTTTCAGAATAATTATTCGCAAAACAAACAACAAATGTTTTTCTATCTGTGTTGCCAAGTCTATAGGTACGTTCATTTCCCATTCCAAGTTAAGTAAGGCGAATACTGAAACGACAATACATATTTTTCACCTTACGTCAATTACATACATTACACTATTTCAGGTTGATATAGTTTTTATGTATTGATTACTCCTGTGACACATTGTATCTACTAACATAAACCTTTACCTCGGACATCTGAAATGTTTAAATAAAAAAAAAACATCATATCATAAATAATTTGATAAAATATCTTTTCTTTACAACGAACTGCGACGTTAACGTCACGTTTTGGACTCCTTTTACAAAATTTCAACTTTATTTACCTAATACTAGGTACTTTATTAGCAAGACGGTGTACGCACACGCGCTATTGGATGTGTAAAATTACAGGGCGAGTGTAATATGCATTGTTTTTGTAATATTCCGAGACAATCAGTAATATAAGTTATTCATTTAATATGATAGACTTATTAGGTCTTAAGAAAAACAAATAGAATATACTTGTAATGATTTTTGTTTGATTTTCTTTTGGATAACTAATAAAATGTTATACTAAAATCTTTTAATTTTTTTGATTATTTTTAAATAACATATTATATATAATCTTTATATTTCTTATGTAAATTGAGATAAAAATACTCTATAGTTTATTAATTAAACTCCCTGATTGTTTCCCTATCCGAATGGTGCTAACCTTTAAAGAGTTCAAAGTAGGAAGAAGCCTGAATTTTTTTCAGAATATGTGTAACGTATGCGGGTTTTCTAACTTATAATAAAAATATGAAAGAAACAAAACAAAAAATTTAAGAGGGCTTTTTAGAATAGGCGCCGTAGTACCGGTGGTAATTAAATGACACTGTAACTTACAAAACTGACGAGTATTAGATTCATAGTAAATGTTAATTGAGAAAATTGTACAAATTTTTACAATATAATAATAATAATAATAATATATTTGGACATTACACACAGCGCCGTCTGGCCACAAAGTAAGCAAAGCTTGTGTTATGGATACCAAAAAACGGATACAAATACATATATTACTTTTTTTTTGTAAATACATACATATCATACATAATTACACCCAGACTCAAGACAAACATAAATGTTTATTACATAAATGTTTGTCCTGTGCGGGAATCGAACCCACACCGTCTGCACAGCAGTCGACCACACTACCAACTAGGCTGCGAGGGAGTCAAATAGCATTGTGATCCGATTCCTGCGGGCTGCTTTAACAATATCAGCAATATCGCTATCGCAAAAAAAATTTAGTAATTTTAATATTTACGCAATGTGCTCTATGCTCTCTATGCACGCATTCCATCTAACTGTTGACTAAAAATGAATGCGCTCTATGTTAAATTTGACGGCACTAACAGTCCGCATTTAACGCATTGGCTGCACATGCTCAGGAGGGAACAGTGGATTATCTTTAAAAATAGTGAACAGCTATTTTGTTTCTTGACATTTGGCGTAGAAAACGGTTTCAATGGCTCTGTGATGCGATAGCTTTCTATGTTCAAAAAAAATCTTATCAACAAAACACGGCTGTTGTCACATGGCGGGACCTATGAATAACGAACACGGCGCGCACGGATGCCATGGCAGAGAAGAACGGATTTTATTTTGTACACCCATCTATATTTTAGCACTACAGTATATAATATTTGGAACATACTTTAAGGTTTTAACATGCATTACATGGCCATGGTCAACAGATTATTAGAAGAAGGTAGAAACCTTCGTATCAAAGGCTTACGTTCTATCTCAAAATAATGTGTCTTCACAGGGGTCATCAAAAGTGAAAATAAATTGTAGTACCGAATAAAGTAAGAACTCCCCAATTCGGGGTAATCACTTTAAGGTTGGTAACACCAAAATTACGCACACAGATGTAAAAATTATAGTCGTATTAGCTGATTTACACACACATTGATAGGAAAATGGCTCGCAGCACTCCGTTTGATGTTGTTTCGGCCACGGTATCTAGACGTATAAGTAATCTTTGCTCAGACGTTATTCTTTTCTAAATATTTACAATAATACCCTTAGACTACAACAAATAGTGATTTCATCATCTTTCTCTCATCTTTTTAGGGCAGTAGTTCCCAAAGTGGTCTCCCAGGAGTCCACGGGAGACTCGAAGGAGGTCTACGTTGGCGGGACAGAAAAAAAGGGGGTTAACAATTCTTAAGCTGGGGTTCACGAAAATTTATCTGCTTTCGTTAGTGAAGAACCAGAATGTTGGTGACTTCACCTATCAATGTAGGCAGATAATAGTTTAAGAAGGTCAGCAACTTACTTGTAAAAACTTACATATTCCATATTTAGATATAGAGAAAATTTCCATAGTTAGATCTAATCTTCACATTTTTTGTCGAGGTTTGAGAATATGGTAGAAATGTGGCTTCAGAGGGTCCACCGGAACTAGCTAAATTTTGAAAGTAGTCTATAAGAAAGAAAGTCTGGCAACCTCTGGTTTAGGGAAAGAAAAATATTTCAACACCAAAATGTTTATCTGACCTTGTTTAGCGAAGGTGAAGTTTTTGGGGAAGGGGGTTTGGGGAAAAGAATAGTAGATCTATATTCATTCAACATGTAAATTTTAGAAATTGGATCTAGTAACACTGCACTCTCTGTCAGCAAGAAAATTATCTTCACACCTTGGAACTGCAATGGTCACGCACACGTGCGGTTCCGGAGAAACTTTCCCCCGAAACACTTAAGTTGTAAGCCCTGCTGCCAAGGTTTTCTCTAATGACTACAGTATGGAGTTCTTCAAGAAAGAAGTAATTCAAAATGCAAAGCACAAGTGATGCTTATGGTGTTGCAAGCGTCCATAGGCTACGTCGACCGCTTCACATTAGGCATATCTTTAGCTTGTTTGCCACCATAGTGGTACTTTCTTTTACATTTATTTATTTCTGTCTCTTTTGATATTGCGACTAAGTGGCGCATATAGAAAGTTACGTTGGACTGCCATGTTGAAGGTCCGGGCTCGATTATAGGTACGTGCCACAATTTGTAAATTGTACAATTTAAATCTGGTTTGTACCCCGGTACGGCCCTATGCTCACCACCTATCATGTTTGCATTGCTGCAACGTGCATTTTACGAGCATTGTTAACTGATCACAATTGATGTTCGAAATAGCTCCGGCCGGTATGGCCGGCCACCCCTTTGGTGCTAAAACTTGTGATGATTTGTATATATATAGTTGTCTATATATAAAATTATATCTTATCTAAATAAAATTATGCGAATGCTGATTTTTCCATCACTATTTAATGCGCATTGAATCCTGAATTCAAAACTACGTCGCACGACTAGCATTGGCTATCGTAGATTCTACCACAACCAGCGATACAGACATTCCCTCATATATCAGTTTTTAACTGCCATACGTAAATTGTTGTACTCAAAATATTAACGAATTAAGGTTCATATAGTTCTACGTGAAATTTATTCCAGATCTAATGTAAATTCCTTACTTTACAGTTAAGGTGAATCTATTGTAGTTTTTTAATACAAACTGCCTTACATTCAATCTAACTAAACTATATATTTTTTACCAATAAAAACGCGTTTTTATTATATATGACTTGCAAGTCATTCAAACAAGTCAGTCAATACTACTACAAATCACAAAAAGCATATTCATCTAAGAAAATACCAGTGAATTATATTGATGCTTAATACTTTTAAAATTGTTTTTAAGTTACAAAATGCAAAAAATATACATCTATTTAATACATTTTCCTAAATTTTTTTTGATAATTTTCATCTACAAAATCAAATATGCATGTTTTTTTAAATCTAACATGCTGTTTTTATAATGAGGAATAATTATATCAGTTAAGATAGAGATACATACCTCAAAGTCACTTTCGTCACTATCAGCCTTGAGAGGTCCGGGTTTATGTACCATTTCAGAATCATCTTCGTCTTCTTTATCTGATGCATCAGAATCTGCCTCAAAATTCAATAAGTTCTCATCATTCTCTTCAAGAAAGTTATAGAAGTCTGGATCGAAATTCTTTAGTTTTTCCAGAGATTTTTTATGCGTTTCTGGATCAAGCTCCTCTTCAGAATCTGAAAAAGAAACAAGTTATTTTCTGTGTTTGTTAAAAAGTTTGTCCAGACTAACCTTGATTCGACATGGCAATTACATACACACAGACATTACAAACTGTCTGTTAAATAGTGCGTTTATGATACAAGTGTGTGTGTAAGTAAGTATATTACACATACCTACAAACAGTTAGTTTATGTAGGCTACACATTCTCATGAAGTAAAATGTCAGGGTGCCAAGTTCTATAGTTACTCGTAAAATAGAGTTTGCACTCTGCATACCCACAAATCATGCCTGGGATTTCAAAAAACATCCGCAATGCACAGGAAAAAAGATAGCATAATCAATAGCAGTGGCATTAAATCAGTAAATAATAATATATGGCGAAGATGCTTCTTTCTGGAAGCTCTCACTTATGAAAGAATCAGTAAGTAATAGCAAAATTTGCGTCGATTGTTTGGAATCAAGCGTGAAATCAATTACTTATTTAAAAATATAGATATTTATTATAACAAAATAGAACTTTTAAATACTTATAAATATCTTTACTTTAAGAGGGTGATATAGGCCAGAAAGCTAATTTCTGTAATACTAACGTTGTGTATGTCAATGTACTTAAAATTATTACACAATGTTCTATATATTTACTCTAAGATATATTTATTATACTACTACCTTAGTAAATTATTCCATAATTATGCCTTGAAACTTAATTATTTTTGTATAGGATTTTACGTTTTTACCGTTTTGTAGTCACATTTTTTTAGTTTTTGCTACAACTTAGAGTCAATGCACTAGAAAACAAGCTATTCTAATTATTTATAAATCAACTTTCATTACAATAAAATGCAATACACGCTTTAAAAATTTGCACAAGTGTTGATAGGATTTTACGTTTTTACCGTTTTGTAGTCACATTTTTTTAGTTTTTGCTACAACTTAGAGTCAATGCACTAGAAAACAAGCTATTCTAATTATTTATAAATCAACTTTCATTACAATAAAATGCAATACACGCTTTAAAAATTTGCACAAGTGTTGAAACAATGGTTTCATTAAATACAATTAAATACAATAAATGAAAATCACTCATTTAGGTAATGCACTAGACAAAAGCAAGTTTTATAACATATATTTTTTTCAATCCTTTAGGTGCTATAGTTCAGCCACAAAATTTGCACAATGGCGTATTTACACGGTCTAATCTATACTGCAGTCTTAAAATATTAATTTCTCGTATAGACCATGATGTTTTGCAATGCCAACGAAAAGTATTTAAAACTAGCTTGTGCAAGCGGCTTTGCCCGCGCAGAATTTGATCATCGCTGTGAGATTCTTGCCCATTGATATACTGAAATAAAAAGAATTTTGTCTCCAATTACCCCTGTCCAGAAAAATCAAATCACCACCACTCTTGATCAAGACAAAAAGTACCCTGTGGCATTCTATACCCCTTGAGCTATGTCAGAAAACTTCAGTCAACTGTTGTCACATCATTCCAATGAAGTGTGGTATATTAAGCATAGTTCTTAATAGTTTTATTTTGGAATCTTTGCAGTATTTCAATATTACTTTTGCTTGCAGTTCCCCATAGCTGGATTCAGTATGTCCATATGGGTTTGAGAATGGCTTAATATAAAATGAGTTTGCTTTCTGGGAAAAGCTTAGATTTCTGTGCAGCAAACCAATACATATTTCTCAACTTAGTTATCTAATTGCTTGCATTTGGTCCAAATGTGTTTCTGTCAAGTTAGATGATGGTCCAAGTGCATACCTAAGTATTTTGCATGGTCGTTTTGAGGGATTTCTTCATTATATAGTTTGACCGGTGGACAGGTCTGCCTTCCCAGCGTAAATGTCACATGCATTGACTTATTTTGGTTAACTTATTTAACCATTTCTCAACTTCTGCTAAGTGTTTTTGTAGGTTAGCTGATGCTGTTGTTAGATCTCTGTGTACTGAGAGGAAGGTGGTGTCATGGTGCTGGTCGTTAGTATTTGTGGGAAGATCAGCAGTGTTTATGAGATACAGCACAGGACCCAAGATGCTTCCTTGTGGTACTCCTGATGATATTTCACACAGCTGAGAAGTTTCTTCATTTTGTTTGACTCCGAAGCATATTGAATGTTGGTAGGATCAGTATGTTGAAAAAGTAATGAGGGAGAGACTTTTTTATCTTATATAATAGGCCCAGATGCCATACTTTGTCGAATGCCTGGCTAATATCTAGGAAACAGTGGAACACTACTGTTTATTCTTCATTGTTCTACCGACTACATCTGTGAGCCAGTGTACTTGCTCTATGGTTCCATGTTGCTCACGAAAGCCAAACTGGTGTGGCAGGATTATCCTGACAGATGGAAGTTTTCCATCTTCAGGCAAGAGGCTTATAGGTCTGTTTCATTAGGTTGCTTGCCTGGTTTCAGAATCATCTGTCACTCATCACCTGTGCAATTTTCCATTAGGAGGGATATATCAATAATCTTAGACAGGCATTAAAGATAGCCGTAAGTAACATGATACCTTTCTTTGGGAGTTGTTTGAGTAGTGTAGCATCAATCAATGAATCATATCTTTTGGAGTAGCACTTTTTATTGGCAGACATAACTTTTTCATCATGTTCCTGGTTAACACTCTGATGTGGTTGAAATACAGTTTTTAGGTAGCCTGCATAAACCTTGGCGTTTTCCAGGTGTGTTCTAGCCCACGTTCCATTATGTGTTCTAATGGGTGGTATTTGGTTTTTTGGTCTAGTCAGTTTTTTTTGTGGCTTTCCATAGAGAGTAATTTGTGTCTTTATTTGCTGAAAGATTTCCCAAGAAATGTTGTAAGTTATTGTTTTTCATTTTGTTGATCATATATTTCAAATCATCAGAGGCTTTGTTAAAGTTCTTTCGTAGACATCTTCTTTCGTTGACTTTACCTTTTATATCCCTGGGATATTGATGTGGGTGGAAGACTCTACTTCCTTAGTGCTTTTGAGGGAAATATTTAGGTTTGTACCTTCTTCAATAATTTTCCTGTCTTGATCCCAGTCAGTATTGCGGTTATATAGTCTAGGTGGTTGTTCTTCAAGGATACCTGTTTTGTAAAATGTGCGACAGAATGTTTATATATTACATATTAATTTAATGACATTTTAAAATTTCAATAAATTTAAAGATTCTTCATGATTTTTTTGTACGGCAGCATATTGAAATATTACACTGCATGGATACTGGACATGATTCATTAGTATGTGAAACACCTCCGTCACACTTTTTGAATGTATGTCACAATTAATTTCTAAAAAGCAATAATTACTGAAATGGAAGTTTAAGATTATTTTAATAATTGTAGTGTCAAAAAATTTTAGGTAAAATAATTATGAAAAACTGAATTTAAAAAAAAAAAAAACAATTTTCTAAGCCTTTTCGCCCCTTTTGTGTTGTGCACCCAAACCTAAAAGGGGGCGCATAGTTTTTTATCCCTTGCGCCCTCTTTTAGTTACTCTGACCCCCTTTTGTACACCCTAACCGGTCTTTCTTTAAATCAATTTTTGTGATTTTGAGGTTAGAATATTGTTTAGAAAATAACAATAAGGAAAAAATAGGATTTTAGATGGATATTTTTATCATGTTCGTCGTATCCTCATGACGTTGTAGGTAATCATGCAGGACAACACACTTCATCAGAGCTCTCAAGCTGCTGTGTGCTCTGCTAAGCAGATGGGCGTATAACCTCAAACTCGTTTTTTTTTTTTAACTATTACTAATACGAAATACAAAACTAACCTGACATTTCATTTTTGTTATCACTCATAACGAATTTTTACTTTCTTCACACTTTATAAAAACATATACCTACTTTATCATAAATTCTGCTTTCAAAACTTAATAGCCCAAAACACCAGTGTTGCCAGGCCCTTTTCTTACTTTTACTCGTAGTGGGTTGGATCATTAAATTTAAATACTACTACCCGTCAGTCATCTCAAAATTGCGCGCAACATTATTATACATTATGTCGGTTAATAATATGCCACTATAGCAATAACATACGAAAATTATGAAGGCAATCGATGGCATAAGGCCTGAGTGGGCAAAATAGACTGGTGGTTTGATATCCTAAAAATTATTTTACTTTTTGAATTAAACATTTTTTTTTGTATTTGAAACATTCTCAAATACTCTAAGATTTTTGGCTAAGACCTTCAAATACTCTAGTTGACATTCGGTAGAATATAAAACACCATAAAAATATAAAGTTTAGTAAAAGGTGCTTAAAAAACATAGAGCAACACGGTCCTCATATAGGGGGGAAGCTATAGGCAGGCGTTCCCCTCGATAAAAGTACTAGCTTCGGTGGTCATATGCGTGTATCAAAACTATTTGAAATCGGATTTTTCACTACACTAAATATACGAACCCGTTCAACCTGTTGAACGACTGTGAGGTTATCCGTCAATAATGCCAAATTGAACAGTATTTTGCTGTAAGAAGCCTTAATTACCAAAATACGATGATTACCTTTTAAATTTAAATAAACTTTATCACAAACTAACAAACATGTCTTTATTACTTTAAATTACGTTTTGTTCGTCTGGATTTTTATACTTGTTAGTTAGTAAATTGTCCTTGGTAAAGTCCATTTGCTGACAATCAAATTATCTAACGAGAGGTAGGGCACTGCAAGTACTCGCTCGAATAAGCCGCCCGGACAATTAAAGCCGGGCTTAGCGAGTACTTGCTCGAACGAGCGGCCCGAACAGGGGAAGTGCCTCCACCTTACAGAAAACCGCGGCCACAATAACACTAACATTGAGAAGTGTTGTGATCCTGGTGGTGAGTAAGGTTGCCAGAGAAGCTCTTTGAGGATTCGTTGCGTGGACAGCGGAGGACCGGCGGTGGTGCTTGTTGCTGTCATTGCTCGGCGTAGACGCAGCGTGCTGGTCCGGCAGTCAGGGAGACCTGATGGAACGACTGACTGCTGGGCGCCCACAGGTCGAACGGGTTCCCGAACCCAGAGATCACTTAATCTCCGCCCTGGGAGACTGATCCGCCAGCCTGTGTAAAGTCTCTGAAGTGGTAGTCGTGCCAGAGTGGACCTGGCTACTACAACAGAGGGGGATCAGGGGACCTTCCACCCGCCGTGCCAGCAACCGTATCATCTGTGCCATGCTCCGGCAGTTCTAGTACCGCACCTTTTGTCCTCTTAGCTGCCTGTGCTTTAGTCTAAATAACCCTTTCAAAAAATATGGGAAGAAATAAAAGCAAAAGAGTTTATTCAGCGGCCACTCCATCCACATTCAATGTGGATTTTTGCAACATTAGGCCAATCTTAACGCAGTTCACCATCATCTAGAAACTACGCAGCCGACCATTTTTTTTCTAACGGAGACGTAGATAACCTGCCCGGCCGATACATCATACCTTTATTATCCCGGCTACAAACTCGAGCACAATTTTGTGAGCCGTGCCGGTGTATGTATGTTCTTCCGGGAGGATATTTTGGGAGAATTTAACGCCCACCATCGTGAGTGGCTCAGTTCTCGAACCAGTAACTATGCAGGGATATCTGCTCATGAATTTGCTCTGATCTATGGATTCCCTCAGCTGGTACTTTCTTCAACGAATATCAGATATAGAGGCCCATACAAGCTCCTTACTGGACCTTCTGCTGACTACACGTCCGGACAGATATTCTGTCTCAGTGGATGAGCCTTTAGGCTCCTCGGACAACTGTCTCGTTCGGACTCAAATGTCATTCACACAACCCAATTCATCTGGGCCAGCTAATTGGCGTCGTGTGTGGCACTATAAGTCGGCAGACTGGGATGGATTGCGAGAATTTTATGCATCGTACCCGTGAAGGCAGATCTGCTTTAGCTCAGAAGATCCTGACGACTGCGCAGCCGCATTCACTGAGACAATCCTCGCTGGTATGGAATGTTATATTCCTAACCCCCGAGTAGCTGCCGGCGTCAAAAAACGACCGTGGTTTAATAGGTCTTGCAGAGAAGCTAAACTTCTTAAGCAAACTGCATATGAGGCTTGGACCACGGCTGGTAATAATAAGGATCCGAATATTTCTGAGTTAAAACGCGAATGAAATGCTGCCTCGAGGTTCAGTAAGAAAGCAACTGTCAATAAGGAAATTTCCAATTCATCGGCACAATAGGGCGACTTGCGAGCTATCCTTCTGGGAGTCGTGCTTTCTGGTCGCATGCCAAAGCTGCCGAAGGGAACTTTTGCCAGTCGTCGTTACCACCACTGCGAAAGACCGATGGTGACTTGGCCCATAGTGCTAAAGAGAAAGCTGATCTCCTGGGCAGATTCTTTGCCTCAAAATCGAAAATGAACGATGAAGGCGCTGTACCACCTACTATACCGTGGTGCGGTAAGACCATGCCGGAAATCTCCATAACACAGTGGGAGGTCCGGCGGGCGTTGCTTTCTCCAGACGTTCATAAGTCGAGTGGGCCAGACGGTATACCAGCAGTGGTGCTTAAGCAGTGTGCTCCTGAGTTATTTCTGTACTCACGCGCCTCGCCGCGCTTTCCTACCATACTAGGCAATTTTCGTCTTCGTGGAAGACTGCGAATGTGTATACCCGGTGCCCAAAAAGGGTGATAGATCAGATCCATTGTGTTGTAGTAGGCACATCACTAGGGATGGCGTGGGTGAGCGTGGTCTGTGATGTTAGTAAGTACTATGGAGGGAAGACCTAAGAATAAGGTTCATGTATGGAGATTATTAAATATAGAGTTGTAAGTGTTAAAGTATTGGTATCATTTGTACATGGTGGCAGCTAAACGGCCCTACGACATAAAATGTCGGAAGAATCACATACAATCTCTGTTTTGCCAATGCAAAACATCAGGGCATCGGAGGAATTCTCATTTGATCCTAAAGATTGGGATAGCTGGAAACGAAGGTTTGAAAGATATGTATCGCTCAGTGCATTTCCAAGAAGTGATACAGAGAAGATAGATTTTTTTTAATATCTATTAGGAAGTAGAGCAGAGCAACTGGCAAAACAAGTAAAAGTTGAAGATTGTCAAAAATATGGGCAGGTATCAAAGGCATTTGATTGTTATTTTAGACCAAAAAAAAATGTGGTGCACGAGAGTTACAAATTCAATATAAGAAATCAACAACATGGTGAATCAATTGCAGAGTTTGTGTCTGAGCTGCACAAATTAAGTTAATCGTGTGAATACGACAGCCTCAAAGATGAATTGATCAGAGACAGAATTATAGTTGGAGTTCTTGATCAAAAACTAAGCGAGAGAATGCAGCTGATGGCAGATTTAAATTTGCATGAGGCTATAAGGATGGCAACTCAAGCTGAAGAGCAGAAAGAAGAGGCTAAACTGTTATGGGAGGATGAATTAAATGATAACAAGATAGCTAGAGAGGTTGACAAAAAAGGCAAGGAAGACAGGAGAAACTGCTGGTGTAGTGGTCGTGTAGGCGTTTACAAAAAAGAGACATGTCCTGCAGCAGGAGCTACATGTTACAAATGTAAACGAACTGGCCACTATTCAAGATGCTGCAAAGATTGGAAAAAAGTTAACCAGTTAGAGGTGGGAGAAGATTTCAAGGTGAATATTGAGTTCATGCTTGGTCAAAGTTCACAAATAACTAAATTTCTAGTAGATACTGGAGCTGATGTAGTGGCATTACTAAACTCTTTATGAAAAAAAATTGTGTAGTAACACAGTGTAGTGACATTATTAGGGTAAGCGTAGTGGTTATATTCTCTTTGTTATTAGGGGGGCTGATGGTAATTGTTTGAATGAATTGAATATAATAATAGCTTTTATACAGGTAAAACTTATGTAATTAAAGGTTTACAAAGTCCAATATTAGGTCGGCCAGCAAATTAGAATGTTAAAGATACTGAACATTTTAAATATAAAAAAGTATTACAGTAGCAATGTAGACATTGATAGGGAATTTCCGGATATATTTTATGAATTGGGTGTTTTTAAGGACACATTTTCTATAAAATTAATTGATAATCCAAAACCTTATATGCATTTGTTTTGAATTTTTTCTAATGTAGTAGTAAATTTTATATCTGCAGCAAACCATAAGAACCCGTATTCAAAATGACTTCGTATTAGAGATTTATACAAACACAGTAATATTTTTGGGTCTGCTCCCCAACTGACTGTAGATAAAGACTTAATCACAAAAATCCAATAACTTCTTTCTTGAAGAACCCCATACTGTAGTCCTTAGAGAAAACCTTGGCAGGGAGCTCGTTCGACAACCCAAGCGTTTGCGGGAGGAAGTTTCTCTGAAACCGCACTGTACGCGACCATTTCGGTTCTAAAGTGTGAGAATGAATTCCCTACCGATGGCGAGCGGTGCGATGGTAGAAAGTAGCCGTAAGCATCATTACGGACAATTCCTCAGAACACAACCCATTGTACAAGCGGTAGAACACACACAGGGAGGCAAAGTCTTTCCTCAAACTTAAGGGTTCGATACGGAAAGTGAGTTTGGGATCGTCGACAATTCTCACAGCCCGTCGTTGAACCGAGTCAAAAGGTCCAAGCTGGAATCCGGGTGCACCTGCCCAGAGATGGCAGCAGTACTGCATATGGGGATGAACTTGCTACTTGTAAAGCAGCAACCTCTACCCCGACGCTTTATTTTCCTAAGAGAAAAATTCCTACTGAAACTTTTTTCAGTCAGCAACAATAGTCTTCTTCTTAATTTATCTCATGTCTCATCATCATTATTCTTAGAAAAAAAACTTTTTATACTGCAAGACTTTTCAGATTTTTTAAATTTTCTTCAGAGTTCAGATATCTACAGAGGTAATTCTGTTTTACCTTGCTATAATGGTATGTTTAAATTAAATTTCCTTAAACCAACATATTTATAAACCACAATCTATCAACAAAAGAACAAGTGTATGAGATGACAATTGTCTGGTCATAGAATAATTTACACAGATGTATCAAAAAATGAAAATAATGTTTCCATTGCAATATATAATAGCGAACTTAAACTGAGCATTGGGTATAAAATCCATAACAAAGCTTCAATTTTTACAGCTGAAGCTGCTGCCATATTACTTGCGCTAAAACATATACAAAAACAACATCAGCAATGTTTACAATGGGTTATTGCTAGTGACAGTATGAGTGTTTTGGAAGCCTTACAAAATAATAAATTTCATTCCAATGATAATTACCTGTTATATCAAATAAAACAAATACTATCCGAGATTGTCTGTCTCCTTAACATTCATGTCAATTTTGTTTGGATTCCATCTCATAAAGGAGTCTATGGAAATGAAAGGGCAGATCATTTAGCTAAAACAATTTTAAATTTAAACTTACCTTTTAGCATTAAGAATAGTAGTTTTGAGTTATTCCTACCATTTACAGATGTTATTCCTGATTTAAAAATCAGGATGGGCGAAAGGTGGAAAAAGGGACCATTGTACTCAAGTCCAGAATAAAGGTTTGTGGTATGCTGCTCTTAACATATCTATTATCAGTTTGCCTTGGTTTTGTAAAAGTCAATACTACATTAATAGAAAATTTTACTGCATTGTCTGCAGACTTAGATTTGGTCATTGTCGTATCAACTCCCATCTTCACCGTATGCGTATGGCAAATACACCTCAATGTAATCAGTGTGATTCCCAGGCAACACAAACCTTGCAGCATTTGTTCTTTGAATGTTCATCCTTTGGCATCCAGCGCCTTGTGCTTATGGGTGAACTGATTAATATTTACAAAAAAGCTGAATTGGTCCCGCGTAGCATTGAAATTTTGCTTAAAAAAAGTTGAACGTTTGTCTCGCTTTGTAAATATATTGTGAATACAGTAGGAGAAATTTAAATTTTTGTGTATAAATTGTGTAGAATTTGTAAATACGTTTTCTAATTTGTTTATTCTAGTTTTCAATTATTGTACAGGTTATGTTAAAATGTAAATAAATAAATTTGATTTATTGGATTTAACCGTAGAATACCTATGTCTACTTTTATGAAGGATTGGATATAAACAAATTGGCCTAAGGCAACGTTATAAGGACAAACAGGATTGGACACAAATAAAACTAAGAGAAAAATAAGACAAATACTGAAGACGTAAATATTTGGACCTTAACAATATGGAATTTATTTATCAAGGAAATACTACCGAAGACCTTATGTTGAAAGTAAATATGAAGACAAATTATTACCAATGACTAGGCAGCATGGTCTAAGACCTTAGCCTGTCCTCAGGGGCAAATAAAAAAAAATAAAAAAAAATATCTTCTATTGCTACCAGAAACAAAAAAATCATATTACCGAGTTACGTACTAGGGCAGATGTTCTCTTTCTTTAATCTGTAGTCACGTTTAGTTCTAGATCTGTGACGCAGTATTTGTTTCCTCTATGGATCTGTGTTCTAGATTTTGCATGATTTTCGCTACACAATTTCTCGAAATTTTCTCGTCACTGAACTTCAACTGAGTACGAAACTAGTACTTTTATACAACATATAATTGTAAGTACAATAATAATAATATCTATCTTAACTAATAATATCTGAGTCAGCACGGTTTCTTGCGTGTATTTGTCAACAAATTATTTTTTGACTTCGGTTTCGACCATTTATACTAGAACTTTTACTTATTCAATTATAGTTGTCAGTAAAGTTAATTTGTGTACAATTTGTCCTGCTATTTATATGGAGTGCATAGTTGACTTGTGCATAATACTGTTTCAGATTGCATCATAATGTTGTCTCGAATGTGCGTTGCTCGCTCTGTGTTCAACGTAACGCAATCCCTTAAGTCTCCAGTGCCACAAAATTTTATTCCACGGAATAATGTACTTAGGAATTATGCCCGGGAAGCTAGAACCAGAGTTGCCACTAAAACACGACCTACTATGTGGGAGAGACTAATGGCACCTGCAGGCCCTAATGGTATGAATACTTTATTGTTTTAGTAGTAGAGAAAGTTAACTAGCCAAGACCTGATGAGTGAGAGTTCAAAGAGACTGCAATTTGGTTAAATTGTACTTAGTGGCTCATCAAACTAAGTGGTGGGTCTGAGTGAAGGGTTCTTGAGGGAGTAGGAGAACACCCCCTGGGAAGAGAGGCGTGTTAAATCCCCCCTCATTAGGGTTGTGTGGGATGGATGTATTTCAGTCATTTTTATTTTATTAAGCCCTGACACTTGATTATGGTGCCCCCATAACGATATATTCTGACGATAATCAATAGAGTACATTGTCGGCCCTTTTTTCTGTGAACACATCAACCAAAAATCCCTATCCCAGTTGCAATAACATTCACCCATCTGTATTCACAGCCGTATAATTCCGTCATTTTATTGTAGAGTCTAATGAAATTTTACAGTTTTTTGTTACATGTTATACAGATATGTTATGGAAATGAACCATATCCCTACTCCCTATTCTGGAGCATTCTCAAAATGCATTTAAGGTTCTTGTGAAACTTTTTCTCTATAACTCATACATTGTAATTAATAGGCTTCCAAAATTGAAAAATTTGTTTAAATTGCATTTAATGTCTGTATGGATCCATGTTTGTTACTCAATCACGCTTTAACCACTGGATGGATTGCATTGGGATGAAACTTGGCACACATATATAGGTTAAGTCCTGGAATAGGACATAGGCTACTTTTTATCCCAAAAATTTAAAAGTTGCCGCAGGAATAATTGAACTGAGCTTAAATGAACTAAAGCTACAGCTATAGCTTGTTATAGCAAACTACATTAGTATAATAAAGGAGTTAAGTAAGGAGGAGAGTACTGGCAGAGCCACTCACAAAATTTAGTCTACATACAGGGTGCAAAAGGAAATGTGAAGTAATCTCACTCGATTATTTCTAAACCATACACAATATCAAAATACTGATTATTATTCCTGGAAGTGCTTCAGGAGCTCTATGCAACATAAACTGGATCCATCTGAAAATTTTATGTTTTCAGCTTCCATACATTTAGTATATTTAGTGAGATATTTTATCATTTAGGTATGTACTTAAAAACAGATATTATGCACTTATTCATATTTGCATTAATAATTTTTATTGATAGTAGTAACACATATATACAACTAAATAGACAGTACTTGATTAAATAAAAAAAAAATTAAAAGTGGAATGGTGCCAAAACAAATACAGTAGGAATTTTGTTTGTACAAGAAAGTTCTACATTTTTAATTTAGTTATGATGGTAAATTCTAATGTATAATCTAAAAAAGAGACATGTTAAAACTGTATTATCAAAATTAATAAGGTATCATGCAATGAGTGCCATGTTGCCATATTAAATGCATGGAAGCTGAAAACATCAAATTTTCGGAATGGATACAGTCTATATTAAAAACCATTATTATTACATTGAATAGAACTTGTAAAGCAGTTTCAGAATACTGTGATATTGTGTATGGTTTAGAAAAAATAATTAAATGAGATCACTTAGCATTTTCATCCCATATATAAAAATGAATCCCTGTTTCCTTTGCCACACCTTTACTTCCGAATGAATGCACCAAATGGAATAATCATTTTTTGTTAGTTTCTTACTGTTAATCCAAGTTTTTATTAAAGAAAAAGTGAGTCAGACTTGCGCACTAAGAGTAAACCAATTGCAATGGAATTTTGGTAAGTTTTTGTGCACATGCTGGGGGTTTCTGAGAAAGAATAAACTGGTCAAGTGCAAGTTGGACTTCCCTACTTAGGGTAAACAATTGTAATGAAATTTTGGTAAATATTTTTGCACATGATGGGGAAGGTTTCTAAAGTATTAGTAAGAAGTACTTCATTGTTTTAAAAAGCTTCAGCTTGTTTATAATTAAATCAAAGCACTAGACTACACCTGGCAGTGATTTATACCTACATGTGACATGTGTCATATATTCATAGTGGTAGTACACTTTCCATGTCATTGCAATTATTACATAACTCATGCTGTCTATTATGTTTGAAAGTTAATGCTTTAAAGATTTATTTTTATTTACAGCTTTTAGTTTAGGAAAAGGTGCATTAGCCGGAGCATCAGCTGTAGGAATAGTTGCTCTATGCTACTATGGTTCAGGAGTTAAACCAGGAACACTTCAAGAGTCACAGTAAGTTTGTCATCTGTATAGAACAGTACAGTTAACACAGTAACTGTAAGGTATAATAATGTAAATAATTTAATAAATAAATAAATAAACAGTAGAGAAAAAGGCCGAGAATTTGGACGAATATACATAAACTGTTTTATGTGAAAATCTTTTCTACAGTCAAATAAGAAGTATGGTTATTAATAATAATAACGTATATATAAAATTGTTACCAACCAAAGGTCAGTTTTTGGCTAAAATCAAAGTTATAGTTTATGCCATAGCCTTTAGCCCAAGCTGAACTGGAAAGGTTATGCATAGAAATTATAAAAAGTTTATTAAATATAAGAAAAAAAAATTCACCATCAACATCCCTGTTATGGATGATTGAAGATGATAAAAACTGGCCAAGTGCGAGATGGACTCGCGCACCGAGGGTTCCGTACCTACCACCATTTATGTAATCTACAAACACAAACAAAAATATTTTTATATATGAGTTGATTGAATAAAAGGTAAATTGCGGTTTAGGATTTATGACGTATTAAAAAAAAACTACTTACTAGATCTCGTTAAAACCAATTTTTGGTGGAAGTTTGCATGATAATGTTCATCATATATTTTTTTTAGTTTTATCATTCTCTTATTTTAGAAGTTACAGGGGGGGGGGACATACATTTTACCACTTTGGATCCACTCTCGCGCAAACTATTCAGTTTAGAAAAAAGTGATGTTAGAAACCTCAATATCATTTTTGAAGACCTATCCATAGATACCCAACAGATATGGGTTTGAAGAAAAAAAAAATTTGAGTTTCAGTTCTAAGTATGGGGAACCCCAAAAATTTATTGTTTTTTTTTCCATTTTTGGGTGAAAATTTTAATGCGGTTCACAGAATACATCTACTTACCAAGTCTCAACAATATAGTTCATATAGTTTCGGAAAAAAGTGGCTGTGACATACAGACAGACAGACATGACGAATCTATAAGGGTTCCGTTTTTTGCCATTTGGCTACGGAACCCTAAGAACTAGATGATACTGAAAAATGTGTGGAAACAAATTCTTTGTTTTCCCTGGTCTCCACAGCTATCTCTGTTCCTAAAATCAAGTTGATTGTAAGCAAAGTTACAATTTAGAAATAAAAATATTGCGCATACTTAAAGAAAACAATATTAAAATAATCAAAGAAATTACAAATTAATGGTTTTTAGAGGAAACATAAATATATGTCCCATTGAAAAATATATTTCCAATAAAAAATAGTCTGTAATCTTTTCTTTCCCTATGCTTCGCCAAAAATCAGATCATACCATTGATTCATTGCAATGATAAGGAAAATTGCATTTTTTTCGGACTTAATTTACAATTATGGATATTTTGTTTTAAAAAGTATCATATAGTGTGTATCACAATATAGCCTTTGTCCATTCTAAATATTGATGAAAGAATATTTGAAATCTGATAAGTAGTTTTGAAGATTATCTTCTACATCTAAACTTACAAATTTTATCTCTTTATTATTAAAAAAATAGTATAGTATAGAAAGTAAAATAAAATAAAAATAGGTGTACCAGTGGCTGAATGCACACATAACCACATTGTAATGTGGGAGATAGCCTCTTTATTAACCATTTAAGTCATGAGTGATGGAGGTGAACCTATCACTGTAACACTACTTCTGACACAGTGTATTTGGAGTTAGGTGTCTTTTTATATTTTACAGTCAGTCGTAAATTACTCTTTCTGAAGTAACAATTGCTGAGTTAAAGAAGAAGAATAGAATAGTATGCCACCTTTGCCAGTTCATGCCAAACTATAAAAAGCCGTCAAGATTAGGCAAAATCTTATAAATTTATGTATGGAAATAGTGACATTTTACTGCAATATTTACATAACCCATTGGCAGCATGTTGAAATTGCAGTTAACTATGAAATGTTACATATTTTATATATATTTATCAGTTATTTAATTACAATATTTTTGTACTTAGCTTATGGCCCCAGTATGTGAAAGATCGTATCAAAGCTACATATGGATATATAGCTGGCTCACTGGTTTTAACTGCTGGCAGTGCAGTTGCTGTTTTCAGAACACCTACACTCTTGAGGCTTGTGGCACAAAATGGATGGATGGTAAGTTATGACATTTACTAAAAATATTGTCATAAAAAATTATACCATATTAAAAAAATACATACAATAGAAACTCGATTATCTGGCCCTCAGTTATTCGGATTCGCGATTATCCGGACTACCAACCGCCACCAACTGTAAATGCTGTTTCATATTGTTGTTTGTCAGTTGAGACTCGATTTCGAACTTAAATTTAGATTTAGGGTAATAGGACCTTATTAAAGTATAGGGTCCTATTCTACAATGCATCACTGCAAATCTGCATTCTTCCTAATCTGCAAAGTGTGTTATTGGCAACATTCTCTTACTATTTCAGTCTTCAGAAGATGGTTGAAACAGAAAACTGATTAAAGAGTGGGATTTGTGGAGTAATAGGAAACCAAGAGCCGTAATGGTTTCTTGACAAATATTTATAATTGAGTTTCATAATGCTAACTGATTTTTTATTTGTGTATCCTGATTTATAGCATGGCAAAAGCTGGAGGGATAGAGAAGGGCATAGAATACGTTAAGCCCGATTAAGAGTTTCTATGGTAATAGAATTTTCCGCAATGAAATCGCGGGACACTGTTCACGTCGCCAGTTGCCATGGAGCAACCAGGTGATCTGATTTATGGCACAGAGATAGCTAGGGAGACGGAGAAGTTCTTACGCATTGATAAGGCATTGAAAAGAAACAGGATAGAAGACTGTATTTATTTGTGCATTTTATTGTTTCAGTCAATAATCATGACTTTAGGTCTCATGATCGGCTCTGGTATGGTTGTACGTAGTATGGACTATACGCCTGGATTTGGTCCTAAGCAGCTGGCTTGGATAGTGCACACTGGAATTATGGGAGCTGTGATTGCCCCCATTTGCTTCCTTGGTGGCCCTATATTAGTACGGGCAGCATGGTAAATAATAATAAATACCTAATCAAACTAAGATTAAATTACATATTAAAAAAAACAATTTAACATTTGATAATTGTTTCACGACTCACAATTATGTTATGTGAGTAGTGCTCAGTGGTGTAGAACACTGTTTACTTAAGAACTTAGCCTAATGCTCTGCGAGGATTCTACAATTCAAATTTCTATTACACCCCGGCTGGGACACGGCGCGGTTAGGAACATACTTATACATATTGCAAAGTATCAAGAGGTGTATAAAGTAAATCAACTGGTGCCAAACGGTTATACCTGTAACGTCGAGGCAACGTCAAGCAAAGACCAAAGCTAAGGGCAAGTTTATTCGTTTCAGTAACACACACATAATAAACTACCTAGCACATCCCATACCCTCTTCACATAGTAATTGACACAAAATAGAAATACAGTAAATAATGAAATATATAAAAAAATACAGTTGATCGAATATCTAACTAAAAGCAAAGCAACACAACAAATAATGAACTTGTAAATATCTTATCTTATTACATATACGTATTATATACTAAATTTATTTAAGTGGTATTTTGTTTATTTTTATCTCTAATGTAGGCGCGAATAGCTCGATCAGATGCACCCGGCGGTGGAGGGGTTAGCTGCTGATCTGGTCCATACTCTGTTGGCTTATTTGGCGCTGTAACAGTTTCGTCGCTACGTGCCGTGATTTCCAGTTCGTCGCCGCAGCCGTCGGTATCTGTTATTTCGGGAATATCTGAATTTTGCTCTACTTCCTCGGTCTCGTTCGAACAAGTCCGCGGTAACGAGTATCTTCTATTGTTTACCGAGATGGTTTGGTCCTGATGTCGTCTCCACTCTACACCCCCTCCGACGTCTACCTTATATGAAACTGGTCCAGTTTTAGAAACAATTTTGCCTTTGGACCATTTGTCCCCCTTCGCGGTGTAGTCGCGGGCAAGTACCGTGTCTCCTATCTTTACGTCGCGCATATTCCCGCCGGCCGAGGCTTGCTGACGCGCCTGTGCCTAGCGTGCCGCTGCGGCCGCATCAGGTCGCAGCGCATCGAGGCGGCCCCGCAGCCGCCGTCCCAGCAACGCTGCGACAGGTGACACGCCTGTCGTCGCGTGCTCACAGTTGCGGTATTGAAATAAAAAAATATGTAAAGCCTTAGAAATGTCCTTACCCTCCAATACGGCTTTTTTATTGTTTTTACAGCGTTTTCAGCCTCTTCATTCCCTTGAGGTCTGTATGGTGCACTTGTAATGTGCCTAATATAATTATTTTGGCAATATTGTTTAAATTCCTCACTTAAGAACGGAGGGCCGTTATCTGTTACTAACTGAGCGGGCAGACCGAAACGCGCAAAAATCGACCTTATCGCGTTTATCATTGCTGTCGCCGTAGTTCTATTCATTTGGATAGCTTCAATCCACTTGGAATGTACATCGACCATGACTAGGTACAGTTTGCCCGCACAATCCGCAAAATCTGCGTGCACCCTGTACCAGGGGTTCAGTGGGAACTCCCATGGGTGAAGTGAAGCACGGGCTGGGGCATCCCTAACTGCACAGCACGTACCACATGCTCGACATGTATCCTCAATGCCACTGTCTAGCCTGGGCCAGTAAACATAACTGCGTGCGATGGATTTCATTTTATTCATGCCAACATGACCTTCATGAATTTCACTTAGTACTTTTTTTTTAATTGACTGTGGAATAACAATGCGATATTTATAAATGATACATCCTAACTCAATATATAAATCATTTTTACGAGCGAAATTTGGTTTTTCATTTTTGTGTAACTTGGCCAACCGAACATTATATAACCGAGAATTTTACTAAGAATTGAATCTTTTTTTGTTACTTTCGCCACATCCTTAAAATTGATAGTATAGCGTCATCTATAAAGTTCAAGTAGGATTTTGAATATTTTTCCACAGTAGCTGCGTTTCCTTTCAATGGACGACGGGATAACGCATCCGCTGGTCCGTTGTTTTCCGAACGTACAAATTCTATTTCAAACTCGTATCCCGCTAAACGCGTCGCCCAACGCTGCAGCCTACTCGCTGCCGTTTGTGGTATGCCCCCCTTTTTTCCAAAAATATGTGTAAAA
The DNA here is from genome assembly GCA_946406115.1 of Apoda limacodes. Lineage (NCBI taxonomy): Eukaryota > Metazoa > Arthropoda > Insecta > Lepidoptera > Limacodidae > Apoda > Apoda limacodes. The sequence continues at coordinate 11,857,579 of OX291545.1, forward strand.
AGTGCCTTCCGTACAAAAATTGTTGATGTTTGCCTCTTTATCTAGTTGGCTATAGTTCCTTTCCGCTGGCGTGAGTGTCCTCGACGCGCAGCTGACGGGCCGCTCGCTGCCGTCCTCGTATTGATGCGCGAGGACCGCGCCCACACCGTACGCGCTGCTATCTACTGACAATACTAACGGCCGCCCCTCTTTATAATGCGCTAGCACAGTTTTACTTAAAAGTATTCGCTTAGCCTAAGTAATCGCTTTCTCACATTCTGCGGACCATACCCATGGTACTTCTTTCTTAAGCATGGCGTTTAAAGGGTACAGTAAAGTGCTTAGGTTACTGACAAATTTTCCGTAATAATTAATCATCCCTAAAAAACTTTTTAACTGGGAAGTGTCATTAAAACGGGGTGCAGCGGATATTGCTTTCAGTTTATTGGGATCGGGATGTAAGCCTTTTTATCTATGATGAATCCTAAATACGTCACACTACTACTGTACCAGGAATGCCTCGTAATGTCTCTTCCATTAATTTTGGAATTTTTGCGGGATGCACGAGAGACCGTAAGGTACTCGACAATAGGAAAAAGTTCCCACGGGAGTTGTAATGGTTGTAAACCGTTGGGACTCTTTTTCCAAAATGAGTTGTTCGTAAGCGTGCTGGAGGTCAATTTTTGTAAATTCCTCCCCATTACTAAGGGTTGCAAACAATTCTTCAATTCGTGGGAGCGGGTAGTAATCGCGTTTAAGTTTGGAATTAATGGTGATTTTATAATTACCTCAGATTCTTATATAGCCATTCGCCTTAACTACGGGAACGATCGGGGTCCCGTACTCTGAGTGATCTACCCTAACGATGGTGCCGTCGCGCTCTAGCCGCTTCAGCTCACGTTCAAAGCGCGCGCGCAGCGTCAGCGGTACGGGACGCGCCCGCACGAACACGCCACTCTCATCGTTCAATTCTAACTTAATTGTTTTCTTGCACATGCCTACCTTATCGCTAAATACTTGCGGAAATTCTCTGCTTAACTGATGAACTGATCCTCAACAATGTTAAAATTGATCTGATTAATGTTTAAAGCTCGCAGCCAATCGCGGCCAAGGAGAGGCCTGCCCCCTCCCTTGATTATGTACAGATTTTGGTTTTTAGCTTTGTGTTCGTCTAACGAGATGTCTACGTTAATAAAAAAATCACTTTGTATCAACATGTGGCCAAATTTTTCGTTATAAAATTCCTAACTTATCGCAGAAATGCATTGCATGCATTATTTACCTTAATGTCTATAAAAAAAGGTTGGTTACCAGAAGTGCAAACAGATAAATTATTAAATTCATCCTCAGACATGTCACCGAGATAATATTGCCGAGTGTTCACTCTCGCACCTTTGTGTATTTTATCACACATGACTTTTAAATGGCCTCTTTGTCCACACGAATCACAATTGTAATTAGAAAACCGACACCTCTCCGCTCGATCTCCCACAACGCCAATATGTTGACGTGTTTTGACCGAGTATATTGCCTTCTACGCCGTTTCTAGTAGCGCCGTCATGCCGAGCACCTTGTGTTGACACCCCTGCGCCGCCGCCGCCGCCGCTGCTGCCCATAGCTGCCCGGTTTCGCCTGCTAGCGGCCATGCCCGTGCTCCCCTCGCCGCTGCTAGTGTGGTCCACACCGGTACCACCTAGGCCTGCCGCCATCTTGTTTGTTCCGCTAACTTCCGCATGCCTATCTGCGGCTTCCAGCGCCATGGCCAGCTCCACAGCCTTTTTGTAGTCAATATTTTTCTCTGAAAATATTCTCGATCTCATTGCTTCACTATGTAGGCCGGAAACAAATTGATCCCTGAGATTTTCTTCCAACCCTGTTCCGAAGTTGCAAGTTTCAAATTTTGCAAATACTCCGAGAGTGTTTCTCCAACGCGTTGTCTCCGTAAGCGAAAAATGTGTCGTTCGGCAATTTCTGATCGTTGCGGTTCCAAATGTTTCTGTAATTTACTTACTAAAATATCAAAAGTTAGACTTTCGGGGTGCGCCGGCGCACATAAGTCACACATGAGTGCCTCTCCGACCACTGTAATTAACGTTGGTACATGTAATTCCTTTTTATATCATTTAGTAAAATAAATTGTTTGACACGGCGCACGTAAGCGGCCCACTGTTTAGAGTTCAAATCAAACGGTTCTATTTTGCCGATAGGCATGTTTTGTTATTAACCAGTGTAACGTCGAGGCAACGTCAAGCAAAGACCAAGGCTGAGGGCTGACTGTTTATTCGTTTCAGTTACACACACATAATACACTACCTAGCAATACCTACATCGTTGCGGTGAGGCGATGTGGTGGGGGAGCGGGTGTTGTCTACCAAACAGCTCGCAACGAGTAACACCCCATTAAAAATCTAGACCGGCAATCTTCCCAATAAGGGGCCCAACTGTTAAAGTCGCTATGTTCCACATTAGAATTTATAATAACTGGTTTTATTTTTCAGTTTTTATTTATAGTTCATTTTTTACGCAGTATGGCAGTATGGTTTTGATTTTTTAATTTATTTTGATATTAATAGGTACTATTACCTATTAATTAAGGTACACTTGTTTATAGGTACACGGCGGGCGTAGTGGGTGGCCTTAGTACCATAGCAGTGTGCGCTCCATCGGGCGAATTTTTGAACATGCGGGCGCCGCTTGCCATGGGTCTCGGCGTCGTGTTCGCTGCTTCACTCGCCAGCATGTTTCTGCCGCCAACCACAGCGCTTGGAGCTGGTTAGTGCATTCGTTTTTAAAAAACATTTGCAGTTATCTAAGTAAAAAATTGGATTTATTTTCTGACTGAGTTCACTCGTACGTGTTAGTTTTATAAGAGTGTATACGGATTAAGGTAAATTAGAGATTGAGATGAGGCGATTAAATAATAGTTTAACAGCCAAATTATATAATAAGATAAATTTTAGCCGGGCTTTTGAGCTTGTTAGAAAAATAGATAAACAATGTGTGTGTCCAAGTACAAAGTTTTATAATTTCAACTGCAGTTTTATATTATAGACCTGCAAATCTATTCTTTGATTATATATGTAGTACTATTAGTTTTTATTAGTATAATATAAATAAATTTGTTAGGTGACTTCGTTGGATATGCTACTAACGTGCAGAATGACTTTAGTGGCATAAAAAAACCGGCATTCGAAGTAGATGCTCAATTCAACGTCTGTATTGTGTTATTTGAATTATTGTTGATTCTATGTAACTGTACTAATTTCAGGTCTGTACTCGCTTAGTTTATACGGTGGTCTGATTGTTTTCGGCGGTTTCCTGTTGTACGACACGCAAGCTATCATTAAACGAGCCGAGATGCATCATGGATACCAACAATATGACCCGATTAACTCGTAAGTTCATTTTATGAAAACAATATATATGTTGTTTATCATCGCAGCGGCTTTACACTGAATCCCTTTTATAAAGTATTTAGTGCCTACCTCCATTCTTTTATCTATACATTCCTATGCCAAAAATAAAGTTATTCGTTAATTCCTTGCGACGTAAACGTTTCACCCGTGGTAAAACTATTTCTGTGGGTACTCCTAGATTGGGATATGAAGTATTCCACACGCTCACGTAACTTTGAATGGTTATTTTAAAATAAATTTTAATTTCAGGTGCCAACTAGATTTTCTTTTTATTCAAAACTCCTTTGGCCACCCTATGTACATGAGTGTGAATTGAGTTTGAATAATAGTCTAAAAATGTTGTCTGCAAATGATATTATAACCAAACTGTAGATGTATTTTACCAGTGTTTCATAGTGTGTTTTCGTTACAGAGCCATATCAGTGTACTTGGACGTCCTGAACATATTTATGCGCATTGCGATGATACTATCGGGTGCTGGAGGCAACAAGAGGAAGTAAACTCATTTCACCAATAATTTTTATTTCACAGCTTTCAAACATGAAATAAACATGCTTATATCATAGCATTCATACAGTCGGCCATCGAAGGCGTCTAGAGAGAGCAATCGTTAGATGCTGCGAGACGGGTCGAAACGGTCTATATCTTAGCATATGATCGGGGGCTGTCCCGGCAAGGCATACGAGTCTTGACGTTGTCAAATTTTCCGTCAGCATTATATGCGATAACCGACTGTATGAATGTTTAAACTGTGCTTCAAGTAGTTCATACAGATGATCTCTGAAAGTTGATCAGATAACTAAGTACATAAATTTTAGGTGATAAATTGTCGGGGGTATTAATAATATTCTTTTGTAAGTTGCGAATGTTGTGATATTATGTAATGTAGAATGTAAAAGTTATATTGTATCAAATTAGCCAGTAATATACGTACCAAAAACTAAATGTTCTTTTATTTCTTCGGCCAATGCTAGTGTCATCGTAATAAAACCGCCTTTTATTTTGACCAGATTATCTCGGCATAAAAGGTTATCGCTTCGCACATACATTGAAATATTTCTGTTTACTAAATGTAAACACATTATATAGTTATTCACTATTTTGCCTGCGCAGCTACTGCTCTTATATCCCGAGCATGTGCAGCGAATACGTTGGATGCGTACTGGATATGCCGCCATATTGACATAAAACGTATAGAAAGCATAGAGCACATTGAATTTGCATAATGTTTGTAAATAAAACGCCTCTTATACAAGTCGTACCGATTAACTTTACCTGAGTCACATCCTTTTTTCTTGTACAATATACAGTTCTCCTATATAGTATTCTTTCATCTTATAAAATCCTTTTTGTCAGTGTGACTACATCTATTGCTTCGTTAAAAAACAAAAACCGGCCAACTGCCTGTCATATATATGCATTAAGTTAAGGTGCCGTAGAATGAGGATTATTGCAGATATCTAAGAAACTTAAATTAAGCTTATTCACGGATCTTGATTCTAATAATCCGTATCCCCGTACCTATATATATTTTGTACGATCCGGCACATCTCTGGTCAGTGACCCTAATCCACAAGTTAAAAGTCGCTTAATCCACTCGATTGGCGTTCGACAACGCACAAAAATCACATTTTTTTTATCATTACCTACATCATTCTACTTCGATTTTACAACGTAGCTTGAAGATGCAACAAGCGACCGAAGATACCTTGAGCTGCGCCGTGCGACGTATCCCAAGGCCGCTTCACGTTTCGTCGCGTCGCCTCTCGTTGCTCGTAGTGACACGAGTACCCGTGACGCGCATCCCAACGTCGCGCGACGCATCTTCACGTCGCTTGGTGACTTTGTCGGTTGCCACGGTTTCCTCGCTTGCCAGGGTTGAATTTCGTTGTATATTTTTTTATTACCTATATTATTTGTACTGGGGTGTACAAAAAGGGGCATTGAGGAAAAACACAGAAATTTTTTTTGCGACGAAGCAACCGGGTTAAGGTGAAGAAAAGAGGGCGCTAACAAGAATATCAAAAATTTTACAAAGTTATACTTTGAATGATTTCAGGACTTAAATATCGTTTCCAACAAACGAATATGTTACTGTTTGTCCCAATAATAAGCTAGATGGCGCTGTATCGGTAATTTAAAATAGTATTATTAAAATATTATTTGTTCAGAGTTCACACTATTTGCATACAAGTTCGAAGTTTGTATGTATTACTGTTTTTACGATAGAACGAAAACAACGAAAATGTATTTCTTGTATGAGGACTCGTTCCTCTTAATACTATTGCTAGATAGCGTTGTCGGTAATTTAAAATGGTAATAGCTTCGGCCCGCCTCACACTTGGTCGATTTTTATTATTTGTTGTTATAATTTAGAGTTCACACTATTTTCCACTGCAATTTCGAAGTTTGTATGTATTACTGTTTTTACGATTGAGCAAAAACAACGAAAATATGTTTCTTGTATGGGAGGTCTCCCTTCAATTTTTAACTTTTTTAAACATATAGCATATTCTGTGAAAAATTCAAGCTTCTACCAACTTCGGTCTTAGAGATAGAGCCTTTTAATGGTTGGATAGACAGACAGACAGCGTAGGCTTAGTAAGAGGGTTCCGTTGGCACACTCTGGAAACGGAACCCTAAAAAGTGCCTATAATCTAGGCTCACTCGTCCAATGACCAACCACTCCCGACTGTGTTGAAGTTGACAGTGCTGAACTTTTTTGCACTAAATTCTATATTTTGTAAGTAATGCATTATCATTCAATTAAATTTTTAAAAACATTTCTTCAAAGAGAAAATCCCTCTTCGATGGAGATACTAGGCCTGTAATAATTATTTTGCTTTTCAATAAATGGTCGCAACATATTTACCAAGTTTTGCAACTTCCTTAAGTCCATTTCATAATAATCAAAAAACTTGTCTATCTTGAGACAAAGCATGATATTCACCACGAGTTCTTCTATTTCTCCATAAGTCATGGACCCACATAGGTACTCCAATGTGACCTTTTATTTTCTCTGACTTTATCTTCTTTTTCTATTTCTTCTTCTGGAAGAAGTGCAATTATACCAAGATCCCAGTTTGTCATTTTAATTTCTATAACTTGCGTCAAATCAGAATCTGAGTTTGGACTGGAATGGCACAGAGAAGCCGCTTCACGACCCTTGCACAATAAAAAAAGGCAAAAAGAAAAACCTTGATTTTATTTTTGACTAGCTGCTGCCCGCAACATCGTCTGCGTGAACGCTATACTATAACATCACTTTTTGTGAACGAAACCATAGCGCGATCTAATTCAACGCCAACGCCATCTAGTTAGCAAATAGGAAACATTTTTATATGGTTAAGAATTATAACACATCTAAGTTATGAATTTACACGATTTTTTAACATAAAATAAATGGCTATGTGTGAGTAGAATAATTAATAATTAAGAAGCAAGTCAATTATGCGTCGTTAGATTACACGTTGTTACAGAATGCGTTGAAGAAATAATTCAAAAAAAAAATTAAATTTAAAAATTTTCCAAATTTCTTTCAGCGGGTTAAAAATAAAGATTTAAACTATCATTTAAGGTATATATTAGATAAAAATACTGAGCCGACTACTACCTGGAAGGGCCCAAACTTGGTATGTTTTGAAAATACTTTTTGGATTTTAAGAAACAAAGTAGCCCAAAGGTTATCGTGGGATATATTTTTAGAATCGGCTCACCCTTTCATTTGATGGGTATCAAACGATGGGATTGTGAAAAAAAAAAAATTAAATCCCATACAAAAAATTAATAACAACAACATAACCCCCCCCCTAATATTTTGAGGAACTGCGACTCAAAATGATTGTTTTGCCCTAAAGTACCTGTGTGCCAAACGGCTAAACTCTACATCGATTTGCAGTTTTTTTTGCGTTCACTTACGGCTATAAAAGTTCACTGCTCATTCGCCGTAGGTGATAGCGTGATAATATGTAGCCTATATATTGACTCGACTTCTTAATAATATTCGTGCCAAATTTGAAGCAAATCCATGCAGTACTTTTTGAGTTTACCCAGAACATACATACAGACAAACAGACAAAAATTCTAAAAACTATATTTTTGGCTTCGGTATCGATTGTAGATCACAGCCCAAGTATTCTTTTAAAAAAATATTCAATATACAGTTTTGACTTTCCTACCATTTTATTATATGTATAAGATCTATATTCAGGGTGAATAACACTATCGTCATTCGGCAATTAAGGAATTTTATCGACTATACTCACATGTGTTGGAAATTAAAGACTCAGTGAATATATTGATCAGTTTATTTTTTATTTTAAAATTAGAACAAAATTATTTCGTGCTCATTATAACTGTATATTATTATTATTTTTTGTTCGTCATTACAAGTATACATATATTGCAATATCTGATTTAAGTACATAAGCATATTTACAGTTTTATCGTTAATTGATGTAACTGAGAACGAACAAGATCTAGTCTGACATAATTTACATAAAACACAAAATATATAAGCTAGCTTTTGCCCGCGGCTCCTCCCACGCTAAATTTAGAATTTTTCGGGATGTCCTATGTCCTCCGTCCCTTCAACAAATTTGTGCCGAAAGTCAATTTCATTGGTTGCTAAATGCAAACAAACACACTTTCACTAATATGTATTAGTTTGTTACTTTGTTCAAAATTAATTTTATTGCTGAAGTACCGACATCCGATATTACGAACAACGAAATTATGACTTCGTAACACTTGTACCTATTACTATCAAAGGCACTGGAGCTGTTCATAATAAGTGTGTTTCTATTACGTGCAAAGTTGCAAACGAAAGCCGATGATATTTCTTTGAGAATACCTAAGGGCCTCAGCACACACGATGCACGAAGATCGTTGCAGTATCCAAAGGCACACTTATAGAATCCAGTCGCGGCGACTGTTACTTTTCGGAAGCTAGATGAAGCGACTGAGCAATTTTAACGCCCCTTTTTGTACAAGATGCTAAACGTATCGTGTCTGCTAAGGCTTTAAATACCACTGAGTACATAATATGTGGGAGTACAAATGTGAAAATTATCAGCATTAATACAAATATTACACTTGTCAAATGAAATGCACATAGGGTATATGCATGTAATTTAAATATTGACTGAATATTTTTTTAACATCTTTATTGCTATATAATTACACCTAGACTGTTTAATCCATTACCTATGAATTTTAATTACTGAAAAGTGAAAAAGTAGGATCTAAATTTAGAAAAGAAAGTTTTTTCTGTTTGTGATTTGTGACGTGAAAATCTACAGCAAATCAAACAAGACAAACATTATACGGAACGAAAAGTAAGTTTTTTGCTGCGCTGAGAATTAATTTAGATTAAAAAAAAACACGACTTCAGGGCCACGTTCACTTTGGCTGTGATTATCACCGGTCTTATTAAACGGTTTACGTGACTTCAAACTGAACGCCTTCTAAAAACTACACTAGGTTGCAAAACAGTCAATGTAATTTGAGGTTATAAAAAAAATCTATTTACCAAGTATTTTATTATTGTCTCCTCTTATCATCTTTCCTCATTAAGTCAGTCAACAAAAAGTACTCTTTATCACCGTCACTTTAGTTATATTGAATCTAAAAATTAATTATCGGTAGCTGTCAAAGTGCGACTTCCACCCTCGTGAAATACACGGTGTGATAAGTGCGATCGCCCGACGATATTTACCAGCTTATTGAACGATACGGTGCGTTCGCCGTGTAACTCCGAATTATTGAACGGTAAGTTTGTCGTCGGGGGATCACTTGGCGTTGAAACTGAACGTGTCCCAGCAGCAGTAAGTCACTTGGAGCGAGGATCATAATCTGGTTATTTCTACTACCTTGAACATAGAGCAACACGGCCCCGCGTCAGGATGACTTTAAATACTCGAAATTATTTTCGAAAATCGAACATTCTGGGCCCCGGTGCGAAATAATTCGCACACATGTCAGTCAAAAAAATAGGTTAAAATTTCATTTTGTACTCGTGTGGCCAATTACATAGTAGCGCGCACTGTCAGAATGATACTGGCAACTTCACGGCAAGACGTAGGTACAATTTGGCGAGAAAACATTTAAAAAAAAACTTATCTGATTTTTACTGAAGGTCATTATAATGATGACTAACTAACTGACTGAACTACAGAGAAAAGTTAATAAAAATTCAAGAACTTGACTTACAGCAGCCATGACATTTTCGTACGCCTTCAATACTTTCTCATACTTTAAACAAACTTTTACTATTCATTTCAAAAAAATCCAAATAACAAACACACCATTTAATTCTTAGTTGCATGGGCGCCCATTCTAATTGTTTTCGATATTTCGACCGAAAATTGTTAACAATGAAAAGACGGTCAGTTTTTCGCGTCAGTCTAGTCGTAAAACTGTAGCGTTACTCCAGCTGGTTTCATACCAACTAGCTTTCCCCAGTCACTGGCGCCACTCCGGCTCTTCAGTTTTCGATGGGCCAGGCTGTATAAAGAACGTGTTTACTGTTGCGTCGGGAAAAAAAATGGCTACTGTTTGTTACCATATCCATGAAAGAAAGCCATGGATGAAAGAATGGCTTAAAAAGAAATCAATTCACTCTCGTTGATTTGTAAAATGAGTTATCGGTAAAACCGACTGACTGTCAAATCTATTCAAGATTGGACGAAACGATATATTTTATGCTTTTAAAACTTTATGGATATTGCTAAACAAGATACTAATATGAGACAAATATTAGCCCTCATGAGATATTGACTGACTGCTAGATACTCTTCGTTTCTTAGCATCAGGAAACATAGTACGCTCAATCACCGCGGGCGCTTCGGGCGAACTGACGCGATAGGAAGGACGACCACACACTCACGGGCAGTTTTGCGCGACGCGAACGTTGGATTATGGAAGTCACGGACAAAATCGTGGCGCGTCGACAGTTAAAACTCTGGAGTGATGATTCGACACTCACGATCAAATTTTGGATGCACACCAGTTCAACTGACGCGAAAAACTGACCGTCAACCTTTAAATATGATATATAAGGTATTACGGTAATGAACTATTATGCATGAATGACAGATTTCTAAATGTTTAAAACCTCCCAGGTTTATGTTTGCCACTATATATTGTAAAATATTGTTAACACAAAAAATAAATAAAAAGAAAAAAAAAATATTTTGCCGGTTGGCATTAATTCCGCCAGCCAATGAGGACACAGGTCCTATGTTTTGTTTATATAGACTATGACGTCAGGCGCGTTTTAACTGCCATTTTAAATGTTTACTATGAAATTAAAAGTACTATTACTATTAAAAAAAATTATATCACATATTCAGCAATTGAATAAAAATATAAAAGAATACACGCATATACCCTATTAAAAATTAAATACCTACTTAATAGATAAAAAAATAAATTCATTTATTTAATGATAAAAATACTAAAATTACCTATATTTAAATAAATTAATATCATTTATTTATAGCATATATGCTATAATAATGCATGGTGTCTTATTTCTGATATACATTACAATAATCGTAATGCTGCCTAGCAACTGAGCAAAATAGTTGACGAGTTTTTTATTAAAAGTTCACGTTGTTACGTCACCAGTTTTATGCGCTTGATGTTTTAAATAGGAAGCATACATTTGTCGTGCCTGGTTAAGTACCCTATTAACGTTATGTTTTCGAACCATTTTATCGAAATGCATTGCTAGTTCGTTGTAATCCATACGATTTCTCATAATATAGTCCCTATGTTGTAATAAAACCGTCAAACACAAAAACATGAGAAATGGATTGCCGCCTCCAAACGCTGACGGTGGAGGAAGGCTGCTTATACTATTCTTAGACGACGTGTCACTGCCTGCTGTATTGATATTAATATTCTTTTGTACAGGAGGCTTAAACACATCGTATTTTTTTTGGAAGTTATTAATTGTCGACGCAACGTTGTGAAAATTGGTTTGCTTAGCATTAAGAATGGACTCGCAATTTTTTTTAGCATTTTCTAATTCTTGCGACATACTTGAGAAAAATTTGTTAGATCTTATAGTATTGATATCTTGTTGACTATCTTTATCTTCTCTTAAGTTTGTATGTTCTACACGTTCGTTATCGGACAAATCTGACACACTAGAATGCGTATTGGAATTTTTTGTTTCCCGACATAAATCTTGAGGCTCTAAAGATTGATTTTTCCTCAACAATCTGATGGGTGTTATTGATTTTTTTCCAGAATGTTCTTCGAATATTTCACCAGTATCTCCATCGTAATCTAGTTCTGCCTGCTCGTCCGGGGTTTGTGGACAACTCGCTGTTGTTCTAGTCGTTGGTGTATTTCTATGAAGAGGATTTTCCCATAAATAAATGTCTTCTGCACTTCTCGCATTTGCCTTTACCGTGTCTAATAATGGCGACTTTTTCGTGTTTTCTTTAACTACAGTCCTTTCTACTTGTGTATCTAAATTATCAGTCATGAGACAGTCTTGTTTCGTATCTGTGCCGTCTTTCGTCACTTTTTCCTCTGTACTAGTTGAATCAGAAGGTGAATCTATCATACTACATCGATTGACATACGAGGGGCCAAATACTTGGCGATCTAAGTGTTCTAATTCAAGTCTGAGCTCTCTCGTCATGGATGTCGTCATAGGATAGTATTCTTGAGAATCATCTGGGCTACTACCATCATTTGCATCGGTATTAACATTTTTGCTTGCTTTATGTGATAGTTTACGCTCTTTTATATTTTGTGTGTTCACTAAATTACTTTCATAAAGAAATGTCTTAGTTAAGGTTATCTTAGGATTGTCTTGATAGGAACTTTCTATATTTGATTTTGTTCTTTCCAACTTATTGTTTGCGCATTTGTGTGTACCAGAGGCAGTAGCAAAGTTTAAGAATTCATTTAAATTTTTTATTAACTTAACTTTTGGTTTATCATCAGACTCCATTTCAGACGATCCATCAAGTTTTTCTAAGGATGTGAAGAATTTATTGTTGTGTATACTTATTTTATCACGTAACAGCCTTATTTGACTTCCTAGTGGAGTATCTCTATTGACTTCATGGTTTATGTTACCATTCATCAAATTTCCTGTACTTGACCACATAAGTTCTGTAAAATTTTGCTTTGTGTGTTCTGGTGTAACATTTTTTTCTTTCGTAACTAGTTTTACACTCCGTCTTTTAGCAAGTTCTGACTGAATAACTACTTGGTTGTTTTTCACGATATCGCCAAGTATATTTTCATTTTCTTTTTTATCACATTTCTGTTTTCGTATTTGTAATGCATCATCTAAGCTTTGAAATTCTTTGGTATTTTTAATACTAGAGTGAGTTTCATTTATTCTAGCTGCATTTTCATCAAGACTGTGATTCATCTGCTTATAAGTAGTAAGTTTCGCAGTCTTAACATTTGCTAAACTAAAACTAGAACTTTGCCTTCGAATAGCACAAACTTTAGTGTACGCATTTTCACGGGGTGCTTTGACTAATGGACTTATGGGTGGTGGATCATCGTATGTTTCTATTTCTGGGTCGAATTCTTTGTCTTTTAATGATAATTCTATGTTGGAATTCTTTTGTGGTAAGGATGCCCAAAGTACTTCTAACATTCTAAGAGAATCATCAAAAGCAAATTCACGTTTCATTTCTAGTAATAACCACCGATAGCAAAATAGTAAGTCGTCAGCTTGTTGTGATTTCAAATATTTGTAAAAGTCTGTATCATACACCTGTAAGGCTTCGGTCAAATGAGTAAATTTTAGTGTCATTGCCTCTCCGTCTAGTAAAAAATTAGGATAAAGGCGGGTCATGAGTGCGCACAAACAGATGTATGCATGGGCTTCGTCACCCATGGTTACCAACAAAGGAGATGCAAGATCGGACATGCCTTGGCAGTAGCTTACCGTTGGATGATTTAGTGCATACCTGAAAATAAGAAGTGATTGTGAATATCACGTTTATTACATAATTTATGAATGATATCTGCGCCTAGTATTAATCCTAGTATTAATATAGTATATATAACATGTGGTAATAAAATTTGTACAGATAAAAACTAAATCGAAATTACTTTAGGTTAAAAAGGTGCCAAAATGTGTTAATGGAGATACATCCACGACGCAGGATAATCTTATAGTTGGTGTCAGGATCGTAACATTTTTTAAAAAGCCGTATTTAATGAAATAAGTACCTACATAAATGGTTTCACGTAATGTTAGTACTGTAAATCACTTCATATAACATACAATATTAATATAAACAACGATCGAGAAACAGCGTCCGGAAACTGTTATCGCTAGTTGCTAAAATAAGTTCCCATCTATTAAATCATATCAACAAATGGCATTGTTGAAATTAAAATGTCGATATCCAATTTTAATATAACATATCATATTTTTGTCCGAAACAATTGTAAGTACTTGAAAATATTGGTAGTGTGCACACGAAACAAGCTTAATGGCCAATGAAGGGTTTTTTCAATTACATACGTTTTGAGAACAGTTATTTGTTTTAAGTACACAATACTTGTATTTTCAAATACAGGTGTTTTAAATAATAATATTATATTTAACATTTTAAATTAGCTTTCGACATGCTCATTTCAATAATTTGTTATAAAATATCTACGTTTTTTTCGTGTAATTTAATAAACGTAGGTACTTTCTAGCTAATCAAAATGCATATTATTGATTATTATTATTAACTTATCTTTTAGTTAAGAAGTACCGATAATGGGTCTGAATATTGAATGTATGTACGCGATCTTTTTTCTGGGATCGGATATCTTAAGAACTAATTGAGAGCAATTTGCCACAACGTCATCTCAGTCGATTTCCACCCGAAATCCAACTGATTAGTTTTTTAGAAATATTGAACGTTCGGTTCGTTCTCTGTCAACAAAAAACCTTCTCTTTGGTATTCGAGATGGCAGAACCAATATAGCATCCATTTATTCGATATTAAGACAAACAAAGAGAAGTAACTCGTTCGGTAGCTGCTGCCGAACAGTTATTATATGGTTCATATATTTATTTATCTAGACAAAAATTACCGAAGAAAGTAAAATTATCATGTAAAAAAGTAAAGATTAATTTTACCGATAATCGTAAAACTTACGTTGTTAGTATGTTAAACAATGAAGCTATATTTTGATTATCATCACTGCCTGCATAAAAACTATGATGCCTGTCAGTTCGTAATACATCCTTTCGAACCATGCTTGTTACATATGCTAGGTCAGCGTTCACCTGTTGGGATAACAGTTTTTGAATGTCAATGAAGTTTTAGCACATGTATGATTGCATTGTTACAATTATATGTAAATTAATAAATTAACCTTGCCATTTTGTATGCAGTCTTTCCAACGAGATCTTAATGTATAATATTCGTTAGCTTTTCTTTTGATGTAGTCCATTCTTTCTTTTCCTGTCATACCGTCTGGGTAAACATTCAGTATGTGCTTCCAAACAACTTTTCTGAAACAATTTATAATTTTATCAAATGAAAATGTTAAACAGAAAACTCTCGTAAAACTGCACATTTTCTTGCAAAATGCGATAATGTTTCTCCTCTCGTAAATCTAGTTCGATTTTTATGATTATTGAATATGTAAATGCTATGAGAAACTAGAGTTGTATATTTTAGTTTGAAAGAAATATTGCTTATGCAAAAACTAGGATTATACGTTTTAATTATTACGAAATGGTCCCTATGAACTAACACATGTTACATGATTAGTATTTTTGTAAATTAAGGAACAAATTATTGCTTCAATTTAATTTATATCTAATGCTTTTTATTCCAAGTAATCAAGGATTTTCTGCAGGCATGGCGATTACCAATTAACTTTATGTTTATTTAAGATTCAAAAAATTCCAATTCTTAAGTAACATAGCATTTAAGAAGAAAACCAAGGTAGCAAAACCTACATGCTTGAAGCCAATTTAAATTTCAAAGTAATGTAGCAAATTAAATCTAGCCTAAACACTTATGAATTTCACAGAACCGTCATCCCCAGGCAAATACAGAGTAACATAAGTGCTCTCCCGGAAAATAAAATTTGATAGCCCTTCTATAGGTTAAGTACAAACATGTTCTTTATTTTTTCTTTTTTTAAAGAATTTTTCCTGGATATTTTATTCTGATTATTTGGAATGGAAAATTTATATCATTATTTTCCGTAATCCATGCGAGAGAAGCCGCAACCATTAACTTATCTTCCTTTTTATACTATTTATTACAATTTTCTGATTTCAACTTTAAATTGAGATAATGCTAATTTGCAAACCTGGGTAAAAAGAACTAAGCATAATGATATACGATGAAGTACGTAAGAAAAATAAAATGCCTCAGTATACTTAGCACAGCGTAAACCAATTTGTCTTCTTCTTTCAAAAATTGATTTCCTAAGTACATTGTTCACACCATTGGCTTTTCAGTGAAGGAAAATACTGTGAGGAAAAGTGCATATGTTTATTAGATCTTCATGAAATCTGCACTAGGCGCGCGTGATGGACTATGACCATAATCGCCCTCGCTTAAGGTAAGGGGAGACCATGCATCTAAAGTGGGGGATGAAGGCTGTTAAGAATATAAATAACCTTAGGCTTGGGTCGATGCCGCCGCAATAGATTACTTCCCGAAGTCTACTGGGGTGAGTTATTTGCCCAACCGTATCCAAGAAAGATCTGAACTCAACATCATTCAGCGGTGGCCGCAGTGGAGTATTAGGATCGTCATACAGATTAAGGGCTCTGGACACCATATTAAATGTCTTTTCAACCTGTAAGGCGAAAAAGCTTCTGAAAATTTACATTAGAAATGTACATTTCTACATAAGGTGTCTGTAGAAGACTCGTTATTCCTTAACAGTTAGTGTAATTACCTGGTTCATGATCAACCCTTGGAACCCAGTTTGTGCATCTTTATTTTCTGACGGTTGTGTATTAGAAGGTAAGACAATGTGCGGTGTACTGCTTTGCGATACAACAGCTGTTGAAGTGCTTATGTTTGGTGGTTCCCAATCTTCTGAAGCTTCGGCAAATGGTTTCATGTCTACTTTTAATTGGACACATGGTTCTGTTCTTTGAGTAAGAGCTATGTTATGTGCCCTAGAAAATTTACAATATTTCATTTAATATGGTCAGTAAAACCTTTACATTATTTAAGATAGAGAGAGGAAATATTTGTAGGAGTCTGGAGGAATCACCTTCCTTCGTTCTACATAGTTCTGGTGTACGCCTGTTCGTCGTCATACGGAGGGGATAGCAACATAGTTCCAAGGTACTACTAGTCAGAGTAACTAAAAGGGGAAAAAAATGTCACTTTTTCGATTGGTTTGATTACGGTTAGGGCAGTGGTGGGCAAAGTACGGCCCGCGAAAGGATTTTATCCGGCCTGTGCCGGTCCTTCGAAATAATTAGTATATGGCCTGCGATAGTTATATTTAAGATATTTATATTTTGACTTTGAAAGTAACTTCTTCGCAACTCGAACCTGCCTTCGACGATATTATAGCAAAACAAAAACAATTTCATATGTCTTACAATTTTAAGTAAAAATTATTTGCGCAATTGTATTAAACGATTCCTTCGCAGCCTAGTTGTTAGTGTGGTCGACTGCTGTGCAGATGGTGTGGGTTCGTGATAAATATTTGTGTTTGGCTTGAATCTGGGTGTATTTATGTATGTATGTATTTACGAAAAAAATATTTGTATTTGTATCCGTTGTCTGGTCATGATAACACAAGCTCTGTTTACTTTGGGGCCAGATGGCGCTGTGTGTGTAATGTCCAAAAATATTTATTTATAATGAAAACTCAGTTTAATACATATAACATTAATAACATAAAATTGAACTAAAATAATATAAATCCAATTTATTATTATTATTATTTGAAATAAAAATGTTTTATACTTTTAAATGATGATGTTAACGGTCCCAAATCAAAATGCATTTTTGCTGCATTTCTGGCCCTATTTTAAAATTTCTTAACATTTCTGGCCCCCCATGAAGAAAGCACCACTGGGTTAGGGTGTGCAAATTGGGGCGCGGAAAAATTTTTATGAAGCCCCGGAATTTTTTCGAAATTTTGTATGATTTGTGGTGTCCCAATGACCATTTACTTAAGATGTTTTTGGCGTACTGCGTGGGGTTTAATATACTTAAGTGCATAGTGTGCAAAAATTCCGTAGAGAAAAACCGCAACAAATCTGTAGCCGAACACAGAAATCTGCATACAATTCTATCAAGCAGTGCGCGCAATTTCGTTGTGTCCAGTGTTGCCAGACCGTCCTAAAAGAGACGGTTTTCCGTCCTAATCAGCGTCGATTTTGTCGTCAACTACTACCATAGATTAAAAAATAATACGCAGACAATGGCCAATGAACTTAGTAAAAATATATTTGAATATTGACAGGAATCACTGATATGAAATACGAAAAGGCTTTGGTATAAAAAAAAAATGGAACCATCCTATAATTTTATAAACAGTCCTTTTTTAGATTAACCCGTCAGAAATCAATTTCCGGAGCTGGCGACACTGGTTGTGTCATTCACACTTTATAAATTTTGAAACAAAAAACGCACAGCATTTTACGATATTGCATGGTAGGCCTAACAAATTTGATGTCCATTTTGTCATTTTTTTATGCATTTAATATTGCAAGAAAAAACTGATTTTGAAGTTTTAATTTTTAGGGTTCCATAGTTAAAACCGAATGGTATGTAGTTAATCTATAGCTTCGTCATATCTGTGCGGCAATCTGTTTGTCAAATATAAGGGTCTCCATCGTCACAGGGTAATAATACAAATTTCATCATGTCCATCCGTTCTTTATTAGGATTCCGTAACCCAAAGGGTAATTAGCGGAACCCTATTACAAAGACTGCTGTCCGTCCGTCCGTCTGTCATTAGGCTGTATCTTATGAACCGTGACAGTTAGACCGTTGAAATTTATATTAGTTTTTTTAACTTAACAACATACGGATTAATTATCAGACAAACATACATACATAACAACATACAGATCAAATTGAAAACCTTCTTTTTTTTTAAATCGGTTAAAAAGTGGATCAAGCAAGCTCGACTCACAGCTTCATCTCAATTTTACAGAAAATATCCTGCAGTGCTTTTAATACAGGGAAACATTTTAAAAACCTACGGCCAATGACAGTAGTTACCCTGCATCGTAACCAGCACCAGACCCTACCATTTAGTACACAAATAGTTAAGAAGTAACCAGATTTTATATTCATAAACTTACTTTAGGAAAGCTGCATCCAAATCCCAATCAGACAGTAGGGGTAAATATACCTCCTGATTGTAATCATCTAGCGTCCTGTATGACAATGTAAAATCGAATTTTATATCAAATGCCTTCACAAGAATACTCTGTAAAACTTCCAAAGAAGTTATTTGAGGATCCACAGAAAACTTTCTCAGCTCTGCTGGCAATTTGCCTTCACATTTCTGTAACAAATCAATTTCCAATTAGAATTCGAAAATTTTAAAACAGAATAAAATAATAAATCTTTTGGTAACATTGCAAAGGAGTGGGAAGTTGAACATTATATATTACATGGGCTTTCAAGGCATGCAAAGTACTTGATTAGCTAATTTTCTCCCAATTTTTGCAAAAAAATTATTTACTTTGTGTACTGAATGCAAAGAATGATCAAGGTTTATGAGTTCAGAAGCAGTACTTTTCTGTTATTTCTAAATGTAATTACTTTAACAGTCTTCCAGAGCTGCTTGGTATCTTTACCTAAAGTTGTTGTGTTTCGTGGTTTTTTTGCTGTTTTTAAAATAGAAGCACAAAAAATTTTATATCTTTTATATGTAAAGATAATCGCGATTTTTAAGACATTTTAATAACCAATAAAATCCAAGGCTTCAATTTCGTCTAGCAACTTTGAAAAAAGGGTTATAACTTAAGTTTATTTTTTGGAGTAACTGAATAAAAAAAATGCAACTCTAATTCTTCAAATCAACGGTTTTTGTATCTTCATTAAGGTCTAGGCAATTTTTGTAAATCTTAGGCTTAGTGTAGATTTAATGCAACCGCATCATGATCCTGACGTAAAAGGCATCTGGCTAATTGATTTGTCTTTAACATTAAATCTTAGCATGTTTTATTGTGGGTTGAAAACATATAGGCTGGTAAAATGCCATGAAATGCAAGTACATCTAGTATAATAAAGAATTTGTATCTTTATTAGTTTTACTGATATCAATATTAATGTCACCTAAGATTAATAATTTTATTACAGATGACCATTTTGGTAGTGTAATATTTAAAGATTGCATAAAATTATTAGTGTTTTTATATCCAGGTGGTTGATAAATGGCTAACATAACTGTATTAGTGTCAAGTTTTTTTGCTAAGCCATTAGCATCAAATATGTAGTTGTAATTCTTGTATTGAGACATGCATGTTGTCCTTATAGTACACAACCACCCATTTATTCTGAGTAGTATTAATAGTGGATGCGACATACACTCATAAACATATAGAGGATACATAGAGAAACGCAAAAAAAATTTATGAAGCATGCAAAAATTAATATGAAAACAGATTTATTTGTACAATTTAAGCTTTTAATTTTTTTTTATAAGAATCAAGAAATTAAATTAAAATTTTTGAATGCAAAATAAATAGACTTCATGAAAAAAAAACCAATGCCCCATCCTAGCCCTGCTCTCATTCCAGTTCTCTTTTCTATTTTTTCCTACTTGCCTCAACCAATTATCATCCTAGGAGATTTTAAAACTCATTATATTTCATGGGGCTTATATTACTGTGAACCATTGTCATCCAACTTAGTACACCTTTTTTGAAAACTGTAACCTTTGTGTCATTAATAATGGGGCCCCTACTTGTAGAGTTTACCCAGCTTAAAATCTCCAAACGGTCGACATCTCGATTTTTTTTTGATGAAGATTTTTTTCATTACATTTTTTATCATGCATCAACTCCCTGTCTGTATGTCACTGAATGCCAAAGGCCTCCTCCAACTGTCACCATTTCTCTTTGGCCTTAGCTACTCTTGTCCATATGCTGCCTGCTATGGCTTTGATGTCTTCAACCCACCATCTAAATAGTCTATCTCATTTTCTTTTCTTGTCACTTGTGTACCAGTTCATCACCATTTTTCACTTGCTCTGATTGTGTGGCCTGACCACTTCCTTTAACTTTTTTATTGTTTTTATGAAATTATTTGTTCTTGTTTGTTTCTTAATGGTACAGTATTTTCCCAATCATACTTCTTACCATGCAGTTCTGACATGTTTCTTTTTGTGATTTTTTGTGAGCGCCTAAGTTTGACAACAACCATATGTAAGTACAAGCAGTATGCAGGTATCACAAAGCTTCTGTTTTATAGTTATCCTGGTTTCACTGTTTTCAATTATTTCTTTCCCCAATTTTGTTTCCAGACTACTTACACAATACTTGTGTTTGTTAAAAAAACAATTTTTAACATATGGCAGTATGTATACTTGATAATGTGGGAAACTAGACAGGTCTTAATTGCTGGTACCATTAAGCTCTGTTTGTTTTCCATGAATTATCACAGAATTTATTTTTACATAGATTTATTTTAAACTCTAACTGATCATAAGTTTTTTATACTGAGCATTTTCTTGCTGAAGCTTTTCCATATTTTCTAACAATGCATGATATGCACATAATACTATATGGCTGGAGAAAAGCAGCGGCCCAATCTCATTGTTATAAGGGGAGATGTAATGCTTTTTCTTAAATGAATTTAAGAAAACCATGGCTTCAAACTTATGAATGGTTGTATTTGAAACAAATGCTTACCTTTGCAACGGCTGCTGTTATTCCATTAAGAGTTCCAAAAATGTTCTAAGTGTATCCTTGCTATGTTAATCATGTCATGAGGGTAGAGAATAAAGTTTCCCATGTATTTACCTATTGCCTATTATTTTAGAGTGAACAGGTATCCATGCAATAAATATATATATTATTTTTTTTAAAAAATATAACCACCACCACATCAAGACCAGTATAGGAGCATCTTTTGAGTAATGCTTGTATTTCCAGCCCAACGTGACAGAAAGTATTGTTTTGAAATGGGTTGGAAGACAATTGGAGGCAGTTGTTTGAGTCAGAAAGTAATACTGATTTTGTAACATTGTTTGACATGATATATCTAATACATTCTAAAATAGCTAGACATTCTTCTAAAAATACTGTGGCTAAGTGGGGAAATTTAAACTGTTTGCAAGGTTGCAAGGTTTCGGTTTGTATGTACAAAGGCAGCTCCCACTGATACTTGAGGATCCAGTTTAAAAGCATCAGTATAGAATTTGTCCGCAGCAGGCCATGTGTTTTGTGAATAAATGAATGCATCTGATACATAAACATAACAAAAATTATAGTATATTAAAAAAGAGGCGGGCGTTGCTCTCTCTAGACGTTCATAAGTCGAGTGGGCCAGACGGTATACCAGCAGTGGTGCTTAAGCAGTGTGCTCCTGAGTTATGTCCTGTACTCACGCGCCTCTTCGCGCTTTCCTACCACACTAGGCAATTTCCGTCTTCATGGAAGACTGCGAATGTGCACCCGGTGCCCAAAAAGGGCGATAGATCAGATCCGTCGAATTACAGGCCTATCGCTATTACCTCTCTCCTCTCTAAGGTGATGGAGCGTGTGATCAACACACAGCTTTTGAGATACCTAGAAAAACATGACCTGCTCAGCGACCGCCAATATGGCTTTCGCCACGGTCGCTCGACTGGTGACCTTCTAGTGTATCTCACACACCGATGGGCACTAGCCATTGAGAGTCAGGGGGAGGCATTGGCATGTAGCCTGGACATAGCGAAGGCGTTCGATCGGGTCTGGCACCGCGGTCTTCTATCGAAGTTGCCATCTTACGGAGTGCCCGAGGGTTTGTGCAAATGGGTGGCTAGCTTTTTGTCCGGCAGACGCATACGAGCCGTAGTTGACGGTAGTTGCTCTGATAGCATGGACATTAATGCTGGTGTCCCGCAAGGCTCTGTGCTGTCTCCTACGCTGTTTCTACTGCATATCAATGACATGTTGGACATGAACAACATACATTGCTATGCAGATGACAGTACTGGAGACGCTTTTTACACGGGTCGTGCAAACATCCCTCGTTCCGTTGTGGAGGAAAACCGCGGAGAACTTGTGTCTCAAATCAAGACCACACTGTCCCAGGTCTCTGACTGGGGACGGGTAAACTTGGTCCGATTCAACCCTACAAAGACACAAGTGTGCGCGTTCACCGCTAAGAAAACTCCATTCACTGTAGTCCCACAATTCCAGAACACTCCCCTCTCCATCTCCAACAGCATTGGGATCCTTGGTGTCGACATCTCCAGCGATGTTCAGTTCCGAGATCATTTATCAGATAAGGTGAAGCTGGCGTCCAAAAAACTTGGTGTACTCAACAGAGCGAAGCAGTGCTTCACGTCGGGGCAAAGGTTGTTACTTTACAAGTCGCAAGTTCGGCCCCATATGGAGTACTGCTGCCATCTCTGGGCAGGTGCACCCGGATACCAGCTTGGCCCTTTTGACTCGGTTCAATGACGGGCTGTGAGAATTGTCGACGATTCCAAACTCACTTGCGGTATCGAGCCCTTAAGTCTAAGGAGAGACTTTGCCTCACTGTGTGTGTTCTACCGCTTGTACAATGGGTTGTGTTCTGAGGAATTGTTCGAAATGATGCCCACGGCTACTTTCTACCATCGCACCGCTCGCCATCGGCAGGGAATCCATTCTCACACTTTAGAACCTAAATGGTCGCGTACAGTGCGGTTTCAGAGAAACTTCCTCCCGCGAACGCTTAAGTTGTGGAATGAGCTCCCTGCCAAGGTATTCTGCAAGGACTACAGTATGGAGTTCTTCAAGAAAGAAGTTATTAGATTTCTGAAGGGTCGGCAACGCGCAAGTGATACCCCTGGTGTTGCAAGCGTCCATAGGCTACGGTGACCGCTTACCATCAGGCGGGCCGTAAGCTTGTTTGCCACCTTAGTGGTATAAAAAAAAAAAAAAAAAAAAAAAAAAAGAGAATTTATACATACCTTTACTTTTACTCTTACTGCTTCCTTGCTATAACCAAACATATTGACTGAGCAAATAATGACAAATAATAATTTCTAAATCCGTTATACACACGTAAAATACATATAAAATTATGCAAACTCGAGTAATCTGATCTGAATGAATTCAATTATTGTGTTATTTTTAATCAATTAAATAGCTAGATTCTTTTTTTTTTTTCAAATTGGCAATTCGTTCCTCTTCCAAAAGGTGAAGACCATTTGTTGCCATAATCCGGTTTTTTCATTGCTTTCAGTCGAAAATGTGCAGTGCTATAGGCTTGTTATTTTATTATAAGGTCGAAAGAAGTGGCAGGATATGATTTGTTTTGTTGGGCATTGTCAAGGGCGTCGCCAATTGACTTCCTTACCTATTAATAAATTTCACATCGCATGACAAAACGTAAATAAATTCACAAGGTTTAATGTATATTGTAGAAAGTATTGAAATATTCAGAATAACATTAGGATTTGGACATCCGTTTTTAAAATCGCCGCCATTTTTATCACAACTGTATCAGATTTGCCAAAACGCAAGGCCATTAAACAGTGTAAAAATATGTAGGTAAGAGGTAGGTATGGTGTGTGTGTGCATTGCATTTCTTTCTACGACAGCCGTTCACAAGCATTCACGTTATTTTTGTATAATTAAGCTAGTTTTGTTAATTAACATTGAAGGAAAGACATTGTTCTTATAACTTGTGTAATCATTGTTGTCGTATATAGATTGATTAAAGGTTAAATATATAGTGAGCGCGTCGGTAATCGAGATGTAGCGATAAACTATAGATAGATAATGAATGAGTTATCCGTCGCTATGCTGCAATATTAATAATGTTACGAACATACAATAAAATTTTAATTGGTTTGTGGACAATGCCATCTGTAAGTGTTCATAAGAAATACCTACAGTTGAATAAATCGACTACAATCCTTGTAAAACCTAGTATTGCTACTCGACGCTAGATGGCGCTTGTTCAATGAACTCTCTGGAATTTGGTAGCAGTTACTAGATCAGGTAGAATGTTACCATACATTCTAGTATGATGTTCGTTTGGGTATATAAAGACGTGAGCCGCTGCTAGCGTCACTTATTAATTGGAAGCGATCAGCGATACAAGCTATACAAGCGAATTGGAAAGCGATTATAAGACTACCGGCTTGCCTGTGTTAGTCAATATCGATTTATATTTCTATATCTATACTAATAATATTATAAATAGGAAAGATTTGATTGTTTGTTTGTTTGTTTGTCTTGAATAGGCTCCAAAACTACTGGACCGATTTGAAAAAATCTTTTACCATTAGAAGCCGACATTATCCCTGATGAACATAGACTACTTTTTACCACGGGAAAATGCTTCATTCCTACAGGAAAACGGGAAATAGGACAACGGGTACTAAGAATTATCCTTCCGTACATTCCTTATTACTTAATTACGTAATAACTTTCTTTTTCACCTAAATTCTAAACGGCTGAACCGATTGGGTTGAAATTTTATATGGGTATTTCGATGGTTTTCTGGATGATTCAAAAATAAAATTGGACTCGGTAGGTGGCGCTGCTGTTGGTTTGTCAACTATTAAATGGCTTGAACGTTTGGGTTGAAATTTTGTATGTGTATTTCCATGGTTTCACAGACACGAATGTATTATGCCATTAAAGAGAAAAGATTTGATTGTTTTTATTCTATAATTGAGGAGTTGCCGTAAGAACCTACGCTGATAACGAAATTTAGGGCGGGCGAAGCCGCTGGCAGAAGCTAGTATTAAATAATAAGATCTCATCATCTCAGTGTTGAGTTGTAAAGTTTCTGAGTGTGTCTCCATTCATCATCTTATCAAAATGGACATCAGAAAGTTTTTTGGTAAGTTATGTACTGCTTTAATCTTGGAGTTAGAGCTAGTATTTTTATTTTATTTCTCTTAGCTAATAGCTTTGGTAACGGATATACTAGCTAGAGACGTATAATAATCGTTAAGAATATCATTTTTAATTTTATCGGCCATATTTTTGATGTGGAAAGAAAGGATCGATTATGTGGAAGGGAAATGTTAAGAAAAACTATTATTTTATGTAAAACGAGTTTAAAAAAAAAATATTTAAAAATTTTATCGCTTTACCATGCATGACCTGTACTGTAAAGCGATCCTTTAGCAGCCTTAGAAGACTAAAAACATGGCTAAGAAGCACCATGGCAGAAGATCGCCTTAATGGTCTGGCCATGATGAGTGTACCCAGAGCTATAATAAATAAAAACCTAAATAATTTTTATGATAAAGTGGTTGAAAGTTTTGCGAAAAATCCCTTTATGCTTTAATTAAATATTATTTTTGTTTAAATTCTTGTGTTAAAAGTTTGATTTAGTTATTGTGCTGTCGAGGGCTTGTGAAGTTTTATACATTGATATCAGAACCGTTCTTATTATAATCGTCATCGAGGCAAAGTCTTCCAAAGTGTAACGCTTCATGCTTTCGACTGTACCAGGTGTTCATATTTTTTATCCTCCATAAAATTGCCCCATGACCCCAACTCCCTTAGTCATAAGCTGGCGACGCCCTTGGGCATTGTCATTTTTATAAATAAAAATAATAAAGGCAGGTAGATAAAATAATAAAATGTAGTAATAGAAGTTTTATAGTAAATAAAATAATGTAATATATATAATAACGAGATAATATGATATTTAGGAACTTTACAATAAATTGAGCATATTTTATGTTTTTTAAAGAAAGAATAGATGTAAGGGGCCTGTTTTTGTAGCTTGAAATTTCTCGCAAATTTAGCAAATTTGGCAACTGACAGCAAGGTAGCAAATAGATTTTTCAACAAAACAGAAAGAGACAGCGCGAAAGCAAATGCAATCATAACAACTAAAAAATCACGCCTAAGGTCACAAGGA
This sequence comes from Apoda limacodes, assembly GCA_946406115.1. Lineage (NCBI taxonomy): Eukaryota > Metazoa > Arthropoda > Insecta > Lepidoptera > Limacodidae > Apoda > Apoda limacodes. The sequence goes on from OX291545.1 coordinate 11,883,995, forward strand.
AGAGGAATTTTATAGGACTGATATGTGTCACTTTGTTTTAAAGATTTATATCTCTCATGCACCTCACTGATTACTGAATGATTCATTAGGAGCAAAGGATAATTCAACTTCTCCCTTGTGTTCTGGGCTCATTTTTGTAACAAGCTGCCGCCCACACATAAAACCTATTCCAAATAGTAAATCGCACCGCGGAACGTTTTTTTTTTTTGAGCTGTAATTCATCATAAATCATAAATAATTACTGTACTGTAATTGCTTAAATATTTTTTTCTGAACCTACTATGCTGGCTGATGCAGCCATTACCCCAACGCTCAAGGGGGGAGCCTCGGCTTGGGTTGTCGCTCTTGAAGAAAAGGCAAACCATTGGTGTCTACGCTCATATAATGGATGTGGTCTGATCTTGCTTGGGCCAGGCATCAAGACTCAATTAACTGCCTCGCAATTTTTAGACAGTGTCATAGGAAATTACATATGAATAATTGATATTTTCACTGCATTTCTATTTTAGATAAATAATCAGTGTTAAATACCTACTTTACTTTTACCTTGGTAATAAAAAGTCCTTTTTTTATTTATATAAGGTACCTACCTATACCTACAACCCTTCACGATAATGGTGTATAATACGAGTATGCTGATATAAATAGTAACTGCCTTATAATTAGATTTCTAACATGTTTATAGAAAAAATGTGTACATACCTATTATGAATATAATATATGTAGGAACGAGTATGTATGTATATACACATTACTTCCTTCATATTTAGTACCCTTCATAAGTTTAATAATACCTTAAAATAAAATAAAAATAATCTGAACGTGAGAGACTTACGCAGCCATGCTTTTAGCAGTAGGTATGTATCTTTAAAACACATACTGATGCAAATAATTTTATTTCCCATGATATACTAAAATCTAACGGATTCAAGGCAAGCATTCCTACATTTAATATTTCAAAAAACGGGACTAGTACAAGGTGTTCCTGTAGAATGGACTCATGATGATATGTTATTAAATATTACAGTCCCAGAAGGGTTTGGACCTATTATTAAATCTAGAAGACTAAGTAGAAAAACTGTTAGCCCTGAAGGAATCAAATGGATTCCCACTAAAACGGTAGTTTTGACATTTGACGGACAGACCTTACTTTCACGAGTTTTTTCATTTTATACTTCTTTGCCAATTACTCAATATGTTTATCCAACAATACAGTGCTACCGATGTTGCCGATTTGGACATACTAAAATTCAGTGTCGTAGTAAACCACGATGCTTTAAATCTACTAAGGATCATGAGGGTTCAGGATGTCAAACAGAAGATCTTACCATCTGCATTAACTGCAGTGGCTCTCATTCAGCAATAGATAGATCATGTCCAGAATATGCCAGACAAACAGACATTAAATATCACATGTCTAACTCCTCTGTGTCATTCCAGCAGGCATCCCAAAAATTACCTTCTGTCAAGAAATCTTTTGCCAATGTCTTATCTACTCCACCTACACACCAAAATAACTTGCACAATTTTCATCAAACTTCACCAACCCCTACAAATATGTCTCATAAAAAAACTTTATATCTGAAACAAAAGTCACATGCTGCTTTAGTTCCAGGATATGATAAATTAGCTTACAATAAAATTATCAATGGATATAATACACCTTCTGCAATTAATGGATGTGCTCTTAGAACAACCGACAATTCTGCAGAAAGTAATAACATTTCACAACATGACCTGAATGAGTTATTGTCTACTTTAGTAAATGTCATAGTAAATTCATCTATACGGCACCCCATTGCCCTCTCACTTATCCAAAATATTTCAGTATCAATCTATAACATTCTCAAAAATGGCCCAAGTTCTACAGTGGTACAGTAGGAGTGTGAACTCTAATTACAATGATTTAATATATTTAATAAATTCTCATAATCCCATTGTTTCTGCCATCTCGGAGACTTGGTTAAGACCAGGGTCCAGATTCCGAGTCCCAGGCTACACAGTTCTTATGGATGACAGAGATGATGGACGAGGAGGTGCTGCCCTTCTCATTCAAAATAATACCACCTTTAATTCCTTATCACTCCCATCATTTGACAAAACTCTAGTTAACGCAGTTGCTGCTCTTGTAAATAAAACATCTTATTTATCTCTGTATATACCACATAAGGACTCATCAGTAATCCCTGCATTGAAAAACATATTGCAGTCCTTGCCTCGGCCTACCATTATATTAGGAGACTTCAACGCTCATCATTCACTATGGGGAGCGCCCAGAAATGATAACTTTGGCAATTTGATTGCTGATCGTATCGATGAATATGATCTATGTGTATTAAATGATGGAGCTCCTACTTGTCGTAGCAATCTAGGACAGTCACCAGGCTATTTAGATCTATCATTATGTTCTTCTACAGTGGCTTCTTTAATATCTTGGAAGTGTTTACCCCTAACACATGGAAGTGATCATTTCCCCATACTTATGTCTTTACCTTTAGCTGAAAATAGAATAAAACCTCTGCCTCCATTGTTAAAGTATAGGTTAACGAATTGTGATTGGGATTCGTATAGATTAACCTTGGAAAATAGAATAAAACTGCTTCCAAAAGTATCTGAAAATAATATTAAAGAGTCTTATGAAAATCTTATTGACAATATATTAAAATCAGCTGACGATATTTTTTTAAAAAAAAAACGGTTCCTTCACCCCCGTGGTGGGATAGTGAATGTACAGATGCTATCAAAAAGCGAAAGGAAAAAGAAAAACTCTGTCGACAAAATGTAAATCTTACATCTTTCCTGGATTACAAAAACACATTTGCAGCCACTAAGAGATTACTGCGTAAAAAGAAACGTCAAGGGTGGCATCGATTTTGTACAAGTCTTTCCCCAAATTCACCAATATCATTGGTATGGGAAAATATAAGGAAATTTAGGTCATCATTAAAAAATAACTCCCGTTCCTCCTACTCCTTAGAATGGATTCCTCCTTTCTTAAGCAAACTTGCTCCTGACTATGTACCTGGATTGCTTTGGAACGTGACCATTGTCGTAACCTTCGTAACCTTACTGTTCTGAGCAATCTCGGTTGTATGAGCGTACCTAGCCACCGTAACCATTGCATAGGAGACGATCGTCACACAGTAACCATTGTAACGTTAGGTACAGGCAGTGGACGCAATAGTGTACGGACCCAAAGGAACATTGCTGACTCCGCGACGTTTTCATTGGGAAAACGATCACGGATCGTGCCCGCTAACCGCGGAGGGGAAAGCCCAGCGCTTTCTGCACTCGGGCAGCCGGAGCTGTCTGTGGGGTCGCACAATTCCAACGCTCACCTTGAGCCGACGCCGATGCAATGACGCGGTGACGTCACGACTTAGACGCCGACGCTGTTAACGCTCGCCGAAATGAGTGACAACAGTACACCCCACCGACCCCAACCAGTGCTTCCGACGCAGCAGTCGCGCCTCGAGGGAAAATCGCCGAGGACAGTCTATGAGAATGATTTGATCATTACTCGTAGACTTCAAAGTGCCGGCCTGCTCTCCGAGGGAATGCTGCGATGGATGCAGGAATACCTCACCCGGCAACGGGATGAAATAGGCACTACCAATCCACCAGAAACGGTAGAATCGGAAGACCCCGTCGCCATTGAGTTCGCCGCCAATGCGCCGATTTTACTACCGCGCGTCGACCACCCCGGACGCCGGCCCAGACCCTCTGAAGACGAGGACACCCCCGCGAAGCGCCGCTGCAAGATAGTGGACACCGTGGACCACTCTGACTCTGCCCCTATCACCTCCGCCTCAGACAAGAGCGAGAGCGAACGTGCGAGCGAGACAGAAGCACAGCCCCCCCGCTCCGCCTCAGCTGCCGCTGCCGCCCCGCCCCCAAAGCCACGCGCAGTCGATGCCTAGAAGGCCGATAAGCCATTCCGCGACCCCCGCCTGACTCGCTCACGCTCCGATGCCGTTCCACGACATTCGTGCAGCGGTTCAGAGTCGGACCAAAACAAGCCAAACACCAAGCAATGGTTGAAGAAAGCACCGATCCCGCTCCCGCAAAGGGACCCAAAAAAGAGTCGCTCAAAAGCCACCGCCGCGACACAGAAACCAACACCGACGCCGACGCCGACGCCAACGTCATACGCGGCGACCACAAAGATGCCGCCGCCCGCCCAACCCGCGCGGTCAAAACCATCCGCCCAACCGGCCAAGCCAGTACAGTCGACGGCGACCGTCCATACGGCCCAGTCGGCTAATGCTATGGCCCAATCACAGCGAACAGAACCCGCCACTGCAAGCTCGTCGACTAAACAGGACGCAGTCACAGCACAAGAGCCAAAGAAGCCACGCTACCCGCCACTTATTGTGGAACGTCTACCACAGTGGGCGGCCCACTTTAAGAAGATAGCGAAGGAACTGGGCCATAGACCGAACGCCCGACCCTTTGGTGCAGGAGTAAAGTTTAGCCCAGCCAGCGCAGAGGAGTACCGCTACATACAGCACTACTTAACGAAGCTCGAACAAGAGGAGAAAATCAGCTGGTTTTCCTACTCACTGCCCGCCGAACAGAGCGTCAAGGTTGCGATACGCGGCCTCCCGGCAGACACAGACCCGGAGGAAATTGTCGCTGAGCTTAACAACCGCGGATTCAAAGCTGAATACGCCAAACGCATCCAAGCGCGACAAGGAAAGCCAGGCTGCATTTTCTTCGCGCAGCTAAAGCGTACCCCAAACCTGCTGCCGGCGTTGTTTGAAGTCGACGAGCTTCTTCTGATGCCGGGAGTCATCATCGAAGCATGGAGGGGGAAAAAAGGACCTGCGCAGTGCCATAGATGTCAGCAGTTTAGGCACTCCTCGCATAACTGCCATCGTCCACTGGCCTGCGTTAGATGCGGCGACCCCCACCAAGCCCACGAATGCCCCCGACCCCGGGACGCTCCGCCGACTTGCGTCAACTGCGGAGGCCCACACGCAGCCAACAACACTACCTGTCCTGTGTTTCGCCGTGAGATGCGGAACAAGAAAGCAGGCACCGTCCCGCACACTAAAATGGGTAAATCAACGATGGTGCAGACAACTGTGGAAGAGTCAGCGCCAGCTTCACTGATGGCCCCGGCAAACGACCCGCAACCCAAGAATACCACAGCACAGCCTAAGAGAAGGAGAGGAAAAAAGGGCACAAAGCCCACTACGGCCGAAGACACAACCGGGACCAACAAAACTTCAGCCCCTACAGCAGCCAAGAAGGATCAAAGCTACCTGACTACGTCCATCAGCGTTATCCAAGAATTGCTGCAAGCAATCAAGAAAGGCGGAAACGCAGAAGCCATCGCTCTCAGAGGTGTACTCCAACTCGTGGGAACCCATGGGAAGTGAGCCTCTGAGGATAATTCACTGGAACGCCAGCTCTCTACAGGGTAAAAGACGCCTGCTGCAGCTTTTCCTGGAGGAACACAGCGTGGACGTTGCACTTATTAGTGAGACCCACCTCCGGGAAAACTCTCCATATGCCATCCCGAACTACATTAGCTACAGAAAGGACGAGAAGAACGAGCAAGGACGAGCCATGCGGGGCTTAGCGGTGTTCGTTAAGAGGTGCGTCGTCCATCAACCACTACCACAGAAAACCCTCTCACCGATGCAAGCCCTAGGAATAGAGATCCAGATCACTGGCAAAATAGTCAGACTCTACGCAGCATACAGACCGCCCAACACGAAACTCAGAGTACAAGAGCTAAGAAGTCTGCTAGAGTCCGAATTTCCGACTATTGTTGCCGGCGATCTCAACGCCAAGCATCTCTCCTGGAACTCCAGTAGGATCTGCCCGCAAGGACGACTCCTCTTCCAAGACTCAGTAGACCACCAATATGATGTCGCTGGACCACAAGAACCGACCCATTACTGGCGAACGGGTGCGGATATTTTGGATGTCGTGGTCTACAAAGGTCTAAGAACACCGCCTACTCAAGAAGTCCTACATGAGCTCCAATCAGACCACCGGCCCGTTCTTCTCACCCTGGATGAGCTCCCTGCAAGAGTGGTCAGGGCGGGCACGCGCCGGAAAACAGACTGGGGGATTTTCCAGGGAATCCTACAGGACACCGCTCCTCTCGGCTCTATGACCAACGCCGAAGAGGTCAACAGAGCAGCCGCATCCTTGTCGACGAACATACGAAGCGCCTTAGATAAAGCATCGCACACCACCTCACACCGTGGTGGGAGAAACCCTATCCCGGTGTGGATACAGGAACTAATACGCGAGAAAAGGAAGCTTCGTATGCAATGGCAGCGCACAAGATGCCCCACACTGAAAACCCAGCTGAACCGCCTCATAGCTAAAGTCAAGAGAGTACTCGATGACCACGCCGGTAGGTCTTGGGATAGGCACGTCGAGTCCGTGGGCGATAATATCCCCTCCGTTCATCGCCTATGCCGGCAGCTGTCTACTAAACCCGATCCTGTCAGACCGCTGCTGGACAGCGATGGCCTACCTCATTTTGGCGCGCAAGAGCGATCGGACATTTTCGCCGAGTGTTTGGAGAAACAGTTCCGACCCAACGCAGCAACGAACCAAGAGCATGTCAAAGCAGTTGAGCAACACCTTCGGGATTACTTCACTGCACCCCTGCCAGCATCAGAAGACCCGATTTTCTTTTCGCCCGGCCAAGTTTTACGGGTGTTACAGAGAACCAAGCCGAAGAAGGCCCCGGGCGCAGATGGCGTAACAAACTCGGCCCTACGTCACTTACCACGCAAAACCATAGCAGCAGTGACAAGTTTGTTTAATGCCATCATGCGCACCGGTCAGTTCCCCGATGAATGGAAGCTCGGCGCTGTCATTATGCTGCCGAAGCCGGGCAAAGACTGGAGAAAACCAGATAGCTACAGGCCCATACAACTGCTCAGCATGATCTCGAAGGTGTTCGAAAAGCTCCTGCTGACGAAATTGCTGCCACACATTAGTTCCCGGTCGGAACAGTTCGGCTTCAGATCCGAACACTCGACAACGCTCCAATTAACCAGGGTACTGCACTCAATGACGACCAGCCTCAACATGAGACAGCAGACAGTTGCAGTATTCCTGGACATGGAAAAGGCCTTCGATAGGGTATGGCACGAGGGGCTGCTATACAAACTATCGACGTCTACAGCCCCACGACGCATCATAAGAGTTGTGGCCTCTTTTCTGCACAACCGCCGTTTTCACGTGGTAGTTGAAAATACTAATTCAAGAGAACGCTGTGTGGAAGCCGGTGTTCCTCAAGGAAGCTGCCTCTCCCCTGCCTGCTACGCCCGATACACCGATGACATACCGGTGCCGAAGGAAGTCCAGTTGGCACTATTCGCAGATGATGCGGCATTCTATGCCGCGTCAACTAACAAATATTACGCTGCACACAAGACGCAAAGAGCACTGGATGACCTGCCTTTATGGCTATCAAGATGGCGGCTATCGGTTAATGTCGGGAAAACGCAGGCCATTCTCATTGGAAGAGTCAAGCACCCACCACCTCGTCTTCAACTGCAGGGCCAGGAGATTGAGTGGCAACATAAGGTCAAATACCTTGGCCTTACAATTGACCGTGGACTCACTATGGAAAACCACATTGCTAGCACTATCGAGAAATCGAAGGTGGCGCGAGCCAAACTACGCCCACTTCTTTCTTCGAGGCTCCCACTGCGATCGAAACTCGGGATCTATAAGTCCTACGTTAGATCCCGCCTCACCTACGCCGCTCCGGCGTGGTATGCCCTAGCCTCGGAGTCCCTGAAGAAGAAACTCCGAGCCCAAGAAAACCAGGCCCTAAGAACCATCGTCGATGCCCCGCGGTACGTGAGGAACGCGACCATCCAGAGGGACCTCAAGTGGGAAAGTCTGGATAATTTCGTTCGACGGCTGGCCACACAAATGTTTGCGCGAGCGGACGAGTCGCGTCACGAACACCTCCGTGGCATGGCTTCGCTGCATGCGCGACCGCCAGACCGTCGAAGCAATAAGCAACCCAAAGACAAGAAGACGCCCCGGGACTTATTAGAAGAGTCTACGGTCCAACGGACAGCCAGGCAAGGTGCCACTGAATCAACCTCTGCCACGTGAAAACGAAACTAACATCCTGTTCGCTGTAGCGGACAGCGGAAGAAACCACTGCAAAAGAGCCACAACTCTGACACAGTTTCCCCACTCTATTTTAAAAGTAGAGCGAGAAGAAAACCGCATCATCACTATGTACCTAAAAGTGAGCAAATACACACATACTCAACTCACATGAGTACACATACTCAACGAACCCCTCTAGTACTAGCTCTCTAAATCATCCCTTCTCTTTACAGGAATTGAATTTTGTTTTGAACAAAGTCAAAGACTCAACCCCAGGTCTAGACGGCATACCCTATTTCTTGTAAACTCTGATTTATCCACCCGCACTTTTATTTTAGACTTATTAAACATTGTTATATTAACTGGCGAAATTCCTTTGACGTGGAAATACCACTTAATAATTCCCATTTTAAAACCCTTTAAAGATCCTACCGACCCAAATGCATACCGCACCGTTGATTTTTCCTAAAAAAATATCATCAGTTCTTTCTCGTATGAGTCTTGGTCACTGCTGCACTGCTGCCCACTTAGCCAGGATAAACGTGAAATCGTCTTCTACCTGTGACTGTGGTGATGAGGAAGGAGATTTAAGTCACGTCTTATTTTCCTGTCCAATTTACAATTCCTTACCTCTCTATAGTATTCTATCATCCTATAAAATTCCTCTTCCTTGTGACCTTATATCTGTTCTTTCTTTAAAAAACAAGAAATATACTCAATGTATTGTAAAGTTCCTGAAATTACATAATACTCCTTATAATTATATTTATTACATTATTTTATTTACTATATACCTTCTATTACTACATATTATTATTTTATCTACCTATCTTTTTATCTACCTATCTTTATTATTTTTATATATTATAATGATAATATCCTGCCTCTCCTCTGAACCTTATAATAAAATAAAATAACAATCCTATAGCACTGTACATTTTCAACTGTAAGCAATGAAAAAACCGGATTATGGCAACAAATGGTCTTCACCTTTTGGAAGAACAACGAATTGCCAGTTTGGAAAAAAGAAGAAGAAATGGTCTTCCCCTTTTGGAAGAGGAACGAATAAAATAAGAAAAAGAACAACTGACATTTGTTTACAACAATTATCTTTGATTTTCAATCTGTCGTTTTGCCTGTGCTTGTGCGTTTTCTGCAAAGAATATTATAGTATTATATATATGTCTTTATATTATCCTTTAGGGTAGACATATTCTTTGATATTAGCCTTCTGAGTGTAGTACACAAATAATCTTTCTAACGGAATTTGCGTCAAAATCAAAAGTGTGAAAAATAATGTAAACGTGTAACTATTATTTCAAAGCAAACGGGGTTTTTCTCTTGCATCACCTTAAGGCCTCTTTTTGTCATTCCGACTACGAACGGTGGTTTTGTCCTGCAAACGTTGCGGTAGAAGGGATATAGATGCAATTGTCATCCTGACCTCCATCTGATATACTTTCACTACGCACGGCGAGAGTCAATCCTTGTTAATTGGCGATTGAGCCCCATGAATCATTCGAAAACTGCTTAGTTATACAGGGTATTTATAGAATTTATGAAGATGAGTAATTTGCCTAATAACATCCATCAAATAGAACATGAATTAGATTTATCTAACACAGGGCGAGGTGTATGGCTTGTTAAAGTACCGAAATATATTGCAAATAAATGGGAGAAAGCTCCTAGCAATGTAGAAGTTGGGAAATTAAAGATATCACGTGTGCCAGGGAAACGAGCACAAGTACAGCTCTCCCTGTCAGAAGCACTGCTATGTCTCAAAGAACCTGGAGAACAAAACATACCAAAGGAGCATCACTTTGATGTATCTAATGTGACAAGCCAATCTTTAGGGGTATTTTCTCATGTCAAATGTAAGTTCTACTCCATTAAGATAGTTAAGTTTAAAAGAGAATGTCCGTTGCAGACCAGAATTAGACGTAGAATAAGAAGAATTTGCTAGGAATACCTCACAAGTTTGTTACAATTTAAAAGCATATTTAATTTTGTAAAGAACTGAGGCTGTAAAGAAGGTGTTGCAATAAGGTCACCATTGATTGGGTACTGTTTGTTAGTAGAGAGAGCATTAGTTTTTCCCCCATAGAATTTACAGTTTCTCACCAGCATCTTAATTAGTCACTTATCCAATCCTGGTTAGAGTAACTAAAAGGGGGCGCAAAGGAAACAATGACCGGCGGTTCCATTGTAGCGAAAAAAAATCTGTCTTTTTTTCGCAGCACCCCCTTTTGTACACCCCAACCCCAATCCCACATCTCGGAGGAAATGGATACCAGCTTGGTCCTGCGTACAATATCACTCATAAGCCATATTAAACCCCTAAGTTTAAGTAGAGACTTTGCCTCACTGTGAGTGCCTCACTTGTACAACAGGTTGTGTTCTGAAAAATTGCATAAAATAATAGTCACAGCTATTTAATGCCACATCAATTACTATAAAGCTAGCAAATGACTGTGATAATCTTTTTATGATTAATGTGATATAATTATTGTTATTAATAAGTTTCTGATTTTACGCTAAGCTGTCCATCAGTTAAAGCTATTTTTGTCAGAGAAAAATTAACTGTATTTAAAATCATCATTGTTGATTTCAGCTTACCCAGCAATTACCAAAATTTCTTCACCCATAATTTAAATGTATATGAGCATTGGAATTGCACATAAGAAACATATCATCTGGGCGAACCTTGACTCGCCATGTACTATATTCTAAGGATGTTATATTTCAGCCTCAAATACCGATGCAGTAATACCAGAGCCTGAAAAGTTATTTATGGAGGGTCGTATTGTGCAAAAATTAGAATGCAGGCCTTATGCAGACACAACATACTATAAATTAAAGTCAGAAACAATTAAAAAGGCTTCTATACCACAACGGCAAGTACAGCATTTAGATAAACATGTGCTAAACTTTAAGCCTGTGGCATATCATCGACATCATGTAAGTTAGCTGTGAATACTTTTAGTGTTAAGCTTTTTTTAACCCTTAATTAGGAACATTAAGGAAATCACAAAAAATCTCATGGGTTCTCTAGTGACCCCAAACGAAATAAAAATATGTAATACGAATAAATAAAACAAACTAATTACTATGAAATATTAGATCTTTACCTATCAAACTCGAGATTTGTAAAAAAAAAATAGTTTATTTTCTTATTTTACCTAATCAAAGTACTGGCCCAAATGATACAATTTTTCCATTTTGATGGCAGTTTGTTTAGCCTTTTAGTATAGAAGTCTGCTGGACGAGAGGGTTGAGAAAGCGTTTTGTACTGCCTCTCGGGTCTAATTTTGTCAAAATTTTGAAAAAAGTAGAAGTGTGTTGGGGAAAGTCCAATGAGTATGATGGGTGACAGAGCTTCCAGCTGTAACTCTAGTAGCTTTGCAATGGTCCGTTGTAAGTTCGTGCGTGGTCGTGGAGAAGCAATGGGGAAGAGCAATTGACCAGTCATGATTTTTGAATTGTGAGCTTCTCCATTATTGTTTGCAATTTTTGGCAAAAGACATCTGCCATCACTGTTGTGCCATTCGGTAAGAAGCTGTAATGTACAAGTTCGGAACTTGTCCATCAGACAGTCACCATCATCTACCTTTAGGTAATTTAGTTTTTTAGCGCACTGATTAGGTGCTGTACCTGGATCCACTTACTGCAACGAACGCTTACGAGGATCCTCTTTTCATCGCAGGTAACAATTCGATTCAAAATTCCTCGTTTCTATGCGGTTTCAATAGTGCTATGCATGCTTCGACGCGTAAGTCTCGCTGATGGTCGCTTAGTTCGTGCGGCACGCACTTATCTAACTTTTTTATCTTTTCAAGTGCTTCAATGTTGTTTTGACACTAACTCCAAAACCCACAGCAAGCTCAGCCGTAGATTGAGTTGGATCCACTTCCACTATCGCCTACAATTCGTAATATTCCACTATCGCCTTCAATATTTACCGGCCGACCGCGAGCTTCGTTCTTCACCGCAAAATTTCTAGATCTAAAAACTATTGAACCAATAATGGACCGTGATTATGCGAGAAGTTTTAGACCCGTACACGTCGTTAAAGTTTCGTGTTGTTTCCGCAGCGGTATTTTCACGTGGGAACTCCTATTTGAATATTGTACGAATTTTCAGTTTATGCAATGCGCCGAAAACTACCACAATATAACAAAAACAAAACACTACCAACAAACAACAAATGACTGAATTAAAAATTAAAATACTATGGCTTTCGAATAAAATTTATTTGCATTTCGGATTCGCCAATTCACAGATAATTAAATATGAATATGTTGGTTTAAAAAATCTCCAATTTCATATGTGAAGACCTATTATATCAAAATAGTGTATACCTATTATAAGAAAAAGAAAAACTGGTCAGGACTAATTTGCGATCCCTGCGGGAAATCAGGAAGCTAGAAGGAGCGCTGGTGCACTCTGAACACTCACAGAACACATACCACAAGCAAAGAAAAGTTCGACGTTTAATACTCGGAAAAAAACGGACAAAAATCCTCCCCAGATTGGATTTTTGTGACGGACAAATTATCTACTTACAAGTTTGTACAGAACTTTTGGTGAGCAAGTCAGACTTGCAGTTGTCTGGTTTTTTTTGGTACTATGTGCAGCAAGTGGTATTCCACAAAGACGAAAATTACCTAGTGGTACAAAAGCAGGTACAGGAACATAATTCAGGGGCATACTGTTACAATAATACTGTTGGTATGCCGTCTGGCCCACATTATTTGTGAACGTCTAGAGAAAGCTTTCGCCGAACGCTACTGTGTTATGGAGATTTTCAGCTTGCTTAAACAGCATATTATACCGTATAAATAGTAGGTTCCGGTTTTAGTAGGTATTAATGACGGCGCCCTACGTCGTTCAGCGAAGAGTTTGAGGCAAAAGACTGCCCAGTGAATCGGTGGTTTCTAACCAGTATAGACAAAGTTACCATTTGCCTTTTGCAGTGGTGTAAAGATGCCTAGCAAAAGTTTACTTTAGTAGTTGTAGCGAGCGATCAGTAAGCACGACTTCCAGCTTTTTCCAAGGCGCTAGCCAATTCTGCCGACGAATTCAAAAGTTAGCTATAGCAAGTTACTTTATTGAACCTCGAGGCAGCATTTAATTTTCGTTTTGCTTTAGAAATTTTCGGATCCTAACATTTTGAGCCAGTGTACAAGCCTCGTACGCAACTGCAATTTGCTTGAGAATCTTAACTTTCTTGCAAGGCCGATCGAACCATAGTTACGAATAAATTTTTGACACTGGCAGCTACATTAACAGATAGTTTCGAATAAATATTTTATATCTTCTGATGTAAAACAGTACTGCCCCCTTGGGTATGATGCATAAAATTCATAAAATCTATTATAGCCTGTCGATTTATAAGGTCACGACCCCAGTTGGTTACCTTGGGCAACCTTAGTTACCACAAGTAACAAAACACTGCTATTATTCGTCGTCATTCGGGCTGGTTTTTCAAGCGAAAATTCGCTGTGCCCTGCCTTTAATTCTTCTTTACGATTAGACTATTATTGTATTTTATTGCTTTATTTATTTACATTTTTGACCCTTACAGCCACAAAATAAAGGAAACACCACAAACTTCAGAGAATGTATTGATAGCAAGAGTTAAATAATAAAATTTGATATTCTTTCACAGCTTGATGAGTTAAAGAAGAAAAAGGCTGAAGGCAAGAAAGCCCGTGATGATAAAGACGCTGTTCTGAATATGTTGTTTGCTGCATTTGAAAAGCATCAGTACTATAATTTAAAAGATTTAGAAAAGGTAAGGGAATTGATTTTAATGGGTTGGAAAACTTGTAACATAACTGGTTAGTAATCAAAGAATACCCTTTCGTCATAGTTTTAGCAGCTCTTAAGAGGGTGATATAGGCCAGAAAGCTAATTTCTGTGATACTAACGTAGTGTATGAAAATGTACTAAAATCATTATACAATGTCATATACATTTACTATTAGATATATTTTTTATATACTTCTTTAGTAAATTGTTCCATAAAGACGCCTTGAAACTAATTTTTTTTCAGTATGGGATTTAACGTTTTTACCGTTTTGTAGTCACATTTTTCTAGCTTTTGCTACAACTTAGAGTCAATGCACTAGATAAAAAGCTATTATAATTATAAAATGAACTTTCATTACAATAAAATGCAATACATGCTTTAAAAATTTGTCCAAGTGTTGAAACAATGGTAACTTCCAGATTGTTTTATTGCATTCAATACAATAAATAAAAATCACTCATTTAGGTAATGCACTAGACAAAAGCAAGTTTTATAACATATATTTTTTTCAATCCTTTAGGTGCTATAGTTCAGGCACAAAATTTGCACATAAACGGCGTATTTACGCGGTCTAGCCTATACCGCAGTCTTAAAAAGTATTTTCGGATTCAGTGAGTATAGACTGTCTACAAAATTTTGGCATCCATGCTTGATGAGAATGTGTAGTCCTAATAAACAAACTTTTTATATGTATGTGTAATATTGGCATAGTTACAGGATGTGCCAAGATCTTGTAGACGCACAATACCTACTATTTTCGTTTATCAGCGTGGGATTCCTACGGCAACGCCTTGTTTATGGTGAGGGAGTTTGCTGTATCAAGTATTAGCTGTAACTATAGATCGTCGTGGATGTCTTATACCCTGCGATAACTTTTTAATTTTTTTGTTGTGATGCAACGTGAGGACGAACAAACAAACTCACTTTCGCATTTTTAAAACACTCGCTTCCGCCTGCAGCTCCTGCTCACAGTGGATCGAAACTACCATTAGTGTGGTATTTGCCTTTTTAAAAATTACCTTTCGATTGATTTTATCATTATAGTGAAGAAATGTTATTATGCATTTTTGTGTAAAGCTAGTATTTTGTCAAAAAAAAGATACATTTAAATATTTGTATGGAACGTGACCGAAAATGCTCTTCCATTCATCATTCGTCTCAAGTCTCAATGGGCTTAAACCGCTTGCCCTCATCTATTATAACTCTACACCATTAGCATGCGCCCAACAGTCGGTTGAAGAAGGTTTTTATGGACTGAGCATTGTTTATTAGTACTACTTAAGATAAAATAATATATGATATTGATCTTTTCAAGTCTTCTTTGTCTGAAACTTATTAAAGTTTATTATTTATTTTCTTGTGTGAAATATAAAAATGTTTAAAAAAGCTCACAAAAAGTTTATTAATATTACCAATTTGAATGTTCATACGAAGCTTTTTGCTAACTTGTAACTGAGATCAATGTTAGCAAGCATATCTAAAAGTAGGTATAGATGTACTGCCAAAATGGCATGGTGCCGAGGATTACCTAAGCTATTCCTTTGGCATGGTGATAACTGAACACTCACATTATTAGAATCAATGAAACATATGTTAAGCGTTTTGTATAAAACAAACAAACGTATTTTACTCCATACAAAAATAATATAAAGTAGTTTATTATAAAAGAGTAAGAAAAAAAAACATGGTATTTATTAATAGAGTAGACTTACATCAAAAAACAGTTAGAAAATAAACTTGTTTTTTACTCATGCCTATGTCCACGAAAACACAACCTCGTTCCACTCTGCTGTCGCGCTTAATTTTGTTATCGTGGTATTCCTAAAGAAACTCCTTGATCATAGTAAGGAAGTTTGCTGTAGCTTTGGTTACCTACCCTCTTTGCTCTAATCCGACTCACACTTGACGTCTTTCTAAGTAACCATGCCCTTCCCCTTCCCACATAAAATTTCAATAAAATCGGCTCAGCGGTTCAGCCCATTTACTTTTAACTCTAAATGCGCTAATCCAAGTCACACTTGACATTCTTATTTATTTACACAATTACTACTATCATTACAGTTAACCGAATGCGATAGTGTAAGCCAACAAAAATTAAAAAACCATAAAATTGCATTATAATACATATTAAACGTCAACTTAAATATAAACACAAAAAAAAAATTGTCATTTAACTTTCTCACAGCTTGTATCCAACGAAATCTCCCTTTTAAATTCAGCAATCGAACAAATAGTCAAATATAACAGATAGCAGTCTCATCTCATCAAATAAAAAGCGAGGACCCAATCCCTCCTAACCTACAATTTAAAAAAGGAAAAATTATAGGATCACTTTGTTGTCCGTCTGTCTGTCTGTCGAGACCCTTATTTGAGAAACGCGTGAAGGTTTACTAAGTTCGGCATGCCCTTCGAGCTGTAAAAAAATTAAGCTTTTAAGTCAACACAATAAAAAAATACGGCTGAAATACGGCCATTTTTGGTGCATATTTGGCATTCACAATTAAATCAAAACCTGGGTACTTTCCTTTCTCCTAGAATCATGAAATTTGACACGAAGCAAGGCATCAAGAACATAGGAAAAAATCCGATACTCGGTAATTTGTAGTTGTAACACATTAAAAAAAAAGTTTGTCATTCTGTCTCAAGAACGCGAGGAGTACTTACATATAGTAAATACGAAAGTCTATGGTCACCTAAAGTTGTAAAAAAAATCAAGCTTCTAAGTTAATGCAATAAAAAAAATTGCCCACAACACAAGGTGGTCAAGTGGGCGTGCATGGCCAAATCCGAAACTATAATGAATACCTAGCGAAAAGTACTCAAAGGAGTCTCGGGCTCGGTTTTGATGGAAATTAAAACTGCATTTCCATCCACTGTTTCTTACAATCTAGGTATCTATTAAAATTGAATTTCTTATATCGGTAAGATATTATGTGAATCATTCAACAGTTTGATTTTTACTTTGAGTTTTTTCCAGCTTTCTATGTTATAATGTTCTTAAAAATAATCTTACTATAATAATATATTTGATTTTTAGATTACAAGACAGCCGGTTTCATACTTAAAAGAAATCTTGAAAGAAATATGTAATAAAAATCTTAAAAATCCCCATAAAAATACATGGGAGTTAAAACCGGAATACAGGCACTACAAACAAGAAGCCCCACCTGAATCGAAGGAAGACAAAAATATCTCTGACAGTGACTAGCAGTTAAAATAATTTATATGTATTTCAAAAATATTGCAGAATTGTAGATATGAAAAATGAAGGCGGTGAGACCGAAGAGAGATGCATGTACATAAAATTAGACAATGTTAATTTATATTTATATTTTTGTATTAACATGTTATTTATTTAAAGAAATATAAAATTTACATATTATGAGTAAAATTAACTATCTCCAATATAATAAAGAGACAGCTTGCTAATCTCTCAAAAAAACCGCGGACCGTAAGCTTGTTTGCTTGTAGACTTTACACTTCCTACACCTACTTTCGTAAGTGGTATAAAAAAAAAAAATTGCTTTTAGTAATATAAATACAGTCGGTTGCATAAGTGCTTAAAGTTTAAGAAAACCAGATCGCTTCGCATACATAAGCGCTGAACTAGTAACACGCTTACAGTAGTCAATAGTAGGAGCCTGGACAACAATAATAATTTGGGCGAAGGTTAAATTCAAGTTGCCCCAAACCACTGTAGTTTTGATAAGATTTTTTTGAATTATTAAAAAAGAACAATAACATAGATGATCTAGGAGGATAATGTGCCAAGTGCAAAATTATTAATTTTGACTTAAAGCCAAATGTAGAAAATAAGCATGTTGCATCATTTGCCATCACCAACCCCCTTATTTCAATGATTTTCTTCTCAAATCATAGTTGGATATTTATAAAACGTGACACGAAAACAAAAACATTACCAATTCTGAACTTAGCACATTATCCTTCTATTTTTTTTTTTTTTTTTTTTTTTTTTTTTTCTGAGCTGACTATGCAGTTGGCTGTTGCAGCCATTACTGCTTCACCGGACTTTTGGGGCGAGACTCTGAAGGAGCCTCAGCCCATATAGCGCCCAACGCTCAAGGGCTTCCCGCGGGGGAAGCCTCGGCTTGGGTTGTCGCTCTCGGGGGCGTCCCTTCGACCGGCGTGAGTCTCGAACCCATATCCTTCTAGCTAGACCATCGAATTATTATACTTCATTGATTTTGACAAGACAGTGACAGTTTGCGCATTTACCGCTAAGAAAACCCCTCTCACTGAAGTCTCTCACAATTCCAGAACACACCTCTTACCATCTCCAAGAGCATTGGGATCCTTGGTGTTGATTTTCAGCGATGTTCCGTTTCCTTCATTTGAAAAACAAGGAAAAGCTGGCGTCCAAAAAAACTTGGATTACTCAACAGAGCAAAGAATGTACTTTACCTAGGGACTGCGCTATCTTTGAGCGGTTTGAGCGGTTGCACCCGGATACCGGCTTGGCCCTTTTGACTCGGTTCAACGACGGGCTGAGAGCTGTATCAAACCCTTAAGTCTGAGGAGAGAGTTTACCATGTGTGTGTTCTACCGCTTGAATAATGGGATGTGTTCTAAGGGGTGGTACAAATGTTGCCCGGCTACTTTCTACTATCGCACCGCTTTCCATCGGTAGGGAATTCACACTCACACCATAGAACTTAAATGGTCCCGCGAACGCTTATGTTGTGGGATGGGCTCCCGGATGCCAAGGTTGTCGCTAAGGAGTACAATATGGGGTTCTTCGAGAAGAAAGTTATTACACTTTTGAAGCGTCGGCAACGCGCGGGTGATGCTCCTGGTGTTGCAAGCGTCCATATAGGCTACGGTGACCGCTTACCATCAGGCGGACCGTTAACTTGTTTGCCACCTTAGTGGTTTAGTGGTACTAATCAAAAATAAATAATTTAGACTTAAGACCAATCGCGGCCAGCAATGAAGTTAGTTACGATCGTTTATTACAGATATCCCTAGCACTACCAGCCGCACTACTGGTCCAGACATTCAAATATTTTAAAGTGCAGTCGTAAACAGAAATACTTATTATAATCATTGTGCCAGGGTTGATTTGTTAATCACTAGGATTTTTTAAAAATTTTTATTATATTTTTAATCATTATTTATTTCTGATGACAGCTGTCAAACTTGAAAGGGCATTACCTCCCTAACTATTGATCTTAGACTAGCAGTTTCTTGGATAATTGATAGATCTCATCAAGATCTTTATTTTCAATGACAGCTGCCAAACTAGAAAGAACAATATCTCCCTAACTACTTATAGATCTTAGACTAGCAGTTTCCTTGCAGAAATGATGATCTCATCAAGATCTTTATTTTTGATGACAGCTGTCAAAATAGAAAGAGCTATATCTCCCTAACTATTGATCTTAGACTAGCAGTTTCCTTGCAGAAATGATAGATCTCATCAAGGTCTTTATTTTCGATGACAGCTGTCAAGCTACAAAGAGCTATATCTCCCTTACTATTGATCTCAGACTGGTAGTTTCCTTGCAGAAATGATAGATCTCATCATGATCTTTATTTTTATGACAGCTGTCAAACTAGAAAGAGCTATATCTCCCTAACTATTGATCTTAGACTAGCAGTTTCCTTGCAGAAATGATAGATCTGATAGACGATGACAGCTGCCAAACTAGAAAGAGCTATATCTCCCTAACTATTGATATTAGACTAACAGTTTCCTTGCAGAAATGATAGATCTCATCAAGGTCTTTATTGTCGATGACAGCTGTCAAACCAGAAAGAGCTATATCTCCCTAACTATTGATCTTAGACTGGTAGTTTCCTTGCAGAAATGATAGATCTCATCATGATCTTTATTTTTGATGACAGCTGCCAAACTAGAAATAGCTATATCTCCCTAACTACTTATTGATCTTAGACTAGCAGTTTCCTTGCAGAAATAATAGATATCATCAAGATCTTTATTTTTGATGACAGCTGTCAAAAAGAGAGGTCTCATAGCGGTGACACGGACGTAACTCGACTCTTCACGCACCTGAGTTTGACGACTGACAAAGTTCTAGAGCAATATCCTACAGCAGAATTAGTTATTTTGGGAGACTTTAACGCCCACCATCGTGAGTGGCTCAGTTCTCGAACCAATAACTATGCAGGGATATCTGCTCATGAATTTGCTCTGACCTATGGATTCTCTCAGCTGGTACTTTCTCCAACGAGAATACCAGATATAGAGGACCATACAAGCTCCTTACTGGACCTTCTGCTGACTACACGTCTGGATGGATACTCCGTCTCAGTGGATGCGCCTCTTGGCTCCTCGGACCACTGTCTCGTCCGGACTCAAATGTCATGCACACAACCTGATCCTTCTGGGCCAACTAATTGGCGTCGTGTGTGGCATTATAAGTCGGCAGACTGGGATGGATTGCGAGAATTTTATGCATCGTACCCGTGGAGCAGATCTGCTATAGCTCAGAAGATCCTGACGTCTGCGCAGCCGCAGTCACTGAGACAATCCTCGCTGGTATGGAATGTTTCATTCCTAACCTGCGAGTAGCTGCCGGCGTCAAAAAACGACCGTGGTTTAATAGGCCTTGCAGAGAAGCTAAAATTCTTAAGCAAACTGCGTATGAGGCTTGGACCACGGCTCGTAATAATAAGGATCCGAATATTTCTGAGTTAAAACGCAAATTAAATGCTGCCTCGAGGTTCAGTAAGAAAGCAACTGCCAGAGCAAAATTCCAATTCATCGGCAAAATAGGTGGGCGACTTGCGAGCTATCCTTCTGGGAGTCGTGCTTTTTGGTCGCTTGCTAAAGCTGCCGAGGGGAACTTCTGCCAGTCGTCATTACCACCACTGCGAAAGACCGATGGTGACTTGGCCCACAGTGCAAAAGAGAAAGCCGATCTATTGGGCAGTCTCTTTGCCTCTAACTCGAATGTGAACGACGAAGGCGCTGTACCACCTACTTTACCGTGGTGCGGTAAGACCATGCCGGAAATCTCTATAACACATCGCGAGGTCCGGCGGGCGTTGCTTTTTAAGTCGAGTGGGCCAGACGGCATACCAGCAGTGGTGCTTAAGCAGTGTGCTCCTGAGTTATGTCCTGTACTCACGCGCCTCTTCACGCTTTCCTACCACACTAGGCAATTTCCGTCTTCATGGAAGACTGCAAATGTGCACCCGGTGCCCAAAAAGGGCGATAGATCAGATCCATCGAATTACAGGCCTATCGCTATAACTTCTCTCCTCTCCAAGGTGATGGAGCGTGTGATCAACACACAGCTTTTGAGATACCTAGAAAAACACGACCTGATCAGTGACCGTCAATATGGCTTTCGCCACGGTCGCTCAACTGGTGACCTTCTAGTGTATCTCACACACCGATGGGCACTAGCCATTGAGAGTCAGGGGGAGGCATTGGCATGTAGCCTAGACATAGCGAAGGCGTTCGATCGGGTCTGGCACCGGGGTCTTCTATCGAAGTTGCCTTCTTACGGAGTGCCCGAGGGTTTGTGCAAATGGGTGGCTAGCTTTTTGTCCGGCAGAAGCATACTAGCCGTAGTTGACGGTAGTTGTTTTGATAGCATGGACATTAATGCTGGTGTCCTGCAAGGTTCTGTGCTGTCTCCTACGCTGTTTCTACTGCACATCAATGATATGTTGGACATCAACAACATACATTGCTATGCAGATGACAGTACTGGAGACGCTTATTACACGGGCCGTGCAAGCATCCCACGTTCCGTTGTGGAGGAAAAGCGTGAAGAACTTGTGTCTCAAATCGAGATCGGTCTGTCCAAGGTCTCTGACTGGGGGCGGGAAAACTTAGTCCGATTCAACCCTTCAAAGACACAAGTCTGCGCGTTCACCGCTAAGAAAACCCCATTCACTGTAGTCCCACAATTCCAGAACACTCCCCTCTCCATCTCCAAGAGCATTGGGATCCTTGGCGTTGACATCTCCAGCGATGTTCAGTTCCGAGATCATTTGCTAGACAAGGTAAAGCTGGCGTCCAAAAAACTTGGTGTACTCAACAGAGCGAAGCAGTACTTCACGTCGGGGCAAAGGTTGCTACTTTACAAGTCGCAAGTCCGGCCCCATATGGAGTACTGCTGCCATCTCTGGGCGGGTGCACCCGGATACCAGCTTGACCCTTTTGACTCGGTTCAACGACGGGCTGTGAGAATTGTCGACGATCCCAAACTCACTTGCGGTATCGAGCCCTTAAGTCTGAGGAGAGACTTTGCCTCCCTGTGTGTGTTCTACCGCTTGTACAATGGATTGTGTTTTGAGGAATTGTTCGAAATGATGCACACGGCTACTTTCTACCATCGCACCGCTCGCCATCGACAGGGAATTCATTCTCACACTTTGGAACCAAAATGGTCGCGTACAGTGCGGTTTCAGAGAAACTTCCTCCCGCGAACCCTTGGGTTGTGGAATGAGCTCCCTGCCAAGGTTTTCTCTAAGGACTACAGTTTGGGGTTCTTCAAAAAAGAAGTTATTAGGTTTCTGAAGGGTCGGCAACGCGCGAGTGATGCCCCTAGTGTTGCAAGCGTCCATAGGCTACGGTGACCGCTTACCATCAGGCGGACCGCTGGCTTGTTTGCCAATTTGTGGTATAAAAAAAAAAAAAAAAAATGCATATTATTGGGAAGCTTTATCATATCAGCTACAATAACTCAAATTTGCAATTAGACTATAAAGACTACAGTATGGGTTTCTTCAAGAAAAAAAATATTATATTTTTGAAAGATTAGCAACGACCGAGTGATACCCCTGGGGTTGCAAGCGTCTAAAGGCTACGGTGACCGCTTAACATCAGGCGGACCATAAGCTTGTTTGCCACCTTAGTGGTATAACAAAAATACGGTACCGTCATATTCGAAATCTAAATTTGATCCGCTATTACCTATTCTATACGTACTAACCTTTGCATATGCCTCGAACCGATTAATTGTGCAATCCACTAGCTACCATCCCCCCGACCGACCACGAAACGGTCGAAAAACCATTGTTAGGTGGTCTCGGCACTTACTAAAGGCCTCTGACGACGATCTCGCTATTCGGATAGCGAGACTAGTCTCGACGACCTCCCCTAGTAGCCCTCCCCTCACACGACGCCGACGTGCCCGGGTTCGTCGGCGAACGCAAAGACCTTCAGCCCGCACGCTCATCCCATATACTAGGTATCACAAAATGCCGGGGCGCTTCTCGCTCCCACTCACACGCGATCGCAACCGTGATATTTTTAGTATTTTGTTGTAAAAATTAAAAAAAAACAAAACGCGAAAACGTACTGTTACTTACGTAGGTATAGCACATATGTAGATATGCTTACTTACTGTATTAGACCCCTGAGTCAGCATTTATGCCCAACTCCTATTAAATTATAAGTTTAGTAAGTTAGTCTTGTCCCATCTCCCGTCGTGGCTGCCAACGGATCCAAATTACTAATTATTATCGATTAATGTTAAATGCTATTCAATTAAACATCATTCAAAATCATTTTTATAGTTTTATTTTAAAATTCTTTTTTTATACCAAGTTTTCCAAATCCGTATAACAGTAGCTCAACCAGAAAACTAGAAACAAGATAAAGGTAAACGGCGGCAGTGGTAAGTGCTCATGTAATTTTTTGGTCTTAAATGATTCAAGTATTAGTGTATACCTACTGCGTGTTATTTAATTAGTGTTCCGCAGCTAGATGACAAAAACGGAATCCTCTTTAATTTTTCAGGTCCGTCCATCCGTCAGTATTTTACAGCCCGAAAATTCCATCGTTTCCCCGATTCTAATTAAATTTTACATGAAGGCGTCTTGTGTTGTGAACCGCCACACAGATTGGTTAAGATAATTATGATATTAGGCTCTATAGTAAAAGTTTTAAGTGTACATGAGTACTATGCTGTCGCTTGGTTTCGGTTTTACCGATGTTAGCGTCTCATTTATTACACACTGTATTTAATTTGCATATGCCTTTCAATATTGTGACCTCATATTATAATTCCTATAAAAAAAGTCGAGACTGAGTATTATTAAGATTTGATAATAAAAAAGTGTTTGATTAATACTTCGACTATTATTACAAGTTATCATAAAGCCCATATAAATATTATAAATGCGAAAGTAACTCTGTCTGTCTGTCTGTCTGTTACCTTTTCACGCTCAAACCACTGTACGGATTAAGATGAAGTTTGGCATGGAGATAGTCTGAGTCCCGGAAAAGACATAGGCTACTTGAAACCGTCAAGTGTGAGTCAGTTTTTTTCCTACGTATAATTCTTCTGTGCGTAACACACGCAAGATCTCATTCCAGGTGAAAATCCAATAAAATATTTATGAGGGTAAGTTAATTAAATTTATTGTAATTTTTGATTCGTTTCCACTTTTAACAATAAAATGTTAAAATTTTCTATATCACTGCAATAATTTATATTATTCGGTAATTTCCGCAAATTACCGAATTTCTGATTTTTTTGGTGTCGGTACCAAAATAAAACTTTTGAGGCCAAAATGTATCTCTATAACATCAATGATGCAAAACACTTGATTATGACGAAATTCACTATTTCTGAGTATACTGCATACCCAACAAATATAAGAAATACAATTTCTTAACTAAGATGAATTTGAGTTGAGTCCAGATTCTTCAATTTAGATGTAGGACGTGACGCTCATAAAACGCCCACTATTGTAGCGTCCGTAAAATAATTGCCATTACTTGTTTCCCTTGTAAATCTTACAAATAGGATAAACAATATCCGTCGGTGATATAACGAAAAAATCACAGGTAAGAGAATCCTTTGAATTACGTGTTATTCAATTAAAACACTATGCGAGATTTGGTTAATCGAGTTTATCACAAATAAAAATAAGTTGGTACCTGGTTGCAGACTTTGTAGATCAGTCTACCAACTATTAACAAAATTAAGTAAGTCACATAAAATTTCTCCGCTCCAACTTGGCTTTCTGTCTTCTATTAATCTTTTATCACCATTTTATTACTTTAAAAATACTCCCCCAATCAAGTCTTTTCGTGATCAATCCTCCCAAAAACTGTCTCTTGACATCTTTTTTCATTTTCTAGATTTCAATCTTTCAAATCAAAATTTTCATAGTAAAAAGGCCGGTATGTCACATCTCTTTGGCATTTCTTGTATGGATATAGAAATTACAAAAATTTGGAAGTAATAATGCAAAAGGAGTTTTGGCGCGAATCTTAAGGAGTGGTGTTTTTTTCTGTTTAATTTTTCTAAATTCATTTAGTGACTTTCGATGTATATATTTTAGCAAAGTTTTACGAAAGAATTGTGCAGCGAAGGCTCATGAATAGTGAATTATGAAGAAATAAGCAGGACATGACGCGCAATGTCTGAGGATCCACACCAAATCTCCCGCCCAATCTTGGGACTTGAAAACGAGGACGCGCGGTAACGCCCGCGCCACGATACGATATAATATAATTGACTTTGACTCTGGCAAATGCATAAATGGTCTACTCAGACCGTGCGAGCCCATTATAATATTAAAAAAAAAAAAAAAATGCAAAAGGAGAACTAAAGCTATTTACAAATTAAAAATACATATCCAAACCAATCACTTGCTACAGTGTTTGTCATCTAACTCCTAAACGGCTAAAACGATTTGGGTGAAATTTTGTCTGAATATTTCAATGCGTTCCTGGATGGTTTGAAAAAACAATCGAACCCGGTAGGTGGCGCTGCAGTCTGTGTGTCACTGATCTCTCCTAAACGTCAAGGAAGATTTATATGACATTTTTTTGTGTACGTTCGAGTGCGTCCCTGCATGGTTCAGATTCACAAATGGACCCGTTACGTGGCGCTGCAGTCAGTGTGTCATAGATTGAATCTACGACAATCATTTCAACATTTGCTTCATTTAATGCAACTCCATTATTATCATATACCTTCCACAATTTTAACCATTGTGATATTTGTGGCTTGGAAACGTCACATTACATAGAACGTAAAAAACCAAATGGATTTGAAAAAAAAGCTTCCCGCCAATTCTTCCACCATAAAAAATTTGGAAGAAAATGAAGAAATAAAAAATTTAGACAAAGAGGTTATAGTAAACAGTGAGATATTCAAAAATGATGCCTCAACCGTTGATTCGTTAGTAAGTAGTAATTATGGAATCTATCATATTTAATTGCCATGGAGTTAGTTTGAATTCGGAGAAAAGACATATGCTAACTGATAATGTCATGCGTGAGTTGTTTTTTCATGAATTGAGAAGTTGCCGTTGAAATACCTACACCGATAATCGAATTTAGGGCGGGTGGAACCGCGGGCAAATTTGACATGGAAATTGACTGAGTACCGGGTAAGGACATAGGCTACTTGAAAACGTCAAGTGTGAGTCGATTTTTTTTCTATAATATTTAAGTGATATTTTCTCGATTGAAATTGAAATCCTACACCGATAACCGAATGAAGGACGGGTAAAACCGCGGGCATCATATGAAGTAGAGGACTAGTATACTTTGCCGTGCATGCGTAACAAACACGGCAATCTCCGAGAGTATATAACAAAGTCGGCAATATCATATCCACCCGTTTTATGTAAATTTTGCGTTAAATTGGCCATATTTGGTAAATGTCGTTGTCTTAAACTAGTTATTCTTAGTACCATGCAATATTTTATACAATTATAAAAATATCTAAGCTAAGAAAATAACAAAAAAAGCATGCATGAAATGACACTAATATTACCAAGTAATATTAATCTATTATAAAAAAAAATGTGAAAAATTAAATAACAGAAGTTGTTTGTCGAACTTAAGATCGGCAAGAGATAAAAAATATGACTTTCATTTAATTGCCTTCGCCAAATCACGACACCTTAGCTGCACTGCATAGGTATTCCTCAATACCAATCAACTAGCTAAACTGCCACACCTGCTACTGACCTGACGGTAGAGCAAGCACAGCAGCTCGAACTTTCCATCGAGGAGAGGATTATTGAAGCAGCGCTTGCTACACCGACAGACAATGAGCCACCATTCGCACCCGCATTTAGAGAGAAACCTATCATAGCAGAAGGCTTACTGAAAATGTGGTGTGAGAATGATGAGTCGCTAACTTGGCTCAAAAACACTGTAGCCACCCTACAGTCACCAACCTCGGACACCAAACTGACTGTCATCCGACAGTTAGAAATAGCGAAGCGAGTCCGCGCTTCGCTGTGGCTAGCGAAATCCATTCGTGTGGACCTAACGAGAACCCATTGCCTGCAGACCGCGCAAAATCCGTGGTACAATGTAATATAGCAATTGCACGGCGCAACCATGCAGGAGAAGGACGTCTTCCTGAACCTGGGCATTACAGAATCCGAGGTAGCGAAGATTTTGGAAAGAGAAAGACGAGTCGCCTTTATCTCCGGCAGTGTGTACATCAGATTCGGCACTGTTGGGGTTGGAAGTGATTCGGCGGACGCAGAATCCCCAGACAAACCCAACCCAAACGGCGCTAAGGCTACTGGCCATACACTAGCACTTGCCAAGCTAACTACCTCAGCCCTAGCTCCCACAGAACACGCACCTATGGACACACATACAGCTCCCACACCAAACATAGGCGCCGACGACCACACGTCGTCTGATAGGGAGTCGTTGGATAGCAAAATTCTCGGTTCCCTATCAGATTAGTGTGATCCTAACCAACCTTCAGCATAAGCAAATTGCAGCGGCTACCCTACGCAGACTGCTGAAAGTTGACCAGAAGACCATAGCCCTAATCCAGGAGCCGTGGATTAGAGGAACCAAACTTCTGTTCCAGGGACCTTACAGCTGTAAACCAACGCTAGTGCTAGCCTCGGTCTACATGCCCGGTCATGAGTTAATACCGTCTAAGTAGCTGACTGAACTAGTGCAACACTGCGAGAACCACAGCTGGGACACTATAATATCAGCTGACGCAAATGCCAACAACCCTCTTTGGGGGAGTCCAACACCGAACCAATGAGATGAGTCTCTAACAAAGTATATATTCCCAACTAAACTTTCTGTAATTAACAATGGCTCGGAGTCCACTTTTGTTAATTCCAGATATCAGACCATAGTAGATGTAACTCTCGCATCCGATGGAGCAATGGATCTTGTGTCAAACTGGCACGTCTCCGCTGAGCCTTTGCAGACCACAGGAGAAGCTGCTATACCATATAAGTGTATTAGAAGGACCAGCAATCAAAACGCAACCCTCATAAGACGGTCGTTGCGAGGTACACGACCCTTATTCAACATGAGGTAGATATAATCACCTTTAAAGACATGACCAACAGCAATGATAACATAGAACACAATATAGACACACTAACCAAGTGTATCCAACACAGCTACCAGCAAGCCTGCACCCCTACAACACCAATCATAGGGGGAAAGTCTCACTTGTGGGGGCCAGAACTAGAGAGACTTAAACTCAATCTGAAAAGACACTTTAATCGAGCCAAAAACACAAGAGCTGAAGTAGACCGGGAACGATAAAAACAAGCCCAGTATCATTACAAGAAGCGCATAAGATATCACAAAGGTGAATCCTGGCGGCGGTTCTGCGACAACATCAATTCCACCAATGAAGCGGCTAGAGTAAAAAAAACTATCACGGGATAAAAACAGAACTTTAGGCTTTATAAAAAAACAGGATAGTTCATATGCGACCTCTGCAAGCGAGATAAGTGAGGTGCTTATCGAAACACACTTTCCAGGATGTGTAGTCACTGACAACCCAAACTGAGAAAATGTAGAACACGAAGAACCAACTCCTACAGACTGGAATATAGCCGAATCCATGGTCAGTGCAGACCGAGTTGTGTGGGCAATCGAAAGCTTCCAACCCTTCAAATCTGCTGGCATGGACAACATATTCCCAGCACTCTTGAAATGGGGACAAACAACACTTGTGCCACATCTAGTTGATATATTTAAAACTTCTATAGCTCACAACTATATACCTCGCCAGTGGAGGGAAGTCAAGGTCATATTTTTGCCAAAACCAGGTTAATCTGACTACATACAGGCGAAATCTTATCTAAGGTAACATATGGTGCAGTAGTTGTGTGGCCCCGAACTCAGTTAAGCACAGTAAAAAACAAACTACAAATCCTGCAGCGTCTTGCCTGCTTGGCAACCGTAGGCAGTATGCATACGACTCCCACGACAGCATTAGAGGTCATTCTCAACCTCAGACCCTTCATCTTGTTATACAAAAATAAGCTGCCGCTGCAGCTATACGACTTAAGAAAGTAGGTATCTGGAAACGGCATAACAGAATTACTCATGCTCGTCTCAAAGAGGCAATAGGAAACGAGCTGCCGATGATAGAGGCGACATGTGACATCATCGCAAAAACCTTTGTCTTCGACAAAAATACCGTTTCATGAGGAAGAAAAGGATAGCTCTGGCATCCATGGAGTCAGGATGGCTCCAAAACGGAATCAGGGTCGGGCGCAGGGGTATTCTCCTATGACCTGAACATTGACATATCAACGAGCTTGGGTGCACTCAACACCATCTTCCAAGCAGAATGTGTTGGGATCACCCGAGCTGCAACAGCGGTCCTGTCTAGAAGCATAAGCGATGCATCGATACGCATCATCTCCGACAGTGCCGCTGTGCTACAAGCTCTCAACAACAACCGCGTCAACAGTGGACTAATCCTGGAGTGTCACTGTTAACTGCAAAAAATTGCATTGAAGAACCGGGTTACTCTTCAATGGATACGTGGCCATAATGGGTCTCTCGGCAATGATGCGGCAGATGAGTTGGCAAAGAGAGGATCGGGCACTAAAATAATGGGACCCTAACCAATTGTACCGATACCATTCACCCTACTTAAAACGTGGTAACGTGGCAGAACCTTACAACTACACAACAAACAGTGGGCAGAACAAACAGACTGCAAGCAAACCAAGAATGTTCTTACATCCTTGGACGCAAATCTTTCGCACAAACTGTTAAAACTTAGTAGGAAAAACCTACGCTACATAGTTGGCATAATAACAGATCACTACCGGCTAAACAGGCACTTTTTCAATATCGGCGTTACCGACAGTCCACTATGCAGGTACTGTATGGAAGCCGAGGAGACACCGTCTCACGTGGTTCTTCATTGCAAAAGCCGTGAGCGACCAACGGACAAAGCACCTTAAGAATCCACAAACCATGTTAGAGGCGCGGAATAACATCAGATGCCTCCTTAACTTCTGGATGGAGCTGGGATGGTAATGATTACTCACCCTAAGACTAAATAGGGATTCCAATGACAGGTATTGGTTACCTTCGTACAATATTATATATATATATTAAATTATCATGAGGCTAAGTGCGGAAAACATTAGTCCAACTAACTAACTAACATAGTTCAACTCAACGTTAACAGTGTTGTAAATTAACAGCAAAAAGCAAATTATGTGAAACAAACGTGAGCATAGACAGTAAAAGTACAATATTTTGCAATAAACAATAATAAAATAGCTTCCGGCTGATGACATTAGTAGCGCCACCATGCGGCAATATTATTGCCTGTCAATGCCGGTTACCGTGTTTATAATTTGGAGTATTTGTTTCCTCTATGTTTATGACAGAAAAAAATCTTTATTATTGATAACATGAGCAATTTGCCCACCAACGTCCCTCAGTTTGACCGTGAATTAGATTTATCTAACTCAGGACGAGGTGTCTGGCTTGTTAAAGTACCGAAGTATATAGCAAATAAATGGGAAAAAGCACCTGGGAATGTAGAAGTTGGGAAACTAAAGATATCACGCGTGCCAGGACAACGAGCACAAGTACAACTTTCCCTATCAGAAGCACTGCTATGTCTGAAAGAACCTGGAGAACAAAGCATACCAAAGGAGCATCGACTGGATGTATCTAATGTGACCCGGCAATCTTTAGGAGTATTTTCTCATGTTGGACGTAAGTTCTTTGCTATAAATGTTAATTTTATTATTTTATTTCATCTTATTTATGTTTATTTGGATAACATGTTTTAATTTTAACAAATGCAAAGTTCTTAAACACCTAAATTTACTTCTGGTTATGGCAAACTTTACATCACAGTTAACATCCCTGTGGACGGCTTATACTTGTGGCATTTCAAGACACACCATGGATGTGTTTGCACCACATTTGGGGCACTGCTCCTAACAAGTTATGAGGCTTTTAAATTTTACCACATATGATATCAATACTTTTTGATAGCATACACATGAAGAAGGAGAAGAAGAATAATATTTATTTGCATAAATAAGTATAACATTAGTCTTAAACTATTATTTTTACTATTCAGTTATTCTACCCACCAAACAGGCTGTGCAAATTTTAGTGATTTTAGTCTATCCCACACCTTTAGTCTATTGCAGGTTAGTAAACCAAAAAAAAAACATTTATACACACTATAAATGAAATCAGATTATTTATGTCTGAAAAATCATATTCTCAATCAAGATATAGCATAGAAAAAAAATAATCATAAATTATGAAATAAGTAGCATCAAGTCATATTACATTTTCTATAAAAAACACATTATTGCATGCTATTTGTCGGTAAAGAGTTCTATTCTTATTTGAATAACTGATATGGCATCTAAGAGAAGCTTATTATATATTTTAATTGCCAAACAGTAAACATTCTTTCCATATATGTCAAGATTACTTTTAGGAATAAATAACTTCAATTTATATTTTGATGGTTTTGAATACTGCTATTTCCGAATGCTTCAGAAAGTATTCATGTGACTAAAGAAATAGTTAGTTAGTTAGTTGGACTTATGTTTTCCGCACTTAGCCTCATAATAGGGCCATTGTACGTAGGTAACCAATACCTGTCATTGGTTACCCATACCATCCCAGCTCCGTCCAAAAGTTAAGGAGGCATCTGATGTTATTCAGCGCCTCTCTCATGGTTTGTGGATTCTTAAGGAGCTTTGTCCGTTGGTCGCTCACGCTTTTGCAGTGAAGAACCACGTGAGACGGTGTCTCCTCGGCTTCCATACAGCCCCTGCATAGAGGACTGTCAGTAACGCCGATATTGAAAAAGTGCCTGTTTAGCGGGCAGTGACCTGTTATTATGCCAACTATGTAGCGTAGGTTTTTCCTGCTGAGTTTTAACAGTTTGTGCGACAGATTAGCGTCCAAGGATGTAAGAACATTCTTGGTTTGTTTGCAATCTGTCTGTTCTGCCCACTGTTTGTTGTGTTGTTGTAAGGTTCTGTCACGTAACCATGTTTTGAGTTGGATAAATGGTATCGGTACAATTGGTTCAGGTCCCATTATTTTAGTGCCCGATCCTCTCTTTGCTAATTCATCTGCCGCATCATTGCCTAGAGACCCACTATGACCACGTATCCATTGAAGAGTAACCCGGTTCTTCAATGCAATTTTTTGCAGTTCACAGTGACACTCCAGGATTAGTCCACTGTTGATGCGGTTGTTGTTGAGAGCTTGTAGCACAGCGGCACTGTCGGAGATGATGCGTATCGATGCATTACTTATGCCTTTAGACAAGACCGCTGTTGCAGCTCAGGTAATCCCAACACATTCTGCTTGGAAGATGGTGTTGAGTGCACCCGAGCTCGTTGACATGTTGATGTTCAGGTCATGGGAGAATACTCCTGCGCCCGTTCCTGATTCCGTTTTGGAGCCATCGGTGTAGCTATCTTTTTCTTCCTCATGAAGCTGGATACGGTATTTTTTGTCAAAGACAAAGGTTTTTGGGATGATATCACATGTCGCCTCTATCATCGGAAGCTCGTTTCCCACCGCCTCCTTGAGCCGTGCATGAGTGATTCTGCCGTCCCGTTTCCAGAGCCCTACTTTCTCAAGTCGTATGGCTGCAGCGGCAGCTTCTTGTTGTATAACAAAATGAAGGGGTCTGAGGTTGAGGATGACTTCTAATGCTGTTGTGGGAGTCGTTTTCATACTGCCTGTGGTTGCTAGGCAGGCAAGACGCTGCAGGCTTTGTAGTTTATTTTTTACCGTGCTTAACTGAGTTCGAGGCCACCAAACTACTGCACCATATGTTATCATGGGTCGTATTATGGCTGTAGAGAGCCATAGGGTTATGGATGGCTTAAGGCCCCATTTCTTGCCTATTAGTCTTCTGCATTGCCAGAAGGTTGTACATGCCCTGGTTATTTTTGTGCTTAGATGCTTACTCCAATTTAGTTTGTTGTCTAAAATTACCCCAAGGTATTTGACTTCACTTGAAAGGGTAAGCTCAATGTCAAATAGCTTTGGCATGGTAGTTATTTGAACTTTCCTTTTATTTGTGAAAAGGACTAATTCTGTTTTGTTGGGGTTTACCGTCAGTTCATGCTGGTGACACCACTCTTCCAAGATTCTGAGGGCTAGTTGCATGCGGGTACAGATAATGTTTTCTGAGTTGCCTTTGATCAGAATGGTAATGTCGTCCGCGTAACCTACTGTGTAGTAGCATCTATCGTTAAGACGTTTCAGCAGATCATCCACCACGATGTTCCACAGTAAAGGAGAGAGTACTCCTCCTTGTGGGCAGCCTTTGGCTACAATGCCTCTCGTGGTGGTGTTAACTGTAAATTGCACTGCTCTTAGCTTCAGGAGTTGATCAATCCACCCACTGATGGTTTGTTCGACTCCAAATCTACTAAGAGAGCGGCTGATGCTATTGAATTTCGTTTTGTCGAACGCTCCTTCAATGTCAATGAAAGCGCCTAGTGTCATCAGCTTATCAGAGAGGGCTGCTTCTATAGTTCCTACGATAGCGTCTAAGGCTGATTCTGTCGATCTACCCTTTCTATAAGCATGTTGTTGGCGGTGCATTGGCATGCGCGTTAGTGCACCCTCCCTTAGATATCTATCTGTTAGCCTCTCCAGAGTCTTTAGCATGAAGGAGGTCAGACTAATTGGCCTGTAAGATTTCGCTTGTGTGTAGTCAGATTTACCTGGTTTTGGTAAAAATATGACCTTGACTTCTCTCCACTGGCGAGGTATATAGTTGTGAGCTATGGAAGCTCTAAATATATCAACTAGATGTGGCACAAGTGTTGTTTGTCCCCATTTCAGGAGTGCTGGAAATATGTTGTCCAGGCCAGCAGATTTGAAGGGTTGGAAGCTTTCGATTGCCCACACAACTCGGTCTGCAGTGACTATGGATTTGGCTATATTCCAGTCTGTAGGGGTTGGTTCTCTGTGTTCCACATTTTCCCAGTTTGGGTTGTCAGTGACTACACATCCTGGAAAGTGTGTTTCGATAAGCACCTCGCTTATCTCGCTATCGGAGGTTGCATATGTACCATCTTGTTTTTTTATTGAGCCCAGAGTTCTGTTATTATCTTGTGATAAAATTTTTTTCACTCTAGCCGCTTCATTGGTGGAATTGATGTTGTCGCAGAACCGCCGCCAGGATTCACCTTTGCGATATCTTATGCGTTTCTTGTAGTGATACTGGGCTTGTTTATATCGTTCCCAGTCTATTTCAGTTCTTGTGTTTTTGGCTCGATTAAAGAGTCTTTTCAGATTGAGTTTGAGTCTCTCTAGTTCTGGCCCCCACCAGTGAGACTTTCCCCCTATGATTGGTGTTGTAGGGGTGCAGGCTTGCTGGTAGCTGTGTTGGATACACGTGGTTAGTGTGTTTATATTATGTTCTATGTTGTCAGTGCTGTTGGTCATGTCTTTAAAGGTGATTGTGTCTACCTCATATTGAAGAAGGGTCGTGTACCTTGCAACGTCCGTCTTACGAGGGTTACGTTTTGGTTGCTCGTCCCTCTCATGCACTTGTATGGTATAGCAGATTCTTCTAAAAAATAAAGAAACATTTTGCACAGGTTTGCCATAAGTTGAATCTCGAGAATGAAACAAAAAGATTATCTTTTTATCAAATTTAATAAAAGGAAAAAACGCTTAGCTTAGCAAACAATAGCATTCCAAGTCAGTTTTCTAAGTGTGACTTGCTTCTACTAATGGTTAACAATTTTATTTGTGATGGGAAAATTTTTTTATTATATGTGTACATAGGAGGTCCTTATGAAATTTTTGTCTGCACAGCTATTATGTAAAGAATCAGAGTAAATAAAAGGAGTGCAAGGAAAACATAATTGCGAGTGTGTGTGATAGTATGTTTGTTTCACCTTTTAACAACAAAAACAACCAATTTGGCTAAAAATTGACAACAGAAATATGTAGCTTATGCTATAAATTAGCAAATTGAAACAAATTGTGCTTGTGTCACTTTCCCTCAAAACAAAATAGAAGGTTTATACCCTCTTCACAGACTCCCCTGCACCTACACATTCTTTCCACCCTGTAATTCAGTAGGCATAAAATACAATTTAGCCTTTATTTTTATGTACTAAACTAAACTACTAAACTTTTTTAGCTGCAAAATCTTCCAGAATTTTGACTTTAGATTTCCCTAATAGTTTATGATAGTTGCAATGGAATTTTGGCACTTGCTCACCACTGCCACTGCTCGCTTAACTTGGTTTATGTGCTGTTCATAATTACAACCTAAAAGCTTGTTGTTACACACCTTGTAACCCAACTTTATTTATACTTTATTTGTTTATACTGTACACCACATTTTTATAATTTTGAGAATAAATAAATAAAAATCCTGAAAGCAGTTATTTAGCAAGGTTTTGACTCATTGCAATCAAGAATTAAATGGTAACTAAAATATAAGTAAGGTATAATTAAAAAAAAACATTAAGTGAAAGAACTCAAAGAAATTTAACTCACTTTTTAACACACAATTTAAAACTGAAAAAAAAATTTTCTTTTCTTCCAGTTACTAAAAGTTACATTTTTAATGTGTAATCTGCACAAGCAAATCACTCATAACTGTAATTACCGCTCTCATCCCCTATGACCTTGCATATAGTTAAATGTACAGGAATGCCCATAAACTGACAAAAATCTTTATCATCACATGGTTCTCTATTGTATTTGTATAAATATTCTATATTATAGGTGCATATTTATAACAATTTTTTGTTTCATGGCTTGTCAATCGTCTCTATCCTGCCTTTTTCCTCAGTAACATAAATTTAATTGGCAATCATTACAAAATAACCTAGTAAATTAGTCAGTATACAAACATTCCTAAAAAGAAATGAAATTTTTACAAGCCCATTTCTCCAGTGCGAGTGCAGGTGACCCATAAGTGTTGTTTTTTTGGATACACAGTGTAACCTTGATATTACAAATCTGAAGAAAATTATAAAATATTTGTCATACCAAGTAATTTGTTATAATGATATATATAATTTGGTTTGTTATATAGAGGTTAGGTTGGACTATGATTTGTTTTAATAAGGTAAGAAAACTTGTTTATTAACCTCAACATTATGTAGGTAAAACTAACAACAGTGACAGACAGTAGTATTTACATTACTTAGCATTAAACAACAATGATTGTCTTACGAGAAATTTAACATGTCTGAACCTGTCGAGACATAAATTATTATGGAATTGGTTATGTAAGCATATTAAGTTAACAAAATATAATTGAAAATTACAAATTCAATAAAGAGGTTTTTGACAAATGTATTATTGTAAAGGTATATTTTGCATTAGCCCTTATAGTCAGTTCTAGGGGATTTCAAAAAACTTTTTACACTGTTATATAGCTTGTCCGTTAGTACCTCTTAAATTAGACACATTTTAAATTAAAACAACTTCAATAAAATTATAAAGTTTATTTTTCTCCATACAAAAAAAAAGATTATTTTCCTTCATACAAATTTATTTTTTGTTTTTAATAACTATGTGTACTACAGGTATTTTATGTAGATCAAATGTTGTTTGGCTAGTCATTATCTGTTTAAAAAATCAGATCTAAATTTCGAGTTTTGATACCATGTCCACCTTTTATTTTAACCCTAGTAAAAACCTCAGTTTTTGAGAAATCCGCACTTTTTAATTTCCTAAAATTCTTAACAAGATGGGTGCGTAGAATGCTCACGCCGCCTCAAAAACAATGGTGCGTCGAGTGTTCTCGTGCATTTTTGGACCTTTGTAAGAAAGACAAAGATGGAGTGTTGGCTCAAATTGTTACTGGTGATGAAACTTAGTTTACCATTATGAACCTGAGTCCGGAAAAAAACTGGAGATTATCCTTCAGTTCTAGAGCAATTAAAGGAAGCTTATGGAGAAAGGATTGAGAAAATTTATCAAAAGTGGCCTCCTTCTGCACGACAAGGAGCCTGCTCACAAGATCCGTGCCACACCCATCCTACAGTCCTGACCTGGCTTCTAGTTGAAAAAAGAACTATGTGGAAAAAGTTTTCAAGTGATGAAGAAGTGAAGTAAGCAGTTTCGGCGTATTTTTCAGGCATACACTTGAGGATGAGGGTATACATAAGTTAATTGAGAGATCCGAAAAATGTGTTAGGGTAGCAGGCGAATATATAGATAAGGAAAAATCAATTTGGATTTTTATTTCCTCTCCTTCCCCATTTCGTAAACTAGAAGCATGATATATAGTAGCTTTAAACCCTAACAAGCTATTTGCATACATCGGGTATCTGTGACACATACCTAGCCAGGTGTTGGAGTGCACTCTAAGTCAGTTAATATGACACCCTTTTTCACTTTCAAATGAAATTATAGAATTTTGACAATGCTTCCATTAATACTATAAGTTCTGGTCTAATCCTCACTTGTATATAATGTAAGGATGTTATTTTTCAGCTTCAAATTCTGACGCAGTGATACCAGAGCCTGAAAAACTGTATATGGAGGGACGTATAGTGCAAAAATTAGAATGCAAGCCCTATGCAGATACAACATACTATAAATTAAAATCAGAATCAATAAAGAAAGCTTCTATACCACAGCGGCAAGTACAGCATTTAGACAAGCTTGTGCAAAACTACAAGCCTGTGGCATATCACAAACACAACGTAAGTAGGAAAAGGATGTTCTTAGTATAGAAGTCTCAATAATTTACAAAAAAACTCTTATATTGTAAGGGTTATTTTATTTTAATATAATATTTTAAAACTCTCTGGAACTGCGCTGTTTGAACCAAGTCAAACGGGCCAAGCTAGTATTCACGTGCACCTGCCAGTGGCAGAGATGGTAGCAGTACTTCATATGGGGCCGGACTTGTGACTTGTACAGCAGCATCCTTTGCCCCGAGGTAAAGAACTGCTTCACTCTGTTGAGCACAGCAAGTTTTGTGGGCGCCAGCTGCACCTTGTCTTGCAAATGATCTCGGAACTGAACATTGCTGGAAATGTCTACACCACGGATCCCAATGCTCTTGGAGATGGTAAGGGGTGTGTTCTGGAATTGTGGGACCTCAGTGAGTAGGGTTTTCTTAGTGGTGAACGTGCAGACTTGGGTCTTTGTAGTGTTGAATCGGACCAAGTTTTCCCGTCCCCACTCAGAGAGACTCTGGACAGAGTACTATCGATTTGAGACACAAGTTCTATGCCCTTTTCTCCTCAAAGATCATGGATATGCAGGAGAAACTGTGTAGGAGACAACACAGAGCCTTGCACTGGTGTCCCTAGTACTAATGTCCATATATGCTATCAGAGCAACTACCGTCAACTACGGCTTATGCATCTGACGGACAAAAACCTAGCCACTCATTTGCACAAACACTCGCGCATTCCGTAGGATGGGAACTTTGATAGAAGACCCGTGTCAGACACGATCGAACTTCTTTACTATGTCCAGGCTAAATGCCAATGTCTCCCCCTGACACTCAATGGCTAGTGCGCGTCGGTGTGTGACATACACTAGAAGGTTACCAGTCGAGCGACCGTGGTGAAAGCCATGTTGACGATCGCTGACCAGGTCGTGTTTTTCTAGGCATCTTAGAAGCCGTGTGTTGATCACACGCTCCATCACCTTTAAGAGAGGAGAGTTACTAGCGATTGGTTTGTGACGGCGATAGTGTTGACTTTTGTTGAGTGAAGCCAAATTGGATAAAAATAGGGGTCTTTGGTTATGAATAAAAGCAAGCAGCAGTTATTATACATGGTCTCCTCGCTGGTATGGAATATTTTATTTCTAACCCGCGAGTAGCTGCCGGTGTCAAAAAACGACCATTGTTTAATCGTTTTTGTAAAGAAACTAAAAATCTCTAGCGAACTGCGTATAAGGGCTTGTGGATCAAGGTCAACAATAATATCAATATAATTAGGAATCCACCATTTTTGAGTCGAACTACAAAATAAACGATGCCTCGAGGTTTAGTAAGCACCGCTCATTATCGGCAGGAAATTCATCTTCTTCATCCAAACATCTTAAAACCTATATGGTCACGTACAGTTCGGTGTTAGAGAACTTCTTCCCGCCAACGCTTATGTTGTGGAATGAGCTTCCTGCCAAAGTTTTCTTTAGTGAGTACAGTTTGGGTTTCTTCATGAAAGAAGAGATTAGATTTTGAAAGAGTAATGCCCCTGGTATTTATAGGTTATAGGCTACGATGACCGCCTAACATAAAGCTGTAAGCTTGTTTTCCACCTTCGTGCTACAGAAAATCAGATAGATCATATCAGACAATGCGATGTCAGAAAGATAACATTTTTGATGTTTTTTCACAGCTTGAAGAGTTAAGGAGGAAAAAGGCTGAAGGCAAGAAAGCACGTGATGATAAAGACGCAGTTCTTAATATGCTGTTTGCTGCATTTGAAAAACATCAGTACTATAATATAAAAGATTTGCAAAAGGTAAAGGTTTTAGATATATTATGTAAATAGTAACTTTCTAGTTTTTTTTTTGTATAAGTAGTTCTTTCAACGAAATATTCTTGCTTGGTTACTTAATTATACACAGAACAATCCAAAAAAAATAAAAAATATTAACATTTAATAATTTTTAAGTGTAGATTTTATGAATTCATTCACATAGTTATTAATTCATTTGATTTGAATGTACTATTAGTATTGAATTCTTAAATTTATTACCTAATAATATTTTCATGTCAATGTTTTGGCGTAATATGCTTGGTTAATCCTACAAATATTATAAATGTGAAAGTCGATAGGTGTTTGTTACTCAATCACGCTTCAACCACTAGACGGATTGGAGTGAAA
Source organism: Apoda limacodes (assembly GCA_946406115.1). Lineage (NCBI taxonomy): Eukaryota > Metazoa > Arthropoda > Insecta > Lepidoptera > Limacodidae > Apoda > Apoda limacodes. The sequence goes on from OX291545.1 coordinate 11,923,965, forward strand.
CTTCTTTATTTATTATTATTCTCATCTTATGGAAAAAAAGTACAATCCCGTTGTTCCGATTTTTTTTATTCAAAACTATCTGACACCGTCTCTTATAGCTCCGTAATATCACTATGAAGTATTTACTGCGGTAATACGTTCGCTAGCGTTTCTACTTCCTTTTTACCTAACGACAGGTAACCTCTACATATTTCCCACTGATCGGCCAAAACTTATAGCGACTCGTTGCGTATTATTTTCATTTCGCTACCTAAACTACCCATCGAAATAACAATGGCGGGAAATCTACATTACCTTGCTAATTTTAACCTAAAACTGGGACACTACGTCACGCGATGCCAAACCACAAGCAAAATGGTAAATTAACTAATTAAGAATCCCTTTTGGATTTTAGTTAATTTACTATTTTGCACATAAAGGAAAAATCTGAAAACCCTAAATTTGTTGTTATATCACAATTTTTTTTTTTTGCGATTATAAACTTATTTGCAGTTGGTAACCTAACCGAGACGAAGTCCGATGTATTGCGACAACGGTGGCCAACGGCAAAGTTAAGTTTGTCCCTTTAATGGAATGGAGTCCTACTCGCACTTGACCATTTTTATTGTAGCCTCATCAAAGTACGTAGAGCGCGGTGCGATGGCACGCCACTAAGTAGGTTAACTTAAATACAAAGTTATAACGCAGAATGCTATGCGCACGACTGCCGCGCCGCAAACGCGATGCGAATGCGTCCCCAACCACGATTACGCTCCACCAGTTGCGAACAGTTTGGTAGACGACACCCGCTCCCCCACCGCGCCGCCTCACCGCAACGATATATAACCGTTTGGCGCGAGTTGATTTACTTAATACACCTCTAGATACTTTGTCCTCATATACTAACTTTACATATTTTATATCTTTCAGATTACTAGACAGCCAATAGTATACTTAAAGGAAATCCTAAAAGAAGTATGTAATTATAACCTAAAAAATCCACATAAAAGTACATGGGAGTTAAAACCAGAATACAGGCATTATAAACAAGAAGCGCCACCTGAATCAAAGGAAGACAAAAATAGTTCTGACAGTGACTAGCAGTTATTTATATTAATTTGCATAAAAATATGGAATTGTAGGTAAAAAGAATTCAGACAAAGACATGTAAAATAAGATAATAATTAAAAATAAAAGTAATTAAATTGTAACATACATTTTGTTTATTTGAAGTAGTAATATAAATTGTAAACATTCTCAATAAAATTTATATAAACCATTAGATAAATTTTTAAGCACAGGCTCTTAGCAAATAATTTAAATATTAGTTTTAGAAAGAGATTTATTAAAAATTACATGCAATTACTTGATCATTAACTTTTCTATACATAGTCAGATACGTTTAAGGTGAATCCGACCCGAGCAAGACCTTGCCGTTTCGACCAGTTTACAAAGACATATAAGACTATTGAAGCATACAAAGAGCCACAGTTCCACATACGATAGGCTCTAGCACGTGACCGCACGTTGACAATCTCGATTTTCTCTGTTTTTGGACGATATGAAATTCAAATATTTATTTATGACTATAAAATTAGCAAATTACCTTTGTACTCAGAACTGTAACAAAATGTATCAAATTATTGCAATCTTAACTCGTTTGGGTATGCCATAACCTTAACCATAAATATTTCGCCAATCAAAACGTGTTTTTATCATACAACGCTATTTGACACAGCAAGACGCATACGCATCCATGCCAGTGAATTCTTACAGCAAAAACTATGGTTATTTCAGATTATACTGGCATATTCAATGCTTTTGCAACAATGAAACATAGAAATAGGTATATCATAATATCACATTTTAAGTATGGATATACTCGGTTGTTTGTGCGGTAAAAATCTGATTCGGTTTCACCTTAAACAATTTCTAAAGAAAATGTTTGTTAAGAAGGTCATTGTTTCGAACATTATTAGAATATCAACTGTAGGCGCTGTTCATATTGTTCAGTTTATGACGTCGTATTTAGATTTCTTTATGTAGCTGGCGAGACAACAGGATAAAATTGTGCCCACTAGTGGAAACAGCGCTGTACCAATTGCAATGCCAATAAGTAAATCCATGTTGTTTTCTATATATTCAAAGATTACGTCGTAACATCCCTGAAATTAAGAAAAAATATCAAAACTTGCTAACAATCAGTAGTGTTGCCTGATATATATTTATATTTTTATGCTCTAAAACTGTGTTAGAACCTCAAAGACCAGAGAAAATATGTGTGTGTGTGTCCACTACTTTGTGTTTTAGCGCCTTAACAGCACAGCGGATTATTGTGAAAATTGGTATTTTGTATCCTTACTAATATTAGAATTGCGCCGCCTATGGCTAAACCGTTTAACTGAACTCCAATTGTAAGGGAGATGCTTGGATCTTGAGGAAGGACATGGAATCGATTTGAGTAACATCGTCCGCTTGTAAAACAGATAACTGAAATAAAAGGGAAGATGGGTTCTCGGTGACGACGAACTGGAAGACACAACGTGGGACTGCCTGCTACATGTGGATAAGCGATCTAGTAGCTGTAGGAATCTTTATATTTAGTTGATTTAAGGTGACTCTGGTGTAATTTTTTTTACATTGTGCACTAAATACTATCTGTCTTGTACCACTTCGACAATCAAGGTCCAAATGATATCCAATATATCGCTATTTACCATAGTTGCAAAAAAAAACATTAATGAAATTCCAATGAAATCGGCAATATCTTGGAACGAACTTCGTGTAAGTTGGTTCCTTTTTGTATAATTTGTCCAACTGTGGTTTAATAATGTACTTTCATTTTATAGATGAATACCTACTCTATGGTAAATTGCGATATATGATGATAACGCGTTTTGAGTTGCGAAATGTTTATAATGATATTTAGTGTAACGCAGTTTGTATCATAAAAATTACGTCAGGTTCGCCTTCAAATATTTTTTAAATTAACATTTTTTTTTATGTCATACCTATGTGACTGCTACCTATTATCTCCTTTTTTTAAGTAGATAATTGTTCTTTGTTTGAAGTCTCTTACCCTCTGATAAACTTCGCCGTAGTTGACGGTGACACAAGTATTCGGGTCGATACAACAAGACTTCGGGATCACTTTCTGTGGCGACAGTTTCACCCAGTCCGTGAAGTTGGATACGCCACAGCACTGCATCTGTTTATATTGAAAAACTTATGAGCCAATTTGGCTTTTTCTCCATGGTTGAAAGCTTCCTATAGGCTTCGAGTTATGTAATCTGTCATATGGACTGCGTATTAGCCTCAAGAAAATTCCTTTAGAAACATCCAAAGTGTACCTGCTGTACCTATTTTTTCTCTTTCTATCAACGACCGCCGTTTTGTTTCATGTTAATAAAATAAGATAGAGACAAGAGACCTCAGCTTCGCTTCGTCTCTGTCATACTTTAGCAACCTTTTTTTTTTCACATCTGACTAGGAAATGTGCCGACCAATTCTCGATGCCTATGAAGCTTTGTAAGAAGAAAATATCATTAAATTTCAATAAATTGCTCATCTTTTACCTACTACCAATTTCTACAAATTGTCATGAATTATTTTTATTTACTCCGTGTATGGTTAGAATCGACTACTTCGCTGGCTCGGGATTTAAAGACGGCTCTACACTAAAAAAACCACTTAGCTTACTTGTTTAACAAATAAATATTAGGTTCCGGTTTTTTTTGTAATTGTATTGTACTGTACTGTAATTTAATACAGTTGTATTGACAAACAAACTGTATCAAAAACACACGGGCGTTAAGGTGATTGAGTAATCTATTTTCCGCTGTTGTATGATCTAGGTAGGTACTCTACTCAATGAGATCTCGACAAAGACGTAGATTGCACCTACTATTACCTATTTTGTGTTAAGACACCCTGGCATGTGGGCGAGTAAAAAAATCGCCTTTCTCATTAAACATTTGGTTTTGGTTCAACATTCTACAAAAATTAGGTATCTTAATTTTAGGTCTGTAACTCATTTCGTTTTAGAGGTATTAACCTGTGAAATACGGACGGTCAGGCAGACAGCATTGTGTCAGAAAAGGGGCTCCGTTTCGCGCTTCGAGTGAGAAACCCTAAAAATCAACTGACTATCTAGCGTTCTCATTTTTTTTTTGTATAAGTAATTACACAAAATCACGTAAAGTGGAGTTATTATTATAAGTTCCTTCTGAAGCTGCAATTTTACTTAAAATATCTCCTTATTATGAAGCATAAACATGCATGACTTCCGAAAGCAAGCTGTAGACGAAACACCTATCTACCGAAGTTAGAGAATTTTGATAGTTCCTCAGAAACAATCCGCTAGGTACAAAAGCTTACCAGTGAATACATTTAGCACTTTTAAACTTTAACTCTTGTAATAGGCACCTATGGAAGAAAGAAGATGAAGAATCATATAGCAGAAACGTTCCTTAAAATAAGTTTAGTAGTACCAACCTTGTTTAGGAAAAAACTTACGGTCGATTGTGCGAAGTCAAAATTAGCCTTGTGCGGATCGTAGTTGACGACGGTATTTGTGAGACCATCGCGAAGGCCCTTATCGAATGTATCACGATAGCAAGCGACCGAAGCTCCCACTCCAGCATCCATCATGAAAATGCACGCCAGGAAGCCGCCATACTACATATTTAAAATATACAATGAGTATTGCAAACATTTAAACAAGTACCTACTATATAAGTATACTTTACTGCTATAAAATAACCCTATTTTAACAAATTCGCACTTAACCAATAAACTGATTCTCATTGATAATTGTTGTGAGACTAAACCCTAGAATAAATTTACTAGGTAACAAAGGTTTTGAGATGCATTCAGCCACCAGTATATAGTAGAATTGCTTTCGCCCGCGGTTTCACCCGCCCTAAATTCGGTTATCGGTATAGGATTTCGACGACAACTCCTTATTATAGAAAAATAACTGACTCATTCTTGACGTTTATAAGTTGCCTATGTCCTTTCCCGGGACTCAAACTATCTCCATGCCAAATTTGTCCGCGGTATTACTCAAACTAAATTCGGCTAACGATGTCAGATTTCAACAACTCCTTAATGAAACCGACTTACACTGGAAGGACTTTTTGAAGTAGCCTTAGCCTAGCCTAGCCTTTCTCGGGACTCAAACTATCTTCAAGTCAAAATTCATCTTAATCGGTACAGCGATTTAAGCGTGAAGAGGTAACAGACAGACAGACCGTGGGACTTTCGCATTTTTAATATTAGTATGAAAAAGTGGATCCGTTACCTTCATTCAGTAATTTAATGCGGCCTTAATTAGGTCGCGTCAGTCCGCCCTAATGGGTGGGTGCTCTATAGGTCCGGCTCACGGTCTCTACTCTATAACCTTCTATCCCCATCGTTAAGAACATTTCGAGCTAAGTTGTTCACTTGCCCATTGCTACTTGAGCTTCTGATTCTTTAAGCTAGGTATGTCGGTCACACGTTCTCTTTCTAATCATAACAAACTCTGTCACCATGTAAAACTCTTTGAGCTCATTTGCAAGTAGTATGAGGCCAAAAGTTGTGTGTCTGAGTCACTGAGTCATTGTCCAACTCCAAGGGTAGGTAGGCTGGCTCGTTTTCAAGTTCATTCGCATTACCACTGCCACTCACGTAAGTGTATGTGTGGCGCTTAAATTGGCACAATAGATAAGTACCTGTACCTACGGTATACAATTCAGAACACTTAAGTATGCATCAAGCGCTCCACGCCCACTACAAGGTCCTTGTAGTGGAGAAGGAGGCTTAGGCCAGTCCAACGCGCAGGCGTAGTTCAAATTGGCGGAAAGTTGTCGAGCTAGTCATATGAAAAATAGCAAGTATATATAGGTATAACACACGAAGGCTGGGTTGCACCAACTAACTTTGACGTTAATTCAATTGGCAGAATACGCGGAGTTTACGAAAATAATTCTATTTCACTCACGGTATAAAGTAGTACTGGTTGTCCCTTAATGATGCAGGAGAACGCGAGGGAGCTGACAAGAACTATGAGTCCTGCGATACCGATCATCACGTGGGGGGCCGTCCCAGAGAACTCCGGAGACAGCTCCATGTACTTGTAAAGCTCGAACTCCGCCCACAGTCCTACCATCAGCAGCAGTAGTCCAGTAAGCTAAAGGAAATATAACAAATTTTTTTACATATTTTTAGGCTAATATATTTTCACCTTTCAACACTGTACAGAAAAAAAAAGTTACATATTCATATATTTCGGTAATGTGGTTTTCATTGCAACAACTAAGATAAATTAACAATTTTAATATATAACTAGCTTTTTTCCGCTGCTCCGCCCGCACTTGATTTGGTTATCGGCATAGGATTTCTACTGCAACTCCTTGATTTTTTTATTACTTAATACTTATATAACTACGAAAGTTTGCTAGAGCAAGCTGCAATAGTTCGCCCACGTGGAATTTGGTTATATAGATATTCCGGCAAAAAATTGTGTAGCCGCCTTAGACCATTCCAACGTCATCACTGATCGTCACAATTGATAAATAAGAAGACATCGCTTCTTTAGAAAATACCCATCCACGACACATACCAACTGCCTAAAGTTGTCAGCAGCAAGTGAAGCAAACATGAATTAAGCAACATACACATAATATAATTTTTTGGATTAACCACTAATGTAAACAACCCTTGTAAATCTTACCCAAAACACAATGTTAAATATGAAAAGAAAGGTTTTCAGACAGGCTATCACAGCCACGTTTTTAAATTGGTTACCCATCTTTATATTTTATAAACATAAATTTGGCACATTAATAAAACATACGAGAAATAAAGCTACTACGATTAACGCAACAGTGCTTTGTTTTGCGAGCGAAAGGTTTGATTATAGTAACACGCGTCGTGTTGGGGTTGGAGTTGGGGGTGGTTTGCTGATTGAACGGGCTCGATGACGCGCATGCGTAGAATGAAGAAAATAGAAATAGAAAAGAATAAAGAATGAGTATGCTAATGAAAAGCGGTCATCAAAACATACCATGTACTTACCTACTTTGGGCACCAATTATGTGCAAAACAATGACAGTGAATAGGTACAGAAAAACATCCATGTCTAACAACGACTTTAATTAATCTATTCAATAGGTAGTTGATGCCATAGTTGGAATTCGAAAATGTGTCTGTGTCAAGAACTGTCGCACTAACCATACTAATAGATCGGCGAGAAACACTTCCTTCAAAGTTTTGAAAATTAATAATTTGCAGTGTCTAAGTTTGTTTATGTTCCTATATCCAAAACTGCAGCCTTCCTATCTATCGATGTGGTGACTATAATTCTTTCCCAGCCTCCCTAAATAGGCACGGCCTAGGTATTCTCAGGTTATGTAAGGGGATTTTGGGTCATATTACTCGATCACGCGGGTCGAGTGCAGATTATGGAATTCACGTATGTACGTCTTTCTGACGCTGAAAAGCCAGTGGTGTAAACAAACAATGTACTTGAGGAATTAAGAAAAAGATTTGTTGGTACACGCTACTGTGCTCGAAACTTTGCTCTTCAGATGCGCGGCAGACACCGAAACCACTAGGCCACCGACCTCACGCATTATGCCCTTGGCAATCCGAAATCAGTTTAACAAATCATAAAAACTCTTCTTCGGTTACATAAATTAACTTAAAACAGAATTATTGGTATCAAAAATATAAAACTTTCAGTATAATCTGTAACAAACTGTCAAGCGTTCGTTTTCGATATTAATGTTATTTTTTGTCACTTTTGCCATCGAAAATGAAACTTTAGACCTATGTCTGGAGGTGGGGTTTTGATGTAAAACTGTCAAACTGCCTATAGTATTATGGTTTTATTATATTATATGGTTTATGGTAGTGTGCGTGTTATTATCATATAGTGTGTGTAAGTCAAGTCAACCGTTCGTTTTGCAACCAATAATAGTAACATTTCAAAGATACACAAACGGTAGGTGTCGGTGGTAAGACTGGCGTTTTCAAAAGTGTGAAAAGTATCAAACGTGGGAACTTTTTATGCCAAAACGAACACACTCTAGGTTGTAGTAACTGTGTATGCTCAAAAGCAGATAACTTTTAATGTACTTTACAGGTCCGTCCGTATACTAACGACACTACAGTTGTGTTTAGTTAGATTCAAACAAACAGTTTGGCTCAGGTTGAGTCAGTTGTTCAAGTGTCGTCGCTGAGCTCACCGGCGGCCGGCCTTTCGCCGGAGAAATTTTTTATCGTGTTCGAATACGCGCGAAACTTATCTCGCAATTTATTTTAAATATTTTGAACTGACCAAATTGTTGTTAGTGTAAAAATAATTCGATATATTTTTATAAACATTAATTTAGCGAAAAATATGTTTCGTGTTGTTTTATTTATATTTGGTCTTGTTTTTCAAATTAAATCCTCGTCTCCGATTGGCGATATGGAGACTGATGACGGTAAGATTTTACATATATTTTATTTAACTTGTTTCTCTAACTTTACAGCGAATTTATTGGTAAAGAAAAATGGGTGATGCTGATGATTTTATTTTTGAAAAAAATAACCTAATTATCCATTACGTAGGTACTAACTAGTTCCCGCGGCGTTATGCGCGCGATTTCACTTTCCGTCACATACCATCCGTTTTGCACCCCTTTTAAGGGTTCCGTTATCAACACGGTACCCTTATAGTTTCGCCATGTCCGTCCGTCTGTCTGTCTGTCTGTACGCGGCTCAGAGCTCAGAGACCATTAGTACTAGAAAGCTGCAATTAAGCATAGATATGCATATTAATTAGGCCGACAAAGTGGTAAAATAATAGATACACGCAAAGTGGGGATGTTTTTTTTTTCTCGTCTAAAAATAGCTCATTTAAAAATATTGAAAATGTGCGAAAAATATTTTTGATTTAGCGAATATTAAGCTTTAAAGTGCAAAATCTGTAGAAACTCTTTAGTAGGATAAAAAGGTATTACAGTCTCACGCACTCTGTTTCGTTGCGACGTGAACGAATAGTGATTCCCGTGGGAACTCTCGATAGGGATGAAAAGCACAGAGCAAGGATTAGATACAGAGGTCCGACAAAGCCGTCTGGCCAAAGCAACTGTTTAGTAAGTGGGACTGATCTCAGTGGCAGGAGGAACATATGTTTTACAGCTGTCATTTCGCCTGTAGTTTCATCCTCTCTTTTCATTGTGCTAAAAGTATCCAACATCTCCTTCTTCTAACCCTCCAGCTAAATTTGACTCACCAAAACTCACATCGCAAAACGGAGCAATCTGTTGCAACGCAAAGGAGTCATGTCTCACCGTCGAAATAATAAAATCAGCTCAATGGGTTGCAGCTAAAATCACAATTATTTAAAAAAAACATTTCGGGGAGGTTTGAACCCCCAAAACTTATATACCTAATACGCAGACAATTGACATTGACCTTATTGTCCGATTTACCAACGCACTGCCACCGACACCGCTGGAGCTAAAAAATATGAAATTTTAACATCGGCCGAAATGAGATGTCTGAGGTTTGTATTAATATACCTGTTATACCTGTCATTTTAAGTGAAATCTAGGAATATTTGTTATTTCGTTGAAAATTAAGAATGACGTGCTTAGCTGTTTTCGGTGAAGCATCAAAATAGGGATTGAACTTTCGAACGTCCACCCCGGACAAAACGTAAGACATTAATCGAAATCACGTCTAAATCGGCTGCAGGTTAACTATGGAAAAAATTGAGTTATCAAGCGATATATTCCGTTGTAGTTAAGTTCTTTTTGGTCAGGTGTATGTTTTACGACCAAGAAATAATGTTCTAAGTTTACCTGTTATTTTTTGAAGATATATTAAAAGGAAGCAATACTCTTAGTCTTTCATCTAATCTTATACGTACTATTGAAATGTAAAATCTTTATGTATATAGCTTACGCGCTCGTACGCAGGGGCGCATCCAGCGGGAGGTGATCGCGGCGATCCCCCCCTCTAATGACGGCCGAGGAAGAAATGAATTGTAAAATTTTTTCAAATATATAACTGAATAAATGCACGGGCTGGGTCTATTGGATTACTTGGGGTTGCATATTTGATTATTCAAAAACTGCACAAGCTGGGTAGATTGGGTAACGTATGCAGATTCAAAGTTAAAAAAAATACCTTCAGATCTTCTGATTCCCCCCCCCTAAACTTTTGTTCTGGATCCGCCCTTGCATACGGCCTACATATACAATAAGAACATCAATGACCTTCAAAAAATCCATAAACACTTCTGCTGTGATAGTATGAAGGAAGCGTGTATTATGTGATAATGTGATAAATCTGATACCTAATGCGCCAGTCATTTACGTAAGAGGCGGTACGGCGGCTCGTTTATTGCACATTTACCGATATTCTAACACTTTTCCCACATCTCAGACATAACCTTAACGGCAATTGCAATTAACGTCGACGACAGAGATTAACTCATCGAGCACAACCCTATATTCTGTTCTGTCTGTGCTTGTGTAACCCATTATTATTTGTGTCATAGCGGTTGTCTCGGCATCGTTAGCATGTACCTGCGACACATAGACATGTCAAGAAACGTTAATCCAGCGGGAGTTATCCTCGGTGTTGCCAATTTGATAAATACCTTTAAGGTTGCAGCAAATTAACGGATTACTCTTTGGTCTTCCTTTACACTCACGAATTTCGTTCTATTATCTTTACTTCCATTACATCATATAGAAAATAGTCTTTTTATGTAAAACTACTACAAACTTAAGAATTTTTTTTTGCAAATTTGTTAACGGGTTCCGGTTCTGGGTCAATGTATATGTTGCAGTGAACATTTATAAAGACATAGACATTTATATGTTGCGCATCAGGGAGAATTTTAACCACCTCAAGCATGAATATGAAAAATATGCCTTTCTGGGGTCAAGGATACAGGAAGGGTTCAAAGAAGAGTGAATGGGATTTATTGGAAAATGGGGAGATTTTATTATCAGTAATGAGGATATCCAACGCAGAACTAAAGTCATCCACAGTTTATAGAATAAACAAGCTGAAATGGCAGTGTGCAGGTCATATCTGTTGCAGAACTGATGGCCGATGGGACAGTGTTCTAGAGCGGAGACCGTGCATCGGTAAGCGCATCGTAGGTCACAGCAGACAGGCCAGACGGACCGATGACCTGAAAAAGGTACTTAGGCGGAAGTAGCTGAATTAGAAAGACGAAGTATGGTGGCGTTCTTTGGGAAAGGCCTATGTCCAACAGTGGACTGCTACGGGTTGATTGATTGAATCAGTGCTTGCATCTTTAGGAGAAAATACGCATGTGTAATCTACTGAAGGGTGACAAAAATATTACTTTTGTTGAGATTTCATAGAATTTTGACGGTTAAAACATGTGGGATGGGAAACCTAGTCTATCTGTGACACGGATCGTGCCTGTAGCGGGAACCCATCTACGACGCGACTTTTATCTTGCGATCTCTGACTGACAACCACGAAACAATACAAAACATTATTACTATTCATGTTGCGGTCGTTATCTGGAATCTTTATTATTTTTGTTGTTTACAGACATGCTCTCGTGGGTCGATTTGGTTTAGTTTCCTTTTGTGGAATCTAGTTGTGACCAAAATTTAGATTCGATTGTGGAATATAGCTTAGTTTTTTTCTACAAATCTACTTTTGATTAGTTTTGGTTTATAGATCATCTAATGTGACTATACCTTTTCATTTAGTGGTTAAGCCATAAATTCCTGTGGTTTGGTAGTTTTTCAATAATATAAAGTTCATCTCAAAGATAGGTTTCGTAAATCTATGTTTGTGGTTTAGCATAGATTTTCATCTAGTTTTGGGGCATTTGCCTGCGAAATTCTACTGTAGTAGGTACTACCTACATTGTTCTATTCGGCGATTTTTGGTAGAATTTTTTTTCACACATTGTTTAACGAAGTCAGGATGTGTGTCACTTAAAAACTGATTAAAAAAAACTTGGTTAAGTTTAAGGTACAGGTACATACTACATTCAAATTGCAAAAATGGTTCACTTTTTTGACCAACTTTAAAAAAGGAAGTTATCAATTTGACCCATATGTTGTAGTATTGTTAGAATTGCACAATATTCGCACATGTGAGGTAGTCTATATTGTGTGGGCTTTTTAACAGGCGCGCTTCAGACAGAAGTGTATCTATGTTTGTATGTATGTTGGTCCACGTATTTCTCAGATATCTCTGTCGGATTGAAATAATATATTTTAGACTGACTTAAAAAAATATTTTGATGCTAACCAATTTTTTTTATACCACTACGGTGGCAAACAAACACATAACCTGAGGGTATAGACGCTTGCCAAACGCCCGGTTCAATAAGTACTCACGCCTTGCCGACCCTTTAAAACTCTAATCACTCCCTTATTTTGAAAACCCTTATTTTTAACTTATTATTTATATGTATTTTTAGATATTTACCGTATGGTAGTTAAGTTAGAGCACGGTGGACGACTACCTATCTATAGGTAGGTACACTCGAGAAAAAAACCATTGATGCATTTAAAAGACCTCACAAAAGGGGTATGCGAAATAAAATATATATGTATGAAGAGCTCTTAATTTTTTATCTTCATTTTATTACAAAAATGTATGACGGTTTAAGACATACCTACATACGTGTAATTTCATGTAACTGTCGACCAACTAATAAAATGTACTTGGAGAAGTTGAAATTTCACACAAATTCTAAACCCATTGAAAATAACTTGGATAAAGTTGTTAGCTGTAAGCGGTTAGTAGGTACCTAAATATAAGTTTATGATCCATATGAAAATTATAGTAAAATAAAATCATAACATACTTAATAATAATAATTCCTAAATTAATAACACTGTTTACTTTCGAATAAAGCATTGGATGTTGGAACGGGGAGTTTGAACAAATTCGCTTTGCAACCAATGATATATTTTGTCTTTAAGGCGAAAACACATAACGGCGTTGCGTGTGGCACACCGCATCGCCAAAATCCACAGTGCCGCCCGTCGTCGCTACCCAGAATTTTGCCGTGTGCAGTGCGCCCCACTTCCAGCGTTATGACGTCACACTAGGTGACAAGACAACCAATGCAGTTTGTTTCTAACACGCTTGTAAACAAGACAAGAAAAATCACAATAAAATGGTTGCCCTACAATACCGTTTGTTAACTGTGATACACCCAGTAGTACCACCAGTGGTACCACGGTTACTTTTTCCTAACCGTGGTGGTACCCCAGTGATACCACGGTTAGTTTTTTCTAACCCTGGTACCACTAATCTTGTACGGCAGTAGAACGCTTCGTTTACAAGTTTTTCAAATGGCCGCAATAATTCTCATTCTACAGATCCTCAATTAACGCGTGTACCACGCGAACTTGGCTAGTTTTCAGGGTTCCGTATTCAACAAGGAATTCTTATAGTTTTGCCATGTCCGTACGTCTGTCTGTCTGTCCCTGGCATAGCTGAGAGACTATAAGTACTAGAAAGATGTAATTTGGCATGGTATACATATTAATTAGGCCGACAAAGTGGTAAATATATCAATAAATATATAAAAAAAATTTTAGGGTACCTCCCCTACATGTACAGTGGGGAGGAATTTTTGTTTCTAGTCTACCCAATAGTGAGGGGTGTCGTTGGATAGCTCGTTGATGAGATGAGGGTGAAAATTGAGAAATGAGGGTGTGTGAAAACCATTATTCGATTCAGCGATGCGTTTGTGCAAATTTTTGTTAGAGCCCAGTGTGGGCCAACTGCTAAATGGTTGTTCTTGGGTATCTGAAAAAAAAACATAGAAATAGCATTTATAACGAAGTTAAAAGAAAAACTATCATAGCTAAGTAGGCTTCACAACTTAATGAGTAATAGTCGACCAACTTAAAAATGTAGTCGGATAAGTAAACATTTCGTACAAATTCCATCAAAAGGTACTTAGATGAAGTTGGTACTTGTGTATAACAGGTATTTAATAAAGTTAAGTTGCCCAGCAGCATGAGCAAGTTGAACGTTAATGAAAAGTGTCTTAAGGCTGCTGAAGAAAACTTAACAACCGGTAGGGCATCACGGTATAGATGTTAAAATGAATTTAGTTCGAATATAGTAATGCAGATACTATATATAAAAACTTGCTTATGGTATATACATATATATAGATAATGGCTTATTTTCTTTGAACTAAGTTTTCCAGTTTGTTTGTTTGTTCCTGAACGAGAACAGCGTCACCTTTCTCATTACCAACCATAACGGCAGTAATAGTATTAGACACCGATTTGATACTGCGGTTTCACATACATCTTTTGCAAAGCTGAATTAGCAAAAGGCGTCGCAATTTCTTCTTGAAAAGCACAACATATCGTCGCGTACCCCACGTAATGGGGTAGACGAGAAAAAAAGTTACGTCCCCACTTCATGTGTAGGGGAGGTACCCAAAAAAAAATTGTGATAGTCGGCTTGACCAATGTGTTTATCCCAGCCAAATTGCAGCTTTCTCGTATTAGAAGTTTTTGAACTAAGCCGCGGGCAGACAGGCGGACGGACGGACATGGCGAAACTATGAGGGTTCTTTGCTGACTACGGACCCTAAAACCGGCCAAGTGTGATACGGGCCCGAGCTATTTACCATCTTAAATCACCGTTCTACACCATCTAGTTATTACTAAGCGAAACAGTAACATATTTCTTTGTTGGAAACGATATTCAAAGATAAGCAACGTCGGGCTTGGTCAACGGGCACCCCCGCTTAGCGGCACACTTTTCGTGTTTGTAAATTACGTTAATGATTGGCATGTTAATTTAGCAGGACCGACTGAAATCTGCATTTGACTTATCAATTCGCAGATTCGAAAAACGTGAGAAAGTGTTATGGAGAAGTTACTAACTCAGTTCAGTTAACACTTTCTTTTAGCAGCTCCGTTGCATACTCAAACGGTGATGTCAATGAACGAAGGTGACTATTCATAAATCTAAAATCAAATATGTATATAGTACCCATCCAAATAGCGTACAACAGATTTAACCGTACTTTACTGTCGTAAATTATGCAGTAAGCTATATTGCTCCGAGCCAAGATCACTGAATTGTAGGGCAAGCGGATAACGCGATCGGTGTGAAGGCAGGTCGCGATAACGAAGCCGGCTTCAGACTTGGCTTGTCGACCCCGTCAGGTTCAATGCCTATCTTGTCTCAAGTAATGGATAACTCTTGTAGAATGTAGTCAAGTCATGCCTAGTTACCCACTAGACTGCGGTAAATTTACATTGCTCATTCATGTGCATTCAGCACAAACATTCAAATCTAAAAGGAATTTTACAATTATGCACTACTTTACTTTTAAAGGATTAGGTATCTCAATGTCTTAACGTAGGTAACTCAAAGAATGACTACATTTAGAATTTCCAACTCATTTTGGTTAGCCATATTTGGTTAAAAACATAGGGCCATAGCAAACTGTGCCGTAGCGGGACCTAAGTATAACTTCCTGTCACCGTGTCCTACTATTTGTAGGTGATACTAGGTAAATAGACAACATTTTCAAGGGCAGGTTGGCCAACCTGCTTCGCACTAACAGCGCTACCCTGTAGACACTGTACTATTTACTGGAAGATTTAGGTAATTTGTAATCTAAGTGGACTGAACACCTAGAATAATGCAAGTATAACTAGTTTCTTTACAAGTAATTAGTCAAATTACTTAGTTTCGCAAATTAATAAAAAAAAACTTTATTAAAAAAAAAACGTTATAAAACAAAGAAGTCGGTCACTGTCATAGCACTTGTTATACAGTGCAACAAACCTTTCTGACTATGGGTGTTAGGTCGCTAGTATTGTAAGTTCGCACTATTTCAATATGGCACTCTAGTTTTGATTATTAACCACCAGGTCGGAAAAAGTATGTTGCACAATTTACTTTATAAACTTATGGTATATTTTACATACGGACTGGCGGACAGGAAGAAACGAAACAGTTCTTTATTCATGAAGAAAATGATTTTTGTAACAAGTGACTGGAACTTCCATTAGAAGTATGCTATTAAATTGAAAATGACAAAGAGTATAATATTTATACCAAAAGAAGGCAGGTAGATGAGTTAGAATTTCATGTCTATTAAGCCAGTGTAAAAATAATTTCGATTAATAAACAATGCTAAAACACATGCGCTAGCATACATTTGCGTAACGATAAAATGTTTAATGACACCTATTTGATAGTATGAGTAATTAAATGTAAATACAAAAAAAAACACGTGCCAAGTCGCGATTAAGAATAAATTGTCTATTAAAAGTAGTAAAATCTCATAATCAGCCAAGTCTATGTGGGTGGGTATAAGAAAACTTATATTTTTTAGCTAAAAACTGGCCTATATTTTACTTTTTAAATTCCATTCTTTAGATTCTTTATTCTTCAGTGCCTAAATAAATGAGCCTCAACATTTTAATTAATGACAACACAATTAGATTCATAAATTATTATATTATGTTGTAGAATTTCATATGACTTGGTCGTTTCTTTGCTTCAAATTCAATTTTTTGTGAAAAAAGTTTCACTCTAAAATCTGAGAATAAAATTTTATATTTATACCTCTATTATACCACTTATTGTCTTTTCATCAATTAAAATGTTTTGTCACCTCATAGACTTGGCTTTTTATGAGATTTCGCTACTCTTTTTTGACAAATCATCTCAGTCGAAACTTGGCACATTTTTACGGCATATTTTTGTTGGGATTACCGGCAGTAAACTGAATAAGTTCCATAGGAACTTAATGGTTTGTGTTTTCTACCTATACATTTGGCGTCAAACATTTTCAAGGGAAACTTGACGCTTTTTATTGTACACTAAGTAATGTTCTTGAGATGTTACCTATAGAAATACATTATCTTAATAGGTGTATGTACCACGGAGTAGTTAAAGAACTTTCTTCTTTTCTTTTCTTTAACTACCCCGTGGTTTTAGGTACAGCAACATCGCCGCGATCCGCCACCATTTGAACCCAACAACAGTAAGTTAGAAGAAGACCACATCAAGACAATATGGATATGGCCTCGACCGCACTCAAAAACCTTCGCACAATAAAAGGTGGTTAGTATTTTACAACAGATAAAAGCACAAAAGATACAATAAGCTAAGAATGAAATGTCAATGCCACGCCAAAACAGTATGTCGGTCTGCTTCTTTTGTGTTCCGGTTAATAGGGCACGCGTGAAATTTGACTTTCACTTGCTAGGTGTTGCTTTAATTAGTAGATAATAATATTTTAGTGGACGGTGATGACAATTACTAGTAGGCACTTAGTCGTTACTAACTATGTTTAGCGAGCGGTGTATTTGATTATAATCTGTATACCTAACTAAATAGATAGGCATTATCGTCATCTTAATAATTATAGTCGCATGTTCAAATATAATGAAATGGTCAAGTGCGAGTCGGACTTACTTTTATAAGTTTTTTTAATTACTCAATCAAAAATATAAAACTCAAACTTTTTTTTATATAAAATACGATAAATTATAAATATTTTTCAATAAGAATTAGAATTGCATGTAAAAATTAAGTTAGCTAAACTAATATAAAACCATGTCGGCGGGTGAAAACGGGAGGCGCCTTATAGGGTGTTTAACCAAGCTAGCAAACTTTCTGCTCAGTGGTCAGTTAAATCCTCTTGTGTGTCCTTATCTTTACGGGGCCTCCCTTTTTGCTTTGAACAAAAAAGATGGTGGTTTAAGACCAATAGCGGTGGGCAGCGTTTTTCGCCGCTTGGCTGCCAAACTAGCTTGCTTCTCTGTCAAAGAAGAAATAGCCAGTTACTTGCAGCCGCACCAACTGGGATTTGGCACACGTCTGGGTTGTGAGGCTGCTATCCACGCCACGCGAACGTTTCTCATGGCTCCGCAGAATGAAGGCAATATTTTGCTGAAACTTGATATTCGCAACGCGTTCAACTCTTTGGAAAGAGACGTTCTGTTGAATGAGGTCAAGGACAAAATCCCGTCTCTCTTCCCTTTCCTTCATCAAGTCTATAGACTTCCTTCCAACCTTTTCTTTGAAAAAAATCTTATTCTTTCAAAAGTGGGAGCCCAGCAGGGAGACCCACTCGGTCCGCTTGTGTTTAGCCTGGCTATTCACAAAGCAATCTCTGATCTCAAATCTGCTCTTAACGTCTGGTACCTAGACGATGGCACAATCGGGGGTAAACCAGAAGACGTGTTTCAGGATCTGGAGGCCTTAGTTCCCCGCCTTAAAGACCTGGGTCTAGAGGTTAATCCCTCGAAGTGCGAGTTCTTCGCCTGTGGAACTGAGGCTCGAACACACATTTCTCTTTTTCATTCTCTTTTACCTGGCTTTAAGGAAATTTCTGATCCTGACTTAAACTTATTAGGTTCCCCAATATTTATTTCTGGAGTCCCTAAGGCCATAAATGCAAGAAAACATTTTCTCCTTTCCGCTCACGAACGTCTTAAGGCTCTTTCCGCACACGTGGCGATCATCGTGTTGCGCATGAGCTTCGCTCTTCCGAAGGTCACCTATTTATTGCGGACTACGCCAACTTGGCTCTGCCCTGAGGAAATTTCATCTTTTGATGAAAGTTTAAAATTGGTTGTTGAGTCATTTCTTAATGTCTCCCTTGATGGTCCCCAGTGGATTCAGGCAGCTCTGCCTGTCCGATGTGGTGGTCTCGGGATACGTTGCGCTAAGGAGGTGGGTCTGCTGGCTTTCCTAGCGTCTGCGCACGGGGTTGCCAACCTAGTCACTGTTTTACTTCCTTCTAATGGTGACGGGGGAAGTATCCCTTTTACGTCTGATGCTGTGTCAGCTTGGTTAGCCCTTAACTCGGGTGCTACAGTCCCAGAATTGTTGCATGTTCAGCGGGCGTGGGATGATGTTGGGGTAAAGAGGCTTCAAGAGCAATTACTAGAGGGTGCGTTGGGAGTCGATAAGGCCAGACTACGAGCTGTGACGCAACCTGAGTCCGGGGCTTGGTTACAAGCGGTTCCTTCGCCTCACCTGGGCACTCTTCTCGATGATGACTCTTTGCGTATTGCGGTGGCTCTCCGTCTGGGCTGTAAGGTGTGTGAACCTCATATATGCACCTGCGGTTCCATGGTGGACGCCAATGGTTATCACGCCCTGAGTTGTCGGCGGTGCATTGGGAGATTTCCGCGTCACCATGCCCTGAATGACATAGTTCGTAGAGCCCTTATATCTGCTAATGTCCCCTGCTTGCTTGAGCCTCCAGGTCTCAGCAGGTCTGATGGAAAAAGACCAGACGGGCTGTCTCTGGTGCCATGGAAAAATGGGAAGTGCCTGATCTGGGACGCAACTTGCGTCAGCACTGTTGCCGCCAGTCACCTGAGTCGCACCCTGCTCTTTGCATCTGCCGCTGCCGAAGACGCCTGCTCAAAAAAAAGGCTTAAATACGCTTGCTTGGAGTCGCTTTATCATTTTGTACCTGTAGCAGTGGAGACCTTGGGCAGTTGGAGTGTGGATGCGAAGTGTTTAGTGGGAGAAATAGGCCACAAACTAAATAAAGTGACAGGAGACTCACGCTCTGGGTCGTTCTTGGTGCAAAGGATTGCCATGGCTATACAGCGAGGTAATGCTGCAAGCATTATGGGCACCTTTGCACCAGGAATGATCAGGGGTGGGTTATTTAATGACTAATTTTATTTTATATAAAACTAAACTAACCTAAATTAAATAGGTATATTAAAAAAGTCCTTGTCCATGTGGTAAACTGGGATTCTTACTGGCTACATTTCCTCTTTGGATCGCAATACTTATTTATTGAGAGATAAATTAACCAGCCTATTTGTCACGGAGACCTAACGAGGAGTAATATCTTGAACAAATCGTTTGTCCACATGGACTAAGCTTCTTAACAGAAAACGGCACAAACTCATAGCCATTCATTAATCACCTGTATCTGAGCCGTTTGTTATTTTCTGCACCAAGAGCTGCCGCCTCGGCCACTCTAGATGTCTCCCGAAGATAAGATTGGGCTAAAGTGTCGACACAAGTAGGTACATCCCAAGGAACAAGAGTAAAACCATCATCAACATCAATCCATTGGGTTTAAGGGTCGTCAGAACGTTAATGCTTGCAAGAGTCCCTCTGATGATATAGTTGAGGAAACCGTGACGGGAGAGGATTCCTGCACTCTTACGAGATGAGAGTCATGGAGTAAGAGTAAACCGAAACGGAACGGAAACCACATGGACAGATATGTGGATGACATACCGATGCTCCGAGACGAATAGCTACTGCTATTCGTAAGCTCTCATTATGTTTCAGTGTACCAAGATTTGCGGATGGGATTGCATGAAGCCAAATAGTGGACCCTTCGTTGAGATGGCTTAAAGACGGGCTTGGTCAAAAATGCTGGAACACTTTATAGCAAAATTATTAAATTCTTTTTGAATTTGAACTAACGGCTCATCCCAAAGTTTTTGTTGACTTAATTCTTTTGGGATGCATTCGTTAGACAAATGGCTCGCCCACCACGCTTCCAAAGCCTCTGATGCAAAAAAAAGTTAAAGGAAATCACTACTGTGTATAAAACTGAGTAAGGCTGGTAACGCAATATCAGCAATTTTCCTGATGCCTATACTACCTTGTATTACAGGCAAAGATGCGTGATTCCAAGAATTTGGATCCAATCGTATGTTAAGATTTTTTTCTAAAACAGATCATAATGAGGCGTCAATTTGATTCAAGAGGTCCATGAAATTTTAGGCTGGGGTCGAGCGAAGAGCATACTTAACGTTCGGTAAAAAAGCAATGTTTGGGAACAGTGTAAGCTATATGTGAAAATAAGATTACTCGACCTTTCAGAGTAAAACATTGGACAAATTCTTTGAATTTTATGTTCAATTTAAATTATTTTATCTCAGACTGTATGTTATTATCTCACAAACTTCGGAGAAAAACGACAACCGGTTATTTTTGACCATAACTCCAACATAGACAAACATGTACCATCTTGTTCAATTTTAGTAGGCATATAGTTTACAAAATCATGCAATTGCATTCGTATCATCGCTGTATCTTTTTAATTTGCTAGTATCTTTTCGGTCACTATATACAAGTAATAAAAACTATATTTACAAGTAATAAAAACTGTGAAGGATGTGAATTGAATGAATTTTATTAAATGCGGATACAACCTTTCAGTTGCACAATTTGCCGTTGTCCGATTTTATTGGTGTCTGACTTATCCGTTACTTTACCACCGTTATAGGGAGGCTTAAGGCATAAATATTAAATTACCCGTTATGTAACGAAATGCTTTAAAGATTTTTCTTAAATTATAGAGAAGAATCATGTTCTGGTTTGTACTTATGATCTATTCTATTCAACCAATTCGCTGTTCCTTAATAAATCTTCTTGAAAATCATCGAATCCAACAAAGAATTTTGATTTGATGCCAGCACGAGTTGTACTAAGTGAATGTGGCTCCCACGCAACAACTCATTTTCAGTGCACACTCCCGGGTACTATGACGTCATTCCAGCTGAAATCATATACCGATAAGTTTGGGGGCGGTTGAAACCGCGGGCAAAAGCTAGTTTAGTATAAAAACTCTCGTATCACCAGCACCGTGCTATGAAAAATGTAGTATAGAACGGCAATTCTACATAGTTTGGGAATAGCGTAAGGTCTAGAATTTATTATAACTAAGAATAGCTGAATGAATTTATTGTTGTACAAGTAAAATAAGTAATAATACATTTTTATCTCATATACATTCCAACAAGTCTTTGTGCAGAGGTATTTTGAATGCGAATTAATTTAAAATTCCTCAAGTTGGCTAATACCTAAATTAAGATTCCGCTAGGTATTTGTGTCAAATGCACGATTAATTTAAAACGCAGTTATCTCAAAAGTAAGATAACCGTCGTTTAGGAATTTTTTAAATGTACTTAATTGTTCCCACTGTCCTCAATTGCCATAAACGTATCATCAAACTAGGTAGTGGTGTTAATGCTAGAACTTTTTAGATAGCCTAGTGCTAGAACGGTACGCTGTTTTGCATACGTTACGTGATACGTCAATGGGTCAAAATGTAATTGAATTTGGAGTACCTAAAGGCATTATTCACGCACGTTCATATAACACGAACGGTTGGATAATGTCATGTCTACCTACTTGTGTTATACTTAATTTAATCAAATAGTAAATTCAAATCTTTAATCAAGGATCAACTTTGTGAAAAAGCAAACTACTAAATTTTAGACTATATAAATGATGAGAATTATAGGACAAAAGATGCTTAATTACAAGACACAAAGGTAAACCAAATAAAAATAAAAATAATATAATATTGTTTGGCTTAAATTTTTTTAAGTTATTGCTATCATGATAAAAAGTTGTAAAGTAAAATTGCGTTTGGAAAAATATTTCATATACCTAAGTAGAATTTAATCAACAATTTCTCGATAAAGTGTTCGAAAAGGAACATAAAAATTATAGCTTGCACAGCTAATCCTGGCACTTGCTTTAATTAACTGTTAATAAGTGTTGGTCTACTTTTTCATACAACCTTTATACCTTACAACGTATACTGGTTAAAGTATTGTGCGTGCGTAGATAATTGTTGATTTAAGGTTTGATTTTTATTCTTTGGCTTGTTCGTGACCGTGCCAGGGTATTGTTAACTCCACAAAGGTCGCTGACAGTCGGTATTGTTGAAGAATATCAATTACTTTGAACTTTCTTTAGAATTCATGCCGAGATCTATGTAACTGGGTAATCTTAGTATGTACCAGATAAAAGGTAAGAGGCTAAGAACACACAATCTATTAATATCAGATGTTTGTTAGTGTGTTTAATGGGGGCTGGTTGGAAGCGGTTAAAGACTGTGTCGTTAGTGTCTGATGTCCCCATCTGCAGTACTTACTATAAATTGGAATCTGACATCCATGTCAAATCCAGTACCATAAATCAGATAGCGCACCAAATTATGAAATGCCGGTGTGTCGACAATGGTTATGTTCACGGTCCAGTCGGCAGGTCACGCCACGTGAACGTATCCGTCACAGATGCTTTTGTCAGATCTCAATTGGTAGGTTATACACCTACCTGTAACCTATACTGCGTATATATTTATTTTTTGGCTTTGAAGTCGAATGCTAAAAATTGCAGTAAAGATAGGTAAAAATTGTACCGACAATTAACGTACTTAGCTGTTAATGTCACTCAGTGTCCCTGCTTTTGCGGTTGACTTATATGTTTTACTTTTAAAGAAAGCCTAGACGACACTTAGACAAGTAGATCTTTTACAATTTATAAATTTATATAGTCTATGTATACCTAGGTACAGGCCGCAGAGAGAAAATCAGGGCCCGGGGGTATCCATGTGCACGACTTTTTCGGCGCACGCAGCTCCTCAAACCAATAGCGCGTTCTCATTGGTCGTTGATCTTCGGTCGCGAAAATTTGACAGGATTGATTCTATGCAAACAGTCAAAATCGTCATTAAAGTGAAGGTTTTTCGGGAAATCGCGGGCCCTTCATAAAACTGCGGGAGAAACCCACCCGTCACCCCCCCCCCCCCTCTCGGTGGCCCTGCCTAGGTATATCAATATTATAAAGATACGTATGCACAATGTATATACGCCTTTAAACGCACGAGAATCAATGGAACTAAGTAGTGGACATTTAAAAAAAAGCTGCATAATTCAAGATGGTTATATGAATAGTTAAAATTTAAGAGTTTAGGGTTCCGTTAATAATAGGGATGACGTCGCAGCGGAGTGCTAGCGGACGATATAGAATATCTTAGCTTAGGTACCAGAAAACGAAATGGGATACTTATTTATTACTACGGTGATCATTAGGAGTAATATAATCCAGGAACAGCCCTGGGCCTGACTGTTTCTTTTACAACAGAATGTTTGTTACACTCCATTAGTATATCGAATGGTCGTAATATTGAAATAGATTAAATAACAAAATATCAACACTGACATATTTATCAACTGCATATAAAATGAATGTAGCGGTACTCGAAACAAAACCGTGTGTGCTGTACCGATTCGAGTAAAAAGGTCACCGCACATTTTCACACGTTACCTTTACGTGTCGGGTCGGTTTCGGTTACTTGACCAAATTATGTGGTACTAATTTATTTTTCTGTGGGTACCTATAACAATGATGTTTTCATCTACCTATACTGTGTATTGTATAATGACTGACCTATGCCGATTAAAATGTATTAATATTATATATATATATATATAAGAGAATAGTAGTAGCAATTTTACTACCCTTAGTTCTAGTGACCCATGGTTTAACACAAATGGACGGTTGAATAAAATAATAATACCTTTTGTTTGGTGTTACCGTTTGTTGAATCCTGAAAAAAACCTTCGGCAACCAAATCATGAGAATAATTTTTGTATAGATAAATGTCTCCACACACCACAGCATCCTTGGTTTTCTTATCAGCTCTTTCATTACCTTTAATACCAGGATGGCTAGAAACCCAGGCAAAGACAACAGTGAGTCCTCTATCTGTACATTTATGTAGAATTTTTCTGATATCAAACATGATGGAGCAATATGGTTTCATTTAAAAAGGAATCTCTTCTAACGCTTGAAGGGCACTTTCAGAGTCTGTAAAACTTACGGTTATATCTAATGTCATCAATTGAATATATTCCAAAGCTCTAGAAAGTACAAAACACTCTCAGGTAAAGACCGATATTTAAAGCGGCAATTTTATTTTTTAAACTATGTTGTATTGAGCATGATAGATCCTACATTTACACATTCTTAAGAGGTGCATTTTTGAAGTATCGGTTTAAATATATTGATAATTTTCCCACTCAGAATTAATATATTGTTTAAAATTATTATTTATTTTCAGGCCTGTGTTACATATATTTATATTGTAAATAATTTCAGGATTAAGCAATAGTGTATGGAAATCGTAACTAAATAATGACAAAGTAGTAGATCTGTGGGTTGGTGGTTGGATGACGTTATATTTTTTTAAAATTTTTATTAGGCAAGGCGGTATTTTATGATTCCAATAATTGGAAGGTCTGATTTTTTCTAAAAGGGCCTGAAGTTTAGGAAGATGGTTTGAAAATTGAAGTTTTGAATAAGACAACTTATCAGAGAGATATTGACGTCGGAGTTGTAACGGAGGGTCACACCACGCCACTTGTAATGCGTTTATAGGACTTGATTTAATTGAGCCTGATATTATCCTAAGTGCTTTGATTGAATAAGTACCCTCCAATTTCTTCATAGCAGCTGTACTACAAGGTTCTAGTAAGAAGGTCCCGTATTCCTATTTTAAAATTAAAAAAAATGTAATGTTAATCTCTATAAATAATAAAATCTATTTTTAATATATACGACATACATATATATATGCATAATTTACCTAATAATTTGCAAAATAAAGGATTACTAAATCATACATGTGTAACTAGCCAAAACTACAAACTTCTGACTTTCTGGGTCACTTAGGTCGCTAGTGTCGTTGTAAGTTTACACTATTTCAATATGGCGACTGTAGTTTTGATTTTAGAACACTGGGTCAAAAAACTTTGTTGCACTATAAAATAAATTCGCGGCGCCTCGCAGCGGGCTTCATACAAACGATTTTTTTACTTATTTTTGACACTTGCTGATCAAACACCACGAAATTTTGAAGACATATTCTAGTAATAAATATTTAGGTCTGCAGTGTGCCAGTTTTCTATCAAATTTTATAGTTCAAAAGTTATACAGGATTCTAGTTTTATATACCAATGGTTTTCAAAACGATTTCTATTTAAAATAGAACGTTTTACAAGACGTAGGTTTTGGATAGTGACTAAGAAATTTCACAATGATTGATCAGAAAATGTCAATATCTTAAATTTTTGTTATTTTAATCAAAATGTAACTAAAGTAAAATTAAGGGAACTTCGATGATTATGACAAAATTCATTTTGTATAAAATCAATTGCCCTTAATAAGAATAAAATTACATACTTTAAATATATAAACATGGTTGAGCGAAGCGATGGCAGATTCATGTGTCATACTCGTGAACGGGTGCCGCCTGTGGAGGCTGGTCTGCTCTTGCAAACTTTTTTTTATAGTATTTAGTCTTACTTTTTTGTTTTGTTTATCAATACTGTAAGACATTGATTATTTCTAAGTGATGCATAAGCTGTCTTTTTTATATTTTGCAATTAGATTTGTTTTTTATGTTGTGCTTGTGCTTAATATTTCATGTTTTTTATGGTTGTAATGGAAAGTGTTGTTCTATGATAGGGAGGGCATTTTCCAATATTTTAATTGGACGCTGTAAGAGAAATCGGACAAGTCTAACTTGCGTTCCGTGCAAACTTGTATGTAGATAATTTATCTGTCAAAGAATCTAGTCTCCAAATTTTATGATTTTAGGTCAACGGGAAGAATCCAACTGTTATCACCGCTTCAAAAATGCAACACAGATTGCATCCATAGACATTTATATAAAAATGCATAATTTGTGTCATGTAATGTTTCGTAATAATAAGTTAATATTAATACATTAAAAACTATTTTTGTATATATTATATATATATATATTTATATATTAAAAACTATTTTTGGTGTTGCAAGCGTCCATAGGCTACGGTGACCGCTTACCATCAGGCGGACCGTAAGCTTGTTTCCCACCTAAGTGGTATAAAAAAAAAAATTCCTGATAGGGACTAGTTTAGATTTAAAAAACATGTAGTAACAATAAGTGTAAAATTGTATTAAGTTAGGTAAAAGTAGAGTAGGTTTGTTTTATTTTCCCTCTTTACTATTTGTTGATATCAAAAATAATATTGTGAGTACCGACATGTTGTCGACTTAGTACGCACGACTATCCCCAAAAAAGCGGGAATTTTACTGTAATGTATGTATGTAAAACATATGCCATTTGTTATGCAAAAATGTACAGAACCACAATGTAAAGTTCTATATAGACCGTATGTACGGTTACTAAGTTACATTGTTTCTCCCTCACTCCTATAACAATAAACTGAAATAAGGATACAAAAGAGATGGGTCTATGGGTAAAAAAGGGAAAGACTGTCTGAAACTTCACATGGCTAGGGTCATTAAGTCCTTAGGCTGTGCCTGAAATAAGTATCACAGGTTAAATACACACCTTTGCCCCTACACGTAGGTATCTAAACCGTTACGGTAAGTAGTATGGTTAGGGCGCAAATTACATGTAAACTTATGAAATACAATAGCTTATAACTCAGCAACCGGGTTACATAGTATAAAGGTAAATGTATTATTAGATACCTCTTATAGGCATCTCTTGAGAAAATAGGTTTCATACAGGTAACTTTTAGCCCTGAAGTACAGGAGCACAAAGAAAATCTTGAAAACTTGTATCACATATTTCTCCTTGATTAGACATACTGACAGACACCAAAAATACTGAATGATATGTCCGAATTTTAGGTCTATTTTTTGACATATAGCACAAAATCTATAGTCATCTAGTGTAAGCAGAAAGCCCTGAGAGTTATAATTCCAGCTCTTCTCTCACTACGGCCTAACCGTAGGCGATGGAACGTACCACTATATGTCGTTGTAACCGCCTCCGAAAGCTCTATCTTAGGACACCCTAATCGTCATTATAGCTGCTACCGTTTGGCTATAAAACCTAAAAATGTAAAACAACGTTATTTTATAGTCAAGCCATGAATCGTGTGACGCCTATAGGGACCCCAACTAAAAATGTAAAACAACGTTATTTTATAGTCAAGCCATGAATCGTGTGACGCCTATAGAGACCCCAACTGTCAGTAGCGATTAATAGCTAGGTAGATATACCTACACTTTCGATATATGTCTATATCAATTACTATATGTTGCCTTTCGCTAAGTTTTTGTGTGGGCTATATTTTTAGTCACCACAGTAAGTACAATAATTACAGTACAGTATAATACAGTAAGTTCTATGGAACAACCTCTCCCTCTGATGGGGATTTTATTTTTAACTATAAATTAAATATAGAACAAAATTTGTATTTGTATTCAGTCTTCAAGAAAACTTCAACAAGTTAATAGCTATGAAAGCTAAGCAGTAAATTTTTACATTTGTGTTAGAATTTAAGTTAGAAGCATAAGTAAAATAAAATCGGTCTGTTGTGTGTATATACGTGTTTTAATATCTCAAGCGCCTAAGAAGAAACTCCTTGTCACGGGCAAAACCTTGTGCCACAGATTTCGAAGGGTCTGTCCGCACAATTTGGTCCTTCGAACCGGATTTTGGAAGAACCAGCAATTTCGGTTGCTGAAGAAGTTTGGTCCATTGCAACCGAAGGCGCCGAGAAAGATGCCAGTTACAAGAAGCTATAAAGGCGCCGCCGAGACGCATGAAGACGCGTCAGCCACGCAGACTGACGCCACCGCCACGACCGGAGAAACGACCACGCATACACGACGACGACGGCGTCAAGCACCGACGCCGCGAGAGAAGCACAGATTAGCGTCGTCACTGCCATAGAACAGCCCAACTCCGTACCTGAAGTCTGAAAGAAGAACTCGAAAAAGACAGTTAATTAAAGATTTAGCACGACTAAAACTGGAAGAAGTACAAGCCCAAGCAGAACTAACGAAAGCACGACTGGCCAGAATGGCTGATGAGTCGTTAGACTCCGACGACCGCAAGAGCGTCAAGAGAGAATCACGGGTAAGAGAGTGGATCGAAGAGCAGCAGGGGCCACCTGCATTATTAGCAATCGCCGAAAATCCCCACCAGGGGGCGCCACCGTCGCACGAAAAAATCGGAAATTGACCGACGTCGAACAAAACCGGCAGGAATATGTCGAGGAAAAATCCATACGGAAAATGGAAGGAAGTTCGACTGTCGATGTAGCTATGCTGGCAAATGCATTAGCGCAAGCCGTGCGACAGAATAATACACCTAGCGCCGCCCCTCGGTACGTTCAGGAACTACCAACGTTCACGGGAACCCCAAGCGAATGGTTAAATTATCGATAGTCTTACCAGAGTACAGCGAAATATTTCTCTAAAGTAGAGAATGTAGCTAGCCTACAAAGAAGCCTACAGTTTGCGGCAAAAGAAACAGTGTCCAGTTAACTACTAGTCGACCCAGAACCGGAAATTATAATGTCAACGCTTGAACGCAGTTTTGGAAGACCTGAGATAATTATTATGTCCGAGATGGACAAAATAACCGCACATAAGCTGAACGAATCACCACGTGAATTGTGCATTTTTGCATGCAAACTAAGTAACAGTGTCGCCACGATAGAAGCTTTAAACAAACGTGAGTACCTTTACAATCCAGAGATGGCGCGAGTAGTATGTGAAAAGCTTACTCCTATATTGAAATCGAAATGGTTCGACTACAGAGCTGGACGGTCAGATGACGTACCAGAACTCAAGAAAATGGCCGATTTTCTCAACATAGAAGCGGACAAGTGCGCAAGCTACGCGTTGCCTGAAAAGGAGCGTACTACGGAACGAAAAAACTTCGCGAGACCTACCGAAGAGGTTCTCCACGCTGACGAAACGAGACAAAGAGGGCCTACGACGTGTCCACTGTGCAAAAACGAGACGCACTGTCGAGATGTACCACTTTTGCTGAGAAAAGCGTGTGTGAACGGTGGGAAGTCTTAAAGAAAATGCGACTTTGCTTCAAATGCATAAGCGTCTCACATCGCAAAGATACATGCCGCGCGAGACCATGTGGTGTGAAAGGATGCTAGTTTTCTCACCATAGACAGCTACATGAAGTGCAAGAGCGATCTGAACAGCCGACCATCACCGAAGAGTCCGCCCAACTCGCTTTGCCGTCACCACCGCCAGAACCAACAATCGAGCACAAGGTTCTAGTGTTACGATTTTGACGGAGGAGTTGGCGGAGAAAATTAGAGCTACTGGTCCAGTAAAACCAATGACAGTTCGAGGCATTTCTGGTCAGAAAATTGAAGTAAAAAATAGCAAGATTGTCTCATTCAATGTCCGAGGCCGCGAACAAGAAAATCAGTTGTTAATACGGTCTGCAAAAACGGTTCCATACTTGAATATCACGACGCAAACGATAAAGCGAGCCGACATCGAAAGTTGCAAACATCTCAGTGGCATCGTCGACCAGCTGACCTATGACCACGCCGTTCCCACTATGTTGATTGGACGAGACAACTGGGAATAATACATTATCTCAAGAAAGGTCAAGAGAGGTCGCCCAAACCAACCCGTCGCGTCGAAAACTAGGCTAGGATGGATGCTACATGGAACGTCAAAGAAAACATTCGCCGAAAGCGAAAATGTGTGCACTCACACCGCCGTCGAAGAACCAACGAAAGATTTTTTCAAACCCGAATCATTGAATGTCGAACCAAAGTCCATGAAGCAAGATCCCGAACCGTGTGCCACCGAGTATCTAGAAAAATACATCAAACACCTACCTGACTAGGTAGGCTACCGGCACCATTGCTATGGGTAAATGAAAATGAAAAAATCGCAGCTAGGTACGACGAACAGAACAACGAGCAGCAGAACCCCGCCGACGATGCGACGAGGCCTATACCCAGCAAGCTCGCCGCCGAACACAGATGGTTCTGTGGGCCTGAGTTCCTACGGGGCTCAGAGGCGACTTGGCCGCCCCAGCCGGTGTCGCTGACACCATCGCCAGAAAGTGTACTCTTCACAAGTGAAAAGAACTCTAAAAAACAGTGCAGTGAAAAACAAACAGACTCATTAAAGTTAAGTACTAAATCTAGAAGGTTCTATGGAACAACCTCTCCCTCTGATGGGGATTTTATTTTTTATTATAAATATAGAACAAAAGTTGTATTTGTATTCAGTCTTCAAGAAATTTCAACAAGTTAATAGCTATGAAAGCTAAGAAGTAAATTTTTTGTACATATGTGTTAGAATTTAAGTTAGAAGCATAAGCAAAATAAAATCGGTATGTTGTGTGCATATACGCGTTTTAATATCTCAAGCGCCTAAGAAGAAACTCCTAGTCACGGGCAAAACCTTGTGCCACAGATTTCGAAGGGTCTGTCCGCAGACCAATATATCGTATACTTACCTAACTTTTTGTAAATCAATTTCAATTTGATACCTTCATGCGTTTCTGATAAAATGTGTTTTGACTGACAGATAATGTTTTTTTATGTGGTATAAAAAAAACTATTTTTCCAAACCTTACCAGATTTCATAACACTAGGTCAGTAGGAAGTACCCCAAAAGTTTACTTGCGAGTGTAAAAATATGCAAATTATTGTAGCTCAACGGGAAGAACTTAGGTTAAAATAGGTTTTGATTCTTTTGACAGTGTAAATATGCGGTGAAAATAGTGTTACGGTGACTTAGAAACTTGATCTTTTTACGGCTTGAAGGCACTGTAGACCTTAGTATTTGATATCTGGATCATCTGGATGCGGTCCTGAGAAAAAAGGTCTTGACAGACTGACAAAAAAGTGATCCTATTAGGGTTTCGTATCTTTTTTCTGCGGTACGAACCCTAAAAACTACGATGGGTGATCAGCATTTTTAAGAGCTTTGTGACTAATGCTCCGATCTTTATCCAATTGAACCAACAATGACTTTGAGTTTGATATGACTGCCTGGCCAAAATAGCAGCCAGCTCTCTAGTTTTAGTAGCGCCAACTAATCTAGGTGAATGATAAAATAAACCGTGATATATGGGAAAACATAATTTTCCACTGCAAATTCATGTTTGTCCTTTAAAATTAATGCAGATTACGCATGCAATGCGTCTTAATTTATTTTTCCTATTTTCATCGTTAACTTCGTTATTTTTCACTGGATTTTAAATTTTTCTCCAAAAAATTAGTAATACCTACTTTAACCATATTGTTTATAAACATAGTTTGCCCAAAGAAACATTACCAGAAATTTAAATAGTAATAATAAAAGAACCATAAATCTTTTTTATTATTGAATTAGTGGCTGGTGTCATAAAAATCATTCTAAACTATCGACCTTGGACAGGGCAGTTGGATAACCTCGATATGAATTTAAGGAACAAGTCTCGTTACTAAATTAGGTATATATAATGACAGTTTGTTGATGCATGGAGAACGTCTTATCAATAGTTGCCATCATCATTTCACACTCTTTACCGTCGCATTGTGGTAAGTAGACCTACTTATCATCGCATGTTGCCCCAGGCATATGCGGACTCCTAACCCTAGTATAGGTGTTCATACCAAACAAGGCTCCTACTAGTTTTTATAAAGAAATTTATTTATCTAGGACAACAGCTTGTTCTATTCAGTATACACTCTATGACTCGCTGTATTCTTACTTATCGCAAGTATTTCAAGCTCGGTATTGATACCTACTGCATACATTTGAAAAACTGGACAAATTTCTCTTTCACTTGGTTCACTTGCTGTTGCTGTTATTTCTATTAAGTAGGTAGCAAATTATCAGTTCATATAATAGATGATAGTGAGTTTGAAAGAACGGATCACTGGCTATAGTGAGATGACAGAGCGCTTTTGACCAATTTACTAGGAAATATGAAAGTTGTTTGGATTTTTTGTGCCTTCTATTCGTCTGTTTAAGTAGGTAATTGCTAGTAGTAGGTAGAATTTGTTGATATATGTAACAAACACTTAGAGATGCCCGACTTAAAACCAGTGACAAACTAAATTGATGTGGGTGGGTTTGCAGCCACTGGTTGAGCCATTCAGGGGGCCGTTCAAAATCCGACTGAGTCGAGTAGAGTTATGACTCGAACCGTTCATAAACTAACTGAGTTCCAACCCTAATCCGTTCAAAAACGCGTAGAGTTGTTACCCTGGGGTTGGCTCAAGTGAACCGTACTCGACGCGGGTTCGTCGGAGTAGGCGGCCATATTTGATTAAAATGGTCAAAGCAATGTTTCCGTATTAAGAAAATTAGTAAATTATTTTGTTGTTTGTTTTTGTATTTAAGTATTTTTGTATGACTTTTGTATTTGGAGTTTTTTTAGTAATAAAAGATTTTAAAGTATTTCCACTCCACTACTAGGGTTCAGTTTTTTCTTAGAATCTTTAGTGAATAACCCTAAATGCCTTAAAATAGTTTTAAAATATTGATTTTAGCCGTAAATTTTAGCTGTTTAGAAATACTCCTATTTTCATTTTATTTTTTGTCAACATAAAATCTAACAATAAAATAAACCGCGATTCAAGTGTTTAGAATGCAAACACAACGTTACAACTACAAAAAGGTAAACATTGTTAACATACTGATAAATAAATAGTATTATAATATACTTAATAATAATGGTAAGTTTAATTAAAATATATGTATAATCAAAACAAAAGAATTCACCAAGTTCCAACCTAGTTTATGAAAACTTAATTCAAAAAAGCAAGAAGGAAATTATTAGTTTGTTCTCACTCAAAGTCAAAAAAATAGCCTAAAACTTTATTTGAATTTTAGTGTTCTGTAGGCCTTACAAAGGTATTTCAAATAAAAAAATGCCCCTACAAGGGCGAAATTCCTAAAAGTGGTAACATTGATTAAAACTTGATAGATGTAACTCGGTTAGCCGTTCAAAAACTATAGGGTAGAGTTAGGAACCTGATGACGTCATTTTTTACTAAAGTTACTCGTTTTTGAACGCAACCCGGGTAATAAAATCCTTGGCGTTATACATTTTTATTGTTATTACTTATTTGTTTGTAAGTTTGTTCCCAATAATGTAGTTTTAAGAATTTATCTTGTAATTATAACTTATTAACCTATATGACATAAATATACCAAATAATTTTATTTTTTTTCAAAATATAAGTCAGGAGTTATTTGTTTTCAACTCTACACATTACTGGATAGTTTTATCCAAATCTAATAAATAAGAGAGTAATATCAATTAATCCTACTTAAATATCCATTAAAAACTTTTGAAGCAAACAGAATACTAACGAGTAGCTGCGTGTTATTTTTTCTGGCTGTCAAAACCAATAAACAGTTTTCAATTATGTTTACTATGTTTTCAAATTTTTGCCAGGCTTCCAATTTTAAAACGAAGAGAACTCGTAACTTAAAGATTTGCGAGTCCGACTCGCACTTAACTGTCTTTTTGCTTAGTTAGTACCCAGAAAATTTATTCCAAACTGGCGGCAGCGTAGCCTGGTATTTTTTTAAATAAAGAAGGGAAGTCCGAGTAAAGCGAACACAGAGGAATGTACAGGGATGGGCAAAGGGCATTAGCTTATTTGCCGGAAAGTTTGACTAGATATTGCTATAGTCTTAAAGCAGCTTCTAAGAACAAGCGGCGTCCGATGCTGTTAAAGTTAAACTTACTACTCGTTGCAAACGAGTTATTCTTGTGAGCAAAAAACAAATTTTGCGAGTGTTTTTTTACGAATTTCAATATGTTATGTTGCTTGGTTATTATTAGTAGTGTTGCTTTACCGCTGTGAGTATTTTATATAAGAATGCTTTTACACCAATGTTCATTGAAGTCAAAATATTTCCTAAGTTCCTCAAACGTACCTTTTAGATTGCAAGTTTATATCAAAAAGTTATTTGGGCAAAGTGGATAGGGGCAAAGCGGATAAGCTACGCAAAGGCATACTCTATGTAAATTTTAAAACTTTAGCGATAAGAAGACAAAAAATGCTGAAATAGCTGCTGGTCGTAGCTGCCCTCGTTATTTTACAAAAAAAAATCCAAGAGCAATGGTAATGAAAAATAATGACATACACAGACCCATCATCTGAAGAACAAATTTTGTGCAGCTAGTGACACAAATTAGATTATCAAGGTTGCATGGCCTACGAAGAATATAGACCCGGTAGGGTCGGGCAAAGCGGATAACTTCCTTTACTTTAATCTTTAGTACCCAATCGATTAAAATGTAACAGTTTTATTTATATTTTCTTGTTTCATTATAACTTGAATATATTTAAAATAATAATAAACAAGATACCCGTTCTCAATTCAATCTATATGTTTTGAATTATTTATCAAAACTTAACATATTCGCTTTGCCTGGGCTTCCCTTAGTCCGGTTTTAAAAAATATATTCTAAGCCCTAATAAAAATTACTTGATTCAGTTATTGATATAGTCCGCTAAAAATAATCTTAAAGAAAATACAAAACGACCTCTACGGAGCCCAGTGTGCATTTCAGTGGTAGCAATTATAGAATCCGAACAAATGCTTAAGGTGCAGATTGTTTAGTAGTTATGAAAAATATCCTTTTTAAATTAGTTGGGTAACGAACGAAGTCGTTTCTATATATGATCGCTGTTGGCAGTATCCGCGCTTTTCTAAAGCCCTAGAGTTGTTATTGGTCATTCAGCCTGCAATACTTGCCAATTCATTTATTTCTTATTTATTTATTTAATCTGTGGCAGTAGGCAAAGTAGCTGTGCTATAAAAGTACTGTGGCCCAGTAAGCTAGTCAATGGGTTAAGAGTACGCACGGATCGACGTATTCCTTACTCATTCAAGCGGACTAGTAAATTGTCTTGTTTCTAACTGAAACTATTGTTTCAGAAGTGGCACATCTGATTGGCGAGCCAGACTTCCGCGACGTGATACTTCGCTGGGAGTACGGTGGAGCCAATGAAGGGAATAAACCCAAGTTGCTCGCATTCCAGGTTCATTACTGCGAGTTGCAGGCTTGGGGCCAATACCGATGTAGGACTAAGGTTACACTCACTTATCAGTTATAAGTTTCCTAATACCGACCATCAATTGGGAACCTTCAATAAGACCTTTGTGTGGTTACAATATTTATAATTCCATAGGTAGTTATCTATTCTTGACCTTGACGATATATATTACGAAAAGGCGTTACTGGTTTTTTTCAACTTTACAGGGGAGTGCATGAAAGTATGAAAGTTACATACACAAAAGAAATAAAAACCATATGTATTTCTTCTGGTGTGTTTTCAGTCACTGGTTAACCCCTAATATAACTTGCAATACTAGTACCTATACAACTATGAAGACCGTGGAGTTGTCCAATTACACCCATAATAATGTGTATAGGTGTGAGACGTTAAACTGAAATGCGGCGATGATAATGTGAGAGCAATTTAGAATGAGAAGTAATGAGAAGAACTTGCGTCGTTGAGCGTGACTAGGACCGTACCTCGGTTCCGCTCACGGGCCGTAAGCGAGACACCATAACGTCACTATCAACTTTGCCGTAATTAAATTTAATTGTATCTGTTTCTATAGTTAATTGCAGTA
Source organism: Apoda limacodes (assembly GCA_946406115.1). Taxonomy (NCBI): domain Eukaryota; kingdom Metazoa; phylum Arthropoda; class Insecta; order Lepidoptera; family Limacodidae; genus Apoda; species Apoda limacodes. The sequence goes on from OX291545.1 coordinate 11,960,160, forward strand.
ACTGACTTGGCTAATGTTATTGCGCTATAGCACACCTGCAAATATCTATATGTCGACACATGAAATTATAGATTATTAGATATCTAGACTAATCAAGCGCGGATCTACGTCTTCTTTTTGGCGACTTTCAACAAGAAAGAAAATCGGTCAATTGCGAGTCAGACTAGGGAATGCAATTCGAAATCACGGCCATTTTTTCGATATTCAATCTCGACGACACAAGCTTTAACACGTTTCTTTCTCGTATCGCGAATCTCGGCTCTAGATTGCATTTCCTAAGTCTCACCGTGGGTTCCATACCACCATTTACGTAATTTACGAACACAAACAAACCAAAAAGTGTGCCACTAAGCGGTCATCCATCTAATAAGTTACCAAGCCAAACGTTGCTTAACTTAAAAAATCGTTTTCAATAAATAAATGTTTAACTGTTTTCCTAAGAACCTAGAATATTCTCGCTAGATAGCGCTGATATGGTAGTCTGAGATGGCAATGGCTTAAGTCAAAGTTTCGGCGCATCTCACACTTGGTCGGTTTTATATTTGTTGTTATACTTTAATCACTGCAAGTTTGAAGCTTGTATGTATCACTTGGAAAAAAATAAAATTTACTTTACCCCCAGGGAGACTAATTGTTTAGAGTCCAGATTAAACATCTGCGAGGCGTGAAACCTGATATTTTAAACGTAGATGCTCAGCTAAGGATTTTACCAAAGTTGAAGTTAAATTTGAGAAAACTAGTTTTCTTTGTTCATCAAAGAAAACCCGAATAAATTACATTCATTTTTTATCGGATTAAAACACATACCTACAGCCAGACGCATACCTACTAAGATTTGTGTGTGAATCACAATGGCATATTTTTTAAGTCTGGGATGACACTGTAGAAATATAAGAGGTCGGCAATCAAAACACTCGAGTGTATTAACAAAGTTCGGAAAAGGAAAGGGTGACACAGACCATATACATATATGTATATTACAGTCAAAATTAGTTTTGACTAAAAGATATTGGTTAATGGTGCTTTTGACTAAAAATATAGGTTTAAAGGGGTTTTGAGACCAAGAGTCAAAATTGTTTTTGAGTAGGTAATTTAATAAAAAGTGTTTGCATAAAAATTTTTTGCCATTATAATGAAATAAATCAATATTTAACATATTAATAGGGACCCTAAATCAGACTTACAAAAATATAAGCTAACAAAAAATGTGTAGTACCTAAGGATTTTTTACTAAAGCAAACTTCAAAGCTTGATAACTCTGTTATCGTATAACGCAATAAAGAAGTGGATCACAGTTTGGCCTTCTCACCTACCAAACAAAAAACCGGCCAAGTGTTTGTCGTGCTTCGCTGATTTAGGGTTCCATACCAAATATTATAACCCGCCGAATGACAGAATTATTTATAAGCAGTAGGTGAGTGAATCCCTTCTGTGCTGTTGCTTTTTACAATTATCAATATATTGGTATTTGTTAGAAAAAAATACGTAGGTAATAATGAACATTATCACTAAATTTCAAGTCCATAGGTCAATGGGGGACTTAAAAAAATTTTTGGAACTAAATTTTGTAAAACATGCTGACTTTTTTGACCTATCTCATTACTTTGTTTTTCTATACAGTATAGGTATATCGTTTAACGAGCTTAAAACAACAATAACCATAAATACAAGGTTTGTATGAAAAAAAAAAACCATTCCAACAAACAGTGCAAGTAGGTAGTTCTGGTTAAAATTGTCTCCTTTTGAGTTTGTTATTTAATTGCGTATGTATTTTATGTGTTTGTATATGTTTATATATATATTTTGTTTCTAAATATATATGTTTAAATGTACATTATATATTGTGTAAAATTGTGTTTGTTTGTTAATTGTGTATATTATATTTTATGTGTGTATGTCTCTTACTTTAACTTACCCCTTTCGACACCGCACCACCTACTTCTTTTCGTGATTTCCTCTAACCAAAGGTTTGCCTAGTAGAGATCGCTTTTTAGCGATAAGGTCGCCTATTTGTACCTTTCTCAATTAAGTTTTTATTGTATTTCTTTTGTATATTGTACAATAAATAAAATTCATTAATTCATTCCATGCTCGTACTGTAAACGGAACATTTTGTTTAATTAAGTATTTTTAGTAGGCACACCACCCGTGCAAAGCCGGGTGCAAAGTATATATAAATTATGTTGTATTATGTTATCATTATAGACTACATTGTATTATTGTTTTTGAAAGGTTATAGATAATTTGGACGAAGAAAAGAACAGGAATCCAGAACTCAGCACGCCTCCTTCAACCGAGCGGGTCGCGCGCAGTTACACTACCCGCATCACGGGGCTGCGCATGGCGACCACGTACTCGTTCGAGGTGCGACCCGTCCACCGCGACGCGCGGGACCTCGCTGACCCGCACTCCATCGGATCCAAGATCATTATCGTACCCACTAAAGGCTGTTAGTATTATATTAGTATTATTTATTAATTAAGGACGGGCAAAAATTTTCCGATATATCCGCATCACTTTTTTTTTTTTTTTTTTTTATACCACTAGGGTGGCAAACAAGCTTACGGCCCGCCTGATGGTAAGCGGTCACCGTAGCCTATGGACGCTTGCAACACCAGGGGTATCACTTGCGCGTTGCCGACCCTTCAGAAATCTAATAACTTCTTTCTTGAAGAACTCCATACTGTAGTCCTTGCAGAAAACCTTGGCAGGGAGCTCATTCCACAACTTAAGCGTTCGCGGGAGGAAGTTTCTCTGAAACCGCACTGTACGCGACCATTTAGGTTCTAAAGTGTGAGAATGAATTCCCTGCCGATGGCGAGCGGTGCGATGGTAGAAAGTAGCCGTGGGCATCATTTCGAACAATTCCTCAGAACACAACCCATTGTACAAGCGGTAGAACACACACATTGAGGCAAAGTCTCTCCTCAGACTTAAGGGCTCGATACCGCAAGTGAGTTTGGAATCGTCGACAATTCTCACAGCCCGTCGTTGAACCGAGTCAAAAGGGCCAAGCTGGTATCCGGGTGCACCTGCCCAGAGATGGCAGCAGTACTCCATATGGGGCCGAACTTGCGACTTGTAGAGTAACAACCTTTGCCCCGACGTGAAGTACTGCTTCGCTCTGTTGAGTACACCAAGTTTTTTGGACGCCAGCTTCACCTTATCTTGTAAATGATCTCGGAACTGAACGTCGCTGGAGATGTCGACACCAAGGATCCCAATGCTCTTGGAGATGGAGAGGGGAGTGTTCTGGAATTGTGGGACCACAGTGAATGGAGTTTTCTTAGCGGTAAACGCGCACACTTGTGTCTTTGTAGGGTTGAATCGGACCAAGTTTACCCGTCCCCAGTCAGAGACCTGGGACAGTGTGGTCTCGATTTGAGACACAAGTTCTCCGCGGTTTTCCTCCACAACGGAAACTGATATCTGTCCTAGTCTTAATATTTGGCACATTTTACGTATAGTCTAAAGATTTTTTTGTGATTTATTTAGGGGTTTGTTTCTATCCATAGATCCAGTCAACATATAAAACTATTTACAGATTTAATACAGGTATATAACAAATATTATCGGAAATTACACACAGCGCTATCTGACCCCAAAATAAGCAAAGCTTGTTGTAATATAGTGTAAGATAACGGATACAAATATATTTTGTAACTACATACATCTTAGAAAACAAGTCATTTGCGGGATTCCTCAGGCAGCATCACATCTATTCTATTCTTTGGCACCACTACCAACAGAGCCACGGAATCCTAAGAATAAATCTATGACTGACGAGGCTGACGAACACCAAGTGACACTTTTTTAAATGGAAAAAAATCAATACTTGTAGTAAATATTTTAGGTTAAAAATTTAACCCTATATAGAAGAACATATTCCTAATGTCTTGTTCTACCAAAATCACGATAGCATTAATTTGCCTCGATAGAAAAAAATCTGGAAAAAACCTCTAATTTTTTTTTTTTTTTTGTTATTTAACCTCTATTCTTTAACATATAACATTAAAATTCATACTAATGGCTAGCTAACTAGAAAGTCCATGGCTGCTTCTACTGAAATCGAAAAAATCGAGTTAGTTTTCTAGTAAATACCAAAAAACCGATTTGATGCTCACGTTTACTTATACTGAAAAGCGCTGTGGTCTTTTGTCTTGCTCAAGTGCACGTGATATTAGATAGCTGTGTTTCAAACTGTCATATGATGTGCGCGGGTAAATCCTTAAATTTCTAATCGGAATACCGGGTCTTAAGACCGGCTGCTAAATTGAGCAGAGAAGACAACTTTTTGTTTATAAGATATATTTCATAGGCACTGCTACGTATCAAAACTATCTTATATATAAACACACTACGGATAAGATATCCTGCACAGACACAAAAGCAAAATGAAAATTGTTTAACAGAACCTTGTTTTCAGTTTCTGCCCGTGCGACGCAGTGTCTGCCTCATGCAAGTGAAGTGGAGGTGTCAACAGGGCCGTACTTCGGAGGTCGCATAGCTGTGGAGGCGGCGGAAGGCGGTGGCGAGCGATGTGCGCTGCAGGGCAACCCCAACAGCGCGCAAGATGCGTATATCCTGCGGATCCTGCACGACCAGTGCGGCTCGCAGGTCAACGAAACCACTGTCGCCACCTATGTCATCGTACAAGAGAACCTACCGATACTAACGCACAGCACCAGAAGGTCAGTTCTAATTTTTCTATTGGTTTCTCGATTTTATTACAACTATTATTTTCATTAGTTACATGTCTTTTTGTCTTTTGACACGACTTGTGGAGCTAACGGGTGAACGACGCATTTTCCACGACTTAGGTACTTCATAGTACAGTAGAATGTTAAGGATCCAAATAACATCAGAGCATACGAGTACAAATTTATCTACATTTGTAAAATTAGAAGGAATAATCTGCAGAACTTCATATAAGATCTATGGTCAAAACAATGTTAGGGCTCAAAGTACAGTTTTAATTAAAAATGAATAACAAACCTATACAAAATTATCCTATCTACATTCTAGTAAAAATATTTTACGTTGCCTTAGTTCAATAAAGAAAATCCATCTCTTTCAGATTTTTGGTCCTATGCACGTACAAGCCAGAGACGTTGACTGTCCGGGCAGGTATTAATCTGCCTAAAACTGATCCAGGAGATGTTCTCAATCCATCGAGAACGTCCGCCGGCTCCGTTGAACCCTATGACGATCAAGACATGGACCACAACGAACTGCAGCCAGCTAGGCTGCAAGCCGAAAAGGATGAGCCACATCAAAGTTAGTATACCTATCAAGTTGTTCTTTTATTTACACTGCAAAATCTTTGAAATATATTTCAGTACAAAAAATTCCATCCCTCTTTGATTAATCATCCAATATTTAGAACTTACTATGAAATCTACAAAATTGAAAATAGCTGCGGAACTTTTCGATATTCAAACACATATTAACACACAAACTAATTTGATTCCCTTTTGATTTACAAGGAGATGGAGAAGAAAAAAACCATGCAGAACTAGGTGTGGTGACGCCAGTGATAAATTTAAATGAGATAAGCACACTAGACACCGGCCTTGAGCATCCTCAAAGAGAGCAATTACAAAGGGCGCGTGCGTTTTGGGATGCAGAATCATTATTTTCGTTTACTTTGTCATCTGTCATTCGTTCGTTCTGCATTAGTCTCAAAAATATCAAAATTTTAGTATCATCTGTAACAAACTGTCATGCGTTGTTAACGAAATTTTTGTCACTTTTGCCACAGAAAATTGAAACTTTACACCCTTTGGTACGAAACTATACGGAACTCTTAAAAGCCTTACTTCTAGGCACTCAAAACCTTTACAATAAAAACTTGGAGGCCGAAAAGTTAAATAGGGCACTTCGTCCTATTTTCAGCAATATCGTTGCAGGGTTAATAATAAAGAAATTGTACCGAAGCACATAAATTAAATATTTGTCACAGTCACACAGCGGTTATAGAGTACCAAACTGGTATGGTTTAAGGTTGAAATTCGACTACTATGATGAACTACTCCTATAAAACCTAATTTGAATAAAAAATATCGAGTTTGATTATTTAATAAGTTCAGGGTGGTTGATGGAACAATGGGAGTAGCCCGATTTATATCGACACTTAACGAAGCCATTTTTTCTTATTTACAGGTATGTTTGGCGAAATATCATTGGTAATGTTCTTAGTGGTTGCTGCTTTCGGTGGGATTGCGTTACTAATCTGGAAAGTGGTGCCGCAACGTGAGAGGGACAACCTATCCATAGTTACAGAGACGAACCTGTCGCGTTTTGGTATATTGGGAAGAAGAAATAGAGACAAATTCTCAGACCAAAGTTCTATTTACTCAATCTCACTGTCTGAAAAGGATGAAAGTCTTAAAAAGCCATGCGAGGGTGATAATACATCTGAGGCATGAAATATTCACTTACATTTAGTTAAAATTTTAAATGATAAATGCTTGATGATAACCAATAATGATCTGAGGATATGATGAGAGGACCTGCTAAGTGTGGCGAAGTCAAGTTGTTTATGCACAAAAGGCGTCAAGGGGTCTAAAATAACGATATTTGTGTCGACAGGTATTAAGAATGACCCCTATAACATTTTCAAGATTTGCAACTACACATTGGTCGTTGCTCTTCGGGCGCGAAAATTTGAAGGGATAGATTCTATGCAAACAGTCAAAATCGTTATTAAAGTGAATGTTTTTCGGAAAATCGCGGGCCCTTCTTAAAACTGCGGGCCCGGGGGAAACCTACCCGTCACCCCCCCTCCCCTCTCGGTGGCCCTGATCCTAAAGCCTCAACGTCATTTAATGAACTACAACTACAACCGAAACCCACAACGTCTTAACTATTAACTATACGGCCCTAAACATAGAAGATGTTACGGATGAATGACACTCCAAGGAATGATCTTGACATGCATTGTTCAATTTCTAAAATAGTTTCTGATCGCTTACACATAGAAGAAGGAATAGGCGACGACGGGGCGACGTAAGATCTAGGCTATGCTCAAAACCTCACCCTGACTGCTGTAGTTTTTTTAAGAAAAATGTTTTTGCTATCCCGCTTTCAGTATTAACACGCGCTTAATTTCCGGGCACGGTATTGGCGAAATTGTCACGGTGTCAAAATTCACTCGTGCGTGCTATATACTTATAGTAATTTTAGTTTAAAAAATGACCAGTATTTAAGTTCGTTAGTGTAAGGATGTTTAGATTTATACTTCACCATTGCGAAATATTATGTGAAGGATACATTGCACGTTTTTGGTTTTTTGTTTTTATAGCCACAAAAATGTATATATATAGCTATTTAGTAAGATGAAAGCTAGTTAAAGTAATCTTTAAGTTTACTTTTTATTTTATTATATTTTTTTCCAAAGCCTTTAGGTAAACTGTATCTGATGTAATTATTGTGAGTGGAGAGGACAAATACTATCTATAATATAATAACGTTTCTGAAATTTTTGCATTGGAGAGGTATTTAGTTATTTTGAAATGTTCACTTAGTGCACCTACTTAAACCCTTTTAGTTTTCTAACAATTTCTTAGTTTCCATTCCTACAAATTAAGAAACTATAATGCCTTTTTAAAAACCTGACTTAGCCGCATGTGAAAAAGCCTTTTAACTAATAAATTTTATCTTTGAGAATACTGTGTTTCAGTGGCAAGGGGTGGAATTATGACAAGGGTAAGCCGGTCAAACATTCTGCTATTTCCGAATTTGATTCTGAATGTGTTTTTGGCTGTGTTCGATAAATTATTAACGTCTGCATAACCCGTGCTGCTCTATACTGAATTGGAAACAGAGAATAATGGAAAACAAAACATTTTATTTAGTCTGCAACTGCCTGTAAATATTTGTCGTAAAAAGATGTATAATTTAAAAAAAGATCATTATGCCTCTTGCAATCAATAGTCATGTTTGGCCTAACTGAATATGTTTTTTGTTATCAAAACTTAGTTTGGAAATTAAAGTTTCGTGATGCAGCAAGTAGTCAGTTAGATGAATTAAAGCCATTATGACAAATACAACTCACCCCAATGAACGTGAGATAAAGGCACAATCAAATAGTAAAATAAACCAAACCAGCGAAAAATACCAAATCGCAAGCACGCACAATTAGTGATAATGGCGGAATGGCTCGTACTAAATTTTTGCCATTTCTAAATACAACGCTACCTGCGTTCTAAATAAAAACGTTTGCACTTTGTTATTGAAATTTAATCATATTTTGATTTTTTGCAATCGTATCTATTAAATACTTGTAGGTGACAGACAGAAGAAACGGTAAAAACGTAATCATTACAAAGAGCACAAAAAACTTATTCAGCAAATAATCAGCTTACTGTTACCAATTTCACCCAACGCATGTGAGCGAAAGCCGTGGGAGCGAAAGAGACAGAATAATAATTACGTGATATGGTAATATGCACGCGCAGACGCAAACTTGCTTTCGATCTTTTGTTCGCAAGTTATCTTATTGCAGATAGCTTCTCAGTAGCAAACTACTTGGAGCGCACCTCACTCTGTACTTAGTATGTGGTATTGATAGTATTAAAATAATGAATGAAATATCTGAAAGGCTGTATTGAATCAGCTTCTTCCAACGCTGCGCCACTTATGTGTATAAATTACTATCTTCGTTAAAGTGATATTATAATTTTACGGCCAGTATTATAGTTTCACTTGCTACAAACAAATTGATTACACTGAAATATTAAAGCTGTGATAGCCATACAAAACTCATATGTATGTAATCTTTAACACGTTTATAAGTATAGTTCTAAGATACTTACTGTAATGAGAGTGATTAAAAAACTATATTATTTTACTTCTTTTATTTAAAAACGTCTTCGGGCTTATCTAATACAAATATTTGCTTTCCAACACTGATTTCAGGAAACAAGAATTGATTTACGCTATCATTAAGTTCTTCAAGTGCAATCTGTGCATGAAGTCTGACCACGGAATCTTCATTAGGCTCTCTGTACAATTCTTTCAATGTTCGGTAAATAGGAAGTAAGCTGTCTTTAAGTTCAATCAATGTTTCTCTTCCCAAACCTATGAGTAAACTGGATATTACCATGACGGCTGCTCTTCGACATTCTACTGCTTTATCTGATGTAACTATACTCCAAATACAAAGTAAAATCTGTAATTAAATAAAAAATATCCATCACTAAATTATCTTTTAAAATTCGTAACAATTGTATTAGCAGCTAGTTTTCCCGGGAATTCGCTACCGCAAAATTCGGTTCCTACAGGAACTACCAGATTAATCGGTATAAATATATTTTATATTTTTCTTTCCCTCCAGGTATTGGTGTGCTAAATATAAAGTCACTAATGCACCAGTGCGACTAAAGAATACTTTTCTGACAATGTTATGTCTCTATTACATGCCTGCCTACTTAACACTATGCATTGATTGCCAGTCTGATAAAAAATATGTTACACTATAATTATATTCAGATAAATTAATTAGAAAATTTGTGTTAGTAAAATTTGTACAAAATTAAAATTACAGGCTACCAGTGGATTTGTAAGAAAATTAGAATATGTACTTTTATATTTTTTATTATTTTACCTCATAAATAATAGATCCTATTTTGTAATTCAACACTAAAGCAATCTCAGCTAAAATGGAGAGTGCAGATGTTCTGATTAGGGGATCTTCATCTCTGCATCCACATAGTATTGTGTTTAGTAATAGTGTTTTATGAACTACCGCCATTTCACCTGAAATTGAAAAGTTGTAAGTCTTAGTGTATCTGTATATTCTTTAAGTCGCGCTGCTAACTAATTTTAAACTATATTTTTAGCAGCATTAGGTTAGATAGTCTTTGATAATTATTTACCTACGTAGACTATGTAGGTGTAATAGTTTAATTTCCTAGCGAGGTAGAATAACATACAGTAAGTGGTCTACAGAGTTTAGGTTGCGCTTTTAAGATATTGTTTCTAAGAAAGAGACGCATATATACTTGTTAATGCATATTGCATAGAACCCAAGATCTCCACCTGGAAGTTCAATGTACTATCACTGAATAACTTGGTTCTCCAAAACTGGACAGTAATAAAAACATAATACTAACTACAGTTTACTTACCAAGATTTCTTGTTATCTTAACAATACTATCGCCTACTTTCATTCTCAGCTCAGCTTTCTGATTTTGGATATTCTTGGCTTCAATTTGAGCTTGGTATGTTGTCATTTGAAGGAATTCTTTACACATAATATGTAGGACATCTTCTGTGCAATAAGTGCCTAGTGAAACAATCCCATTGATAGCTGACAGGTAAATATATGAATCAGAATCTTTAAGTTGCTCCTGAAAATTGTTTATTATAATTTATTTGTTGCACGAGCAATTTACAATTTAATATTTTGGTATTGAGAAATTGACCACACCTGGAAAAGGCAAAATATGTAATGTTTCTTGGAAATGGTTTCCGAGTCCTTAGCTTCAATTAGTTTGGTCAAACTAATTATACCATGTGCTCTGACAGGCAAAAAGTTGTCAAAAACTTCTGCAATTGCTTTTTGACAAGGTGTATCATTTAACTGTGGTTTTCCGGATGAAATTAATGTTAATGCCTCTTCACACAAAATCTTATTAAAATTAGATTCATCTTTAGACATTGATTTTAGTATAGGAACTAAGTCTCTCAATCGATCTAGAAAAGACCACTGTTTTGAATTTGATAATATTGTATTTAAAAGAACTAAAGCAATGGTAACACATTCCTCTTTAGAGTTAGTGTAATTTTTTATAATAAAATATTCTATGAAGTCTAATACTATTAATGGATTGGTTTTTAATACTGTAATTACTTTTGATGTATCAGATATTTCAGTGAGTAACTGAAGAATAATAAAATAGTTCTCATAATAGTCATCAAACTTTGATAGATTTTCGGGTAACCCTTCATTATTTTCTTTTGTTTCTTTCTTCTCACTGATATCAATAAGAAACTGCAAAGATCCTTCAAATATAACTTGAAAAAATTCAGTTGAGGTCGAAGATTTTAATAATTTGAGAAGAAATGACAAAGCATCACTTTTGGAATATTCAATTGGATCAGCAACACATTTCACAAAAACACCTGCACCATACTCCTCAATAGCTATATGGGTTAAATTATGGTTTTCTTTTCCAAACAAGAACAATTTCATCATTTGTAACATATCACTTTTTGTTAAATTTTCTAATGCTTTTACAAGTATATCTTTTAGCTTAGTTTCTATTTCATCATTTTTGTTACACTTCATCCCAATCAAAAATAATACGTACAAGTTGGGTGTTAAAAAGGTCCATGACCAATTTAAACTTATTATACTTAAACAAGCATGTAACACATTTATTTTTTTTGTTACTTCTTCTGGAGTTAATATAATAGTCCCAGGCATATTTGATAATGATATCAATGAATCATGATCAAAACTCTGGAAAATTTCACTTACTAAGCCTTTAACAGCTGTTGATTGTGGATATTTTTCTTTAAGATTTAACACACAGGCCACTGCTGCTGTCAAATATAGAGTGTTGCTCATTAATAAAATATTCTTTAATTGAGAACACATATTGCAAAGATATTCATTTTCAGTGTTATTTCCTTGCTTTGTTACCACTATTTTACAGATCATGTCTATTCTTTTCCATTCAATACCAGTGTCACTACTATCTATATCAATAAAGCAACGAATTAGACTGATTACTCCATTTGGCGTTAATAGTTGTCTTATTAATTCTTTTACAATAACTCTTTTAGCAAACATGGGAGGAGGTGGATCTGTTCCACTTTGCAAAACTAATAACTCTTTGATAAGAATGGGTTGAAAGCTGTTTAAAACTAAATGATCATATACTTTGGCATATTTCACTTTTTCAAGACTTAATTTCTCATAAATTTCTTGTGTCATAGTGAAATTCTTGTATATTCCTGGTTTTTTCAAAGGTGCAAATGCCAACTGCATTAAGGATGCCAAATAATCTGATAAATGGAAAGTTAGAATAATGTTTTTGAGTATTGGTATACAGTAGCTTCTTGTTAGGAAGTCTGTGCATGCAACCAGCATTTCATATTTCTGTTCATCAGTCCATGTAATGCTAGCCAAGTCTTTTGCATGTAAACTTCTTTTTATCATACTTACACCTAACCCTGGTAGCAGGCAATGTGAAAGGCCTAGAGATGTGACTAACTGAAAACAAGTCCGTAATAATTTCTGATGTTTTACACTTATAAGTGTTGTTACATCATCATTCTTTAAGTATTCCATAAAATCATTTATTTCTTTGAAAATTTTACATATAAATGTTTTATATGTCTCAAAACTATTAATATTTTTTTCTGTCTCCTCTGATTGCTCAGTTTCAGCGCGCAATGTAGCTGACACGAGGTCATAATGATTTTCTGAAACAATACGTTAATATGTACTTATTTAATTAATAAAGTAGTTTAAGTGCTACTAGAAATGATTTCTACTACAAATGATAAGAAAAATTCCAAAAAACTGTTGCATGAAATGCAAAGAAGCTATTTGTGCCCTACAAATTTGCGCAACAAGTATATCTACGTTTTCAAATCGTGCCAAATAAATAAATATATATTGATATAATTATTTTTTTAGGTATCACTAAAGCCCAAAGAATAGAACTATAAGTTCTAATTATATGGACAGGATCACAGGAGTTTAAACTGCATTGAAGTCAGGGAGAAGAATTCCTATGACAGTTGAAAGATCAATAACAAATGGTAAAAAGGAACTCTAATGTCAAAACTTTGGGGTCTGTTTGTCTATCTGTCCGTATGTCACAATAACTGTTTTTCTCAGCAACTCTAACTTAAAATTTGTTACAGTTGTAGAACTTGCTTAGGCCTCGTGTTATAAAATCGATCATATAACCTACTGCTCAACTTCTCTTGAGACACTGGCCACATATAATCTATTGATAAGACCTCTTTTATACTTTCTTTTTTAGTTGACATTGTTATTGTCACTCATTGTAAATCTTATATTATTGATTAGTTACATTGTTTAGTTTATTACTGCGTTAATAGAAATATTTCAGTTTTTTAGTCAGTTTTTCCACTAAGTATTAAATTAAATATTTTCAAATGGATGGTGTAAACGAATTTCTTTAAAAAAATTAGTCTTATTAACTAAAATTTCAGGTGGTATTTTATTGTGCAAAATTATCGTTGGATATCGTTAAAAAATATTAAAAATGCTTGTTTTTCCTTGAAATAATTGTGCGACGTAGCCGCCCCGCTCAGTAGCTGGAGCTAAGGAGCCACCCTCTTTGTCTGAAGTTCCTCTGAAACCGCTCTGTACATGGCCATTTGGTTCCAAGTTTTTATTCCCCGTGATCCTTTCCAGAAATACAATGCTGCTAAATTAAAATTGTATCCAAAAAATTACAAACATATATGCTGCTTTACAAGTCACAAGTTCGGCCCCATATGGAGTACTGCTGCCATCTCTGGGCGGGTTACCGGATACCAGCTTTGCCCTTTTGACTCGGGCACGTGGCATTTTATGGTGCAAAATTATAAAAAAATAAACAAAAAAAAGATCGTTATGAAATTATTATTTCGACGCTCTTTTGTTTTATCGGACATTCATTTGTTTTTTTAACGATATGCAACGAAAATTTTGCACCATAAAATGCCACGTAAAATTTTAGTTAATAAGATAATTTTTTTTTAGAAAAATACGTTGATAGATTTGATAATTAGTGCGACACTCTTTCCTAGTAAACATGTATAAATGGATCTTGTGAACAGTGTTTTCTTTTTTAATATTACAGACTTAAGTTTTCATTTCAGTAAGTAATACCAAACACAACACTTGTGTAGGTTACAAAATATATATATATTTTTTTTTTTTGGACGCTTGTAACACCAGAGTTATCACTCGCGCGTTGCCGACCCTTCAGAAATCCAATAACTTCTTTCTTAACGATCCCCATAACGATATAATGAAGTCCTTAGAGAAAATCCTTGGCAGGGAGCTCATTTCACAACCCAAGCGTTCGCGGGAGGAAGTTTCTCTGAAACCGCACTGTACGCAACCATTTCGGTTCTAAAATGTGGAAATGAATTCCCTGCCGATGGAGAGCGGTGCGATGGTAGAAAGTGGCCGTAGGCATCATTCCGAACAATTCCTCAGAACACATCCCATTGTACAAGCGGTAGAACACACACAGGGAGGCAAAGTCTCTCCTCAACCTTAGGGTTCGATACGGCAAGTGAGTTTGGGATAGAAATCCAATAACTTCTTTCTTAACGAACCCCATAACGATATAACGAAGTCCTTAGAGAAAACCTTGGCAGGGAGCTCATTCCACAACCCAAGCGTTCGCGGGAGGAAGTTTCTGTACGCAACCATTTCGGTTCTAAAATGTGAAAATAAATTCCCTGCCGATGGCGAGCGGTGCAATGACACATATCCCATTGTACAAGCGGTAGAACACACACAGGGAGGCAAAGTCAAGTGAGATTGGGATAGTCGACAATTCCCACAGCCCATCATTGAACCGAGTAAAAAGGGCCAAGCTGGTATCCGGGTGCACCTGCTCAGAGATGGCAGCAGTACTCCATATGGGGTCGAACTTGCGACTTGTCAAGCAGCATATATGTTTGTAATTTTCTCATCCTCTAAATTTTTATGACTAAATAGATACAATTTTAATTTGGCAGCATTGTATTTCTGGAAGGGACCACGGGGATTTAAGGCTTGGAACTAAATGGTCACATACAGTGACATCCTAAGCTCCAGCTACAGAGCGGGGCTGCTACGTCGCACAATTATTTCTAGGAAAAACAAGCACTTGCTACGAGCTACTAAGGTACACGACGCTTTGTGACGCTTGTTAAGAGCATATTTCCAAATCAAAGATGTAGTTGGGATTTTCATCAGTCAGACTTGTACCTGGGTAGCTCAGTGGTAGAGCACTTACACGGAATGTAAGGGTCGCAGGTTCAAGTCCTGGCTCGAGGTTAATCTTTTGACTGCATCTTTGTTATGAAAGTATTTACTTATATTGATTATATTATATGTGAATACATATACACATACATTCAAATACAAATAAAATAATTTCATTATTATATACGAGATAAAAAATAAATTATTAATAAAATAAGTAGGTATAAAATATTTTCAAGTGTTCCTCAATCCTTTAATTATTTGAGCTTTCTAGTAACAATGACAGTCGATATTTGAGATGTCACTCTTTAGTGCTACCATATCAATATCCCTGTAACTACGAAGAGGAAGATAGGTAGGAGCAGGTTTAGGTGGGGTGATTTTGTAGGAAAGGAAATAAGATCATGGTTAGAGAAACAAGAAGTTATTTGTCTAATAACTTTAATAGGATCTGACTTGATAATGAGATCAAGAAGAGAAGGAGTGTTGTTATGAGAGTGATAGGTTGCAGAGAGGCAGCAGATGCAAGTTAAGGGAATTTATGAAAGAGGTAAGTTTTTTAGATCTTGCATCGTTTTAAATGATATTCGAAAAAAAAAATTGAAAATATTTTATTCTACATTACTTTGAAGTGTTAAGTGCTTCTAAACTATGTAATAAAACACTAGAACTTTGTACATCCTTTTATAAGAAACTCCCCATTCCTCTGTCCCTTTCTACCTTACTTGGCTCTCGGAGGAAAATAATGATAAATTTTACATGATTTTGTACACAATAACATAATTTAACTTTTCAATACCTTTGTAGATTATCCTTTCTATTCTTGCAAAAATAAAGTCACTATTGGACATTATATCTTTAAAGGATTTTATAATCATAAAGCTATTACTTTATTGGCTATCAAACATTAAGCCAGTATTACTTTTGCTCTATGACTATCACTATTTCGCAGATTCTATGTAGTTAAGAGTGCAAAAGATTGTTTTCATCAGCCAGGTCAATCTGAAATGGAATATACAATGATATAATGAATTTTTACTACAAAAAATAATTTACTTATATGAAAATTTCTCAAAAACTAAGCTCTGTGTTTTAATTATACCACGGTGAAATGAGATTCTAATACTTTGAAGTATTAAGTGCTTCCAAACTATATAATAAAACATTGGAACTTTTTAAATCCTTTTATAAGAAACTCCCCTTTCCTCTGTCCCTTTCTACCTCACTCGGGTTTCAGCGGAAAATAATGATAAATTTTACATGACTTTGTACACAATAACATAATTTAACTTTTTAATACCTTTGTAGATTATCTTTTCTATTCCTGCAAAAATAAAGTCCCTATTGGACATTATATCTTTAAAGGATTTTAAAATCATAAAGCTATTCATTTATTGGCTATCATACATTAAGCCAGTATTGCTTTTTCTCTATGACTATTGCTATTTCGCAGATTCTATGTAGTTAAGAGTGCAAAAGATTGTTTTTATCACCCAGGTCAATCAGAAAAGGAATATACAATGATATAATAAATTTTACTCTTATAATACTCTTATTACTTTTTAATACAGATTATTAGGAACTGGTTCTATTAAATACATGACCAGTTATGAATAAATTCAAACAATTTTATTTATTCATAACTTAAATAACTTAAATTTAAAAATTTCAAAGTGGGAACATCACAGTTTTAAGAGTGTAGATTCAGATGTAGTCTGAGGAACTTTATCTTCTTATAAGGGATTGAAAACATACAGTGTAGTCAATTATATGAACAAAATATGGTTCAGATTTCCTTTCTCCAATGAACATGGGATTTACAATTCAAAGTTCAAAAAATACCTTCAGATCTTATGATCGCCCCCCCTAAACTTTTGTTCTGGATCCATCCTTGGTACCTACTAAAAATAATCCAGAAATATGCACCAATACTATATTATATTTTTTCCTCTAAATTGCAAAATAAGAGGTCCCAATGGACAAAAATATCATTTTCATATCAAATACACTAATTGCACATCAAATTAATCAGAGTGTATAAACATAATACATAATATACATATATAACAAAATAGCTATTTTTGCAACATGTTTTCTATTATCGATGCGATCCAATGCTCGTAGGAGCTATGTTATATGATCGTATGACAGCTTCTTGGTGGATCCTGCCAGTTTTTATGTGCTTGTGTCAAAGATTAAGCTATGCATGTCTCAGTGCAAGCCGTATAGCTTAATTTGATGCTCTGTTGTGAGGTGATGCAGGGACAAATAAACAGATTCACTATCCCATTTATAATATACTAGCTATTGCCCGTGGTTCCACCTTCCCTAAATTCGGTCATTGGTGTAGGATTTCAACTCCTCAATTAATTATCAATACCACTAGTACTATTAAATATCGGAGTACTCTTAGCGGAACATCAGGGAAGCTCTATACTGACTTTAAATAGTAATATTTTATTAGACCAGGAAAACATAACATACCCATTGTATTGTATCTACATTTCTTACGACGGGAAAAACTTATAAAACGCAAAATGAACGTTTTATTTACAAAATTTATAAACAAACACTGATGTGAAAAAAAACATTATTTGATTACTTACTACTTTTAACAGCTTTCTAGTTTCTAGTTTAACACTTCCTTCGTAACACCAACACGAAAATTCCAAATAATAAGAAAAATAAAGTAATAATGTAGATAAGTAAAAATAATAAATTACCAAACGAAAACAAACAGTATTTTTTTTATGGTTTAGTTTTTGTTTTTCCTTGTCAGGAAAGGCAAAGGGTTTCCCGATACAGCCAAGTCAGTGATACATTTCGATTAAAATATTTTAAAATACCAACCACTTTTCATAACAATGGATACAAGTACTTTAAGCCATTCCTTAGAATCAACGAATAATTTATAAACATTCAAGATTCAAATTAAAAAAGGAAATCATTTTTTTTTTTTCTAATTAATAAACTTACTAGTTATTACCTGCTTCTTATAAAAACAATCAAAATAAATTATTTGGATAAAGGCACGTAGATACCGTGAAGTGCCACACGAAAGGCCTTTAGTTTGTAATTGGAGTCCTCTACTCTAATACCCTACGCTAGAGGGATGTCAAAAAAAACAACTATAATAATAAATACACAAAGTAATAAAAAGGAACAAAGTTATGGAATAAGCAAAATATGGTCAGTAATACCTGTAAGCCTTGGAATCCAGCTGCGGCGTGTTAATAATATGTCTAATCACTGTTATAAAAATCACTGTTTCTAAAACGGCAGTCTATCGCTGGGAGAATAATAAGGCGAGCTTGTATGCGATGGTACGCAACAGGTCAACAACGCGACACGCTTCGCGGAAGGGATCCATACTTAGGTTTTCGGTTTATAGACCTTTGTTTCTCACTAAGAATATTACAATTTACTTACATGAGAAAACATAAATTAATATGAAGATAAATTCTAAATAGTGAGGGGGAAGATTCAATAATACTTTAGGATATAAACAAGTAATGTATTTTTACAAATTAGTGGGTAGAATACTAAACGAATCAAGAATAAAATTAAGAATGTAACCCATTAAGAAATAGTGGTCCAGTATAAAAAAAGGACAAACACTTCTACAGTCAAAGTCAATTTTTTAATCAAATTAGGTTTTTACAAACACTCTTGAATCGTCAAAATTATGAAATACTATTTTTTGAAATTCGGTTCACAATGTTGATTTCTACCGAAGAATCCGGCAAGAAACTCGATAGTTACTGTTTAAAAAAAAAGCATTTGGTTAACAAGATTACTAGTACATATTATCATAAAAAAATTCAAATACAATCATCAATCTTTAAATAAAAAAAATTGAAGCCATACAATTTTATATATTATTTTCATTTTCATATGGATTCCCTTCGTGTCCTGTAATTGAGCATCTTCAGTTCCATGGATTATATTAGTTTATCTTTTATATAGTATTTTGTAATATGCTTTTTTACAAAGTTGTTGTTTGATAATAGATTTAAATTGACTAATTGATAGCTTTTGAATATTATTAGGAACAAAAGTATATACATTGCCCAATAAAAGATTTATAATTCTGTGTAGACGTGTATCATGCCACAACATGTATGTAACTATAATATACTTATGTGCAAACCCTCTGTTTCATTTGTGTGATTGATCGATTAGTAAGCCGGTACAAAAATAGTTATATTCATATATAGTTATTATTATTAGTGTTTGTACGTTGTTATAATTATTATCTGTATACTAAAGTATAAAAAAGTACATTATATATAAAATGTTATTTGTGGTCTTATGAATACTACCCTTTCGAAGTCAAAATGGCGTTCTGGTGAGAAGGAGCGGTGTTTTGAATTTTAATTAATCATTACAAATTATCAAGTAAATTATATTAACAAACAATTAATTAATCCCATGCATTTTTACCAAGGTAAGACTACCTTCTACTACCT
This sequence comes from Apoda limacodes, assembly GCA_946406115.1. Classification (NCBI taxonomy): domain Eukaryota; kingdom Metazoa; phylum Arthropoda; class Insecta; order Lepidoptera; family Limacodidae; genus Apoda; species Apoda limacodes. Next base: position 11,979,582 of record OX291545.1, read on the forward strand.
GCCTACATTTTTTTTGGGATTCATAAGCTTTTTCGACATGTTTCTGTGTTACAAGTATTTTAGATTAACTTACATACTTGTGCAGAGTGCGAGAACTGACTTTGATACGGGAAATACCGAGACCCAATCCCTTCTAAAATAGACGATCACGAAAATTTTTCAAGTTATTAAAGTCTACAGGGCTGAACTACGAGTACGAGCGACAAACTTCAACGAGATTTTCATCTATTCAAATTAACTTAACACTCGCAAATGTTGACGTAAACATTTTAAATAGACATCCATCTAGAGACTCATACCTTCTAGGTACGTCTGGGTGCATCACAAACTGTCTACTTGTGCATTTCTTGACCTCTTTCAACTTGCTCTTAAGTTCTTTGAACTTGCCATGCTCAATGTTGATCTTATTTGTATTTGTGTTAAGAGAATTTACTCATAGTAGGTACTTCATAGCGTTCAAACTTTTGTTGCTTTTTAATTTGATCGAATCTCTCAGCAAGTCTATCCATTTTTAATAATTATGCTAAAATAATTACTACCAATAATTGCATTGGTTTCATTGCGATACATTCAAATTAACTGACAATACGTGCTCGTGTGACACAAGCAGAAGTGGCTGATAGATGCATACACATTGTACTCAATTCGATTGCAAGTTTTTTAGGGGTTTTTATAATAAAATGATTATTTTTTGCATCTGGAACCTTTTATGGAGAGCCGGAACATTACATTGAACTCGCAAGCAACCTAAGGCATTTGACTGTGTCCAACATGAAAATCTCATTAGGAAGCTATATTACTATGGTTTAAGAGGCAATGTTCTCAACTTTGACCTTCTACACGAGTAGCAGAGCACAGAAAATAAATCTCAAACGATCGCAACATCACCTGTCACCCCCTCCCCCCTCGATTCATCAACTAACCTTTTCGTCATTACCTGAATACCAAGAGCCTGTCTCTCCTGTTTCTTCTGAGCCTGTTTTAGAGGCTGTTACTAAGTTAAGTATTACCAACTTACCATCTGACCACTGCGGTTAGAAAGTATCATTTTTAAACACAGAAATAAAACAATTTCAAGTTAATGTTGAATATAAAATTCCATTATTGCAATTAACTCAGGCTGATCCAGATCACATGTACAATAATCTTTTTGACTTTTAGAAAATTTAGGAATTAAATTCAGTGATTGGGCTACACCAGGAATACATAGAAGTCAAGCCAAATTGTATAAATTATACCATTTAAAAAGACTGTGTTGCTGCTAAGTCAATGTTCCTCAGTAATAAAATTAGGAATTCTGACAATAAAATTAAGAAAAGCTTATTTCTGTAATTCAAATGTTGTGTACGTAAATGTACTATAAATCATTAGATAATGCCATATACATTACTATGAGATATATATGTTATATACTTCTTAAGTAATTTATACCGTAATGACGTCTTGAAACTTTAAATTTTTTGTATGGAATTTAACGTTATTACCGATTTGTAGTCACATTTTTTGACTTTTCGCTACAACTTAGAGTCTATGCACTAGATAACAAGCTATTCTAATTATTTAACCAACTTTCATTACAAGCAAATGCAAAACACGCTTTAAAAATTTGCACAAGTGTTGAAAAAACGATTACTTCCCGATTTAATGTAACATAGTAAAATCATACCATTGTTTAAATCTGGAAGTAAAAGTGAACCTACTAACTTTAGGCCAATTTCAATATTACCAGCTTTAAGCAAGATTTTCGAGAAAATACGCACACACAACACAAACAAGATTATATAGTAGGTCCCTTTTTATTTTAAGTGTATATTAACGATCTGCCTTTTTATGTAGAAAACCTGTACAAAATTGTATTGTTTGCAAATGATACGTCTTTGATATTCGATGTTGATAGAAACAAAGATACATATGACAATATAAATCATACACTTTTGCAAGTTCTTAATTGGTTCACATCAAATAATCTTTTACTGAATGCGCAGAAAACAAAATGTTTAAAGTTTGCTTTACCAAATGTAAAAGATTCGCAACGTAATCATATATAAACGGTGAAGCACTTAAACTATTTGAGTCAACAGTCTTCTTGGGCATCACTTTAGATACTAAATTGCAATGGCAACCTATTGCAAAGTTGCTCAATTAACTAATATAGGTTAGTAAGTTTACTTTAGTTATTTTTATTCCCTTCTTTCATATTGTATTTTATTGTGGGGAAGGGTGGGTAGTTTCTATGCAACTATTTTTATACTTCAAAAAAGAGCAATAAGATCATTGTATAACTTACGGCGCCAAGATTCTCTTCGTGACCTCTTTAAAAAGATTAATATACTTACTGTAGCTTCTCAGTATATTAATGCCTGCTTACTGTATGAACGTAAAAACCTAAGTTTATTTGTTAAAAATAGTGACACACACAACGTTAATACTAGAAATAAAAATAAACTTGCGGTTCCAAAATGTCGCCTTCAAAAGCCATCTATGACTTATGTGAGAATTAATGACACATTACGGTTAGGGGATTCACCATGGATATTCGTCCACCATTGACTATTTGGTGTTGGAGGGATTCTGGATGGAGTGGGTGTGGCGCATGGACGTGTACATGTATGTGTGTTTACGCATATTTGAGAAGATTTTGATTATTTGGTGGCCTGATTTCTGCGTGACTGATGGTAACAGGTGTACATCCGGGAAGTCTCTTGTCACTTCTTCTTCCCTTAGGCTTGTTACCGAAGTGACAGTACGTTAAATGGTGTGCATTTGTTGCGGGACTGTTTTGTGGGAGCTGGGCTACTTCATGGTATACAACGTCTGTGAGTATGTGTAAGCATATGGGTATGTGTGCACGTTTGTGTGATGCACCGTCTCGCATTTGGAGCCTCTCTGGCACCGGGCGGCCGATGGTGGATTGCAGTGGGTTATTAATACTATATCTATTATATTATTTTACTGGTTCCTATGTAAGTTTATACATATATGCTTTTTTTTTCTAGGAGAATCAATTTTTAATACACTATTTGTGTTTTATGTATATTTATATGTGTCTTTATGTATATGTACTAGTTGTTGCCAACGATGGATTGGCGTAGGATTACTACGACCAATTCCGAATTGTAGTAAGAAAGGTGCAAAAGCAAGCTCTACCTGTGCCTATAGTTCATGCACATGGAATTTGGTCATTTCTGCATAAATTTCTATTTTTTACGTAATAAACGTCTAGCCTACGTCCTGCTCCGTCACTTCAATTATCCTTGTGCGAAGTTTATATCTCAATTGGTTGCTCCTTTGTGACGTGATGCAGGTAAAAACGAACAGACATACTATAGCATTTATAATATACCAGCTTTTGCCCGCGGTTCCATCCGCTCTAAATTCCGTCATCAGTGTAGGATTTCAACGTCAACTCCTCGATTATGGAAAAAACTGGTTGCCTGTAAAGTCGGTATACGGGCGAAAGTTTTACGTGACAACTTGTGCCTTTCACTTTTTATGTCTGTCTCTCTCGCTCTTAGGCGGGCTAACCATGCCGCGTGCCTCTCACTCGCTCTCATTGTGAGCGCATAACGTGAGCGGAGCGTAACGCAGTTTCTTGAAGTGTCACCCGGCAAACCAATTTATAAGACGTTGTCACGTCAAAAACGGATAAACCTTGACGTTTTCAAGTAGCTTATGTCCTTAAACTATCTCCATGCCAAATTTCATTTAAATCAGTACAGCGGTTTGAGCCCGAAGAGGTAACAGACAGAGTTACATTCGCATTTATAATATTTATTATTATATTAAATTCATGGATAGTAAGTATAGTTTTAAATATATGTAAGTATATGTAAACATGTGATTGTGCAAGAATATAATTATGATGGCACTAGTGCCACTAGTACTATTAAATATCGAAATACTCTTAAATATCTAAATTCCTTCACACTATAACGATATTGCTTACCATGGTCCGCCCCCTATGGTACATAAAAACAAAGAAATAATTGACTTGTTTGACTTTGTTTTTAGTAGCTTACTAACTTAAAGATTTGGACATTGGACAGTATGCTAGATAAATGTCTTGAAAAGCACTTAAAGGTTCATGATGCCCAATTAAGCTTCACTTTCGACATAGTAGCTTATGACTTATTGCGGAAAAGCTATCCAGTAAGACCTAACTGCTATATGAGCTTATATCACTCGTAAATGTCACTAAGGAAGTCTTCAAAACCAGGAAAAGTTTTTACTTTTCACCACCTATATGTATAACAAACATCGGTTGGTTGCTTCTATAGTAACAAATTTATATTTGGTGAGCATAATATTGAGATGACTATCGGGTATTTTCCGCCATAATATGGTAATTTTATGATCCAATGTAAGCAATGTGCAAAATTATGAAAAGGGCCTAGCAACATTGTAGGCCATAAAATAAAATAATTTATTAAAAGAAAAAATAAAAAAAATTAAATCTGATAAAATTTTGCTGATCAACTGGCAATAGAAAATAAGTTAAAAGTAATTTTTTTACTAGTAAAGCTCATAATAAAAGCACAAAAATGCTGATTAAAGTAAAGGTAACACTGTCAATTAGTGTTCCGTTGCCGCGATTTTACTAGTTTCCTGTTTTATTTACTAGGTTATTATTTTTTGCAGACATTAACAGGTAAAGAAATCGAAATAGATATTGAACCAACAGACAAAGTAGAAAGGATTAAAGAAAGGGTCGAAGAAAAAGAAGGAATACCGCCACAACAGCAGCGATTAATATTCTCAGGCAAGCAAATGTATGTACTTATTTTATATTTTTTATGCTGTTTATTTAAATTGTTTTTTAGAAGCCGGCACTGAGTAAGTACTTTTTATTAGGTTTAATTAAGATTACTGCTATAATTCAAGGATCAAGTAATTGAAACATAAAAATTCAGATTCTTAATAAGTTTAAAAACAAGTGAGCAACTCTTTACAATAGTCATTTAAGATTTCACTGTTGGGTATTTTTTCACATTGACTGACATATTTGCATTAAAATTTTTTAATTAACAAAGTTCCTCTTATACACAAAGATTTCTCTTAATTTTATTACAAGGATTGCTACCCCAAACATCTATAATTACATTTATTTTTAGATTATGTGCTTGTAACAAAGATAAGCCACCCCTTTTTAGGGTTCTCAGGACCCTACGCTGCCTGTCTCTCTTACTAAAGAGGTCTATCTATTAAATTGTAATAGGTAGATGGTTGAAATTTTCACATGATATGTAATATTATGGTGTATTACCTAACAAGTAATAAAAAAATCAAAAGTGACAATTTAAGGGCAGAATCCCCATACAAGAAACTTGCTTTTGTTATTTTGCTCTATTGTTAAACATTAATACATAGCTACATAACATAGAGTGATTGTAGTGAGAGCCAAAAGCACTGAACTGCAACAGTGAGGGACATACAGAGGAGCCAGGCATAAAACATAACAATTAATAGTGGCCAGGTGTGAGCGGCTTAAGACAGTCCGGCGTTACCATTATAACTTACCTTATAAGTGCCATCTAGTAAAAATAGTCCTGATTATTAAGAGAAACAGTTACTTTCATAACAAAACTCTTACTCTAACTAACAAATTTAGCAACATTTGTTTTTATTGGAAGTGATGAGTGAAGTTAAGCAACGTCAGGCTATAACATTTGTTTGACTTTCTGTCTCTGTTTGTGTTTATAAATTATTATATGGTGGTACTATGAATTCCACTGTGCTTGAGTCTGACTCACACTTGACCAATTTTTTCTGAGTATTTTTCTCAATTAATGCCAAATGTGAATATTGCATTGATAAAGCCTAAGTCTACGCAGGGTAGGTTTTGCTGTAAATTTTGAAGGGAAGATGCCTCATCCTGCATGTTTCGAATTTCAGCAACACGGTTCATTATTACACACACAGATCATCTGTATGTACAATAGTTTAGGAAATTTTCAAAAAGATAGTGAGCCTTGCATTTAGCACTTAGGCTAAGCACCTATATTAATACCACCTATCATATACCTACTAACTGAAATAAAAAACAGAAAATAAATAAAAAAATAATAAAAAATGTTGATTATATTAGTATAGTCACTCTAAATTACAAGACTCTTGTCTTGGCTCCTCTTGCTTTGCCATTTTGAACATTGCAATAGCATCATTGTGGAGTGCCTTCCTATTTCTTTTTTTTAATTTAAGTGACATATAACATAAAATAGAGTGAGAACATTATCAGGGTAGGCTTTAATATCAGCCCTACATCTCCTCTTGACTTTTATTAAGTCTTTTGCAGGTCTACGAACTGGCTCTGAATATTTAAGGCAGGTAATTATTGCCTTGTGCCATCATTCTTCTGATAACTTTAACCTACCTTGACTGCACATATTCTATTTGGCTTTAAATTGGTAATTAAAAGTTTTAAAAACATTTTGAAGGTCTTGTATATGATTTTGACCACAGTTTGCGTTTCTCCATAAAAAATAACTTAGATCTTAACCCTTTCCCCCCTTAACTTTATTATTATAATAAGGTAGATAAAAGGAAATGCACAGATTTTTTTTTGATTCTTATTATACCTAGAAGTACTATTTCCAAGACCTAGACTTTAAAGTACCGTCAGGAACTTTGTGTTATCACAATGTTAGGAACTTTGATAGAAACAACCAATCCAATCATGACTTATTAATAATTGAATTAATAGGTTTTTAATAACAGATTCACCTTGTGGTATTCAATATATGGAAAATAGGTCAGAACAATAATAAAATAAAAAAATATTTTTTTATACACATACAAAATACCCACTTCCTCGAGTATGTGCATCATAAAAACACATAATTTTTGAGACTTAAATTATCTGACGGTACTTCTAAGTCCAAATCATTTTTTATCAAATATTCAAATAAAATAAGTATTAATACATTTTACCAGCTTTTAGAAATGTAGTCAAAGATATAAAGAACGTAAATTGTAAAAAAAATAGCACTTACCTATGATATTCTATTTATAAAACATTTCCAATTACACTGCACAGTGAAGTGATAAAATGTTCGACAGGTTGTAACTCGCTCTTCAAATTATTCGGCAACATCACGCGGTAATTCAAAAAACGCGTTGTAATTGGCTTACGGAAACGGTACTCTAAAGGATCGGCAGTTGTAGTTAACGTAAAGTGTTTTCGTACCTAAGTTATTAGACGAAAAATGTGGAGGTACTTCTAAGTACCGTAAGGCGGGAAAGATTTAAATATATTTTTAATGTTTTTTTAGCTACTATTAAATATAAAGTAGGTGATAGACGTTCAATTTAGGACGCGTACTTACAGCTTGACGACCGTTTCCGACAGTGTAATCAGACTTGTATGCAAACTTAAAATCCGCCGAATAAGTTTATAAGATATCCAACCGGTTTGAAATATAATATTGAAAAAAAAATATAACTTATACACTGTCAGCCTAATAGCCCTGCCACACACTCATTGAGTGGCATGGGAAGTAGCGAGGAAAGGCGGCAGAGAAGTACTGTGGCAACATTTCTCGTCATGCCTACCATTCCCTGTTTTGTCGGGTGCAAGTCAAAGGATCTATTGTGGAGCGTCGCGATTAATTGCGTGAGTAGAGCAGTATGTGGGCAGAGAGGGCATCATCGCGGTAGCGCGAGAAGAAGAGCAATGAGCAGCGCGAGGAGCAAAATGTCATGTCTGTAACCGATAAATAATAACTGCAAATTCGAAAAATAATATTGATTTTAACACTGAAAACGAAGTCTTTAGCGATAGGTGGGACCAAGCGCTATCCGTGTAAGTCGATTTCGCGGAAGTCGGGGTACAATTTTGCATATAAAGACATACAAAGTATGTTTAATTGGGACCGGAGACTAAATAAAACAATAATTAAGGAAATAAATGTGTAACTAATCGTAGATTATATGACAAATCTGAATCTGAATAAACACAATCTGAAGTTAGTTTAATGTAGAAGGTTTCATAAAATCTTACAAAGTCGACTGACGAGTCAATAATTTATAATAATAATGTTAAGTTTACAGTTCAAAGATAATGTTTTTCTTTTCTTGTTTGAAGCAAAAGAGTCGGTTTTTCTTCGTTTGGATGCTATAGTACTTAGGTCATCGCACAACACAGAAAATCGTTATTTTCTTGTACCTACGCGTCGATTCCGCGCTACACATCTGAGCCTCGAGAATCGAGGTGAATCCCGACAAAAGCTCTGCCGTCCGTCCTCTTTACCGTAGGCTGCCCTCCGCGGCCATCTCCCCTCTCTCTTCGGTCGTGCCATTCCCTGGCAAAATAAGACCAAATATCTCGGTGTGACCATGGATAGTCGTTTGAACTTCCACGCTCACACCAAAATAGTCAGAGACCAAGCCGCTTTTGTCCTCGGTCGTCTTTATCCCATGATAGGCAAGTACAGTAAGATGTCGCTTAGAAATAAGCTGAATCTTTACACAACTTGCATCCGCCCCATACTAGCTTATGCTAGCGTAGTCTTTGCGTTATCCAAGCGCAATCTCCACAAACTTCAGACCCTCCAAAACCGCTTTCTCAGAGCGGCCTCTGGAGCCTCTTGGTACGTCCGCAATGCGGACCTACACAGAGACTTCGAACTCCCCACGATTCCCCAATATTTCAAAGTCTTGGCAGTCCGCTTTTTCGAGCGTACGCAAAATCACCCGAATCGATTAGTTGTGCAATCCACAACTTATCATCCCCCCGATCGACCTCGGCACGGTCGTAAAACTATAGTTAGGCGGCCTTCGGTTAGTACAATGGCCCCAGATGACGATCTCGCTGTCGGGATAGCGAGATTAGTCTATACGACCTCCCCGAATAGGGCCTCCCTCGAAACACGACGCCGATGTCCCGGGGTTCGTCGGCGCCCACAAGGATACACGAGGTATCAAAGAATGCCGGGGCGCTTCTCGCCCCCACTCAATCGCAACCGTACCCGCGTAACGGGGAACTCCCCTCCTGGCGGTGACTCATCTTCGGGTTCGAGACTCACGCCGGTCGAAGGGACGCCCCCGAGAGCGACAACCCAAGCCGAGGCTTCCCCCGCGGGGAGCCCTTGAGCGTTGGGCGCTATATGGGCTGAGGCTCCTTCAGAGGCTTGCCCCAAAAAGCCCGGTGAAGGAGTAATGGCTGCAACAGCCAACTGCATAGTCAGTTCAGAAAAAGAAAAAAAAGTCAGCCTGAAAAATCGGGTTACTCCGAATTCGCGTATGTTGAGGTAGTGTAAGTCGGGGTATTACTGTATTGTTATTTTACTATGTTGACTGTGGTTCTATGAATGAACTTAAAAAATGATAACAAAATTACCTTTACAAATTAATATCTTTGAACCTTTTTGTACCTAAGTTGTTTTGTGTTATTACTTTATTTCTATAAAGAAATCCTTATTACAATTATTTTACAAAATAACATATATTATTTTTAAAATCAAGTGCTTGGCCATGGTTTGTCGCTAACACAGCAAATGCTTGAATGAGCCACTCTGAAGAGCTTTTCTTTAGAGAAAAAAGAAGTTATTGGATTTTCTAGGGGTCTCGTTCTTTGACGCCCTCAGTAGGGCGTTACCCAAACGATAAAAATCAAAATAGATTGCACAATCGAGCGTGAAAAGCCCCGTTTCTTATCCATCGGCTACGATAACGCCAATGGTCTCCACAACCAAAGGGAGGAATTGTCGGAATTCCTCTCGTCCCATAAACCAGACGTCATCCTCTTCCAGGAAACGTTCTTTAAACCCACCAACCGCACACCTTCGATTGCGAACTATCGCACCGTCCGTGATGATAGAACTGCCTCCCCTTTCGGAGGCACTCTCATCTATTGCAGACGCTCACCTATCGATCCTCCGCCCCTTGCGAATTTAGAAGCATCCGTCTGCCGCATAGCGATGACCGGCCATCAGCCGATCATCATTGCTTAGGTTTATATCTCCCCCTCAAAAGACTTGCTCAAGAGCGACCTTCAGTCGCTCTTTAATTTAGGCGACGCCGTCATCCTTGCCGGCGACCTAAATTGCAAGCACCGTCGATAGAACTTTTCAGTCAATTCACAGAGAGGCAGACTCCTCGACCAACTAGTTGAGAGACTAAACTTCGACATCATTACTCCCATGACGCCCACCTACTTTCCCCATGCCGCCCGCTGCAGCCCTGACGTGCTCGATAGAGGTGCTTGACGAACTTCGACACTCCTCCTGACACTAAAACCGTGACGGACTGGAAAAAATTCGAGCTGCCCTTAGTTAGCAGGGTGGTCGCATGAGCACAGAGTACATTTGGCAGGGGAATTGCGGTCTTTTTTTGAGCAATCAGAGGTTTTGTGCCCTTCGCCACAATTGACACATCTGAATGGCCTTGTGCAGTTGTTTTTTGAGTGTTCATATTGTTGACATCTCTGGTCTACTTGGTACTCAGGTAACTTTTGTTGTAGATGTCCGAGTGTGCTCTATTACTTACTACAAAAAGTATTTACCTATAAAATATAATAAATAAATGTGTATAAATATTGTTATTTTTTTAATTAATAAATAAAATGATATATCAATAAATGCTATATTTATTTATACGATTGTTTCAGGAATGATGAGAAAACAGCGCAAGACTATAAAGTCCAAGGCGGTTCCGTACTTCACCTGGTGTTGGCGTTGCGAGGGGGGAAATAGTCATTAATGTGATAACGTTACATCTCATATTTATACCATAACGCTTAATTTTTAACATGATTATTTTTATGTGACTAATTTGTTTTACTTGTTTTTAATTTGTGTCAATATTAGTATTTTTTTAAACTAGAAGCTTTAAAGTTAAAATTCGTTGTTCTGTTGGCAAAAAAACCTAGATAAAAAAAGATGTTTTTTTAGAACATGGTGCAATATTTTAGAAAATAGATAATCTAGGAAGCAAAGTATGAATCAATTAATCAATGTAGCCTGTAGCAGTCTACAAACCGCCTTTCTTTTGTTGTTCCGCCGGAACAGTGTGAATATATAGTCTATATTTTTCGTAAGATTTATGTGACGACCAACTTCTATAAATCATCTGGCTAGCAAGACGTTGCTGCTTTCCATTGTCTGTGTTTAATCTGAACATTTTCTTTTCGTTAACGATAAGGTTTCCGTTTTTGCTATTTGGCTACTGAACCCTTTAAACACAGACATTAAATTGTTGGATATTGAGGGTGGTCTGGCCATTTCAGATATTTAGCCTGAAATTAATTGTCCCGCTTTTTGAAGATTACAAGTTCTTCAAATCAAATAAAAACCAAAATTATCTTTAGGCTTATGTTTTTCATAAAAAAGTGTACTTCCATCTATTTCTCCAAACGCGTTTTTGGACAAATTACTTAATTTTAAGATTTTTTGTTACTTAATTTTGCATCCAGCAAGAAACAAAATTTCCTGCACAAAGGAATGAAGGTTTATGCTATTCCAAACTCTTGGCATCATTATTACATACCTACTAAAAGAAGTTGTTTCATCATAGTTTTGTAACAAGTAAAAATGTCCTGCTTTTATGGACCCGCTTTGGCAAAAAAAGAAAATCTTGCAACACTGTCTGGCAAACACTTCGTTCAACACTTGGAATGCTAGATTTTAAGTTGAAGAAATATCATTAGCCTCCTTGGCTACATTGTAATAATAATTAAGGTACAATATTTGAATTGTAAAAAACAAAAAAAAAAACAAGCTTACGTTTTGTAAGTTTTGTACTTATTTCAAAAATAAATTTTTTTTTCAAAAATTGTTTTATCCAAGAATTGATAATATACATTCTGTTTCTTATCGGATGATGGTGGTCCCCACTGAGACCATCACGTATTTATATTGATGCGCTAAACTGTTTATCTGTTCGAGCGGATAGTGCTAAACACTATACGGAACTGCAGTAATTTAATTTAGTTTATTAGAATGCCTTTTTTGCATTCAGGTTAAGCAATAACAGCTTACCAATTAAGACTTGCCTCATTTTTTAAATAGGTATGTAGTGGTAGGTAGTACCTGGATTCATTTTATATAATACCTACTAGACCTTCTTCATTGACGGCAGCTTAATGAAGCAGGAATGAGACCAGAACAATTATATATTCAGTGTCAGTTGTTCTTAAAAGTAATTGCTATTCCTTATACAATGACGTCCGCTGGACAAAAACACGGAGTTTGACGTTGCAAGAAGCCAGCGCCTACTGCATCTTGGGCTGCCATTTAACGACAACTTCTTGGTCAAGCGTGCTGGATACTGTGGTGCCACGAACTTCCAAATTCCGTATGGCGTGTGTAAATGGTAAGAAGAGCTTGGTCTATTTGTTAGAGTCCCGTAGAAAGTGTGTTACTTTCTTAAGACGTTTACGAGTTGACTGGACCGAGAATATTACCAGCAGTGGTACTTAAACAGAATACTCCTCGAGGTATGTCATGTACTACCCTTTTTTTTTTTGCAAATTTTTTGCACTGGAACTGATTTTTTTGCTCCACTGGTTTCCAAGATACCATGATCCTGCTAGCTTTAGATTAAATATAGCGTAGCCACTATCGTATCTCCGGACCTATTGCATCTATCACACCACGGGAGTTCACATCTTGTTTTTTTTTTGCAAATTTTTTGCCCAGGAACTGATTGTTTGGCTTCACCGTTTTCAAAATTGGGTATAGCAAAAACATAGGGTGCAAACCCCGTGTTGACAGGTGCAATAGGTCCGAGGATACGATAGTGCCTACGCTAGCTTTTGGACTAAATCTAGCAGGACCATGGTATCTCGGAAACCAGTGGAGCAAAAAAATATTTTTTGGCAAAAAATTAGCAACAAAATATGGCTTAAGTTGCTTATTATTGGGCTTATTATTTGGCTACACCAGCTTCATAGTCACCACCTCTTCGCACTCTCGCTAGAGTAATAATGTTCTGTGTTCCTATCGCACTAGGCAATTTCCGTAAAATACTGCAAATATGCACCCGGTGGACAAAAAGGGCGATCTGATGACTTATCGAAATACTCTCCTTTCGCTATTACCTCTCTCCGCTCCAAGGGTGTGATTAACACACAACTTCTAAGATAGGTACCTCGAAAAACACGATCTGTTTAGCGGCCGCCAATACTTTCGAGGCTTTCGACACAGCCACTTAGAAACTGGTATAAATGACTAGGATATCCAATAGGACGCCATATAGGCATGGCGTGAAAAGTGAAAAAGTCGCAAAGTTACAGAAAATTATTTCGAAGGTGACTATTATAGGCCTCAACGACTCAATCAGAACTCGCATATCAGATAAAGTTGCAGAAAACGTGAGGGGTTTCGTAAAAGGCTGTGGTCCCTATCTTATTGGCAAAGATGCTTTTAAGTGAGGGTTTTCGCTCAAAATAAGCCAAACCGCATCTTCCTAAGAGAATTGGTTGCAACGAAAGTTAACGTAATACATTTTTTTTTAAAGTGGAGGTTAAAGAGGAGGCCGGGAAGTACATTCGGGCCCCACGTCTACTGACTTTAGGCCCTAGAGCCTAAATCCAGACGGGCATTGCTTAGTCATTATCTGCTAGGAATTTGCCATAGGTAAGCCTCCGAACTGTAACACTAAACTATTTTGTAATATTTTTTTTGTATTGTTATGTGCATGTATATTTAAGTCTCATTGAAAAAAAGTACACAGCTTTATGACATATTTTATTTAATACACTTATAACATTGTACATGTAATCCAGACAGGTAACACATCTTACACACTTTGGAATACTACATAAAAACATCTTTGGTTCGCCGAATTAGTGATTGTACATATATAGAATTAAATTCTATTTTACACATAGTAAAGTTCTTTTTTCTAATTTAATATCATAATCATATTCACGTTTCCACAAGCCTTTTTTTTTCATTTTACACAGGTATATTATTTTGACAATATTAAATTTGAGCAATACCTATGTACGTGTAAAATGTATAATTACAAATAGATACAAATATCTCATACCTAAACCTGACTCAGAATCTATTTGCAGTTCGTGTAAACATAACCTAACTTTACTTAATATTCACTTTTTCTGGTAATTTAATCATAAATCATTAAAATACTTACATGATTACCTTAATTGTCACATTTTTTAACTGGTTTTCAAATCACGACACTGATTAAACCTAAATTTAACAAAATTCCAAATTAACGTAACATATATGTTGCATCACAGAGTACATTGTTGGGTTGCATAGTAGCCTTAGGTAACACCGGACATAACTATATCTTTCGATATATATCCGAGGCCGGATATGTTACAACTCCTTCACTTTGCGTGAAATAAACATGTAGTTTTTAGTATCACTTCTGCTTTGTGACGGGCGCGTGAATATCTGTTAGAAAAATATAATATAGATATCAAATAGTATCTATCTATAACAAACGAGGGATATATTAAGCGGATATGGATATGCGAAGCGGATACATATCTTTAATCGGAATGATATGTGACATATCCAATCTTTGTCCGGAGTTACTTAGCCCATACACTACAAAGCGAAAGACGCGGGTCAAGGTCATTTTTGTTTACACGAATTGCAAATAGATTCTGCGTCAGGTTTACACATGTTATATAATTTGACTTCACTACAATGACAAATGTATAAAACTTTAATACTCAAATATACTGGGTGAAATCAATGGATCTGGTACATAATTGCTCTCTATATAAACACATATCTAGATTATTTAAATATAGTTAAAGTAACTATCCGATTCTTTTAATTTAATGGAATAGTTAAATGACTCTAGGACGGAAAAGATTTAGCAATTTTACGCAATATGTTTCTGACAAATCAAAACCTACTGGTATGTTGTAATAAAGATTTTAATATCCCAGTATTAATATAGACGCATATTATCATATGTTTTAAAAACCTATTTACGAATCTCGAAACATTTTGTAAAACTGCTACGTAAATAGTATTAGTAATAAGTACATACTTATTTAAAAATTTTATTATAAAATTAATAAAAATACTAAAAATGTATTGTTAGTATCTTCATATATAAGAGCGAAAAAAAAAATGTTAGGCACCTACGTAAGAATTTGAACCCAGGATCTATTTGATCTCCACAATTTGTTTTTAACATAGTATGTCTAATGTATGGTTGAATGTTTGCGAAATCTGCTTTACCTATACTTTATATATACTTGAAAGTAAAGCAACATCTCTTAGTAACACAATTGTTAACTTTATAAAACGATATACATAAAGGCTATCCCTGCGGTCCACTAGCGCCGCCATTGGATATTTTTTATTTACTGTTCATAAAAAGTGTATTTCAAAAGTTAGTTTGAACTAAATACAAAATTAGTTATAAGCTATTTTTAGATCAAAAATAGACAAATCGTTACGAAAATAGCTTATGATTAGTTTAATTTACGTTCAATCAAATTTTAGCCAAACCCTTTCTACAATACGTAAATAAAAAATAACCAATGGCGGGATGGCCTTAAGAATTACAAAGTTTTTTTTAAAACCATTACCTTCTGGCTGAAAAGTTTTTAATCAGTGTTCTTCACCCCATGGGGCAGCAAAATTTTTCTTTTCAGATAGTAAAGATATTTTAGCCATTTTTAGCCTCTTGCAACAATGAATGTTTCAAATCTAGCAACTTTGTAATTTCTGTTTTAAATATCCTAAATAATTTAGGTTCAAATTTTGGTAAGTCCTACATTTTTTATCAGCTCATTTAAAAAACCATAATACCGTAAATGTTTAGTTTCATTATCTTTATAGTTCGGGGGCCCGTGACAGGCGGCTTGGATGACTCTACGCCAATCACTCAAATAGTATGTCGACAGTGTAATAATAAGTCAAAATCTACAAAATGAGGCCCCAAAATGCTGCAAAAAAAAATGGGCCCCCGTACTATTAGCATAAAGGAACAATGACATGTTTATTTTTTATATATTTTTACTTTTAAATGTTTATTGAAAAAGGTTTGAATTGCACTTTCCCGCTCTCTCGACTGCAATTTTAGATATTTTAACACCACAGAGTCGCAGTTTTTAAGTTGAAGGTACGCCAAAAAATAAGTACTTAATATTAGTCAGGAGGCGTTACTCTATGCCAAGTGTTTTATATTGGAATATTTTTTATGTAGTTACAGATAGCTCTTTTATACTTTATATTAGTATAAATTAACCACGGAACCCAAATTCGTACCTAATACTTAATTTTACTATGTAAATCTTTATTAAGAAAATAATTTTTAGAAAAAAACCTTACAACTAGTTATAGACATTTTGAGCTTTAAAATAACATATATTAATTAATTGGCACAATAAACAAGTACTTTTACTGTTTTGCATGTAATATACAACATTGACGATCAAGGTTCAACTTCAGTTTCCATATCACTACAGAGTGTACCGGTTTTTGTTATTTGTTTTTTTATTTTAGACAGAACTGAAAAAAAATTGGTTTTTAGTTTAAAGTTTGTATGTAGAGCCATAGAGCAAAAAAACAAAAAAAAAAAATTTCTTGTGAGGAGATTCCTCTTCAACTAATATTATTTTTAAGATATCAGCCATTATAAACATATTCGGTGAAAATTATTGGTTTCTACCTACTTCGGTCTAATAAAAAGAGCCTATCAAAGGTCGGACAGACAGACAGCGATAAGTTTAGTACGGTGCCCTAAAAAGGAAATTGCAAAGCAAAAATATCTCAAATGCGACTCTACGGACATGCCTACTTGCTGACATAACATATACATAGGTAACCTATATAGTACCTGAATATTTATTGCATGGGGTCATGCATTGTGTATGAACATGGTTAACCTACAATTTGAAGCAGGACCATGGGCTTAAGTTGTACAGATATAGTATGTAATATGTCGTAAAAAAGTACCTACAAATATTTTGCTTTATACGCATAAGAAAATATTTTGGTCTAACACAATATTTTCCTCTGAAGTTTTCTTTTCCTCGCCAGTGTTTTATATTACATGCATTTTGAGCCAAGCGCTCAAATTCTCCAAAATTGAGTTTATAAGTTCGATTAAACAGATATAAGATTTTTTTTAACTAACTACAAAATAGGGATGCAGATCATCTGGTTTCTATCTTTAATTCTGAATAAAATTCAGTAAATAATAAATCACAGAAAACAATGACTATTGGAATGCTAAAAGTTGGGCATGTACCCAAAATTCCTTGTAGTTTTCATCCCTAATTACAAAGTTAACATATCTAATACTACTGGTCTTTGAAAACAAATAGTTCGAGTAAGCAACACATTTAATTTGCACCTATAAACGCACACGCAGCAATAATTTCAATTTAACTATATTTAGTTTACCATTAAAAATATAATCTCGAAAAAGAAGCTAAAGGAAGAATCTTCAGTGTAGGCGACCTGAAATGAAAAAGGGCATAAAATTAGTATATATATTATGTCACTGGTTGATGTGATGTTTTGTAAGTTATTTCATTTCGTGTTTATTACATCAAGACAACATAACAAAACTCGACAGCCCTACCGTTTAAGTTTAATTTCGTAAACAGTCGCTAGTGCCTATGTAAGATAATATACTTAGCGCGCACTATATTTTTATTACCAATAGGTACCTACAGTCAGCCTATGAAAATGTAAAAGCATTTAGAATCTTTTTATTATGCTGTACCAACACAACGACGTAAGAGGGTATCTTACGAGGTTAGTATTTATGATAAATATTGATATTGGTGTAGAGTTTACGATCAGACATAGTACGTATCACAACACCAATAATGATATGATTATCCCTTAGGTATTCAACGTGATGTTATTATGTTCAGAGATAAATAACTCCAATACTATTAGTTCCTCAGGCTGACAGATCTCAGAACATTTGGTAGGTTGGTTGGTGGACAGATCTACTAGATAATAAATGCAGTTAATAATCACTTCTTTTTACTTAAAAATTTATGTGATTAAAAATAAAAAAAAAACCTAAACTTCAGAGACAAAAAAATAATAAAATAATAAAAAAAGGTAAGTTACTTGACAATATTAAAAATCGGCCAAGTGCTAGTCGGACTCGCGCACGAAGGGTTCCGTACCATTATCTATAAAAACGGCAAAAAAATCACGTTTGTTGTATGGGAGCCACCCTTAAGTATTTGTTTTATTTTAATTTAATTAAATATTTTTAAAGTGACTATATAACTAAATATTCTGTAAATATTTTAAGCGTCTACATGTTGCCGTTAACAATATCGAGCAAAATCGAGAAAAAAAAGCACGTTTGTTGTATGGGAGCCCCCTTAAATACTTATTTTTTCTATTTTTTAGTATTTGTTGTTATAGCGGCAACAGAAATACATCTTCTATGAAAATTTCAACTGTCTAACTATAACGCTTCATAAGATACAGCCTGGTGACAGACGGACGGACAGCGAAGCCTTGGTAATAGGGTTCCTAATTACCTTTCAGTTACGGAACCCTAAAAAGGGTAATCTCAATTTTATTTCAGTATTGTTCAAATACTGAACTACATAATTATTCTTTTTACAAGCAATTTTTGCATAATAAGCGTAATCGGCTGGTACATTTATATTTTGTTTCTTAAGCATCTTTCGATAGTAGCATGCATACTGTCACACTCCATTTGAGTGTGACCTTTTTTATTGTGAGCATTAAGAGTCGCAACAATAACACATCCAGCTTACAACACTCGGTCACCCGTACTAAATGTGGGAGTTACGAGTTTTGCGCAATTCAAAATGGCACCGTGGAAATACGTGCACTACAAATTCGTAAATAACAAAACTAAAATAAATGGCGTTAAAACATATTTTAACAAAAAATGGAGTTACGAAGTTTGATAGTTAAGCCATCGATATGTTACAGCATATATAACTCCATGGTAATTGAGTATCATGTCGATATCAATGACGTCATACGTAAAGAATATATTTAAATTCTAATGAGGCAAAGTCATAAAGTGCTAAACATTTTCATCGACCGACTGTATCTATCTACTTATGTTAATGGAATAGACGAGTTACTAGACTAACGCAATAAAATAAAATGATTAATATGCTATTTATAGAAGCAGAGAATGTGTACCAGATTAAAAATATACCTGAGACGCTTAACGACCGATAGATAAGCTTGAAAATGGTAACAATTAGGCTGTCCAAACTGAACTGGTAATGTTTACCAGTACACAGATAGGTAGGTGTGCTGCTTTTGCCAACCTACGTTGGTTATATCAACAACGGGTTTGTTTTGTTTTACTTCTACAGGAGCCGCAATTGTAAACGATTTAAATTTTCTCTCAAAATATAAGTAAGCTCAGTATTCGTCAAATTTGTATCGACGTTCGTGTTCATAAATGGCTAATAGTATCTAAACTTTACGGAATACCGTACTATAACTGGGAAATTCTCATGTTTCACCGAAATCGGATGATATTCGAGTAGAAAACGTGATTTTTGTGAACTTCTGGGCACTTGTTAATAATAATAATAATAAAGCATTTTATTTTCAGACACAAGTCCTATACAAAAAAAAAATACATAAAATTTCATAACTATTAGTAAGATATAATAAATAGATTTTGTAAAAATTTCGATTAAAAAATATAAATAAATAATTAAGTCACAATTAAATTAGATGAAATCAAATTGAAATTAAATATAATACATAATATCATTAAAACGTAAAAACTAAAATAACAAAAAATTTTTAGGTCACAAATTTTACACTAAATTCTTTACACGTCATATATATGTTTCTGTGTATGCCTTGAACAATTTTGTTAAGTTAAGTTAAATATTTAACTCCACAGAATTGCTCTAGGTTTTAAAAATGTAGGCTATTAAATATTTTTAATTAGGTACAATGACTTAAATGACACCGTTATTTTTTCGACACTTTAGTGTCACCGGTGCGTAATTGTTTTCTCTTACTTGTGTGTTTGGTGTAATTCAAACTTTATAAAGTTATATAGGTACCATCATCCTCAGGCTACAGTAGCGTTAAATTTTTTTCTGGCAAAATCGTTGGCTTTTTATTACCTTAAATAATACGGAGGCTATAAAAAAAAATTTATCTGTTCAGATCAAATGTTTTCAGTCCTCTTAAAATAAACTGCTTTGAACATAACATTTGCTGTTTTTATTTTTGTTAGCCTACGTGAAGGCGAAACGGAAAAAAAACTGATAGTAAAAAGGCGTCCTAATTTCTTTTTCGTGCGCTGCGCTCGTGGAAAAAACGGTGGAAGCCTCCAACAGTCTGTACTTAGCGAGGATTTAAAAATCCACACTTAAGTAGTTAAAGGTCCACACAAGTAGAATATTTATTATAAAGTAAAACATACACGTGTTTCATATGCTGCATTATGAACCTAACAACTTAACAGTCGTTTATTAACTAAATTGATAAACGGTGTCATCACTTGCCGTTCAGTTCGAGTGACCTGACCTGCTATTTGCTTTGAAATGGGTCAGTATTACATATCTATTTTTGTATAAGACCTAGATACCCCTCATGTGAACCTTGTGAATATGACTGATAATTGTACATAGGCACAGTAGATGCTACCTACTACACGTAAGCTCGTACCGACGACGCGTGCTGTCGTATAAGCTGGACACAGAAGGTCAGCAATTACAATGTTTACAAAAGCATTAGTGAAACTCAATGTAAATGCTTCTTCATCTTCTTGAGGTGATGAACAGGTCCATTACTGTAGGTTGGTTGGTTGCCTGCAGTTGCTTTCGTCGTCTAGCCTGTCTTTTGCCTTTAATTCTGCCTATGATTATAAACTAATATCAGTCCTGTCTTACTTAGTGTTAAGATGTTCAATATTTCACTTTTTGATGGTCTGCAAATCTTTAGGGTTCTACTTTGTTTTTACTAACCTTCTGTGTCGCGGCTTATACCTACGGAGCACGCTTCGGTAGCACAACACCTCATCTCAAACGCTTCGAGGGGCCTTCTGGTGTCTACCTATTGATGCAGACCATCAAAATGTAAAAGGTTAAATTATCTTAGGACACAATAAAAAACGACAGATATCACTTGCTTTAATTCGTAATAATGAGCAAAATAGAAGGCAAAAGGAGCGCTAGACCACAAAAGTAATCATGGCTTCGAAACATCAGGGATAACCGGAATGATCAGTGCAGTTATTTCGTGTTGCTTAATAATAGGTAATGGACAGATCTGCAGAGCTGACGGCTAACTCCAATATCTAATGAAGAAAAATATATGTCACTATCTATACGCGTCTAACTTGTAGGTATACTTTTGGAGTTACTATGGGTACTTCAAAGTTTTCCGTGAATTACATAGGTATTTTGCCTATTGTATTTATTTATTAAAACTGTATAAAAAGTAATCATACTGTCTGCATGTTTTATTAGCATGTACCTAGCTACATATTTTTTTGCGAATTATCTATTAGTTGACAGTACTATTTGCAAGTAATTAAACTGTATGCTGTTTGTAACATGCATGGTTCAAGACAAACACAAATGGTTATCACATAAATGTTTGCCCTATGCGGGGATCGAACTCGCACGGGGTTTGTCGGTCGGTTCAGCAGGCAGGCACCAATCGATAAACGGAGCTAGTTATAAGCCATCTCCGAAGAAAATCACTTTACTTAGGCCAGGACTCGAACCTGGAATTTCGTTCACTGTTCACAATAAAAAAATATTGGGGTAAAGTACCTTAGTTCATCCGTCAGAGAGCGAAGGTGTGACCCAGCCGTACTTGTCGTGGGTCTTGACGAGCGAGCGGAAAGCCTCCTCGGCGCGGCGCTGCGAGAACTCACGCTGCGTTCGCGGCGAGACGCGCGCCACGCGGCCCTGCCCTTTCACCACGGATGCAGCAAACTGCATCACTACCGCCTCCACCGTGTACGCTGACGCCCAGCCGCGCGGTGTCAGCAGCTCCATACAAATCGCTCCGCCTGCAAAATTATCATATTATTAAGCAATCTGATTTTTAAAAATCGTCAAAAATGTTATGCCTATTACTACCTCCTCTGTCCTTTAAAATTTGCACCGAAAACCATCGAACCAAAATACATTCATTTGTAAAAAACGACTTAAGTCGCTGTAGCAAATCTATTTTAAAATGTTATAAATATTACTATTACTATAATTTAGAAACCTACGGTGTCTGCGACAAAATTTATCTACAAAAAATTCGCATTCGCATTTTGATGGAGGGTGTAAAAAAGGAAAAAACATTTATTTTTAAGTACATATTTTTTTATACTATCGAGGTGGCAAACAAGCTTACGGTCTGCCTGATTATAAGCGGTTACCGATGCCTATATGGTCGCTTGCAATACCAGAGGCATTACTCTCGTGTTGCCGAATTTTTCAAAATCTAATCACTTCTTTCTTGAAGAACCCCACACTGTAGTCCCTAGAGAAAACGTACTCGATGTGGGGCCGGACTTGCGACTAATAAGGCAGCCTTTGCCTTGAGGTGAAGTACTGCTTCGGTCTTTCCCAATACTTTTGAAGATCAAGAACACACCCCTTATTTATATATGTGTGACCTGAAAGAATGGGTTTTTTTTACCGATGAACGCTAAGTCTTATGTCTTCGTTGGATTACATCGGTCCTAGTTTGAGACTGTCCCCAGTTGGAGACCTTGGGCAAAGTGGACTCGATATTCTACTAAAGTTCTCCGACATTTTCCATCAACTATGAAACGAGAGAAGTTTGCACTGCCTGTGTAATAAATAAGCGTTTCCGTCTATCATCTGCATAGCAATGTATGTTGTCGATGGACATTGATCATTCATATGTAGCAGAAACAGCATTGAAGACAGCACAGAGCCTTGCGGGACGTCATCATTAATGCCGATGCTATCAGAGCAACCATCCATTTTTACTAACGCTCGTCCAGTCCCTAAGATGACCAGACCCCATCATACGTTTTTTCCCGAATCCCTTTCGACTCTTAATGACTAGTGCCCATCGGTGTTTAAGAGAAGGTCGTCGGCTGAGCGACCGTGGTGAAGGCCGTATTGGCTTGAATTATTTATCTTAGAAGCTGTGTGTTTATCAGAGGTAATAATAGCAATTTAGGTTTAGCGAATACCCGTCATTTAGTTGATGAGAATGTTAGATTTAGGATTGTTAAAACTAGTTTATTTGCAGATTTTTGTGTTTAATTAAAACTTTAGTACCTATGCACATTTTTATATAGCTACATGGATATAATTTAAAAAAGCGGCCAAGTGCGAGTCGTACTCTCGCACCGAGAATTCCGTACCTACCACCATTTACGTAATTTAAAAACACAAACAAAAACAAAAAGCGGTCACCCATCCAATTACTGACCAAGCCCGACGTTGCTTAACTTTAAATATAGCTGTCAACAAACAAATGTGTTACTGTTTCGCTTAACAATAGCTAGATGGCGCTGGAACGGTGATTTGATATTGTAAATGGCTCGGGCCCGTCTCTCACTTGGCCGATTTTTTTTTCACTATGATCACTGCAAGATTGAAGCTTGTATGTATTACGATAGAGCAAATACATGTACCGCCAAGCGCCGCGCCCGAATTCGAACGTAAATATTGTTGGGTATTTATTGATTTAGTATAATTTTTCAGAATGTAATAATTGTATTTTCTATAATTTACCTTTTCTTTAATTTATCACCTGTTTTACACAAGTACGCACTTAATTTTTTACTTTTGCCCACTGCCTACATTGGTTGTAAAGCCTGCTTAGCTATCACTTTTCCTTTTAATTTCGTTATATATGTTACTCTCATTTTTATCACACAACCAAAAACAGCCATTTAGCTGGCAGTGGAAGGGGTTGCTGGGCTCTAACAAAAATTTGCACTTTAAAGCTTAATGTTTCGCAAACGCATCGCTGAATTGAAAATTGGTTTTCACAGTCTCAATATTTTTAAACAAGCTATCTAACGACACCCCACACTCTCGGGTAGACGTCAAAAAAAAATATCCCTACCCAAAAAAAAAAAAAATTAAAATTTTATTTTACCGTTTTTGTCGGCCTAATTAATATGTATACTCATGCTAAATTACAGACAGACAGAAGGACATGGCGAAACTATGAGGGGTCCTTGTTAACTACGGTACCCTTATGAAACTTAATAATAAATCCTCGGAGATGCAGGTTATTGTCAGTACTACAGACTGCCGCTCTTGTATAATTATTTCCGGGGATGGCCAAGCCTATGCATATACCAATAAACCTAAAGATCAGAAATCATTTTAGTCCTTTTCCAAACAAAGACCTGCAACCCTGGCTAAAGAATTACTATTTGCTTTAAAAGTTGTATTTAGGTTAATTCATCCAGAAGCATACATACCTTCCATAACGAAGCCCTTCTCTATCCTTGGCTCAATAACCCTCATGAAGGGCGGCCCGAAAGGGAAGTTCTCCGGGAAGACCAGATGTAAAAGTATGTGCGGGATCCCCTGCTCGCGAAGGTCTCGCGCCAGCTCCGACTCAGGGTCTAACTGGTGCAGTCGCACGTGCCATTCGAACAGGTTGTCATTCACTAATTCCACCTGAAGAGATTACCATCACTGTAGTTAGTAGCAAGATAGTTCCATGCTAGGATGAATAACTTTGCTTAAGTCTTTCCATTAAATACCGCAAGGTAGGTAATTGGCACCGCCGCCGGTATAACCCCAAACATTTCTCAAAATTACACATAATGTTATACGGGGTTCTTACCGTGATAAGCCGAGGAAATGAGTTCCCGATATTTCAGTCGGGACATCAGTCATCCCGCGATCATGTAACTTGCAACAGCACCGAAATATCGGGAGCTCATCTCCTCGGCTAATCACGGTAAGAATCCCGTATATCATTATGTGTACTAATGATATTAACCGTGAATCTTTAAAACAATACTTAATTTCTCAAAATATTTCTACTACCATAATAAAATGTCTCATTGTTAGGTTTATAGCTGAACAAGGGTGTAGCCAGCTTTTGGGCTAGGGAGGGGCAGATTAGGTATTAAATGTTATTTTCATACGGAAAAATGGCATTGTAGGCACTTTACTTCATTATTATTCATATGGTAAAAGTCCATAGGCGTGGAGCTACTTCTGCTCTTCATCCCCCTGACCGAACTCGGCACGGTCGAAAAAGTATTGTTAGGCGGCCTCGGCACATACTAACGGCCCCAGACGACGATATTGCTATCCGGATAGCGAGATTAGTCTCAACGACCTCCCCTAATAGAGCATCCCCCCTAAGCACGACGCCGACGTCCCCAGGTTCGTCGGCGAACGAATGTATACACGAGGTACCAAATAGTGCCGGGGCGCTTCCCTGACTCACCTTCGGGTTCGAGGCTCACACTGGTCGAAGGGACGAAAACCGTGACTCGTCGATGCTGAGCCTGAAGGGAAGAACTGTAATGGGCAGGCTTCGGGTTTGAATGGTGAAATAATGGCGAAAAGACTGCGTCATAGCCCACTGCAGGTGGAGAAAGAAAACCACCAGGATTAAAAGGTGATGCAGTTGATGAACCAAGTTGTCCTGCTAGACTTGCTGTAGTGTGTGCAGCTTGAAGTAACAACTGGCTATTGGTAGACGGAACTGACTGGCTACCTAATCCTGATCCTCCACCAGCTAAGTGATGGTGAAAATCTCCACTAGCAGCACAAGCCTGTACACCTGCTAGGCGATTATAAGAAGCATATGCTGACCATGGGCCTACATGATCCATTACCACCTCTGTGATGTTTTGTTAAGTCAAGATATTATATAAATAGTAGTCTGCACTTTCATCCATATTTATAATGCACATAATTGTCACCACTTGCACTAAGTTGAATCACTGTCTATCATGATTCATGATGGATTATTCAATTAGTCTTCACAATTTACTCCTTCAGAGTCTCGCCCCAAAAGCCTGGTGGAGCAGTAATGGCTGCATCAGCCAACTGCATAGTAAGTCAGAAAAAAAATAATACTTCTGCTCTTGATTTTGATACATGACATTTTGAACCTATTTTTCAATACGGCAGATAACACCCAGCTAAAAATTATTGCCAGATCTTGCCACGTTTATAAACTATTTCGAGGGACATTATCACAAATAGATTGGAAACCTTCTTGCCTTCATTGAACGATTTTCAACCACCTGCATAGGGGTTACGGCACTATAGCACATTCAAACAGTGAGGCAGACTATATAAAAGACGTCCTCGGACATCAGCCCATGTGTCAAGCCTCTGTGGACTATGAGAATGTTGATTGGCAATGCGTCGAGGTGTTTGAGATGTTGGTGTGATTCGACAACGAAATCAATTATTATCAGTCAGACATGACCTATGCAGCTACAAAAAGGAGTGAACCCGTTTATCATGTCCTCGAAACTGTTTACAATCGCATTGATGTCTTTAAGTCTTGATAACTGGAAAGGACAAGGCATAAGTAAATGTAAACAGCGAGTAAATCTCACATCTACAATTTGCTGACGATGATATTATAGTGCAGTTGGGTAAAAATCATTTCGAATAAGAAGCCGATAAGAAGGGGCCATTTAGGTTGGGCAGGATTTAGGAAGCTTCGTCACGTCTTTACGTCGTCCATACAGCAGTGCTCTTACAAGTTCTATCTGGGACAAGTAGTCCATAATAATATCATTAATGCTGTCTGTCTATTTTTCTCACATAGGCTACCTGAAAACGTCAAGTGTGAGTCTTTTTTTTTTCTATAATTGAGGAGTTGCCGTGTAAATCCTACACCGATAATCGAATTTAGGGTGGGTAGAACCACGGGAAAATTTGGTATGGAGGTAGTTTGAGTCGATAGGAAGAACATAGGTTACTCAAAAACGTCAAGCGTGAGTCGGATTTTTTCTATAATTAAGAAGATGCTGTTGAAATCGGAAACACCGATAACGGAATTACGGGCGGGCGAAACCGCGGGCAATAGCTAGTAGATAAAAAATAAAATGATCGCGTGTTAACACGGCCTTGCATCATCAAATACTGAGGAACTACTTCTCTACTCGTGAAAGGTTTAGCGAACAGTTGACCGTTAAGGTGGGTACAGATTATTTGAAACACAGAATGCAATGCAACAAGAACATATGTGGACGGTCCCGCACTGCGCGCCTCAACAACGGCCATTTCTGGCAGGGTTCAATTTTGAAGTGTACCTGCATGACTATATTGGTGTTTCAATTATTTTATTACACTAGTGTATAAAATAAGTCCTAGTCGTCATCTCCATCCATTTTTACAATCGTCAATTCAAATATAGCGGGCAGTAGGCAGGTCCGCCGCGAATTAGCCGTCCAGATAACATTGCGCGCACTTAAACCGTGCGTCGAAAACCGCCGACAATAGGCAGGAACCAACGCGCGCCCTGCGAATGCACGTAGCGTAGGAGCAGTTGATTTTTGTGAGTTCGCGAACGCATTAAAATGTACGGGAAATGGTTGAACGACCGACTGTTGAAAGACGGTGCAGTGTAGTAGCAGTAAAAAAATGCGGGCGATCCGAATAGGTACGTTTTATATGACTAAATTATCCCGAAAATATGCCAACCCAATTCCGGCTAGGGGGGGCAACTGACCCCCCCCCCCCCCCCTGCCCGTACCTGGCTACGCCCATGTAGCTGAAGCGTAAGAAAGTCAGAGGCGATGGAGGTAGATGAGGCGAGGGACATACATTTTTACGTCATACAACCGACCATGACAGATTGCCGTACTTTTTTTTTAACTAAACACAATAATTTGATCCATAGCTACTAGTCCTTTTCCAATAAGATAATTTAGGGGGCCCTAACAAAACAACAAAAACAATAAATTCTCTCTGGATTCTAGTCGTTTGGACTTTCTTACCGTAAAAATTGGTTCTGGGCGGCTTTCCTGTAGCCGCTGGATTTCCTTGAGCTCCTTCATGAGACGCCTTGCGCGGACACCTGCTGCGCGTTCGCGAAGCTCCCCGGCCGCCGGACCTTTTTTTTTGGCTAATGCCCCAGTGGCCGCGGGACTGGCGGGTAAACTTGCAGCCGCCTCTGCCGGAGCCACGCCGTCTCTGAAAAATAGTAGCTAAGTATAAGTATTATTTTGGAAAAAAAACTTTTATAAATAGGTAATGTAAAATCCATTTATGTTTCCCTTTAGTAAGAGTTAGGATAAAAATGCTTTGTAGCTTTTAATTTGGGCATGTGGCCCATATTAGTGTAAATAAGAAAATAATTTAGGCGCTACTTACTCTAGTCGGCCACATCCTAAAGTACACCATTGGTATTTTGCACTGCTATTATTGTTTATACATATTTAATATGTTTTCCAATAGAAATGCATAGTAAAAAATGTTTAGCTGAAATACTCCGAGTTAACACGGCATACTTTTAGGTGTGGCCGTTTGCACTTTAAGAGATTGGTATACCTACTTATTATCTAAAACAAAATTTCCAAGTTCTACCAAAACAGGAAAATCCAATAATATTCGTAGGCTAGTGTCAATATGTAACACGAATATTAGAATATATGTACATTTAAATACATATTTGAATAGATAATTGTGACATCTAGCATTAGCTTGCATAATCAAGTAGGTAGGTAACCTTGTCATTATGACAATATGCAAATGTTCTACGGGTTGTTGAATGTTATTATTTACAGTACAACAAACTACTTGTAACTTCATCTTCTTTTAGTTCTATTAATTCTTTGATGTGTTTGTGTGTAGGTGTAAGTAAGTATGTCTGTATGTAGGGCAAGTGGGGATCTATTTTTCAACTTCCTGTGCTTTTTTTCCTTACCAATAAGATAAATTCTTCAAGTTACTCATGCAGTAAGTTACCCTGAGGGCCACTGTAGCGTGCGAGTTTTGCGAGAGAAATATGTTTTTTGATTGTCTCAAATTTAAATTTACAGTAAGAAGGCATCTTTGATGCACAAAATTGAGTATTTGGGGACGTGATTAGCATATTTTGCAACCATAAGCTCAACGTAACTTGACAATGTATTTAAACAGTGTTACATCGTACCTCTATCATTTTTTTTTGTTGTTATTAGAGCACGATTATTTCATGTTATGCCTAGTAAGCCGTGTCTGGCCTCGTTGTGCTAACATACTGAAGGTAAGTAGTATTCAAATCCTTAAACATAATATAAGCCTCAAATGATCTACACTAAGAATGGTCTTGTGCCTTTTAAAACCACCGTCGGACATTTAAAAGGGAGCCAACGTGGTTAGAAACCGTCACTTTACCATGCCCCGCTATTTTTCTCTGCGCCACAGACCAGACCTGGGACACAATGAAATAGAGGCAAAATGGCAGGAAACTTTTAAAAAAAGAAGTAAGAAAAATTATCTTGTTTCTATGACTTATTTGTAGGCGATTAAGTAAAGTTTATATAAGTACAAACATTTCATTGAGCTTATAAATCTAGATATTCTTTCCAGGAAGCAGTAGGTACGTAAAAATGCCTTCACACAGCTTGTGGAGTAGGTCAACAGAGTTTTATTGGAAAGGTTTAAACGATCTTTCTATGAGATTGCAGAATATAAATAGTTATAAATAAATATTTTTCATTCTACAGAAAAAAAGATTTTATTTTTTATTAGGAAACAGCAATTATATACTTTAACCTCTAATATAAGTAGTTTTAGCCAAAAAGTGATATTCACCAAATAAATACTAGAAATAAAAATAAACTGATGGGGCAAACAAAGAAATCGAAAGAAGAATTCAGACAACTGGAAAAAGTACTCGGGGACTGAAAGAGGTAATGAAAGATAAAAACCATCCTATAACAACAAAAAGCATATTGTTTAATACATGTATACTACTAGTTTAAACATATAAAAGTCAAACGTGGGCTTTAACAAAAAAGTTAACAAACTTGTAACATGCCAACGAAAAATGGAAAAAAGCATGTTAAGAGCCAAGAATATTAACAGAATAAGAAACAGCAGTATGAGATACAAGACCAAGGACTAGGTGGTTTCCCTAAAAATCAGGAGACTGAAATGGAAATGGGCAGGTCACATGATAAGAGGAAAGGATAAATGAAGCAAAGAAGTTACTCAGTGGTACCCAAGAAAAAGCAAAAGAAAGAGAGGTAGACCACAAAAAAGGAGGGATGATGACATCAGGCAGGTAGCAGAAACAATATGTAGAAGGGGGGCAAAAACAAACTGGAGTGGAGAAAGTTGGAGGCCTATGCCGACTGGCAAACAGACAAACAAGGAAACATCAAAAGTCAAACATGCGGGTAAAGCGTAAAATATGACACAATATGTCAAATTTTATATTGTCTAAATAAAATGCGTTATTATTATCGAGGGTGCATAATAAATGAAATAAATGAAAACTTAGACAAATTATTACAAACTTGTAATTTTTGTTTGAAAAGAGTAACTGCTGTGTTTTTGTCATCTCTTCTCAGTACGGAACATTGCGAACCAGTTATAAGTAAATAAAGATTTTTTTTTAAAATCATTTCAATTCACTAACTTGTATTGTGGTTTTTTTCGGCAGAAATTAGTATTGTTAACAGATTGTATTGACGATTTAAAAGTATTCTCAAAAACTAGTGAGGGTCTCTGTGTCGGCAACCTATTTGAATAAATATTATTTGATTTGATTATTTATCTTCAAAAACTAAAATGTCCACATCAAATCCTTTTGGGTTTAGTGTGATGAACAGACAGATGATTTCATATAGACATGTTAGTGATCATTTAATAGTATCTTTTACAAATATAAGTACAGAATCCAATAGAAACTAATTTTCATAATTGCAAACAAAAAGCAAGTAAACTTATGTAGTTAGTTAGTTAGTTGGACTTATGTTTTCCGCACTTAGCCTCATAATAGGGCCATTGTACGTAGGTAACCAATACCTGTCATTGGTTACTCATACCATCCCAGCTCCATCCAAAAGTTAAGGAGGCATCTGATGTTATTCAGCGCCTCTCTCATGGTTTGTGGATTCTTAAGCAGCTTTGTCCGTTGGTCGCTCACGCTTTTGCAATGAAGAACCACGTGAGACGGTGTCTCCTCGGCTTCCATACAAGAAACAAGATAAGTAGGTGTCACAGGAGGAGAAAGGTTACATTAGAGCCATACTTAGTGTAAGATCTCACACTCTCGCTACTGTTCGCGTTGCTCGTCCCGTGTTACTACGGTCTTATGTTCGCATCGCAAATCGCAAACCGGCTCTGTCTGGCAAAGTATTTAAATTAAAATTAAATTAAATTACATTTAATTTAATCAATCAATCAATCAATTGGTACAATACAATACAATAACATTATTTCACTATCGAGTAAATGCACAAACATATCATATTTAAAAAATATTCTAAAGAATCGTTTAACAATCAGCCTTAAAATAATATGACATAAAATGTATGGTTACCAAATGACTACTTAAACACATATTAAAATAATCACATTCTAAACACGAGTGATGACAAAAGGATTGCAGTACACGACAAAAATATGTATAAAATTACCTTGTCTCCCAAAAAAGCATATGCTGTGTTATGGGAGTGCAGTACGAGTTCGATGTTCGTTGTGTACCTAACGTTTTAATACAGACAGACAAGAATGTAGAAGCGGAAACAGAAAAGCATTAAATATATTTAATTATTGAGATATTATCTTATTAGATATTATTATTTTGGGGTGTGTATTCGTGTGTGTATTGTGTGTGTGTGTGTATGTGTGTGTGTATGTGTGTGTGTATGTGTGTGTGTGTGTGTGTGCGCGCGCGCGTGTGTGTGCGTGTGTGTGTGTGTGTGTGTGTGTGTGTGTGTACGTGTGTCCAACAGCACTGCAGCAACCATTTAAATATATATTTTTTAAATTGATAATTATTTAGTTTGTTAATATTGTTGTGTTTTTTACTTTAGTGTCTTTGAGCAAAAGTACTGTAACATCGCAGGATTGGAAGTCGGTTATATCTCTTACTTGTTATGGGTTGGGTGGGCCCTGCTGTACGATGATACCTTCGTAAAGTGTTCATGATGAAGAGTTTTCGTACCGACCGGTTGGATGTCTGTACGGGAGACGTGCTAGTACTTTTAGGACTGCACGCTGGGCGCGTTCAATTTGGATGAAGGTGGATTTCGTTGCATTTCCCCATGTGGTTATGCAATAGAAGATCAGGCATTTACACAGCGCTCTGTAGGACTGAATTAGTAATTGGAAGTTTGCTATCGTGCGAAGTCCCTTGAAGACGTGGATTAATTTCCTTATTCGCTTTGAGACCGCTGCAACTTGGGCGTTCCAATTTAACTTATCGTCTATTTGTATACCTAGGTATTTTATGCAGCTGGTACGTGACAGAATGCTACAGTTGCAACTGGAGTAATTTTGCTGCCGGTTACATGGGTACGTATGAACTACTACCTTAAAATTGCTGTTGGGGCTAGTTGAACTTCTCATACTAAGACACATGTATTTGGTTTTATTGACATTAATAGAAAGCAGACTGTCTTCGAGCCACACTGTTACAGCTGCTATGCCTGTTTCCGCTCGCCTTCGAACGGTATCCCAGGTATCACCCCGGAACAACTGGACAGTATCGTCTGCAAACATTAGGATGGCGGCTCCTGTTATGTGAGCTTTGCATAGTTAATTTACGTAAATTAGGAATAGGGTCGGAGCCAGCGTACTTCCCTGCGGAATTCCGTAGGTACAAGTGGCGGGATCACTGGTACATTTTTCTACTCTCTGTATTCTTTGGGTTAGGTAGTCCTGGAACCAGAGAAGAGGTATGCCACGTATTCCCATGTTCTCTAGCCGTGTAATTAAGATAGGTATTGAAACCGTATCAAAAGCTTTTTGGAGATCTAGGAAAACGGAGGTAGGAGTGCACAAGTGTTGTAAGTGTAAGAGTAGCATCTTCTGTAGATTTTCCTGTTCTAAATCTATACTGGTTTTTCGAGATGAGGTTGTTGTTTTCAAGGTAACTTACTAGTCGTTTATTTATTATTTTTTCTATAATTTTGGAGATCGTTGACAGTAAGGATAAGGGTCTGTAATTGGCTGGTAGGTTTTATGAATAGGACATACATTTATTCCTCTTAATTTATTTTTAGGTATGTTCCCTAATATATACAGTATAAAAAAAAGTAATAAGAATAAGTTTATGATAAATATAATAAGTAATAATAAATTTATTTACTAAAAAAAGGCATAGTTTTTTATATATATAGCACATTACCCGGGGTCAAAATGAACACTATGCTACTGTTAATAAAATCCAAAATCCAACTCAAAATGGCGCAACATAAATGGCGGCCGGATCAAATTACCAAAACAATTCTGATAAAAAAATATTAAACGCACAAAATATTGTTCACCCAAAAATACTAGAACGTAGGACAAGCCATTGGCTTCACTTCTGAATACTTACAATTAGCCTGTCTGATAAAAGTCGTCCCGAAAAAAATCCCCCGCGACACAAGTCGCTTAGAGACCACTGTGGTCCCTAGGACGCGTAACGGTACCTAGCGTATGCACCTACAATTAACAAGAATCTAATTAGCCTACAAAATTACTTACTTGAATTTTTTTATAACTACTAATATCTATATTTCCTAAAATTTTGGGATAATAAACTGAAAGTCAAATTTTTACTGAATTTGTATGAAGATCTCATAAATTTGGTGAAGATTTGAAAAAGATGTAACCTTTCATAAAAAAAAATTAAATAAGTTGGCTAGAGATTCTGTTCCGTTCCACACAAAGCCGTGTGGAACGGAACAGAACAACAATTCGAGAATAAAGCAGAATTTAGATCGAAGTCTGTTAAAATATGTCCCACATTTGCTGATTTCACAAAGTGTCAGCCTAAATGACTAAACATTCTTAAGTTTAATTTTTTAATATCAAAATGTAGAGGTATTACGTAAAGCTAACGGACGTTGACTTGTAAGTTATTTGTCATTTTGTTATTCACTTACAAAAAATTTAAGTAACAAAGTCGTTTTTTAAGGTTCCGTACCCAAAGGGTAATAAATAGGACCCTATTACTAAGACTCCACTGTCCGTCCGTCTGTCACCTTGATAGTTAGACTGTAAAAAATTTCACAAAAGATGTATTTCTGTTACCGCTATAAAAAACAGAATAAAATAAATATTTAAGGGGCCAAGGATTTTTTTGCTCCTTTTTGTTCGATATTGATAACGGCAACACTAACTTAAAATATTCACAGAATATTTAGTTATATATTCACTTTAAAAATAAAACAAATATTTAAGGGGGGCTTCCATACAACAAACGTGATTTTTTTTGCCGTTTTTATAGATATAATGGTACGGAAACCTTTTTGCGCAAGTCCGACTCGCACGTGGCCGATTTTCTTCGTGCCGACATTACGTGTAGAATATTAGGTTTTGTAAACGTTCAGATTTTCGTGGCCCAGGTCCAAGGACAGAATGTACGAGTAGGTAGGTATCTCAACATATGCTAAAATTCTTAAGTGTCTGCTAGTCTTAACGATGAGGTACTTTCGGCTGTAATTTGTTAGAACCACTGTTTACTACTAAAGAGAAGATGGTACATATTGTGCCGAAAAAAACTGTTTACTACGGTCAACTCTAGATATAGGTACAAACTCAGATTAAATTTTGCCTTTTTATATATACGGTAGGTAGGTACCCTACTAACCTTGTTTAGGTTTAGGTAATTATATCCTTTTAATTTTCTTTTTATAGATAGAGTATATTATTTCATGTCGATTGTTGTATATCATGAATGAAACGACATTTAATCCGTCTCTGCAGTAATATCTTGGCTGTTAATCAACTATAAATGCTATTTGGCTATCGAGCGGACTTACTTGAAATTTGGTGCCTACAGTTACAGAACTTGTATGGGTTAAGGTGAAGAAAAGGGGGCGCTAAGAAAAATATCCAAAATTATACTAAGTTATACTTAGTTAAAATGATTTTAAGACTTAGTGTTTTAAAAAAAAAAAAAAATTTATAGTGTTCTCATAACCATATATTTTGATGATGAAAATAAACAGAGTAAATTGTCACCAGCAACGTTTGTATGGAGTACTCGGCGGAAAACATCTAAACATTTACCTCCGCGAGTGTAGAGGGGCGGGGCACAATCATTAATTACGTTCGTATATATGAGCTGTGGTAAACATAAAATGTGCTAAACCTGAAAATAGGCCTTCTACGTTTGAAGTCATTTTGAAATTAAATGTTTTTAAAAACATCAAACAACAATATCAAAGCAGGAGACAACACGTGCATTAAACAAAACATGTTTTGTGTAATGTTTCAGCGAAACATGAGCACGAGATAAAACATAAAAACTTAATTTTAGGTAGGTAAGTAAATCTTTATATACGACCTGTTTGCAAGAAGCCCTTATTCAGGGAAGAAATTCAGGTATAAGTGGGTAATTTCCACTTAGTTTAATTATATGTATAGGTAAAATTAATATAAATAATATTTTCATTATAGAGGGAGGTATTTGATATGTAAAATGCCACTGTCGATCAAGCCAGGTATCATTGGAACAGGGTTTTTAGACTTTTTGCTTAATTGTAAATTAGGTAAGTATTGGCTGTTATTTTTTGGTAAAATACTTTTTTACTACTTAGTAATACAAATAAACATATGGGTTTGACCGATGTTTTGATAATAATAATGTTTAGCTTGAAATTAAAGTTGGATGGTCTACGAAGTTTTATAATACTTACGAATCGTAAATTATATTTATATTTCCAACATTTGGATTTTAGAAATTGGTTTTCTACGAAGAGAAAATTGAGGATATCTAATGGCGGCGCTAGTTAGCTGCTATATGCCCCTTATAGACCTGCAGGCGTGGGTCACTCGGCCAAGCGCGATCGCCCGATCGTTTTGTGTTTCGCTCGAGACAGATTTTAAAATCGGCCGATTATTGATTGGGCAGTGCGCGCGATCTCATATTAAACAGCAGGCCCGATTTTTCGATATCGGCCGAGTCAAAAACGGGTAGTGCACGCCGACGCTAATCTTTAGTAAAGTAATAAACTAAAATTAAAAAAATACAAAAGTAATTACTACCCATATTTAATTGACATGTAGTTAAAATAAGAAATAACGATTAAGTACACCTAATTATTGAAAATCTAGCTTGAGTCACACTTGAAGGTTGGCGACATTAATTAATTAAATACAGGTTGGTTCTATTTTCGTATCTATGTTATATTTACACAAAAGGTTGGTTGGTGGCGCCTACCGTACTCTTTTCTGACCTCATTGCCGTGGTACAAGATGGTACGGGCCGGATATGATACGTGGATTGCCGTTCAGTATAAGACGAACATACCTACCTATGTACTTATGTGTAATGAAATACATACCTGATAATCCGTATATATATTTATAGTTACGTAATAGGTACCTACACCGATAGCAACCGTAAGACCAAATAATTTTAAACATTGAGCATCGTATTTTAAAAGACATTTCTTAATAATAAAACAATAAAGTAGGTACTATCATCGTATTGCATTGCGGAAATACGATCTATGCTAGACCGTACAAATACCTATAGCACACGACTGAATTTTCCCAAAAAGAAGGATAGATACCTACAACAAAACACTTATAAGACGACAGTAGAAAAAAATATTGACGTTATTTACACATAGCATGCATACATACACATATATAATATACTACTGTATAACTTCACGCATGTTTTTTGTAGCCTTTGGTACCAAGAAATCCCACTTGTTTTTACACGCGTGGCCCATATGTTAAACGGTCATACCGTAGCCTAGGGGCGCTTGCAACACCAGTGGCATTATTCGCTTGTTGCCGACCCTTTAAAAATATAATCGCTACTTTCTTAAAGAACTCCATACTGTTTAGTCCCTATAGGGAAAAGCTTGGCAGAGACGTATCCAGTGCATAAATATTTAGATTCTAAGGTGAGGGCCAATAGTTCCCGATGGCGAGCGGTGCGATAGTAGAAAGTAGCCGTGGGCATCAAACAATTTTTCATAACAGATCCCATTAGTTATACAAGCAGTAGAACACACACAAGGGGGTAAAGTCTCTCCTCAGGCTTAAGGGTTCGATAACGCTTTTCAGTTTGGAATCGTCGACAGTTCTGTAAGCTCGTAAACCAACTCAAAAGGGGCAAGCTGACTGCTTGCTACGATCCTGGCAATCTGATGCTTTGTCTACTCGCGTCAATGCTTTTATACTCGTTTGACAGTTTGGAGTACCTCCTCATGATCTCGCTATTCTTCTTTTTTAAGAATTGATTCAATTTGATTGTGATACGCTCGATGAAGTCTATTTCTACCGCGCCGTTCATTAACTTTTGCCCTAATAGCAGATATAACAATAGAGAGATATTGATATGTTCAAAGTTGCAGTGTCCAATTCTGACTTCTTATAGTTTATCTAGAATTAGCAAATTATTCTGTCCCGGATTTTTTATTTTACCGCTTATTATTATAAAGCTGGTATTTATGACTATTATAGGACTATATGATAGCAGTGTTTGCGGTGAGGGTCTGATGGTCTTACCACCTGACGAGCAGTAACTAAAGGTAGTTGGTGAAAAAAGGGCTGTCCCCGACATTATGATGTGTGTGTGTTTCCAGTCACTGGTTAATCCCTTGGAGGAATAAAAGCGGTGACGTTATACATTGCGTTTTTGATTACATGTATTTTTGAAATTTACAGTTTAAATTTATGGAAATGGGGAACTATTTAAAGAGTAGTTTATTAAATTCCGGATGTGTTATTAAGGCTGCGGTATAGGCGAGAACGCAAAAATACGCCGTTTTTGTGCAAATTTTGTGGCTGAACTATAGCACCTAAAGGATTGAAAAAAATATATATTATAAAACTTGCTTTTGTCTAGTGCATTACCTTCGTGAGTGATTTTCATTTATTGTATTTAATGCAATAAAGAAAATGGAAGTGACTATTGTTTCAACACTTGTGCAAATTTTTAAAGCGTGTTTTGCATTTGCTTGTAATGAAAGTTGGTTGTATAATTAGAATAGCTTGTTATCTAGTGCATTGACTCTAAGTTGTTGCAAAAACTAAAAAAATGTGACAACAAAACGGTAAAAACGTTAAATCCCATACAAAAAAAATAAGTTCAAAGCGTCATTATGGAATAATTTACTAAAGAAGTATAAAACAAATATATCTAATAGTAATGTATATGACAATGTGTAATGATTTTTAGTACACTTACACAACGTTAGTATTACTGAAATTAGCTTTCTCGCCTATATCGCCCTCTTAACTGGAAGACAGAATATTCTATCGCAGAATATAATATTAAAAAATAAAATTACAATATTAAATTTCGTTATCAAGGTAAACAAAGGCTAACTAAACATTACCTACTGTCTGTTATCTTTCCGTATGCCTAAGTGGGTCATCGCATCTCATACACGATATGCCAGCTCGCGTCAGTTTTATTTCTAATCACTTAGGGCCAGAAATAATAAAAAATGCTTTTAAAGGTGATAAAAAACGGTGTGGATTCATAAGTGTTATTCATTAATATGTGTATTCATAAGTATTAATCCACCAAGTCATCATCTTAAGGCTGCGCCCTACTCAATTGTGCAGTGCAGTTCATTTACAAAATCGATTCCACTGTTCTATTGCAAGTTTCATACTGGACAAAATAACATGCTCTTAGACATTCTTTAACTAGAAACTTGCTGTATTTCTTTTCAGATATCTGTCAAAATATCGCTTTAAACAAATAACGGACGACCATCTTGTTTTTCTATTTTTAATCCATAAACCTAGTAGCGGGAACATAATACATTTTATAAATTTTAAAGTAACTATAAAGCACTAAGAATTACTGTTATAGAATTTCTATATCTTACGTGATATAATTGTAATTAATTAATTTCCACTTTTTACGCTAAGGCAATTTGTAATAACAAAATATTTTTGTCACAGAAAAATCAACTCTATTTGAGATTAGCATCGTCGATTTCAACTTAACGCCTATAAAGCAAATGTATAAAGCAATAAAATTGGGGGACCTCTCATAATTTTTTTATTTATTTATTGTATTAGGTAAACAGGCAGTATTAATATAAAATTATACATTTGCCTAGGTATGCCAATGACCAGATCCCTGCATCGACAGAAAAGTTTCAAGAAATGGTAATATTTATGTTTTAATCACAAGAAAGGAATGGTATAAATGTAAATATAATAAAGATATAAGTTATTGTTATAATGGAAGGAAAGAAAGTGAAACAAGTGCGAGAATCTGTTTACTTAGGATAATCTTTTACCAAAGACACAAAATGCGGACAAGGAAGGCTGACCTCAATCAAATGGGAACAGGCTTTGGGAAAAGATAAATACGAGTAAAGGGGCGTCCATAAATTACGTGAGGTGTCTTTTTAAATTATCTGCCCCTCCCTGGTGAGATGTTGTGAGATTTTATTCAACCCCCTCCCCCATCCCCCAATCTCACGTGAGATTTTTCAAAATGTGGGTTTCTTACGTAAACGCGTTGGATTGTTATTGTATTACGTCAAAGTATCAATTAAATTATTTTCTTTCGAACGAATTAGTGAGTGATCTTAATCGTATTACGATCACGCTTAAGATTAAATCTTAAGCATGTACAATCTGGATTAAATAGTATAATTTTTTTTGTTTTAATCAGAAAAATTGCGTGATATTTGCCGAGGCGCCCCCTCTCTCCAACGTAAAATTAGATGAGATTTGACTCGACCCCCTCCCCCCTTAAACATCTCACGTAATTTATAGACGCCCCCTAATTGTTTACAAGAAACAGGAAATGTGTCAGTGACACGGAAAGGGGATAAAATATGAGAAATCTAGGTGAACGAGGCATGTCACACAATTCTTTGTGATGAGTCAGAAGTTGTCTCAAAAGGCATGTTTGTTCATGAGGTGTGTTAGTTTTAACACTAGTATAGGTAAGTGAATGTTGGGTATGGCAATTGAAGCCTGAAAGTAGAGCTAATGCTGTAATAATAAAAGATGTGATATGTGGACCACCATGGTCTAGCCGTGTTCAGAGAAAGACTGAAAGCACTAGCAATGCAATGCACGAAACCAATTATGAGTCAAAAGTAAATAAGTGGTAGACTCGGTAGAGGTAGTTCCAGTCATACGTTCCTCGATCAAATTGACTCTGTTCTCAGAAAAGATGAGGTCAAGAGTACGTACCGTTTTAAACGCGGAAGAAGTATAAAACTAATGTCAGCAAGAGACGTGTTCCAGGTTTTAGGACTGTAGCATGCAAGTCTTTGTCTACTTATTTAGGAAACAGGCGTATGTTATGTATATGCATATAAAAACGATAATTCTAATGTTATTTGTGCCACTATGATATGCAAGTATCATATTTATCTCAATAGCACTACCTACTACATATCTATTACATTACAACATCCTTCATGAAGCTGTTTCACAACGCCCGATGTAGGTACATAATGTACGTAACTTCATACGAAGACGAGTATACAACGGTACATTATAAGAGATGACAAGCGTGAAGTGTTTCGTAAACAATGCCATTGTGTTTCTCGCACCAGTTTTTGAGTGACGTGCATTCAGTTTCACATTTCCTTGAAACATTTTCATATAGGTATTAATAACTTAATCAAATTGTATTTTTCACACACATCAAAAAAGTTTTTAATTGTATTTTTTTTTTTAATTTTATATGCAGAACAGTATTATTGGCTGATTTTGAGAAAAGATTTTCATTAAACTAATAAGGTAAAGAAAATACTTCTTTATTTCACTCGTGGAAAAGCCCACTAAATCGCCAAGCGCGCAAAAGGATTTTCTTTAATTTCACTAAAAACAAAAACATAAAAAAACGTTCAGAAACAGGGTTGTCCTTAAAACTTAACACATAAGTGAATCGTTGATATACTTTATTTTTATTTGTGGTAGATACCAGTAAATTAAAAAGAATATTCCGTTTTAGTATTATTATATGTATAGTAACATCATATACCTATAGATGAATAAATTGTACTTTTTAAAATTATATAAATACAAGGATAAATAAATCTAAAGTATAGTTTTTAGCAAATTTTGGTTTGTTTGGTAATAAACTTAAAAATAAATAGAAAATATGAGTGATTCCAGCAGCGAATATAAGAATTTAAGGTTCCGTATATAAATTAATCAATTTTGTCGATCTAGATCTCAGTTTATATGTTATTTGTGAGTTTAAAATTTTGACCCAGGAAACTTGAACTTTAATCGCTGGAACATCGAAACACGATTGTCATTTTACTAGATACATTTATTTTTGGAAAAAACCTTGTTTCGCATACATTTTATGTTGAATCTTTAAAACGAAAGGCTATTTCGCGATTATTTTAAATATGATTGATAAATGATAAATGAAAAACATCTTAATATGCTCAAACCAGTTTTTTGATAACTATCGCCGTCACACTAGGCAGCACTCATTTTGCACTGTCTTTATGCTTTCGTCTCTGCATAGGCGCACTCTTACAACCTGTAGATTAGTAGTAAGAGTAAAGTATGGCTAGTAAAAGGCGCTATAGTTTTTCAGAGGTTGCATACCTATTATTGAACTATACAAAACTGATAATAATGTAGGTATTATTTAATGTTCCATTTTCTGCTATGAACAATTAATTGCTTATTAATTATAGGTATTTGAATTGTTTTTCTTGTATCTAGTTTTTATTTTTCGCGCTGTAGTGAGATGAAAATTGTTCCGCACAGCTGCAAAAGTATTTGGTTCTTGTACGAAAAAGACGAATTGGGGGTGCCGTGCACTTATAGTTGACTGATTTTTTTTCAATACTACTAAGGTGGCAGACAAGCTTACGGTCCGCCTGATATTAAGCGGCCACTGCAGCACATGGACGATTGCAACAGGGGTATCACTTGCGCGTTGCCGCCCATTCAGAAATCTAATAACTTCTTTCTTGAAGAACCCCATACAGTAGTCCTTAGAGAAAACCTTGACAGGGTGCTCATTTCACAACCCACGTGTTCGCGGGAGGAAGTTTCCCTGAAACCGCAGTGTACGCAACCATTTCGGTTCTAAAGTGTGAGAATGAATTCCCTGCCGATAGCGAGCGGTGCGATGGTAGAAAGTAGCCGTGGGCATCATTTCGAACAATTCCTCATAACACATCCCATTGTACAAGCGGTAGAACACACACAGTGAGGCAAAGTCTCTCCTGAGACTTAAGGGCTCGATACGGCAAGTGAGCTTCACCTTGTCTTGCAGATGGTCTCGGAAATGAACATCGTTGGAGATGTCAACACCAAGAATCCCAATGCTCTTTGAGATGGAGAGGGGAGTATTCCGGAATTGTGAAACCACAGTGAATAGGGTTTTCTTAGCGGTGAACGCGCACACTTGCGTCTTTGTAGGGTTGAATCGGACCAAGTTTACCCGTCCCCAGTCAGAGACCTGGGACAGTGTGGTCTCGATTTGAGACACAAGTTCTCCGCGGTTTTCCTCCACAACGGAACGAGGGATGTTTGCACGACCCGTGTAAAAAGCGTCTCCAGTACTGTCATCTGCATAGCAATGTATGTTGTTGATGTCCAACATGTCATTGATATGCAGTAGAAACAGCGTAGTAGACAGCACAGAGCCTTGCGGGACACCAGCAAAAGACCGCTTAACATTAGGAAATCTGTATGCTTGTTTTCCACGTTGATGATATAATATATAAGAGACTGTAGATCACGAATCGCAGTTTACGCTCATCATGAGCATGGTGGCATGGTGGCATAAAAAATAACGTACGCGGCTGGCGACTGTACACATGCGTATCTATTTCTGACATGCCTCGACTTACGTGCCGACAGCTAATATTTGAACATACCGAAATAACAAAATTTTGGGTAAAAGATATAATAAAGAGAGTGTAATGTGTGTAATTTGATTTTCAAATGTAATTAAATTCATTTAACATTTAAACAGCCTAAATTTAATGTACCTGCGTGGAAGCGGGGCCATCTTCATCTTCCAAACCAAAATAAATAAATGTGCTTTTCGTATCCAATGGACTGCAATTTGTACAAATAATTTTGTTTACCGTTCACCGAAACTATATCTATGTGACAACTGACAACCCCATACTAAAATGTCTAAATATTTTGTGCTCCCAGAAAACATTAATATCACAGAAGTAGACATAGACATAAGAAACTATATAAATCAGGCTTTGTTGTCCGACTATATAGCCAGTTTTTAAATAACGAAACCCTTATAAATTCAAGCCAAACAATAACGTTCTCGTAGTATGTTATATTCTCTTTGGTTCTCGTCTGCAAGTATAGCTCTATGAACATGCAGTTCAGGGAGCTTATTGGAAACAGTTTCG
The DNA here is from genome assembly GCA_946406115.1 of Apoda limacodes. NCBI lineage: Eukaryota > Metazoa > Arthropoda > Insecta > Lepidoptera > Limacodidae > Apoda > Apoda limacodes. Next base: position 12,022,935 of record OX291545.1, read on the forward strand.
AGTAATCCAGACTCTGGAATTCGAGAGAAAAATGTATCCACTCCGTTGCTGACATCCCCGTGTCGTATCGATCGCCCGTGCTAATATTTCGTTTTTGCTTAGAGTTCTTTCTGACTTTTGCTCGGCTCGTAGCGTAATGTTAAATAGCCTATAATAACCATCCTTAAGAATTTGGCTATTAAATGTAAAAAATATTTTTCAGACATAAGTTTAGTAAGTAGTTTCAAATTCTAAAATTTAGAGATTAACGCCTTCAAACAAGAAAAGTAAAAAATACACAACAAAACTCTAGCTTTATTATAATAGTATAGCTATAGATACATATCAATGCGAAACTTTTAAAGTTAATCTAGTTTTTTGCATTGTCGAAAACATGTGTTGGTTGACTTACCTCGCCTTAAGAGTGCGCCTATGCAGTGCAGTCTCTTTGCTTACGAAAAGGGACGGCTCTACATAACTGCTGCATCGTGTGACTGTGACAGCCAACGAGTAATAAATCTTGTGAAAAATCAGTAATCCACATTTTTTTAATAAATCTACAATAGTTATCAAAAAACTGGTTTGAGTATAACAAAGATATTTACAATTGCCTAATCTAACCTAACGGACCCTCATACACCTAAATTATTTATCAAAAGTATGGCTCTATGAAGTGTTTCTTTTCGATGACACCTATCTTTAGCGTGTCTTTTCAAAGATTGATTTCATATTATGCATATAGGTGTGTTATACTTATTTAATCATATCTTACTTTATTATATAAAAAGCCGTGTGTGTGTGTGTTTACAAGATTTACCTACTAGGAGAGCATCAGCTGCCAATATTGTACTTACATAAATATCATTAATCAGTTGCCTAGAATTTGTGAAATTATTTATTTATAACATGGACAGAGGTCTAATTTATTATTTAGTTAAAAAATTATAATAAGTTTAATTTTGTTACAAACAAAGAGTAAACGAGATTTGGGGTGCGTTCCAAATCGCAACGAGGAAGTTAAAAAAGTGGTTTTGGGACGCCCGGGGTAAAGTAATTTTCCAACTGTCAAGTTGAATTCTTTACACTGCCATAGAAAAGGTTGAAAATCACTCCTGTCAGTGTGAAAATTAACTGTCAAACGCTCGTTCCAGAACGGGTTAATTTTTCAACTTTACCGGGCGATAATTACTCGGCGTGATTTGGAACATAGCCTTAAGGAGAATGGTACCTTAATGGTGAACTGAACACAAAAGACCATTGTTGTTCAACAATTTGCGAAAGACTATTTGATATGAGTTTGAACACATCGCGATCGCAATATTGTACGTCGTACATGTAGGTAGGTACCATATTCACAGATTTGATATTATCATCAGTAGGATCTAATACATGGCGCCGTATGGTAATTAATATGAATGAATGTATCGCTTTGGTATGTGTATCAATTAATTTTGCTGTATCCGGCAAGTAAACTTGTTTTTATAAATGTTTTTGTAGTAAAAAACAAAAAAAAAACCGTTCATAAAAACTTTACTTATATCTAATTTACATCATTTACACCTACTTAGCTGAAAATATTATTATCTTTGCGTGATCGTTTATTTTCTAATTTGCTCCTTGATCTTAATAAAATCGAGACCACGCCGCCATTTACATTATCTACGTAATTGCTTCATTTAGAAACATGAATACTTCTTTGTTTTTTAGTTAATTAGCGTCTTGTGAGTCCGCTTAAAGTGCATTATGCGCTTAAGGGCCCCTTACACCCCACTAGCTTCGTAGAAAACGAATATCTAAAATCCAAATGTCGCAAATATAAAGCAAGTCATAAGCTATTTTTAGAAGGTTTTATATAGTTTCTAAATATTATCTGTGAGTTGTAGTTGGTTGGTTGGAGTTGTAATAGTAAAAGTGACCGTTTTTAGCAAAAATGCCAACTACAACTCACAGATGTGAATCCCGATTCGACCTATATGCTCGATCGCCTATCCTCCCAAACTGACGCGAATAAGATGTAGGTTTCGCTACTAATTGATAATGCTTTAGCTGTATTATATATAACACTGAACGCAATTGAACGGTAAATTAAATGTGCCTTTTCTCAATGATGTTTTCTAGCATTAGTTAGTTAGGTTTTTATATCACTAAGGTGGCAAACAAGCTTATGGTCCGTCTGATGGTAAGCGGTCACCGTAGCCTATGGACGCTTGCAACATCAGGGGTAATCACCATGTATCACTCGCCCGTTGCCGACCCCTTAGAAATCTAATAACATAGCGGCCAACTAGTATCGTAATTGGATTTTTATTTTCCTCGTCGTAGAAAGCAATTAAGCAAATATAAATCCAGTCATAAGCTGTTTTTAGGGCGTTTTAATTTGTTTGCAGAATATAAAAGTTGACACTAAAAATTCTGGTTTCGATCGCGAAAATTTCAAAGCAAAGGAAGTTAAAGTGCGAGTCGGACTCCGTACTGTCACAGAATGGACTAGAGCGACTCGCTGTTAGCTTTTGTAGAATTTCAAACTCTACCTTTATATAATTAATATTCCAAAAGTAAAATTTTTGCTTTTGAAACTACTATTACGAGTAAGCAATTCTGGTCTCAAAATTTGCAGTTGTTACCTCTCAACTGTATGGTACAGAAATAGAATTACTTGGAAAAATCTACTTAGGTATAGTAGGTAGGACCTATGTTCAAAATATAATGAAAGATTCTAAGTTTCATTTCCGGTACTTACCTTAAAACAATAATTTTCTCAATGCCTACAAAGTAAAAGTTACAAAGCGGTTGGGGTGTGCAAAAGGGGCGCAGAGGATAAAAGACTGCTAAAATTTTACTAAGTTGTGGTACACTACAAGCGAGCAATTACAAGTTTAAACTTAAGCCAAAACTATTTAATTAATAAATTATTTAGATATCTATCTCTTTGGTAAACTGCTTCGCATTTCTTAGTGATTTCCTTGTAGAAAGTTATTCTCAGACACAAATTAAATCCTAGAACAAAATAACTAAGAAATGAGAAGAAGTTTGCCAAAGGCAGGCATACCTACAAACAAATTTTCGTCAAAAGTTGTGGTGTCCATATAACACCCTATTTTTATGACTGTGATCGTTAGGCGTCTTTACGAGCAATGTTTGTAAGAGACACTTATTTCAGGGGTGCTTAGTTGCGGCGCTACGGAACCCTGAAATTCTCATTTAGTTTTATATTCATAGCAACTAAGATAATGAAAGCAGAAAGAAATGGCTCATAAAAACGTTGCTCGTGGCAATGTGCTCTATCGATACCCGTCATAAACATGGTCCGTCATAGGGACACACCCTCTTTTGAAAAAAAAAATGTGGTACGGGGTCATAACGAAAAGTACTCCATACAAACGTTGCTAGCGACAATGCAGTCTACCGATTTAAGGCCGAGCGCACATCACGAGAAATTTTCGATAGAGGATATGGTGCGCGATATGGTCCAACATAAGTGATCATATCGTAAAATAGTTACAATTCCCCAGGGGTAGAGGCGCTGATTGCGCTATGCTTTTGTAATGCATAATTGCGGCAGAAAATTATTTTGCAAATAATGTTTAAATCCATACTTCTATTATAAAGAAGTTAAGTCTGGATGTCGATTTCAAACAAATTTTCAGCAATAAATATTTAAAAAGGACAAATATTTAATAACTTACGTTTTTAGTATATAATATTTTTTTTATTTATTCATAAGGACCACAAACAGATTTACATTTCATTTGCTTAAACTTACAATAAATATAAAACTTTGATTAGTGAACCCAACAGGAATGGTCACATTTTATGTGTAACAAATTGAAACTTGTCTAGTGTCTACTGATATCTATTGTACATGTACTATAACTATAACATAATATGTTTTTATTTGGATTGAGATAAATTAAAAGAAAGAATATTCTTCTATCTCGAAAAAAATAAAGTATGAAATGGTAGTGAAACATGGTTAAGATATTGCAGTTACGGTGCAGTTATATGTCAATTACATGCACACTGCATTAATTGCAAATGTCTTTTTCTTTGATTGCGGACTATCTGTATTTATATTGTCCTTGTTTTTACGTTAATTATAAAGCTAATTTTGAACTAATGTATTGCTCTCGTACTTAAGAGCAATACATTTGTCCCTTTTTATTTTAATATTTTTGTACCTTTTAAATTAGGATGCAAACTCTACTTTAATGATATGCAGCGTTGCCAGATTTTTTTTGCCAAGTCGGGATTTGGGAACTTTTTGAGTGAAAAAAGCGGGATTCTTTCGCCGAAAGCGGGACATAGTAAAAACCTATAATCAAAAGTTTTTGAATATTCCTCTTTTTATTTAAGTTCAAATTACGTTTACGTGACAATAGATAGACATAGGGTTACTAGGGTAAAAATATACATAGAAAATGTATTTTAATAAAAATATCATATTTTAAATCAGATTTACTCTATCGTTAAATAGTTGAGTCAGTACGCTGCACGCACGGTCCAGGTATTCCCGAAAAGCGGGATGGAGCCTGTAAAGCGCGGGACATTTAATTTTGATTTAAAAATCGGGACGTCCCGCCAAAATCGGGACGTCTGGCGATATGGCTAAATTGGCATATTATTAAAAGTTGACGTTGAAACGATATGGTCAGTTTAAGCTGGCTATATACCATTTCATTAAAATTGAGATCAGATTTTTGGCAATAAGTAATAATTTTAACTTTTTAGTGAAACTTTGTGAAGCCGGTTGTTTTTTTTTTTTTTTTGTTAAAAAGTTTTTATTTTTCATAGCTATGTATCCAAGTGAACACAAAGCTTGGACTGGATATTAAGTAGACTATTTAAAAAAAAATTAACATGCACTAGTACTACCAAGGCAAAATGTAGTGTGACAAAAATTCTAGAGCGTAGGAATATACCTGTGTCTACGAAATAGTCCTCGTTTAGCTGGAGAGCCACTGGGTCCAGCTCCATCATTGTCGAGCTTCTCTGGAGGTCGGAACAGCTTCCGCAATGCAGCTGCCACCTTCTCCTTCGATCGCGACGACATCTTGCACTAATCACAACACTACTCACAAAATAAACTATACAATAATACTATCATTAAATGTCAATCACTGTTTGTTTATTATTTACATTCGCCACATGCGTTGTACATGTCACAAGTAAGTATGTCAAAAGCAATGTTTATATAGCAAGCCTCTAGAGTTTAATCAAATAGGTTGCACTTTCAGTAGTGGTGGTCTCGCACGCGTATGGAGCGAATACGCAAGTGTTTCCATCGATACACGTGCGACTACTAAACGGAATGTGAAGAAATTGAAACTTGTCGCACACACTGACACAACACAACAGTAGTCTCGGCAGAGTACTTTCGACGCAGCTGGATATAGACGATGGCCTCGTAGGTACTGCAAAACGTAGCGATTATATTATTCTCTTCGGTACTGCACTTCCATGCCAGACCACAGTTGCTGTTATGTATGAGAAAAAACAGTTGGTCGCGGCGCAATGCTCAATGAATTCCGCGCAACTTCGATCCGAGTTAGTGTGCTGAAACAAAGAGAACAGATATTGTTTACATATTATTAGCTATTTATGTGGTCGTTTGTTAGCGACCTACTTAATTAGTTAGATACACTGACTACTGTGGTTAAGATATGATTGATGATTTAAGAGGATGTATAGGTATAACTACATACCTAATAAGCACAGTAAAGGACACAGTGCGTACGTGCGAGAGACAAAGCACCCACCACGTGTGTTTTGCTAAAAGTGGACTCGCTATAGGTAGGTATAGGTACTTACTAGGTACCTAAGTAGTGCTTACCTACGACGAAACTTTGGGCTTTACATAATTGAGATGCATGAATAAAGTATCTATCATGAGCAAGGTTTTAAGTCTAAGTGAGACTTAAAAAACCGGCCAAGTGCGTGGTGTTCCATAGAATAAGAATTATTGCGGATATATAATAAACTTAGGGGGCATCCAGTAATTAGGTGAGGTATTTTTGATTATTTGAACCCCCAACCAACCCCAATGTGGTAGACCCGCCCCCATATCCCTCACCTGAGATATTTTTTCCATTGGTGAGATCTTGCTGGACCCCCCCCCCCCCTATTGTCATCTCACATATTATTAATTTTTAATCAACTGATTGTGTCCAAAGCAAAAAATATATAATTTCTTGAGAACCTTATGTGCATTTTTAAAGCCCTATAAAATTATACACCAAATTTTACATCCATCGATTTTCTTTCAATTTCCATACCATATCTGTATGGCGGTTCACTTAAGACACGTCTCCGTAAAATTTCATTACAATCTATCCAAGGACGAAGGTATTATATTTAAAAGACTGCTGTGAAATGAGGATAAACAGATGGGCGAACATGACGAATTTATAAGGGTTCCGTTTTTTGTCATTACGGAACTCTAAAAATAAATTCAAATTTTAATGGGTACTGTACTTTTTATTTAATATTATAAAAAAAATGTCTTTATTATAGTTTTAATTAGCTTATTATTTTTATTAGGTAAGTTAAATTTTTGCCTTAAGGCTGCAGTCTAGCTGTGCACGACATATAATTTGTAGTTAATTTAAATTATATGTCGTGCACAGCTAGACTGCAGCCTTAAAAACAGAAATTTGTTCGAAAAAGTTTTGTCTAAATTTCCGTGTAATGTTCGGAAAAAAATAAGTTAGAACGTTTATCATTAAGGATTGAGATATAAAAAATTTATCAAGGACCTAACTATGATAGGTATCGAGCGCTGTCGATAGTAGTCTTTTTCAGTTGATAATTAAATAAAGGATCGAGTTAATTAGTATCTACAAATCTTTCAGTTTATAAGATTGCATTAAGTAATAATTAAAAATGTATAACGTTTTTTTTAATACCGCTAAGGTGGCCAGCAAGCTTACGGTCCGTTTGATGGTAAGCGGTCACCATAGCCTATGGACGCTTGCAACACAAGGGGTATCACTCGCACGTTGCCGACCCATCAGAAATCTAATAACTTCTTTCTTTCGTTATTATCTAAATGTCATACGCCAGCAGCTGGTGTTTTGTAGGTATGGTAGGTATAGGCAGCAGCTATTGTGAACAATGGCTGAATTTTTTTATACACCAGCAACTGGTGTGAAAAATGACTGACTGAAATGTTATATACCCTAGCAACTGGTGTGAATAATAAAATTGCTGAAATGTTAAATATTCCAGCAACTGGTATGAATAATGGCTTAATTGTTATATATATACACCAGCCACTGGCTGCAAGCAATTAATAAACTTCAATTGTAATCGAAATTCCATTACTCTTATTAATTCATTGTTTTATTATTTTCGTGAATTGTTTATAAATTGACTTCTACCCAGAATAATTATTAAATCTCAGATGAACGATACAATACGACGAATCTGGCTTTACACATATATTCCGTATTGACACTACGTTGAACGGTCATCCGCCCGAATGCGATAAAAATGATTCAGCTACGTCCAATAATTTGTAAACAAACTAGATTTCATTGAACGCACAATCAGTTCATTGATACGAGCGAAAATTGTGTAAAAAGTAATCGGCCAAGCGGATGCCGTACATGAATTTAGGGTTCCGTAGTAGAATGAGAATTATTGCGGATATGTATCTGAAAAACTATTCAACCGATGTTGTTCAAAACAATTGTGGTTGTAAGTCTATTCTTAATATTTTAAACTGTATGGTGGTTAACGTAGGACATCTTTCTGTAAATTAACTAACTACAAGAAATAATGGACTTTAAACTCATTATTTTGTTTTTTTGCAAGACAAAAAAATATAGATATAGCTGATATACACTTACAGAAGTAATTAAAGTTCCAAACAATGAAAGAATTTTCAAAATGGGTAAGTTGTACCGTAAACACCTATAGGTATAAATGAATAATATTCCGTAAGTATGTAAGCCACGTTCATCATCTGCAAAAACCGTTCCTTAAGTGTAGATGGAATGCAAATTATCGCAAGTGAAGGGGCTTTGCTTGCGGCTTCTTCCTCGTGGAATTTGGTCGACAGTGAGGAATTCTTACGAGTACTCCTTGATGAACCGGGATAAAAAGTATTTAAATGTGATTTTAGTCATTCCGTTGCGACGTGAAAGAATAATGCAGTTTTACCCGCGGAAATAATTATTATTGTGGGAACTCTCCATTGGAATAAAAAGTATCTGTACTATTTACTTTAGCTCTATAGCTACCTGGAGGATCGTTGAAATGAAGTTTGAACCGCAGAAAATTTCTTATTCGTCTCTTCAAATAATTATATCAAAAATTAGGTCATCTCAATGTTTCGTGGGGATCCTCCTACTAACAAACGTCATGCATGAGTTGAAAGACTACTAATAAAAAAGCTTGCGCTTTTATTATGTTAGTTAGGGTTAGGATGTTTTTCTATTCAAGAAACATGACCGATTACAACTGTCTCACAAATAACTGTCTTTTTTATGTAAATTGGCGTCTGTATTTATACTTCTTTCTCACAATAATTTGTATCTTTTATCTAGTAAACAAGGTCCATAATGTGTTGATATCTTAAAAATCCCAAAGGCTCTAGAAATGGGACGTCTCGCCTCTCGCGGGATGGTTGGAAACCTAGCATCACTAACATTGCCTGCAGATCTATCTATAATTAGTAATCGTGTCCTATGTATGATACATGCAAATACTCATTTGTATATTTTCAACTGACTGAACAGGGCCGTACGTAACATACGGGTTTTTTTTACGACGGGCGTATTCCTGAGTTGCCTGGGTTCGATTGATGACAAAGATTTTGTAATATGGTAATGTCTGATACACGTATTACTCTATGTGTAGGCACGGATAAGGTATAAGTTACTATATACTGAGCTGGGTACTAAGTTAGGTATACTTAGTCTTGATTAGACCTAAGTACTTACCTTCCAGACGAGACAAAGTTATCAGAGGGCAGATAACGAAAGACCGATACAGAATCTAATAAGTTATTAGTATCAGGCAAAGAAAAACAAAAAAATGTAATGCAGTCAACATTAATGTACTCGATAATGGACTTTTTATATACCTATATACATAGCTACCTACCTACTTACTTTAAACAAAGGAAAAATGTTTAGGTACTTAAGAATTAGTTACGATCTTTTTATATCTGTAAATTGGAACGGTTTTTTTTAAAGTTAGGACAATAAAGAGAGGACAAAAAGTTCAATTTTGAAAGCTATAACTTGCAATTTCATTAAGTACTATTTGTAATAATTAATATGTACCTTATTATAATATATACTCAAACCTTAAAAAAAAAAACATTTAACCATAGTTTGTAAAGAATCTGGTCAGCCTAGTAAATAAAATGAATATAGATACCTAAACCCTACCTATTCAAGACCACGTCGAAGTCCATCACACACGAAGCTATTATATATACCAAATAATATAATTTATAGCAACGCATATTACGATATATTTTCTATAGTAATCTTTGAATGACTACACAGGATAAATATAATTCAGTTTGGTACCAACTTCAAATTGTAATTTGGATCAAATTTTTTTAAATAAATATTTTTACCTATTTAGTGCATCTTTTTGAAGTCGGTTCTTGTCTTCGTTAAAAAGTTTTTGCAACGCAAACCGATTTGTTGCTATGAAAATTTATATGCTAAAATGAATTAATCCTTTGTGTAATTTGTTTGAAAAAACACAGTGAAATATTTTTTTGTGAAAACAGACTCTTGTTTGTTACACCTGTATACCATCAGAGGCGGCTCGTCCTAAGGAGCGACCGATCTATCCAGGGACCTTATTGGGAACAGTCTTGAGTTATTCGGACTCTGGAGTTGGAAGGAAAAATGTATGAAAATACATTCGAGGGTTACTAAAGGTAAGTCAACCTTTCATATATTTTTGTTTCTAATTCCAGAGTCCGAATAGTTCGAGACTGATCCCAATCAGAGGCCGCTCAAACTTAAGAGCGCTGGTGCAGCGTACTTCTTAATTTTTTAGAATTTTTTTAAAATACTTTTAACTATAAATATAGCAATTTACTAAAAAAAACATTCCATACCCATACACTTAACTCATGATTTGGTATGAAATTGCACTGAGACTGTCATTTAGTTCGCTAGCAATTGCGCTTCTATGAAACGAAGTTAGTACAGAGACTTGAAGCTAAAATCAACGAGTGTGAAAGAGAATGTTCAACACAGTCTCATACGTGAAACAGAAGATTTTGTATGAAAAAAGCGCGCGCGAGTTTTTGATTAACATATTAAATAAGTCAAATCAAACCAAATCAAACAATATTTATGCAAATAGGTTTTTAAGAACACTTTTCAGTCGATAATAAAATGTAAACAATGTTAGTTTCTGCCAGAAGTTCTATTTAAAGTAATAATAATACAATACTTTGATAAATAATTAGCTCAAGAGTATACAATATGTATCGAATCAATTATTAGGTAATAAAAATAAGTTAGTAAGCTACTAAAAACAAAGTCGAACATGTCATTTTTTTTTTGTACATAGTACAAGTACCTATATAACTACATAAACAGTTTGTAATTGTCTAATAAGTAAAGCAAAATAAAATGTGATTACTGTGATGTGATTAAACATTGCGAAAAGATTTTAGTAGGTAATTCAGCTTGAATTAAGGCGAACGGTCACAAAATTGTGGCACAAAAACATACAAGCGCGACGCGCGTTTGTAAATCTAAATAGGCGAATGAATTTAAGTAGTGAAGTTTATAATAATTTTATGAATAAATAGAATAATTAAACGGTTAGCAATTTTTTTTTTTAGTGAACACCTATTAAAAATTGTCACCAGCCGCTCCTGTTTTCAATAAGGTCCTAAAGGCCTGCCACAGACGTTAACGTCGTTAATTTTGCATTTTCATTTTAAATGAAAGTATTGTAATCCAGTCCAGTCCAGTCAGAATCTTTGATTACCAGCCCAGAATATACAAAATAAAATAAAAATCAAAGTTTACAAAGGTTGCCAATTGTGGAAAACAATACATTTTTCGTCGTAAAAATTTTTCTGTCAGCTTGTCCTTGTAGTGGACAAAGACTGGCTCATGTGAGCAATTTGTACGGCCGCGGCGGGGACACCGAGGCGTTGTTGTGGGCGTTCTTACGCCATTTTGTCACAAATGTTCGAGATAGGTGGATTAAGGGGGATAAATTAATATAGTAGGTAACAAACATAACATGTAATAAAATAAAAGATTTTATTTTGCCTGTATATGAAAGTATACAGCACATTTTAAGAAATGGCAGACTGGCTTACAAGTGTCTCTTTCTTTCGGATGTATTACGGATCGGAAGATGCAACGCGGGACGGCCTCCTAGCAAGTGACGTACGACCTGGTTAGAGCTGCAGGAAGATGACGGGCGCGGGCCACTCAGGACCGGCCGTTAAGGAGACACATGGAAATGAAATAACTGTTTTCTATATTATTCTTTGTTCATCCAGCTACTTCTGTGTCAAAGTCACCTCATAAGTGGAAACTCTTTATTTCCTTTTTCGTTTACAACTAAATACCTACATAATAATATATCGGCCACTGGTCGGCACTCGCTACAATTCGCATATCGTGGAAAATACATCCAAACAATCATACAAACGACTTGCAAACCTCCTTCTGTTAAGGTTGGTTAGTAAAAACCTAAAATGGGTATATTTAGAACACATGTCTGCCTTTGATTTCATGTGCTCCGGCTTACGACTTCAGTATTTTCTAATAATTTTCACAAATTGGTCGTGGTCCACCGGAATGAACCATGGACACTTTTGTTTGTCCATTTGGAGAATAAGTATAAGAAATTTGTATGACTTATATTGCTCGTGGTCCAACTAATTTTTTTTTTATGTTTGGATGGAAATTTAGTTTTTGAATTTATTTTCTTCAAATAAATGAACGCACATAAGTATTACCAACATTAACCAATTTTTCACACCATTTGTTTTTCCTCTTCTCAAAAGTTGTCTGGAAAAAATAGCTCGATAGCGATAAGAGCGCCTGTGAAGCTTTTATAATGTTATTCTATTATTTTGTGCAATTAAGTGTTTTACTACTAGATCTGTATATATTTAAAATTAAGACGACTTAATGAATCGTGCAAGAAATGGACTTGAATGAAATGAAGTAGAAATAACTTGATAAGTAAAAGTTTAACGATGCTCTAGAGCAGTCTAGAGTGTATAATTATATATATATATATATATATACATACTCAACTAGGGGTGAGACTAGGTGGTTGCAACACCCTCTGTCGCCTCCCAAATGACGTCATAGCTCGGTTCAACGACGGGCTGTGAGAATTGTCGACGATCCCAAACTCACTTGCCGTATCGAACCCTTAAGTCTGAGGAGAGACTTTGCCTCCCTGTGTGTGTTCTACCGCTTGTACTATGGGATGTGTTCTGAAGAATTGTTTGAAATTATGCCCACGGCTACTTTCTACCATCGCACCGCTCGCCATCGGCAGGGAATTCATTCTCACACTTTAGAACCGTAATGGTCGCGTACTGTGCGGTTTCAGAGAAACTTCCTCACAAATGTTTTTTTTTATCACATAAATGTTTGTCCAATGCAAGAATCGAACCCATACCCGCTGCGCAGCAGTCGGCCACACTACCAACTAGTCTTAATCTTAACCTTTCTTTACTGCAAATAATTGGCAATCGATTTCAAGGCTAAAAAAATAATTTATAAAAAAACATTTAAAAACCAAGCTAATAAAAAAAACGAGTTGCACTCCGGGAGTGCCGGCAGAAGTGAAAACCTTTACGCACGATTCGCGCTTTTTTTTTGACATTGTCAAGAAATAATAATATTTGTTTATTTACTTTTTTGACGTATTATATTTGACATTGCAATCTGTCATATAATTAAAATTCCATATCCAACCTCCCTGTACTACTCATAATCGCGAATACTAAAAATAAAAATTATAATAGGCGTGGCATTACGGTTTCCGTCTTACGAATTTCCACGATTAGGACACGTGACCTGACGCGAGTTTATCATTTTTTACCTATACCAAAAAAAGTGCACAACGCCGCTAAAGAAGTTTTCACTTCAAAAAAATTACCAAAACGTAGAAAATAAGCACCCATAAGTAAAAACTTTTCAACTATCATACAGCAATACAATTTACTTTTTAGTAGATTTGAAGTCCAATTACCTAATGTTTTTTGCAAATAATAAGTAGTTTAATATTCTGTTTGTTATCGTGTTTTGATAAAAATGTTTTAGGGTTCCGTAGTCAATAAGGAACCCTTATAGCTTCGCCAATCGCCATGTCCGTCCGTCCGTCTGGCTGACTATCCGTGGCTTACCTCAGAGACTATAAATACTACAAAGAGCGAGCTTAACTTCCCGTGTGAAGTTGGATTTTATAACTTCCTTTAGTTACCAATGTCCTATGGCCAGTTTATAGACGATAATAATTTTTGAACCGTAAACTCAACTATAATAGTTGAGTTCATAGTATCAAAAAGAACGCCCTCCCCCTTCTAAGTACGCTTATTGTGACTGACAACTACACTACACAGCGCGTGAACCGACACGCACATGGCCGGTTTTTTTACAGGTTAATAATTATTTGTAAGCCATTCTAAACTAAATGTTACGAGAATCTTGCCACAATCCAAGAGTAAAAACCGCATTTTTATCGGTTTAACCGTTTTGGAGGTTAGAGTGCACAAACGCAGAGACAAACGGACAAAAATTCTAAGAACTACTTTGTATATGTTTACTCAAATTGATTTTTTGAAAAAATATTTAATGTGCAGACACGGCTTGTTTACAATTTCTTTCTTTCTTTCTTCGATTTCTTTGCATCGATCGTAATAAAAATTTTAAGATATTATATATATAAACAATAAAAATTAAAATGTCTTGTGTGATCTGTCATTCAGTTTTGTAATATATATGAGGGATGTTTTTTTTGTCGTGTACATTTTTTGTCGTTGGATATTCCTTCAAAATTCTTTTAAATTTTATAAGAACTTTTTTCGAAGATGTAGGTATATTTTGCGACTTAGGCTTTCAAAGTTGTCAAATTAGTGTGTGGGGGCATTATTGTGATTTTTTCAAATTTTCAAAACACGCGGTTAGAAAGTAGTAGCGTAGAGAAGAGTCTCTAAATTTGAAACCGCGCGTATTAAAGATCAAAAAAAAATCACGAAAATAGATCTTTGAAACTTTAAAACGATAATGCGGCACACTGATTTGTAGTAAAACAGAGCTTAATAAATTATTACAACAAAAATTGTTTTAAGCAAAAGTGGTTTAAATATCGGCAATATATCTTTTTAGAGAACCTTACAGAACTAGCTAGGGTTCGGTTAGGTTTACGACACGCACGTGGCCGGATTTTTAAAAATTGTTTGCCCTTTGATCAGCAAAACAATTATTGTTTATTCCTTTGAACAAGGCAATGGAGCATCAATTGAAACATATATAACTATGTATTTATTTTATTCTTATTCATAATAACTTATTTATTGGTTTATCTAAATAAATAATAACATTGTATCCTAAATATTATTGTTTAATTAGTATAAATAAATTTATTGTATTAACAATTTAGTTTGTATTCAGTCTGAGTAACTAATCATTAGTAGTAGGTACACAAAATATTTTTTAACTAATAAAGTCCAGTTTAAAAGTTTATTTGCCAGAGCATTGTTGTCAGGAATCCGAAAATAAATAATATGATACAATACCTACCATAGTCAAATACGAAATAATACTCAGGCCTTTGTCTGTATTATACTTTATTCTTATAACAATACGATATAAAACATTGTCACTATTGTCTCTCTTTGACACAAGCACATGAAGGTCCCCATCTGACGCGTCATCTACGCAGATAATATGGACGCGCCAAGTTTACTTCCCGATTACGTAGTTCATATAAAGACAATAACAAAGTTGATCGTAAGCTCGTTAGACAGACTTTGTGTGAATAGCTTTACAATTACGTAGGTAAGTACTTGTGTACCTTCTGCGTCTTTACTAAATGTACCTTGTAAAGACTCCCCATAGGGTTTTGGTCGGGTACAGTTAGGACTAAACTTTAAAGAAAACTGACTACTAATCATACCCGATTTAGGGTATCGTAATCGGGTATATTTAGGAGTTAACGTTTTGTTATTAGTTACTTCTAAATATATCTGGACAGAGCGTCTACTGACACATCATGCTAAACTACTATAGCTGGAAAATAACAATTTTAACAGGAGTTTCCTGTTAAATTATAATGCTAGGAAATAATAATAAAAAAAACATTAAATTAAAATAGAAGTATTAATTGAGATCAGAAATCAACATTAGTGTATTTCGAATAAACCTGTAGGTATTATTTATCATTTGGTACATTTATATTATTAATATTTGCAAACTATGTTTCCGTATTCATTTTTTGATTTTTCTAATTTAGAGAGGCGGTCGGATTAGATTATTCACCGCCGGGAGCAGCTACTTATAGGTAGACTAAATTAAGTAAAATTTACTAATTAGGAAGGTACTTAGTTAAAGTTAGGGGCTGCCCAAATCAGAAATAACACAAAATAAATTCAACTTTCAAAATTCAAAGCGAAGAAACATACCTACTGTTATTAGTTCAAGGTTATTTAATTAGGGGGTTAATTCTTACTCTTTAGTGGATTTTTTAAGTTAGTATGTATTTGTCTGTTAGATACATTGTTATTCCCGATGAACTGTAGACTTGAAACTTTAAATATACGAAATTTTTATTTACCACGTAGTTTTATAAATGGACTCAAAGTAGAAAATATGTTTTCTTACCGAATAGAGAAACTTAGTTTTAATACATTTTGATTTTAAAATTTTAACAATACAGTCATTACAGACAAATTATTTATTTATTTATTTAATCTTTTTGTACAAAAAAAATGTGTACAATGACGAGCTTAATGCTATGAGCCATTCTCTATCAGCTTACCATACTAATTACGATAAATTGTCGGCGGTGCAGTAAGAGAAAATATTTACAAAAGTACTTTAAAGTATATGAGTAAATCTATACTAAACTAGATTGTAATAATAAACCGATTAATACATATAATATATAAATACATAGAATACTATATACTAATATATATAATTACATAATACTATACCCATACATGTATAAATACATACATACATTCATACATACAAAAAAACATAAAATACATGACGCAATGTTAAATCTTCAATTATAGAACCATATGAGATTTAAAAGGAAAAACGTAAGGCACTAGTAATAAACTTTACCGTTTTATTTTAAAATATCATAAGTTGTTATAATTAGGTACTACTTATTGTTAAGAAATTAAATCAAAATTTATCACGTCTATCTCTATGTGTCTAGAAAATTGTTTACTTATGAGCCCGTTTATTATAACGTGAAACCTACCTATAATATAAAGGTTTTTTTTTTTTTGTGTTTTAGTTGGTAATACTTGAACTGCGAAACACATTTTCAGAAGCTCTACTAAATAATTAAGCTTTGGGAAATTGTTATTGTAGTTAAAAAATGTGGCTTTTATGACACAAGATACATATGGGATGGGGGTAATTGGGATATTATATGAAAGGGCGTAGGTAAATGTTGTGACAATAATTGGGTACCATTAAACTGATTTGATGCTTATTATGCTAGTAAGAAAATTTGAGATTGGATGTACCAAATTTAATGAAATATGTAGGCACTTAAGTTTGCAGGATGATATTAGGTAAAAATGGAAAATCGTGAGATTTCGGCTTTATGTGATAGACTAAATAGTTTCTAGAAAACATTCACAATGGGTAATGTACTATAATAAAAATGCAATAATGGTTTCTTTTAATAAAGACAACTGGCACTTTTACACTGTCGAGGGCTAGCCTCGGTCTCAAACAAATCTGGCAACGCTGGACTTAAGTACCTACCTACCTACATGAATAACGAATCATAATAGACACAAATGACAATGACACAACATTAGAGTTATTATTATGACAACAAATGAACTCGAATGACTTATGTTCCATTTACAACTACGATAAGTTACGTCCCAGTGGCGACTGTGATTGCTACATCAAGCATGATATGAAAATCGCTGAGACAAAAATCTAGGACAACTTTCATGTTGTCATAACATTTATTGATTCCCACCAAAAAAGGATAAAATAATACTCTAAATAGAACCAAATAAATCCTGTAGGTAATAATTAATATCAAGATAGAGGTCACAACGTACCTCGTTTCATTGATTAGAGACAGCGTGTTAAGATGTCACGGGCGGAGTAAGGGCCGTACGCACCCTCGCGTCGGCAGCCACGCACTCATACTGCGGGGTAATTCGTGTAATGTTCCGACAGAGGGCACCACGCTGAATTACAGGCTCCACAATCGATCCACCCTACCCTACCCCGTCCACTTGTCACCCCTACCCTTTATTACCGCCTCACAGGACTCAGATTTCGTTTAGTTAGTATATACAGGCGCCTACAAGAGCTTCTCTGATGACTGTTAAAAGATTGGTTTCTAATGAAGATTTTTTAAATAACCTTTATCTTCATTCATAGCGTATGGTAACGAGTTAAGATAATAGTTATAATTATAGTTCATAAATAAAAAAATTATGCCCGTAGGCAGACATTGAATGTTAACTCTCAGTCTCGGCTGGGCTTCAAATATTGCGAAAAGTATCGCGTTATATAGGAAGCAACATTGCAAAAAGTACATTTTGCCTCTTGAGACAGTTTTTTGGTCTCTGTTTTTCCGCGATTTCGTACTTAAGAAGAAAAGAAAGCTTTTAACCGTTCGTTTTTACCAACAAAAAAATATCGCAAAACCTGGGTACCCCTGTTCCGTTAAAACCTCAGAGAACATGTGTCGAAAATCGAGAACACTCCATCTAAGATCTCTGGCCAGGGACGGAAAATCTACTACTAAGAAAAGTGGACCAAACTGAGTGCACTTTGGACCAACAATTCCAAAGCAAGCTTCTTACCAAGAGCAATGCGATTCTAAGTATTGATATCTCCAGTGAGGACGTTCAGTTTTGCGCTCTTTTGAGCAGAAAAGGTGAAACTGACGGTTAAAAACCTTGATGTATAGGTGTATAATTGTAATAACAACGCGACAGAGCAGAGTAATGTGCTACTTTCTATATAGGTATATCATGAGTCCAGCCCCACATGGTTTGACAGAATAATCGACGACCCCGAACTCACAAGTCGTATCAAACTTTTAAGTCTAAGGAGAGATTTTGCCTCCGAATGTGTTCTGGAGCTTTTATTTACATAATTGAATTTTTCGAGGAATTTCGAAAAAAGAGGAATTGTTCGAAATGATGCGCACGGCTACTTTTTACCATCGCACCACTCGTCATCGGCAGGTTTCAAGAGGTATCTCCCTTAAGCGTCCGTAAACTAACGGTAACCGTTTAATATTAGACGAACTGCCGGCTTTTTTGCCACCGCTGTATATACCCATATACGGCTTCCAATAAAATATCAAAACAATCGTTGGTGGAATGAAATGATCTCTTGTATAAGGGTTATTACTCCTAGAACACTGAACATTATATATAAAGGTCATAGTACTAAGGTTGTTGGTTTTTAAGAGTCCGAATATTGATAATTGAAAATACAAAAGCTAAATAACAAATAACTTTATTTTCAATATTCAAAGAGTCAATCACAATAAATTTATAGCTTCTATACAATTTTAATTAATACTATTGTTGACAAAGAAAGCTTTGGAAATCAAATATAATTTGTACAAAGGTAAATATATAAAATATTATACGTAAAATATATATTTTAAGTATATGATATGTTAGATCACAAATATATCTCTCTAGTGGGTCATTTCATGAACAACGTCTAAAAAATAATAAAAAACAACTACGTAACTACTATCACAGCTTATACACTCATTTCATTAACAGTCGGCTATCGAAGGCGTTTAGATGGAGACTGAACACTTCTGACTAGCCTATGTCTTGACTATGGTTAACGACTATGGAGCTGTCCGGCAAGACACGCGTTTCGTCGCGGCACTGACTGCATAACTTTAACATCAAACGCGATGACCGACTGTATAAATAAAGTAAATGTTTAGGCTGTGCTTCTATTTAAATAACAGGCATCGCAAATACCCTTAATATAGGAAGTGTTCAAAATTATTTGTATTTCCTAGGGTAATTAATAATACTTAGCGTATAAACAGGTAGATATTATTATGTGATTGCAGATGTCACAGCAGTAGTGTGGTTGAGAGTAGCTGACCTTTAAGGGTAAACGCCCCAGATTTGTATCATGCAATATTGATTTTCCAAAATCTTTGAAGTATTCTGAATTTTGATTTTTTTTGTTCTAATACTTATATGTACATATATATCTACACACTTAGCCATTTTTTTTTTATAGTTTACATAAGAAATTCTGGCAACTTGGAAAATACTTGTCCTTTATTAAATCTAAATATAAAGTAAAATTTATGGAACTTTGGAGATGATGGCAAAGTTAATTTTGTATATAAATAATTGAGGGCGTTTAACCTTAATACCGATACATTGTCATTATGTTAGACTGGATTGGCTATAAATAATGTCTTAATGAATCTTATTTTTGTCATTTTGGTGTTGATAACCGTAAATAGTGGCAAATGGCAGAGTTGAGCATACCCGAAAGTCACACCGAATTGTTTCAAATAAGGCGACAACGAATTGCATTAAATGTCAAATAAGTTCCTCTGGATACTAGACACCAGCGCTTTAAACTGGCTCAAAGATAGTATAAATACAGCCAGTCCAGTATGAGTCTTAGTGCTTGCCACATTGCAAGGATAAGTCTATATTGCATAAAAAATACAATATAGGTATACAGTAATCGCAAGTCGCAGTTTTAACAGCGTCTCCTCAACTTGACTGCTTCCTTAATGATAAAGTTATAAAAGTTATTTTTTGCAACTAAAACTATGGAATTTATAAAACTCAGTCTACGCATACGTATATTATTAAAGAATTTTCAGGTATATGGATGATTTTGCTATTTATTTATTTGTTTTACACTATGGCTAAGTATTTAAATGTTATAAAACCAGGAATCTACAAATAGACTACCTATTTTTAAACACACATAGTATTTATTATATTTTTACCCGACTTCCGGAGTGTAATGTTTTTCGAGCGTGTATATGCATATGTATGTACGTATGTGTGTTTGTACGTCCATTTCTTAGACACGCCCTGTAAATATTCTAAATTTTAACATATGAAGTGCCATTAGATTCGTCTTAATTTTATTGTGGGAGTAGGGTTTTATACTCTATTTAAATATAGCGTCTGCGAAAAAAATCTATAGAAACTATTTGAAATGTTACCTATTTCTTATTTTCTCTCTTTGCTTTTCAGTTGATATTTTTTAATGCAGTCAGGTTTTTTTTAATAATTTATTTACTTAAAAAATTCGAACAATAACAATAAAATGCCAACTTTCTATTCTAGCATACTTACAGAAATTTGTATTCGCCTGTTCTTTGTGATTGAATACATATAAATATAGTACAAAAAATTAATTATAGTAATATTAATTATATATATTACATAACTCATATAAATAAATAAAAAATTTGTTTGGTAGCAAGTACCGCACGAGCAACTTCTCTTGAGAATATTGTTTTTATATTTGAGAATTTATGGATAAGATAATTATTAAGTCTTTAAAAAAATCCATTTTTTAGCGATAAAAAACAATCAGCTAGACCAATTTTGCCCACACTCTTTTCAGATCTAAGTAATGACGTGGCGTCGATTGATATGGTCACGAGAGCAATTTGGGCCATTAGTTCTTGAGATATTGAGGCGCAAAAAGCTAACATACATACATACACACATAACACAGACATAACTCTAAAAAGGATGGCAAACGATTTTCCAGGTCTCAAAAAGTAAAGAATACACCAAATTTAGCGATTTCGATTTTCGGACCTATTGTAATAACTTACTCAAGAGAAGTTAATGTGTATTTTTATTTTTGGAATAACACACAGCGCCGTCTATACACCACCCAGACTCAAGACAAACACAAATGTTTAACACATACTCAAGTTTTTGTCGAGTGCGGGAATTGAACCCACACCCTCTGTGCAGCAGCCGGCCACACTACCAATTAGGCTGCAAGGGAGTCAATATACAATACAATAAAAAATAGTATATTATTAGTTCTTTTAGTCCTCTATAGGAATTTTAGAACGTTAGTGTATATATTGAATAACAAAAATACTACGACGACTTAGCAATAATTATTTAAAACAGGAACAGAAAAAATACCTAGATAGATTTCTAAGAGTAAAGAGACGACCTGCGAGTATTTAATACTCATCTTAATAACACTGTATGTGACTATTTTTAGTTGTAAGATATTACTATACAAATTAGTATGCGCGTCAGAAAAGAGGGCACCTTAGGAATATTACAGGTACACATATAAAATTTGTCAATCATCCAATAAAGCGATGCTTAATGATTATCGTAATAATTTTCTGAAAAAATAATAATTTACCTCTGCAAACAAATAAAAAAAGAACCGAAGATTAAAAAAACACTGTAAGTCGAAATGTTAAAAATATTTATACAGTACATTTCGGTTATAGCAACGTAAATATAAAGCGTATTTTTTTAGAAAGATGTTATGCAGATGTTTCGACCAGGTCGACAAAGGCAAAACGATTTATTTATGCAGTATAAAAAAAAGCTTTCTTATCTATTATTTATATAGAAAGATGGTCAGCAATTTTGTGAAAGGCTTTTGTTAATAAATACTAGCTACTTCGTTGATAGGCAGGGGTTAAAACTAAACCATACATAGTTAAACTTAGGGATCAGCTCCAAAATACCCGTGACTAAAGAAGTATAGATAAAATGTAATACATGTGTGCTGGAATAAAATTTCAATCAAAAACTGAGCGTGTACATTCACGAAAATTTAGAATCACCTAATAGCTTGTTACGACTTCTTGATAAAGCGACAAAATTGTAATAGTCGTTGTAATGTAATTGTAATCGTCGTCGTTATAACCAAAACCTATTATGTTTCTTTTGTTATTGTTACGCATTATATTTTTTGTTATTATAATATTATAAAATAGCTAATATCGCAAATACTACTACCACAACATTTCAGACGCGCGGACACAATACCTGTATATACTTAACTTATACATACATAATTATCCTAACTTTGCATTTAATAAATGCTATCATTACGGCAATAATTGTACTTTAAATTATTTAAAAAAATGTGATTATTAATAAATAACTTTGTATATCGTTTGTTTTACATAATTTAATTTAATTAACATTAGTGTATACCTACGACTAGTAAAAATCCTTTGAATATACAAATTAATTAAGTTCTAAAACTACCTAGGTACTTTCAACTACCTATCAATTAAGTTAGTATATTATAAACTTAGCGAATGTTATAGGAAGTTTATAGCAACAATAAGCCATAACAAGACTAGGATATGTTATACTTAAGTGTTGTTTAACACTTAAATAATGTGAACGATGTATCAGTACTGATTAGGCATGTATGTAAGCTATAACTAAAAATATATAAGTAAAAAAAAAGACAACACGGTTACGTTAAATTCATAGTTTATTTTATTTAGGTTTATGAATTACGGCATGTTAAAAAAAGGGAATTAATTATAAAAACTCACTGAAATTTAGGGTAAATACATTTAGACAAAATTTTTTTTTTTTTAAAACGAAAGCCATAAAAACAAGATTTACTGATTGAAGAACATACTAAAGAATTAAAACAAATTCTGTCTCAAAATATATTTCCAGAACACAAGAATTTCGTGTTATAAAGATACAAGAGACTAATAATAAATTTTATTAATTCTGTAAATTTTAAAACTTTTGCGTTCCATCATAAATAATTTCCATATTTTAAACCTCGTTTCATTTTATTATAATACTAGGTTTTGTTGTTATTTACTTAAGTTTCATAAATCAAAAATATAGGTACCAATTTTTTTTCACATGTTTAAAGGTTAATGTAGGTAGGCCCCTACCTAGTTAATTATAAGCATAATTTGACATCATATTTTATTATTCAAATAAAACTAAATAAATATACCGAGAGCGAAAGATTATGAGATCTCTAGCTTTTCAAGCTTGTAACTGTAAAAAAAATATAGGAATAATTATAGTATTGACATTCCGATATAAAAATAAAACCTGACAATAAACCGCAAATAAATGAAAATTTATACATAGATTTGTCACTTTAATTGCATTATTTAAAACAACGAAACACCAAAATGAATACATTTAAAATCACACGTAAAACAGTTTGTCATAAATGATTAGGAAGATATACCATAGGAAGCGATCGCCTTTGCTATAACTCGCTTTCAACCCATTGCTAGTCGCCACGCCTTGTTCGCCTAGCTATAGCTGTAGCGCGCCTGTACAACCACACCTGTAAAAACAAATTTTTTGAATTGAATTAAATGAAGAATAAACTACAACAAACTTTAGTTGTTTTTTTTTTTACTTGTTTTTGATTTGGATCTCCAAAATAAATGTTGGCCCTAATAAATGTCACTAAAATATACAATTTCATTTCTAAAATTTCTTAAAATTCAGTTTTATTAACACCCGGCCCCTAATAATAAAAAATAAAAATAGGTACGCCACTTAAACGCACACACACACAAACATTAATTATTAATGTATCATATATTATTCATATAGATTAGTAAGTAGTTACGTTACTAGTGGCAACACTAGTAACGAATTTGTCATCCATATTTTGACTTATGACTACTATAATATAGTCGAAATATTTTGTGTTTTTCTATATAAATATATTTTAATATAATACTATAATTATAATAAGAGATAAAAGAGAAAAACTTTTAGTTTTATAACTATAAATTGATTTCACACTACTTAATAACCGCATATGACAGTATGAAACACCGCCATTATTTGCTATTCGGAGTAAATCAAGAACGTGAGCATCAAATCGTTTTTAGATAGGTGTTTCCTCAAAATATATAAATCAATTTCTTTGAATTTAATAGTCACATCCATGGACCGTCTAGTTGTTGTGTTAATCGTGTTAAAAAAAAAAAGCCGGTCAAGTGCGAATCGGACTGTAAAAGGTAAACTGTTTTGGACGGACAGACAGATGGACAACAAAGTGATCATATAAGGGTTCCTTTTTTCTTTTTGAAGTACGGAACCGGTAAAAATACAAAAAATTAACAGATTTTAAAATAAAAAAAAATCTAAATCAAAGCTATTATGTTTTGGTTATAAAAGCCATTAGGTAGATGTTCTTTTATATAGAAATGCATATAGAGATGGAGACGTCACTGCACTATCACGCGACTAAATATGATACAGTATGGAGGTATAAAAATTGTTGAATGCGCTTAATGATTTATATGTGAGCATTGGTACGTATCTCGTGAGTTAAAAAATTGTATGCACGGCTGTTTACAATCTTTGCACTTTTATATGCCTACATAATCTTTTTTTCTGCAGAGCCGCTGTGTAACTAATGTGTTATTAGATCCTATAATATCTTGTCAGACATGCCTCAATACTACTTACGTCCTTGATCACTCTTAACTGCAGCTTGTCTGCTGAAGGTATTTTGAAAAGGAATATTAAAACGTCCACATGCATATGAAGTGACATGAAGTGCCCGTGAAGCGCTTCCGACTTTGTGTACTAAGTTCACTTTTTGACTCTTAACATTTTATACAACCAGTAAAACGTAATAAAAAAAACGCAATAGAGCAATTTTAGTTAACCACGTTTCATTTATTAAAATTGGTTTAGCCGTTTAGTAGTTACGAAGAAGAATAGAGACCCTCATACATACAGGTCAATATCACATATACCCTCCTTTTGGGCTTTGCCGCATTCTGGTAAAAATAGCGTGATTTGAGGCTACCAACATTACAAAAACACATGACAATACGCACAAAAGGTAGGTAGTGGGGTAGTATCTACAGAGCGGCGGAGATTGGCCATAACGTATATTACTTATACTGTGCTTTTAATTAGATTAGAATAAACAAATGTTACTATGTTAAAAACGTATATTAAATACATTCCCTTACATTTTTACTTTTTGATTTTCTTATTATTTGTTAGCTAATCTGCTATTATAACTCATAAAGGGAAATTGTTAGTCATTTACCGATAGCAAAGATCTATAAAGGTCTTTAAAGATTATTTAAATATTGGGTACGGAACTCCAAAAAAGACTTGACAGTAACTTACTTGAAGGAGTATCACTGTGTCTAGGAAGACTTGTAAACTGCCACACGCCCAAAATTGTGGCGGCGCTTCTCTTATAACGAAATAAACAGTTTTGAATATGTCACCAGCCGTCCACAAAACAACCATAGTTACACTGAAAGTAAAGAAAAAAAGAATTATGTAATTTTATTTCACGAACAATTTTGCCATTAGGTATGTACTTATATGAATTTGGCAACAAAATACTATTTTACTTTAACGGCAGACTGAATAAAATAGGATTGGTTGTGGTGCTACTGCATCACAAAATATATTAATAATTGGAGTCCCTTTTAAAAATATTTCGCGGTAAGCGGAACATCAGCAATTAAAAACATGTCAAAGTCAAACCTCATTTATTGAAGTTAAGTTTTTGAAAAACACTTGAATGGACGTTTGTCTATTATATAATAGTTTTATTTAATGCTTTTCTTTAACCTTCCAATGTTTTTTTTCTGTTAGTTTAGTTAGTGTTCGGGCGTTCACCACCAGCACCGAGCGCCGCCGATCAAACCTGAACGGCGGCAGTAGCCAATCGAGTGGGTTCTAGCCGGATCCCTACCAAAACCGGCACTCATCATGTAACCGCGACGACGCGCGCGTACAACTTACCACGTCTTAATTCATTTATTTCTATTTTTATTATACATACAATTTACAGTCCACTCAGTATTTTATTGGACCTAAGTTTTACCTTAAAGTAGGTTAGGTTCCTAACAGTTAGGCCATAGAATTAAATTAATTTCAAAATGTTTTTAATTAGTTTTTGACTATTTCTTACTAATGTTACCTAAGCGGCCTGTTATTGAGCATCTTAAGCCTTATGGATGTTTGTTTATTATTTATATACTCTAAAATTTTGTACAGTTTTTTGTCACAAAGTATTTTTAAAAAAAAGGTTAGAAGATACCTATTAATATCTGTTCTATATATAGAGGAACATTATTTTAACAGTGTATTCATATATGTGTGTTCGTATGCATGCACTAACAATAAGTTTTAATGCACATGTTTTGGAAACACGCATTATCTAATCTGTCCAAACTTTGCTGTGGCGATAATGACCGTGATATTAACTATATTACTATCTAAGTTATGTCATTTTTACTAATACTTTTATTGCTGATTTAACAACTCGTATGTGTAATTTATAAGCAACTCTATATATTAGTCTATAATTTACCGATATACCTATACCTAAACCTGCCTGTGGTACCTCGGCCGGTTCAAATATTGGTTTCATGTAAAATAAGAGATAAATAATAAACATTGCTTGTTCATACATAGGTTTCTTTTATGCCATTAAGGTGACAAACAAGCTAACGGTCCGCCTGATGGTAAGCGTTTACCGCAACCAGGAACGTCACTATACAAAAATAATGTAGAGAAATCATAAACACTATATAAGTCACGTAGTTTGAATTCAGCGTAGCTATTTTGATATATGTATATAGATAAATTAGAAAGTGGCTGAAACTAGTTACTTATTATAGGTGGCTCTGTGGTTGTTAGTAGTAGTGCTGCCTGCAGATTCGAGGGGCGCGGGTTCGATCCCCTCACATGTTATGAATATTTATGAACATTTGTTTGTCTTGCGTCTAGGTATTTTCTATGTATAATATTATATAATGATTTAAAAGAAATAAGTATTTTAGTTTTTGCTTAGTTGCTTAGTAGGACCAGATGCCGCTGTGTGTAATGTACAAGAATATTTATTTATTATTATTAGGTACCTAATATGTTTTATTCCTCACCTCAGCCCTTCCGTATTTTTATTAAGATGATTTTTAGCTATCTGCGGTGCTCCAAGCATGGCTTCGGTGAAGACTGCAAGGAAGCCAATCACTTCTACGAACACCGCGACGTCCACTAATAAATACGTCATAGCTGCACCAAACACTGAGAACACCAGCATACAGTCCAGGTAGCTCTGGAAATCTGTCCACGCCCAGAAATATTTAGAATCCATGTCTGTAATAAAAGTAAAAGTCACTTATAAATTATAAGGTATGTTTATATACTAAAAACTAAGTTTGCCTTCATGCTATTTTGATACTCCACAATGAGATGATAATGATGAGTGATATGCAAAAGTATGTGAAGTTCTTAATTTAAAGCAGTTTAAATAAAAAAAAACTGTTCTTATTTACATAACTACCTACTTGATAGAACCTAAAAAACTTAGGCTTATTAGCATAAACAAATGACAAAAGAAGACGTGCCTGCCACTATGACAGTATTTTTAGTCTTATAGTAATTTTCCATACTTAACGATCTGCCTAGGCGTCTCATTAAATGGCTAAATTAACCATAAGGCTGCGACATATACATGCCGGAACATAAGTCTAGCGATGACCTTGAATGCGCAGAATTCATTTTTAAATGTGTTTGATGTTTTGTTTGAGGGGTGCACTATTTTCCAAATCATCACCACTAAGGGTCACAAAACTGGTTTTACCAAAATTTAAAAACTGTATATTTATTATATTATTAATTTGGAATTTTATACTATCTTATATAATATTGCAAATTTTTTTCTACATGTATATAAAAAAGTGTTTTTGTTTGTTTCTACAAAATTCATATAATTGACCTGAAACTTTGGTGCGTTTTAGTGCACATGACCAAACTTCCAATGATACTGAATCCTAATCCACTGCATTAAAACCGTAAAACCGATTTTTTAACATACCTCAGGTTTAATTACTTCTAGTTATGACGCGTTATAGACTTCACTATTAATTCTTTTACATAAAATTATCATGCCAGAGTATTGTAGTATTAATATTTTGTACTGTTCTTACAATATTATTATTAAGACAGACCGAACATTTCGAGCGTTTTTTATCCCCACGGACCAACTAGTTGTGTCATTCAGTTAGTCCGTGGGGAATAAACGGTTAAACTATATACTAATTCAATAAATAAGCTATCTCTATTTTAAATTTCAACTAAATCGGTCCAGTTGTTTTGACGTGAAGGCATAACAAATACTAACAAACTTTCGCATTTGAAATCATTTTTATAAAATATTTTTTGCTGTTAATCATAATTTTCCCCTTGCACCCCCAAGCTAATACGGCCCTGGACAACTGAATGTTCGGTTTTCATTAACTATCACATACGTCGCGTCCCGTGTCCCGTGTATGATACCTCGCAGCTGCTATCTTATACTTTCAAACGAGCAATGCTTGTATATGTATATATATATATAGATATATAATCTGAATCTCGGAAACGGCTCGAACGATTTTCATGATTTTTTTTTTTAAATCTTTCGTGTCGTGTAGGCCCTCTCCCGGTTTAGTTTTGGTAGACATAGACATTAGAAAATAAAACAAAATTCACGTGTTACTTATAAATGTTTCAGAGAAACTTCCTCCCGCGCTTAGGTTGCGGAATGAACTCCCTACCAAGGTTTTCTTAAAGGACTACAGTATGGGGTTCTTCAAGAAAGAAGTTATTCGATTTTTGATGGGTCTGATGCCCCAGGTGTTGCAAGCTCCCATAAGCTGCGGTAACCGCTTACCTTCAGGCGGACCGCAAGCTTGTTTGCCCCCTTGGTGATGTAAAAAAAAAAAGGGAAAAAAATTACACAATATAGGGACATACACAAAGAACATTCATAAAACTTTAGAATATTAGCGAAGAAAAGAAATACCAGTGTAGGTATATTAACGGGTGCATAGACAGACATACTTATTACTAAAAAAATTGCAAAAAATTGTTTTACTTTCAAATGACTAAATTCATATTTATTTACCAAGCCTTATCGCTCAACAATGTTATTGAAACATGAAACAGAAAGCACCCAGCAATCAAAATATTAAGCATATCTTTTATATTAATGTCATTATTTACTGTATCGAAATTAAATGATTTAGTTCAACATCCCCCATTACAATATGATTTAAAATTAGGAACATTTTAAAAGCAAATTTAACTGAAAACCCTTAACCAAGTACTCCATCACCTTCCCTGCAAATTCCTGATCAGTAAAAGTAAGTTATGTTTATCTTGTAAAATAATGTAGGTAATAGGCACTTTTAATAAAATACAAATAACTATCATAATTATCTTGCACATTCCAACTTCTTGTTTGTAATTGCTAGATACTTCATACAATAAAGTGATTATATCAATTTAAAAAAGTCATGCTAGGAATTAAATTGGATGATTAAAACTAAATGTCGAAATAACTTAAGGTATTTCTATGCAAATTAAACAACAAGCATTAAAAGGTCATATGAGGCAGACATTACCACAAATATTTTTTTTCGCAATTGCACATGACATGACAGCACATATGGCGGCAACCAAGGGCACGAAACTAAACTCACCATAGAAGCGATGAGGCTTCTGCCTATTGGAGACGTTACTGCGCTGATCCAGCCAGTGTGCTGTCTCATCCGGCTGGGCTGAGCCGTTTACACAACACAATAGAATATATAACATGAATATATTGCCTAATGTCACCATCGATTACACCAAATGCCAAACAAAAACGTGAATACATTAGGTCAAATTTATTATTAAAGAAACCAAAAAATCTTTTTCACTACCCTAATCTGCCTTGGATTTTTAAACATCATAAATTTAACATAGTTTCAATACTACATATATGTATTTATATTTTTCAACTAGCTTTAGCTCACAGACTTTAAGTAACATTAAAAACACAATGCAATTTTATTTTACCACCCTATTCATAGACCATTAACAATACTGCATATTTTAAAGGTATACATTGTGAGTTGACACGTCTTTGAAATAGCTTGTCAACTCACCGTGACCACAAAAATAATCATGATGCATGGTTGCAGGTTACAGGTGTGGCCAACCATTGATGCCTGTTCTTAGAAAGGAAATGGAACCACAATTTTTAATATAAATATGACCTTATCATATTATTGTTGTTGATGTTTAGATGTTATTATTTTACTTCAACAAATATGTTAGATTAAAGTCTACAAGCTTCCCGTAGACAAGTTTCTATATATTAAGGGAAATAATAGATCCTATTTTCTAGTCAAGTATGCTATTGTGAAAATTAAAGTAGTGAAAAGTAAAATTAAAAGTAAAGTATGAATTGTAACCAACCTGTGAAAATTCTTTCTCTTGATCTAATAATTTGATTCTTTCTTCTTACATTGACACAAAGATGAATCATGAAAAACATTGTTACATTCATGACTATACTTTGTAGTAACAGAGGCATCTCATAACGTTTGCCAAACCTGAAACAATATGAAATAAATTGTGTTTCATATTCATTTAAACTAAATGCATGACAATTCTAGTACAATTTCTAATATTTATTCAAGTCAAGTATTATATTTCTACTTCCTGTGCTGGCTGAAGGGTACTAGTACTGGTTAGCTCTATCCCCCCCAAAACCCTAGACTGCAAAATCCTATACTAACTGACTTTTTTACATTGTCTTACCAGTGTCTTGGATAGGGACATAGGTACACTTTAAATGCTGTGAGCCAGATGGGTTATACTACAGTCACTCATTACTGCAGACTGGAAACAACAGACACATTGAGACATACTTATAATAAAATATTGTTTACAAAAAAAATTTATATTTTACTATTTATGACAGTAAGGGTTTAGAGCTTCACATGGTGCGCCCTATGCTACATAAAAACAAAAAAAAAAAATTACATGTTTGACTTTGTTTTTAGTAGCTTACTTACTTATTTTTTTTTACCTATTGTATTAGTACATATGTAAACTCTTTAGCTCATTATCAAATTACTACTTTAAATGGAACTTCTTGCCAGCTCTTTTTGGCAGAAATTAACATTGTTTACATTGTATTGATGATTCAAAAGTGTTCTTAGAAACCTACTTGAAAAGTTTGATTTGAGTTTGAGTTTGCAAGCAGGAAATTCAGGGGAAAAAGAAGAAAGGCATTTCCCAAACTGCACCAGTAAAAGATGTTTGATTAGATCAAGTGGCTTACTGGCCAGTAATTTGTGATAAAAGTAACAGGTGGAAAATGCCTAAGTGCACTTGTTTTACCTAAACCTATATGTAATGTGTCATTTTGCTATAATAAATGTAAAAATTTATTCAGAGAAAATCATAATAAATAAACGAAATTTATAATTTAAGTAAAAGTATTAATTTTGAGTAAAATCATAAATACATTTTAGTATATAAATATATTTCACTTGTAGTGCATAGTGTAGGCTACATCATACAAAGACCAAAACTAGATAAAAACTGACTGTACCTTCTCAGATATTTTTTTTTCCGGAATGCATTACAATCAACTTAAAAGGCTAAGAAATGCATTTCAACTAATTCAAATCCTCATTAAAATCTCATCTTGTGTGAATAGGTATGTATGAAGCAGTGTAGTCTAGGAATTAAGGGATGAATACTAAATCAACTTTAACCAAAAATAACTGAATTTTTACACCAACAGAAGTACTATAGTTTGGCTGGAGATGCTGTACCGCGCCCAGCTACCGCGCTGGTACTGCTACCGAGTTGGGTCGCCATTATTTTATGATTACTTATTACTTGGGTTTGTATACTATAAAACACATCATCAAAATGATTGGTTCATTTTACATGAAGTAGGTACATATCTATGAAAGCCTTTATGGATTTTTTAGGTCAATGAAGATTGTTTTGTCCCATATGGAACAAAGATAAATGTATGTTACTTCTTTTAGCTTAAAATATAGGCTGCTGATGGCTGTGCTAGCCAACACGACTGTTTCTACGAGCGCGGAGCGCAAAATAAGAAAGCCGCACGTGACGAATATTGTCTGTTAGTGTTTTTTTGTTTAACTTATATTTCTTTTCTAAGTTTTATGAAGTAAAACAAATAAAATAAACTATCTAAAATAAAATAAACATAAAATAAACTATCCAAATGTCGTGCTTTATGTCGTGATGTCAAAGCCGTTATTTACAATGTGGCAGAATACTTTCATAAGAGAAAAGCATCAAAAAAGCATTGAAAACGAAAGTGACTTAAATATTGGGAAAATAGTGGCTTAGGCAACGGGGTACTCTAAGAAAATTGTATGAAAAGTGAGAATGGAAGGAAAATTATCAACTTACCATTTGGGCAGCAGCCCAGTGTTACAAAGTGGCGAGTCAATTATCTAATGAAAATCAGAAATTACGAAGCTCAAAATCGCTAAATATATTTCTTAGATGAAATGTACATTAACCCTCAGAATGTCAGTAGTTGTTGGCAATCAGCATTGGAACCGGGTATTCGCACTTATGTTGGAAAAGGACGTGGTTTGGTAATTCTTCATGCCGGAAGCCAAAATGGTTTGGTTTAAGGTGCAATAACAATATTTAAATCAGACACTAAAAATGTTGATTATCACGGGAATACTTTTTAAAAGCAGGTTGAGCAAAAGTTAATTGATAATTCTGTCGTTGTGGACAACGCATCGTATCATAGCGTACATGATGACAAGAAGCAAACAATAACAAGTCTTCAAGTGTAATGCAGAACTAGTTATGGCGCTATGAAGTTGAATTTCAAGAAACAATGACTCAACTCAACAAAAAGCTCATCTGATATGTCTTATTAATAATATACAAAAAGAGCCCATGTATAAAATCAATGAACTCTTGAAAGCTCTTGGATACACTTCGTTTACTGCCAAACCATAACCCATAATTCATTACCCTAACTCAGTCCTGAAATTACTGTCACAAGAGTTGCACAGCCATTGTAATGGCACCTACTGTTGTTCATCAATATAAAATTAGAATATACCTATCTCATGTATCAATTATGTACTTACGTATTATATAGTCATCATCCATTGTAAATAAATATAGATATTGTAACTATTATAATATTAGAAGCCAAATAAAACAATATTTTAAGAACTACCCTCTGTAGTATCAATCTTATGTAAGTTCTTTCTCAAGGGGGCAATGTCTGTAATACCCAGGGTACGGTACAGCATCTCTGGTCAAACTATAATTAATACAATGTCTTTGGCTGTATAAGCGATTATACTCCACAATGTCATATTAACTAAAAGGGGCTGCAAGGGTTACAAACCCATTTGTGGTGTAAGTAAGAATTTCAGTAGTTCATTCCAAAATGCAATTAAAAGAGATTTAAAAGAGTGGTTAGGTTAGACATGTGGTGTCTGCACTCAGCCTCACAAATTGACCATTTTATGTAAGTAACCAATTGACTATACATTGGTTACTTTCAAAAGCAGTCTAGGAACACTCATTACTGGGTAATTAATAACTGTGGAGGGTTGGAATGTACAAAAACAGGGGGCTGAGTAAAGACTTTAGATACATTTACTACAAATTTTATTATTAGGACAACTAAATCTTGGTGAAGACACAAAATATGTATGTCATCTAGTTTCAGAGGTCTAGGAACACCAACCAGGATTAAGGAGCCACTTTTAATCTTTAATAGCTTTCTATTCTTTAAAGCTACAAATCCAAGGATCTGGCCAAAAATTCTTTTATCAGGACTACAAAATATTTGTTAGCTGGTTACCCAACTTCCAGAGATGGCTCTTCAATCCTTACGCACACAGCAACCTTTTAGTTAGTCTGATTGTATTAAAGAATTAGTGTACTAACCAAAAAAAAATGCGCAGAGTATTGGCAACTAGAAGTGTAAGGCAAACATACAAAGAAAATCCTTCGGCGTTTTGAGTTTTTTTTATATGTATGTATTGTGGAATGTATGGAATTACACCGCCAATGATCATCGCACCAGCAGCTCCCCAGGCTACTACATGGCCTACGGTTAAGCCTAATTCATCAGAAATTATCCAATCCATGGTGCCTTTAACTAATTATACGATGATCAGTACTAAATTGGCAACTTTAGCAATCATGCTAAATTTGATCAATGATTATAGCCCCAATTCGATAATTAAATTAGAGGCAGTAAATTGTACTTAAAATTAGTAAAATTAAATAAACAAGATATTTAATTTTTAAAAACAAAGAAAATTAAAAAGTGTTTTTTTTTTAAATATTTATTAAAAAGGAATGGATACAAGTCAATGAATTTAATCCAAGTCAAATAATTACATTAATCAACTAATTTTATGTAAACATTTTTACTAAATATTATTAAATTATTGATAATAAGCCTTTTTTGTTTATTTTCCAAGGTTCTTGATAAGCATTTCACTAGACACATACATAGAGAGCGTTCATATACGTAACTTGGTTAATCCGGGTAGTACTGACAGCAGTATCCTGCAAATACATTTTACTAAAATACAAAAAGAGACTGCATGAAACTCTACCATAGTAGTAAGTTTTTTGAACGCGGCCTAGGTTGCAGATATTTATAGACACGTTTTAGATATTTAAACTTTTTGTTTATGGCCCTAAAAAAAATAGTGGAAGACTTATTGCTCATGTATCGAAAACGCTGTATCGTGGGCGTCGGCTGGAAAACTCTACATTATTTGTGCCATTTATCGCTTATGTTTTTGTTTTTTGCTTATACTATGGATGGAATGTGGTGTTTTTTCTTTATTTGTCTCATATGATATTATTACTTTTATTTTCATTCAACTTACTCATCGTTGGTTTTAAAATTAAGAATATAGGTATTTGTTGTATTAAATATTGAAATGTTTTTATGCTTTCAGTAGGTATCTAGTTTATCTTAAATATTTTGTTGTGAAAATATAAGGTACTGACGTAAAAACAATCAATCTCTCTAGTAACGAAAATCTGGCTATTCATTTACTATGAATCTGTTAAATTAGAAATAAGACTAATACTTATAACACAGATTTTTCATAACACCATCATTTTTAATTACAAAATGTTGCTTATGATGTAAAAATATAACAATAATTAAAGATGCAATATATGTACCTAATAAGCATCTTTATTTAGGTAGGTATATTTCTTCATATAAAAGACAAATAGATACCTATAATACAAATATTGAATACAAACACCTTATTTAAATACCTAATTAACAAAATACTTAAAATCTTTATTTGTCTTTTATATGAAGAAATATACCTACCTAAATAAAGATGCTTATTAGGTACCTATATTGCATCTTTAATTATTGTTATATTTTTACATCATAAGCAACATTTTGTAATTAAAAATGATGGTGTTATGAAAAATCTGTGTTATAAGTACTAGCCTGATTTCTAATTTAATAGATTCATAGTAAGTGTATAGCCAGATTTTCGTTACTAAAAAGATAGAATGTTTTTACGAAAGTACCTATTCTTTTTTCAAAAATATATTGAATATAAACTAGGTAGGTACTTAAAACATAAAAACATTTCAATATTCAATACAATAAATACCCATATTCTTAATTTTAAACCAACGATGAGTTAGTTGAATGAAAATATAAGTGATAATATCATATAAGACTTAAATAAAAAAGAAATACCACATTCGATAGTATAAAAAAAAAACAAAATATAAGCGATTTTCGATAATTGGCACAAATAATGTAGAGTTTTCCAGCCGACGCCCCCGATACAGCGTTTTTGATACATGAGTAATAAGTCTACCACTATTGTTTCGAAAACGCTTGTTCTATAGCGATACCGCACGATTTTTCTGGTCTCCATATTGAATAAGGAAGGAATCTCCTCTACTAATGTCTATTATTGTATATGGCCAAGCTGATGGTATTGTTACCAAAACGTTTTTAAATAATTTTTTTTTACATCCTTTTGTTTGTTTATTTTTGCTTGACGTTTGTTTGATTTATATTTGGGTAGTTCATATCGCTTGGAAAAATTTGGATTTTGATGTATCTTTGTGCTTGACATTGATGATTGTCTATTTCGGTAATGTACATTAAAAATATGTCCATCATATCCAAAATTTTACCCGCCTTGCGAACCAGCAGGACATTCGAAGCTGTACCTTCATTAATATTACCATCAAGATTAGAATTTATACGCTGGTATTCTACCAAGGGTGGTAATAGCGGTTTGACTAAAAGCCAAGAAAGGCAAGATGTGTCAACAGACGTTCGGCCGCTTGGAGAAAAGATTAAAGAAACCACCAAGACTGTGTCATACACTGGAATAATTTTAGTTGGAATTGGAGTAACCGGCATAATTTTTTTTTATGTGTTCCGTGAATTATTCTCTAGCAACAGTGCAAATAGCATATATTCTGTGGCACTCGAGAAATGTAAGAATGTAGGTTCCTTTTTGGTTTTTATTTAGGTAAAATTGCATTTTGACTATGATGCATATTTTTGCCCAAAATAAATTATAAATGATAGTAGGCCATGCCCATACGTAAAATTTAAAGCAGAAATTTGGTGGCTAAAAAAATAAAGCCAGAAGCACACTGGCCACTGCCATGGCACACTTTGCATAGCTTATAAATACAACCTAATAGTTCATCACTACCCTCCTTGCCACTTCCTGTTCTAAATTATGAATAGTGCACAAACCAAAGACTTTCTAGTACCCATTACATCACCAACAAATAATGTTGTCTCTTACTCCATCGATGAATATCTTTCACACTAGTTCCACTGAACAAAATATAAGTGTTTTGTTTGGGTTTACTTACACAAATTAATGATTTTGGAGATACTGCCATTTTTTAGTTTGACAGTTGTCATCCGAATTATGTTGATAAATAATTGAATTTCATTGAATAAAGATATTGATGAGATCTATCACTTCTGTAAAGAAACTACTAGTCTACAATCAATAGTTTCGGAGATAATGTGGTTTTTTAGTTTGACAGCTGTCATCTGAAATGAAGATTTTGTTAAGTTCTATCACTTCTGTAAAGTAAAATTTACAAAGAAAAAGCCTGTAGGAGTAATAACACTGTTTACAAGCAAGTGTGATACAAAACTATTAATTTTCTTGTTACAATCCTACTGGTAGAACAAGGGACAAAAGTCATTGCCCTTGGTACTACCAGTCTAACAAGGAAATAGGACCATTGGCAAAGAAGTCATTCTTTGAGCTCATGATCATTTTTTTATTGTTACAAACTTAAATTTTCATTAAAGTAAGTAAACCAATAAAAGTAAGTAAACCCAAAAAAAACGTGGAACTAGTGTTATAGTTATTCATCGATGGAGTAAATGACAACACTATGGTGGTGTAATGGGAACCAAAATCCCCTTGACACCACCAGTGATGTGAGCCTGTGGTGTCAGTGTGGTGGGCCTAAAGGGTTGAGTTTTGTACTGTAGTGTGTTTTATTTTATTTATGCATACCAAACAATTTTGATTGGGGTATCTTTTAATAAATTTAGACCCTTAGAACATTTAGTTTTAAAAAATGTGATTCAAAGTCAAAGCAAGATTTTACCATTGATTACATTGATACTTTTTCCTTGATTTAAAGCTAGGGGTATAATTGAGCTGATAAATTTTTGGTAGACAGTTCTGTCAGAAATAGAAAATATGTAGTTCTGGATCAGGGTGTCATTACTACCAACAACGGAGCCTTGGAGCTCAACACAGGATTTCCTTAGACCAGTCCATCTAACTGAATACATGACTATGATCGTAAATCAGGAG
Source organism: Apoda limacodes (assembly GCA_946406115.1). Taxonomy (NCBI): domain Eukaryota; kingdom Metazoa; phylum Arthropoda; class Insecta; order Lepidoptera; family Limacodidae; genus Apoda; species Apoda limacodes. Next base: position 12,060,807 of record OX291545.1, read on the forward strand.
TTGATAAAAGGGGACTACTTGTAACATTAATTTTGGACCAGTTGTTAATATGAGTAATTTCTTATTTGTTGTAGTTTCATATTAAGTTTATTGAATTAGAATGATCCTTGCTAATATGATATTGCAATAAAAAAATAAAACATGAATAGAGAAATTTATAGAAAAAATTAAACAGTAACTAAATAACACCTTACAGGATCCTATGGTCGAAGATGCATTAGGAGCGCCAATTAAAGGTTATGGGGAAGAAACCACAAGAAGAAGACGCACTCATGTCAGTCACGCTATATATGAAAAAGATGGAGTGAAACATATGAGAATGAGATTTTATATTAAAGGAATAAGAAATAAAGCTGTAGTAGAGCTAGACATGAAGCAGGTGATTGGTGTTATTATTTTTTAAGTCAAGAATAGATCGACTTTGTATGTTTTCAAACACTACTTCGTAGATTTTGGTTTAAAATTGCATTTTTACTCTTTAGACCTCAAGGAAAATGTGTACAATTACAGAAAATCAGCTATATAGAAGCCTGATTAAGATTTTTATTAAAGCTTCTTTGGTTTATTAGCAGAAGTTAACCTGGGATTCTACTGACACTCAGCATTAGACTGCAACTTTAAATCATGTACCAAGTAGATAAAAAAACCGGTCAAGAGTTAGTTGTGTTCATACAAATTATGGTTCCATACTAAATCAACAAATAGTTGATGATAGGCCAAAGGCCATTGTAAGTTTCTACTTAACTTTACTAATTTTTTTCTGTGACTAAATATTAAATATTTGAAATTTTTTTTTTGAAAAAAGTATCTGGTTCTATATTTATTATAAACCTGGAGGTTTAAGAATCATTAAGGTGCAGACACTACCTTACTAGCACCATCAAAAAACATTCTTTATTTCCTTTTCAATGTTCCCAAAACACAGCTTGAAAGGCGCAAAAAAATTATGACCAACAAACTAGAAATCATTAAAACAATATTTTTGGTATTTTTGGAGTTGGCTCTTTTAAATAATACCTCCATGATTTTTACATATAGTTTGACTAATTGTTTCTATTGATACCAAACTGATACCCCTCAATAAAAGATAAATATAATACCTATACCATTTTATAGACATGTATTTATTTTGTTTTGTGGTATGATATGCATTTTGGACATAGTAGTAGTAGAAGTAGTAGATGTATAATATTGGTTTTTTGCAAACGGCTGTAATGATTTGTAAGAAATTTCGAATTTAAATAATGTTTTACTTTTTAAGTTTATGTGGAGAGGATCCCTGAGTAAATGACAAATGGTCCTACAACCAAGCAAAGTAAGGCATCCAGATATGTGAAATCACTCTACTATTTACAAAATATTTATTTTTTACAGAATGACTATGGAAATTACCAATGTCGATATCTGCTGGTCCAATTAGATGACTACAGTGGCAAAACTTTTATTATTGAAGATAACAGAGCAGAACTTGATAAAAAATCTAACTTTGAAAGCCAATTACCAACACTGACTTTGACTCAATAATAAATATTAGCAAGAAATTTTAGTGAAACCATTTACAGTCATTTCTTTAAATTTACTTTTATTTTGTAAAAAATTAAAATCAATGGTGAATATAAAATGAAAATGTACAGTAGCTAGTGTTTATTATAAGTACATATTATATGTATGTAAGATATAAAAATGTTGAAATAAAGCATTTGTTAGATATATTTTTTTTTGTAAATTGTAACTCATTATTTTATAGTTAACAAGCTGTCTCCCCACCGGGTTACGTTTGCCGTCCCATACGAACTGTTACCAGAACAAGCAGTAGAATTCCCATACAAACTTTTTCCACTATTTTATGATTGTTGAAAAAGTCTAAAGTCTAGGTTCTGTCTAAGATGCATTTAGTCTTCTATTTTACCTCCTAGGTGGTAATTTTCCGAAAAAACAGTAAAACATGTATCTTATTTTTATCCAAAAGACAAAATACCAATTTTCACCGGTTTACTTTAATAATGGATTTTCATGAAACCTTTCTGATCCCATATTTCACCCCCTTTGGTTATGAATTTCGGAAAATCGTTTCTTGGTTATCATTATTTTTCTAGAAGCTTACATCATATAAGTAACCTTATGTTCAAAATTTTAAGTTTCTAGCATCAGTAGTTTCGGCTAGACGTTGAAGTCAGTCAGGGCTATATATCAATTTATTACAATTTTATAAGATGTCTAAAACTTTTATTGGTGTGGACAATAACAAATCCTCTATTGCCTGTGTGTGACCCATCCACATAGTTTACCTGGGTGGACTATAAAAAGAGTGGCAGGTGTATGAGAAAATTTTATCGTCAATTTGGTAGTTCATTCTGATCTTAAAAAGTATTTAAGGCCGATTTAGACGTATCCAGTCGCTGGCGCCAGTCTGGCACCATGTAAACAGTTTTTCGTTCCAGTCCAACGCTCGGCACCAGCGCTGGAACGGAATAGAGCCCGAGCTATTTTCATGCCAGTGACCCCCGCCCGCGCCTCCTGCATCCCCCGTACCAGTCGTTCGGACACGTCTAAACGTGTTGCTCCAGTCGCGGCGTCATTTACTCGGGTGCACATATACACGTTTTTCTTATTTAAAAATGTCTAGAAAACTAGGTGAAGATGAAACATTAAAATTCGTACAACTTTAGAGAAAATGACTTTATGGGACAATAGAAGTTCCTGTTACAGAAATAAACAGATGCGCAATTCGGCGCTGCAGCATATTCGAGAAGTACCTTCGGCTTAGGAAGATCTTGATGCCATCTTGTATTCTGAGGGATCTTCTATTCTATGTTGTTTCAACAGTAATATAGACCCACCCTCTATATTCCTATTACTTATCCATTTTCTCTTCCAAGGTCGTTTCTTCTTTAAAATTTTAGCGAGCTCTTTTAGCAAAAGCGCAGAAATCTTTATGCATCTCTTTTTCAGAAGTTGTCTCGAATTCATTTTATCAACGTGTGGATATCACAAGAAAGCTCTCTAGAATGACTGGAATCATCTAAATGATACATTGTCAGTCCAGCACTGGCGCGCGGTACGACTGGCGCCGACCATGGATTTGCGCGTTTTCAAGCGCCACGTTTACTAACTTTAACCTCTCTAACTTTGTCAGTTTTTATCGTATGATAATGTAATTTGCATCAAAATTTATGTTTTGAAAATACCTTTTTATATAATAATAATAACAAAAATAGGTGGAATAGTCTATTGCCTCAAAGGAAATAACCTAACTTTGACATTATTCTGGCATCCCAACGAGTTAATATCGCAATAAATAATATTTTTGACTAGGTACACACTAAACGTGCACCGTATAGAATTCGCGGCGTGGTGCAAGTTTTCTTTTGTATTATGAAAGTATTGCATAATTACAAGCTTATACAGAGCAAAACATCGTCAACGCATGCAGGCACATAACATACTCTCACTGATTGTGGTTGAATCCCAATAAAATTACACCCTAGCATATTTACTTTTGAAACCAGGCGTAGACCGAAACTCTTCGCAGAGATTGAGAAATATGAAAATGGCCTCCAAATATGGAGAAAATATAAGAAAATCTGCCTCTTGACCACGCTGAGCCTGCTATTACAAAATACGGTAGTATCTTTGTGGGTAGTGGTCTCAGTAACAGTGGCATAGGGGGTGCAAAGATGGAGAGAAAATACCTATCTGACCCTGAAAACAGCACGCGCACGTTGAGGACCAAAAAGTTTTCGCTGTTATTCTCTGTAACTCATAAAGTCAGGGTTAATTATAAAGCCAAAGGGAGGGCATACGATAATCCTGATCCAGCAGCTAGTTGTGTAGTCAGAAGGACGAATATCTGTCTGGAAGGGCATGAAAATAGGCTATAAGTTCAGGATCGAGAAATTTCAATTAAGTCATAGGAAAGAGACTGGATAGTAGATTTTATGGGAAAAGAGGGAAGACACCAATTAGCAGGATAAAACCCAAAACAACTTGGAACATATGATCAACCTCATGAGATAAAATTATTAAGCCATATTTAACATAAGAATCATCGCGACGATTGACGAGAGATGATTCTGGCGCAATCTGGGTCAGCAATTCGAGAAGACCTAACCAAATGTTGGTTAGCTTGTTATTAACGTTTGCAAAATAAATAGTCCTAATGCAAAATTATTATTTGTACAGCAAGATTATACAATCGGTTAGTGCGAGTATAAAACAAAGTTAGGTAGCGACGAGCGTAGCGGCGAGAACAGTAAGGTTGTATTTATATACAGCTAATAAAATGGCGCCTATGTAACTTGGTACTTTTTGTATGATTAGCAAATCAAAATTAATTTTACAGCTTGCCAAAATTTGATAAAATCCGAATCATAATTTGCTGCTTTATTACTAATATTTCTGCAGATTTATTAAATTTCCTATGGCATCAATTTAAAGGCTACCCAATATTACATTACTTGCTGATCAATTTAGTTATTTTGGCTGACCACTAGCAGCAGCGCACTTTACTTTGTTTGCTGACAAAATACATTTTAGAGCTGACCAAATTAGTTTTAACTGCCCTTTTAAATCATTGCCTTTTTTTTCTTAAAATTTACTTTTTATAGTTTACATAAAGATTTTTATTTTAAGTAAGGTACCTACTTAAGAGGGTTCCTGACGTCCACTAGCGCCGCCAATTCATATTTTTATTTTCCTCTTTGTGCAAAGCGAAGTTCAAAGTTGTGCTTCTACAAAAATATGTAACCAGTAATAAGCTATTTTATTAACGTGTGGTACTATTTCTAAGATAAAACTGCGAGTTGTGGATAGCACTTCTGCTTAAAGTCGCCGTTTTTAGCAGATATGCAATCGACAACTCGTAGTTTTACCCTAAAAACATAATACATTCTAAAAATAGATTATAACTAGTAGCATATTGATGTAGACGAACATTTTTAAAATTTAAAATTGCACAGAAAGGAAAACGGCACTAGTTGCAGGGGTAACCCTCTTAAATTAAAAGCTTGTGTTAACTAATTTTTGTTTTTATTTAATTGTCTTTACAATGATATTTCTTATGGCAACTTCAAGGTAAACATATTTCTATGCAGATAATAGTAATACTACGAATACAGTTGAATTGACGGGGCTTCACCGCATGATTAAATTTAATATGGAGATTTACTTTTTTGTTAGGTTATTAGAAAGTTATAATTATTATCGGTTGGGAATTCATCCTCACCTTAGAACCTTAATAGTCATGCAGTGAACGCTTAGGTTGCAGGACGAGCTTTAGGGAGCTTTTGCCTTGGGAATTTTAATGGACCTTTACCTACCTTAGGAAATGGGGTTCCTCAAGGGTAGACAAGGCGCAAGTAATGCCCCTGGTGTTACCAGCATCCATAGACTACGGTCACCGCTTGGCACTAGCTCTTGTGGCAAAAAAAAACTTTATTTCATCAATATCTTTTATAATGACAATCCACTTCCTCTAGTGCGGCGACAGTGTGCACACGTGTTTTGTGTTTCTTATTGAATTCTTTAAGCCAGTTTAATATTGTAATTAAACTTGACGTACCTAACTTCTGCCCTGCGAGTCTTTTTAGTGTGAATTAGTTGCGGTCGGTTGTTTTAAAGCGGAAAGATGCAACGCACTCCACCAACCAGTCTCACAGGTGAGCCAAATGCGTCAGACTCTGATATATCCTTAAAGAGCAACTCAATTAATGTTGGTGTTGCCGCCGGTCAGCCTAGTATAACCCGGCACAAACGTCGCAGAGTCACAGATGATAACTTCAGATAATTGTTGAGTTTCTTGCCGGTTCTTCTCAGTACAAGGTCTCCCGCCCTACAGACTTACGAACCGATGGCGTAGTGACAATTGTTAGTGCTCAATTATTGTAGCCTAAATTGAATAAATGATTTTGATTTGATTGTAGCTTTTAAAAAAAAAAAAAAATATTATTGTGCTAGTATGTGTAGTGTTAGTGTTAAAGTGTTCAGGTACTGCAAATAATGTTACGTGCTGATGAAGACGTTAGCAGCTTTAACACAGGTACGACTTAACAAAGCTGTTAATGTTCCTAATATGTACTTTGTTAGGTAATTACTATATTATTCATAATTTATTATAATGTGTACAATTTTAGGCTAAAATTGAAATTATAATTTACTGAATAAATTGAATACCCATTGCCTTAACCTACTTTGAATCAGCACAACAGTTTATATCTATGGATATTTGAAATTGATACATTTTTGAGCGAATATTATATAGGTTGCTCTGTTATCTGTACTTACCTAATCGCTTATATTTTGTATGATACATGAAAAAGCTTTTAACAGTTGCTTTATTGAAACTTTTCATACAAACTCTTATCTAAACTCACTCGCATTGACTACAAGCATATGGTTCACTGAGCAAATTTGGGTTTGCCTTTGGTATCCTTTTCTTTCTGTTAATTAACATAATTTCAGGTTATTTGCTTCCTCCAATATTTATTGTTGGCAGTTACCTACTCTACGAATTCTGTATTTTCTGTGAGCGGCGCTCGTGAAGATGTCGCTTTAGGCGCTGCGCTGGGTGGATAGGGGTCCAAAATTGACAGTTTTAGTGGCGATTTTTACACAACAACAATCCTGTTCCGCATTAGTAGCACTAGCATTAGCACTAGCATGATGTCATAATTCAGCTCATTTGTCTAATACCCTGATAAAGGGTGAGGACCGTAGTCGTGTATGTGTGTTCTCAGTCTTCATCCGTGTATCGTCCACATTGCTTGAACAATTGAATATATATTATTTGACTCTCGTCGTGTGTTTACTGGCAACAACCTGCAGTGATTCCAGGGCTCCTGCTGAACTACTAAGTGGTTCAAATACAAAAATGAGGAACTAAAACATGCATCGGCTGTGCAAACTTGTACACTAAGCAAAGTTGGCATTCCTGTCTTTCTGTTTACGGTCATTTTAGCATATTTAGATTAACATCATAGGTCTCCTCAATCTTCATAGTTGGCTGTGCCTCTTATGACTTCAGTTTCTTCCTTGCAGCATGTGAGTAGCGCCGCTAGAGTAGACCGTAAGTCGAGGCCGCTTCAGGTGCTAGGTGGATAGGACTCCAAAATTACGTATTTCAGTGGTAACTTTTTGCCTACGTATTTGTATTACTCAAAGAACATGTATGCATGTCTGGGAACTGCATGGTAGAAGATGTCATATATTTTCTCAGTAGTACAAAAATTGGCACATCGGATATTGTACACAAAATTTGCGAAAGCGATAGCCTCATAAGTTCTCAAAACGTCGTGTTTAATTGGCTTAATTATCCGCCGAAAAATCATCAGTTTAAATGCTGCTTATGTCTTTTCTCTGGTTCAATTTTCCATGCCATTAATAATCGGTTGTTGAACACAAATCGTTTAATTCGGTTGAAAATCCAGTAAAAAATTATAGCAATCGAAAGATACTGCGGCCATGCCCACTTCAATTCTTGTAGAAAACTTGGTTTATACCGCACTTCTAATTCTGGTATTCTAAGGCTAATATTCAAAGCCATAGTACCAGTCTGTCCATTATGAATTCTTGAATATATGCTGCGGGTTTGGGTTGTCACTGAAAATATAAAAAAAAACTGTTAACAGTCGACATTAGAATCATGCATTAGTGAATAATTTTGACTCAGTTCAACAATGTGCTGTGAGAATCATCGACTATCCCACACTCGCAAGCCGTATCGAACCCTTAAGTCGGAGGAAAGACTTTGCCTTCCTGTATGTGTTCTAACGCTATTATAATGGGATGTGAACTGGCCCTAGCACAGAAACCGATACTCCACATCACTTCCGAAGCCAGTAGTTTCGAACTTTCGTTTATTTCGTCTATATGCAATTTATATATATAATATCTTTTGCAATTTTTTCCTACTATTTTTTCCATGCCACGCGATTGGAAAAAAATCTGTATATTATTAACAAATTTTCTAGCTAAGAGAAACAAAAGGATAGCCAGGCCTTAAGAGACTGGCCTGAAGGATGTTAGGATGTTAAGATCCTGGGTTCAGAGCTACTGAAGAAAAATTGGGCCTAAAAGAGTAAGAGCCGTTGGGGTTAAGGGTGCAAGCCATGGTTGATAAGACTGACCGCTTGGACCAAGTAGTCGAAAGATCACAGTTGATTTGGTATGTAAATACATCTTGAACTGAGCTATACTGGACACCGAGAATAGGGAGCACCTCGGTATCACCAGAATTTTCAAAGATCCTGTTGAAAATCGTCCGGTAAGTCAAAAAGAATAGCCGGCAAATTTGAAACTTCCACTTCCGGAGTTCATACAATCCAGAGTGTAAAATGCCTACGAGTTTGTCTCTAAGAATCAGGGCTTCGTGAATAGAACCGGCACCAGTGCAGCTGTCGTCCACATAAAGATCGTGCTCGAGTATCCTCGCTCGCGCGGAAAATGCAAGCAGTGGGAAATCCCCTGCCAGCTCGATAAGAGAGTGTTTAGTTATTATATATAGTATAGTGACACCCTGCTTCGGTTTGGAGGGGTCGTCGCCCAATAGCCAACGGAAATTGGTAAGAACATCATAGATATCTGTGTGGTGTTTAGGTTTAGATGTGAGTTCTGAACTATCAAATACGACTCAGATCTTGCCGTCTGCCTTTTTTGTATAAATACCACTAAGGTGGCAAACAAGCTAACGGTTTGCCTGATGTTAAGCTACATTGCAGCCTATAGACGCTTGCGAAACCAGGCATAACTTCTTTAACATAAAATATTAAATTTGCACACCATTGCATATGTTAAGAGCATAAATATAAGAGTCTACATTATTACAAGTATTCCTATAATTTCTTATGTGAAATGCATACAGGTAATTAGTGCATTACAATTTTTTTACCCACAACAGAATGGAGAAGGTACATATGTTTAGAGTAAAAAGTTTTATGTTTGTGTGTGTAAACGAATATTCCTATTTGTCTCTAATACAGACCGATTAAGATATGAACATTCTCATAATTAACAATCATATTTACATTACTATTTTTCATTACGAAGATATTTTAAGGCTTTAAATTTTTAAATTGATTCTTGTTATAGGTATCTAAAGTCTCAAAGAACATAACAATATATTAAATCCACAAACCTAAGAAAAAGTTTCAAGCATATAATAGTTATATTCACCTTGTCTTTTGTAGTAGTTGAGCAAAATCGAGTCTATTATATTGTCATGATCTCCTTTATTAAAGAAAATCGAATTATTGTACTCAACATCTAAATGGTTTCTCCAGCACGGTAAATGACTTGCTTGATATAGTGTTATATCACCAAAGTAGATCAGTTTTGTTGGTGTAGTTGAAAATTCTCTGTTGACAACAGCTGCACTCTGCATATATAGTGGACATACAGACTGAAAAATAGAAGTAATATATATTACTTATTAATACTCACTAGTTAAAATAACAATATAAATAAACAAAAGAATACATAAGAACTCAGACCCTCTTTCCCAAATCTCACACACTCACATTTAACTCTTAATGCTTGTTTTATACTTATATTAGTTGTAATTTGTTAGTTATATCTAGGATCTGTTAGACACTAGGTCTTTAGTGATTGTTGGCACTAAATTATCTATGAGAAGGTTGTAGATGTTTTTATTTCAAACGACAAAGTCGTTATAGTCATAACGAGAAATAAAAACATCTACAACCTTCTTGTTATAGTCATAAAAATACTAGTTATGTAATATGTCTACAGTTATTATTATTAAGTAGATACTTACTTTTAGTTTGAAATCCAATGCCAGTAACAATAAAATTGATGTCAGAGTTTTGTTTGGTGGTATGTTTAAGAGAAAATTAAAATCCAATAAATCATTCTTGCCGTCTTTATTGTGATCAAATTCTTGCACCTGAAATGGTAGATTATAATTTTATGTCCAGACACCTAATTGATTGATTCATCAATTCCAAACTAGAGCTGCTGAAGCTTAACATAGAATTTGGTCAGTACATTTCTATGAACATGAACTTCCTAACTAAGAAAAGGATTGTGATAATTTTATTGCAAGTTTAATAAAATTCTGTCATTTGTCAATTAAAATTAATCAAAATAAAACTTGGTTTTTCAGTTACAAATTTGGATTAGGAAAAAAATCATTTATTGAAAATTAACTCATCGTGCATCCGGTTAATTAGTTGTAAAATAGGGGAAGTTTGTTGATACTGCACTGCATTACACAGTCCAAACCGCTAGTTCTAAAAACTTATATAAACTTTGCAGGTATTTTTGAAGCACATTCTCTGTAGCAATAAAATAGGGTGTAAAAGTTACTTATACTTTCTATGAAGGCTTGAGTCACCATCAAAAAACTATTTGTGTCTATATCCCACCCACTAGTCATCCACCCCGTGTACGCAAGGGATAAGTATTCCCAAAGCAGCTACCTGGATTTTAGCACAATTTTCTTCATTATTCATGTCTCCATCATGTAAGACAGTTGTATCCGTGCAGATTATGGGTTGACTGGGATCTCCAGTCTCTGCTACAAGCATGTATTCATATGTAAAATGTACATAAGGCTGCTCATAAAAACTGTGAGTTTTAAGCCAAAAACCTGTAACAAAACAAATATATATATACTTATAAATATATACTATTGTTATTATACATTGTACATACTACTGTGCTCCTCTTAACTTATAGGGGCATTCTTCTGGAACTGGATTGTAATAAGCTTTCTTTTGAGGTACAATAATCAGTCTGTTTCAGAAAGCTAGTAGAATTTATAGACACATGTTTCAGAAGCTTTTAATGCTAAAATTTTAATGATAATGTGACGTCAAACATAATCACCATATGTTCTGTTTGTAATTTTAATGCTTAAATTTTAATGATTATGTGACGTCAAACATAACCACCATATGTTCTGTTTGTAATTTTTTTAAGTTGTAGCTTGAAAAACAAACACATCCTTACTTAACTCAATAGACGGGATTTAAAGTGCTACTTAAATTTACATTTTGTATTTTAATCTTTGAAATTGTTTGAGCAATGTTAGGTACATCCAATGGAAACATAATGTTCACCCTATATAACAAATCTGAAAACATCTAACATCATTTTCAGTTTCACACCATGAAACCCATTAAATCAATGTTAGATAATTATATTTTGCATTAAATTTTAATCAAATTATCTCCTTTCCATATCAGCCTCATACATCCCCTCTGTTGGAGCATGGTTCTACCCCTACTGGTGATTTTTAATAAACAATTACATTTGCATTTTGTGTATTTGAAATAAACAAAATAATTATCTCACATTAACCCAAACTGACCCAAAAGCCTTAGTATTTGAGAAACCCAGGAAGGATAAAATCAGGTAGCGACAGTCTAAAAAGAACATTCCTCAAACGGACACGTTAATAGTTTTTATTGAGAATTTCTAGGGTGCTAAGAAATATTTGATGCGATGACAATAACGTTTTACCATTACGCGTCTGAGCAAGTACTCTATAGTGGAAGCTACTCAGAAAATACTTAATAAAGAATTTGACAGCTGAACTGTTTGTGACTAGTAATCGGGTTTATTCCCTGTGGTATATTCGAAACACCCCCTGATCTTTTAGGTGAAAAGTTAGGGTCAGAGCGGTCAGCGCAAAGTACGTAGAGCTCGCTATTGGTCAGAGTAACTTAAAGGAATGTGTGGAAAATCCTCCTTATCCGCTGCCGTTTTGTAACTCTTAAACTTACCTCTACTTTTGTAAGCTATAATAAAAGGTAAAATAAAATTTAATGCAGTTGTAATTATTGTAAACATCATAGCTTTCGATAAAAAGCTATTTTTGAATTGGATTTCTGAACTGTAGCTAAAAAGCTTGTACAATCCCATTTTAAGTTTAATTATTTATTGTTTCGTTAGTAAATTATGATTTTGTAAACAAACAACGACTTCATTTTTGTTTGTAAACAAACATTACTTTTTTTTATTTGAAAGGGTTCAAAAACCAACTGAGTCGAGTAGAGTAGAGTAGAGTTATGACTCGAACCGTTCAAAATCTAAGTGAGTTCCAACTCGATGCCGTCGTTCAAAAACGTATAGCGTTGTTAGCCTAGGCTACGTTCACTTTACACGCAGGGGGCCGTTCAAAAACCGACTGAGTCGAGTAGAGTTATGACTCGAACCGTTCATAAACTAACTGAGTTCCAACCCTAATCCGTTCAAAAACGCGTAGAGTTGTTACCCTAGGGTTGGCTCAAGTGAACCGTACTCGACGCGGGTTCGTCGGAGTAGGCGGCCATATTTGATTAAAATAGTCAAAGCAATGTTTCCGTATTAAGAAAATTAGTAAATTATTTTGTTGTGTGTTTTTGTATTTAAGTATTTTTCTATGACTTTTGTATTTGGAGTTTTTTTACGTAATAAAAGATTTTTAAGTATTTCCACACCACTACTAGGGTTCAGTTTTTTCTTAGAATCTTTAGTGCATAACCCTAAATGCCTTAAAATAGTTTTAAAATATTGATTTTAGCCGTAAATTTTAGCTGTTTAGAAATACTCCTATTTTCATTTTATTTTTTGTCAACATCAAATCTAACAATAAAATAAACCGCGATTCATGTGTTTAGAATGCAAACACAACGTAACAACTACAAAAAGGTAAACATTGTTAACATACTGATAAATAAATAGTATTATAATATACTTAATAATAATGGTAAGTTTTATTAAAATATATGTATAATCAAAACAAAAGAATTCACCAAGTTCCCACCTAGTTTATAAAAACTTTATTTTTTATATTTATTTCAAATAAAGTTTTAGGCTATTTTTTTGACTTTGAGTGAAAACAAACTAATAGTTTCCTTCTTGCTTTTTTGAATTAAGTTTTCATAAACTAGGTGGGAACTTGGTGAATTCTTTTGTTTTGATTATACATATTAGTGTTCCGTAGGCCTTACAAAGGTATTTCAAATAAAAAAAATGCCCCTACAAGGGCGAAATTCCTAAAAGTGGAAACATTGATTAAAACTTGACAGATGTAACTCAGTTAGCCGTTCAAAAACTATAGGGTAGAGTTAGGAACCCGATGACGTCATTTTTTACAAAAGGTACTCGTTTTTGAACGCAACCCTGTTGTTCCTTCGCCCGGTGATCGCCGATCTTATTAAACGGGTTACGTGACTTTTGAAACTGAACTTCAAACTGTAAATCACCACTAGGATGCAAAACAATCAATGTAAATTAAGGTTATAAAAAGATTCTATTTTATTATTATTATTTTGTGGAAGGAGACAACACCTCTTATCATCCTTACTCATTAGTCTGTCAACTAAAAGTACTCTTTATCACCTATAGTCGCTTTAGTAATATTGAATCTAAAAATTAATTCTCTTTAGCTGTCAAAGTGCGACTTTCACCCTGTAGCATTAACCTTTTTTGTTAAGGTGAGTGTCGACTTCTACAGAGTTTATTTTTAATTTCTACTTACATTTAGGCTTTACTTTTAAAGGGATGATTTGAAAGGAGAAAAAGACTCGTTTTTTGTTTGAGAGTCAGTCAGTTTTGGATTTGAGATTAAACAGACCTAATTTGTTTAGAATAAATCTTTACAAGTCTAATTGGACCTTTTTTATCATCTCTTTTTGGCAATATGCAAAATAAAAATCATCAGTGTGTGAACAAATTATATTTATTATAAGAAAAGTGGTATTCCAGCAGCGTTAAAACTTCCAATTGGCTACAACTCTCCTATTTTACGGTGTGATTAGTGCGATCGCCCGACGATATTTACTAGTTTGTTGAACGATACGGTGCATTCGCCGTGTGAGTCACTCCGAGATATTGAACGGCAAGTTTATCGTTGGGTGATCACACAACGTTGATACTAAACGTTGCCCAAGTATTGACTTAAGGCTATGGCATACCCTTAACCCTTGGGTTGTGGAATGAGCTCCCTGCCAAGGTTTTCTCTAAGGACTACAGTATGGGGTTCTTCAAAAAAGAAGTTATTAGATTTCTGAAGGGTCGGCAACGCGCGAGTGATGCCCCTAGTGTTGCAAGGGTCCATAGGCTACGGTGACCGCTTACCATCAGGCGGACCGTAGGCTTGTTTGCCACCTTAGTGGTATAAAAAAAAAAAAAAATACCCAAGCAAAAGGGTGCCGTTTCGACCAGTGTACTAGGACATATTACGCTATTGAAGTATACAAAGAGTCAAAGTTCCACGTACGATAGGCGCTTGATCCCACGTTGAAAATTTCGATTTTATCGGTTTTTTGTCGGTATAAAATATAAATATTGATTAAGAACTATGAAATTATCAAATTCACTTGGTAATATTAAGATATATTTTATGAAAAAAGAATCAAAATAATGTCACTCTTAGTTTTTCTAACAATTTGAATCAAAAAAAGAGTGTCTGTTATACTTTTGAAGTGAAAACTTCTTTAGCGGCGTTGTGCACTTTTTTTGGTATGGGTAAAAAATGATAAACTCGCGTCAGGTCACGTGTCCTAATCGTGGAAATTCGTATGACGGAAACAGTAATGCCACGCCTATTATAATTTTTATTTTTAGTATTCGCGATTATGTACAGGGAGGTTGGATATGGAATTTTAATTCTATGACAGATTGCGATGTCAAATATACTACGTCAAAAAAGTAAATAAACAAACATTATTACTCCTTGACAATGTCAAAGACATGTCTTGTGACATATTTGAGTGTTAGGCTCTACTCCTCCTCCCTCCGACTCTGAGGCTAAACGCCTCAAAGCGCCTGGCCAGCCCTGAGCTAGCCGCCATGGACACAACCCCCCCCCCGCCGCCACCTCTTCGCAGTCCGACTGTCCCACTTCGGGACGGAAGGATAAATCTCCGCCGCCCATTGTCACAAAGGGGCCTGGCCGAACATTGCTAACGCTATGAAGGCCAAGCGTATCAATTATACGCACGCCCGCAATGATGCCGAGCGCGGCATCAAAGTGCAGGTCCCGACACTGTCAGATTTCCGAAATCTGACGGCCTTCCTCACGGCTCAAAAATATGAGTACCACACGTACTCATTGGCCGAGGAACGCGTTTTAAGGGCAGTCATAAGGGGAGTCTGCATAGTCAGCTCAGAAAAAAAAAAAAAAAAAAAAGAGTGTTAGGCGCGAATCGTGTGTAAAGGTTTTCACTTCTGCCGGCACTCCCGGAGTGCAACTCGTTTTTTTTTTAGCTGTTAATACTTAATATTAATTTTCTTCTTATTCTTAATAAAAATTATTGATAGTTTTTGTTTTTTAATATTTTTGTATGACTTTTGTACTTAGAGTGTTTTAAACCACAAAAAATGATTTAGTTTTGTTTTGAGATTCTTAAGTAAATCATCTAAAATGCCTTAAAATAGTTTTAAAAATATATTTACTTTAGAAGTTACGGTTAGCTGTTTACAAACAATATCCTTATTTTAAATTCAAAAAACAAAATAAAGAGCGGATCGACTAATTACAATGGAAACACAATGTTACAACTACAAAAAGGTAAAAAAAGTCATGAATGATAAATAATAGAATAATAATAGTAAATTATTTTAGAATAGAAATTAACACACAACAAAAGTCACCAAGTTCTCACCTAGTTTGTGAAAACTTTATTGAAAAAAGCAAAATTGTACCTTTTTATTATTTTGTTCACACTCAAATTTTGTCCAAAAAATTGTCTAAAACTTCCATTGAATTTCAGTGTTCCCTAAAAGGAAGATATTGATTGAATTTGATTGATGTAACTCCGTTAGCCGTTTAAATAATTTAAGGTAGAGGTAGGATCCCAACGACGTAATTTTTTACTCAAATTACTCGTTTTTGAACGCAACCAACAAACGGCTAGGCTATGGCTTAAGGACACTGACCTTTACTACTGGTCAGTCCTGGACTGGCTGCTGTCAAACGTTTTTTGTGCCTACTTGAGTAACGCCATTTTGGCGCTGTAGGCAGATACGGAAGTCCATAGAACTAAAATTAGTGATGTCCGCAAGTCGACATTTTATCTGAGATATATCTATACATTATGTTTTAGAAATAGACAGTTTTTAAACCCAACAACAACAGCAAAACTCTTTGGCAGTTCTTAGGACATTTAAAAGTGTTGCCACTTACCACTAGCTCTAAGTTTTTTTTACTAAAAAATCTTTGTTGGCGATAATTCTCGACGATGTCTTTTGATTTGATCGAACCTTTTGACGTGGTCCAACCTGGACCATATGTTTTTGTTTCGAATTCTTATGTTGTAATGGAATTATTGTGATCGTGCAGAAAAAAATCACTTTTGTCATAAAAAAAACTATCTATTAAAAAAAATAAAAAAAATTGTGTTTATACGTACCACCTGTCGATTGGAATGGGTCTGATCGCAACCCCCTCCTTTTTTATATAACCAAGGTGGAAAACAAGCTTACGGTCCACCTGATGTTAAGCGGTTACTGTAGCCAATTGACGCTTGCAATAACAGGAGAATTACTCGCGCGTTGCCGATTATTTAAAAATCTAATCACTACCTTCTTGAAGAATCCATACTATTTTCCTTAAAGAAAACCTCGGCAACCTTTCAATCTATCTAAGCGGGTATCTAAGACTAATAGTCCAGTCAATTAAAAATAAAAGTCGCATTAAATGGACATCTAATTTATTTTTTATAGGATAATTTAATATCATATTTTATACCTACCTGCGATGATGAAAGGATTTATTTGCTTGAAATGCGGTACATATAGTAGGTTGTAAGAAACATATTGAGAGCTGTGACGCATCTCGCTAAACATTAGCATGCAAATATAAACATTACAATTTACAAAAAAAAAATTTAACTAACACCGTTGTACATTGATTTATATTTAAGTTGGGATCATTAAAGTTACTTTTCTTGTAACTTCTTATTCTTGTTTATATAATTTTGATTTAATCGTCATTAGTTGTAGGTTTTTTATATTTTCCGGTAGTTTGTTATATATTTTTACACTCATAGCATAGCAATTTCTATTATATAATTCTGTTCTAAAGTATGGTCGGCACAGCTTATTGGGATACCTTGTATTAAATTTGGATAAAGTTTCCTTCTTTGTAAATAACTCTGGATGCTGTTTCCCAAATATACACGCCTCAAGAATGTAGATACATTGCAATGGAAGTAATTTCATCTGTTTGAATAAAGGTTTGCAACTTGTCAGTGGCGAAACATCACAGATGTCACGTAAGCCTTGTCGATTATGTTATAATATGATAGTATGATAGTACTTTTTGTAACTTTTTTTTTTTTTTTTTATTTATGAATTTTTATAATTATATTTATATTATTACATTACATATTTTTAAATTAACAAAAATTCCAAAATCGACGATTTTTTTGTACACAGGTTCATAAAGGTAATATGACCATTGTGTTTTTTAAAAAAACACTTGCATTATTTGAATACGACAAAAAATGGACATGCGCTAATTTACATCTCAAACTATACGTTGTTCATTGAAGACTAGCATTCTTAGTTTTCTTCCATAAATAAAGTCAATATATTGATATATAGAAAATCTTTCCAGTTAGTTTTGATTGCGCAAAGTATCTACGTATGATATGACCTTGACGCTGTGAGCCACATTTTTTCCTCTGGACACACTTTCACTTTTACCGTCACTTGTTTCAAGCTCTTCGCAAGAATTTGGGTCTGGAAATAATGACCCAATTATTATAATCTATTCGGTTTACTAATACTTATTAACACTAAAACCAATTTGAATTACCTATTGGGTTTAATTACATTAGTTAAGTAGTACCTAAATGTTAGAAGTATAATGCCTGGAGTGTTTGATCGTTCATCAATAGATCTTTTACTACATTTTAATTCATGAATCAATATACGTGCCACTTGCTGCTTGACTAATATAATACAGCCCCATGTTAATTAGGTGAAATTAAAAACTTACCTTTGAACAATCCTTTAAATATTGTTGGAACACTGCCCAATTTCAATGTGGTTCTGTTGCAATGTTTGATAAGACATTTAGCATTGAAATATTTAGAGCAAAGAAAATCTTTTTCCTTTGGAGTAGAGTTAAAGTTTTCTTTATTATGTAGCCATGTACTCCTCTCCTTTAAGTTTGTTGGAAATCTGCAATAATAAAATATTATTAAAACCATCCCCATCCCTCCCTTAGGGCTTGGGAAACAAACTCCTATAAAAATAAAAAAATAGCTCATCTGTGAATCGCACTGTGACTACATTTCTCCACTGCATTTCGAGCAGTATACGCTTGCAACACTCGCGCGTTGCCGACCCTACAAGATCTAATAACTTCTTTCTTAAAAAAGTAATTACTCCATATTATTTCCTTAGACTTACTATAATATTGTTCTTGTGAAACCTATTTATTAACCTTATTGTTAATTAACATTAAGTTACATGTTTAATTCGCCTAACTCACTTTTTGGTGGTTTTGAGTTACAATCATATTTTTTATTAAAAAAAATACTAAAAACCTTATGGTTGGATCGAATAAAATTTAACTTCTTCACAAAAATATGAAGCCCAAGTACGCTGATGTTGCATTCAATCAAACCAACCTTTTTATAAAAAAAATATATTGAAATATGTTTATAGATACGATTTTGAAGCTACGATGCCACTGGCAGATACAAAAAAACAGACAGACCAAGGCTTCAAATATATCAACAACCTGTTCTCTAAGTCGAAGGTGTGCCAGTATCGAAAGACTTACAACATTCTAAATATAACAATTTCCGTGTCCATATTGGCCAACTTTCTAAATATCGATATTAAAATTATGACCTCTTTGAATCACTAGCAAATTCTAAACAACACAAATAAATATTAGTTTTGTCGAAAGGAAAGCAGGATGTTGATACATTTGAAGCCTTTGTCTGCCTGTCTTGCTTTGTATCTGCCTGTTACATCGTAGCTTCAAAATGTATCGATAAATAGATTTCAATATAGTTTTTCTTATACGCGGGTTATAATGAACTACCGAGACAAACGTATCGTGGAATTCAAGCCACTTATGAGGTGGTTTTATAGCATAAAGCTTGACATCAATGTTATTCATCACTGGATTCAAGGCACAACTATAAGTTTCGAAATCTTTTGTTACAGGATTCTGCTGGAATATTGGATTTACATACCTCGTCATGAGTGGAATGGCCTTTCTCGTGGTCGTTAAAGGGGTAAATCGGCGATGGCGATCTAGACCTGCACGTTGGAATTGAACATCTGACTGTCTCTGGTCCTGGAGGTGCACGGTCGGCTTACCAAACTTAGCTATGCTCTTCGGCGACTTAGAACTGTCCCTCTAAATTCTGAATAAACTGTTTCTATATGAGATATGCTAGTTTTAATTTGCTGAAATTATTGAATCTTTAAACGTTTCTACAAATTTAGAACTACGCTACTTTATATCATAAAGCAGTTCGAACCATTTCTATAGCTAGGAGGCTGACATGGCCAAACTGGGACCATATTTCTATGATGAGGAAATGGCGTGCTGCGATCAGACCCATTCCAATCGACAGGCGGTACGTATAGAAACAATACATTGAAGTTACAATATTCTAAAGTGCCAGGTTTTAATTGATAGATTTTTATTAAAAAAACCCGATTTTTTACGCACGATCACAATACTTCCTTCACTTAAATTTCCAAAAAATATGGCCCAGGTTGGACCAAATCGAAAGGTATCAACCAACAAAGATAGAGCTAGTGGTAAGTGGCAAGACTGTTGAATGTTCCGAAAACCGCCAAATAGTTTTTTTGTTGTTGGGTTAAAAAACTGTCTATTTCTAAAACATAATATATCGATATATTACAGATATAATGTCGACTTGCGGACATCACTAATTTTAGTTCTATGGACTTCCGTATCTGCCTACAGCGCCAAAATGGCGTTATTCAAGTAGGCACAAAAAACGTTTGACAGCAGCCAGTCCAGTGGGTAGTAGTAGAGGTCAGTGCTTAAGGACCATGCTGCCAAGAACTATTATAAATTTTAAGGAGGGTCCTGATAACTGACCCCTACTAGAGGTCAGTGGTCCTGAGGCACGTTCATAAACCCAACTCGGGTTAACCCGGGTAGCACCATAACTGCGACTGCGCAATAGCCTAGTGAAATTAACCATTGACCACTCTTTAGAAAGAGACACATATACTCTGCAGTCTCTTTTCGTTTTTCTGCAAAAAAATAATAATTTAGAAAGTGACAACTACTTGACACACGTTCGCTTTGTCTCAGTCAATCTCATGTGATCGTTTTCACTACACAGCTGACTAGGAAATGCACTGTTTAGTCTCTGACTATGGGGTAGCACTGACGGCAGGATAGCTAAAATATATTTTCTCAAACATGATACGACGTGCGACCATCTTGCACAAGCTTCTTTGGGATAAATCGTACTTGCAGTATACTATCAGAGAGCGGTCGCAATGTTACAGCCGGCCGATCGAGCGGTCTAATATGTAATTTGAAAATGGAACGAAATTTTTAAACCCGAACTTGATAACTAAAAAAAAACTTAAGTTTTATTTAAATATCGGACTGGCACAACAAAACGAATGCGCCATTAAATGAATTTAAAAAAGTTATAGATCGCGGCGAATTGGTGGCAAAATAACCTATACTATTTTTATTATTGTCAATACAGTTTTCAATATAATTAGTTTTTTCAAATAAATATGTACTATATTATATTATAGTTTTAATATACTCGCCTGTTTGAGAAAAGCACTATACACGCCTCGGCCGCAACTGAGCACAACCGGACTCTGTGATGGGTGCCTCGGCTACGCACGGGCGGTTTTGCTGCATTTGCGGGCCGCGGCAGTAATGTTCTATTTACAAGACACGTAGTTGTTGAGAATAAAAAATACGTCCGACCATTTGCATATTGTCATCAATACCCACCCTGGGTATCTGTTTCCCGTTGGCCTGCTGGCGATATACATCAATACTGTTAGACTACGATCGATCGACTCTGAGAGGCCGCAAGTATGTGTGATGCAGGATTATCGTCTAGGTTGGGTGCATATGTATAGATACTAGTTTTACCGCACAATACCTATGCATTTTTTAGTCAACGTAATTGTAGGTCCGTCCTAAAATATCAATGAAAAACCTCTTAATTATTCGAAATTGCGAGTTAATTGGGTGTTACAAAGCAAAAGATTTCTAGTATTAAACTTCAAGGAGTGCTTTGGATGTTGAAGCGTGGCACTGCATGCCCTCAGCATACTTTCATAAGATGGTACGTAATTACTGAGTGCTAATCGCAAGCACAAACGTTCGTTAATCAATTGCGCTATTTAGACTTAATTATCTACATTTCAGAAAATGCAGACTCGCACAAGTAAATTGAACCAAGCATTGCCGACAGTTGAAGGGCGATTTGCCTTAGATTGTACCCGCGTAACGCGGAACTCCCCTCCTGGCGGTGACTCACCTTCGGGTTCGAGACTCACGCCGGTCGAAGGGACGCCCCCGAGAGCGACAACCCAAGCCGAGGCTTCCCCCGCGGGGAGCCCTTGAGCGTTGGGCGCTATATGGGCTGCGGCTCCTTCAGTCTCGCCCCAAAAGTCCGGTGAAGCAGTAATGGCTGCAACAGCCAACTGCATAGTCAGCTCAGAAAAAAAAAAGCCTTAGATTCGGATATTTATCTTCAGATATAAAAGACCAGAATTTTGTATCAGATGCTGTGGCTTTGAGATGTATATCAGAACATGAGTCCATGTTAAATTGACTTCTTATTTTAGTAGCTAATTCCTCAATGTTTTTACAAATTATTTTGCCAATTTACTGAAATCATAAAAACGTGTTTTGAATTGATCCAAAATATTTGATAATTCTGCCTCATAAATATAATAATTCGACTGAGGAATCCTTGCTTTCAAAGACGGAAAATGTTATAGATCCTTTCTTTTTATTTGATCTATCATAAGTTGCAACTTTCTTTTGAATGCGTTTATTGCGCTTATCATCTCAATAATAGTTTTTCCTTTATCTTGAAGCTCCAAGTTAATGGTGTTTAAATGCATTGTAATGTCTGTCAAAAATGCCAAATCTGCCAGCCATTTTCCGTATTTTAGCATCTGAGTGTCATCACCTCTCTCGTCCAGAAAAGCTGTTAGTTCGGTTCTTGGAGGAATTTTCCACGACTGAACGACCTGATCTAAGGTAAACTGGGCAAATGCCTCGAGCGTCAAAAATGAAGGGTGACAAAATTCAGGGCGCCGCCGGGCGGTTCCACGGAGTTATTACAATGCACCTCGACAAAAAAGTAATTCTTAAAGTTTTTCTTCAAAAAATGCGAACTAACCAAAAAAGCTTCTTGTTGAGCGTCTTTGTCTCCCAAGAAAATTATATCACAGCACTAAGCAAGCCAAACCAAAAGAAAGAAGAAGAAATAGCTAAATAATCTAATGATTTTTAAAACTAGAATGCAAAGAAATTCTCTCGAATTTTTTGCAGATTTTATGTGTCTGAAAAGGCAATCCTTTTCGTACTGTTGTTTGACGGGAATTCCCCACAAACGTTGTGGAGGAATACCCTTTTATCCTACATTTCTTTTACACGTCAATTTAGATGAATCTATTAATTTATATAAGACAGTCAAAATTGTGTTATTGTTCCATTAGTTCTTCTGAGGACTCCTGGAAGAAAATTCTCAGGATTTGTTCTGAGGAATTCTGAGAATTCGGATTTTGTTAGAGGTTCATGCTTCG
Organism: Apoda limacodes; assembly: GCA_946406115.1. Taxonomy (NCBI): domain Eukaryota; kingdom Metazoa; phylum Arthropoda; class Insecta; order Lepidoptera; family Limacodidae; genus Apoda; species Apoda limacodes. The sequence goes on from OX291545.1 coordinate 12,083,553, forward strand.
TCGGTTATCCTGCACGCGGCAGGTCATTTATACTTGTAATAAGTAGTATAAAATTGTCAAAGCGATTGCTGATATTGCGATACCTAGCGGTCCTTCCAATTTTAGTAATGAACATTTACTATGAATTTCTACTAATTAGTCAGTGTTTTGTAAGATAGTGTCATTTAATTATCTGCGGAACTACGGCACCTATTCTTAAAAAAAAACCGGCCACATGCTAGTCAGATTCGCGCACAATGGATTCTTCTGTACTACTACCACAAAAATCACGAGCCGACTCGCACTTGATCGGTTTTATTACTTAGTGTTTTACTACTATACTATAAGTAATCGTTCAAAATTCAAAATCTTTTTATTCAAATGAGTTTCTAGGAACTTTTTAGAAAAAACAAACAGCATTATAAGTACATAATATTTTTTTTTCCTAGCCTACTAAGTCTATCGCTGTAATTGAATCTATACTTCAATACATATATTATAAATGCGAAAGTTTGGATGGATGGACGTTTGTTACTCAATCACGCCAGAACGGCTGAACGGATCTTGAATCTGATATTTGGCATAGATATATATTAAAGTCTAGAATAGCACATGGCTACATTTTATCCCTAATTCAAAAATTCTCGCAGGGAATTCTACTTGAATGAATAGTTCATATAAAGCTTGCTATAGCAAACTTCTTTAGTAGGTATAATCACGGAGTTACCGTAAGACTTGTAAGCCAATACTAAATTTAGGGCGGGTGGAGCCGCTGGCAAAAGCTTATTTTACTAAATATCTGAGGTCAGGATATTTCATAAAACAATATAAATTGGTATTGGTAATATTATTGTAAAGGGCAGTTGTAGTGAATATTATAAGTTATAAAGATTGTTATGACTCCTTTAAAAAGAGGGCTAAAAACCCCTCTTGTGCCCCTTTTTTTTTTCAGAAAGGGGTGTTTTCCTATAACTTCCAATTTTGATGATCGATAGAGTCCATCGCCACCAGCAACGTTTCTGTGACTGTGTTTTTTTTAAGGAAGAAGGGGGATTTAAAGCACTTACAAATATAAGTAAGGGGGCATAAGCAAAACTACTAATCTAAACTATTTAGCGGTCAACTAATATCAATAATTCTGACGCCTTTTCATACAACTTTGCGACATCCCAGCTCTACTGCTACTGACCACACGTTGTATGTCGACCGCTGACCTATGCTAACATATGCCTATAGAAAGATTCTATAAAATACGAAAAATGTTTTTCCGACACATCTAGTTCAAACTAATCGATCTATCGACTAAAACAGTTACCGCGATTCACAAGCCAAGAGTTAAACAAATTAAAATATTTCAAATTCGAGATTATCTCTATCAGCACGAGAATCAGGCCCCTAGTTCTTTGCGCACCGTAAGACGTTCACGAAAATTACAAGGACTTTTAACGACCACACAGCAGAAGAATGAAAAGACATCTTAAAACCATCGGTGACCAAATCCCTTAAGTCCACCAATTGTACCGCCCATTTGTTAAATAATAAGGTCCCCCCTAGACCTTGGTAAGAAAAAACCGTCAACTAAAATTTTGAGCCGTGGAACGAACCGACATACTGGCAAGCAGCCTAGAACAGCAGATCAAAAGTCAATCGACTTCTTATTTAAAAGTGCATAGGGTAATCCAGAAGACGAATCCAAAGAAGGCCCTTGACAAGCATAAAATTACACATACAGCACTGCGCCATGTGGATTTATAATGGAATACTGCGCACAAAGCACTATCAGACCCACCACCTTGCCGAGTACAATTTCGAAGGTCTTCAAAAATTACTCCTGGAATAGCTTCGACCGCACATTACACCGCTCATTCAAAGAATTCATAATTGCGGTCCTTTTAGACATGAAGACCAGCCCGTATGAACGGGTTGAGATGATGAATAAGAAGTAGGCCAACACTCATTTCTAATCCCTACATAAAAGAGAAGTGAGATGAAATCACGACGACCCTCCGCGCACAATCATTGAATGATTCATAGTCATAGCGACCCTACGTATTCAAAGACGCATGAAGCCCCATAATAACAAGCTATATATAGGCTCGAAAACGCAGAGTCTATAGCTGGCCCATATCTTGAATTATTTACGGTACTTAGTAGTTTGAAATAAAATAAAATTAATTTCATATAATTTGTGAAGACTGTTCTTATATTTGTGAATACACTTATGTAACCAAAATTTAAGATATCAGATTATTGTACTTTATTAAAAACCTGTACCTACATATAACTTTCGTTGATTTAATTGTGTTTAGGGTTTAGGGTTCCGTACCCAAAAGATTAAAAAAGGGAACCTTTTACTGAGACACCGCTGTCCGCCCGTCCGTCTGTCACTAGGCTGTATCTTTCTCATATCGATGGCTGTATCTCATGACCAACTCAATCTGTCATAGAATTAAAATCCCATATCCAACCTCCCTGTATTACTCACAATCGCCATATACTAAAAAAAAGCAAACACCGTGCCGAAGCCTGCCGAACTGAACGACGTTAGACGATTGTTATGTTTTTTTCGTTACTACGGATTTTGTTACGGAATTTCTTGATTAGGTCGCCGCGCTCACAGCCCGCGATAAAAGCTATGCAATAGCTTAATAAAAAACCCCATCAGAGGTAGAGATTGTTCTATAGAATCTTCTAGATTTAGTGCTTAAGTCACTGTACTTACTGTGGTGACTGAAAATCTAGCCCACACAAAAACTTAGTGAAAGATAACATGTAGTAGCTGATATAGATATATATAAAAAGTATAGGTACATCTACATAGCTATAATCTGCTGCTGACAGTTGAGGTTTCTATTGGCTATTGCCATTACAGTTACACGATTCGTGGCTTGACTATAAAATATCGTTGTTTTACGTTTTTAGGTTTTATAGCCGAACGGTAGGAGCTATAATGACGTTTTAGGTGTCCTAGGTTGGAGCTTTCGGAGGCGGTTCTAATAATATATAGTGGTATGTTTGACTGCCTACGGTTAGGCCGTAGTGAAAGAAGAGCTGGAATTCTAGCTCTTAGTGTTTGTACCTTGTATCGAAGGACTACAGACTTTGTGCTGAAACTCAACAAATGGTTCTAAAATTTAGACATATCTTTCAGTACTTTTCATGTCTGTCCGTTTGTCTCGTCATAAAAAAATGTAAGCTACAAGTTTTCAGGTTTTTTCTCAGCTTCCAGTACTTCAGGACTTAGAGTTACCTCTATGAAAAGTTATCTCGGTAGGTGCCTGTGCGAGGTATAGTGATACTTCCATTTTTCTTGTATATGTGCTTGTTGCTTAAGTAGAAGCTATTGTATTTAGTAAGTTTATATGTAATTTGCGCCCTAACCATACTACTTACCGTAACGGTATAGGTATCTACAATAGGGGCAAAGGTGTGCATTTAACCTGTAATATTTATTTTAGGCATGGCCTAAGGACTTAATGACCCTAGAAATGTAAAGTTTTAAACAGTCTTTCCCTTTTTACCCATAGACCCATCCCTTTTATATCCCTTCTGCAGTCTTTTATCATAGGAGTGAGGGAGCAAGATTGTACAATACTCAACACGCTACCTATTTTTACCTGTAGCTTCTTAACCGTGCATACGGGCTATATGGAACTCTATAAGGGAGTTCGGTATAGTTTTGCCTAACAAATGGCATATGTTTTACTTTTATACACTAAAATAAATTTCCGCTTTTTTGGGGATAGTCGTGCGTACTAAGTCGACAACATGTCGGGACTCACACAATATTATTTTCGATATTAACAAATAGTAAAGAAGGGAAATGAAACAAACCTACTCTACTTTTACCTAACTTATTACAATTTCACAACTTATAATTATTACATTTTCTTAAATCTAAAGCTATTCCCTATCAGGAAAAGAGTTTTATTATGTTAATATACAACCTAATATTAACGTATTACATTGCGAAACATTACATGATATTTTAGTGTTCCATTCTTGTAGCGGTGATAACAAAGACAATTTGATAATTGCGTGACGAATCTTATATACCCAAGTATACTTATCTCTGCAGTAATTTGTCAATCAGCTAATGAATATACCCGATTTCGGCCAAGTAAGTTGTTGTGTCGAAATAGGGTAAATGTAGAAGCGGTTTTAAATTTAGCTCCTACATACAAGAGCTGGGTTAGTTGTCTTGGTGACGTACATTTTGCGGTGGTCACTTGAAAAATCGGATCTCAAATCTTTACCCGAAGCCGGTCAGCTTCGTGACGTCACCGGCGTCCATACAAGGCACATTTAGTAAAAACGCGACTGGTTGGGTGCTGTACATTTACTTTTTGTTACGGCGTCATGACTGTCTCGACATTGTCGGATTTATCCAAGGCGATGACTGACTGTAAGAATAAAATAAATGTTTAAGCTGTCTTGATATAAAGATGATCTCTGTCTAATAAGCGTGCAGATCTTCAATCCCTACCTATTGTTAAATCGATCAGAAAAAATGATGAACCACTCAAAAATTTAATTATGATCGTTTTATGAACTCTACTTAAAACATGTGCGAATCTAGAACAACAGGTACTTACGAGTATCAGTTACATTTTACTATGCTTTGTGCTCACACAAAAGTGTGGCCACCACCTTGACAAATTTAAAATAACCTAACATTTTAAAGTTTTTAGCGACGTACAGTGAAGTATAAATTCGATTTAGTATAAAATTATATACGTAGCTAGCTGTTCCCTGCGGTTTAACCCGCGTTTCTTTACTGCTGCGCTTTTAAGGTCTTTAAGAATAGGGCTAAACAATGCAGAAGATTTTTTCAAATCCGACTGGTAATTCCGGAGGTTAATGCGTTCAAATAAACTAATAAAAAAACTAATCTTTATCATAATAGTATATGCTAAAATCCATACTAATAAGTTAAATGTGAAGGTGACTTTGTCTTTCTTCCATTACGGCGCCACAAAGCATTCAATTGAGCTGAAACTTCGCGAAGGCATAGTTAAAGAGATGTAGAAGGATATAAGCTAGTTAAAGTTCTAGACAAAATTCCTTTAGGTATAAATATAGCTGCTATACGAAACTTCCTTACTATAATAATCAAGGGTGTGCCGTAAGAATCCCATACCAAACACCAAATATGGCGCGAGCGGAGCGGCATACGCTATTTAGGGTATTGTATAAAATCTTAGCCAAGCTAATTCTTATGTTTATAAACTTTTGGAAATCGTATCAAAATATAACTAATTCCAATAAACCTCGAGATTTTTCTTTGGTTTCGACCAAGCTGTAACCTTGTTTGTCTTAGTGGTATATAAAATCAAAATAATAATTAAAACTTGTAATTAATTTCATTATTTATTAAATCAGGGCTTCGACTTTCGTGAATAATATGAGTAATAATAATATTAGCATAATATTTTATGTGGAATTACAGTTTATGTTTTTAATATTTTATTTTATTTATTTGTAATAGACATTTAAAATCGGTTTATTTTTTATCAATGTTTTCTTTAATGTATGGAATCAACACAATTTCGAACGCGAATGTAGTCTATGCGTAAATAACAGTACAGTAATGAGTACCTTACAAAGGCGTGTCCGTGTCATTTTACTTGTCTGCGATAGGAGTCAGTGAACATAGACAATGGTTGAACCAGAAGCCGGCGACTCTGGCGCCTGGGATGATAACCGACACCTTTTTGATGAACTATCCCTCATCTCGGCCATTGTATATATAAGGCTAGACGTTACCAAACCATTTCATTCGCTCTGGTGTTATTCCAGAGCTCTGAGCGGTCCTAAATAAGGACTTTAATATTCCAACAAAAAATATATCATCATCATGTCTATGGTTAGAAGATCTAGTATGGACAGGATGACGTCTAGCATGACTTCTAGTATGACTGGTATGGGACTTGGTGGAGTAGCAGGATTAACTACTGGAATGAGTACGCTTAGTTGCCTGAGGGATCAGCAAGTGACAATTGGAGGAATGCCCTCGAATTACGTGCCAGGATTGTCAGCATATTACAACATTTCAAGCTTTTGCCAACGCCCGGGTCAAACGCGTCGCTGGCCGATGCAGCGTGCTGGGCCTACGGCTCAGCACAGACCTGGCCGCTCTCACAGCACTGGAGCGCTGCATCGGATGAAGCATTCTACAAGAAACAGCCCCAACACACAGTATACCCATAACCTAATTTGCAAGCTAGCTGATCAGAATGAACGTAGACGTCGTCAGGATACTTTAGAGATGATCCCTCAAAGTTATTACTCACAGCAGCCTCTGAAGGTTGAATTGACCGAGTTTTATTCACGTGATAATTCTAAAGATCATCACACAGAACAATATGATCTAGTCAACGAGAACATCCTTCCTAACCCAGTGTTGCGAAGGGGTCAAAACTTTTGTTTTGCTGTACGCTTCGACAGGACCTACGATAAACAACAAGATATGATTCGCGTTGTCTTCTGTTTTGGTGAGTTTTGAGGCTTAGACCTTTTTTGAGTTATGGTTTTATGATAGGTACTTATTAACCGCCTTCATTTTCGTTTCAGGTTCCAAGCCAAGCGTTACAAAAGGAACTCGTGTTGTATTGCCAGTAAATTGGAATACACAACAGGGTGTGTTTCAACACTCTCGTGACGCTATAGGAATGGGTATGGGAATGGGGATGGGTATGGGTATGGGTTTGGGTATGGGAATGGGTATGGGAATGTCTCGTATGCCGGATACTACAACCACTGCTAGTATAGGACCTATGGGGACAATGGGTACAATGAGTGGGCCTATGAGTGGTATGAGAGAAACAACTTGCTACGGTGCTCGGCGTAGCTCATTTAGTAACGAACCTTTGCCAATACAGCACAGTCCTCTTAGTCCTCATGGTACTACTATGGAACGACCAATTATTGACCGTTACGGGGGCACAACTCAACATTCAACTTTCAATCGTGGATTTGGTTCACGTCACGGCTCACGTCATGGTTCAATGCAAAATTTGGCTTCGCTTGCGCATGAAATGGATAAATGGGATATCAGCATTCAGAGACAAGACGGGAACACTATAACATTCCAAGTACACGTGCCTGCTACTGCTCCAGTTGGTGTATGGAACTGCTGGATCCAGACAAATCGCATAGGTCAGCGTGATAACCGCCAGGACTACAAATGTGATGAAGACGTTTATATTCTGTTTAATCCTTGGTGCAGAGAAGATCCTGTTTACATGGAAAATGAATCATCAAGAAAAGAATATGTTCTCAACGAACAGGGAAAAATTTGGTGTGGGACTTGGCGTCAGCCCAAAGGACGCAAATGGATATACGGACAATTTGACGACGTAGTGCTTCCTGCTTGTATGTACCTACTTGAGCGCAGTGGCCTTGAGCATGCGGAACGTGGTAATCCGATACGTGTCTGCAGAGCTATTTCATCTATGGTAATTTAAGCTTGATATTTTACTTATGTGAAATAAAGCAGGTTTAATAAAATAAGTTAGTAAATAATATAGTTACATAATTACTAATTCCAGATAAACTCAAACCATGATGATGATGGACTTATGGTAGGTCGTTATGATGGAGAATATAAAGATGGCGTGGCACCTCATGCTTGGACAGGGTCTGTGGCTATTCTTGAAAGATACCTCAATGATGGTGGGCGACCAGTGGAATATGGTCAATGTTGGGTGTTTTCCGGTCTTGTTGTTACTATTTGCAGAGCACTTGGTATGTATTAATAGTGCATAGTAGGATGGTCTGTAATTTTTTTGGGATTTATATTACCGATTTTCCTACAGGTATTCCATGCCGATCTGTCACTAATTACGTTTCTGCGCATGACACGAACAGAACATTCACTGTTGACAAATATTTCGATCGTGATGGTAATGAAGTTCCTAATGGACCGGATGAGGATTGCTACGATTCTTGCTGGAACTTCCATGTTTGGAATGACGTGTGGATGCAAAGACCTGATTTGCCTCAAGGTACTGATCAAAAACTGTGGGTCTGTTCGGTGTGTTAAATGTTTTTAATTTGAACACATATCTTACATATAGTGATTTTTTGTTGACAGGTTACAGCGGATGGCAGATAATCGATTCCACACCCCAGGAAGAAGCAGAATCAGTATACCACTGCGGACCCGCTAGTGTTGAGGCTGTACGCCGTGGTGAAGTTGGATTTCAATATGATACACCCTTTATGTACTGCCAGCTGAATGCAGAGCTATGCCATTTCCAGGAGGAAGAGAATTCTGAATGGGGCTTTATTAGAATGGCTTCTAATCAATACCAGTAAGCATACACGAAAATCCTTATAATATACTAGGAGTTTCAAAAATGGTCTCATCTGTTTGCTTTGATTTACAGAGTTGGGCGAAAAATCCTTACGAAAAATCCTAACCGTGATGACGACGAAGGTGAAAGCGATATGTTGGAAATAACACATGAGTACAAAACAGTGGACAACAATTCTCCTGAACGGCTTGCTGTCATAGCGTCTTGCCGTGGCTACCAACGTATGCAGCAGTACTACGAATACCCTGATCGCAGCTTTGAAGATGTCTTCTTTGATCTCATGGATATTGACATTGTTCCTTATGGTCAACCCTTCGATTGCACTATGAATATCCAGGTAGAGTAATTTGTTAGGCTTTTCCTCTATACTTTGATGTTTTATTTTTAAATTCTTGGGCAACCGAGCTTAATTTTTTAATTGACGCCATCTATAGGTAGTCTTATAGCATTAAAACTACGCACATCATCTATTGTCCAATAGCTTTCGTAAAAATAAAATATCCTCGTTAAATTGATATTTTTCTAAAATGAACTCCTATACCTACATCGGTGTACCATCTCCAAAAAAACTACTTATTTACTTAATTCCATCGAAATTTTAAGAGTTATTTTCAAGAATACTAAATTATTACTATACAATAATTATACTACAAAACTGGTAATTTGATAGTATTAGATTTAACCCCCAACATTATTTCAGAACAAGTCACACGAAGATCGCACAATATGGTGTGTGTTAACAGCTTCTTCATGCTACTACACGGGTGCCTTGGCATCGCGGCTCAGAAGGGCTCAGGGTGAATTTGTTGTTCGCGCTGGCCAGCGAGAACTCCTCAAATTGCACATCACACCGCAAGAATATATGGATAAATTGGTAGATCATTCCATGGTGAAGGTTCATGCTATGGCTTATGTAAAGCAGACACGGCAAGCTTGGTCCGACGAGGACGATTTCCCTCTACATAAGCCAAGAATGCAAGTTCAGGTACGAACACCTATTTTTTCTATATTGTAATGAGTATATTGTTCGCACCTATCTGAAAAATATATGATAATTTTACATACTGTTCAGGTAAGGGGCCAACCATGTGTAGGACAAGAGTGTCCTGTGACATTCAGCTTCCAAAACCCGTTGAATGTTCATCTTACTGATTGTTACTTCACCTTTGAAGGTCCTGGAGTACAGAGACCGCGGCAGGTAAATTCGTTGAAAAGTAAGGTGGATTTCTTTTACAGAAGAAAATGAAACCTAAGTTAAAATTGTCTTGAATTCCAGATACGCTTCCGTGACGTGAAACCTGGTGAATTCGTGAACTACCAAGATAAGTTTATGCCGAGACGGCACGGTGAACGGCGTATCGTAGTGACCTTCTCGTCGCGACAGATGGACGAGATCTTCGGCTGTACCATGGTGACGGTGCGAGGCTAGCTAGCCCCCGGGCCCCGAGCTGCCTCGCCACGCACTTCCCCGGGCCCAACCTCACCTACGACGACGCTTCAGATGGATCGCTCGTGCATCTCATGCGTGGCGCCAGATCAACAAGTGTTTGTTCAGGAGGAGGAAGTAGTCGTTTTAAAGACTTCTTAATATTACTGTTTGAAACAATTTTGCAAGTTAGTTGTGACAACCGTGAGAAGTAACTTTTTCTAGAATAAGATTATTCCATGACAATGACCAGGCTTTCTATAACGGACAGTGGTGATGCTTCTCAATTTTTTTTTGTGTTACCTGCACAATTCATATAAATAAAATGACAAAAAAAATGTGTTACACGTGTGTGCACTTTGTATTTTGTGTGATTTGCTCTAAGTATATTATGTGATGCTTCATGTGCCATTTTAATTCATAAATTATAAGTTACAGATTAAAAGTTTTTACTTTTCTAATTATACTGTTACTGCTTGATTAGGGATAAGATATAATCAATTTTATTTGCATAAACTGTGTGATATTTACAATCTTTTGATTTAGTTTTATGTACTTATTTTGTAAGATTACGTAAGTAAAGTATTTTCAAAATACTTATTTAATAAAATATAATGCACTTGTGTTTGTGTGTTTTTGGGATCTCAAAAATAAAGAGCATTTAATGCAGTTTCTTTTTATTTTCTTTTAAACGTTTGGATAAACTTAAATAAATGGAAGATTTTAATGGCTGTCCGAGATGTGATCTTGCCTTTTCCTTTTTACCGAAATAGTTTGTATTATGTCCTATATTGTGATAAAAGGTTGCATTCTTCGTCTTCCATTAATCGTTAGAAACTTTAGATCCAGATGATAGGGCATTGGTCAAAAGGGAACAGTACAGCATTTCACCAGGAGTTCAACTTAACTTGGAGAATATCGGAAGATTTTCAATTCCGATATTTTTTTCCGATGTTGGTTTGCAATAATTCCGATATTAATATCGGAATTGAGGATTTTTGTCAGAAAGTAATTTGGCTACGGAAATATAGACGTTTTAAAGCATTTTTTAACATAGGTATTTGAAGATAAATTTTGAAAGCAAACAGACGGCCTCGAGTGTGTAACACATCGAAAGCGATCATAGAAATGTTATATTCAAACCAAATCAGTCAGTTGCACGTTACTAATGTAACAGTCACCAACTTTTTACTCGGTCGAATATGAGCGTTTTTATGACCGGTATCAAAACAACAAAAAACTGAAAGAAATTTAATAAAAGATATAAAAAATAAACTTAGATAGATAATAATTAGGTAACGACTTATATGTACTATATTATGAAGGAGAAAAGAGGGAAGAAGTAGGAAATAAAGAAAATAAATATCACATATTATGTGTAAAAAAATAAACTTTCAGAGCAAACTGTGTTCGATTTGTTGCTGATCTAATTTTAAGTTACTTAATGAATATTATTTATAAATAAATAAATAAAAAAATAATTTAATAAAAAACTCAAAATCAACTTACAATAATAATCAACAAACAAACAACTTATTCACTATAATTATCCATTTCTTAGAAAACGTGCCTGTCTCTTAATAGTATGTTTTTTTAGCTAGCAAGCACTTAAGCTAAAAAAAATAACGATAAATGCTTATTATTAAAAATATTAGGTATTTGAACGGTAAAGTTAAATTCAAATATTGCTACAAATATATTCTGCTGACAAAAAACCATGCTCATTTTCTACACTGATAGCCAAAGCTGATTTAAGATACGTGTATTCCTGTGTTAGAGGCAGTCATTGTATGCGTAGGTTTGTAATAAATCCAAAAGATCAAAATACGAGTACATCGCTCCATTTCCATCTTAAAGAGAAATAAGAAAAGGGATAGTATAGCCAATTCCCCACTTCTAAAGCACTCACTATTCACAACCAGATTCCGGTGTGTGAATGAATAAAATAAACAATACGCAGTAGCTGAAATGGCTCTTTTTAACTGTTTAGCTGTAAAATAATGAGTTATTGAGGCAACATGCTGCTGCACAAACAGCGGAGCGTGGGCTAACAGCATATACGCTTTATTAAAAAACTAAAATAGAGAAATTTACTGATTTCGATATTCGACCAGTCAATATCGGAATTATATTATCGGGCCTAACGCTCCGAGATTACGGAGTTACGATATTCCGAGATTCCGATTATTTATAGGTGACTGAACGCATATACATTCTTGACACAACAATCGTTTATTAAGGCACGTTTACACTGACATAATAAGTGATTCGTGCAGGTATTTACTTAGATAGTAGGAGCCCTTATAGTAGGCGCCCTAAGCCCCATGTCGTTGCACATCGTGATAGGAACATGAAACTTAGCACGGATGTTCATTAGAAAAAACCAAGTCGATTTAGCCCGGTTACCCTCGGATCCCCTCCTGGGATGGGGAGGGGCTTGCTCAAAGAGTTCCCCCACCGGGTGTCGAAATAAAAAATTTTACAAGATCCAGGCAAGCTACTATGACAATATTGGTATCGTTTTTGTGTAAATATAATAAATCTTATTATAGTAAATTATAGAGAAATTAATAAAAATGTGAAAATAACATATATTTTTAGAGCTCTAGGAAAAAACGAGTATATACTTACGAATAAAATGATACTATAGGAAAGACTCATTTATCTTTAAAATATGGATACATTGTGTTCACAATGATTTCAAAAGGACGCTAGTAATATGCATATAAGTCAATGTGTGTACATAATTATTTTACAAAAAAAAATTTAATTTGGACCTGTTCCTGAATTACTTTTTGTATTTGCACTTTATAAGCTCGAGGAAAGCTTTTGATTTATTTGTGAATACCAAAATATGCAACAAAAATGGTACTTCAGCCATATTTTTTTATTGCATTGACTTAAAAGCTTGATATTTTTACAGCTTCAAGGGACCGTGGACCTTAGTATTTGATATTAATTTTAACTGGATACCTTTACGCGTTTTGAGAAAAAGTGTCTTGACAGACATACACGCAGGCATACAGACGTATAACAAACTGATCCTATAAGGGTTTCTTTTTTCCTTTTGATGTACAGATCACTAAAAAGATAGGCAACTTGAAAATATTTCGCCAACACAAGACGCGTTGTATCAGCATAATGTTACGTTTAATGTAGAAAGATATTCCCGATCCCCAGGAATGGGGATGGACGAAAAAGAACAACAATATCATCTCAAGCTTTCCTGGAGTTTATAAAGTGCAAATACAAAAAAGAAAATTTTAAATGCATGTAGCTTTGTTTGTGCAACGGCAAATGCGATTAGATAAAAAATTTAAAATAACTATGTATCATCTATACATATTATAAAACCAGATAAATGAGGTTTTCTTTTAGTACTTTATTTTATTCGTAAATATATACCGGTTTTTTACCTAGAACGTGTACTTTGAACGTGAGAAAGATATATTTATTAATTCCTCCATAATTTACTAATTTACTAAAAAGATGCAATTTAGAGCAATACCAATATTGTCATAGTAGCTTGCTTGGATCTTGTAGTTTTTTTTCGACTTCCGGCGGGGGCGCTTTTCGAGCAAGCCCCTTCTCACCCCAGGAGGGGTAAACCGAGGGTAACCGGGCTAAATCAATTTGGTTTTACCTAATGAACATCTGTGCCGAGTTTCTGTTCTTATCACGATGTGCAAGGTCATGGGGCTTAGGGCCCCTACTAAGAAGGCTAAGTGAAGCAGAGAATCATTTTTGTGGCTTTCAATATTGAATATGTTGACAGGAGATTCTATACGACATTTAAGATAACGTATCTATACAATGATTTATACAAGTTAAGTAACAACTTATTTTCTTTCATTCCGATTTTTTTATACAATTTATAAAATTATACAAAAAGTAACAAAAAAGGAGTAACAAGGCGGGAGAGAGAGAAAGTGGGTTATCTTGGAAAATTATTTAAGTAAATTGGTTGGCACTACACACAATAATTATAATAAAATCATCTTTAGCAACAATCAAAGTGTAAAAAGGTCTTAACTTTTACATTACCACATTAATCGACGACGATGATTAATGTGTTTTAATGATTCATTTTATTCACTCAAAGGCTAGAGTTTGCGTCTTTGTTTGTGTAATCTAAAGGACATACAAAATCATTTTTTCTCAAACATGCCACGATATGCGACAATATCTTGCACAAGCTTCTTAAAGGATAAATAGTACTTGCAGTACAGTGTCAGAGAGCGACCCGCAATGTTTCATATTTGACGGCTCCAGCGCTCGGGTGGTCAAATATAAAATTTGAAAGTGGGACAAACTTTTTTAAGCCCGAACATTGATAACTGAAGTGATAACTCATCAAGTTTTATAAAAAAAAAAAAAAACCATTAAATGAATTTAAATAAAGTAAAAAAAGAAATCGAACGCGGTGAATTAGCGGCTAAATTACCTAAAATTTTTTTGTTATTGTCAATACAGTTGTCAATATAATTAGTATTTTTACACGCATGTTTGGAAAAGCACTATACAAGCCTATGCCGCAACTAAGCATAACCAGACTCTGTAATCTGTGCCTCGGGCCGCATACTCACGATCGCCCGGTTATGCTGCGTTTGCGCATAGTTGGTCCTACCTGTAGGTCACGCTGTCAAAACGTAGACCCTTACAGCGAGGCTACTCCTTAAATTCAAAATCACTCAGCCCACGATGGAACGACTTATGCTTGGAGTTTCTTAAATCTAAAATGAGGATATAACTCGCAGAATCAGCAAGTAGCAGTGGGCTGGTCACATCTGTCATATGACCAATAGCCAATGGAGTAGACGCGTCCTATACAACTAGGGCTTAACCTAAAAAAAAAAAAATTTTTATAGGTTTTTCGAATTTAGGTTAAATTTTTATTCAAAAATTAATTTTATATCTTAACCAGTCCAATATATAGTATGCATTGAACTTTTAAAAAAATACTCGTCTATAGATTTACTTTGTTATACGCCATTCTCTCCTTATAATTATGAGCAACGTTATTCAATAATATGTTACTAATTCTCGAATATAACAACAATATTTTTCTTCCCATTTTCCTTCACCGAATCAAAGTAAATTCTGGGTCAGTCGATCTGCTTATTCATTCACATGAAAGTGGGTATAAAGTAGTTCGAAGTTTCACAATGGCGGTGTAAAACTATTTTAGTTGCCATAAGTAGGTTACTTTCCTACCTAATAAAATATTTTCGTCCCATATCTTTAGCATTCGGTGAGCATTAAACCTATTTTAAGAAGAGCCAGGCGCCTATGGTTTATACATATGCGAGTGGACTCTACCCATCTTCCTCTGGTTTAGTCCGGCCGTATTTAAAATAGATAATAGTTATTTACTCAAAAGAGCTGGAATAGTTTAAATTGGATTCGAAAAAGAACTGATTCTATATTACAAAGCAAATATAAAAAGAAACTCGGGACAGAAATGGCTTTCAGTAGAATCCTATAAGTATTTTATTTGCATGACCGTTGATTTTTTTGACAAGCTTCTATTTAGCTTGCCTTTGTTAATACAAGATTTGACCTACTTGCTAGTGTCCAATTTTGCTAAAATTTGGTATACTTCCTCGTAACTTACATACATGTATGTTTAATTAGGTCAATAATTCAAGATTTGACCCACTTCACGTTAAATATACACAACAACAAAAAAAAAAAAAAACAATATAAAAAAAATATACACAAATTAGGTACATAGAAAACACCCAGTGTTAAGTGATATTAAAAATTTTATGTTTGTCCTGTGCCAAGATCGAACCCACGCCTCTTGGATCGGCAAGTTGTCATTACTACCAACGCAGCCACTGAGCGTGTGAAAAAGCGATTTTTGAACCAAGTGCACACGATTTTGCAATAGTACTTACCGCGCTGTTATGTTTTCGAACTTGGCTGAAGGCACTGTCAACTGGCAAGCGTCTAGACATTATTTATCCTTGGGTGCTGAGTAGATTTTAGACTTCTGTTTAAGCTTAAACGTGCTTTGGCATAATTTGGCTGGAAACTATTACAATGAGTGCTAAAATAGCTCAGGGTTTGTTCGAAATGTGCAATGTAAACATTTCAGTGTATTCAATCTTCGCTTTGCTTTATTACAGAAAGTTATTTGAACTGATTATTATTTATTATTTTTACCAAACTTGCCTAAATGTACTGCTATTACCTATACTGTGCCTAAATTGAGAGTTGGTACATACGGAGATTGAAGAAAATGTGTCGTAATGTGGTCGTAGATGTGGCACTTAAGAATAGTAATGTGATCCATCCACTTATACACCTTATTCTTAGGAACCCTTATAGTTTTCTCATTTCCATTCCTCTGTAGGTGGCTTAGCTCAGTTATTTTTAGAACTAGAAAGCTGTAATTTGGCATACTTAACAAAGTGGTATAATATTTTTTTTTGGTTTTTTTTTTTTTTTTTATACCACTAAGGTGACAAACAAGCCTACGGTCCGCCTGATGGTAAGCGGTCACCGTAGCCTATGGACGCTTGCAACACTAGGGGCATCACTCGCGCGTTGCCGACCTTTCAGAAATCTAATAACTTCTTTTTTGAAGAACCCCATACTGTAGTCCTTAGAGAAAACCTTGGCAGGGAGCTCATTCCACAACCCAAGGGTTCGCGGGAGGAAGTTTCTCTGAAACCGCACTGTACGTGACCATTTTGGTTCCAAAGTGTGAGAATGAATTCCCTGTCGATGGCGAGCGGTGCGATGGTAGAAAGTAGCCGTGGGCATCATTTCGTGGTGGACCTCAAGACGCAAAGTGGGTATGTTTTTTTTTTCTTGTTATAGTAATGGTGTGGGATGTCGTTTGTCGGTCGTTCAAGAATATTGCGGGTGTGTGAAAACGACTTTTAAAGTAGGTACATACTCATTTTTGTTCGACTTAAGTGTCCCAATTTCCCGCCAGCTAAATATTTGTTTTTGGGTATGTTAAAAAAATATGGAAGTAGTACATACCTCCTCATAGTCAACGTTGATTTTTAGGGTTCCGTCCGTACTACAACCGATTGAATAAACGGAATCCTTGTAAAATCAGTCGTGTGTATGTCTGTCCGTTTGTCACAGACAATTTGGGCCGAATATACTAGATCGATAAAGTTGAGAGGTGTACACATATGAATTTATGTGACCCATAAACGGACGTGTATCGTAAATAAATATTTTTTTAATATGTTGTTACTTTTTGCATGGCTGGCTGGAGGGACGGAAAAAGAAAAATAAAGGATTTTTGTTAAAACTAAATTATTTAACCTGTGGCATATACTGATAGCACTATTAATTATTATTTAAGTCGCAGATTCTCTCAATTTCGGTGAAAGACTTATAAAAATCATAAACGACTGACTGTTCCATATTTAAATGAATCTTGGTCACGTAGCCTGTCTCTACGTCATAATAACGTAAGTACACACTTACATGACTAAAATATATTTTTCCTCATTACGTACAAAGTTTCATTCATTGATTCTGACTAATACTTAAGTACTTGGTTGTAAACAGAACTTACTGCTACTTAGTAGTAACTATTAATTTTCCAATTTCAAAGGAATAACTAGCTAGCTTTTGCCCGCGGCTTCACCTGCGTTAAATTTGGTTATCGGAGTGGGATTTCTTCCGCAAATCTTTGATAGTTTGCTATAAAGATCTATGTAGTAAGCTATAAAATAACTCAACGTGAAATTTCGCGTATATTTATTTTTGCTGATTCTTTCCGGGATAAAAAGTAGCCTATGTCCTTCTCAGTCTTATCAATAATTTCTGTGCCAAAACCAATTGCAATGAATCCATATGAATGTTATAAATGCTATAAATAACTCAGCAATCTGTCTTTCTGTCATCTCTTCACGCTTAAACCGCTGTGTTAACATGAAATTTGGCATGGAGACAGTTTGAGTCCCGGGAAAGTAGAAAGGCTTTACTTGAAAACGTCAAGTGTGAGTCGGTTTTTTTATATAACAAACCTATAAACTAATTTAGGGCGAGTGGAACCGCGGACAAATTTGGTATGGAGATAGTTTGAGTCCCGAGGAAGTTACATTTTTTTTATAATTCTAGTCATCTTGTATCAGTATTGTAGATTTGTAGAACCATTACTGATGGATATAGCAGACATCTTCTATGACCGAATATCAACTTCAGAGCCATATCAGAATCAAGAGAAAGGCTGTATCTGATCGTGTACCTTGCGACTACCTTAAATTAAATAAGCAAGTGCTTACGTTTAAGGACGTAGCCAGGAATTCATTTCATATATTTTATCTTGTCTGAACAACATAAAAAAAACTAGTAAAGTGTCCTTTGCAACCAGGGTTGCAAATAAAAAAAATTTGCAACCGAACAATAATAATAAAGATAGGTAGATAGGTATGACGAAGATGAAAAAGGATACTAACAAAGCTAATGTTAAAGCTCTAGGTACATTTTTTTTTAACGCAACAATTCATTGTTGCTTTTAAGAATTAAAAAAAAAACCGGTCAAGTGCGAGTCTGACTCCAAATTTAACGCAGGTGAAGCCGCGGGCAAAAGCTAGCTAGTTATTCCTTTGAAATTGGAAAATTAATAGTTACTACTAAGTAGCAGTAAGTTCTGTTTACAACCAAGTACTTAAGTATTAGTCAGAATCAATGAATGAAACTTTGTACGTAATGAGGAAAAATATATTTTAGTCATGTAAGTGTGTACTTACGTTATTATGACGTAGAGACAGGCTACGTGACCAAGATTCATTTAAATATGGAACAGTCAGTCGTTTATGATTTTTATTAGTCTTTCACCGAAATTGAGAGAATCTGCGACTTAAATAATAATTAATAGTGCTATCAGTATATGCCACAGGTTAAATAATTTAGTTTTAACAAAAATCCTTTATTTTTCTTTTTCCGTCCCTCCAGCCAGCCATGCAAAAAGTAACAACATATTAAAAAAATATTTATTTACGATACACGTCCGTTTATGGGTCACATAAATTCATATGTGTACACCTCTCAACTTTATCGATCTAGTATATTCGGCCCAAATTGTCTGTGACAAACGGACAGACATACACACGACTGATTTTACAAGGATTCCGTTTATTCAATCGGTTGTAGTACGGACGGAACCCTAAAAATCAACGTTGACTATGAGGAGGTATGTACTACTTCCATATTTTTTTAACATACCCAAAAACAAATATTTAGCTGGCGGGAAATTGGGACACTTAAGTCGAACAAAAATGAGTATGTACCTACTTTAAAAGTCGTTTTCACACACCCGCAATATTCTTGAACGACCGACAAACGACATCCCACACCATTACTATAACAAGAAAAAAAAAACATACTTACTTTGCGTCTTGAGGTCCACCACGAAATGATGCCCACGGCTACTTTCTACCATCGCACCGCTCGCCATCGACAGGGAATTCATTCTCACACTTTGGAACCAAAATGGTCACGTACAGTGCGGTTTCAGAGAAACTTCCTCCCGCGAACCCTTGGGTTGTGGAATGAGCTCCCTGCCAAGGTTTTCTCTAAGGACTACAGTATGGGGTTCTTCAAAAAAGAAGTTATTAGATTTCTGAAAGGTCGGCAACGCGCGAGTGATGCCCCTAGTGTTGCAAGCGTCCATAGGCTACGGTGACCGCTTACCATCAGGCGGACCGTAGGCTTGTTTGTCACCTTAGTATAAAAAAAAAAAAAAAAACCAAAAAAAAATATTATACCACTTTGTTAAGTATGCCAAATTACAGCTTTCTAGTTCTAAAAATAACTGAGCTAAGCCACCTACAGAGGAATGGAAATGAGAAAACTATAAGGGTTCCTAAGAATAAGGTGTATAAGTGGATGGATCACATTACTATTCTTAAGTGCCACATCTACGACCACATTACGACACATTTTCTTCATTCTCCGTATGTACCAACTCTCAATTTAGGCACAGTATAGGTAATAGCAGTACATTTAGGCAAGTTTGGTAAAAATAATAAATAATAATCAGTTCAAATAACTTTCTGTAATAAAGCAAAGCGAAGATTGAATACACTGAAATGTTTACATTGCACATTTCGAACAAACCCTGAGCTATTTTAGCACTCATTGTAATAGTTTCCAGCCAAATTATGCCAAAGCACGTTTAAGCTTAAACAGAAGTCTAAAATCTACTCAGCACCCAAGGATAAATAATGTCTAGACGCTTGCCAGTTGACAGTGCCTTCAGCCAAGTTCGAAAACATAACAGCGCGGTAAGTACTATTGCAAAATCGTGTGCACTTGGTTCAAAAATCGCTTTTTCACACGCTCAGTGGCTGCGTTGGTAGTAATGACAACCGACCGCACCGAGGGTTCCGTAAAAGGTAAAATTTCATGATTCCAGGTCAACGGGAAGTACCCCATAGGTTTTGATTTATTTGTGTCACGATATGCCACAAAAATACCCGTATTTTATAAGAATTTTAACTGCGCAATATATATATTTTGTAGTACTACTACAACTGTGACATAAATAAGAAGTTTGACGGTGCACTATATAATTTTTTGTAGTACTACTACAACTGTGACATAAATAAGAAATTTGACGGCGCACTTTATACTTTGTTGTAGTACTACTACAACTGTGACATAAAAAAGAAGTTTGACGGCGCACTATGTACTTTTATTAGTAGTCACAACTGTGAAATATAGAAGATATACCTCTTTTTTGTTGTCAGCTGATAAGTGTCACAAATACAAAGAATCTAGAAGACCTTCGACGTGTCTCGCGCCATCGTCTTAGAGTAGGCGATGACATTACGTCATGTGTAAAGTAGTAAATTTACATAGTGAAGCATAATCGTGTGCGGACAATAAATCTTTATTTTATCTAAAACAAGTCTTGTAAAAAAAGTTGTTTCGGTTATGGTTGAACTCTAAAACGAATTGCCTATACGCATATAAAATTCTTCCAAATTAAAAAAATATAATTTAATGATTTACGGAATTCTCAGCAAGCTAAGTCCTTCTCGCACTTGTTCGGATTTTAAATAATAAACTGTCGCAATAAACGCTTTAGGTACTAACAAGGGCAACCGTCCTGTTTTCTGCTTACCTCCTACACGACAATTCTTCTGCTCGTATTTAAAATTTTCCTTATGACGTATAAACTTAATTGAGTTTGTAAAGTAATTGGAATTAATAAGTCCCTGCTCCACATTGTCCGATTTATTGGAAAAATGCGTAACGTTATAGAGAAACGTGGAAGACCTTCGTGTCTCAAGCGCGGTGACCTCACGTTTCTAGTAGTAAATTGACATAATCGTGTGCAAGCCATAACTTTTATGACAATTGTAGTTTGACACACATACACACACACATAAAGGTATATAACGTCGGATCTCCAGCCTCTTAAGTATATACTTACTTATTTTCTTACAAACCATAGGAAGGCAGTATTCTCTATAATTTTAGTTTAGTTAAATAAGCTCAGCTCTCAGCAAGCTATGGGGAAAGCTATTAAGCCTATTAACTAAAATACCTACTGAGCAAGCTAAAGCGGCAATAGGCACTATAGGCAGCCCACATTAGGTACTCGTTGAACGGATAACCGATGGGGGAAGAAAGGTTTTTAAGTCGGTGTCGTGGGACGGCCTCCTACCGGGTATAAAGATGACCTGGACGCAGGAGGCTCGTAGTCAGAAGCGGCTCAAAACCGGCTGATGTGGATACATTATTATAAGAGGCCTACGTTCTACGACGAAACAGAATAAGTAACCATTTGCACAAATACAGAAATGGAATATTGTGGTTTCAAAAAGCGAATCATAACAGAAAAAAGTGTGTGTTTTCCGATTATATACAGAAAATAAATGGTGAAGCAACACATGTATACATACTTCCATTAATAAATAATTGATATAAGCTAGAAACTATTAATAATTAAATAGTTATTGACAATATTCTTTCGAAAAACAATCTCATATTTTCATAATAGAAACGCAGTCACTATGATCTGGGGCCACGGCAGTGCCCCCACCAAGACGACCCAAACGAAGCACAAGGGCACTACGTACCTTTTCTTGAAGCGCTTCGTCGGTTTTTTGAACTCACATAACTTGGATTTAGATTATACCAGATAAAAAAAAACCTCGGAATATTATGTCAATAGTGAATTATGAAACATAAAGTTTGAATTGCATAGGTCTTATACCTTAGGTTTTATTGATATCAAAAAAACTCCGATTTCGTCATTGATTCACTGATGAGCATCAAAATTCTTAGAATACTTCTTGAACTACATAAACGCGAAAAATCCTAAAACTTGAAACTTTTAACCCCCAACCCCTTATACAAGAATGGAAGTTTGTATTTGACTACCGCAAATTTTGGTGCTAGAGGTCTGAAGTATAGTTAGGGCGTGTAGAGTTAGAAGCTTGGCTCTACATGAGATCTGATAACTTTTTGACAGTGCAAGCCATACGGTCTCGTCTTGGCAACATTTTACATGAAAATGTTTCTGTAGGGATCTATTCAGTAATTGTTGTTTATTTCTGTAATCTAAAAAAAAAAATATCCTACTAACTACCAGTAATCACATTATAGGCATTATAGAGAGAGAGATGGTAAATATCGGTATTATAACTTTTAATAGTTTTTATGGCTTTTGACCCAAGTAATGATTCAAAGATAATTTCATAGAATTAAATGAATAATATCGACAGACAATGCACGATGACTTATTATTCGGAATTTCTGCCAATGTTTTTGTAATTCGCAAGTCCCTGATAAGAGGTCAGAGTCACAGCTGTTGGTACCGCAGTAGGTGCGAATGGATCTTTAATATTATGTCCATGTCCATTGGCTCAGACGAATCGATCACGCATAGAAGTGCGCACGCGGCTATCGTTTTAAATATCGAAAATAAATATATATAAAAAAAAATGTCAATGTGTATGGCTAAGCAAAAAACTTGATTAAAAATCAGGTGTGGATTTGATTACATTGCGGTTAACTGAGCAAACGAGAGGAACGTGCGTGATCTAATCTTTGTTATAAGTTTTTATTAAGTGTTATAATTAGACGTGCTCTAATTTTTATAACTTGAGTGTTTGACAGTGTTCTGAATGTTGATAGTTTGATATGGGGAATGTGAAGAGTAGGTTGTTAAGCTGGTGTCCTCCGCGGTGCGACTGCTGTGGAGGCCGCAAATCAGATTCGTACGACCTCAAGGTACTGCCTCGTCCTCCGCGCCTGGACATTTCCAACGGTAAGGTCCCTTGTGATATATTTTGTGATTTTTAGTACCTAAGGTTTTATTTTATAAATGTATCTCATTTATTCATGTATATAAACCGCGACTTTTAATAGTCGGTTTTGAAATGACGTAATTTTAACAGGTTTGAAGTTTGTTTATATTGCTTGAGTAAATTGTGTTTTGTTTAAGATTGTATATTGGTATTTCTAGTTTTGTTTATTCTTGTTATTTCGGTAAAGTGTGTGGGTAAATACTCGTGACTCTAGTTTAAGTAATGTAAATGTTTGTAATGTTACGCATTCTCCGCTTCCTTCCTTTTGAATATTTAGAGATATAACTTGGAAGACCTTCTGAAAATAAATAGGTATGTACAATAGTTGCAGAAATACGTTTATTAAATATGTTTGTTCTACGGTTTAGCAGATATGTACCCTTGCTATTGTATTATTCGAAAATTTCTTTTGTTCTTAAAAATTTAAACCAACCAGTAACTTTATCGGGAATTCGAAGATAGAGCAATGTTTTTTCTTGTTTAATTTTTTATTTTGATCTCAGTGAGTTTTGACGACAAATATTTAGCGAGGCGTAGTTATACAGCGAAGTTGCATGAAAAGTAAATTGGTATGAAAAAGTGTATAAGTAAAGAAGAAGAACTAAAAAATATCCATTGTAGACTTGCAAGACATCATTTCGCTAAAAAAAATTATATTATCTCTATAGCTTGTTAAAATATCTCTAGATCTAGATTGAAAGCACGGCAGTAGCGTTGGATTTGACTGTATTATAAAAATTACCTGACACTGGGAAATGCACGAAAAGTGCGAACCCATTATATAAATAAAAAAAAGTAACCAATAACAAAAACTTTTCAGTTGGTTTTGTAAGAAAGTTTACATCTTTGATTTTTGTTTTAAATCGGATAAAAATGTAGTATTTTTTTACTTGAATAGCTTAAGTTGCAGAAAATACGAAATAAATAGGCTTATTTAAGAATTAGAGGTCAGCTTATAGGACGAAAAAAAAAGGTCACGTGCGACTCAGACGAGCGCGAAGAGTACTTAGTACTGTACAGTACAGTAGAAGTGTACTTAGTAGGATTTTTTTAAAAATTTCTTAAATAGCTACTCAAAATCAGTTAAATTTAAAATTCGAAGTTTATTTTGTACTGTAAAAATAGATCAGTTTGGATAATGGATACATAGATAGATAGATAATATATACTTTAGGTATTGCACACCAAATAAGAAGTATAAACAAATTAAAATTAATAATAAAACTTACATTAAATAATTAGACGGTCTTATCGCTTATAAGCGATCTCTACTCGACAAACTTTGGGTATATGGAAAATGAAAAATATACAGAAAAGGTAGGTGTTTCATAACTAAATTAATACCTATGTATTAACATCGACATAGAACATAATATAAATAATATTTTTAACTGTAAATAATAGTCAAGTAAAATATATACGTATAAATTTACATATACTTCAAATAAAATATTACATTTATTCATATGTAATATATAATAATACATATAAATACACATATTAACATATGTTTACTCAGGTACAAACAGTAAGTTTAATAAACAAGATTCCTGTAATATGATTTAATTTGATTTCTGAGAATATTAATAGATTGAGCTTGTTTTATTGATAAAGTCAATATATTCTACAGTTTTTTTGTATGTGCCGTAAATATATTTGCATAAAAAATTGTAATGTGGGTCGCTAATTTAAGTAGAAGTGGTATTATAATACATCATTGCATTGAACAAAACGCTTTACAACAGACATAGCATATGAATATTCCTGCGAACCCGAATCTGTGACCACTGGTGCTGTTGCTGTATTTACGGAGTCCAAATATGAAACATATACATAGGTAGGTACACAAGTTTTGAAGACTCTCAAGTTTAATTGGTCTTTAACTGGTTCAAAGAGAGAAAATAGCAGGCGTCAGCAAAATCGAAAATAGGATGAAGCAATGTTTTTGCAATTGCAATTTTGGTAGAGATAAGATGAAAATTAAGAAAATTTTTTTTTTTTTTATTGACTCACATCGACATAAGGTTAAGGAAACGGTGATTGGCCAAAAGTTAAACTCACATAAAAGAAAAAAAAAATTTTTGATATATGAATACAAAGGCCGTTCGTATACCGTAGTCAATCTGCTTTCAGAATATACCCCAAATTTATTTATTCTAAGCTCATTTTATATTTTTTACCTACAGATGCAGACAAGCAAATTTTAAAAATAAAAGATATCAAGTTGACAGAGAGACAGATACAGACAAATTGATATATACCGCAGTTTTACCATAAGGAAGCGTTATAACTATTCGGTGAAAAGGGTTCATTTTACAGATTTGGTACGGGACCCTAAAATGGCGAACGCAATACGGTCTCTACACACACCGTCTACAAAGCACGTGGAGCGCGCGCACAGACTAGATACTTTGCCGCCTATAAGTTTGAAAAGAAAAAGATAAGATAAATCCCCGAAAACAGACGTAAACCTCAATTATGAGCGGCGTGAATAGAGCTTATATAGAGTATACGTACGTTGTTTCGCAATATTAATAGCAGGTTGAATATAATTTACTGCACCGACTGCTCCTATGTATTGCTAATAAAATTTTATACCCATTTTGACATTATATTAATTAGTAGGTATTCAGAAAATATGTTTGTTTTATTTAAAACTTAGAAATCCAGAAACGTCGTTTCGCTCTAGCCCTCTTTCCCCTTTTCCCCCTCATCCACTTTCCTTCGTCATGCCCTATCCCGTGCTTTCCCTCCTACTTATTCACTCGGAAAACATGAACTGCTGCCAATTATTTTTATTTATATAGGTACATTGATAACTCGACCACAGCGCTACCTATCGGGTTCACATTGTCAAATGGTTGTACTAATTAAAAAATACTTTCCCGGCGTTTGCACAATTTACCAAAATTTCATTACAATAAGATGTACGGTTTACCCTCAGTGCGCGGCTCCGACTCGGACTTCACTTTTTGCTGTCATAAAAAACTTGTCGTGACAATTACGAACACAACATAAATAAAAATAAATATAATAAAAAAAAAAAATAACAATAACATTTCTATGTATATGCCCGTATGCAAGGCGCAAAATCCGTAGATATACGGATTTTTCCGTAGACCTGGCAATGCAACACCCTTGTGACGGTGACCAGTTTGACGATAGGGTATTTTCGACGCCTTTTAGACACATACAATGTTATGCTTGTGAATATATATCAATGTTTTCGGTTAAAACCAAAAAGTTTCACGAAAAGCAGTCAAAGAAAATACCATTACAACCCGCAAGGAAAAACCAGTTTATACTCATATTTTTGGGTAATATTTAAAGTAGGTACACAATGTGTCTCTATTATTTGAAAACTAGAAGGTATTTGCCTAAACTAATTTGCGCCTTCCTTCAATGTTTAAGTGTGTAACTTCACAGCTCTGCAAGTTGTTGGAATAGTTGTACCACATGTACAGCCTTATTCATAAAGTTTCTTTACACAGGCGGTTTACATTTATTTTAGTTTTGCGTGTGTGGTTTATTTACTCCTACTACGGTACTAACACGTAATATTTATTTAACCGAGTAATTAACCAACTTTAAACCTAAATCAAACAAATATCTATCGGAAACTTTATTATGCCTTTGTATGAATTATATCTATATACACAAAAAAAAAAAAAAAAATTAATAAACGCAAAGCCCAAACTAGTACTGGATCAACAGACTAGAAATTTTGCATAGAGGTATCCGTAACGTATATATATATACTCGTAGGACGAAGAAAATACCGAGGAGCTGCCCTTCTCTAGAGATCATAAAAAAATCAACTAAGGTATTGGTATCTTTGGACCGCACAGGTGTGTGTGCATTTCAAATGAGTTTACATTTTCACGGATTCCGTGCCGTTAATGTAGCGTTTGTGTAGACTAGTAGGGGGCTACTAATATTGCCCTATGTTGAGAGATAACATCGTTAAAGTATCCAGCAGGAAGCCCTTCATAATTCTGGTAGAGCAATGAAATAGTCCTTTAATAACATCGTACTCATTATTACTATGCTCAAAGTAAAAGTGGAGTTTGCTATTTAAAATAAATTGCATTAAGTATGTAAACTATACCTAGCACAAATGCTGACTGGGGAATCTGATAGGAAAATGTATTGAAATAGGTCTTTAACTCTCGACACCCTGAAAGTACTTACATAGATTTTTCTCGCACGGGGAATTCTTGAGCCTAACGTACTCGAGTTTTGAATGGTCTAAGTATTCGAGACATTTCGTAAGCTTCCATGGCCGCAAAAAATCGAGAGAGTTGCAAGTTTCTCTAATTTTTTTTTGTATTGCCTAAATTTACAATTTAATTAACTTTATAAACAGGCCAAGTGTAAGTCGGCCCCGCGCCCCTAGAGTTTCTTACCACCGCTTAATACACGAGCCACTTGACAGGTTCTTATTTTTTATTATTTTACTATAGAGCTTATGCTTTAATTGTATTAAATTTGAAGTTTGTGTGAGTTACTGTTTTTACGACAAAGAAAAAAATAACAATTACGGGTTTTTAAAAATGTTTACTTCGATTTGTTAGTTGTTGTTAAAATTTTAGGGTTCTGCTTACTTTGGTCTAAAACATAGAGCCCTCTGAAGGTCGGACAGATTGCGTAGGTTTAGTATATAGGGATTTTATGTAAGTATTCTGTTCCAGGTATTCTGAATTTGGCTTTTAGAACTTTCTTTTCTTTTAGCAGAAGTTTGCAATCTATGAAAATGAAGCATTATGATACTTTTTACCTTTTTTTTATTTTTAAATTTTTAGTTGTTTCTTTGCCATATGCATATCAGTAAAGCATTATTGACTAAACATTTATAATTTTAAAATTTTTGTCACTAAGGTGGTAAACAAGATTACGGTCCGCCTAATGGTAAGCGGTCACCGCAGCCCATGCTTGCAACACCTAGAGCACCACTCGCGCGATGCCGACGCTTGAAAAATCTAACAACTTCTTTCTTAAGCATCCCCATACTGTAGTCCTTAGAGAAAACCTTGGCAGGGAGCTCATTCTAGAACCTAAGCGTTCGAGGAAGAAAGTATCGCCTGTAAAAAAAACTGCACTGTACGTGACCACTTAGATTTCAACTTGGTCTAAAGTTGCTTCCTTAGTGGTATAAAAAAAATCAGTCGAAATCGGCGAAGATGTCGCGGAACATACACACATATGTTTCATATTAAATTTGCCGGCCGTTTAACTGGCGTCGTGTTATTCTAGTGATTTGTTGGTTGGTACCTACACACTTACACAAAAAAATAATAAAATTAACCTATTTAGAGGTTAATTTACTGTCTGGTCAAAAAGACAAGTTCAAAGTTACGATAATTAGAAATGAGCTGAAAATTGGTACGAGTGTTGGGAACACCATTATAAATTAACTAGCTTTTGCTAGCGGCTTCGCCCGCCCTAAATTTGGTTATCGGCGTAGGATTCTTAAGGCAACTCCTCAATTATAGAGAAAAAACTTAGAAGGTGAAAATATTTTTAAATTATAGGTACTTAATTATTATTTTGCTGACATATTATTTTAAAACTGCGATATCTCCTAAGATGTTCATTAAAATCGAATGATATAAGGGAAATTTTGTTTTAAATTAAAGACTTGTAATGAATAACTCATGTATTTATTTAGATAAGGATTAATATCATATTTATAGAAACACCTTCGCATATAATGCATTATTTTAGAACAAATTTGGTTAGCATTAAAAAGGATATAGTGAACCAACCTTTAAAGATGGACATAAGCTGTCGCAGACTTTTTTTTTAGAACTTTTAAAGGGGAACAATTCTGTCATACATAATTTTTGCTAAATTTTAACAGTTTACGCAGCGCACGGAGCGGAAGCTCTTAAAAGGAAAAAAAACTCCCGATATTGAAACATTCTTCATTGGTGCTCCGCTCCTATTGGTCTTAGCGTAATGATATATAACCCATAGTCTTCCTCGATAAATGGGCTATCTAACATTGAAAGAAATTTTCAAATCTGACTAATAGTTTCTAAGATTAAAGCGTTCAAACCAACAATCTCTTCAGCTTTATATATTAGTATAGAAGTATAGATTGTAAAAAGTCCCCATTAATGACCTTTCTACTCAGAAGGTTATTGGTCCCCATCGATCCCACATCTGCAAATAAAAATATTCAAGGATCGCAAAAAATGGTTTTTTTTTTTAATTTTTCAACTAAACGGTAAGTTTAATCATAAAAATAGGTCAGACATTTATCATGCAATTGTCTATAAAAATTGTTTTCACCTTCTAAAAAAAGTATTTCATAAAGTTGTATTCTTTATAATGACTATGCAAGTAAAAATATTAGTCTAACAAGCTGACAATGACTCTGATGTCCTGATAATTGAAACAGCAATAGAACAATTAAACTCGAAAAATATAACTAAGTATCTGTTGGTCTAACTGAAATTTTTTTTGCAGATGTGGGATCAATGGGGATTTTTCTCAATTATAAATATAAGGGTGTTCCCGACATTATAGTAACCTTACCTCCATTTTTTGTGGTAACTTTATCGGACTATCAGGTCCTACACGTGAATCTTGCCTACTAAACAAAACGGCATAATGAACCTCAAATTTAGTTGCATTAACCTCCAATAATATGACTTACCTACAAACGGGTCGAATTGATAAGCATAACCTACTTTTTTTAAAGTCGGAAACAGATCAGAAAAAGTTTTATATTGACGTGACATATATGAACATGCAGCCTACCTAAGAAATCCTAAGCGTGGAAATGGAAAAGGTGGGACAGCTATCTAGGTACCGATCCTTTAGTAAGTACTTATAAATTAGGTTGTGCACCTTTTTATCTCCCAGACATTTACCATAACAACTTGTATTATTTGTAACTCGGAGTGACTGACTATAAAATTTCGACTAAGTCGCTAATTTTCATCACTAAATATTCTAGAATTATTTTGCATCAAAATTTATTACGCAATTTCGCCCTGTCCCCAGGCAGGGCATTCATGCAAAAGAAAAAACAACTGTCTCTGTGAATAAGTAGTAATACATTGTTTTAAAACTAAAATAACATCAGCCAATTAAAAAAACACCCATGTCCGGTCACATTTTGACACCACAGCGTCAGAAAAGCTAGTTCAGATGACACAGATGTGTCAGAGTAAATTAAAAGCGCTCATTTTCCGACCGGATATGACTTGCGAATACACCATTATTTATTTTGCTATAAATATTTAAGATACTGTTATTAAACTGTAAATGATGATGAAAATAGACATTTTATTCAGCGCAGGTTGACAGGTTAGTTTTCTCTCTTTAAAGTATCTGCATAGACCATAACCAATGAATGTAATAATACAATTTTCGATTTTCGGAGTGAGCAATTCCGCTTGACAATCAATTCTATCTATCTTTATCTTATCAGAAAGGGTAAAATAAATAAGTAAATAAATAAAATTTTATTTCAGAAATTATTTTTATATATGGTTAGTAAGTTTATTAGTAACAATTGTACTTAAAAAATTGTAATGGCCAAGTATAATAAAATTAATATTATTATTTCGTTACTAAGGTCACAGACTATATAATACTACACTCTAGGGTACTCGTATTTTAAAACTGAAAACTACGTATTTGCATATTTCATATTAATTTTTATAATTAAGGCCTTAACATAAGTGAAAGTAGCGCCCCCATTAGATTTTTCAATTTGTATTCATCACATAAGGAATTTTGAAAAAGTGCTCAAATTAAAAGTCTAAGTACGAGTAAGTTTTAGTCGCTATATACTAGCATAAATAAACTTTCCAGCCTGCAGGTCAATGATATCTAGCAAATAAAACTTTCTAAAAATTGTCTACTTGTACATAAAACTTTTAATTTGAGCTCTTTTTTGAAAACGAGTTTGTATTTAATGGAAATAAAAAAAAATGTAGTAATGGCGCCACTTTCACTTATGTTAGGGCCTTAACTAGCTGACCTGGCAAACGTTGTTTCTTTTTTTAAAACAACTGCCGCATCAACCTATTGTGAAAGGGTTGTACTTATTCGGAAACCTTCCCCGGCATGTGCATAACAACTTACCAAAATTTCATTACCTACAATCGGTTTACCCGAGTTATTGCGCGAATCGGACTCGCACTTGACCCTGTCTCACTCGCACTTGACCCTTTTCTTCTTTCTCAGAAACATTTCCCCGCGTGTGTATAACAACATACCAAAATTTCATTACAATCGGTTTATTGACATACACACCTACAGTAGAAATATACATATAAAGATTTACTCAATCGTATTGCGTATTTACGTTATTGCGTGACGTCAAGGATTTAACATTTGTATTTGAAAAATATGGATATGAGTATAATGATCCTACTACTATTATTTTTATATCACTAAGGTGGTAAACAAACTTCCGGTCCGCCTAATGGTCAGCGGTCGCCGTGGCCAATGGACGTTTGCAACACCAGGGGTATTACTCGCGCTTTGCCGACCCATAATAATTAAATTCGATATTAACTTATACATACATAAATAAACAAACTCGTTCTTACTGGATATAAATGTTCATACGGAAAAATCATCACTGCAGGGCAAAAAAATGTGTCTGTAGGTAAGTATAGGTACAAGCAGATGTTATAAATGCAAAAAAAAGTAGGTACGATCGTCTGTTTGTCTATCTATCTATTTATCTATAGGTATATCTTTCAGCCTATCTGCTGCCGCCGATACCTTTTTACAATAAAACAGCTAAATTAAACTTGATAAAATTTGGCAGGGAAATATATATAATAGTTTGCATCTTCAGAAAGGACATACATTTCCGCGCGAATCGGCAGGAATCAATAACAGTTTCAATAAGTTTATATCATCTATAACGTAATTGAAACTCAGACAAATTGTAACTTAGTACAACGGGGAACTGTGAGTCAATTTTAGGAATTTATGTCACGGAGGTTGTGCAGGCGACTCAAGGCAAGCTACCGGCTGTCTCTTCAACCTGTTTGTTCATTTGTTATGTCACTATATAGAATGAACTTAAACGTAATATTTACTTTTAAAAATGATAACCGATAACAGATACACCAACTTAGGTATATTGTGTCGATATTTGCCATAGGTATCGAAAGTTTGGAAACATTGATGTGAATGAATTCTTATTTATTATATTAATATATAAATAAATTTAGGATCTAATAGGGGCCTTTTTGAAATCTCAGGAACAGTCAAGCATTTTGAATCAAGTTTTGCAGATAAATTGCCATATATACTTGTTCTACTACTGCAAGAGTTTATTATAGAACAGAGACCAGTATATAAAGCGACACAAATACCTGTCCTGCTACTGCAAGATTTAACTGTAGAGCAGAAACTAGTAGATAAAGCGACACCAATAATTATTCTACTACTGCAAGGTTTATTATAGAGGCAGCCTCCAGCAGATAAATTGACATATATACTTGTTCTACTACTGCAAGAGTTAATTATAGAAGAGAAACCAGTATATAAAGCGACACAAATACCTGTCCTGCTACTGCAAGATTTAACTATAGAGCAGAAACTAGTAGATAAAGCGACACCAATAATTGTTCTACTACTGTAAGGTATATAGAGGCAGCTTCTAGCAGATAAATTGACATATATACTTGTTCTACTACTGCAAGAGTTAATGATAGAACAGAAACGAGTGTATAAAGCGACACAAATACCTGTCATGCTACTGCAAGATTTAACTATAGAGTGGAAACTAGTAGATAAAGCGACACCAATAATTGTTCTACTACTGTAAGGTATATAGAGGCAGCTTCCAGCAGATAAATTGACATATATACTTGTTCTACTACTGCAAGAGTTAATTAAAGAACAGAAACCAGTATATAAAGCGACACGAATACCTGTCCTGCTACTGCAAGATTTAACTGTAGAGCAGAAACTAGTAGATAAAGCGACACCAATAATTATTCTACTACTGCAAGGTTTATTATAGAGGCAGCCTCCAGCAGATAAATTGACATATATACTTGTTCTACTACTGCAAGAGTTAATTATAGAAAAAAACCAGTATATAAAGCGACACAAATACCTGTCCTGCTACTGCAAGATTTAACTATAGAGCGGAAACTAGTAGATAAAGCGACACCAATAATTGTTCTGCTACTGAAAGGTGTATTATAGTGGCAGCTTCCAGCAGATAAATTGACATATATACTTGTTCTACTAATGCAAAACTTAATAATAGAACATAAACCAGTATATAAAGCGACACAAATACCTGTCCTGCTACTGCAAGATTTAACTATAGAGCAGAAACTAGTAGATAAAGCGACACCAATAATTGTTCTGCTACTGAAAGGTGTATTATAGAGGCAGCTTCCAGCAGATAAATTGACATATATACTTGTTCTACTAATGCAAAACTTAATAATAGAACATAAACCAGTATATAAAGCGACACAAATACCTGTCCTGCTACTGCAAGATTTAACTATAGAGCAGAAACTAGTAGATAAAGCGACACCAATAATTGTTCTGCTACTGAAAGGTGTATTATAGAGGCAGCCTCCAGCAGATAAATTGACATATATACTTGGTCTTCACCTTATGTGGAAAGTTGCAACTTGTCAGTAGTAGAAAAAGTTTAAAGGCTTTTTCTTAATTTCAGATTTAAATGTAATCTATCGTCCTATGGGAATCTTATAAATAATTAAAAAGCTGTCTTGTTTTGCTAATTGACAGGCCTATTTAGGCCACAATCGTTATGAATGCACGTGTTGTACAAGGTATTCTTAGCAGCATCCGTTGCGACCTTACAATGAATATTGCAATGAACCCACGCGGTAGTCGGAGTCAGCTACTCAGTTGGAAATGAATAAAACGCTTGTTTATTTCAATTCACCCATAAACATCCCAGAATAGCGCTCCCACATATCTAATTAATACCAAATGAAGCGCTTTTAATATTGAATTTAAGATTATCTGAACGATTATACCTTGTTTCTATCGTTACCCACAAATAAATTATTATCTGATTAGAAAAAATCTAAAAGAGGTAATTTCTATCAATATATTCAATCTAATATTTGTGGAAAGTACAGGACAGCAAAGATTACAGTCAAAATTTTTACCTATTGGCAGCTATTGTCACCTGGACACTTCTGTTCAAGTAGGAGTTTCCTTTTGTTGAGATGTTAATCTCACAGACACAAACGACTTACAGATTCGTTGTCGGTTTGGTCTAGCATTCAGTATGACAAAAACTAAATATAAGTATTAACAGTGTGAAACTTCGAAATGCACTACGCCATATTTGACTCTTTACACAGGACGGTCGCATAGTGGCAAATTGATGGACTAGTAGGACTAGCAATTATTATAGGACTGTATTATAATTTGTTCTTTATACATCATCATCATCATGGTTTAAATGAATGCAATAAAGTTGTTAGTGTATGATGTATGGTTATTTTAATTTTAAACCAGTTAGCTTTTCAGTAAGATTATGCTGGAAAATAATTGTTTCAAAATAAGTTATCTCGCATCTTGAATAAATACTATGTTATAGTTAAATTTCACTACACTATACATTGCCTTGTAGAAGGGACCTATAATTTAACTCTAAGTGATCACATATTATATTCTGTAAGGAATAGCTTTATTATAATATATGTAATAGTGTGCTCAGTCCAGTAGGGTAAGTCGGAGGCAGATGGCCACACTACCTATATGAGTACCTATTGTCGAGAAACCATGTTGAATAAAACCACCATTAAGTTACATAGGCTATCTCTCATGGGACCTTATTGAGAACAGTCTCGAGCTATTCGGACGCTGGAATTCGAGACAAAAATGTATAGAAGTCTGACTTACCTCTCGAAAGCTGTGAACTTTCTTACAGTTTTCTCGCGAATTCCAGAGTCCAAATAACTCTAGACTGTTCCTAATAATTTCCCTGGTGTGTCCGAGAGTGATGAACATAAGACTAAGGGAGAGATGGCCAGTTCTCATTTTGCCTTATCCCTTGATTTTAGCTCCTTTATTATAACCAACTTCAAAAAAGAGGAGGTTCCCAGATGGACCCGTATGTTTGTCCGCGATTATCTTGCGTTTGGCTAAACGGATTTTGATGCGGTTTTCAGAAAAGTATTTTTTACATTCTGGAGAAGAATTTAGTATACAGCAAATGGATACGCCGTTACGTCGTCCACACGGATGCGACATATTAGTTCAACTCGACCGATGTTTGTTGTTGCGGTTAATAAATAACTAGTAAGTCTCATAAACGAAAACTTCATGGAACAAAAAGTAGGTATATAATAAAAATAGTTTTATTTTACTCATAAATAATTAAATACGCTTTAAAGTTCTTTTAAGTTTACAGAGCTACTATGAGTTGTTTAGGAAATATTGTCGTCTATTTAAGTGACTAGCTATTAACCGACTTCAAAAAAGGAGGAGGTTCTCAATTCGTCGAAATCTTTTTTTTATAGATGTTTCCCGATTACTCAAAGACGCCTTGACCGATTCGGAAAATTCTTTTTTTTTAAAGGGTATACTTCCCAGTGGTTCCATGGTCAAGATGTAATGATGAGATCCTATGTATATGATAGGAATCAAGGGAACTCTTTAACTTTAATAGTCACACTTAAAGCGATTTGGGTAATTTTTTTAGCATATACGAGAAAATAAGCCAATAGGTTACTTAACAGTAGAAAATAAAAACTTTTTAACAAAAATAAGAACCGACTTTAAAAAGAAGCACTTAGAAGGTTAGAATAATTATTTTAAGAAATCTGATAGATTATTTAGAAGTAACAGTTTGAAGTTGGCGTCGTGCAAGTGAAGTATTTTATAAACTGTTAGAGAAATAGACAAGAATTTGGTTCTTGTTTTTGTTCAAAAGTTTTTTTAGTTAGAGTTATTCCAGTTCCATTGTTTTTCTAGGAATACTGTAGCCAATAGAGGCCTCGAAATGTTACATACTTATTTTAATAAAGTATCAATCGCGCTTTCGTTTGGGCAGCCCTTGGTACCTTTAATAGTTAAGTAACCTTAAATTAACTACAGATTCCACTTTATTTAAGCTACAAGTCATAATAATAAAGTAATTAAATGATATTTCTAGACATTACACACAGCGCCATCTGGTACTAAACTAAGCACAGTTTGTAGGTAATATGGATACCAGACAACATATACTGAAATACTTTTTTGTAAATACCTATTAATATATTATATATAGAAACACCCACACTTGAAACAAACACAAATGTTTATCCTGTGTGGGGATTAAACCCGCGCCCCTCGGTTCAGCAGGCAGGTCAGCTCTTTTACCCACTGATCCACGGAGCTCAAAAAGTTTTGTTTCAGCAATAATTTCTATTTGACAATATGGTGGCAGTTTCTTCAGGTCAACGCTGTTCAAACTTCTATTTAATTGTAGAGAGACAACAACTCGAAATATGTGAAAAACGTTGTGATGTATGTAATACGTACCTATAAGAAAACCGTGTTAAAAAAAAGTAGATTAGTAATAATCTGCTATGTAATTATGGTAACTTTGTATGACCTAGATTACTTCATAGATGACTTCACTCGACTTCATTAGCTCTACCTTAGTAGTGCTTCCATTGTTTAGAGTTTATGAGACAATTGATTAATTTACACTTATATGTAAAAACACATTAAAATCGGTTTTGTCTCCATTACCATATCACAAATGTATGAGTATGTATATCTAGTTGTTTTAAATATTTACGGTTCAAATCACTATTACTCATTTTTATGGGGACCTTACCGTCAGTTGTTTTCAGTTATTTAGGCTATTATAAAAGGTAAGGCAACATGAGACATTACAAAAAATGAAAAACTGTAAGATATCATGGGACAACATCAAAATATAAATATTCATAGCACTGATTACAGAAAAACACATGAACTAAGAGCCAATACAAAAATAAGTATTTTTAATAAACGAAGAATAGTAGACTGTATCACAAGGGATCAAAATAATATGTTTACGATGAGGACGTTATTTTAAATCCAGAGTTAAGCGAAGAAATCTAAGATCCGGAGCGCAGCGAAGGATTCAAAGGACGGCGCACGAGGTAAAATAATTTTGCGACCGAGTGATACATTTTACTTTTTATCACCCTCTAGTAGAAAAGCGATAAGTGTAAGAATAGTAGGTACATTTATTTATTTATTTTATTATCACTACTTGAGAAAACTGCACTATTTTTTTTATAAAAGTATCATAATAAATACGAATTTGAGTAAACAATTACGAAGCCGGAATACGCGGTTTTTCTTTTTCACAAACTTTTTTATTGAGTCCGCACGTGGCCAGCCTGTTTTATTATACAGCTTGTTACTTGTTGAATGTTCTTGAACGATCTCTATAATCCAATTCCAAATTGAAATCACTTTGCGTCCCTAGGGATTCAAAGTGCAACTTTAATCCCTGTTTACGAGGAACCAAACAGCTCTTTTTGAATAGATATGATTAAAAGATTATTTCTATGTATATATATTAATATTGTATGAAGTATACTTTATAAGTCACTGGAAGTTGTACGTGTATATTTCTAATAAAGGAATATATCAAGATCAACGCACAGTCCAATCGACTACTTGATATTTTGCAGGTTCCTGTTATAACCTAGGTTAGCATATACTAAGAAATGATTTTGCAAAATTCATCCCCTCAAGGGTAAAATGGGGGAAAGAAAGTAAACTAGAAGTTTTTATGGAAATCCGTCATTACGCTGTTTTTGCTGAATATTAATGATATATTGACCATCGACAACATGCATTGCTATGCAGATGACAGTACCAGAGACAGTTCTGATGTGGAGGAAAACCGCGGAGAATTCACCGCGGGACAAAAATCGAGACCAAGTCCTTCTTTGAATTTCCAATATTTGGAGGACAAGGTGAAGCTGACGTCCAAACAAAACTTGTACAAAAGTGATAAGGCTAACTCGCTAATGCCCCTGGTGCTGCAAGCGTCCATAGGATGCGATGACTGCTTGGTGGACCTCAGAGGACCGCAAGCTTGTTTTCCACCTTGGTGGTATTAAAAAAAATAGATATATTATTCAAAAGTAGGTAAGTGATCATGGGAACAGAAAATGTGTTTGCAAATGTTCTTTTTAATAGAATGTGCTTTTTGGATTTCTACTAAATTACTATAAAATCGTGAACGGTGGAGTAAAAGAGCAACAATGACAAAAGAAACACAAGGAGGTGTAGGACTTAAATAATGCACTCTCAGGGTTAAATAAAGTAAAGGATTGAGCAACATGAGCAGTCCGGCGAAGACGAATAGGTGGTCAAAAGAAAATATTAAATACTAAAATGGGAACTTTTTCCCCTTATCTACAACTAGCTTTTGCCCGCGGTTTCACATGCCCTTAGTTCGGTTGTAGGTGTAGAATTTCAACTGCAACTCCTCAATTATAGAAAAAAAACGACTTATACTTGACGTTTTCAAGTAGCCTATGCTCGGGATGCGAGAACCAAACTATCTCCAAGCCAAATATCATCCCTATCGGTTTAAACGTGAAAAAGTAACAGACAGACAGACACACAGAGTTACTTTCGCATTTATAATGTGTATGTGATATTTATGATATGGATGTGATATCTTACAATCTTATAAATCTGTAATCGACGAATACTAAAAATATAAGAAAGAAAAATGGTTGTAACAAAGTTTATGTAGGATTTTGATTTTGTTTGCTTTTTTTTTTCTTCGAACGCACAAACTACAAGTCAGAGTTTCATAAGGCTATCGCCAAAGTTTCAACTTAAAAAGTAGTGTATGTATTAATCGGGGCAAAACCTATTCTAGTTGTAATTATTAAATTTATAGTAATTCTAGCATGACCACTAGCGAAAGTAGAAAAGCCCGTCAACTGCGAGTCTGGCTCGCGCACCGATGGTTCCGTACAAACTTATTATATGTAGTCTCTTCCATCATGAGATCAAATCTCGCAGGTTTATGCTTTAATTATCAGTTTATGTATTGTTTCCTATATTTTTGATGTGCCTTGCTTCGTGTCAAATTTCATGATTCTAGGACAAAATGTAGTTTGATTTATTTGTAAATGCCAAAATATGCGACGAAAATTGCCGTATTTTTTTTTGCTTTGTCTTAGAAACTTCTTTTTTTTCAGCTTCAAGAGACCGAGACTTTAGTATTTGATAATTATTTAAACTTGATGCCTTCACGCGTTCCTAAGAAAAATAGACAGGCAGACAGACGGACAATAAAATGATCCTATAAGGGTTTCTTTTTTCCTTTTGAGGTACAGAACCCTAAAAACAGCGCAAGAGTTGCGGAAAAATATGTGATATGTCCTAGATTATGAATCAGGTAGCCTCTTTCAATTATTCGTATTATTGATCTTTTGGCAACTTGTCAATTTCCAAATGTAAATTACTCTAGTCAACATGACAATGAGTATTGGGCTAAATTATGTAACTATTTGATGTACGATTATAAATAAAGCTATTGATTCACTTTGGCAAGCGTACCTGACCTTACATATTTACAGGTACCTTGGTACCTAAGTAGTTTTTTTTTTAAGTAGTATATAAAATACTTTTGAAATCGATTTAGAGTCTTTGAATGGGTAAAGTGTAGTGCATTACTTTATATTGTCTCGGAAAAAAAAGCAATCTTCATGTATAACCATTATAAGATGGACCTTTTTTGTTCTACTACACATTCCCAAAGCGTGTCTCAGCCTCGGTTTCCGCGATTTTTATCATCAATTAGCACACTTCACGATCACTCATGTGATGTCACCATCAAATTACGTATTTGGGCACGATTTTCATAGATGAATATCCTCGTACCATGAGTAATAGGCGTTAATATTGGTTCCGTCAATACATTCTGTTTCTCAGTAACGGAATGGAGCTTTTTGTGGCTGCTAAATGTTGATTTATGACATCACCAACGGGCAAATACGGCTGTAGGAGTTATAGGTTACGGCTTTGGCTGGAAACGGCAGTTCTTGGCTGTATGCAAAAAGAGTTGCACGTTTACTAAATTAATTATCACGTTTTCGAACTGAAATCGAGCGAATTTTGCATGAACAAGGTTACTGTGTCATAGTTTGAAGATAGATTCTTTTCATTTTTTTATAATGGATGGTTCACCAGTTTAAATGTGCAGTGTTAGTGTCTAGTCAGTCTTAGGCCGAAAATATGGAGTATGTTAAAAATTTATGGAGACGGTATTTTGGAGGGCGTCAGAAGTTTGTTATTGTACCATTTCAACCAGGTATTTACTTAATTTA
This sequence comes from Apoda limacodes, assembly GCA_946406115.1. Taxonomy (NCBI): domain Eukaryota; kingdom Metazoa; phylum Arthropoda; class Insecta; order Lepidoptera; family Limacodidae; genus Apoda; species Apoda limacodes. The sequence continues at coordinate 12,123,898 of OX291545.1, forward strand.
TACATATATGTGTAAGGTTTTATGTTCATTTAATTTTTAATCGCAATAAGGTATTTCTCCCACGCTTTTATTTCTATTTGTTTATGTAAGAAAAATTATATAAGACATGTGTAAATTTAAGAGCAAAATGAGATGCTACTGATAGGAATTTTATTCTATCTTTTCAGCAGTGGCTTTTACACAAACGTTATTTTTGAATATTTGTAAAAAACTTGGCTGTACCTATTTTAGGGCACTATCAATCAGGTTAGGCCACAGATAAGTATTTATGTTTCCAGTGTAGAATAAAAATGTCTAACTAAAAAAATATTTTGCCTCAAGTACTTAGTTTATTTACTAAACTACCTGAAGTAGTTGAGTAAACCAATATTATTACAGTTTTTGCCCGTTGCTACTGCGATACGCTCACCACCTAATACATTTGCCTGACGGAATAACAACGGTATATATACGTAAATGTTACCATTGATAACGAGCATACTCGTATGTATGTTCGTCCGTAATATCTCTGACCATCTTCGGTAATAAGTTTGATGATGCTATATTATTATTATTTTTTTTTTAATATATAATTAAAAACCTTTTGAAATTCCAATTACACGCGGAATCTTCGATCTTGACCGGTTTCTTATTGGACTCTTAAACTGGGTATGTCTATTAACCTATCAAAAATATTAAAAAAAATATTATCCAAAATATTGAAGTCTCTCTTAGAAACCATTTTTTTTGTCTGATTGTCTGTCTTCTAGTTTGTTATGATATCATTAAAAAATAGTAAACAGATTAAGGTAAGATTTTCTTGTTGATAGCTTTGCGTTTAATCTTAGTATACCGCAGTATCCTCAGCCCACCTCATGTGGCAGTTCAAAATACAGCTTTTTATTAGCACTTCATGTGTGCGACATAAGGTACCACAGCGATTTCCAAAATAATCTAAAATAAAGCGCCAAATAGTTTTTTACTTTTCACACTTTTAAAACGCCAGTTTTGCCACCGATACCTTTCGTTCGTGTAGCTTTAAGACTTTACTAACAAAATTTTTGGTTGCATTACGAACGGTTGACGTACACACACTACGATATTAACGCACACACTACCATAAGCAATGTATGTGTATCGTAAGTTTGACGGATAAACACCAAAACCCCACCTTCAGACATGGATCTAAAGTACTTATAATTTTTTCTGTGGCAAAAGTGTCAAAAACAACAAAAATATGGTATACGACCGCTTGACTAAAATTATGATATTTTTGTCACAAATGCTAAATCTGTCATCCGTTACAGGTGTCACAGGTGGCAAACTTAACAAAACTTATGATTCTTTATCTGAAAACGAAATGTAATGATTTTTTCCATTTTAAAAAGTCTTACTTTGCATTGGTCACTGTCTTAAAATCTAAGCATGTTTACACGTAAATCCTTTCTGTGCAGTAATCGGACATTCGGAGTCGTCGGATCCATACGGATGAAGTCGCAGACAAAAGCTAGTAACTAAATCAATTGAATAGAAGTTGTTATTAAAATAACGTTTTTAAATTGCTTAGTTAAAAAAAAAGGTTGTATTTACCTATTCTTTTTATACTTTGATAATTTGATTTGTATTTTTTTAAAGTGTCGTATTATAGTGATGTTGTTAACCAAATAAATTTTTCAAAAGAGTAAATATCAAGTTTCTTGCCGGATTCTTCTCGATAGAACTCTACATTGTGAACTGGACCGTTGGTGGGAGGTTAAAAAAAAACATTTAATATTTTTGACGTTTCAAAAGAGTTGTAAAAAATATAATTTAAATAAAAAAATATTGACTGACCATCGGCTGTTCTTTAGTCCTACTCTTGGTATGCCGAGACTGTAATACAGTAGGTGATGATAACGTGTAATAGAGGTCAGTGTATAGGTCTTGAATTTGAATTTCTTATTTGCAAGTCACTCTTTCGTAAATTATCTTAAATTAGATATTACCAATTGGTAAGGAATTTATTTACATTGTTGTTTAAAAAAGTTATAAGGTCATTGGGGGCTTCAAGGTCTTCATGCAAAAACTTTGTTTGCAGCAAAGGCGTTGTTGTCGAATAACAACAAAGCCTTTGCTGCGATCATATCGGCAGCGTAATACCTGAATTAATACATACTCAGGGCCGGCTTAAGCCATACGACCCTGGGGCCCTGGGCATATAGAATTTGGGGCCTTTCAAAAATAATGTCCGGTCATGTAAAAGTATATAACTCGCGTTTTAAGGGATCATAAAACTTTTAATTTCGTCAGTAATCTTTGTTAAATTAAAGTCAAAAAAAAACTTTTTTAGATAGCTGCCTGCAGAAATACGGCCTGTATTCTACCTGTACTTTTTATTAACGATGGATATTTTTTTTATTTTTACCATAAGTAACTCAAAAACTATTTCATATAAAATGTAGAATCAAATTACGACTTTTTTTGTCATTGTTTTAAATTTTTCCGTTTAAATTCGTGACTAACTTATGCAACTTGTTAAAGCTAAGATATTGGCTATTGCGTAATAGAAAGTTTTTGTGCAAATTTTAAAGCAAAACTCTATAGTTAAAGTTATAGTTAATTGAAGGATTTCAACCAAAAATATGTTATAAAACTTACCTTTGTTTTGTGCATTAGATTATTAATAGTTTCAGTTATTTGCATTTAAGTCCTAAAAAATCTGGAATTAACTATGGTTCCAACACTTGTGCAACTTTTTAAAGCACGTTTTGCAAAATTTACCTTAATTGTTTGATTTTCTGACTGCATTAGGATTTATTCTTAAGAAGCCCACAACTTCTGCTGAACGAAATTACCGCGAGTTACTATTTTATTTGGCAAGAGTTGCAAAAAAGTGTTTTAACGTCCATTGTTATAATATTAGACTGCAAGCTTATGTTTGCTTTATGATGTAGACGAACATTTTATTTTTCCGCTGGGAGTTTTTCAATTATTATTTTTGGCCTGAACCTCGTTTTATTGGTTTCTCCGGGTCTATCGCTCTTTCTGTTGATTGATGTTAAAGTTTCAAGAATATGAAAGTTACAATTACAAAAACTGTTGACAACATCTGTAGTCTGTTTTGTTAATAAGGAGTTGTTTTTTATAAATACACTCATTGATAAAAAAATATGTGAGCATAGATTTGGGCATTCCGTATTGCAGAAAAAATAACCGTCGAGTGAAATTCAAGCTAAACGCAGACAGAATGACAGATACAGAATAAGTGTCACCTCTTGTTTGGTAATTGTGTATAGTTTTTTTATTAACATATGAAATTGGCGACACTCCAAGGGCCACATAATATTCACATTTATCGTGTTTCAAACATGTAGCTGTCGTTTCGATACTTGGTTAACAAATTTATGAGGGAAATAGAGTTCACTAAAAAAGCGTAAAAAATACCTATTTAATCCGTACTAATATTATACATGCTGTCTTTCTGTCTGTCAGTCTGTTTGTTTGTTACCTCTCCATGGTTTAACCGCTGAACCGATTTAGATGAAATTTGGCATTGGCTTGAGCAAAAACATAAGCTACTTGAAAACGTCAAGTGTGAGACAGTTTTTTTCTATCCTTAGTTGCCATTGAAATCCTACCGATATACGGATTGAGGGCGGGTGGCACTGCGGGCTAAAGCTAGTTACATATATTTTAGAATTGGTTGCAGGCTTGGTCTGCAACGCGCGTTTTGTTTCGATTAGTAGGTACCCTTATTCGACTCGTAATTACTATCTCGACAACAAACTTATAAATTTTGTAATGTGCATTCAAGAAGATAAGAATTTTAAAACATTTTATACATGTTTGTAGGATCCGACAGTAATTTATTTTTGCACTCTTCATGTTTGGTGTTGGAGAGACCTGGTCTGGCATCTAACTGGTAGTACAATATAATACAACGTCATCACTGCACGCGCGTGTGCAACGTTGCTGTTACGCTACACACGGGCATGGACTCGGTTTGTCAATAGATGCGTGCCGTGCGTGCGCGGGTTACGCGCGTGCATACGTCACGCATTTGATCTGGCACCTTTCTTACAGTTACATACATTACAAATGATGCGTGCTCACGTCATGTCACGCCACGCATCTTGGATGCAACTTGGATGCAACATTTAGATTTAATTTTATAAATATTGTAGGAATGTGTAGTTGATTATTTCCAATCTCACGAAATATCTATTATATCTATTACAAAAAAAATTATACCTAAGTATAATACATATGATTTGTAAATTGTATTATCTTTGTTGGTTGCAGATAAATCTTTAAAGGTTCTACATACAATGAATTTCACAGTTGGTTTTTAAACTATTGACAAAGAATGATTTGGAATTACTGTAGAGACATATGTAATATAGATTGTATATCTGAGCAGGCTTGACGATATTATAAATCACTGACTGAAAAGTTTTTGGTAAAAACATATTTTAACTTTTGTCAGAAAACAAGAAACATTATTAAATTCAAAATCATAGTTAACACCGTGTTTACGAAAATAAACTCAGATTAATTACAATGTTACACAAAGTCATTAGTTTTATAGCTACTCTGAATGACTGTTTTATTTCTACAGCTATATGCAACAGTCAGTTTTAGCTTTCCGAAACATTAATTTCTTATTTTTGTTTACGCAGATGTAAGCGACGGAACAAGACAGGGCGTCCTCGCCGTGCAGGCAATTGACTTCTGTATAGATACAAACGGGGAGAATCATCATACAAGCAAATTCAACTTGATGACGAGGAACGTCGACAAATGCTTAGTGGTCAGGCGAGGACAGGCGTTCAAATTGGATCTTCTTGTCAACAGACCATACGATCCCACCAGAGATGCTGTTTCCTTCATCTTTTACGTGGCAGGTATGAAGATTAATTTTTGATCGTGAATTACTATTGTGGTTATTGATAGTATGCCAGATGTATTATTTGTATTGAAATCGTTTCAAATAGATGTGGAAATGCGAGGGCCGTCAGATGATTCGTCGGCCGCTGTGCCTCTATTGGAGAAAGGTACCGAGACCCCAGGATCATGGTCTGCAGTTTACGAAGGTCAAGTGGACAACCATCTGATGGTGGCCGTGACACCGTCTGCAAACTGTATCGTGGCTGCATGGCGCATCGATGTGGATACCAAGCTCAGTGGAGGAGGCTCCTTAAGCTACACACACCCACTGTCCATATATGTGCTATTTAATCCGTGGTGTCTCACCGACAGCGTTTATATGCCAGGTTAGTTTGATGAACGGTGATGAAATGCCATGTTATAAGTATGATATCACCTTACTTATTTTCTGAATTGGAAACTGTTTAGTTTTTGATGTTTTATAGGTACCATTTATATTGTGATTTAAAACGATTCTTTTTTACAATCTTCCTCGATGGTTCCAAAAAAAAAGCTGAGCTAAAAGTTGTGTAGGTGTTGTATAGCAGTATTTTACGATCAGAATAATATTTTAAAATGTATTAGATTTGAATCAGATTTAGAATGGTTTTTATTTCTGCAGCTGCACAAGTCATTTTCAATAAAAGATATTATAAAAGATACTTGTATGAAGCATTTTGATCTGCAAAGCTTTTTGGTTGCGTTCCAATGTTTTTAATTCACCACAGTATTTAGACTATTTGCCTATAAATAAATTTGCATTTGCATACATTAAAAGAGATCGCAAGAAATTTTTAACAAACACATAATTACATTGGAACAAACTATACTGACCTTCGTTTGATCGCTAGTGTCGTTGTAAGTTCAACCTCGTTGTAAGTGCGTCCTCAAGTTCGTTGTCATTTCAATATGGCGACTGTAGTTTTGATTTTTGACCACCGGGCCACAACAGTTTTGTTCAACGCAACGTACTTGTAATTATCCTCATGAAATTCATTCAATAAACACATTAGTTATAAAAAAACATTTCGTCTAATACCCTTTCAGTTCGTTTTTTCCTCAAACTTTACTACACACACACCTGAGGGAAAATCACGTTGCTGGTGTTACTGGCACACTTATGAAGTTAAAAAGCTATTTGCTACTACATTGTTAGGTATTGCATATAACATGAGCATAATTTGTATACAAGTTGCTGTGGCTAATTCCCATTAGTATAACATTAAGCCCATCACACACGGACCTATAATACCAGTATATATTAAAAATAAAATATAGCAATTCATATTACGATATATTTTTAATACAAAACTTTAAATGACCAAACACGCAGCTACAAATATATTTTAATTTTGTATGGATATATGTTGGCAATTTATGATAATACCAATATTATAAATGCAAAAGTTTGGATTGATGGATGTTTGTTACTTAATCACACCAGAACGGCTGAACGGATTTGGATAAAATTTGGCACAGAGATATATTGCCTAGAATAGCACATAGGCTATTTTTTATCCCGGAAAATGCAAAAGTTTCCATGGAAATGTCTATAACCAAATTCCCCTTGAACGAACTATAGTTACGGATATAGCAAACTTTTATCGTAGGAATGCTACGCCGATAAGCAAATTTAGACCGGGCGGACCCGATGACAATAGCCAGTTAATATATATTATAGCTCCGTGTGTCATTTAGTCTTTTTAAAAAATGAAATGATGAACACCTATATAATGACACTGCTCGATCTAACGAGCACTGAGAATAATAAGTGCAATCAGTAGTTCAATAATGAATCATGCTCCAATGTAAGTAAAAACACTCAACCTTGTATAGCCGGATTTGAGGTGTTGTATTGGTGGTCATCCAGACCAGATATAAGTTTTTTATATTCGCTTATTGTTTTTTTACTATCATTAGTCATTTTGTTACATTAGGTCATAGTCATCGGGAAGAATACGTACAAGAAGATGGTGGGCTAATGTTCCGTGGCGTGTACAATAGGATCAAGCCCACGCCATGGAACTACGCGCAGTACGAGAAGGACATACTCGAGTGTGCGCTGTATCTAGTCAGAGAGGTTGGAAAGGTCAGTTGGCTGCAATTTGTCGTTATTATGCATTTGCCTTGGTATTATAATTCAATCAGATCTATCAATTTATCTGTTCTTAGCGATAAGATTTACAGACAAGTCGCTTTTGGTACTCGTAGAGACTTGTGAGGATTTCATTTTTCGCTTACATTAAATTACTAGGAGTTTTAAAAATTAAAAATGACTGGCAACTTCGATCGCGTGGTCATATAATTTATTTACACTGTTTTGAAACATCACTAAAATTTAAGTAAACGACAAAGTCTCTTCCTAAACTATATTTTTTGTTTCACTTCTCTGTAATTAAACAAAAAAAAAATGATTGAATTATTGACACGGGCTCTCATATTTTTCGATAGCCATGCAAGTATAGGTACCTGATGATTGTCTGCCAGATGTACCCTACGTACTCGTAACAATGGGTGAAAATCTATCTAGAATTTTTGGAAAATAAAATTGTTACCTCTCCAAAGAGCCAACTATTATTTGTATTGTTTACGACTTTAATACCACTATATGTTTAAGCGTTCAATCAGAAACAATGATGGATGCACTCTTGGGGGATCTTGGAGCTTATTGGTAGATTGGAATAATTTCGATTTTATTGTTGTGTGACAGTAATTACAGCTTCTACTGCAATTGTATGGTCGTGCAAAAGACAAGTATTTGATGCAAATACATATCTAATTAATAAATCGATCCTGGCTGTGTGAAATTTATTTATAATATCACAGTCTAAAAATGTATTCATAATCTTACTTTACTTTTCCTTTGGTGTAAAATGTTTATTGCTAAAATTAAATAACAGGCACAAGCACTATTGTTACTATATCGTTATGGTGAGTTTATCTTGGTTTCGAACATGCTCCCTCGCAGCCTAGTTGGTAGTATGATGGACTGCCGTGCAGAGGGTGTGGGTTCGATTCCCGCACTGGACAAACATTTATGTGACAAACATTTATGTGATAAACATTTGTGTTTGTCTTGAGTCTGGGTGTACTTATGTATGATGTGTATGTATTTACAAAAAAAAGTAATATATATGTATTTATATCCCTTGTCTAGTACCCATAACACAAGCTTTGCTTACTTTGGGGCTAGACGGCGCTGTGTGCAATGTCCAAAAATATTTATTTATTATTTATTTATAATAATACGATTCGTAGCGCCTTGCAGCGTGCTTCATACAAAAGAATTACTTATTTTTGACACGTTCTAATCAAACATTACGAAATTTTGATTTTCTAGGAATAAATATATAGGTCTGCAGTGTGCCAGTTTTATAATATTAAATTATATATGTTAATAGTCAGAAAGAATTCTAGTTTTATACAAATCGTCTAAATAAAGATTTTGAGTTAGTAAAAGTATTTTTCAGGATTTTGGAAAATTATAGACATAAATATTCGGCTTGAGATCATGTCTACAAAATTTCACACTGTTTGATCAGTAAAAGTAAAAAATAAATGGAAAATTCGTTTATATGAAGCACGATGCGAGACTCCGCGAATCGTATTCTCTTAAAGCCTAGAAATTGAGAGAATTCACCAAAAGTGGAATAAATTTGTTCGATAGAAAAAAATGCCAAAGATGACATTAACTTCGGGTTTAGAACAGACAAAATAATTTGTTTGTACAACATAACGATAAAACAAATATGTTGTCTATTATATAAATCAAAAAAAAATCAAAAAAAAAACTGCAAATTTTTTTAATAAAATCTGTGGCTAGCGGCTAGTTGTTTCCGGGTCACGAAAGTTATTACTATTTGGTTGTTATAGTTAAATAGATATACGTAGTAAAAATATATTTTTATATTCATAACTGTTTGTTGGCCCTCTAAAAATCAAGAAATTTAAATATGAATGACATTTATTAAATCATTGCAGGTGAAAGGTAGAGCAAGAAGCGATCCCATCAGCATCGCTAGAGCTCTTTCCGCTGCCGTGAATGTTCAAGACGACAATGGTGTGCTACTCGGAAATTGGGGCAAGGAGCTAAGTGATTACAGCGGGGGCTCACATCCGTTAAAGTGGGTGGGCTCCTTAGCGATACTCCAGATGTATTACCAGAAAAAGAAGCCGGTCAAATATGCGCAGTGCTGGGTTTATGCTGGAGTCTTAACTTCTAGTAAGTATTCTACAATTGTAAAGGTTATTCTAAATTAAATTCAAATTTATTTATGTAAGACATGGAAACACACAGGCAGAAAACAAATTACGAGACCTCCTAGAAGCAGACCAGCAACTAAACGGAAACATATCAAAATGCTCACGCCAAGAGATTGGAAGTACTGTAATGGATTTTAAAATAATTAACGCACCTGGATTATGTCTAACTCACTTTTGCCCGCAGTTTCACCCGCCCTAAATTCGGGCATCGGTGTACGATTTTAACAGCATCTCCTTAATTATTGAAAAACAACCGACTTACACTTGACGTTTTCAAGCAGCCTATGTTCTTTCCCGGAACTCAAACTATCTCCATGCCAAATTTCACCTTAATTGGTACAGCGGTTTAAGCGTGAAGCTGTAACAGACAGACAGACAGTTATTTTCGAATTTATAATATTAGTATGGATTGCCGCAGTAATTCTCTTTAACTTAAGGTTATGTGCAGTATTCTGCTCGTTTTTAAATTGATTCCACTGTCTTCATGTAAGTTTCAGACTGGAGAAAAAAAACATGTTTTAGACATTTTTTAAAAAGTTACTGTATTTGTTTTAAGATATGTCGCTTAAAATAATTAAAAAAAGTAGGAAAGCCCTTACTTACTGGACGACCAAATCTCACACGCCACGACTGAGACATAAAACTTATGCTTTGACGCCTATTTGAAAATAAATGATTTTGATGTTGAAAACCGTTATTATAGGAACAAGTTATTTGATGGTTGCTTTCAGTATCGACTGGTCCTGTATTGTTAGTTGAAATAATGTAATACTTTTTACAGTTTGTCGCGCCTTGGGCATTCCTTGTCGGCCAGTGACTGGGTATGACGCGGCGCACGACAGCCAGGGCAGCCTTACCATCGACATCATCCAGGACGAGAAAGGAAACACTATCGAAGACTATACTAGTGACTCAGTTTGGAACTACCATGTTTGGAATGAGGTATTAAAGAAACTTATATTTTACATTATTTACATATTTATTAGATTAAAATGGTGTTGGTAGGACTCAGAGGACTGGGAGAAATGGTGCGCCATAGAGTACGCTTATGTCGAGCAGTGGGCCAATATGAGCTGATATGATGAAGATGAAATTTGGGTTAGTTCTGTTGCTAACTGTGCTATTCCTTTAGGTGTAAATTTTTTGATTAAATTTCACTAGTAATTGGTTTTGATTAAATACGAGATTTTCTGAAAGGTGTTATGTTCTTTTGTGTTTAACGTGTTCGAGTTGAAATTAATCTAAATATCTTGTTTACTTCTTTGTTATTTCAAATGTTGGATGACAGGATCTCTCTGAGATTCCTTTAGAGCAAAAGTTTATTACTTCTTTTTGTAATTTCTAGGTGTGGATGGAGCGTTCAGACATTGGTCCAGAGTACGGCGGGTGGCAGGCGATCGACTCAACGCCACAGGAGACGTCAGATGATGTGTTCCGCTGTGGACCTGCTTCCCTGCGCGCCGTCCGGGATGGCGACCTGCCGAGACCTTACGATACCGGATATGTGTTCGCCCAGGTCAATGCTGATAAGGTACGCCTACATATTGACCTTTAAAAATATAAAACTGAGTTAAGGTGGGGAGAGAACTGTTATAGATAAAAAACTAACATTAATTGTATGAAGCAAGAAGATTCAAATCCTTTTGCGCTCTATACAGCACAGGTAGTATACAGCAAATTGCTTAATGGGCCGGAGTATAAGACTTTATGTGAAAAAAAAAACAAATATCCTATCATTTGTAGGTCTCGTGCCTCAAAAGAAAAAAGTCACCCTTACAATCACTTCGTTATTCGTCGGTCTGTCTTCTTAAGAATAAAGAACTACTCGTCGCAAATTAAAATAATATTAAATAGATCTACAGTTTTTTGAAGCTGTTTGTAAAATTAAGCTTCTAAGACTAAGAAATAATACGTAGCCTTTCGCATATTAGTTATTCCTATGTTTATTGCCGATCAAAAAGAACCGTCGAAGGGAATGAATTAGTATCGGTTATCGCCAAGAAGCAATTTCGATTTTTGTTGTCAACAAGCTTACGGTCTCACCGCAGCCTATGGACGCTTACAACTCTTGGGGTATCACTCGCACTTTGCTGATCCTTTAAAATCTATTTAAGAACCCCATACTGTAGTCCTTAGAGAAAACCTTGGCAGGGAGCTTATTCCAAAACGCAAGCGCTCGCAGGAGGAAGTTTCTCTGAAACTGCATTATATGCATATAAAAACACTATGTCCCAAGTTCCATTAAAACTTGCATTTGTCTGACAATCTTAATTTTAGCCGACATAGGATCCCACATAAAATAGTTTACCTTATGTGTCAAAATAATTTTCATGTCCTGATTGAAAATAAACTGTTCTAAATGACAGACACACATTTTTTTTTGTCTCAAAACAAAAACATTTTTATCCCTAAAATTTCAGTTGCTGTGGAAATATTCTGGAGAAATTCAACCACTAAAACTGTTGGCCCGCGACACGACCTCGATCGGGCAGAATATTTCAACGAAGGCTATAGGAAAAATGGAAAGAGAGGTAATTTATATCTAATTTTAACAATACCTAATAATATTATCAGTGTGCTAGCTTGGATGTTAAGATTTACAGAAAAAAAACCCGACTGTGAAAACATAAAGAACTAAACAGAAATGAAAACTTACTAAATATTTAACTATAAGCAGGCGAGACTCCTTTTAAGGTAACTACTCAAATCTAATTTCTGTTTCGTTCTTTTTGTTTTTGAAGTCGGGTTTTTTTATTAATTTTTATTCACAGCTTTTAGTGTAATATTTTTTATTTAGAAAAAAATCACAGTAACACTTTATTATGACAGTAACATTGTTATTGTTTAAAGTGGACATATTAGCTTCCACACACAGTCGGCGCTGGCGATGGTTCAGAGGTCGGTTTGGCCTGTGCCCGCTTCACCATCGCCACATACAGTAAAATTTTTATAACAAGTTATTAATTTTTATCACATTCACACCTTTTTATTGCTTTTTTCTGTAGCCTAAATGACTGTAGGACGTATGGCGAACCACCAGCATCACTGGCTGTGCGTAGAGGCTATAAGAGGCGGTAGAAAAAAGTAACCTTGTCCTTTTTTTAATTCAATTTTAACTGTCTCCCAGATGACAAGAAAAATATGAGTTATATTGGGGCACAGGCGCATTAGGAGAATGCTCAAGAGTCGCAATTTGTACATCTGAATAACTGAGGCCCGGATTAGTCTATAGTCGTTGCTAAGTAATACTTCTGAAAGACTTACTTGGAGAATTCTGTCCAAAGTCTTAGTAATGTTACTTTGTCTAAGCAACGACTATTAATCCGGGCCTAATAGTCTTTGCTAAGTATAACTTTTAAAAGTCTTCCTTGGAGAATTCTGTGCAGTCTCTTAGTAATGTTACTTTTTTTTAAGCCACGACTTTAAATCCTGGCCTAATTAGTCTTTGTTAAGTAATACTTCTGAAAGTCTTTTTTCGAGAATTCTGTGCAAAGTCTCTGTCTTAGTAATGTTACTATGTCTAAGCAACGACTATAAATCTGGGCCTAAAATATTTCTTTTCGTTCAACGTAATCTGGATGTTGATCCCCACAAGCCAACCCTTCCTACAGCCATATGCCTAAAGTGCTTCCTATGATGTGTTTCTTAGTAATATCCATAATTAATTAGTAAAACAAGTTTCTTTAGGCAAAGTTCTATAACTTTGCTAACAGTATAGTTGTAGGCATTAAACAAGTATTTGACACAAGCGTGTACCAAGACTTTCGTTTGAGTTCCTTTTCAAATTTTTATTGAAAAAATATGAAAGATTAACTACTGAGTTTCTTCATTATTCAAAATCATTTCGAACCGGTGGTAAGTTAATAAAATTGATAATTAAACTGACGATTTAAAAGTCTATATAAAAAAATAAAAGTTTGAGTTTACAAAAAATCTAGCAGATAAAAAACGCAGTAAAATTCTAGAATCTTCTTCTTAATTAGAATAGAAGGACTAGGAATCTCTCGGTTTTTTATTACTGACTAAGTACATTAAATACCTACTTACCTACTTGTTTTTTGTATTTTCCTACGTAATTGTGTATGCTTGAATAAAAATATTCTACTCATATTTTATAGGATATAACGGATACTTATAAGTACCCCGAGCGTTCTTTGGAAGAGAGAGCCACCATGGAGAAGGCGCTGCGTCGGTCGCACAACATCTTTGCCCGGTACTATCTCAATGATGCCTTCAACGATGTTCATTTCGAGTTTGAGTTGCGGGACGATATTAAAATCGGTCAGGACTTCAATGTTGTGAGTATTTTAATCCTTTGAAAATTTGTACTTATATGATATAAAACTTATATTTTTGAATGTGATAAAAGCATTGACTGCCTCCAACCAAAAATTAAAATGTATCTATCTTAACTAAGGTACTTAATCCTTTATAGATGTACCTACACAATAGTTAGAGGAACACACTGAATAATTTATCGTATTATTTTTAAAATTTATTGCAGGCTACATGCTAGTATCTAATTATTTTGTATTTTTTTTAATTTTTACAAAACTCCGTTAATATCTTGACCAAACTAAGCGAATTATTAATAGCCACTTTGGAGTAAAATACTTAAAAAACGGGGCATAATTTTAAAAATTGTCTAAGAAACCTCACTTTACCAATGATAAGGATTAAGCGATAAGAGGAAAAAAAATATTTTTTATCACCACTTTACATACCTCCTACGTTTAGATTTTTTTACTAAAATGTTTAGAAACATTTTTTTTGCGGGTATGATTATCTATACCTACCTACCTACTACTACCTATGTATACTAAACACCATCACTGTGGTTTCGGTAGGTAGTTTTTAAATAAAATGACTGTGACATACAGATGGACGTACACGGTGAAACTATAAACGTTCCTAGTAGAAATTGTTTTGATCTCTAAAATCTAAAATATTATGGCGGCGGCTAAATTGACATTAATTTTTTAAATAATGTTAATATTGTTATCTTTATATATCGTATTTCTGATTTAGGTTCTCCACATGAAGAACCGCTCAATGGAAAACAAACACCAGGTGAAGGGCGTTCTCCGGGTGGACACTGTGACATATACCGGGAAGACAGGTGAAAGCGTCAAGCGGCACGAGTTCGACTTGACCCTGGCACCCGAGGAGAAGCAGCAGGCAAACATGCTCATTACCTTTAACGACTATTACAACAAGCTTGTTGATCAGGTACCTACAGTTTTAGCATTTCATGGTAGGTTAGGATAACAAAATGCTTAGAATTAGGCGATTATTCGCTTCGAGACTCACGCTGGTCGAAGGGACGCCCCCGAGAGCTACAACCCAAGCCGAGGCTTGGCCGCGGGGAGCCCTTGAGTGTAGGGCGCTATATGGGCTGAGGCTCCTTCAGAGTCTCGCCCCAAAAAGCCCGGTGAAGCAGTCATGGCTGCAACAGCCAACTGCATAGACAGTTCAGCAATAAAAAATAAAAAAAAGCTAAAAAAGTAATGTATTATTTACAAAGGTTTATATTATTCATTATTTATACGAAGATGCAAGCAAAGATTGGATTGTCAATAAAAACACATTATTTTAGGTACTTTTGTAAAAAAAAAATATCATTATGCAATATTATCATATTACCAGAAACAACTCGTAATTCTACCGCTTCACTGATGGTATTTCATTTCACAAACGCTATAGGTGGCTTATTACCGTACCGTACAACATGTAACAATATTAGTTGCCCCTACTCGAACTCGGGACCTTTGATATGGTTGTCGAACGTCGAACGAGGGTAGGAGAACCATACGTTGTGTGTGCGTCTAATATTAATCAAACGTATGAATGAATAGCACAACAAAGGTGTTTGGGGCCGTTCATTAATTACGGAACGACGATTTTGGCTATTTTTGACACATCTACCACTCTCTCTATTCTTTTTCGTCAAACGGCTACCGTTGCGAAATAGTCGATTTAGTAATAAGTTAGTACTGGTGAATTTCGATACGCAGTAAAATATTACGTTAGAATTGCTTTTATCCCCGAATAACACCATGCGCACGCACCGTTCTCAGGTGCATTGGATTATTTTCTTAAATGGTCTACCGGCGATTTGGTCGGTTGTACATACCACTTACGCCACTCGGCTAAACATTTTTTTGTTTTTTTGTTGCAGGCCTCATTCAACATAGCTTGCTTAGTGAATATAGTAGACACCCAATTCGACTATTTCGCCCAAGATGACTTCCGAGTTCGCAACCCTGATATCAAAATAACACTGGACGGGAAGCCCGTGTCGAGGCAGGAGATTAATGTCACGGTCAAGGTAGAGAATCCGTTACCCATTCCGCTGAAAAATGGAAAGTTCTACTTCCAAGGCCCAGGGTTGGACAAGCAACTCAAAATAGAGCTGAGTGAAGTAAGTAATTTAATTGGACATATAACTTTTGTTAATACTACCTAATTAAAGGGTCATAAATAAATTAGTGTTCAATATTCCACCTTAGCCTCTATGATTTAAGAGCTTGTCGTGAAAAATGGCTTCTATAAAGTATCAGAATGGATGTGACGTTTTTAATTTAATACCTGCTCATCGGGAAAATACTTATAATGAGGATGTAGATCTACATTCAAATGAAAACATGTTTTTGACGTGACAACGTCTTATAAATTGGTTTGCCGGGTGACACTTCAAGAAACTGCGTTACGCTCCGCTCACGTTATGCGCTCGCAATGAGAGCGAGTGAGAGGCACGCGCCCGCCTAAGAGCGAGAGAGACAGACATAAAATCATTGTCACGTAAAACTTTCGCCCGTATACCGACTTTACAGGCAACCAGTTTTTTTCTAGGGTATTAGCATGTAAAGAGTGGTATAATTTTTTTCCTCCTTAAATTTTACCTTACCACTTCATTGAGCTAAGGCTGGTTTTTTTTTTTCACATGAGACAGTGTTTACAAGTTTTCATTATCAATAACATCTGCAGGATGTATCTATATTTACCGTTTGGGTTTTAATGTTTTGGATGGTTTCGGCAAGGTTGTCCTCGCCGTGGTCACGAGACAGAGTTTTTGTGATCCTGTGCGTCTCATACTCATTCATACGATCATATCCTTGGATATGCTATAACCATCCAAAAATCAATCTTTATCTTAAAGTTGTGTCAGAAGAAATAATACCTCCTTTTTAGTACACAGTACCAAATACTACTATAATTTTAAATTCTATACGTCATTATATCTTGTGTTTTCTTCTAGAACGTGGCTCCTGGTGCGATGGCAACTGCTGATTTCAAATTGACGCCACCTTGGGCTGGTCGACACCAGATTTCAGCTAAATTTACGTCCAAGGAGATGCACGACGTCGACGGGTTTCTCTCATTCATAGTAGCGATGCCACAAGACGTTAATGGTGGACCACCACCCAATAGTATAGAAAGCTATCAGATTTAAGCCAAAGATTTTGCTGTTTTTACTGTTAAAAACTTATATAACGATACGATGAGATAAACGAAACAAAAACATACATTTTAATTGAGAACCTCTTCCTTTAAAGTCGGTTAAATTGACAGTATTCTGATGAACGACACATCATCGCTTTGAAGAATCGGTTTCCAAGAAACCATACAGGCACATTTTAGCTGTAGTTAATATGATAACTAAATAAGGTTTGAAGATTTTTGTAACAATAATACCTATACACTTTTTGAGTTGCAAAATTATGATTGTAATAAAATTATGTTATTTACATAGTTAGCGATATATTTATTCCATTAAGAAGATATATATATATATATATATTTAAAAAGACGCAGATACTTTGGTTTAATTAAATATATATACATATATATATTTAAATACATTAAATATAATAAATAAAACAATCTTTTCATAATTGTGTTAGAAAATAAGCAATTGATTTTGTTTTGAAACTTTTAAGTGCCTAATAATTGTTTTTGGGATTTCTAATGAAATGGAATAATAATTAATCTAACACCAATACAATCTTTGACGCTATTTCTGTATCTATATCTAATTAAGGTTTTTGCTTGAGAAATGTTTTTTTGTGTCATTTTTTAATTTAAATAAGTCGACAATAAACATGCAATTGTTGTATTTATAGGATTTGGATGAAATTATTACGTTTTAACTTTATTTATAAGTGTCATTAATGTGGAAACAGTAAGTGATGGCAGATACAATTTGGACACTTAGCTTCAAATTTTTAATTATAGATGTTAGTTGTTAATTGTAGCTTTAATATAATTATCGATATAACAACTTATGATACAAAACTGTAAAAGAATAGATAATCCTAAAAGTACCTCTAATGTACAATGCTAAATATCCTTTTGCTTTAATCTATTTTTGTTAACATGTATTTCTTATGAAGTTTTTATTATTTAAAGAGAATTTATACGAGTCAGGTGAGACAAAAAAATGTTTAATTAAGACATTTATTGACATAATGTACAAAGTTTTTATTAGGTGTTTATCTAGTTATAATCCGAAGTGGAAGAGTAAATTAAAAGTGAAAATGGAAGAATCTATTATCTTGTTAATATGTTTATTATTTTACATAAATATATAATGGATTGATCAGTATCAGTGTGATTACTAGTTAATAATAATTTAATTAATTTATATTTTAGTCAACTCGTGTGCCTATTTAACGGCTTTACATATTAATGTTTAATTTTCTTAATAATTTTTATTAAGATATACCTTATGGTAAATCAATAAATTATATAGAATAATTGAGAAAATTCGTGTTGTTATTTTATATAAGATCAGGAACTTCGGGATTATCCACAAAGCTTGGAGACGGTTGTTTTACTTTGAGGTTAAGTTTTGGGTCCATATAATCTGGCGTTGACTTCGGCTGGGTGATTTTTGTAAAATCTAACACATTATCTGCTGGTCCAATCTCTAAATATTCTCTTCTTGACTGACAAGTTTCTTTTTCATACAACTCAACATTCTGTTGTTTTTGTGGATAAACGTCATTACCTTTTTTTCTCGTTTTAATAACAACGTTAGCTTTAGGCATGGTGACTATCAGATGACCAGTTATCTGAGATCTTTGAGCTGTAGATGTCGTTGTATTAACTTCTTCTGGTAAGTGTAGTTGAAATATTTTATTTTTTAAAGTTACTCTTATATATTTTGGTTCAATGTCTATATCTAGTAAACTAGTATCGAGATGCCTATAAATTGCTAGATCAAGAACATATTTGTCAGGTTCTGCATCACTTAAAATGAAATCTATTTTTGGTTGGTTGATGTTAAAGGGCCTGCCATCAGATGCAAATAATTTGTATTGACGTTTTTCTTCCTTTTTTTCCTCAGTCTCATAGTTTTTTAGTTTGAGTTGACGCATGTGTTCTATTTCATGTCGTACTTCAGGCGCATGTTCACATTTCTCTGCCCAAAATCGTTTGTTTCTTTCATCTGGATCCAAATCTTTGTATTCGTTTTCCCATTTACTTTTTATATCCCTTTCGAGTCTAGACTTTTGCTTTTGCCGTTTATGTCGATAATTACATTGCTCGAATAAAATATCTGATCTTATAATTTTAAAATTCTGTAAAGCTTTGATTCGGTCAGATCTTTCTATCTCTTGGCCATCAAGACTGACAAGTTGTGGTAAGGTTCCAATAACATAGTCACGATAGTTATCATAATCAGTACATGGGTTTCCAGTTAAATACAAATTCTCAAGGTTGTAGTTGTTAACAAGACTTTCAATACTTACGATTTCACCGATGAAGTTTAGAGTGAGATCTAGTTTTTGCAATGATTCACATCTGTCCAAGTTTTCAATAACTTCTATATTGTTAAGAGCTAAATTTAAATAGCTTAAATGCTTTAGTTTGTTCAAATTTTCTATTTTGGCTATTAGGTTGCTTTGCATTAGGAGAATCTTTAGTTTTGGACACCAATCTTGTAAGAACTCGATTTTTTCAATGTTTTCTTGATGGAGCGCAATCTCTTCTAATGGGGCTAGTAGGCAGTCGTGATGTTCGGCTTTTTTGCGCACCATCTCTACTGTTATTCGTACCATGATTTTGACGTGTCTATAAAGAGTTTTGGACAAAGTAGGAAGTCACAATCAGAGACTACTTTATTATACACTTTGTGTTAACGTTTTATTTTTACCAAGAACATAAAACGTAGTATTATATTTTCTTTGCATAAAACTGTTGTTAAAACAAATACATAGTAACCGTTGCTAGGATATACTTTGATCACCAACGAAACGTCACTCAAGATAATAATAGGATTATAGAAACCGTTCACCAGCATCTTATTTATTTCGTGTTAACTAACATTGGCAAATAGTTGAGTCTTCTGACTTAATAAAGCCACAAAAAAAAAAAATGACACCGAGATAAACCGAGGTAATGACGTCACTCACTACATACACCGATTCAAAATCCTTATATATTAATTAGATACATAAAAATTTCGTGTCACATTTTTTAAATACCACTAAGGTGGCAAACAAGCTTGCGGTCCGCCTGATGGTAAGCAGTCACCGTAGCCAATGGACGTTTGCAGCACCAGGGATATAACGTTGCCGATCTTTCAAATATCTAATAACTTCTTTCTTGAAGAAGCCCATACTATTGTCCTTAGGAAAATGATGTTTGTCCGCGAAGAACTCCTAAACTAATGAATCGATTTTAATAAATAAATTTTTCACACTACGTGCGTGGTGCGGTTTGGTCCAACTTTAGACATAGGATAGATTTTATCTCAATTTATAATAACAATATTTTTTTTTGATTCCCTCGCAGCCTAGTTGGTAGTGTGGCCGACTGCTGTGCAGAGGGTGTGGGTTCGATTCCCGTACTGGACAAACATTTGTGTAATAAACATTTGTGTTTGTCTTGAGTCAGGGTGTATTTATTTATGATATGATGTAATTAAAAAAAAGTAATATATATGTATTTGTTTCCGTTGTCTGGTACCCATAACACAAGCTTTGCTTACTTTGGAGCTAGACGGCGCTGTCTCTAATGTCCAAATATATTTATTTATTTATTATTATTTAATATTTTTTATTGCAATTTTTTTTTTATTAATGTATAATTATATTGGCTGGAATAATGGGTGGAATATGGTATAATGGAACCCTATGACAAAGAGTTATAATTATCTGTGATTTCCATAAATTCTAACAGATGGCGGTGTAAGTTAGTTTATCGACAAAAACATGTCCGGTTCGAGTAAGAATCTAATAGATGGCGTTGTGTTAAAAGTACTAACGTTTTATTTATGCTAAAATTTATTTCACGACATAACTCACTACAAGTTTTTTAACAGAACTCAGATAAAAGGCTTTTCTTAGCGCACTAAGAGCTTTCTTACTCAATTAAATTCCAAGGAACCAAATCCGCGCGGATGGAGCCGTGGGTAATACCACCCCTTTGTTGTAACTAGCCACTAGATGGGGCTAGAGAGCTTTATGGGCAGAATAATAGTATAACACACATTAGATCAGTGTATTCCTTCTACGTTCTGGCAAATGGCCAAAAACTTTTTTAGTGTTTGTTATTTAATAATTATTGTCTGATATTTTACATTGAAAAATAACCAAAAACTCAATTAATTAAAAAAGGTTTGCTTTTGTACTGTTTACGATGATGAATAAAATACACGATTTTTGCCAAATGCTTAGATGATACCATTCTTAATAAGCAAACTTTATGAGATAAAAATATTATTTCTTTTATAAATAAGGTATAAGAAATCAAAATCGGGTACACAGAACTCAGGCTCCAAATTCGTGTTGGCATGTGTTAAAGTATGTAGGTAAATGGTAAAAGTATTTTATAATGTATTATATTATTAGTACATCAATTCGTGATTTATTAGAATCAGTACCTGGAGGACCGAGCTTTGCTCGTTTTGTTTAAACAGCGCCATCTGTTGTCAAGTAGCTTAAGCGTTGCTTAATAACGCCACCTATTGTCAAATAGTTTTAGTTTTGCTTATTTCTACTCGCTAATAGATGTCAGATAGAGTCACACTTTTCAGTTTATCACTGCCTTATAAACACGGATAAAACGACGTTTTCGAAAAATGAAACCTGGCTAGATCGATTTTTCGTCTCCGAAACCCGTGCATACTAAATTTCATGAAAATCGTTTATAATATATATATATATATTGCTAATTAAAAGGGAAAAATATTTTTTTACTTTTTAGTACAATTTTCGGTTGGGTGATGAGAACTTGGAGAACGATGTTCAATATAAATTAGTAATTAAATTTTCACTTTTTACGTTCCACCCTAATGTACACCTTCAGGTGCACTTCCTGCATATGCCAAGAGGTGATAACATCAAAATGAACATCAAATTCGTGATCTGCGGACACGAATACCCCCCGGATACCCATTTTGAAGATTTTTAAATTATTCACCTCCACCTCTAGGTTGTACCCCTGGTTGGTTGTCCCAGGGGTTGTTGGTCAAAGTAACTGTGGAATATTGTATTGTCATCCGAGCTTAGTAAGTATGCAAAATTTCATCGAAGGATGATAACAGGAAGTATGTTTAATTAAGCTTGAAAGATTCCACCACAAGATGGAAGAAAAAAGAAGAAGCATTGTGAGTTAAATAAAAGTAATAGCGATAGATAATAGCGATGGGATAATACTTTAGGAACCATATAGACAAATTTGTAAAGATGTCACGAGTTTGAACCCAATGAACATTCTTTGACCATATAATCTTACTAATATTATAAATGTGAAAGTTTGTAATATTGTCTGGATGTTTGTACCTCAATAACGCTTCAGCCACTAGACAGTTCGGGATGAAACTTGGCACACTTATAGATTAGGTCCTGGAATAGCATATAGGCTATTTTTATCCCGAAAAATTGCCGCGGGAATAACTATAACCGAGCTTAAACGAACTATAGCTAAAGCTACAGCTTACTAATGCAAATGTCATTAGTATAATTATAATGAGTTAATTAAGAAGTTCCACGCCGATAACCAAAATTAGGGTGGGCGGAGCCGCTGGCAAAGTCTAGTTTAGAATAAAAGCAGGTAATGTCTTATGCTTCATTACTTGAGAGAAAGCAAAGGTAAGCATAGGTACCTAATGTTGCTCTTTAAGAAACAAGCATAGAAATTCAGTTCAAGTCGTCCAAGTTGGAAACGAGATAAAGGACAGCGATCATGTCTTGAAATCTACAACTTCTCAAACGTTTATCTTCCGATCTCGGCGGTCGGTAATCCGTCATTTAACATTCCATCGGTGGCAGAGCGGCCTGCAGCGATCAACTCAAGCGTAGTAAATTAATATCGCCCTGATGTAGTGGATATTAAAATATTTTAAGCGATTCCATTTATTACTATGACGTTCAAATATCACGTCGCAAGAACACAACATATTTTATTCCAAGAAACTGCCAAAAGACAATGAGGTTGAAGGATTACTATCATCAGACGTTCGTTTTATTCAAGGGGAAAGGTAAGAAAAAACAAAGACAGGGAAAAAACAAGAGTTTGTTGGATAAAATAAGGCATGACAGAGGGAAAGATGTTGTTAGTAGAGAGCTCGGCGCGGCGCCCCGCGGTCTGAGTGTGTTTAGGGGACAAGACGCAGCAGGGCGCCGCGCGCGGCCAACCTACGAACTACACGCTAACAACCCACTTATTGAAAACTTACCATTAATTTTAACATTCTTTTAATTAAACAAGCTTCTAATACAAGTAAATGTGTTTAAATATCTTTAGTGGGTTATTTGTTTATTGAATTCTACACAAGCATTTAATTTAATAGTTTGTGCCCGCCTGGTGCTCCAACAAGGGACGAATAAAAGGCGATATCATATCACTCTATCAGATTACCTACTTTTTCATTGTTTATGACTTTTTTTTAGATTTTACTTCTATGTAGTAATAGGTGCAGAGAAAATATTTGATTTTTCGAATTTTTATAAGCTTTAAAATTCTTTATAATCCTTTTTGACTATTTTGACCTCCAGGATAATAATAAAGCCTTTTGCCTTCATTTATTTACTGGACCAAATTGCTAAAAGTAAGCTTAGCTTTGGTGTCAGCTTTCTATCTTTAACTGTCTCCGACAAGCGGTTTTGTGTAAAAAACGGACGGACAGCCTCTAAAATTTTTCTGGTTTCAAAGCAGGCTCGGAACAGTAAAAAAATGATTGTACAGTTTTGAAAAATTACAATGATAAAATCAGGGCTGATTCCGTAATATTTTAAGTAGGTACGTAGGTATCTACTACATACTACGAAATGATATTTTTTAACTGTCTCGAGACGAAAGGTAAGATATGCTCTTCTTGTGTAAATTCTACTTCCAAATTCTACATTATCCACTACCTATTCGAAACTTGTCGCAAACAGTACAAAAATAAGCGCAGCGGGAATCAGAGATGGCGCTAGGATGACTAAAATGAGTGAAGTACAATAATTAAAGATAACTTGTAAGCATATTATCTATGTACCTACCGATTCATTATTTATGTTTTGTAATTAAAATATCTATTATCGAATCGTTTGTAATCTAATGTAATTATTAATAAAATTATATAATGAAACTTATCCCAAAACTCTTAATTAAATAATACCAAAAATTTTTTTTATAAATATATTAGGGTAGACTGGGTACGTTTGTGCCAGGGTACGGTAGTGACAGTCGTCATAACAGCGAAACTATACGGAACACGGGGATGGGTGCAAGGGGACAGAGAAGCGGCATGCAAATCTGAACGCGTTCCCTAGTATTATGTCAGTCAGTGCGCGACGTTAACGTAAGCAGGAGCCCACATTGCTTTTCAACAGTCAAAAGTAAGTTTTTTTTGTTTGATTTCTTTTAATATTTGCTGTTATTTGTATGCAGATAGATTATCTCGTATTTTTTTTTGTCTATATATTAGTAGTTAATTACGAGTGATTACTTTTTACGTAGATTATTTGGCTTAGTCCTGGCGATTTTTTGTTTTCTAAAGTGTGCGTTGGGTACGGTTGTGACATATTATTTTTGTTGTTTTTGCTTTCAGATGCCCAGAAAACGCTTGCGAAAGACCGAAACACGGCGGTCTGATATTAGTAAATATGAAAATGCGTATACGAAGAAGTGAAACGCGGGACTTCTTTATCGAAAGTAGGGCTGGTGAAAAATGGATCCAGTGCCAAGCGACATATGGACTCTGGTCCCACGTAGAATGCACAGGTGATGGTCACCATTACATTTGTCACAACTGTGATGATGACTCTTACTAGATCTCAGTATGTTCATACATTTATAAATATTTGTTTTTTTCGTTATTGTAAACTGTTTATGTTAAAATTTGGTAAAACTTTTTTCATTTACCTTCAGTAAATTTTAGTTAAGTTAACGTTTTGACTGATTCTAAGAAGACTTTTAAAATAATGATAGATGTTACAGATTAAGAATATTTGTTAAGAACTTTGTCATAGTTACGGTAATGTCAGTTTAGTTAACATTTTGACTGATTTTAAGAACGATGGGTATAATTAAATTTTATGTTACAATGCCCTATTAATTATGAGAATGGAAGTGGTTGCAGATTTTAGTTCATTTGCTGTATGAATGTTAACTTTGTTTAGAAGAATATTATGTTGTGTAATGTTACATATTTCTAACAATAAAAATCCTTATGACACATTTTGGTGTATATTCCTGCTTGTCACTACCGACCCCAACCACTGTCATAACCGTCCTTAGGGTATGGCCGATTGTGACACTTTCCCTTTTTATTATTTTTACGTAGACAAGTGCACACATTAGGATTTAAGTTACTTTTCTACCAGCTTACTAGCAAATTTACAAAATTATTGGCGACCAAACTAAAATCGTCAAAACCGTACCCAGTCTACCCTAAATAAATAAAAAAAGTGGTAAAGTAGGTATAAAGTCTTAGATCTTAGAGACGGGAGGAGTGTACGAATAAAATAGAAAGATTTTTGATTTTAGATCTTTCTTTTAGGCAAGGGCGTAGGCCAGACTTGGTATAAAATGTTGTTTTTATAAAAATGGCATTTTAGGCAATTTACTTCATTAGTATTCATATGGTAAAACTCCAGAGGCGTGGAGCTACTTCTGCTCTTGATTCTGATACATGACATTTTGATCTTATTTTGTAATAAGGGAGATAACACCCAGCTAAAAAAATATTGAACGATCTGGTCACGTTTATAAGCTTTTTCGAGGGTCATTATCACGAATAGATTATAAATCTTCTTGCCTTTCTTGAACGATTTTCAACCACCTGAATAGGCTGGATTTGGTGGGTTACGGCACCACACCACATCCAAACAGTGCGGCAGACTATACAGAAGACGTCCTCGGACATCAGCCCATGTGTCAAGCTTCTGTGGACTATGAGAAAGTTGACTGGCAATACGTCGGGTTTTTTCCGTTCGTCCAACTATTATGTCTGGTTGAACGAACATGGATTTTTTTCCCACTGGACCATCTAAATTAAACTTTAGAAAACCGAAATTTAAAGGGCCCTTCCAATTGGACCACTACCCCGAAATGATAATATTTAAGCTTTTAACCGACTTTAAAAAAGTGTTCTTAAATGAGGTTTTCATGAAGGGTTTATTATGAACTAAACATTATTCCTTTTTAACCGACTTTAAAAGGATGGAAGTTGTTGTAGTTATAAAACGTCAAGCGTGAGTCGGATAAGCGCACTGAGTTCAAGTGATATTTTTTAAAATGGCTACCTATATCTCCAAAACAATTGATCGTAGACTACTTATTTATTTACAGAAGTACTAGATCTCATCAAGATCTTTGTTACGGATGACAGCTGTCAAACTAGAAAGTACTATGTCTTATACTATATATAAGAAACTACTAGTCTACGATCAATAGTTACGGAGATGTAGCACTTTCTAATTTGACAGCTGTCATTCGAAACGAAGATCTTGATGAGATCTATCGATTCTGTAAATAAACTACTAGTCTATGATCAATAATTACGAAGATATAGCACTTTCTGTTTTGACAGCTGTCATCCGAAACGAAGATCTTGATTAGATCAATCACTTCTGTAAAGAGACTACTAGTCTGCGATCAATAGTTACGGAGATATAGCACTTTCTGTTTTGACAGCTGTCATACGAAACGAAGATCTTGGTGAGATCTATCACTTCTGTGAAGAAACTACTAGTCTACGATCAATAGTTTTGGAGATATAGGAAGCTATTTTAAAACTATCAGTTGGAATAAAGCTTTAAGATTTTGAGTGCAAATCCCTGTCTTTGGTTGAACTTGGTTAAAGAGCTTCAATATTTATATTCCGTAATAAACTCTCAGTGCCCTAATTCGACTTACACCTTACTTTTTTTAATACAACAACTTTCATCCTTTTAAAAGTCGGTTAAAAAGGAATAATGTTTATTTCAGTATAAAACCTTCATAGAAACCTCTTTGAGAACCTCCTTTTTTAATGTCAGTTAAAAGTTTTGATAGTACCTATCATTTTAGGGCAGTGATGTAACTAGCCATGCAGTTGTACGAAGGGCCCTGTAGATTTCGGTTTTCTAATGTTCAAGTATTTAGTTGGTCCACCACCAACAGTTAAACCAACGGGAAAAACTCAATACGTCGAGGAAACTCAATACAACGAAATCAGTTCTAAAGAACAGTCAAACATACCTATCCAGCTACAAAAAGGAATGAAATAGGGGATGTCATGTCTTCAATACTGTTTACAAACGCACTGATTTCTTTAAGTCTTGATAACTGGAAAGGACAAGGCATAAGTAAATGTAAACAGCGAATAAATTTCACACCTTCAATTTTCTGACGATGATATTATAGTGCAGTTGGGTCAAAATCATTTTAAAAAGGAAGCCGATAGGAGGGTTCATTTAGGTTACGCAGGATTCAGGAAGTTTCGTCACGTCTTTACGTCGTCCATACTGCAGTGCTCTTAGCTGCTCTTTCTGGGATAAGTAATCCTTACTAATATAATAAATGCAAAAGTAACTCTGTCTGTCTGTCTATTTGTCTGACATAGGCTGCTTCAAAACGTCAAGTGAGTCTGTTTTTGTTTTCTAAAATTGAGGAGTTGCCGTTGAAATCCTACACCCATAACCGAATTTCGGGCGGGTGGAACCGCGGGCAAATGCTAGTAGATAGTAAATAAAGCGATGGCGTGTCAACACGACCTAAAATCATCAAATACTGAGGAACTACCTCTCTACTCGGGAATGGTTGGTCAAACAGTTGACTGTTAAGGTGGGTTAAATAATTGAAACACCGATATAGGCATGTTCATTTCAAAATGAAACGGTTCCATGGCGTGCGCGCTGAACACTGCCGGGAATGGCCGTTGTTGAGGCGTCCACATACGTTCCTGCTGCATTGCATGTTGTGCTGCAAATAATCTGTATGCATCACCATTAGACCAACCTGTAGTGGCAACCGTACATAATCGCTACTGAAGCAATGGCGTGCCAAGTCGAGTTAACATTAAAACACTCACGAACTCCCTCTCTACATGTGGAAGGTTTTCGTTCGTTCGTTCGTAAGATGAATACCGGCAATCCGAATAGGTCCATTTTTAAATGATTAAATCATCCCGAAAATATTCCAACCCATGCCGGGCTAAGGGGGGACAGCTACAATATACTATAAGCAATCAAAATACTTTTTAAACTTTGCCTACGTAGGTATATATACATGCCTCCGCTTAAAGACCGACACAGACAAATATGACAAAAATGTACAGTGGCTAACGTTTTTTACTCTTAAATTGACAAATGGAAGAACGAATGGACATGACTAAATCCGTTTTTACCGTGTGACTGCAGAACTCGTATCTATCTAATACCTTTAAACGAGCAATTCTTGTATATTAATTAATTATGTATATATATATAATTTGAATCTCGGAAACGGCTCCAACGATTTTCATGAAATTTAGTGTGCTAGGAGTTTCGGGGGCGATAAATCGATCTAGCTAGGTTTGATTTTTAGAAAACGTCGTTTTATCCGTGTTTTTAGGGAATGATAAACTGAAAAAAAATACTCCTCCCGACATCTATTGGCGAGTAGTAATACTATTATTTTTACCGACACAGCAACACTAAAGCTAGATGGAGTTGTTAAACAACACAAAGTCCTAATTTCCAAAAATATGTAATACCTTTAAACGAGCTATTCTTGTATATATGTATCTAGCTAGGTTTCATTTTTAGAATTTAGATAACGTCGTTTTATTCGAAATTTCAGGCAATGATAAACTGAAAAAATATGACTCTCCCTGACATCTATTGGCGAGTAGTAATACTATTATATTATTTTTTACTGGTCGGATTTGAAAAAAATCTTTCAATGTTAGATAGCCCATTTATCAAGAAAGAAAGATTAAAGAATGTTTCAAAATCGTGGTTTTTTTTTCTTTTGAGAGCTTCCGCTGCGTAAACGGTTAAAGTTTCGCAAAAATCATGTCTGACAGAATTGTTCCCCTTTAAAAGTTCTAAAAGTCCATCTTCAAAATGAAAATCTGCCACATTCCCGCAATATGGTATGAAAGGAAGTATTAAGTTAAGACCCGATTTCATAATTAAAACTGTGATGATAAAAATATACTTACGTAATTGATTGATAAATCTGTGAAAAAGTCAGTACTTGTTTCTAATAAAATGTTAAATTAATTGCACTCGTGATTTTTTTATTTTAAAAACTAGTTCATATTTTCTTATTATTATAACAACGGAATCCTCATCGGAAATGTCAAAATAGTCATCGAATTTGTTAGGTCTGCCGTGCACTTTGATAAAATGCTGTGCGTTTATTTTTCCAAATGTTGCAAGGTGTGAATGACACAACGAAATTGCGCAAACTGCGAGATAGAATCGCATGCGGATTTTTGTGGTTTACTACAGATTTTTTGCAGTTAGTTTTTCGCATGGAATTTTTGCACAATATGAAGTTACCTAAGTAAATTAAACCCCCTCGCTCTGCAAAAACATTCGCAGATCGCCGCAGTAGTACAGATTTAAAAGTTAAAGTGTTTTTTTTTATTTTTATTGATAGCTTCCAACTTGTATGGTTTAAGTGAATTTTAAGGCCAATAATCCCTATCAAATTCGTTCTATTCAAATTTAAAGTGCGGACCAAATCTGATGCGTTATGATTCTTTATGAACGCACCGCAATACGCCGCGCCGCAATGCACTCAGCCTTAGAATGTCGATTTGACAACAAGAACGCCCGTCATATAAGTTTGCACGTATAAAAATGCGGAGAATTGCAGAACGATAATTCTATCGTATATTGCTTTGTTAATCTCATTGATAGTGGTGCCTCCGCCACGCAAAAATTTACATGGCAAGTGTAGACGTAGATACCGGTAGAAGCTTTTCTAAATAATCAAATTGATACAACTTGAAAACATTTTCTCACCTAACTCTGGTGTCCTTGGACCAATCCTTACTAAATTTTGGGACCAATCTGTGATTTCATCCTTCACTATACGTAAAAATTTCCAAATCGTGTTACAAATGTCGGAGTTCTGACGTAACAAACATTTAAAAAAAAACATTTTTGAAGTAGGTTAAAAATGGAAAAAATATGACTATAAAGCAATAAAAACTCTTATTAAAACTTGAAATTCTCAAAATTATTTAAACTTGAAATTATTTACTTATAAATTATGTTACAAACCTATCGTATTCTGTATAACATAACAAAGGTAATGATTTTAAGGTAGTAGGTATATTTACCTGAATGTTTCAAAACGAAGGTGTTTCATTACCGGTTATTTCTTGCCGGTCAAGATCTATATCGCGGAAATGTGACCACTGACAATTTGGCCGTATCCACAAGTTAAGTCACTTATATAACCCACAGAATAAGCATACTATAGTGGCAATTGGCAAGTCATATTTGTCACAGAAGTGATGGAAGTTGGGGTGGACGAGTCCTAGAGTGGACACCACACATTGTTAAGCTCAGCGTGAGTAGCTCTTCAGCCAAGTGGATCGATAACCTAAAGTAGTTAGTCAGAAGTGGCTGAATGAAGAAGGCTGGGTGTGGTTGCATTTATTAGGAACCGCCTGTATCCAGTAGTGGACTGTTATAGGCTGATTGATTGATATTTATGGGCACATTTTTTTTTAAAAAAAACCTTGTGTCCATACAACAAAGTACTTGGCCTACAGTCACGAGTCACGAGCGACATGAGAGCGACTGTTTTTTTTTAGGTTAGGGGGCCAATACTATACTACTACTATACAATACTAATAAAGTCCAGGGAGAAAGGCATCCTAAACAATATTAATTTGTAGTTTACATGAAATAGGTTTTGAGCGGGTCAAGGTGGAGTTGTTACTTGCTCTTCCCTTATTTTATTCACTCTGGGTACCCTGGGTTCAGCCTCTCAGTATACTTTATTCACGCAAAAATATCTGATGCCCGTATGAAGTCTACAATATTAAAATCCTAGGTTGAGATTCTTTCTCCTTAAATATTTATTTAAGACTGATAGGCACCGCATTGACATGGGGACGTTTCGTCGGCAAAGAAACTGTCAGAATGAGTCACAACAACCGTCAGCACCCCGACACTCCAGAACCAGATTTTATAAAAAATAATACAAAAATGTATGTAGTCTTATTTGCCAAAACCCGTCACAATATGTTATGTGTATCGCACTAAATGACCATGTTAATCAGATTGCTATTTTATTTGCTTTTTTGATTTGATTTTTCGTTTTCAAAACGCTAACAGATAAAAGATAAACATTTTATAATATGTATAAAAATCTTTATGTAGAAAAATAATTCATTCTAATGCAGCTGACGTAGCGACTTGCGTCCTCCGCGTCTGACAGCTGAAAGCTAAGCTTTATTTCTTGTTCACCAAGTATTTGTGAACAAGAAAATAAATAGGTATAGCCTAAGAATAGTTTTCGATTTAGTGATGATACCTATCGATATTCAAATATTAAATTTAATAGGGTTAGTCAAAAGTAATAAGTACAAAGATTTCCGGAAACCCTTAAAAATCCTGAATCCACCAATAATTAACTTTGACTTGACAAAAATAGTTGACTGTAAAATCTATAAGATTTTTTTATATCTAGGTATACCTTACAATATTCTAGTCTACGAGAGATCGAAAAGACGTCGATGCCCTAAGGAAGCTGTCACGCGCGGCGCGAACATGTGATGAATATGTATCGCCATCGGCAGGCCATGGCGGCGCCTTGTAATTTGAGACTCGCCGGTAATTATTTACGTGAGAATGAGTCCGGGCCTCCCCGATCCTCGCCGCAACGAATTGTTGATTGCACGCCAGGTGAGATGCCGCTGCAAGATTGCTGCTTACGCTGCGCTGACCATTACTACGCCATCGAAAACCTAATAGTTAGAATCTACCTAATCTTTTATCACTTCCATCAAAAACATGTTAATGCTTATTGTTAAATCTGTTAATGTTGATACTGACATGCGATCGGGTCTATTGAGTTTTGTGGT
This sequence comes from Apoda limacodes, assembly GCA_946406115.1. Classification (NCBI taxonomy): domain Eukaryota; kingdom Metazoa; phylum Arthropoda; class Insecta; order Lepidoptera; family Limacodidae; genus Apoda; species Apoda limacodes. The sequence continues at coordinate 12,155,555 of OX291545.1, forward strand.
CTTGTTCCCAGTAAATTCCTGACCACCAGGTTTAGCAGTAACATGGTGTCCGAGGATCTTTTGAGTTGGAAAATACGTGAATGTTCCTCGGAGATAGCTAGCCTACTGTCCTGTAATCTTCATCAGTAAGCGAGCTCCACTTCTTATGCATGTCTGTTCTGTAAAAGTGTTACCTATATTACTAACTGTAACAATATGGTATCGCCCGAGTTACCCTGCACACTGCAGCGTCACTGCTGGCTGGCAAGATATTGTTACGGTCCGGTCCTGGTGGTGTAGCAGTCAAAGTTCACTCTGAAAATCGGACGCGTTCCAGGTTCGAATTCCGGTTTACTTGTAAAAAGTCGTTAAAATAAACAAACAATATAATAATTTAGTGCTAAAAGAATAAATTTTCGGATTTTTCGGATTTATTTTCCAAAAGTTTATTTTTACTAAAATACCTAGGTTCAAATAGTTTAGCAGTTAAGTCAAGGATCATACGAAAAACATTTGTAAATTGGCGATGTCAAACAAGGTAGATCTAGATAATCTAACCTTTATCTATTAAAAAGTGCAATCTGTTATCTGCAATCAATAAATTATGCCCTCAGATAAGTACTAATTTCGATTCCAACATATTTTTCACAACTGCGATTTTAATGCGTTTCAAATAATGTCTGCGGGCAACGCTAAATGATAAATCGTCAAAGTAACGCCCAAGAGCCGAGTTTAGTTTAACTGATTGCGTGTCCCGCTCGGTTGTGGTGTTAGGGAAGGAGAAAGAGGTGTCTGGTAAAAAAGGAATGAATTAGGTGAGAGTGGCATGGTGTTGAGATAATAACAGTGTAGAATGCCGCGGCCGAAGCCGGCCTTTGTGAAAACGCCGACTGCTGCCAAATATTACCATTAGTGGTAATTTGAATATTATGCCCGCAAAATAGTTTTCGATTTTGCCACTGGTCCCCTACGTCGACGATAACATTATGTACCAACTTATGTTCAAATCGAAAGGCAAGGTCATAAACCAGATTAAATTTTGTGAAAGTGGTTCAACGAAAGGCTTGATGAAAAAACAATTGCTAAAATCTAATACCTTTAAACGAGCAATTCTTGCATACATGTATATATATATGTTACGGACGGACAGCAACAGTAACGTTGCACCGTCGACATGCACGCAAAAAATAAACTTTCAAAAAACTACGCAACTAGTTTTATCAAAACTCAAAATTGCTAGTTCCTGAAAATGTCACGGCTTCTGTGGAGCTACTGTCAGAACGTGACATTTCGATTTTTTAGCAAAACTGTAAAGTGAACCACATGTGTATTTGGTTCTCACACATTAATTTCTAGATATAAATGTATGCCAATTGATTTTTCATACTATGGAAAACACAACTGACGTAGTAGTAAAATAAAAAATGTAAAAAGTCAAAATTTGTACTAAAAGTTCGAAAACAGATTTTGAAGCCTCATATTTATATGAAAATGAGCAGCCAATCAGAGCAAAGACGAAAGTAGGAGAGAGGAGAGAGGTCCAAAAACACCATTAAAAAACATTAAAATACTGGCTCGGCCTAGCATATAAATAGAAAGTTCTAGGTAAAAATCCGGAAAATACCGGTTAGAACTGGTTATTGGGTTTTCTAAAATAAAAACAACGTTCTCTGATTGGTCTAAAATAAATGATTTGGACATTTCCTCCTAGACCAAAAACTATTAAAGGAGACGCAATTTTTATACAGTATGCAGTGAAAGTTCAACAGTTCCAGGAAAATAAGCAGTGAAGAAACCAACTGAAGAAAGAACAAGTTATATATATATGTCAAGAAAGAACCAACATTTTTTTAACTCAAGATTACTTCAAGAAAGAAGTAACATTTTTATAAATCAAGAAAATTCGTAGAAGTTAAGTAAAATCAGTGAAGCGTAAATTAAAATCACGATTTTAAAGAAAGTGTTTGTAATTTATAGACAAGTGTTTGTAAATTATAATTTTGAGAAATGTTAAATGTGTTTTCGATATAAGTGTAAATTGCGTTTAAGGCAATTATAAGCTGTTGCAAGCAGAATCCAATTTTGTTTCATTTTTCAATTTTACAGTGGGCTTTTTCAGAGCCCACATTTCGATAAACCTACAGTCCACTAGCTCTGTCCGCAATAATATATATATAACCTGAATCTCGGAAACGGCTCGAGCGATTTTTATAATATATAATAGCACACAGGAGGTTTCGGGGGCGATAAATCGATCTAGCTATGTTTCATTTTTAAAAAACGTCGTTTTATCCGTGTTTTCAGGAAATAAACTGAAAAAAGCAAGCAACACTAAAGCTATTCAACAAAAGATGGCATTGTTAAGCAACACTAAAGCTACTTCACAATAGATGGCGGTGTTAAAAAAAACGAGCAAAGCTCAGTCACTAGTTAGTTACTAACAAATAAATAACACAATTTCATGCGTCTCTGAAACGCATAGTATCTAATAAAAGAAATGTTTCTATACCTAAATTTTCGTAATTTAATAATTTATTACGAATTATTTGGTAACTCAGTGTACAAAAATATTATACAAAAAAGTCCTTGTACCTCGATCATCAACTTGGTACTAAACATTGATAATGAAAAAGAAATTGGATAGAAACCTCAATTTAAATTACAGGTAGACCAAGAAAATTCGTGAATTAGTGTCTCTTAAACTTTTGTATCGGCACAAAGGGCCACTAGCTAAAATACACCAGTTGGACTTTGAACCCTTTGAAGATGAACAAATATTTTATGTGATAGGGATAGCTATAATTTTTTGCTTCTACGTTACACAATTCCTGCTGCACTGCACACACGTCAAAAATAATATTATGACGCGCACTGTCATAATATTATTATTTATAGATAGTTAATTGCATATTAGTTTGCGATTTTTGCATATTAGTTTGCGATTTTTGCATGTCTGTATTGGAGTTTAGTATTTGTCTGTTGCTTTGAATCACAATTTCAATGGCCGTTACGCGTTCATGATAATCGTCAGATAATTTCTTGTCTTATTATGACTATTGCCATATATGTAAGGGAAAATATTTCGTGCTTTGCAAAAAACAAAGATAGACACCACTACAAAACCCGGAACCGTGGAAAGCTTCAAACAGTGAGCTGTGGCCTGGAGAAATCCAGAAAGCTAATTCAGGTGATAGGACCCACAGTGTACAACCACTTACCAAAAGGCGTCATTAGCGCCCCAACTACAAGTGGTTTTAAAATAAGACTAAAGAGTTGGCTTGTCGACCAAGTGTTCTATAGCATAGACGAGTTTTTTGACTTAAAAATATAACTGACATGCAATTTTATTCCTAATTTATAATTAAATCGACACATATAATTTAAACAATCTTTTACAACTTAATTTAATTAAATTTATTTATATTTTATCTATTTATACTACTGACATGTTGGTTAAATATTATTGTATTCTGTATTGTTATTTTTGAAAATAATGGTAATGTTTTAGGTAATGTATATCGATAAGATCTTTTGTATATTGACGATTAATACTAAATATTACCAATAAATGATGTCTATGTCTATGTCTAATAGCTTTTAAAACAATTTTCTCTACCAATAACAGGCTAAGTGCGAGTCGGTCTCGCGCACTTAGGGTTAAAACTGGATCTCAGGCAACTTATTGATAAAATTTCTGATAAAGAGTACTTTGGTAATTATCTTATGCAACCAACTTGCATAAAGGGTTCCACACTGTTGTGTGTTGTATCTTGATTGAGAGTTCTCTTACGAAAATATTATTTGACCTCCAGCAAGAATTCACCATTAAAAAAATATTTTTTGAAATTAAGCAAAAAAATAACAACAGGATAACTGTTTCAGTTCACTTATTTCTTAAATATTTTTATTTTGTAATATCATACCTACAAAAGTTTTACGAATATCCAATTTCATTTTATTTTTTTGGTTAAATGCCCCAAACTGACATGGTATAGTATAGGGAGTGGCTTTCTGTGCCTACCCACGGAGGTACTCTCCATGATTTCACTTAATAGTAGGCGGAATTTTTTTGCTATCGAGTGAATTCGTGTATTATCTGCAAAATAAACATCGATTTAAAACTTAGTCAACACTACACACACCACCGCAACCGAAATTGTGAGCGCTGTGGTGATAGCCAAGACTTTATACACTTGGAGGCTTTACTGATTTGCTACAATGCCCCGTCTATTTCATTTTTATTTGTCTGAGATGAAGGCCAAACAAGAAGAAGGCAACTTATCCAATTGACTGATTAACCGCGGAAAAAAATCAAAGTTCAACTTTTTGTTGTTGTGTGTTAGTAATGTCACTTTATTTATATAACAATTTAAGTTCCTATTCTATGCTCCAGCAGAGAGATGTATGTAGTTGCAAGGAATGTGTCGTTTGCCGGAAGGCAGGGTCGAGTTCGACGCGTCGACGGGGCGTAACGGGGCGAGTAAAACAAACAAGTTAATTGTATTTATTCAAATGTGGGGAGCCAGAGCCGATGGAAGCGAGCTCAGACGCCTCACCTCATGAATAGGCATGTAGCGAGAGAAACTCGGCCGTCCTTGCTATGTGCAGCGTCATGCCTGTCTACTAGATCACGGGTGCTGTATCTATGCAAATTGTATGCAAGAGATATGCACTCTTTTGTGTCTCAAGATGAGAGTGAAGAGTTTTTAACATATTGACAATGCAGTTGAAATATTGAATCAGTATCTTGAGTGATTATTATTAACCAAACTATCTTTTGGACATGAAATATAAATGGGTTACTTACCAGGTTGTTACTATCTTAAGAACAGTGTAGATATAGGTGTTTGTTTTTAGGGTTGTTATCAAATACTAAAATATACGGTTTCTTGGAGCTGTATACAAATCAAGATTCTAAGTCAACCCAATAATCAAATCAATAAAATATGGCCATTTATGCTGCATATTTTACATTCGCAAATTAATCAAAACCTATAAGGGCACATCCCATCAACATAGAATCATGAAATTTGGTACGAAGCATGGTCTCACAGCACATGTAGGGGAAAAAAAACCAAAATTTGTTAATTTGTGGTTTTATACATACAAAAAAAGACTTTAACAAACTTTAAAAAGCTTTTTTAATAACACTTGGGTGTACAAAGTTAAAATTTATCTTAGATATTAATATCTATGATCCTAAATTTAAGATTCTATGTAGTTCAGCGCCATAATAAAATACCGCAATTTGTATATTTTGCTTACAAATCCTATAGCCATAAAATTTGGCAAGAAGCAAGTTTTTACATCACAAGTATTGGAAAAATTCCGAAAATTGTGAGTTTGTAGTTATAAATAACAAAACATATGTTTGTTTGTCTTTGAATGCTCTATTTCTCCGGAACGCAAAAAGAGACCAAGTAGAAATTAATATTAAAATGTATACTCTTAGAGCTGTGAAGTTTAGTTCGAAGTTAATTTAGAAAATTAGGCTTTTATTTTAACGCTTTTAAAAACATACACATGTGAAAATCATAAAATTTGGCCAGAAGAAATTATTGCTGTGTATACGGAACCTTAAAAATTAAATGTATCAAAAATTAGGTGACAAACAAAAAGTGACATTTACGTATTTCGCTCCATTCGGTTTTTGTTTCCTTTCCGCTTTAAATTTTTAATTCCATTTGTAACTCCCAAGATTTAAAAAGTGACCGGTTTCATAGAAAAATCGATCTGAACTGCTGCTTCCGGAACAAAAAGTTACATTTTTATTCAATCATAGTGATTATGAAGCCTTAAATTCAAAAAGTGACATATTCTTAGAAAATTCGTTTGAAGAGTCTTTAGTCGGTTACATTATTGTTTTTAAGGTACATTTTCCTTAAAAACAATGATTCGATTTTAAAATATTGTTGAAGCGCTATGAGAATCGGTTTAATAATTTTGTGCATTAACAACACTGAGCCACTTTGTCTATGGATTTTTTCAGGCGGGCTATACCTGGCAACTGCAGTGTGACCAGATTTAGCAGAATTCTGCAATATAAGCAGAATTAGATTCCAAATTTAGGGTCTAGCAGATTGTGTCGCAGATTCGAAAAGATTTCAGTTTTTGGTAGAATTTCACAATATCTTTGCAGAAAATCGGCAAGATTAGACACTGACCAGTTGTGTTTTTTTTGGGCCGCCGCGCTTAAAATGTCCAAAAAAATATACTATTTATTAATAATGTACGATTTCTCCTTACTGTGCTTTGCCATAAAGGGTTGCCTTTGATGTAATTTAGGGGATTTCCCACTGAATGTATATTTTACATTTTATACGTAGACGTCACATGAGTCGTAAGGTAACATTTTTTAGACAGTAAGTTTCAAAAGGTGACATTTTACAAAATTATTTAATCAAATAGTGACATTTACAAGCTATTGGATTAAAGAGTGTCATTTGATATGTATTTTATTATTTTTTTTTCCAAATTTCAAAACCAGCAAGATAACCTTATAATACATTAAATTTTATACAATAATTTACACATAAATGGTTAATAAATAATAATAAAATTGCTTAGATCAACTTGAATATTTATTTTCTCAATTTACTCAAAAAGTTAAAAACTGTAAATGACACTTTTTGTTCCTAACCTCCTCAGATGTTAAAATCATTTTACACTTAAACTGGCGCGAAATTTACTTACAATTCAATAGATCGTCTAAGTAACCAAATGATCATTTTCTAGTTTAACTCTGGTATGTATGATCCGATTCTTACCTCAAAATTGAATAGGACCATTCCGGAGGGAAACCTTTCTGTATCTGTACAAAAAACGAAGTTATGCGTGAACATTCATAGAAAAAAAAACAAACCGACAAATTGAGAACCTTCTCCATTTTCCGAAGTCAGTTTATAAAAATATTAAATTGACTTTAATGTCCACTTCAAAAATTATACAAAGAAGTATGAATAGCAGACAGAAAATTATTGAGATGTATAAATCCTTTTTAGCTATAATAGCAGTTGAATAGCAGTTGAATGCCAAAACAAATGTTAAGCTGAATAGTTTTTTTATAAATGTAATATATTTTAAATGTCTGTTGTTTTAGTTGCCACGTGTTTACTTTAAGCCATTATTACACGTATTTTTATTGTTAATTGGTGTGTGAATAATTTATGTAAATAAATGAAACAACACGTTTCATAATTTATCCCACCTCTGGATTCCGGTATAAAATCTTTAACAAATCTATATGGGACCAGACTGAAAACGAAATGTTTCCATATCAAACATTCAAATATTATAGTTTTACGTTAAATGTCTATACATGTATATATATGAACTTTTCCTAAAACTGTGAACTGAATCCGCCAGAAAAAATATCGGTGCATAGCCGGAAAAAAAACCTGTACACTCCTATGATATGAGATAACTTCAGCATAAGCATAAAGTAAGTACATCGTAGATGAGTAAACAAAACAAAATAAATTAAATCAAATCACAACAATATTTCATCCAAACATACAGCAACAAACCTTACAAAAGTAAAATAGTAGTTTTAACAAGTATGGTGTCATAAGACACCATACTTGTTAAAACAATTAAAACTGTGACATTAGAATTCCTTTCAGTAATAGCTACCTACTGTTACAGACAAACACATTTTTACTCAAACTAATTTAGCGTCTAGCATGATCGCGTTACGCTACACCGTATAATCCGATCAACAACAGCTTACTCCTCCCATGACAATGGAACAAGCCAAATGTTTATTTGCACAAGATATTTAGCCACTTCCCCGCCGGATTAGTGGCGGACAAAGCAGAGGGGTGCAATTTGAAAAGATAAACTGAAGCTAATAGAAGGGGCGGGTCGTCTCCCTTACGGAGAAGTGCAATAATTGTGGGACTTACAAGGGATTTGGAAACCCTCCCTTGTTACGAAACTACTTCCTCAAGACAAGATATAGAGCTTTTATTATTACTCACTTTACTACGTCTGGGATGGGAAGTTAAGTTTTGTTTGAATTTTTACGTTGTTGGTTTTAATTAACTCCTGATATGTTTTCTTTTGGTTATTTATTTGGTTCTTCAAGAAAGAAGTTATTAGATTTTTGAAAGGTCGGCAACGCGCGAGTTATACCCCAGGTATTGCAAGGGTCCACGCATAGGCTTTAGTGACCGCTTACCATCAGGCGGACCGTAAGCTTGTTTGCCACCTTAGTGGTATACAATAAAAAAAATGTATTTATTATAAAAGGAAGTAAGTACAAAGTAGATATAATTTCAAAGATTTGAGTACAGATACAGTACCTGCACTGAAATTCAGTGTTGTTTCTTAAACCAAAACTAAGGAAAAGGTATTAACTTTATCTGTAACTACCTGTATGTATGCAAATACATTTTGTAATTAGACTTTAATTAAATTCTAATTGTTGTATCGACTTTGTTAAACATTGCAAATGTGAATAATACCGATGACAATGAAAAAATTTGGTTTCATCGAGATGATCCGATGATGGAACCAGGAGTTGGAACTATGTACTCATATATAAACAAATCTTGGAAGTCGTATATAACAATTTTTTAATTGTCGTATTAATTTGAATACCTGCGGTGAGGGTAGGCCGTGCTCCAACAGCGGGGACGTTTGAGGCTGATAAGGAAAGAATTATTCGGAACTTTGCAAATGTATGTTACATATACCGATGACTGCTTAAATGATGACGTAACCAGGAGGTGGAACAAGTTTTGGAAGTTGAATATAACTAATTTATGATTATTGTATCAGTTTTTAATCTTGTATGTCGTACCGATGATAATAAAATAATTTGGTTCCATCGAGCTGATTTGATGATGGAACTAGGAGGAGGAGGAGGTGACCTTTTCAGCGGTCACTAGTAAAACCCTCGTATTTAAGCGCATTTGGTTTGTTTTAATGATTACAATACATAAGACTTGGTGACAAGCGTCTGACGATGCATCCAGGTGGTGGATAGTTGAACTTTCCAATGATTACTAGTAAACTCCCCCAGTTTTTATGAAAGTAGGATCATAAATTGGAAATTAAAAGTTTTAAGATGAAATTTGGCAGTTTCTGCAATTGACAAATATGAATAAAAACATCCATTTTGCTACAGCTGCAATGGCTGAGAGTCCCTTTTTTGGCTCTATCTGCTGCCGATAATTTTCGAAATAATTACCATCATCATATGAAAGTTTGCGCCAGCGGAGCAGTTGGCAATAGTTAGTTGGAGTTATATAAATACTCGTTCTTTTAGTTAAATATTATATAACGTACAATATTTATCTGTTAAGGGCACCAAATTGTATCAGGTAATACATTTATTTTTATAAATTTTTGATTATTTAATTTCAATTCAAACATATTAGGTATTATTCTATTTTGTTGCAAACATACAATTTACCTATATACTCGTAGTTTTTAAATATGACGTATATAATTTTATTATATTTATATTACCCCTAAGGTAGGTCGAAAGCCAAAAATATTTGTCTCGTATCTTTGCTGCGAAGGATCTCGGTCATAATGGGCATAAAACTAACAGCGTTGAAATATATTTATTTCATGTAAAAGCTAATGATAAAGTACTCCATTTAATGTTATGACAGCAATTACACAAACACCAAGAGAACAGAAATATTCAGAGTTGTTCAGAAGAACAGAAACAAACACAACGAAGATAACACTACATTATGCCTCGTTTGACAGATGATTCCATATTGCTTCTCGGCTCACGCTTTAGTGACTTACCATATAAAACTGGCAAAGCCATATGTCACAGAACATTTTCCACGCTCTGGTATTTATGTGATTGAACTAATATAGAGACATTAAATTATTTATATAGATGTAATATTCTGCAATCTAATGTGCGGTTGCTTCGAGGATAGATACAGTTGCGGCATGTCAGAGTTCGCATATGTAATTATATGATCAAGACCAAATCGGTAGAAATGATATACTTCATCATTATTATACCTGTCTCACAGGTAGAAGTTCAGTAGGAATTTGTGCTTATATAGTTTCTGTTTTGTGGTACCTAGGGTTAGGACAACATAAGCCATTCATTGCTCCCGCTCAACATTGATTAGATGTTTTATTTGATGATTAGGTACCATTGATATTGAAATAAAAAGTATAAATAAATAGTACTTTTTTTATGTGTTTTATTGAATTAATCGTTTGTAATTTACTTCATTAATACCCGGTCTATATTGGGGATAGACGTGAAATACAATAAATTACAACACATTTTAGTTTTGTTGGTCCGAAGCCCAGCCCTGATAAAAAAATACCCATCCTTTTTGGCATTCAACTTCAAGGAGTAGGACACATTTAGCTCAATATTTCATGTGCATGTGTAGGTGGGGTTTATTTTTTACTTTTTAGTGGATTAAATTTTTAGTTGGTACTTATACACATATCAGTAGGAGATCACCCTTATGAATTCAAAAGTACGGGGTTTCTTAAGAAATGTGTGACTTGTGTTTTAAAGGGTCGCCAATGCTCCAGTAACGCCCTTCGATGGCGTTGCAAACATCCATAAGCTACAGTGACCGCTTAACATCAGGAAGGCCGTCTGCTTGTTTGCCACCTTATTGGTATAAAAGCGGGTCACGAGGGGCAAAGATATCACGTAAAATACACACTATAAGTTTCGTGTCAGAAAATGCGATAAGCCGACCGTTTTTCTAGTGATTTAACAGATCTTGAAAACTACTGAACCGATTTTGATGAATCTTGCACTGTTTTTCTAAGTTGTATGGTACCTTATTTAATAAAATGAAAATTACTAAAATTTTACCACTAGTTTCCTAGAAACATGGTTACTAATTTTTTTTCGATTTTATAAATAAAGGGTAGAGTCAATTCATGAAACGGCAGGAAAATATTAACCTCTCAGTGGTTCAGCGAAGTTACTTGGTTTTTGGCACAGTGGTAGCTGGAGAGAGACAAAATATAGATGGATAACATAAACACTCTTTTTAACCTGGTTGATCAATAAGTTCCCGTAATAACTGAGTTTAGGGCGAGCAAATGCGTGGAAAAGAAAGTCGGTTATAAAATCAAAACCTAAAGTTTTTTTTTATCAAATAAAATTACATCCCAAAGTGTATTTAACTAAAATATTGTGTTTATTTTAGGAACGTTTTAATTTTTTTTCAAATTAAACAACCAAAGCACTTTTAAGCAAGTGCAAGTCCCCCGTTGATTCCGCACAAAACAGCTATAAATAATTACATTGCTTACCTATTGAATCTCCTCTAAACAACATTAGGAACTAAAAGAGTGAATTGTTAGTTTGTCACCAGACTCTGTGTTAAGAGGATTCGTAGGCGTCGGTCGTGACATCCGGAGGGTGTCTTGATGTGTCGGCGGGGGGTTCACGACGGGGATGCTCCTCATTTACGTTTTTTTTTACTTTAAACTCAAAAACGATTGTTTTAGCTTTTTGTCTGTGGCTAAGTTTTCATTAAGTTTAGTTTTTTTAACAAAACTAATATCTATCCATAATATAACCATGCATGGAAATATAATGGATGTACCAGTACCACCTCAAAGTCTCAAATTCAATTATTTTTTTTATAATAGTATAAAATCACTTTTAGAAGTTAATAAACTGGGTACTATGTACACTTTGGCAGTAGCTTTATTTAATTTTAGATATTAATACAGCAAAATGTTAGTAACTATGTATTTAGTCACTTGCATTTTTATTGTCAAGAATCTTTATTGTTATATATTAGTGGTTAATGTTAGTTTTTTTGACACGTTTCTATTCTAATAAACTTCTCTGACCAGGTGGTCAAAAATCAAAACTAAGTCGCCTTATTGAAATGGTGACACTAGCGATTAAAAAGCCCAGTGCTGGTCAGAAAAGTTTGTTGCATTTTAATCATTATCTCAAAGATTTAGGATTATTTATTTTTTTAATAGCCTTGTGTGGTGATCCACTAATGAGCAGGTTTGTGTTTAATTATCAATATCCCACTAATATTATAAATGCGAAACTTTGCATGTTTGTAACTCAGTCACGCTTTGACCGGATGAAACTTTGGCACACATATAGGTTAGGTCCTTGAATAGGACATAGATCGCTGGCAAAATCTAGTTAATTATATTTTAAAGATGCTCATAAAATTTCATTATCAAATGTATATTGGGATGGTATCAAATAAAGCTTATCTGCAATAGAGTGTATGTAGAAAAAAATTTTAGGAACACGCAACTTTTTAAAACACCAAGGTGGCAAACAAGCTTACAGGTTAATTTTCGTTTGCCAATGGTAACTCTTCGTCGAGATAAAAACTAATAAAATGTTACGCAATTTTTCTTTTCGGGATCTAAGCTAACAAAGTTAAAAAATATTTTTAATGTTTTGCTTTTCCTTTGAAAGTTTTTTGTAGGTGCTTAAGAGCTATTTCCTCCATAGAAAATACAAATATATAGTATTATTTGTAGTCCTCAATTGCACGTTTCATTTAAAGACTAAAACCAAGAAATAAAACAAAAATCACCGTTTCATTCAACAAAATATGTGTCATCAGAATTTCTCTCAAACACACCGACAGCTGTTCCTACATATTCTAATACAAATATTCACTTATTATTCCATTATTTAATTTGTCGTTACATTGTTACCCTCGCTCCTCCCGTGCGGGTAGTATTTCCTGGTTTACAATTTACATGCAGAGCCGGTGGAGCTTGGCAGAAGTCAAGTTTTGCTAGTGTCAACATGTCAGGCAGACAATGCTCGTCACATGTCATGTGCTGTCAATCGAGGAGCATGAGAAGCGGGCGTCAGACCCTGGGGACAGCCGTTCGTGGGATCTAAAGCCCAAAAAGAGTGAAACACATAAATTCCTTCTTACTTAGCTGATGAAGGATCGGTCCCCTGGCATTGATAGAACAATGTTGGGAATTCTTTGATCGTTTGCCGTTGACGATAGCGTAGTATATTTTTTGAGTTTATATGAATAGGTAGGTATGCAGTAGCTGATAATTTCGTTGTAAATGTCAAATTAAAAATCTGACGTATCACTGTTCTCAGAATGGTGACGGGAGGTTTCTAGAGTAGAAGACTATAATAAATATCAACCATTTCTATATGAAAGCTCGCTAAATCGTTTTTTTTTGCGTAAATTACGACTAATTATATTATTAGTTTCATTTTTTATAAAAAAAATGTTAAAAAATGTGGGCTACAGTCACAGCATGCGCAAAATACAACGCGATCAAAGTCCTTTTAACGCGTCTAACTACGTCATTTCTTTACTAAAAGTAAAATATAGCCCATGTTACTCATAGCTTTCTTTAAGTCAATAATAATCTAAAATCGGTTTAGTAGGTGCATAGATTACACCTTACGTACAAAGTAACAAACAGTTGAGAACTAAGATTGACGTATTTCTCCGTTTTCAAAAATTATTCACTTAAGGGGCAAAACAGGGTATGAAAATTTGTATGAGAATTCCGATATTTTGTAGGTTTTCACCCATAAACAGGTTTTTCAAAAGCCTACGCTCACGAAGTCGCGGAATAATGCTAGTTATAAATAAGTATAGATTATTTTTAAACGAATGTCTCAGCGATTGTGTTGTCCTTGTATTCTTGATGTAATTTCTATAAAAAATCCATTTCGGTCAGATTAAACTATTAATAAATTAAATTTTTGACATATTTCTATGTACACAGCTATGACGTATAGACATACAGTTATTCCCGACCTATTTGTTATTTTGTTCATTGTATCTGATCACACCCCGTCGGTTTTATGGACAATGGTGTTCCGCAAACGAGCGAGCGCTTATACCGGACGGGTCTGCAAACAAAATGCGTCAATTCAACGTCATCACACAATGAGAGATTAATGACTCGCTTTCAGTTAGTTTTCGATGGTTCTTTACGCTTTTTGTTGCTTCGTTTCACGCTTTGTTTATCTGTTTAAAATATAAATAAGCGTTAAATCGCTTGTGAGTTTAGTCAAAACAAAAGCCACGTTCCAAAACTTTAACTGCATTTTAGAAATGTGATAATTGTCAATTTAAAAGCTTTGTCTCCCAATCTATCCCAGTGCCATGAAATCACATTAGACCTTACAAAACACGACTATTATCCAGATAGTTAAAAATTATTAACGATTTCCCATAAACCTTAGAAGTCTTATAAGGCGTCGTAAAGTGAAGTGTGTTGCGGTGTAGGAATCCACATAAAACTGTATGAGAGTGGTCCGGGATATTGAGGACTATGTAGGCACCCCAGGGCGCTGCGTGAGAGTAGCTTTTTTGGACATTAACAGCGCGTTTTTTGTGTCGCACGTTAACTGTCACCTTATCATCGTGTCGAGTTGTCGACGCCTCCAGCCGGCCGCAATCAAAACACCATTCGAGGTGGTCATTAAAAACGATATAAAATATAATTTACAGCAGTGGAGCGTCCACGGATTAACGGTCATCAGGAATGTAATGTCCAAGTTCTGTTGCAATATGAAAATATTTCTTTGTTAAATAAAATTAAACTTTTATTGCTTAATGTAGAGGTGCGTTAATCTTAAGTTTCACCTATATTTTTACAGCTTCCGGTAGTTGAATCATTATGGTTCATAACGCCGTCTATATTATTGTGTCCAACGCACTACGTAATCATTTTGTTTACTATGGAGGTGTTTTTGAATGTTGTTGAAGGTTGTATAAAGATTCGATTCTTAGACTGCGTAACAAAAAGTGTTTTAAGTGCGTAATATTGATTAAAAAACACTTGTCATTAGGGTTCCGTAAAACGAGAATTATTGCAGATAACTGAAAAAACACGGTAGGGTTCGTTAATATAATTAATTTAACATTGTAATAGGTATCTCTCAAAAACATAGGTATGACAGCTCACTATTGAAAAATATTTGGAACCAAATGAATGACTATTATGCTGCCTTTATGGACTTTGAGAAATGGGTGCTTGATTGACAGTTATACAGAAAAAGAGATCCTGACAGGGTTCCTGTTTGTTAATTTGAAGGTTCGGAACCCTAAAAATATAAGGACTGTTTTTAACTGGCAGTAACCCTAAAAACTTGAGAAATATGAGTTATTTTACACTTTGCTAATACAACCTTTGTTTTAACATGGCTGTTTATGTTTATTCCCAGTTCTGTCGCATTAAAAAGAGTCTCGTACGATTGAACTATACCCTGGTTGCCACAGTGGGACACGTATTGTTTACAAGTGCGTACGCCACATCCACTACAATGATTTACGAACCGTGTGCAACCATAAAAGGGGCGCAGGACACTAAAAGATACAAATGGTGCTTAAGAAAAAGTAATATATTTTAAATTCGAAGGAAAGAATGTAATGTTTGGTAAAATATATTAGTTTAGCGTCGAATGCGAGTGTTTGTTTGTAGACACGATTACGTACGCCTTTTGGCTTTGCTTCTGCACTGAATTCGTTACACCTTTTCTCACGTATTCTTGCTGTATCGTCGTGTTTAACGTTTTCTGTGAAACGTCGTGTTAAGTACTGTGTGATTGACTGCCTGTTTCAATAGGGTGATTAGCCTATAGGTAGGGTTGCAATGTTGGGAATTGACACGGGAAGTTTAAAAAGATATTTCAAAAAATTACCAATGAGTTTTAAAAAAACTATATTTTGTTGCCATATAATACAATTTTTCTTTAATTTGAGATAGACGCATACGCGTATTTTAACGAAAAACGGGACAACATAGCAATACAGGGTAAGGTTTTCAAACATGATGACATTCCCGTATACACGGGACGTTTGGCAACCCTACTATAAGTAGTAGTCCTAACTATACTTTTTGCGTATACGAGCATGCAACCTAAATTGTTTTTAGACTTGATGCAATGTTGAAAGTATTACGTTAATAAGAAAAGTAATCACGTGCTATTTGTGATTCTGTGATCCAAATCAGCGGGGAATCTGTCGACGATCAATTTCAATTCCTGTGTTAAATTTCTATCAGATGAACTAACAAAATCAAAATCTTTTTATTCAAATGGGTTACTAAGAACTCTTTCGAATCGTCAAGTAAATTAACTACAACTAGCTTTACAAAATAATTACAATACTATTTTATTGCGAGCGTCCAATATTTTGTCATAAAAGTATTACGTATATAAAAGTATTATTAAGAATACAAATCATCATCAAGTGTCAATGCAATGTAAGTGTATAAAAGTGTTGACACTAAGGCAGGGGTTTCCAAAGTTTTTAGTTCCATTGAAAATCAATGCACTAGAAATAAGAGAGATAAATCAAGACGCCTTTGTTTTTGTTTCAGTGTTTATTTTGTACTAGGCATATATGTATGTACGAGACCTTTACTAGTCCAACTCGTACTTAAATGGCCTTTTCCGGTCTATGTCACACAAATGAAGCAGTGTCTATGGCAATTTGACACCTTAGAACATTCATCACAACTAGTGGCGAGGAACCAACGTTTGTTTTTTCAGGCGAACTTTCACCGGCTGCGGGACGTAGCCTGTCGACGCATTACCGCCCTATACGAAAAAAAATATCAGCTAAACACATTTGTACGAAATAATCTGTAAGGATTTATTCGTACAGCATCGACCACCCACACGGCGCCAGTATTTCTTCCTGAACGAGCCGACTTCATTATTGTGGCGTGAGATACAATAGTTAAGCACACGATTTATAAGTCTAACACGTTGACTTCTGTTTATAGCTTGCGGGCTGCGGCGGGGGCGGGGATTACTTGCGTCTGCGCACCGATTTATGACTGTACTTCGATAAAAGGTTAAATACTCACAACTGGGAATTATTCACTATAAGTCGCGATTGTATTGGAGCCATTGTGAAGTGAAGAAGGCGCTTGTTGTATAGTCCTTAGCCTCACAGCTTGTTAGACTCAGATAAACGGTCTGCGTTTAGTAACTGGTGGTAATTAAGGCTACGTTCTATTTGTTTAGCTCGTTTTTAAAATCGATTCCATTGTCCTATTTGATAATATTTGAAGAAAAATATAATAACAAAATGTATTGCACTAAATTTGTGTCGGTAAACTATTTCGTAACGTACTCGTACTGTTGTTATATAACGAATCAAAATAACATTTCGTATTGTGCTCAAGGCACCCCTGAGGAGGATGAGAAGATTGGAACGGCAAAACCGTAGGTATATGGTGCTCTTGGGGATCCAAGGCTTCAAATATGCTTGTTGAATAAGGAGGGATAAAGAATTATTAAAATGCCCTATACACATTTCAGAAGATTTGTATTCCGACGAAAAATGATACTGAGCCAATTTAACTGTGTACGATATTGGGAGACAATATCATACTACCTATAGGAAACCCCATTCACTAAGGTCCCACAAACCATCTCCAAGAGCATTGGGATCCTCGGTGTTGCCATTCCCAGCGATGGTCAGTTCATTAGGTAGGCAAGGTGAAACTGGCGTCCGAAAAAATTTAAGTACTCAACAGAGCAGAGCAGTCATCTCGGGGCAAAGCCTGCTGCTTTACAAGTCGCAAGTCCGGCCCCGTATGGAGTACTGCTGCCATCTCTGGGAAGGTTCCCTCCGATACCAGCTTTTGGCTCGGTTTAACGACAAGCTGAGAGAATCGACGACGGTCCCAAAATTACAAGCCGTATCGAACTCTTAAGTCTAAGAAGAGAGTTTGTCTGTGTGTTTTCTACCGCTTGTATAATGGGATGCGTTCTGAGGAATTGTTCAAAATGATGCCCACTGCTGCGATTATATAGGTACGCTCAGTTGTCTTTCAATAAAAAAAATGAACTCTATTTGAAATCAATACCGTCGATTTCAGCTTAACGCCCCTAAAGCACATATATGCTCATGGAGGGTTCTTAAAGAATTTTGAAAGGACATTGGACGCAGAATTGACTGCTTGTTTGACGGATGTTGTCGTCAGGATGCCGTATTGCTTTATGCCAACATACTGTATCTGTGGCTTATACTATTAAGTTAAAGTTATTTTATGAATATTAAGCTTAAGTTATTTTATGCAACAGGGTATAAACGGACAAAGTGAGTATTATAGCTGGTTTAACTACATTTTGACAAATAAAAACTGTTTATAAGTTGATTTGAGATTTTAATTTATCTCAATACTTGTTGAACATTGACACTTTAACTAAAACTTTATTTTAGCAACAACACATAACTCTTTTTTGCTGTCATTAAACCTTCTTTGAGATCTTATAGTTTATAGGTGACCAGCGTTTCGAGTTTTTTTGACAAAAGTATCAGATTTGCAACAGAGATAAAGAAGATGCACCTATTTCATTTAAATAAAATCTATTAGGTATAAGTCCTTCTTAAAATTCTGGTCTCAAAGTCTATATAAACCTTTTAAGTTAAGTTTTAAGTTAACTAAGTTACCTAATAGGTACGCATTTGTAACGAGCTCTTCAGCATTTTTCTTTTTGTCTCTTGTATTTTTTTAGCGATATCACAATTAATATGACTTTCGTGGTATAAAGTATATAAAGAGTCCTTTTTTGAGCAAAGAAGAAAAATGACGTCCTGATAGCAGTGTAGATTATTGGCAAAAAGTAGTGCTGTATAATTCCAAGTAAATATAATTAATATGTAATCTATGTGATGTTAAATTCTATGTAAGTGTTGTATACCTATTTTATAATAAAAATTCGTTTATTTGTAATTTATCGATCAGTTAAATAGGTAAATCACACACGATCTAAGAATAATCTTTTATTATATTAAATTAATTATCAAAGAAAAAAATACTTCCGTAAAAGGGACTCATTAAAATCAAAACCGTTCTTAACTTCCTATAAAACGATTGAGAGGGAAGCGTAGCAGTATTAATGGCAGTAAGGCAGTCGTCAAGGGCAGAGGGCGCTATTTTGGTGCACCAAGGAACAGGGAGCCCTGAGGGCGCAAGGAGCAGAACGGAAAGTATTGTAAGCTGAAACTAATCCGGCGTGCGGGTGGCCGCAACTTGACACCGCGCGCCCTGCGCTGCGCACAGCTTTACATTTGTCATTTATAATGCGCGCGATTTGTTGCTCCTCACCTCTCCAGCCACTGCCAAGCCTTTTTATGTTCCTTATTCTTTATTCAAATATTCAAAACGTGCGATGTGCACAATATTTTTTTAAGATAGTTTATGGCATCAGTTGCGTTTTATGCGCAGTGATATTTTGCTATACATATAAATAAACCATACGTGGCACGTGCGTTAATGGAGTTTGTTAGCAAACATTGAATATTGAGATCTTCTTTCCTTAGTATTTAATTATCGTTTCCTTACGGAAATCAGATGTTCTACATTTACATCGAGTGCAATTTTACGGAATATTCATAATTGATTTTCAATAGGGACAGAGTGAATTTCTCTCTTCGTTTCACGCTTGGTGTGTGACCGATGTGTCGCTGATTCGATTTCATTAAATTTTACGCAAAAAGTCGTTATTTTTGTCGCTTTCTAATATTGCACAGCATGTTTACGACTTGTGTGGCCTGTCGCCATGTGTGGGTTCTGAATAAATATTTGGTTGGCATTTCAAAGGCTCATTGACGTTTTAAAATTCGATTTTCGTATTGAAAAAAAGAGCGCCAAGGTAGCTGTGTTCGTTTTGCGTGGTGATGTGGACATTTGCACAATGCTTGTTGCTTTTATGTCTGCCCCGCCACCATTCTTATTACTATTTTCTACGTCTTTTATGACTGTGTCGGCGGTGTTGATTTTGTGAATGAATTATGAGTTCCAGCATGTTATGTGTATTGTATTTAGTCTGTTTGTAAACGCTATTTAAAAGCTTGTATCTTGTATACAGTTACCTATTATTTGTGTTAAAATTTACAAAATAGCCAATTTATAAATTATAATAGATGTCATGGACGATGATAAGGTACAAAGAAATGAATGTATGTTTCTACTTCCTGCTATCTTTGCAAAAAAACATAATTTTGTCAAGTAGGTCAGACGCAATAATGTGCCGTTTATTTTTATTTATTCACAAGTGTCGTAGTAAGTTGAGGAACTGCCATACCAACTTTTTTTCTATATTGGATTGTCCAATGGTAAAATAACTTATTTCTTGTTTGCGACTTAAAGTGTAACTGCCAATTTTTTATGGTTTTTTATTACAGTAAATGACATTATAACAGCAGGTAATTGTGTATTAAGGGTGGTAAGGAAAAAACACAAACGTGAAGCTATATGAAGAAGCCTAAGGCCGAAGGCCGAAAACTAGATTGTAATTTTGCGTAGGTATCGCCCGTGTCACACACAAAGTTTTTCATCACATTTGCGAGTAAATAAATAAAATATAAGGTAAATAAATAAATAAACTCAGCAAAACACAATTGAAATGGCGGGAATAGAAGTAGATAAAAGAACCAGATGATAGATAGAGAGATATCTAGAGAATTTAGGAATAAAAAGTTTTGACTAAAGTTAAAACTCAATTCTCTCTCTCTCTCTCTTTGAGCAATTACATTTCATATTTTGAACAGACAGCTTTTATAGTACATACTCGATAGAATAGGTGCGTCATTACCGCCCGAGGGTTCTATGAACGCGTGCTTAGTTTTGAGAAAAACTCACATAGAAAAAGCCTGTGGGAGTAATTAAGATCTTAGCACCCGATGCACGTAATGACACTGTTTACGAGTGTATAAGTGATAAAAATAACTATGATTATTTAGAGACATTCCTGAATTAAAGACATGTCTACAAACATAAACGAAAGAAGGATAAAAAGACCAACAAATGCGCCATTTCGCCAAATTGAAAAACATCCGAGTGGCTCATAATGCCTCTTAATGCTTCACTGGGGGTGAGTTATTGCCTCTTAAGTACCCAGACAGTATTTTTCATATTTTCGCAAATAATGTGAGCAGTTACGAAGAGAACGGCGTATGATGAGAAGACCTTTTTACATCTTCTGAAGTTTGGTTTCCCCTATTTAGTGTGTGTAGGCTGCTGAATGTAATGGAGAATGTTTTACAGTTGGTATTGTTACAAGCCATAATGTGGGCGAGGAAGACAATATTTCATGGTTTATATTTATACATAAACAGTCGCGAGACTCGGAGTAGGCGTTCCATGTTGTTCTCTCATTTTACTCAAAGGGGAATGAATTACTAAAAGGCTGTTATGGATGCTGGTCTAATGTGTCTACTGTTATGGATAACGAAACTAAGCTTGAAATATTAGTGTTATGTATTTCATTATTTAAGTACAATCTAGCATAATACAATTAATGCATTATAATCATATTTATTATTGGTACTTACTTCTTGGGTACTTTCTCCTTATTTTTATAAAACCTGAAGGGAGCGAATGTTTTTAAGGTGCGAACTACGAGACATCACGAGCTATGGATTAAATATAGTTAGGGCTATGGCATACCCTAGAAAAAGCGTGCCGTTTTGACCAGTGTACAAAGACATATTACTATTGAAGCATACAAAGATACACAGTTCCACGTTAGCGGAAAGCCCAAAATAGAGTGTCAGATTTTTTTTATTCTTATATAAACATTATTATAATATAATATAAAGTTTACTTGGTACAGGCAACCTAAGAAAATTAAAAAAGAAGTTTGTCAAAAATCCAACACTTAAGTTTCCCGTATGTCATTACCTCCCAGAATTTGTTTTTTATCAGCGACATTATATCGAATGGCGTAATGATACATGCTGCGTTGTTTTTTCAAAATCAACGGGTTCCATTCCTGGCTAGGAATATTGATTTTCCAAAAGTCCAATGATGCAGTTTAAGTTTTCATTATAATCGAGCTCGAGACTCCTTAGAGTATCCACTTTTCGCTGTTCCTCGTAGTTTAGAATTTGGCCATGCACGCCCACTTGAAAAATTCTTGTATACTTTCATAATATATCTAGTACATAGACGTACACAAAATATTCTTGCCAGCCTTCCATAGTCCACACGCGGGCCCAGTGCGGATTGTGGACTTCACATACGTCTTTTTTTTTCTTGACGTATGCAGGTTTCCTCACGATGTTTTCCTTTACCGAAAGCCAGTGGTGTGAAACAGTGTACTTGAGAAATTAAGAAAAGACTCATTGGTACGCGTCGACCCCGGGGTGCGAACGTCCGCCACTTGGGACGAGAAGTGAAATTTAAACCCCTCGGCCACCACCGACTACACACGGCACAAAATATACTTAAACAAAAAAATATATCTTATTCGTAATATGAATATTATTGTGACTGATAATATAATTTATAACCAGTGTTTTAAAGCAGTGTAAGCCAATACAAGTAAACTAATTTATATTGTTTTAATTTTTTATTTATTAAAACTTTTAACTGGTTTCCCGTTATATTTAATGCATGATTTCTTTATTAGACTGTTAATAAGCGTCTTTATAGTTAAAAAAAAAAAAGCGACTGATGGCGACCTTGAGAAGTACTGAAGGTCTACGTCGCACATTGAAATGCGTAGAGCTTGCTACAAGCTATCTTTCATTTTTGAGTTTGCACTAAATTGACAATTATTTTAGGAAAATCGTTCACACATTTTACAATTCATTACACACGAGAATTTTAAGAATACTTGCACTAGATTATTTATTGTTTTAGTTTTCAATAAATCATTTTATTTTGCAAATCATATGCTTCCGATTCAGATCAAAATTGTCTAGGAAACCCCACTCCTTTTTTCCTCTAGGTTTGTAGACTTAGGAGCATATTGGAAACAGTCTCGAGTTCTCGAGTAAGCCAGACGAAAGGTATGACTTACGAGTCTCGAAAGGTAAGCTTCTTGTACACAAAATGTGTTTCGAATTTCAAAGTCTTGCGTACCTACTCGAAAACTCTTATGCTAAAGAGACAAAGAGCTTATATAAAAACTATAATTTACGGCTTTCTTTTTTCAGCTGGGATGAAATTTTTTTTTAAACCATGCATTTTTATCATTAAAGTAGTTTTAAATTGTATAATAAGGTTTTTTGACAAGTTTCCGTTTTTCAAATTTTTAAACTTTTACAGTTTCATTTATATACTTTTGGAGGGATTTTATTGCAAAGACGGATACATTATCCTTTAAATGATTTATCTATTTCTCAAGTATTATGTGGAACAGATAAAGTTTGTGTCTATTTCGAGTAGGTGTTACTCTCTGGTCTGGTCTCTGGGACTTTAATACATGGTTGAATGTACCATAGACTTCGAGTAATCTGTCCTATGCAATGCGCAATAGCCTCACAAAATTTACCATCCTTTAAAAATAGACAAAGCGAATCTGTGGTCTCTTTTCTCTTTCTATCAACATCTGCCCTTTTGTTTGTTATGTTTATTAAAACAAATCAGAAAGAGACAAAAGACCTCAGTTTCGCTTCGTCTCTGTCACACTTTTACGACTTTTTTACATTTGGCTAGGTAATGCGCTGTCTATATATATGGGTTCAACCCATTATTAATCCAATCTATAATTATCACAAATATCAGGATGCAGAGCTCGTATGGTCATAGTAAAACGTTGTAAAGCCTAAATTAAATATCAACAAAATCTAGCTGGGTCCATGTAGGTATCTTAAACTATAAGTGAAAATTGTATTTAAAAATTAAATTATTTTATAAAAATGATTTCTACTTCCTTGAAACTAAATTCCCGCCATTGCAAACAATAACTGATATTATCTACACTATAGAAGCTTTATGAACAAAGTACATATATTTATCTCACTTTAACTCGAACCTATAATGATTGTTGTGTATATGCTGTCTTTTTCTACAGTCTACAGATTGTTTCACTGGGCGGCGGCGGGAGCGCAGTAATCGAGTTTCGGTTTTTGATTTTATTGAAGATTTTCTTAATCTATAGGTATTTATGGATATGTAATAAAACAAGTTAAAATAAAATTACAAGTTTTGTAAGAATTTTAGATATTATATAAAAATATAAATAAGGTACGTAAGATTATTTGAAATGGACTTAAGTAGATCCCTACGTCTGAAACCTAAATCAAATTATGATTTTTATATCCGTGGATGATAAAAATATATTGGTAGGTGCCATATAAGTTATATAATAATATAAACAAAATATCAAATTATAGATTACCCATTTCTTAAATATTACTAACTTTTACAATAAGAAGATTAAATTTTGTAAACATTATTCAGTTATAAAAAAGCATAGTGTTGCGAGTTGCGAAGGGTGAATAGGGAGAGAGGGGGAATGAGCAACAGCGGGTAAAGCAGCGAGTGGTCGTGTGGGGAGGCGGCCCCGCCTGTCCGCCCCGCCCCGCACGTCGCTCCCGCCCGCGCGTCAGTCCGCGCTCAGACACCGGCCTAGTGTTGTCTCTCGCATCAAATATGGTACGATACCACAATTGATACGTAATTTTGAAAAAAATAATACATGTATTTAAAAAATAAAAAATCCGGATTTTTTCTGAATTAAAATACGTTACATATCTATTTTTGAATTTAAGTAATTAAAAGAAAAACCGACGTCAGTAATTTTTTAAAAGTGTGAATATCATGAACAATATTAAATATCAGTGTTCTTGTATGAAACTGACGGTGACTTTTTTTTATTAAAACTCAATATTTTCATATAAAATGGCTCAGCAAAGTTCGAGGGACATTGTAAAACGGTTTTGGATGACAAGTGTTTGATGGATGTGGAAAACGTGGAGTGTTGGAGGACGGAGTCGGGAGACAGGATGGTTGCGGACGAAAGCAAGACGAGGGCAACGGATTTTTCTATCGCAGCCATCATGGCCAGAGGCGCCGCTGAACCACGGAGTCCCGTCGCTCGCTCTCCACCACATACCGGTAAGATATTATAGGCCTAATTACAACATTCTTCGCCCTTACCATTGACTAAGAATAATCCACTTTTATCATAAAACACCTGAGAAAAGAGTAAACGTTTATGTTACGATAATAAGTATATCAAATTTTATGACTTTTTATTATTATTATATTAATATATATATATATAGGTATTTATTATTTATATTATTATTTATAACACTATTTTGATTATGAATTCTATACATACCTATGTAATTTTTGCATTCCGTCCTGGATAGTACTCGTCCGTATTTGTTCCTTTTACATTTTGCAATAATTAGTTATGAGGTTCCCATAAAAATATTCGGCAAAAATAAATTATTATCTCTACAGTTCTGACGGTCCCGATGTTCCCCTTTCATAGTTTTTACTATTCAATATCTATCCTGGTATTTCTTAAGATAAATAAGAGGTTTATAATTTTAAGAGGATACACTTTGTTTTTGACGTTAACTGATCAATTACTGTAAAATGTCTTAGTCATAATCCCAAGCCGAATACCTAGGTCTGTGGTTTTTCCAAAATCTTGTAAAACGTTCTATTAACTAGAAATCTTTTTAAAACCATTTGTATGAAAGTTTATTAACTAAACTACATTCCTGTATAACTTTTGAACTATAAAATTTAATAGAAAACTGGCAGACTACGGACCTAGATAATTATTACTAGAGCATGTCTTCAAAAGTTCGTTGTGTTTGATCAGCAAGTGTCAAAAATAAGTAAGAAATTCGTTTGTATGAAGCCCGCTGCGAGGCGCCGCGAAGTGTATCCTCTTAAGCATAAAAATTGACTATTAAGAGATTGATATTGGTAGGTATTCGTAAGTCAGAAAAGTAAATTGGTAAAAAGTAGTATACCTAACCCATTGTTAGCCGCTTTCCTTTTAAGATATGACTACATACATTTAATTATTTAATATGTACCTGTTTTCGCCCCTTGCATTATTTTTTACACAAACTCTTTGACTTTTTGAGAGATTGAATTTTAGCAAATCCCTTTTTTAGTGGACTCCCATGTTGTTTATTAACCAAATACTTACCTATCTAAGTATTATGCCACAGAAGTCCAGAAATATGATCTTTGCTTTGCGAGCTAGTCAGTAATGGTTTTTTTAAACATATTTGAGAATTGATTTTATTTTATCACAAGTTGTGTCAAACGATATTTAAATTATAAAAATTGCATTACATTTCTTTAAAGTGTATTTCTACACCTAAGCTAATAATAAAACTTACTACTACTTACTAAGAGGTAGGTACCTACCTACGTATCTATATTCCTTATTACACATTTAATAATTTAATAAAGATCATTAAATATTCACCTTTTGAATGGCGGTAAACAAACGCAGTGTGAGTACAGATCAATGTAATATTCAGAAAATATATTTATACCTAATTTTTGCATCGCATAACAGCCGAGTTTAATTTTTCAATAGTTCAAAGATACCTTTCCACTAGGAATATGTCTACATTTTGTTTTGTTTCTTACTACTAATTGCCACATTTTAAATATTTTACATATTATATCTACAGATTGTTTTGTTTTATATATTAATTGCCACATTTCAAATATTCTTCATACCTGGCTTTATCTACTTAAAGATTGTTTTGTTTTTAAATATTAATTGCCACATTTTAAAAATTATAATACCTATATCTACTTACAGATTGTTTTGTTTTAAATATTAATTGCCACATATTAAATAATCTACATTTGTTTTGTGGGTTGAAATTTTATATGGGTATTTCGATGGTTTCTTGGATGATTTAAAAAAACAACTGAACCCGGTAGGTGGCGCTGCTGTCGATATATCAACTACTAAACGGCTTGACCGATTGGGTTGAAATCTTGTATGT
Organism: Apoda limacodes; assembly: GCA_946406115.1. Classification (NCBI taxonomy): domain Eukaryota; kingdom Metazoa; phylum Arthropoda; class Insecta; order Lepidoptera; family Limacodidae; genus Apoda; species Apoda limacodes. The sequence continues at coordinate 12,182,215 of OX291545.1, forward strand.
GTATTTCCATGGTTTCACAGACACGAATATATTATGCCATTAAAGAGGAAAGATTTGATTCTTTGTTTTTTTTCTATAGTTAAGGAGTTGCCGTAAGAACCTACGCCGATAACGAAATTTAAGGCGGGCGAAGCCGCTAGCAGAAGCTAGTAATTTATATATTTATATACGCTTCATCAGGCGTTTACAACCTTTTTTGCCTGAGCCTAAATATTACAATTTGGAACAACTGTAGGTACCTACCTATTTAGCGATTTATTATTTTTAGTACTTTAAGTGAGTCACGTTAAATTAAAGGGTCATTTCTTGGTTATAGAGGTTGATCTAGGGCTACCTAACCTAAAGGTTGCCGACGCCTACGATATAGCACCCAAAAAGTCTAGTTTTTATGATGTATAGGTTAGATTCTTAAGTTATAAGTCAACAAACCAACGTACAAAAACCGTCATTTCTTCTGCATAATATCAATATTTCCTTTTTATAACTTAAGTATTTACTCTTAATGAGTATTTTCTCTACATAGTATTAGTATTTCCTCTTTATAATATTTGTATGATTTAAACCCCCACTTATTAACAGCAAGGAAATATAGTTAAGTATATAATATTAATAAACGGTACGTAATATCAAAATTATTAATAATTAGCACAGGGTCCTTGAGGCCAAAATTTTATTCTACGCCCCAAAGTATTCTTTAATGACATACCAACTCCGGAATACTTTCCAGATAGAAAGTGGAAATCGACTTGTTTATAAAGGTGACAGAGAGGTGAGGCTTTAAAGTTTAAAAACACACAGACTAACCAACAAACAATTATCCATAAAAGTAATATTTGGTATTATGAATTAAGGTAATTAAGAAAGCTGAAATACGGTTGGGAGTTTTTTTTTATATCGCGTCTATTACAGCTTTTTATATTTAGTAACTTCTAATAGTTTCATAAACTTGAAAAAAAAAATATTGTCACGGAAAGATTAGGTCTTTCTCATAATACCCTCAAGTAATTAGCTTTCTATCTTGTCTGTGTCAGTTGTATTAATTATTTGTTTGTGACGTGACGAAAGCTCTCGCTAAAATGGATAAAATTGAAATCTGTGCGGTGATAAAATATTTTTGCTTGAAAATTTTTACTACGGAACAAAATTTTTAAAGATTTACGTGAGACACTGGGGGAGTCCGCTTCTCCATATTCCACAGTGGCTCGGTGGTGTGGTAAGCTTAAACGTGGTAGAACATCGGTTAAAGATGACCCGCGCTCGGGCCGCCCTTCCACCTCAGTCACTCAGGAAAAGCTCGAAAAAGTTGAAAAAATTGTTGTGGATGATCGTCGTGTAACAGTCCGTTTTAAGCTGAAGAGTTGAAGATTTCAGTCGGTAGTGTGCATAGCATTTTGCAAGATCACTTAGGAATGGAAAAGGTATCCGCGCGTTGGGTCCCAAGAATGCTAACGGACGCACAAAAGGAAACGCGACTCAACATTTCAAAGAGCTGATTGGAACTGTTTCAACGAGAGCCTGATCTTTTTTGGCTCGATTCGTAACAGTGGATGAAACATGGCTTCATCATTATGATCCAGAAACTAAATAGCAATCAATGTCCTGGAAAAAACCGTCATATCCCACACCAAAGAAATTCAAGACTCGACCATCTGCCGGCAACATGGGCTCAGTTTTTAGGGACAGCCAGGGGATAAAAATGATTGACTACCTTAAACATGGGGCCACTATCACAGGAAATGTCTACGCAGAACAAATAAAAAAATTACGTTAGGAAATCTTTGAAAAGCGGCGAGGAAAACTCACAAAAAAAGTTTTGTCCAATCAAGACAACGCGCCGGCGCATAAATTGGCGGCAATCCAAGATGCTGGCTTTGAGATCCTCGATCATCCACCATATTCACCTGACTTGGCCCCTAGTGATTTCGACCTATTTCCGCGTTTGAAAGAACACTTGAGAGGAACAAAATTTGAAGATGACAAAGAAGTGAACGATTTTTTGAGTGCTTAAGATGAAGAATTTTATAAAAAGTGAATTTTGGCTCTAGAAAAAGATTTGCTAAACGTATTGACCTAAAGGGTGATTACGTCGAAAAATAAAATAATATTAAATTATTTCATTTTCTAACATAGCTATTCACATTACTTTTTGAACGCCCCGCGTAAATACATTGGCAGTTGTAGAGTTATAAATTGTGGTAGACTTATAGTTTTATTTACTTTTTAGACTTCCATATCCAAGGTTGCAAACGGGAATAATAGCCTAAGCTGTCTGTCTGTCCGTCATTCACAATCAATCTTTTAGGTAGAATGCTAATGGTGGATATCATAATGAACAACAAAAACAAAAGAAAAGTTAAGTATTTACAATCCCCATACTACTAGGAACTTATGAAGGCATGCACCTCTTCCGTAGCGCGCAAATTATCGCGGTTCCCATCTTTTCGAATCCAGCTACTACCGGCTCCCTGTTCAGGTCATTGAGCCGTCGAGGAGGAGGGCATCCTACACTTTAACTTTTGATACGCAGTCTCTAGACTCATACACGTCTGCTCCATTGGCTGTCAGTCTTTCAACAGATATGACCAGCCACTTTTGCTTGCTAATTCGGTATAAGAGCCAAAGCTCTCGACCTTTTGACCTCCTACATGCGTAGCAGAATACAGAAAATAGATGTCAACGGTGAAAAATCTCCGGACTTAGCAGTCACTATGGGAGTCCCACAGGGCTTAATTTTAGGTTCTTTTCTATTTCTTATTTACATTAATGATATGCCATATCATGTAAAAAACAATGACCTAGTTCAAAAGATAGTATTTCATAACTTTGGCGATTCTAAAGTCTTTAAAAAAACCTAATTTGAATAAAAAAAATTGACTCTGACTTTGTTAACGTGGCTTGTGGTCCCTGACTGACCGCAAAAAAATGACCTGATTGCGGTTGTAGCTGCTACCCGAAATCAGTATGTTTCCAGGTGGCAATATTCGAACCATTTTGACCCTTGTTCACGTTTTACGCCTTCATAAAAAAACTTTTTGTTTTTCTTTTTATACAAAAATAGGGAGTGGCTTAATTCTATTCTGCCTGAATCCACATTACAAATCTAATAAGGTTATCGTAAAGACATAATAAATAACCAAAATCTCTAAGGATCCAAAGAATAGAAAGAACCGGTTTTATTTTGCATTCCTCAGAATCGGGTTTCCCGATTTTTTTGGGACGAGGAAAAACTAGTTCCAAGCTCTAGTACCTACCTAGGCTATACTTACTTTTTGGTTATCCTTAAAAAATAAATTAATAACTCTAGAAAACTCTGCAGCTATGTATGGAATAAATCTTAAAGAAATAATGTTATACTTTCACTTACAATTTGCTTATATTTCCATATACTAGGTACGCGGGGGCAGTTAACACCGCGGGACATCATTTAGTGACGAATAAATTTTAAATAGGTATTTCTAGTAAAGGTGTATAAATAGTTAATAAGTTACCTCGTGCTCTATTAAAATAATTTTGAAATTTACTAATATTAGGTTAATATTTAATATACCTATTAACAGAATAGTGCCTGTACCAATATTCGAGTTACAACTTGCGTTTATAAATCCAATCGGCTTTGTGTTATATATTCTTTGGTTGTGTTGACTTTGCTCGGTTCCACACAATTAATCTAAAATAACGCACGAGCGTCTGCGCACACCACTCCAATTAGTATTAAATCGATCGTTGCTTTCTCTAAAGCTACTTTTGTTTTAGGTATTTCGCAGTTTTTTGGACATTAAAAATTGTAGGACTTCTTATAACATGCTGCTCCTATCGATACACGGCTAACAACGGGACTACGAGTAACTTGTCCGAAGATTATATAACGTATACGTTCCTGCCATTCCTCGAAGTTCTCGAAGTATTTTAAAGAAATTGGCTCTAAATAATGGCGGTCAGAAGCGGGTAATATGGAGGGGTTCATATTACTAGGTAGTGCAAAATATGTCAATTTAAATTTTAATAAGCATTGTAATAACCTTAAAGGTCTGATTAGGTCAGCATCATCACGCGTACTGCTGTATGTAAACTCTAATCATCTTCGGTCAAGACACTCGAATAATTAAATATCAAACTTCACAAGGTAAGTTCGTTTGTTTCTTAAGTATTCTTTAAGTGGTATGAGTAATAGTTAGTAATTAGACGAGGTATCATCAATTAAGGCATCGTATTTGGGTCACTATAATCTACTGGACCATTGTGAAATGGTGCGAAATTTTAAATGGTTGGATTGTGTTTAGGGGCACCCTAACCTGATAACCAATAGGATTTTCAGTAAAACATCAAAGTAACTATACATCTATTACATCCTTATAGTTTATGTTATACTTACTTTTTGTGTAATTAAGGCGCAGTAACTAAATATCTAACTAGCGCTGCCAAGATATTCTGTATTTCCTCTTTGTAAAAAACACATTTAAGAAATGTTACAAACCAATTATTTAGAATTAGTAACAAGCTATTTTTAAAATATTATACACCGTTACTAGAACGTACCTGTGAGTTGAAGACAGCGTTTCTGGTTAAAACGGCCACTTTAGCAGAAACGCTATCTATAACTCACAGTTATATTCCTGATAAAATACATTACGTTCTAAAAATAGCTTTTAACTGGTTCTAAATAATTGGGTTGTAACATTTTTAAGAAGTGTTTTGTACAAAAAGGTAATACAAACACGTTATTGTTAACTGATATCATGGACGAAATTCTATAAATGTTCTGTATGTTAAATGTAGGTATGTAAGTATAACTTAAAGGTTTTATTTCCCATAGAGGAGTATTTAGTGGCTAAATACTCTTACATACCCACAAAAAATATGAAGGATACCCTCTTTTTACCATAAATTTTAATCATGCGTGTTAGGTGGTAAGCCAATCACCCCAACACTACTTTTAAAACGGTGTACCTGGACTTAAAGTAGCTTCACATACATCCCGTAAGTCGTGAATTACAAAATGTAATAATAATAAATAGGTATTTTTGGAAATAACACACAGCGCGGTCTGGTCCCAAATTAAGCAAAGCTTGTGCTATGGATACCAGACAACGGATACGAATACATATTAATAGGTAGAGGCATACATACTTATATTTTGTAAATAAATACTTATTATCTATACATAGAAAAAACCCAGTCTCAAGACCACCACAAATAATAAATGTTTGTCTTGTGCGGCAATCAACCCCACGCCCCTCTATTCAGCAGTCGATTAATTACCCACGGAGCCATTTGAGATTTCATAATTTGTTTTTTGCACATTGACAGGTTCGGTATCCAGACAAAGCTCCCCCACGTCCCTCAGTTCGCCAGCGTCTAGCTGCCGGTCTCCTGTACCTGATGAAGATGTGGAGGTAGACGTGGAGCAGTGCTCGGATGGGGAAGGAGACGCCTCCGACCGGGCCGCGGCTTCACCAGCCCTCTCTTCAGGTAAAAATAAATAAGTATCCTAATAACCGAGTTTTCAGGAGCAGGTTCTTAATTCGGCTATTGGTAATAAAGTCGTTTGTGTTGTTGTTGGAGCAAAATATAGTACTCGCTTCCCAGTTTGATACGCGAAGGCAGCATTATTTATATTTATGAAATGGATATATATATATATATATATACACACACTCGTCACACAGAAATTTTGGCCCCTTTGAAAAAAAAATAAAAAATAATGGCTTATCAGAATCTCATGAACCAAAAAACGGCGAGATCTTAATTATTTTTTTTTGAAATCAAAATGTTAAGTAAAATTTAGGGAACTTCGGATATTATGGCAAAATTTATTTTGTATAAAAACAATCTGCGGCGTTTACCCTTAAATAGTGCCACGTTGGCTTGCCCACAGAGAGTACAGTTATAACAGTTTAGCTGAACTCTTCCAAATAAGGTACTCTACGTCTTTGATTATATGAATCTGATCTGATCTGATCTGGAAACTCTGATCGGATTGAATAACTTTTATTTAGGCAGCATTTCGATGACTCCTTTAGTTTGGCGAATACAAAATCAGGTACTCCAGACCTTTGATTTTTATATGCCGTCAGAAAACAATCATCAAAATAAATTATTTTTACTATCCCGTCATTTCGATATCTCTCATAAAACTATGAGAGCTGGGCTCTTGGGTTTCACAGCAAGTATACGGCAATTTTCCTTGCGCTTAAGACTTGCAGGGGCACTGCTATACCTCCAGATAAATGCTAGAAATTTGTGAGTGTGTGTGTGAGCTAGTATGTTTGTCACTCCTTCAAGCCACTGAGCTTCAACTGCACTTCAAGCTGATTTGGTTAAAATATGGAATGGAGAAAGCACATCCTAAATCGACACATAGGCTACATTTTATTCAGGAAAATTCAAAAGTCTCAGGAATTACTAAAGCCGAATTCCTATACCTGCAGCTTTCTATAACAAATACCCATACTTACAATCAAGTACTTGCTGTTGTTATCCCACGCCTGTTGCCAAATTCGGGTGGAGCCGCGGTAAAAAGCCAGTCAGTTATTACGATAAAGAGTAACTGAACTTTAGGTATTCTAATACTAAAATGTTATAATTATTATAAGTATTATTATTGTATCATATTATTAGATCATAGACTTTCATTGGGCACTATGTCTATTTCACTTTCCCTAACCGGTGATAGTAAAATATCGAGACATAACACGCATCGATATATCGTGTAATGGAACTCTATAAAATTAAGATATGTATTGAATCATATAAACAATGTTACGTCGCGTCGCATCGACTGAACTGGATTCATTTCTCATGTCTACTTCGATGAATGACAGTATCATTGTGTCTATTGTTTAATATGGGAAATACGATGTTGCCGTAATAACGTCTCAATTACCTTTTTTTCTTCTGTCTCATGCATAAAAATTTGACTAGTGATGTGTTAGAGTCTATAATTTCATCTACTTCTCTACTAGGGATTGCAATCCCGCAAAACGGGATCACACATTCCCGCCGGATCCTGCTGCTTTTATTAATCTGCTGGATGCCACACCTTTAAAGCGCGGATTCGCGGATCCTGCAAATAAAAAAATTGGCACTAAAACAGTCGCGTAAATCCCGAGTAGCATGAGTGCGACGTTTCAGTTATTCATATATGGCACTGAGCTGCGCCTACGCACATCTTTCTGTAGGTGACGGTGTTTTGTTTTCGTATTCACGGTTACGGTTACGGTTTCATGAGATTCTGACAAGCGATTTTTTTTTTAAGTTGCTCCACATAAGAAATTTCGGCACCTTTGCAAGATCTTAAATTTTTAGTTTTTTTTTTGCCAAAACCACGAGCACTAAATTTTTTGTTCTTTTTTTTTAAACAAAATTCTAAGTGTAATTCACGGAACTTCGAAGATTATGGCAAATTATGAAAAACGATCTACCGCGTTTACCCTTAAGTCTCTTTAACAATCTCTGTGCCAAATTTCAGCTTCATTGGATGCTCCGTTGAGACGTTAAAGAAGTATAAAAAAACAAACTCAGTTTCGTATTTATAATATTATTATGGATAGAATATATACCAATCCTTGTAACTGGCATTATATATATAAACATTTACTTTATATGCAAATAGTAAAGTAATAATAAATCAGTCACATTTAACAAACAAGTGAGTCTTTTATTTACTTTTTGGTCATTATTTTGTGATAAAAAATGTATAAAACAAACCTCGTAGACAAACATAGGAAAAAAAAAGGAGTTACATAACTGCTAATTAAGCAGGTTAACGAATGAGTCAATATTATTAATTGTATAGGTATTTTGCTGAAGATACTAAACTCAAAACACATAGTATCTACGTTAAGGAAATCAAAAAGAGTGAAATACAAACAACTGTATTGTAATTGGTTTTGTATTTTACGAGAATCACATCTACTGCTATCTATATCATTGAAAATTGACTAAAAACCGGCTCCGTGATAGTAGCTATGTAATGTAAAAACTGTACTTTAATCGGCACAGTACTTTAAAAAAATTTAAATAGTCATACATACACACAAGCAACCTTAAACGTAAAGTTCAATTTTTCGTGGATAAAATTACAAATTAAATCCTATTTCATAGTTTTATAATAATACTAGCTGTCCCGGCGAACGTTGTTCCGCTGCCGTCCCTCTGTACCCGGCGAAAGTTGGTTTTTACCTATAGTGCCCGAGTCCGGCTCGCACTTGACATATCGAGATAAAAACTATCCTATCTTTTAAGTTGGATCAAATAACAGATATTTACGAAGTTTGATCAAAATCGGTTCAGTAGTTTAGGAGTCCATTGAGGACAAACATTGTGACACGAGATCTATATATATTAAGATTTACCTATAGTGTTTCCTAGGGGAACATTTTCGGGATATAAGTAGTAGCCTACAGATGTCCATCTCCGTACCCTCAACAATCTGTGAAAAAACACAGCTCAATTAGTATCTCCATATCGACATTACACAATAACAAACAAGCAAACAGACTTCTACAAATACACTGGCCTGCAAAAGGGGGTATAACAGTTTTTAAATTGAATTTTCTCCTAAACTATTTATTAAACTTAGAGACTTGAAATAAAAATAAAATTTTGAATAGTTATAAAAAAGATATTGTGAAAATAAGTTTATTTTACTTAACTTAATGTTTTTAATATATACAAGAAAACAAAAAGTAGCCATTTTCACTGATTGGCAAAAACTGAAAAAACCCTAAAAAAGGTGTTTGTAGTCTGAAAATCACCTTTTTAATAACCGGTGTTGCCTCCTCTGGCTCTGATCACAGCTTCGAGTCTGTTTGGCATACTGAAGACGAGGTTTCAGAGACGATGTTGGGGGATATTTCCCATCAGGGCTTGTTTAAGATCATTGAGCGTGACAGGAGGTCGTCTGTTTCGTCTGACCAGCCTTCCAAACTCATCCCAAGTCGGGTTTAGTTTAGGACTTCTTGATAGCCAGGCCATCAAATTGATACCAACCTCCTGAATATTCTCTTGTACGACCTGAGCGGTGTGTGGCCGGGCGTTATCTTGCATTAGAATTGATCCATCACCCATATTTACCAGATATGGTACTGCATACTCATTAAGGATCTCTTGAGTATATCTGACCCCGGTCAGAGTGCCATTTTCTTTGGCCACTAACTGTGTGCGACCTTCCGAAGAGATGCCAGCCCATACGTGTACAGAGCCCCCGCCGTATTGGACTCTTTCTGCGAAGCAGGTTTGATCGATCGCTCAGCAGGACTCTTCGCCTTTCGTCATGAGTGAATAACGAGAAACGTAACTCATAGTCATAGTGCTGGCTATATATCGGTCTGCTCTAGCTGTAGTACATCCGGGACGGTCATTAAATGGTCTTCTGAGATGGTTTCTGGTTTCTTCGTACCTTTGTTTCACCTTGAAGACCGTTCTTAATGTCACCTACCATTCTTGCAGTACAACGCATACTGATGCCTAGTTCCAGATGTGCCATAATTCTTGCACATTCTTCAGGTGAAAGAGGTATGATAATTAATGTTTACGTGCTGAAGATACCTTGGCTTATGAATTACTTGTAAATGATCAATAAACAAATGCAAAAACAAAAGGAGAAAGTTAAAAGTAAAAAATTACAGTATTTGAAAGGGAATGTTTTTCTTTTTTGTTTATTTTTTCAGCCATATTTAAAAGGAGGTTGACAAAAATCAGTTTTTTTATAACAAAACGAAATTTTCTACATAATGCTTATATTATTTATACTATTATTATTTCAAGTTTCTTATTTAAATAGTACAGAAGTTATCGTCATGTTAATGAGTGTAATACCTTTTTTTGCAGGCCAGTGTATACATTAGTTAAGATTAGAATTCGATTTTTTTCCGTTTAATCGAATAGTATTTTAATTCAAATGTAATGAACCAAATCAAATAAAAACAGGTTTTTAGCAAAGTACAGGAAGTAACTTGGTAGCTTATGACTGCTCGACATAACAACATCTAATTCCTTTAAACGAGCAATTTTTGTGTATATGTATGTATGTATAAATATATATATATTTATATTCTGAATCTCCGGATATCCCTTGTTGATTTCTACCGAGAAGAATCCGGCTAGAAACTTGATAAAAAAACCTTAAAACAATCTCTTTTAAAAAAATGTTTTAAATAAAAAATTTATGCGGTACAATTTTATATTATTTCCATTTTAATTTTGTTTACCTATGCATCCTGTAATATAGCATCTTCAATCCCATGTATTTTTATCATTTACATAGTCTGAAATATTGTAGATGCTTTTTTACAAAGTAGTTGTTTGGTAAAAGATTAAAATTTATAGCTTTTGAATATAAATGGGAGCTTTGTTGTAAAAGTGTGTAAATTGCCCCATAAAACAGTTACTTATTTTGTGTAGACGTGTATCGTGCACCAACAGCTTATTTTTACTTCTAGTATTTACTTTGTGAACGTTACTTTTCTTGCTGAAACTATTGATATTTTTATGTATATTTAAAAGATTTTCATATATGTCCTGCGACGCTAAAGTTAAAATTTTTACTTCCCTAAACCTATCCCTCAGAGATATTCTAGAGCCTAATTTATAAATAGCACGAATTATCCGTTTTTGTAATGAAAAAAAAAAATGTATTTACAACAGCAGCGCTACCCTACAACAAGATACCTTAAGTCATTAAACTATGGAAATAGCTAAAATATACTAGTTTTGCAGTGGTTGATGACTAGAGTATTTTTTTTTTGTTCATGAATTGAATTGTATTGAATATGTCAATAATTTAAGAAGTGACATTTTTGTAAAAACCAATTCGAGTTGAAGCAGCTTAGTATGAAGTCTGTTAGGGGCTTTATACTTCGCATCTTTATGTTGTTTGCATAAACTAAGGGCTTATAATCTTTTTCTTGTATAGAACTAGGGGAACGCGACACCCCTTCGCCTGCGAGGCCTCTGCCTCCGGCTACATCCTGCAACTGTGAGGAACTACTCTCAGTGGACTGTCAGCTCGAGACTAAGGAGCTATGGGACAAGTTCCACGACCTCGGCACAGAGATGATCATCACTAAAACTGGGAGGTAAGTACACTTATACTTAATATTTTCAATATATTTTTGTTTGTCATATTAATTAAGTAAGTAATAATTTGTTTATGTTATGCAAGGTACTAAAGTTGTTGTTTGTTGTTGTTAGTTGTTGCGTAAATGCTTGTAGAAAGTACCGAGCACACAAAGAGTTAACGAGACACTGAGAGCGTAACGAGTGATCCTTAGGCACAAGACACGACTAATTTTACAGTCGTAGGAAACACTAAATTTTCAATCTAACTATGGCGTTGAAAACACTAAAAAACAATTTAAATATAATTTTATTAGCGTGTAACAAACAAAATACACGATGCACTGTATACTGCATTGCTCGCTATAGGCTTGTCGAGCTAGAAAAATGCATAGCTTTATAGCAATAATGGAAGACATCGTAAGGAAAAGTATTATTCCGTTTAACCTAATGCAATCTTTCACTCTACGAGAATCGAAGTCAAAAGCAAATTAATTCACTCAGCAACAGCAGCGCTCTCCGAACAAAGGGTTCAACAAAATGGATTCATCAGCTAAAGTGGCCAATTCCGGAATAATTACTCCGCGATCCCAGTCGTCCTTCAACCCTTTAACTAGATAAATTAAAAGTACATTTTTTTCTAACTGGCGGCTTAATATCGGGCTATAAATTCCCAAAGCCCCAAAGACAACAAACAACGACACCGAGGAGGGGAAGATGTTTTTATAGTCACACCGAGAGGTTTATCTAAATAATTGCGTAGTCGGTGGCGGTAAGCGGAAAATTGCCATTGTGTATACGTATGGGGCGATAGAGACGCCAAAGCGTCACAAAAATAAATCGATACGATACAATCTTAAGACTTGCAAAAAAGTGTATCGATAACAAAATCTTATTCTTTTCATTAGTCGTTGTAATGCATATGATAGACACAACCACCTTGAAGTAATAATAACAGCTACATTTATGTCCATATTTTCAATCAATAACGTTAAAGTTTATTATCAGCGACGTGTTTTATAGTCAGCGATAAAAGATCTCGATTTTATAGTTAAGGTTGTAAACATGGTATTTAATACTATTGTTGCGTAGTAACTGGTCCGGTGTTGGACTTGATTTCATTTCGTAATGGTAGAAATTATTGTAAAATATGTGATACCTGATTGTATTTCACTTAATAATATGTTAAATCCTAGTATTTAGTATATGATACGTATCGGATTGACAACCCCTCAATTAAATACTAACGTCTAACAAGTGCAGTTAGTTTGAATCAGTGCATGGGGATAGTGGCTCAGGAGGATTTATCCCCAAGGAATACTAACGGATTCTTACTCATGCAGTCAAACTCACTAATCTTGATTCTTTTAAATTTTATGTGTATGCCATGCCAATCACTATTAAATATAGCCTAAGGGCGCGGTTTGACTGAGAGCTACAAAGTATTAGATAGTATCTACTAGCACTAGTATAAATAAAGCTAGTAGATATAGCTTACTAAGAGTAAAACTGCCATTTTATTTACTAGGTTAAAGCAATATAGAAGTTCAACAGTTGTTATTTCACAACGCGAACTATTAAGATTCCAGCTCAGCTTGTAAAACTAGTGTAGTAGCTGAGCGAGGGGATACTCGCCCGCATATGCCGGTCATGCTCATAGCTGAGCTATAAAACAGAAGATAGTAAACTTGGTATTGTTCAGATAAATTCACTCAGATTGTTACATTGCATCAGAGCAGAAGCGTTAAAAACTTTTCAATTGTGATTAAAAATTTGTTGAAAGAGTGAACTAGAGTTACTATTGGCTAGGTTGGACGATGATAATGATGTGGTCTCAACTAATACTTCTGCTTCAAAGCTCAATTTTGAAGCTCTATCTTAAGCAAACAATCATTTTACTACCTTGTATCTAGTAGCTCTGCCATGACCGCCATGTATTATAACTTACTAGAGCACTAACTAGTTTAAAGCTCGCCGATCTGACCACGCTCTAAGCAGGCAATCTATAATAAAAATAATTACCTAGATCTACGTATCTGTTAGATAGTTACCGGAATAAGTTAATATGAATCTGCCCTTAAACAATAAAATTAACTTCTATACGTTTTTTGTGTTGCTACTATTTTGCCTGTGAGGACTTACGTTTGCACGTACGTAAAATAAAATGACATAAGTATCAAAACCATGAAATCTTCTCATTCGACGACTGTACGCTAGATAAATCACCCCATGCCATCAAAACGGGATATCATGGACAAATTTTATCTTAGCAGGGAGAGAGCGTGTTTTAAATTGCTTTACAACGCATTGTCTATTATTCTCCTTGTCGACATCTTTTCCGTAATACAGTACTTACATTGTTTTAAGTTTTACGAATCGACAATTAAATGTACACCTATCTATATAGAATCTGGCTTCAAAAGATAAATTTTTGTATTGAGCTCTCAATTTTTGTCTTCGCCTACTTATTGAAGTGCATCGTGCATTAAAGATGCACGATTTATTTATAAAATTAAGTTTACTAAAACTGTTAAATTTATATGTGTTTAAAATTCATAGAATTATTAATTTAAAATATGTACATATAAAAATTAATAGGTTCGCAAGACAACGCCAAAATACTTCCTATCTAAAATTATTTTTAGTACGAATTTAGTATGAAAACGTAACTCTCCGGACATCCCCTAATAAGAATCATCTTATATATCTAGTTGCGTGCGATCCGTAATCCCTTTCTTGCTTTCCGTATTGTGTGGGACGCATTTGAAAGATTCTAATTTCACATATTATCTAGAACTTTAATCGGATAAACGGTAAATACTTATAAGTGTCATTTGAATGTAATAAATGTAAAAAAAATTAATTAATAATAAAAATCGTAGTTTAATATTACGTATTTTGAACATGTAGGGTATCTATATAAATTCAAATTTACCAAGTGATTAATTTTTTTTCACTAAGTTAAGACTTATAGGTCCTGGAGGAATTTTATTGCATCACAATTAAAGATTCAAGACTGTGTGTAAAGTGTTGGTGATACTGTTTTTACCTCTTTTTGTAACAGAAATGTGTTACATACAAAATATATTTGTCATTTTTAATATGCAAGGAGATTGAGTGTTGTATATACTGATTTCATTAAATATACTTTATCTTATTTAATGTGAATTACAGCACATTGAATTTTGCAAAGAAAAAAGTTATAATGACAAACTAAATAATTAATAGAAACATTATTCATTAGTCTTAAGATATCGAGATCAATATTTATTAAGAATTGAATTTGTCTCACCTCTACCGTTGCGCGGCTCCCGAGAAAATGTCGGCTGTCCAGTTCAGATTCATTTTATTTTTATTTTTTCGATTTGTCGTTTTGATTTACAAGCAGCCACTTTACAGCTGAGTGGACTTTGTTAGAGCCAACTAACCGGAGGACGATTTATGGACAGCCTTCCAGGACAAAGACTGTCCAAAATATTTGAATGTTAAGTCATAACTTGCCTTTTTTATGCTTTCAAGTCTTAATATGTTAACAAGGTTATTGCAATATTTTAAGCTGCGGTTTTTGCTGCTGACATCAACATGTTGCTTATTTGTAACTTGAAATATATTGTGTATGTGTAGGTACATATATGTGACATTCTTTGCTATGCCATATATGGCGTAACCCGAGTAGGTAGGTACTTTTGATTTCTCACTGTCTTTACATTGCGGCTCCATGTTAACAAGACTTCTTTGCGTTGCTTTATTTTGAGGATCAAAAAATGACTGTGCAGCGCTGTGCTGCAGCAGCAGTTCCCAAAGTTAGTATTTCGTTAAATTTCTATTAATGATTATCTTCCTTATATCGATATGTCGTAAATATATATCACAGTGCATGTTTACGCTGAACATGTTGCGGTGAAAGAGTAGATATTTATCTAAATTTAATATTATAATGTGAGATGCTTTATGGTTGTCAGTGGCTTCACTCAGAAATGGAAAACGCCGAAATATTTTAATTGGTTTCAGAATAGGTATTTCTTTTCCTTTACCAGTGTTCAACCCATCGTAAAATTAGGAATTTGCTTTTGACGTGACAACGTCTTATAAATTGGTTTGCCGGGTGACACTTCAAGAAACTGCGTTACGCTCCGCTCACGTTATGCGCTCACAATGAGAGCGAGTGAGAGGCACGCGGCATGGTTAGCCCGCCTAAGAGCGAGAGAGACAGACATAAAAAGTGAAAGGCACAAGTTGTCACGATTCCGGACGGTTGTCCGACACTAATTTTTTTGTATATCATTAACTTGTTCATAAATTAGAAATTAACTGTTTAATAAATTAAATCTTAACTATTGTCAGGAGGTACTTACATATAGTAGGTAAGACTAATTTTAAATATATTGCGGATGTAGCTACGAATAAAGCGTTTTTTAAAAGCGCTGCGCAAACCAGCGGGATTGTCTATCGTTGCTGCGCCAAGTTTCGTAGCTACGATACCTAAGTCAAGACGCAGTGATATAGCAATAGTGCGGGGCACAAGTGAGCAAGTCAAAAAAAAATAAGTTAAGCTAAGAATAAGCTTGATTATAAATTTAGTTTTTCCGAGGTCTACCTACTAAGGTCTACAGTATGGGGTTCTTCAAAACAGAAGTTATTAGAATTTTTAAGGGTCGGCAACGCGCGAGTGATGCCTTTTAAGTGTTTCAAGTGTCCATAGGTTATCTGACAGGCCGTAAGCTTGTTTGCCACCCTTCTGGTATATAAAGAGGTTGTACTTTTAAATAGGATCATGTAGATTGTTCTTATCAGCGCGTAAGAAGTTAGAAGTCGCGTACAATATTTGTGGTAGGTGCTTATTGACTAGTGTGATATTTATGGCGTAATATTGTGGGCGTAATAACTATTTATATATTACATTTACGATCTTAGAATGCTCTTAAAGCAGTCGTTAAAATGATCTAAGCATTACTCCAAGCACATTTCCTGTAACTTGAAAGCAGCTTAACCTTTGGCAATCGGCCCACCTTTTGATTAACTCCTACGATCCATTGTGTACGACTCCAAAGGTGTTGACCGTTATATAAAAAAAAACCAGGCCAAATGCGAGTCTGGTCGCGCACCGAGGGTTCCGTAAACTTATTATATATAGATAGTTCTTCCATATCTGTGATGTTACATCTTGCTTCTTGCCAAATTTTATGATTCTAGGTCAATAGGAGGTACCCCTTTGGTTTTGATTTATGCGTGTCACAATATGCGACAAAAATTACCGTATTTCGGCCATATTTTTTTATTACACTGACTTAAAAGCTTGATATTTTTACAGCTTTAGGGGTACATTTTAGTATTTGATATTAATTTCAACTTGATACCGTAACGCGTTCCTGAAAAATAGTCTTGACAGACAGACAGACGGACAACGAAGTGATCCTAAAAGGGTTCCTTTTTCCCCTTTGAGGTACGGAACCCTAAAAATACAAATACTTATGGCATTTAACCAACAATATTTAGTGCCGTTTCGACAGTTATTACAGCCAATGAATAGTGCCGATTATTATCGGTTATTATTACGCTTTTTTCGCTCACCGAGAGCGTCTTGCTATACAACAGGTGCTTTCACATTAAACAGCTGTAAAAGCTGCTGTATTTTATGGGATTATTTTTATTGCTTTTAAGATAGAAGAGGTAACAGTCTCTGTTATATTTCGTTTTATAACTCAAACGTTGGGTAAGTTTTGCAAGTAATTAAGCTTTAGCTGTTCTAACAAGAAATACTTGTTTATTTCAAATGTCTTTGTCACATCTCTGTCGTTACGTCATTATATATTTATGAGTAGTAAGCAAGTGCTCGCCAATAAAATTATGTAGAACCAAAATATAGGGTAAAGAGGGAAAGAAGCCGCACTCCTTTGATCTTAAAAAAACTTCCTTTTTAAAAGCCTAAACAAAATACACATAATATAGATACATAATAACGAATGGACAATATGCAAAATAGCAGGAGGTAGGTACCTGACGAATTATTTACCTATTTATTACATTTTTTAGGGTTCCGTACCCAGAGGGTAATTAAGGAACCCTATTACCAAGACTTCGCTGTCCGTCCGTCCGTCTGTCACCAGGCTGTATCAGGCTGTATAATTTTCACAGAAGATGTATTTCTGTTACCGCTATAACAACAAATACTAAAAACAAAAAAAAAAATTAAGGTGGCTACCATACAACAAACGTGATTTTTTTGCTTGTTTTTGCTCGATATTAATAGCGGTAACAGACAGCCGCTTGAAATATTCACACAATATTTATTTATATAGTCATTTCAAAAATAAATCATTAAATTAAAATAAAACAAATATTTAGGGGGGACTTCCATACAACAAACGGGATTCTTTTGCCGTTTTTATAGATAATGGTACGGAACCCTTCGTGCGCGAGTCCGACTCGCTCTTGGCCAATTTTCTTTCCTTATGTAAGTAACAATGATGTTATTTTGATCTCGTAAAAAGCAAGTACCAAGTTCGATTGCAGAGATGAGCAAAGGTTGTCACACAACCTAATGTCTTTCTTATTTGCATAATCGGATTATTACATGAAACGCACCAACACTTAATAATAATAAAAACGGGTATTAAAATTATGTTAAAGTGTTAGGTAATAATATTTTTTACTGATTAAAGGTTACAGCCAAAAAACTTGATATATTAATAGATTGCATGTTGTGCAAAAAATAAACTATTTTAGTTAAAACTTTTTCTCTAAAATGAGTTTTTGCTGCAAATTTAAATTTCTTATTAACAACATTTTAAGGAGTAATTATTAGGCAATGCAAAGAATTTTCGGCTTCTATTTGGTATACGGCCTATTCGGCTACTTTTATACTTTTCGGCGAATACCGAATATCTAGGTTCTATTCGTCCGAATACCGAATACTTAAGATTTTTTGTTCTACTAGGATGATTGTCATAATAAAAAGATTTTAAAAGATTTAAAACAATGCAATTTTCTTATAATCAATATAATAATCAACTTACGTACTATAGGCGAGTTCTTTTAGAGGCCATAATTGATTACTATTTTACTAGGCTTACACAATTACACTTTTAAAAAAAAACAAATAAAAAAGAAAATGTTCGTATGTATTTACTATGAGCACCACTATACATGAGTTCTTAACATGTCAAAAGATGCAGCGCCGCGTGGGGTCACGCGCTGGCCGAATACTTTTGCCGATTATTCAGCCAGCAAGCTTGCAGAATATTTTGTATTCGGCGTGTGGCCGAATATACTATTCGTTGCAAGTCTAGTAATTATACGTTTGGTTTAGGAAATGACAAATATCGACAAGAAAAAAAACTGAAATGATATAACCAACATTCTTTTACCAAAATTTAGTAAATATTTTTATAACTAAAAAAATAAAATGTTTAGTCGAATTGAGAACTTCCTCCTTTTTTGAAGTCGGTTGAAAAGAAAAAAATGGTTAGTGACTCAACCACTAAAACGAATAGAGCTGCCTGTCAACGCTGTAGGTACTTTATTACCCCATGGAAAGCTCAATAAATACAAACAAATCTGAATTACCAATCTTCAAATCGAATAATTATTATCGGTCTGTCGGCTACATAAAATTATCATTTCGAATTGTAAAAAAAAAGATAAAAGGGTTATTATATCGTCGTCATATTTTGGGGTATAAAATGCGGACGATGCGATAAAACAAGTGTATCGCAAAGTCAGGCGAACAACGGCTTAGGTCCGTAATCGGTTTTAATAAATCGAGAGCCAGCGAGGAGAAAGGGGAAAAGAAGTGTGGGGAGGGCCGACATGTGCATTAAACTTAATTGAAATTTCGGTGGATACGTGTTGTTTTGAACGAATGCACCTTTTGATTTGTGGGGGTCTCCTTTAGCACGATACTTTGTCATGAGAATGAAAGTATGTATGTATATACCTAATCTATACTGCCTAGTACCTATAGATTACTAATTGGTAACGTACGTATAAGAAAAATTATCTAAGTCACTCACAGTGAGTTTGGTTTGACTCAGCTGTTATTTGTCACCACAGCAACTTACAGACCTTAAATTAGAGAAAGGATGCTTCGGCCACTGGCAGACATTGTCGAGCTAGTAGTTATCTGACTGACATAATTTTCAAGCTATCCATTAGGCCTCTAACTTGGACTAGAGTCATAAGCAAACCGCAGCCAGGACCGACAGTTTAATGTGTCCTCCAAAACACGGAGTTTAGTTGCTTGTTTAAAACATTAAAAAAAACCGTTTATGATAAATCTATGTGTTATTCAAAGCCAAGTCAAAGTCAATTTTTTTTATTCATATAAGGTTTGTACAAACACTTTTGAATCGTTAAAGTTATGAAATAAATTCTATGTGTAATACCTACTTTTAAACGTAAATCGTTTCTTACTGAATAATTTAAATTTAGTAGAGATGAGAGATGATGAGAGAGGCCTAGCGTAGCTCGCATATAAAAGAGTTCGACGTGGTCACGGTTCACTATAATTAAATTATTTGTTTTATTAAAAAAAATATTTACACCACTTAAAATTGGTACAGAAAATATATTATTCCCTTATAGACATAGACAACTGGACAGCGCATTTCCTAGCAAGCTGTAAGAAAATAGTTGCAATAGTGTCAGAGACGAAGCAAACCTGTGATCTCTGGTCTCGTTCTTACTTGATTTAATAAATATAAACAAAGAAAATGGCGGCTGTTATTAGTTTTCTTTTTCTAAAGGAGGGCAATTTTATAAGGCTATTGCGCAGTCCACAGGACAGATACCATAACTCGAAGTCTATGGTTATATTTATTTAAACCCTGAGTGGGTTTTATTTTTTAAATCTTTTTGCTATACCTAATCGCACTGTGCGTAATTTTACATTTTTCATTGCCTAGGCGGCTATGCTGGCCAGTGAGTGTATGTTGACACACGCAAAATGCAGGCGAAAAAAAAATATCCGAAAGCTTTCGTTTACAATATTTGTGTACAAATAATGTGTTGCGTTTTTGAAGTGAAAACTTCTTTAGCGGCGTTGTGCACTTTTTTTGGTATGGGTAAAAAATGATAAACTCGCGTCAGGTCACGTGTCCTAATCGTGGAAATTCGTAAGACGGAAACCGTAATGCCACGACTATTATAATTTTTATTTTTTTTCTATTATATGTGTTTTTCTCGTGTTTTTTTTTTTTTTTTTAAGCGGTGTCGTCCACTTTTTTTGGTATGGGTAAAAAATGATAAACTCGCGTCAGGTCACGTGTCCTAATCGTGGAAATTCGTAAGACGGAAACCGTAATGCCACGCCTATTATAATTTTTATTTTTTTTCTATTATATGTATTTTTCTCGTGGGGGTGCCTTACCGTTTACATATTTCGATGGCTTAACGTCCCCCCCCCCCTTTTTTTTTTCTTTTTTTGAAGTGAAAACTTCTTTAGCGGCGTTATGCACTTTTTTGGTATGGGTAAAAAATGATAAAATCACGTCAGGTCACGTGTCCTAATCGTGGAAATTCGTAAGACGGAAACCGTAATGCCACGCCTATTATAATTTTTATTTATTATTACAAAAAAGTAAATAAACAAACATTATTATTTCTTGACAATGTCAAAGACATGTCTTGTGACTTGAGTGTTAAGCGCGAATCGTGTGTAAAGGTTTTCACTTCTGCCGGCACTCACGGAGTGCAACTCGTTTTTTTTTATTTATTTATTATTTCCGCGCCAGTGTGTTGAAACATGTCGCATAAAACTCGTGAGGTCATAACTAATGTAAAAAAAACCATCTTAGATTATTTGTATCATAATACGACTAATTCTTATCATTCATAATGTTAATGGCATATATTGTTATCAACATTATAAATAATAAGACACTTAGTCGCATTACGGTCAGTAATTTAAAAATTCAAGCTGTAAAGTTCGATTACTAATTGGATTCAATGAGTTATTTTTTTATCGCGCAATTCACGTAACGATCCTCTCCTGTTTCACTTGTATATGTATCATATTTATCAAATCACCAAAAAGCGCGTTTAAATTGTTTTATCGATTTCCAATCGCGCGTTTATACAATGTGGCCTTAAATCGTTTTCTTGATTGAAATCAAATAAATTAAACTGATGATGAATTCACTTGTGTGTATGATTAATGTCGTTTGAAACCGCAGCTCCTGGTTATGACGTCACCGCACAATGCAAGTTGCGCCCACGCACCTCCGCTGTCAGCTACTGCGAACGCCAGATTCGCAAATGGAACGCTTTATCACTTATTTGCAGTTTTGCAGTTATCGTGTTTGTCTGATATTTCGAAATGTAAATATAAATAGTTGTTTTATTTTTTTTTAATTGTAAAATTTAATTTAATTATTGTCGTTAAACTAGTATACCTACGCAACATAAAAACATGAAACACTTTTTTACCATAGCCTATAACAATATATTTAAATAAAACGTAGGTATGTAGCCAAGATGTAATTTTATATTTCCATTGAAAAGAATAATCGAGACACTCGTAAAATAAAATACCTATATAATTAAAATATATTCAAATTTATAAATATTTGGCGAACTCAAAATAAAACTATGTCGAAAATCAAATTAACATTAGACATTGATCAATTGGCATTTCACGATTGATTTTTATAGGTTTTGCCAGCGGCTCCACCCGCAGTAAATTCGGCTATCTTCGTTTAGGATAACTACGGCAACCCGTTAATTTTTGCAAGAAATTTCGCTATAGCTATAGTTTGTCTTTGCGGAATTCAATTATAGTTATTCCTGTGGGAACTATCACACTTTCCGATATAAAAAGTATCCTATGTCCTTCTCCGTGTTTTAATTTAGGTATCTCTCTGCCTTTGCGCTCAATAAGAGGCTACGTTGCGTGCGAGTGAGAAATAAGGACGCGAAGAAAGGACAAACAAACCAACTCACTTCCGCATTTATATCTACATATATGGATTCTAAGGTATACCTACTGTCTACTTTTTTAAAAATCAAATACTTAAAGTAAAGTTAAGTTAAAGTCAGAACAACAAAGTAGAATTTGTAGTGTAATCATTAATTTGAACAAAAACTAGACCTTTTCAGAAAGTAACATACTAACCATATGCTCATAAAGTTTAACGGTCGCAAAGCGTAGGTAATTTAACAGTCATTAACACTTAAGTAATAAGCGAGAGCGTTCAATGTTTTATTATAAAAAATAAGAAATAAAACAAAACATGTGAAATTAACGAGAGATGGATGCGTCCGCGCCGCGCCGGCGATGAAAGGTCGGCCAAGGATCGACTGAGATTGATGACGTAATCATAGGTTATGGGTAATTTTGGGTAACCGCAGTGGGTAATTATCATTTATCTCCCAGAAGGCTTGTAGCACTTGTAGTGTTTATGCTGAAGAATAACTAAATAATTTGATGCAAGATAGAAAAAAAAAAAATATATAACTTGAGTACTCTTATTGTAGATATCGCCTGCCAGTTCGATTATCCGTGAAGAGCAAAATGTTGATGCAGCTATGAATACAAAAAGTAGTTAATGTTAATTGGTTTATGATTAGTATAGTATTTTGAGTACCTATCCTTATATATTATAGCTGACCTAGTGAACCTCTCCCTACATAATATTTTGCCGTGCGGACATTTTTATTTTTTATATTATGTTAATTATATATTGTACAGGGAAAATATGTGAAACTTTAATACTCTCGATAATAAATACATTAATTTCGACAAAGATTAACACCAAATCGATTTAAACAGCTTCGTATATTATTCATAATTTTTGATCAAAAATTATTTTTAAATTCAGTTACTGTGACAAGTAACAATTCAGCCATAACGATAGAAATAAAAAAAAAAGTTTGCGTTGATCATGTTATGACGGTATACAGAGCTGGTGCTTACTTTTGACAACAATTCCAATTCAAAGTATTTTTTTAATTATCTTGAATAAAAAGCCAACAATGAATACGTAGATATATTGCAAATGCATTTTTTGTAAAGTAATCTTAAAGTAAGCTTAAGTGCTGTTAATTTTGTGTCATCAAAAATATTTAGTTCCAGTAGGTTTCAGGCTTAGGACACTTTTAAATTTTAAAAATAATATTTATTTACAATCTGTTGACGTGACAGTGCTATTTTAGAGCAAAAAGAAAATATATAAGTTGAATTTTTTTTGTGAATTCAATAATAAGTTAAATTCTGTAATTGTTTTTGATAATTTGACCAAAATAGCTTTACAACGTGTTAACAACAGTCGAACGATTTGCAGTCTTCAATAAGATGTTATATTAAACTAGCTGACGCGGCGAACGTTGTTTCTTTTTTTAAAACAAACAATCTGTCCTAAAAACAAATAATTGTCCTAATTCAGAAACCTTCCCCGGCGTGTGCATAACAACTTACCAAAATTTCATTACAATCGGTTTACCCTTATTGCGCGAGTCCGACTCGTACTTGACCCTTTCGGAAAATCCTTTCTTATCGGATGCCTACGTCATACAAAGAACACACTCTCCAAGTTTCAGGTCTCTACGATCAGCAGTTTAGGTTGTGCGATGATCCGTCAGTCATTTAGAATAAAGCATTTTATACGTATAGATTAAAAGTGATTCATCTCATGTCAACTTTACACCGGAATGTCTATTTCAGTTGTCAACAATAACCCACGTTCGCTTCGTCTCTGTTACACTTTTGCAACCAGTTTTTTTCACAACTGGCTAGCAAAAGCGCTGTCCAATTAGGCTCACGAAATTTGCCACACTTTAGGAAGAGACAAAGTTAATCTGTGGTGTCTTTTCTCATAGACAATAACCTTATACCTAGCCATTAACTTAGGAATGCAGCTGCTGTACATTACTCATAATACGAATATAGCTACAGATACTGTATCTTACAGTCCATAATAATATGTAAATAAAATAATCTTAGGTGTTTTAGACTTTTATAGAAGGAAGAGAGAGGCGTCGACGTACAATTAGCTTGCCATTGTATAAAAGCCATTGTGCAGAGTTGCGCGGGCGCCGAGTTGCCACTGTGTTGCCAGTTGCTTTGCCTGCTGCCTACACTCATTGTGATCATTTCTATCGCGACTGTGTTGCCGTTTTATATCCATGCGTGCTCAATGGCTTATTATCAACTAAATATTGTATACGCTTTGAGTAGATGTTTCTAAGCTAAGTTAGTTCGTCTTAGTTACGGATATAGAATAAGTAAGATTACTTTAAGCTGAATAAAAATATCGTTGTGTATAAAAAACAAATAGGTGATATCTACGAGGATACACACAGATAGACGGACTGATTAAAAATTATGTAGGATACAAATACAAATACAATACAAATATCCTTTATTGCACAAAACAAAAACACAAACTTATTGAAAAAATAATATTAAAAAACACGTACAACAGGCGATCTTATCGCCAGATGGCGATTTCTACCAGATAACCTATGTTGGTATTGATATACAAATTTAAAAGATTGGAATGGTAGGATGTGCAAAATTGTACAAAAACTGAAATAAAGATATAAGTAACATAGAATAAGAATAGTATAAATTACCAAATAAATAAACAACTACAAAATACATAAATATCTTTATACATAAAATATAAAATACATAAATTCCTTACATAAAAATACATAAACTACACATAACTAAAACAATCATAACTTAAATATTTAAGTGTCTACATCAGAAGAACAGACGGAGCAAAACAACAAGGTTATGCGAGATTTAAAAAATGCTTTTTCACTTGTGCTTTGAAGGTTGTAAGTGATTGTGCTTTTCGGATATCTACTGGGAGAGAGTTCCAAAATCGCATTGCTTGTACGGTGAAGGAATCATCGTAAAATTTTGAGTTGTGACTCGGTGTATTAAGTAATAAATTAGAGGAGGAACGCAAAGAGGCATAGTCACCAAAACGCTCTTTGAGATAAGAAGGGTAGCTAGAATTGAACAGCACACAGTAAAGAAGTGAAAGAATATGAGCATTCCGGCGAAAGCGAAATGGGAGCCACTTGAGCTTCACGCGGAAATTGGAAGTATGGTCATATTTGCGTAATCCAAATATAAACCGAATACAGAGATTGAGAAGTCGCTCAAGTTTGTTTAATTGGTCTTCAGTTAAATCAGGATAGCTAGCATCGGCGTAATCGAGTATGGGAAGCAAAAGAGAGTGTGCAAGAACAATTTGAGTGTCCGTGGGTAGAAAATTTTGCAGCCTTAGGGAACCTACAGCGGTAAACATTTTCCTACTGACCTCGGCTATCTGTGAAGTCCAAGACATACTACTATCTATAATAATACCTAGATTCTTAACCTGGTCATTATAAGGTATAAGTACATTGTCTTCACAAACTTTTGGGAGACTAACCCAGTTTATTCTAGACATAAACTTTGGACTGCCTAGTATTATAATTTTTTATCTAGATTAAAATTTCTCAAGGGAACACATTTTTACGTGGTTAATAGGTACTATTTCTCACTGTCGTACGGGATTCTTGGCACATAGCTCGCTCAAGGTACGAAGAAAGGCGTAGGATACTTTTCGTCCGTATCGAGAGGTCTACCTACCTACTGTTTCTTGATTTTGGGAGGTAGTATTTCAGGTATATCTAATTAATAAACATTTTTGGACATTACGCACAGCGCCGTCTGGTCCCAAAGTAAACAAAGCTTTTGTTATGGATACCAGACAACGGACACGAATACATATATATATATATATATATATATATATATATATATGTATATATATATATATATATATATATATATATATATATATATATATATGTATATATATATATATATATATATATATATGTATATATATTTCATTTTTTTGTCTAATTACATACATAATATACATAGAAAACACCCAGTCACAAGAAAAACACAAATAATATGTTTGTCATGTGCGGGAATCGAACCCACGCCCCTTGAGTCAGCTGTCGAAAATTACCCACTGACTCACGGAGCCGAACGGATATTGAAGTAAATACAATACTTTTTATTCCCATCGAGCGTTTGCGTGGGTAAACATTTTTCCACGCGTGAAACTGCAGGGAAATATTTCTCCACGTCGCGTCGTTGTAACAGTGTATCAGTCGTACTTGTAAAATCTGTTTTACCCTTAAAGTGGTGTATATTATTACCTTAAGTATATTAGGCACATAAGTGGCAAATAAGCTCACGGTCCGCCAGATGGTAAGCGGTCAACGCAGCCTATGGGCGCTTGCAACACTAGGGGCATTATACGCGCCTGACCTATATGAAGACCTTCCTCAACTTTCGCAGCCAGCTAGTGTTAGCTATGGTGTTCACATACGGTATGCGGCAGATACAATACCTGCGTAATGAAGTGGGCCGCGAGGGGGCGGCTTTGTGGTGCCAAACGAGCCATTGTGAGTCGGCGACCACGACACGACCCGCGACCTCGCTCGTTATCGGTGCCCGCTGCGACCTCGCAGCCGCGCTCCTTGGTAGGTACTGTGGCCCAACAGCCTTGTTAGAACGTCTTGCTTCTCAGTAGCTGTCGGTAAGGCTACATTGTTCATTCGAATCGAAGCTACAACATTAGTAGCCTAGCAAGATTAATATTTTGATTATTAAATATGTGTATCGAATTAACATTATAAATTATGCCACAATTTCTAGGGGTTGAAAGCATCTTGCAGTTGGTTTTGGCAAAAAAAGAATCTCCAACAGAATTTGAAGAAAACAAACGACTAAAACTAAGACTAAAACTCAGCCATATTAGGATTTTTTACTTAACCTATGAGCCTCAAAGAAGACGATAAAATAAATTATTTTAACACGAGAGCATAATAATTCGGATTCAATCCCCGCACAAGTGTTTTCTATGTATAATAAGTATGTATTCATAAAAAAAGTATTTGTATCCGTTGTCTGGTATCTATAGTACAACCTAGCTTAGTTTAGAACCAGTGTGCCTAGCGTGAGTTTAACGTTATTGTCGCGTTCATACGTCAACGAAATACATTTATGGAAATGAGTGAGCGCCTCTAGCGGACACGTTTTGAGACGGTTTTTTCTCATAAGACTATTCATGGATAGGTACGCGAATGCGATAGAAGTGTTACAAATACGCAAAAACTCACACTAAGAACACAGATGGGGCTGTGTGCGATGTCCAGGTATTATACTTTTTTTTCCAAAAAATATTTTCCGAAATATGGTTTTGTCACAAACTTTGCCATTTTCCTGATCTCAGAAAAATAACACATGCCGCAACAGTTTAAGGGCACATGACATGTCTATTCCTAATCCCTCCCTTTATTCTATGCATTCCTTATAGCAACGCTGTTTTTAGTATGAACAGCCGTTGCCGTATTTGATATTGAATACACAGAGCTCTAGGTACAACAAATTTCTCCACATACACGTTAATCCAGGGCATGGTAAGAGTCAGTGCTCAATTTCATCCCTATCGGTTTATGGAGTCACAAATATATCCAAACCGTCTCAAAACTTTAACGTTCATAATATTGGCAGGATTTGACTTTGCTGGGTAGAAAAAACCCACTAACGATATATTTTTAGTTTTTAATGTAATTTACTTATCCTTGAACCGCATCATTAATAAGTTTTTATGAGAATCAGCTAAAAACAAACACGCTATTTAGGTACTTACAAGTTTAGAACTATCCCTTATGACTTTGCTTAATAAAGCTCTCATAATAAAACAGTTAATAGTCGAAAGGGTGTGAGTTAAGGCCACATTTGGTGCAAAGTTGTCATCTGTCTACTAATTAGGGTTACTTCGTTAGTGGCACGAAACTTCTGGGACACACGGAAGCAATACACGGCAGTTGCACCGTGAACTTTTTTAATCACAACGCTACCGCTCCAGGCGATATCGCAGTCGTTTGTAAAAAATATACACTCTGTCACTCTCATATTTAATGTGAATGAAAGGGATAAAGCACGATTCTCTGTCATGTGGTGTCACTTTTTACATGTAAAGCGTTAAATTACTCCATCAACCCCTCGGCAGAGAAAAAACTAATTCCTATTCCGGGTGGCCATGCTCGTTTTGTTAAAGATTTGCTATCGGTAAAACCTCATGTAGATATATAAGTATGAAAAAAAATATTCTTAGTTATGCACTTCATAAATAGGTAGGTAAATCTTAGCATTGCCTGGAAATATTTTAAAACAAAAATGCCAGAATCATTTCGTCAAAGTCTGTAGCAAACACTTGGGCAAGGTGAGCTACAAGGGTTTTTTTTTGTTTATTTCTTCTTCACGAGCGTATTTCAAGAACGTACTTCGTCTGCAAGTATATATATGGCCACAATCTATTTACAGAATGTTTTGTAGAATACATTAGTGAGTTTACAAAAGCATTTTTTTTTTATACCATTAAGGTGGCAAACAAGCTAACGGTTCGGCTGATGGTACGCGGTCACTGCAAACTACATATTGCGTTGCGTTGCCGACCCTTCAAAAAGCTAATAACTTCTTTCTTAAATATCCCAATACTGCAGTCCTTAGAGAAAACCTTAGCATTTGCGGGAGCAAGTTTCTCTGAAGTTGCACTGTACGTGACCATTTAGGTGCTAAGGTGTGATGATGAATTCTCTGCGGGTGCTGATAACAAGAGATTAGAAGAAAGATGGTAGAAAATCATTTCGAGCAATTCCTTAGAACACATCCGATACATAAGCAGTAGAACACACACATTATATCCAATGTGTGAGGCTGCTTATACCAGAAATATGTTTTCTACAAAGCACTTTATTCAAATTCGTTTTGTACGAAGAAGAAAAAATAAAAATATTTAGTGGCCGCGATATAGTTAGCTGCTGTTACACCCACATTTTCTGTGTAAGAGAAGACGAACATCATAACACTTTCCAAAATAAAAAAGAAATTATAAGTGACCTCATTGCCCGTTTACCACCTCGAATCCATTGGGGGCTCTGAAAAATTATAGCAATAATAACCGCCACGCAAGACGGTAAGTATAAGTTTTGTTACAAATGACGTCTAATGTGCCTAAATTATATTTGTTGTCGTCGGAGGGCTGCAATGAAGTCATTACTTTCCATTTCCGCGGCGGTGTTAAGTCGATAACTCGAAAATGACGGCCATTCGTATAGGAACTAGTGAGCCTACAATCTGTAGGCACGTGCTCATTACCTAATCATGATATCTAAAGGTTCTTCGTAGGCGTCTTTGCTAGTTTGTAGGTACCTACGTTAGGTATTTTAAGTGTTTGTTTTGGTAGGAGATAATTATGTTATATAAAGCTTTGAATTGCCTTTAGGTTTCATATAAATGTTGCTTTTTGAAAATCTATATTATAACAGTCCATTGGTCTCTATTGATTAAAACGGAACCGGTTACAGTTCAATATTTGGCTGTACCAAAACTTTTATGCAATGATCTTTTTAATTTTGCAGAAACAACCTCGATACATTTTCCCATCAGGACAAAATCTAATTGAAATCCAAAACATTTTAAAAACTTCTGTTTCAAAGCACTTAAAATTTACAAGTAGGTATAATTGTTATTGTAACCAATAATAATGCTGTGACGTACCAGTTCAGTAAAACTGATTTGTTCGTGGGGTATTTAGACGGATTGCTTAGTTAATAACTTCTTGTTAAGAGGAAACCTTAAAAAAAACTTAAATTAAAAATAAACATTGCAAAGTCCATTCAACAGCATTCAAGTGTGTTGTTTATTAGTCTATAAAACAACAATTCCCACATGAATGCACCATGATATCATAAATTGATACATAGGTACTTAAAATATAAGAACCTATGTTTGGGACCGCAGTTCTACTATCTTCTATTCTAGAACTATTTATCAACTGTCATACCACTACCTACCTACTAAGCAGACAGCTTCAGGGGCTTATTTTTTATGTTTTTTAAATGCGGTTTAATTTTTTTTTATTTGAAGTTGTCACTTATATTACCTAGGTAATAAATAGGAAAAATACGTGGAAATCAATCAAAAATTATTTACTATCGTCAGTTTGTCAATTAATTTAACATCAGTCTTCTGACACAACACTATTTTATTTTCTAGTCGTCCGAGTTCATTATTAAAGTTGGGGGTAATAGGCAGAGAGGTTGTATCAGTGACGTCACGCGAGTCGCTCGTCAAGCTACCGTTTTGTTCCACTGACGTATATTGCTGCTTTACAACTCACTCGGGGCCGATAAGTTGCAGGAAAATGGGAAAATCCACGAACAGACTCAGTTAATGCTATATTAACATGACAAGCTTTATCAGGAAAATATATTAACTGTTTTTTATGATACTCATAACCTCAATTTATTAGTTTATTCCAAGATATATTTTTAAAAGCAAAGGTGAAACGCTTATAGATATGGGTATAACGAGGTAGGTAGGTATACGGCTATTCGTCTGATTTCATTTGAAAAATGTTGATGTTATGTTAACAATACCTAGAGAAAAAAATGTTTTGTTTTTTTTTTTCAGTCTTTTTATATGTGAGGTGACGTCAAACGTAATAAATTATGATTCTTTAAATCAAATCACATTAAAGAATTATTATTAAATAATTGATAGGACTTACGGAACCCTCCTTTGCATTCAATTCCTAAACGGGTAAGTATTTTTGTTTCGATGAACAACGATTGCCCTAAATAAAGAAAGCAAAAGTAAATAGTATACCGTCACATCATATTATTGTCACAGATTACACGATAGATTACTACTTTATCTGTCGTGTAATCTGTAACAATATTATTTCTATGTATGACTCACGTAAAATTAACCAAAGGCTAAAACATTAAGTTGTATTTCTTCAAATGTTAATATTATCAGTATTATGTAAACGTTAGCTACAAATAAGCATATGACGTGAAAGTTCACGACGGTGACCCTAGTTTTCCCGAGTGACGTGGAAATATGGCGGGTAGCGGGAGAGAGCGGGACGGTCGACCGCGGTGGCTCCTACATCGCCACCCGTCCGCGCCTGTAAGCTCGTAATTTGCCTTTCTATTAGACTGAGGGCGTGAAAAAAGGAAAGCGTTTACGGTGTGTTTACTAGGAGTGAGAGGGAAGAAATATGACCGCACGTCGGGTGAAGGGAAATTTTGGTTTTCAGAGTTTTTGCAGAGATGTGCATCGGCTCGTAAAGTGCGAGGGGGACGGCAATATTTGCGGATCCTCTCCGGATAATTACGGGACGTCGTGTCGTGGCTTAGTTTTCCCCCGAATTGGAGGGCGCGAGCAGCTACTTCCTCTATTTGTCGTTTAAGAGTTAATCGTGCGACCGATCCGTCACCCTCGAGAGAGCGGCTGCCGGCGATATTATATCTTTATTATGAGCACCGAAACATCCTCCGCCTCGGGCGATTAACGAAAACGTGATTATTGATAACTTTGTTTGGGGGTAAAAGCTTAGGGTAAGTAAGTCTAATATAGACATTGACTTTAGAAATTAGTAGGAGCATCGGAAACCTTGAATAGCCGCTCCCATCCAATGTCGTTCAAAATATATTGTAATTAACGTATGGCAATTAGAGTCCAAAAACACTAAACATATCAATTTAAAAAACCGCTGTATATCATTCAAGGTAATTCTATTATATTTCAGGTACCTATAAACTCTTTGTAACCTCCCTGCACTTGATGAGACTGTGTAGTCTAAACTTGTGTACCTAACATTGGCATAGTTTGTTGTTTACTAAGACATACTAAATGACAATTCTGCTCCGTACGTACAAAAACACACTTGTATGTATACATTTTGGTATTTTGTAGTAAGTCTTGACGACTTTGTAAACGTACTATAGGTACATGAATATTTACATATTTACCTTCTGTCCTGAAAAAAAAAGTTTTTGGCACCATTTGTGATAAAAACTAACGATATACATACAATGTCACAAATTTTGGACAGTATCGAATATACAGTTGAATTAAAAATTTTGGCTAACTTACATTCTACCAATACATAAAAGCCTTTTGTATACCTCTTTTGTATACCTAATACAAGAAATATAGGTACATTTTCCAATGACCGTTAAATTATTGTATATATTTGTAATAATTTCTCATTGGGTATGCCACACGTAATATGTCATTAGCAGAGGGGGAAGTGACAAACGTTGTTGTAAATACAGGCCCTTACTCCGCTCCTGAGTGTCGGTCTCGCAGCGCATGTCAATTAGCTCTAATAGCAGACTCTTGCGACATATGCTAGACGGCCGACTTTTGTATCTGTTACCCTTTTTACGACACAAAATTATACAATAGGTCCAACGAAATTACACCATCTTAAGTTTCTTAGTTCTTACATTGTTGTTTGTAAATGTAGCATCTAAACTAAAATGTTGGTCGGCGACTGCGGCTATTTGACGTTCCTGTAATTTGTGCTTGTTAAATTAAATAGCTCTCAGTTTATTGTAACTTAACAGTCTTGTGAAATAAGCCTTTGTCAGTCTGTTAATTTAAGAAGCTATAGATAGTGCTTACCTGTGTAATTTTCAAGTTCAGGCATATTTAAGTGCAACTGATGTAGGAACCTTATTGCAATAGCGCGGTTTTACTTTTAATACTAGGTATCTTTTCCGTTGTTTATTCATAACTATAGAACTATAATCACTTGATGATGTCTTGTCAACTCCTGGTGACTTATAAAGTCCTAGTACCTACCTACTGCAATCATACACAAATGTTATCACAAATCTTTATAGAATTAAGAAACACATTATAAATATAAATACATAAAAATAATCTCTCTTCGTTTATCTCTTCCTCAAGGTCTTAGAAAAAAATATATCAAACATGCCATGTCTATGGCTATATCATCAAAGTAAATACGTATTGCCATAGCAAAACATTAACTTCGAGCCAGGACTTGAACCTGAAACAAACCTTACAGTCCGAATAAGTGCTCTACTCATTGAGCTATCGAGGCACAAATCTGGCTGATGAAACACCCAACTACATCTTTAATAAACAACTCCTAGTGACTTATAAAGTTCTAGTACATACTTCCTGAGTTAAGTGACAACTCCTTCAAAGTTAGGTTATGTTGGTAGCAAGACGAATCGATTCTTGCTGACGTAAGTGAGGTAATTGGACAAGCTTGCATTTAAGACACCTGGGCCCACACATATGTACACAAAACATACCTACATAGGTTTAATCAATTGGTCTAGAAGCCAATCAAAGGCAAATGAACGATGCAGGTAATTAAAACAGCTCGCCTTACTGAATCAATAAGTCACCGATAAGCCAATTAATTTGCACAAGCGCTTACCATTCTGACCGTGCCTGATTGAATCACTCACGCTTGATTTAATGATTATGGACATACATATCTGAAATTAGATAGCCAACTATATTACAGTGGATTTGTTTACCTACGAGCTATGGTTCTGATTGTAAATCACATTTTATTGAGTATTCTCCGTGTGTGGCTTTGCTAGTTAAATGAGGGCAATGACAATCTACAATTGTAAATTTTCACAAAGTTTTAGTGTTTCCTCTCCACGGGAGGTTTTCTACGAAGTTTGGTTCTACATTGTAAGGTGTAAAGCTATTAAATATGTCACA
The DNA here is from genome assembly GCA_946406115.1 of Apoda limacodes. Lineage (NCBI taxonomy): Eukaryota > Metazoa > Arthropoda > Insecta > Lepidoptera > Limacodidae > Apoda > Apoda limacodes. Next base: position 12,215,858 of record OX291545.1, read on the forward strand.
AAGGTGTATGGTGGTTGTTGAAAAGACCGTGTCAATGAACACAAACAATTCTTTTTTTTTTTGCACGTTTAGAGTATTTCGGATTTGGGTTCCGCAAGTAGAAAATACTGGTTGGTCAAACAACCTGTGGATAATTAGCATGAATTTTATATTCGTGAGCATGTCGCGGGTTCGAAATGTAGACAATAAAAACTTCTTTTTTATATTTAATATGAAAATTAATATTCCTGGACTGAGATGTCCTACATTAGTCCAATATTACCTAGTATAAGGCATCATAGCCTGTCATAAGCAAGGGTCTTTCTATGATTACAGACCACAACTTATACAAATACCTATCTACGTTCTATTATGTATGCTTTTGTTTTGTAAATATATACATATTATACAAAAAAAGATCAAGACCCAAAACAAACACAAATAAACAATCCTCATAAAAAATGTGGTATGTTTTTTTTCAATTACAGTTTTTATAAAAAAAAAGATATCTACGGAACCTTTACTTGCACAATTCGAAATAATTGTTGCGAATGTATTTGACGGAGGTCGAGTGTGGGTGGCATCAGTCAGATCAGAATGGTGTTTGGGTTGTCATTCGTCACGGGGCGCTGAGGGGGTACGCGGCGGGGTGCGGCGCGCCGGGTGTATGATTGATGACCCTGGTCAAGTCCGGAACCACAGCTCGAACTTCATCATTACCCACAATAATACATATATAGTTTTTATCCTCTTTACAAATAAAACTTTTTAAAAGTACAAAACCGATATGAAACAAAATCCGTAAAGAGCAAGAGAATACGTTTTTTCATAAAATTCGGTTTTTTCAAGGTTTCTTGAGACTATATTCCATTTATTGTTGCGAAAGTGTATATTAGTAGCTGACAAAATGTCTGTGTTACTATTATGTACACTGACCACCAAAAATAACTAATCACTTAAATAGTTCCTAAACAACTCATGATAGCTCTACGAAGTCAAAGGAACATTAACTTACATTACACTTATACATAACATTAACTTAAGGAACGTATTTGAGCATTATCACTTATTTTATTGATATTTTTATTTATTCTCTCGCAAATGTGATGAAAAACATTGTGTGTAACACGGGCGGTAATAAAAGTTACAAACTCGAGTCATTAAAGCCTTCTTTTTAATAGCCTTTCGTTAGTAATTTTCTACTTACCAATCTCAATACCGACACAATGTAGGAACTATTATAGCTAGTGCACCTACTTAAAAAATCTTTCATTATTTGTTTATAAGGACATAGTTTGCCTATATATTTTGTACCTATATAATATAAGGAAGAAAAACTGTAGAACGTTTACTGAGTCTGGTAGTAGGAAATAAAATGGTATGCGTATAGTACGTAACAATTTGTGTTTTTTTATAAGTAGGTAGAGCCGGGAGAATCTTGCGGGTAAATACCAGTTTAACAATAGGTATATATATATAGCCTAAACTAATCTATATAAATATAAACTCTCTCGCATCTTAGTTGGTAGTGTGGCTTGCTGTGCAGGGAGTGTGGGTTCGATTCCCGCACTGGACAAAAATTTATGCTATAGTATAAACATTTGTGTTTGTCATGAGTCTGGGTGTATTTATGTATGATGATATGTATATATTAAAAAAAAAAGTAATATTTATGTATTTGTATCCGTTGTCTGGTACCCATAACACAAGCTTTGCTTACTTTAGAGATAGACGGCGCCTTGTGTAATGTCCAAAAATATTATAATTTTATTATATCTCTTGTAACTCTCCAATGAATGTTGAAATAAAAGGTTACAGAGGTAGCTTAGAATACGCTGATTACAAATGTTTAGAACGATCATTAGCCATTAAACTGCCGTATTACAGATAAGATAGTGTCACAAAACGCTTTTGGTCGGTTGTTTGACGAGACAAGCTGCACCTGTAGCCACGTGCAGGCGTGGTGGACCGATGATTAGGGTTGCCAAACGAAAGAATTTACTCGGTGAGTATAGATTTATTTAGGATCTTATCCGGATTTTACTCAGTTTTTAAAACCAACATTGAATTTTAAAAACATTATATGCACACATACCTACTTATTTGTACAGATATTGATGTACCTTTTACAAAGCCATGTTTCTTATTTATTTGTGTTTTTAATAGATATTTTTATGATGATATAAAAAAATATTTACAATGTTTTTTAATACAAGACCTATTATAAACTTTGCTATAAAACCAAACATGTTATGACTCGTATTTTAATTTGTTTTAACCCAAATGTCTAATTTGTTTGTCTCCGTTTTTTTTATTCAAAAAAGGAAATAACAAAGCGTTTTTAGTAAAGTCAGGCTATTGTTAAGACCTTTCGATTTACATGTGGTAACCCTATTGCTACTCTAATACGTCTGAATGCTAATGAGGGTCTACCACCGGGCATCGCCTCAGTAACCCGACGCTTCACCTGTCCCGATACAAATAATTTTTATTTTCCAAACCCTCCAAAGATTACAAATATTTCGTTCTACTATCGCGTTCATGATCGGACCGCATATTATGTTACGGTGCGTTCTAAACTAAGACGTATGTTATGATCCATAATTTAGGAACGTCAGCTTTTGACATAGGGCTGGTACCTATTTTCATAATATTAGGCAATTAACCCGCATATATTTATTGTACTAAAAGATTAACATTAGTTTATTGGAGTTATACCTTAAAAGCTTAAAACTATTTGATATACCTACCTACCTATTATTAAAATTATAAAAATAACATCGATTGATTGGTAAGCTTTTAGCATTCAGCATACAATGACTTAAATAAAATAATATTAAGGAAAAAAAAATACAGATCCTAAATTTGAAATCCAAGACAAAAAAAGATACTAAAATATTCATTTCGTACATTATGTGGCATTGTTATGACTTGTTAGCTGTTTCTTCTCAACGGTTTTTTTTACCCCACTTGAGAGTATTTTAATGAATCACCTAGAAAATTGCTATCTTTATTACAAGTTAAATTTTAATTTTATCAAAATTGAATGAATTATTATCATTTTAAAATAAAGCATTTATGTAATAATACTTTTATTACTTTAGATGCGCGGTGCTTCAATTTCTTTAAGTTGGTTCAGACATGTTGTGGTTCAAAGTTCAACCTATGACTATAATTTTTAGTAGTCACTTAACTAGTGACTGTAATTTACCTAAGTAATCAGAATTACTAGTAGTAGCTTAGCCTTAAAACTTTTTAGCCGTTGCACACAAGTATACATAGATATTATCTTGATTTTGCGTGTCTTCTGTTGGTTATACGTGTAACTCTGTCATTTTCCAGTGTCATAAACTGAGCCTTTATACTACCATTACTGTAGTAGATAAGCGTGTATTCCTATTCACTATCTAAATGCTTATGAATTTACAATGAGACGACATAAATTTATTCTGAAAAGAGTAGATATAAAGACCATAAAATTACTTTTATGTTATATAGGAAGCAATATTTAAAAAAAATATATATGCTACCTTTTATCCCGGAAAATTTGAAAGTCTCCGCAGGAATAGCTATAACCGATTTCCCTTGGCATTAATTAAAGCTTGTTGTAGTAAAATTCCGATAACAAGGAATTGCTAAAGGAATCGCACGCCGATAACCGAATTAAACGGAAGCGAAGCCACGGGCACACCTAGTTACTTAAATAAGAATTAAGTTATCATACGAACTGTCTTGTACTAAGACTAAGTGATTTAAAAAGTGTTTCTAAGCACCAGCTTAAATCAAAATTAATTGCAGGCCGCTCGGACAGATCTGTCGAATGGATCGATTAACAAAGATGTTGTTAATCTTCCGGATTACAAGTGGCCAGTCGAATTGTCACCAGATGCTGCTAAAGTGTCTTATCGTTGACGGATCTGAGTCCTCTGGAATTTAAATTTGTTTATCACTCTTTGGACACATCCATATCTATAAATGCGTATTATTATTTAAGCAGAAATAGACTTAATACTGTCGGAATAAGTTCGTTTTGGTTGTGAGGTGTATAAGTTACGTTATTAGTTCATTTACATCATGACGGGTGTGGGTCGAGTCCGGACGTAGTGTCGCTCATTTTGTTCTGTTTTTGACGCCTAATCCCGTGCTTAGCTAACCGTTTTGACAAGATTTAAGATGTAGCTGATAATGCCGATCGGTCATTCTTTTGTTTTATAAAAAGTGAAATGTTTTCGTCTGGTTTCAAGACTGCAGTATTAAATTTGATAAAACTTCGATGCAATTTGAGTATTTTAAAGGTGAATAGAAATACTGGTATAGGTACCGGTGTGTAGGTGTGTCATAAAAGTAATTATTTTTTATAACAAGTATAAGTCTACATCTGCAAATGAAAAAAACACTTTTTTATATTAACTGGCTCGATCAGTACATGATAACTATCTATGTTGTGTTCTCTAATCTAAGTCACAAAATCATTTTGTTTTTATACAACCAACTGATTTAGGCAATCTGTGTAAGTTTAGTAAAAATTTTAAAGTTAAAAGAATACATAATTATGTAACATTACTTTGATTACATTAAATTTGAATTAGGTATTTTTAGGTAGGTTTTATTTCATATAGTACCTCGTGTTGTTATTTATTTATACACATTTTTAAATAAATACTTAGACTAAAGGATCCCGTAATTCTTTTTGAGAAGGATTACTCAGAGATCTTCGATATCTAACGTCGGATTACATGTCTTTGTCCTGGATATCTATTTATTGACATGGAAAGGATTTCGAGCAAAGGTTCCGATCGAGTTTGATCCTGTTAGTGACAGCCCTACACAATGCAGTCGTTTAACACGCTCGTCTCATTTGGATCATCTTTTGACAGCTCACATATTATTCTTATGCTTTTTTTGTAAAGGTTAATTTTATTTAGGTCCTGGTAATGTTTAAGTAAGCTTCGTATAGAAGATGAGGTTCTATCATAGGAAACTAACTGTCACAAGACAAAAAATAAGCGCTGTGCACTCACGTATACCGTGAATAACGAAGATTTTGCCCACAAGAAAAAATCTTTTGCAGTCGAGAAAACTTAAGAAGGTTTACTTCAGTCCTTTCACACAACTATATTTTTTTTAAGAATTTTAACTTTCAAAAATTTTAAATTTTTAGAAATGATTTTATTTTGGCAGATTAAATTTCCGTGTTAAATCTATTGTGGTCATGGTGGTTTGTTAAAGTCAAATGGCGATATAGGAGTAATTTCACAGATTAATAAGCATTTTAACCAAAAGTCACTGGGCTGTGTTAAAAAATGATTGACGCTGTTTTCAATCATTCTAGAGGGAGCGGTCTTTGTAAATGCCAATGTAGCAAAGGAAGGGTTATGAATTGAACAGTCTGAGTAGACATTACTGCAGGTATCTATGTTTTAATGTTCAAAAATACTGAACCGATTTCGACATTTCATTGGTTTAATATCGATATCGATAATTCTGCATAAGGCTTTCGACTATTACTATGTTAAAAAACCTCCTTTTTGCTTTTACGTTCCATTTTTAAAATTCCTATTTCATCTTAGCTGTTGTTAGTAACAGGTGTAGTGTGTAGTAAGCGAGGTAGACAAGACGTTGTGGGGTTAGAATCAACAATGAAGGGTGCCTCTCGAGTGGTTGCGGTGGAGATGCGCAAGGCGTGTCCGCGCTCCATCGATCGTAGCCTCCGAGGCTCCTCACAGCTTCCCCCCCGTACCTCATCACCCCCCCCCCCCCCGCAAACGTTAACGCTTCGACCGACTGCATTTACCTCCCTCCGTCATACACATGTTTATTTCTACCTGTGTGAAGCATCGTACTCGTACGTTTCATAGCATATTTTGAATTTTGCGTCTATTCTACTTTATTTATTTATTAAGCACTAAATTTGATTGTGAGTTTGCATGACGATGTTTCGTTATATGATATTTTGTTATTTTGGTTTTTTTACAGGCCCACCTAGTGTTGCTAAGTAGGTACCCATATTATACCCACTTTTGTTGACTTTCTTGTCGTTTCCTACGGGCTCAGTAATATTGGCATATCGCAAACGATATGGGAAGTTAAGCAACGTCGGGCGTATTCAGTCATTGGATGGATGACCGCCCAGCGGCATATTTTATAGTCAAATAAAAAAGAAACATTTTTTCAAGTTTACCTCCGTGCTCGATTTTATATTAACAAATGAGTACCTACAGACTACATTAATAAGTAGAAAAAAAATCTTCTAGATGCAAATATAGGGCACTTCATAACTCAAAAGCTCATAACATTCGCTCCACGTTTGTGTATAAGAAAAAAAAAATATTTTTTTTTTTATTTTATAATATATATATTAAAAAACACATACTGCTTAAAAGCATCAACACTTAAAAATTTCAAGCAAACCCGATCGTTGCCGCGTTGTATTCTTTTACAACGTTGGTTTATTACAGCTTCAATTCGATCAGGAAGGAGGTGTTGATGCCGTGGCGCCGGCAGCACCGCTCTTCTCCGATGGCATAATTAAAGCAGTTTACATTCGCGACCGACCTGCGAATGTTATTTTGTGATCACTAAAATGGAATTATGCTATAAATTTTATGTTCGTTTATTGTAGCTACGGTAAAGTGTTAAGAACTATTGAAACATTGTTAACTGGCACTGTTTTATTCGCTGTTGTGCGCATGCAACAAAGATACTTAATCGATGTGAAACTGTACGTATAATAAGTGAGTAGTTACATAAATAGTAATTTCAGCTCTCAAATCGTAAACTATCTATTTATACTTGGAATCAGATATGTATGAATAATTAGCATGTTTCGCGTGTAGGGTTACCAGATGAAAAATTTAATAGTTCTGACATTTTTGAAGCTTGGGTGAGGTTGGGATTAGCCAAGTTCCAAAAATCGTCATGTTAGGATAAATAATTTTGTGTGGTAGGTAACCCTATAAATTATGTACGCATTTTGTTTCATTTATATAACAAAAAAACACGAAGATTTAATTACTTATTACAAAAAGAAATATCTACCTACTTTTACGCTCAGACTTGTGTCTTCATAGGGTTGAATCGGACAAAGTTTTCCAGTCCGTAGTCAGAGACCTTAGACAGAGTGGACTCGATTCTTCGCGCTATTCCTCCACAACTTTTTTACTACTTTTTGAAAAACAAAACATTTATTTCCTTATCATATGCATTAATACAAAAAATAAAGATTTGGCCAAGTGCATGTTGCCAAATTTCATTATCATTATAGAAAAAAATAGGCCCATCTTTTCATTTAGTTATTTAAAAACTACGTATAACATAGTGAGCCCTAACCTTAACGCCAATTTATGTAATCTCGTTAGTCATCCCTCGTGGTGTTAACACCACCGTAAGTATTACATAAATGACGTCCAATCAAAGATTTTATTGGGGCGGTCCTTACAAAGTAATATATACCTATGTCTCTGATTACATGTGTTTGTTACTACACGATACAGGACTGTTTGCCAACTTTTATCGAAACAAATTCACAAACTTTGAAGTTTAAAATGAATATTCATAGGATGCTGAAATCAATCGCGATCGATATGGTGATAATTTTCCATAATTGCAAAGTCACAATTTGTTAACTAAAGAGTTGTCTGGGTTCTTGGTTGGCACCGTATGAAGGTAACTGTGACAAGCTTACCACATACATAATATCGCGTTGGCATGGAAAATTTTTATATATGCAAAGTAAATGTTGCGACTGTGTAATTGTTTGCTACGACAGTTGACATTCGTATACCACTGACTAAAGTCGAATGTCATAGTATGCTCCATTTACTTATATTGTTCAAACAAGTGAAATTATGTAAAATTTAAAGAAACTCAGTCTAAAAACAATCATATCGATTACACGAGTGAAAGTAGCATAGGATTTGTCACCAATTATCCTCAATACCCTTTCTGCTTCATCATCGGATCCTGATCATCATCTATTACAACATATTCATTGAGACCATTCCAATGAACCCAAACATGATATGTCTGCTATAAGTTGGTAAGGAGTTGGGTATCCTTTAGGTTCCAGGTGATCGATAGTGTAGCACCAGATTTTTTGAAATCACAGCTAAGAACACTTTCAATCAAGTCGACTTTCAAACAAAAAACTAAAATTAACTAAATCAACATCGGTTCATCCGTTGGAGCGTTACAATGCTACAAACAGATACACATGTCAAACTTATAAAACTCCTGTGTTTTCTTCCGGCGGTTTTGTGTTGTTTTCTTGGTCTAACTCAAAACAAACAAACTCAAAATTATCTAAAATCCGCATAAGACACGCGGCATTGGTTATTATATATATTACATTTAGCATTTTATTACACACTCGGCTCCATTACGCAATCCTGCACCGTGACGCAATGACCAACTTAACTCACTTGTACCATAATGTTCTACAATTACAATTTTATTTTTATCTTCAAATTACATCGTAGGTTTTGAACGTTGATTGAATGGCGGTCACACGATACAAACAAGTAATCAAATCATTAGACATTAGTGTGTTGAGCCAAGTGAGGTGTATGTGTCGAAGGCTACGTGTCGGTCACGTTGACGATGGTCATCGATCATCGGTAATGGTGTTCTGGGACGGTAACGACCGCGACTGTCACTGATCGTACTCGGTGGATCGTGGATCGACGACGAGTGATTCTACCACGATTGCGGTTTTGATATAAGTATTCGGGTTGCAGCCCGTTTATTGTAAACAAAAATTTTGAGGTTACAAGAACAATGAAACTGTGAAATAGGCTCAAAAATGAGCAAGACGAAATACACAATAGATTTATATTGTTATTGTAATAAGAAAGGTGAGATTTAACTATATTTTACCTAGTCGTCTTTCTCATTTGAGCCTAAATCATAGTTTGAGGTTAGATTTTTGTTTACAAAATACGATAAGTAAGAAAAAATAGGCTTTACATACGTTTTTAGATACAATAATAATATATTTTAGTTATACCAATACTGAAAGTTTGTTTAATTATTTGATTGATGCTCTGTGGTTAAACGTGAGTTGGGCCCTTTACTTATAATTATTTTAAAAACGGTCAAGTCTTGGTGTTAGTATTATAAAATGCAGTTAAGAAATTATATAAACCTTAATATGTGTGGGTAAAAATAAGTCAATTGTTTGGCTGTTCTCCTAACGAAGTCTACCAAATCAAGTTCTGATAGGTATAATATGTCGATAAACCATGGATTTTAAGTAGAATTTCACACATATAACTCAATATTAGGGTACCCGAGTAAAGTTAAAAAACGGAAATTACTGAAATACAAATTAATATTAGGCATTTCATTTTTCTTGGCGCTTGTCCTATCTCTTTGAGTTTTGTCCTTTTAAGGTTTTGTTTCCGTTTTGTTCTGCAACGTACAAATAATATGACCTTGTAAAACACATTAAATAACTTTTTATAACTCTGTAAATAAGCTGAATTTTGAATATTTTCACGCAAATAGCTACCTAATCATATCAACATAGTCACGGGATGCCTACCTATTAATATTTTAACTTGAGGTTAAACTAAACATGTTGTTAGTAGGTCTTGCGTCCAATAGTCCTTCAAAGGACAACACTAAAAGAAATATGTAGGTTACAACATTTGCATGTTACAAAGATAAAAGTAAAATATATTTGACATTCTTCAAAATTCCGTAGAAAATTATGTGATTTTAGTAAGTTCCTTTGATTTACTTTAGACAACCCTTAATATTATACTCAAACATCGAAACCACAGCCGCCATATTGAAATGCTGTTAACTTATGCGACAATAGCGACAGATAATAAAATTCTGCCATGTATATAGAGAATAAAGTCCTATACTGTGACATAACAGGTGTGTGTGTTCTATTTCATAAGTTTTCAAAGATTAAATATTTTGTTTTAAAATATCAGGGAAACATCGATTACCAGTAGCAATAGTAGTTTACTACGGACTAGTTGTTACACATTTTTTTTTAATCCCATGGGAATCAAACCGGAATGACATAATAACGCCACAAATAACAGATAACTTGTTATTAATTCAATTTTAAGCAAACTTTCTACCTACTTCCGTCCATATAATGGTTTAATAGCTAGGTCGTGAGATAACGTAGCAAAAAGCGATTGAGCGACAGAATTATTCTTGTTATAATATTATTATAATTTATTTAATATATTCTGTATAGAATTTAAGGTATTTATATGAAAAAGATATACAGCAACGTGAAAAATAAAATAATAAATGAAAAGTAAACAGGACTGTACATTCACTCGTTGAAACTACAAAAACCGCCTGAGGCAGTGACATTAAAGATCGCAGTGAGTGGTCGCAATTTTTCACCAGTTTCAATTACTTACACTGTATCCACACCAGGGTTGACAAAACATAGTTTTTTTATTTTTTAAAATTAACACTATTAACTCGAATCAGCTTTACTACATATATGACAAAATTTCTCTCTTTTTCTTTGAGCCAAGCTTTCCTACATTGCCATGCTAGTCCGTAATCGAAATGTTTGGTGTACGCTAAGAAGTTTGCGAGAACACAGGCTACGATTGCTGCGTCCTCAAGTCAATATTATTGCATTAATATATTTATGTTTAGCTTTATCATTTTGCCATCAATTCAGCTGTTATGCGACCCACTGCAGGCGTATTTCCCTTTCCTTGAAGAAGGAAGCTTAGGCCGTAGTCTACCAAACTGGCCTAGTGCGGGTTGGCATAGGTTGTCGAGCAAATGGCCACTTGTCTGTCAGAGTTTTCAAGTTGCTAATAAGGCCTCTGAGTTGGCTGAACGACTGCATAGTGATTAAAACTCACATGACAAACATCATGTACATTTACGTTTAAATGAAAATATATTAAACTTTGGTCACAAATATGAAAAGTAAAAGATATTCGAATTTTGTAGGGTTAGACGGTTATAAGAAAATGTAGCATTCATTCTACGCGCCACAAAAATATATATAAGAAAATCGGTAGTTGTCTAATAAAACTTTCAACATTCATATATGGATAACCCAGTAGAAATATCAGAGTTAAACATAGTTTTTTAACTTTTTCAATATAAAGTTGTCTTTACCATAAAAATGTAAAATTTTCCATATGGCACTTTCAACTTAGTAATATTGCAAATGTAGCAGCCCTAGCACAATGAGAGACCAGTATATTTTATACAAGACAAATTCCAGTATGCGCTCACATCGTTCATTATACCGGCAGCTCGCTCCAATTAAAGTGCTGATTGATCTCGAGTTTTTAACCACGTGAAAACATGGTTTCATTACGCGAACAATGTATTTACCCACCGTATGAGTATGTGTAACCACTGGAAAGTTCTAAGCGGGCTTGACTAACAATCATTCCAGACATGTTACAAAAAGCACTAGATACAATGGTTAGGTATGAGGAGATTAAATTGGTGTTTTATTACCTACGTAATAACATTGTCTGGCTTTTTGTATGTGTATAGTATAATTTAAACTACTCAAGTTACATTACGTCATCAAAGTTGTTGTCATGTGTACTAAAATTGTGACGTTATTACATTTAGGTTACTGCGCTACCTCAATCAAATCTTGAATTAAGGACAGAAACTTAGTTTTCCATTTGAAATGTCTATTTGTTTGTCTTTGGAATTGAAAATTTGCTACAATAATTTAGATTTCATGGAAACATTTTTCGGTTGAAAAGTACGTACATACTTCTATTTGCAGGCACCTATAAAACCATGTCTACCTTATCGTAGTTCTAGGTAAAAAGTAGTTAATCAAAAAAACATGTTTTCCTAGCACATGTAAGTAATATGAGATATTTATTTACAAACAAAGTGTATTTGTATTCGTATTAGTTGTCTTGTGTCCACAGTACAACTTGCTTAGTTTGGGATCAGGTCCGGCTGCTGTGTGCACCGTATTGTCTTCTCCTAATGCGTTATATACACATTTGTGGGTACTTTAGTATGTTTTCTCAAACATGATACGATATGCAACCATATCTTATACAAGCTTCTTTGGGGCAAATCCTACTTGCTGTACAGTATTAGGGAGCGACCCGCAACGTTTTTTATCCGTCCGCTCGAGCGACAAAATATGAAATCTGAAAATGGAACGAACCTTTTTAAAGCCCTATTCGGTAATTGATAACAAAAGCGATAACTCATCAAGTTGTATGTACATTTCGGACTGGCACAACAAAAAGAATGCTCCATTAAATGAATTTAAAACAGTAAAAAAATAATTTGACATTTGAACAAGGCGAATTGGCGGCATATTTACCTAAACTTTTATTATTGTCGATACAGTTGTCAATTTACTTAGTTTTTTGCACGAATGTTTGAGAAAAGCACTATACAAGCCTTGGCCACAACTGAGCATAACCCGACTCTGTGATGCGTGCCTCGGCGTTGCCTTGGCCGCTGCGTTTGCGGGCCGAGGCAGTAATGTACTAATAGTCTGTTCGGTAATACATAAATATAATTGCGTAAATTATTTTGTCTGTCTGTTACCTTTTTACAGACAAATCAATAAACGTGTATTGTATAAAATTGAAATTTTTTTTTTTTTTTTTTCTGAACTGACTATGCAGTTGGCTGTTGCAGCCATTACTGCTTCACCGGGCTTTTGGGGCGAGACTCTGAAGGAGCCTCAGCCCATATAGCGCCCAACGCTCAAGGGCTTCCCGCGGGAGAACTGCGATTGAGTGGGGCCGAGAAGCGCCCCGGCACTCTTTGATACCTAGTGTATCCTTGTGGGCGCCGACGAACCCGGGGACGTCGGCGTCGTGTTTGGAGGGAGGCCCTATTCGGGGAGGTCGTGGAGACTAATCTCGCTATCCGGATAGCGAGATCGTCATCTGGGAACGTTATTACGTGCCGAGGCCGCCTAACAATAGTTTTACGACCGTGACCGGGTCGATCGGGGGGACGATACGTTGTGGATTGCACAATTAAACGGTTCGGTTGATTTTGCGTACGCTCGAAAAAGCGGACTGCCAAGTCTTTAAAGTATTGGGGAATCGTGGGGAGTTCGAAGTCTCTGTGTAGGTCCGCATTGCGAACGTACCAAGAGGCTCCAGAGGCCGCTCTGAGAAAGCGGTTTTGGAGGGTAAAAATTGAACAGGAAGAAAACTTGCATCTTAAGAAAGGACATCGACTACACTGATAACAGTTTCACACGAGTGAAAAAGCAGAGATTAGAAATTGAAATGTTGCATTTATTTCAGTTTCAGGTTGAATAACCGTGGCATGTCGACTTTTTAGTTGTAATGTAATTGCACTACCTATTATTATTTATAACTGTGTAGTGTTGCAAAAGTGTAATATATAATATTATTTATAGCGGTAAGTACGATTAGACATTAGCGGTTAGTAAGTAACACCTGCGTTCCGACTTACTCACCTCGGTTCACTAACTCTGTATTGCATGTTCTGCGGATTTACTTACCTATATTCATATCTATATAAGTACAAACCGTCTCTCACATGCTTACCTCAAAATATCAAGTAAGTAAGTATGTAGTGTAAGAATGCAGTATTATATTCTTCAGCAGTATATTCCATTGTTGTAAGTATATATACCGCTATGTCCAATTTTATTAAAACTAAAAGTTGATATAATATGGTAAAAACATACAATCTAAAGGAAACCAAAATTTCTGAATCCCTTTAGAAAACCTATCCTAGAGCATAGAAAACATTAGGGTTTGTTTTGCTTCGGATACAGAAATTGTATTTATACTTAAATATAACTGTAAAACCCCTTTTTAAAAAGAAAAGACTTAAGGACCCCATATACTGCAAACTTGCGCCTTCACTAGATGTTGTTTATTTATTCTATATAAATCTTTTATAGCTCATGACTATTATAAGTTTTTTCATTTTTGCACTTTTTTACAAGCTAGTGTCCAGTATATAGGACCTTAAGCTATTTTTCTCATCATTGCCATGTTACGTTTTTAATAATTTTCAGTACAAAGTGGATTTGTCGCAGGCAGTCTGAAAAGCGTAACGTACGTACGTAACTGATGGACAGTATGCCATTTTTATCACTGATAAATCACCAGACAAAAATACATATTTACATCAAGTATTGAGATATCTGTGTTTAAGAATCTAAACCATAAAATCTACAAACTTTAATTAGCATAAAAAAATTCCAAGGTACTCGCAAAAAATAATGTTGATAGTAGTATATTAATTTAGATATATTTGTATGTATATTATTATTAATTTAGGTATAAGTATATTGATTTCACAAGGTACTAATTATCTACACTTATCGACATAGTTTCACTAATAAGCATAAGTATATACATATATATATATATATTGAGTGGATTCGAGTTAACATTACCAACGTCGGTAAAGGCAATAAATTCTAATAAACCAATTAAACCTTCCAAGCGCGAACTCGTTACGAAAACATCGTAAAAATATTCGACATATGTACGTCTAACTGTGATTCCGTTAATGTTACAATCTCCTTATTATTCAAATGGTTGCCTTTACAAAGCTTTTATAGCCAACGATGAATAAAAAGAGACATATTAATACGCTATGAATATTAATATAATTATCTATTTAAACTAAAGCCTAAAGAAAGTTAAGAGATAGAGTTTTATGAGAAAACGTTGGCAGAAAAGGCCTTAATGCATGTCATAAAATATTATACGTAATCTTTGACATGAAAGACTTAATTCTTAATTACATTTTTTCTTTAAAACATATTTGGTATAGGCTGATGCTGGCGGCTTTACCCGTTTGGTAATCAGAATACACCGAGATAATTTATAATCTTTGTTTTAAATTATGTTTTCTGCACAAACACAATGGTTTACAATTTTATTTGTGGCAACTCAAACAGTTAAGTATTTTCATTTCTTAGCCTATAACTTGAGCTATAGTGGTAATATTTTTATCCACATAACTATTTTTTTATAAAAAAGGAAAGAGTAAAATAAAAACTACTTCACAGATTTCCTCATGAAAAAAGAATAAACTATTGGGTGCCTGTACCTACATACTTGCCTTTTAGGTTAAATATTTATATATACGGATAGTGATGATAAATGAGGATAAAAATCAATGAATGCTCTTGACATAGCTGCAAACGTTTCTGCACAAAAACACTGTGTTACATAGTACACAGATAGCTGAAACAAATATTCAAAAGTCCTTGCCACACTGAAGGGAAAATCCCAAATAAACTAATACAGAATTGTATTTGATAAACATTTGCTGTAACGCTAGGACCCGGACCAAAATATTGATATGCGATAAGGACAATAACACTTCGTGCTGATTTTACCTACTCACAATCATTAATTAAAGGTAATGATTTTATCTGTATCTGTATGCTTATTTTCTTAAACGTCATAAAAAAAAGAAGCATTTTTTGAACTTTTGCATTTTTTTTTTTTTTTTTTTTTTTTTTTTTTTTTTATATTATAATGGGCTCGCACGGTCTTAGCAGACCATTTATGCATTTGCCAGAGTCAAAGTCAATTAAATTATATCGTATCGTGGCGCGGGCGTTACCGCGCGTCCTCGTTTTCAAGTCCCAAGATTGGGCGGGAGATTTGGTGTGGATCCTCAGACATTGCGCGTCATGTCCTGCTTATTTCTTCATAATTCACTATTCATGAGCCTTCGCTGCACAATTCTTAACACGCTTTCGTAAAACATTGCTAAAATATATACATCGAAAGTCACTAAATGAATTTAGAAAAATTAAACAGAAAAAAACACCACTCCTTCTTAAGATTCGCGCCAAAACTCCCAACTTTTGCATTGTCTCAGCTATTTATGAGGATGACATATCAAAAAAGTAAAATAGACATAGGGCCTGTTTTTTTAGCTTGCAATTTCTCGCAAATTTAGCAAATTTGGTAATCGTGCCACACTGACAGCAGGATAGGAAATACGTTTTTAACTTAACAGTAAGAAACAGCACGAAAGCAATTACAACCGCAAAAGCCAATAGTGATTGTGTATATCTATCAAAAATGAAAAAGTATTTGATGCTGTGTGAAAATATTGATGACGAACTTCTGACTAAAGCAGTGAAGTATCAAAAACTCGTAATGCTGTCGAATAATAGATTGCTGGTCACATAAGAGTTGAATCCCTTAAACAACAGCAGCAAATGTGATGATTGGAATAAATTGCAAGTCATAAACACATAATAACGTTATATTGACTCTGTAACGTCGTAGATGAATTATAAGAGTTCCAGGCTTGAGGGAGTTACTAATGCAGTTATAATTGTGCACGACATCGATGCATTAAGTTCTGATGATGCGGAATGACGCTGTAATTGGACTTACTTAGACTGTGGCAGCTAAATTTTAATGCTGCTAGCATTTACTGCAAAAAAGTCGAAGTCGTTTGTTAATTAAAACCAGTTGTGTTTTTTATTACTAATATAAATCATGAAATAAACGTTGCCTGTCTTATTGAGTTGATTTTTGTATCGATTTTTTTAGTAGCTTTTCTTTTTTTTTCTGTAATTTGTGATTTTTTATCGTATGATTAGAGGTGTGTAATAAAATAGAAATGAGTATTGGCTTCTTTGTTGGAAATCACATTAGTTAAACTGAAATGTCTACTTAAGCAATAATAAATAGGTTTGTGTGTAGTCTTTATCCTTTCTCAGAGCTACTCGACTCTACCTGAAGGTTCATAAGTTGGATACCAAAACTATCTGCGGCCAACAGCAGTAGACAGTAGTTAGAGAAACAAAAATATAGCACGAATAAAAAGTCCTGAGATCATACAATTACTTATTTTTTTAAATAATTCTTACTTGTTATATTTTTAGTTTGGTATTCTACTGACATCGGCCTGGATTTCATCGTTTCTTATTTTTATTTTAGCTTTTTATCCTTACTTTATTCTCTCTCTCTCTCTCTCTCCTGTCTTATACTAAATATTAGCATAACTTAACCTTACATGGCTGGGTCTATTGGAAAACTAAATTGCTTAGTTCGAGTCGAACTCGTTTGATTGTTTAGATCTCTTTAACAATAAAAAAAGATTTAGAATACTTTTAATCCAGTAATTGGCTTGATTTTTTGCACCAAAATAGGAATAGAAAATGATAAAATGCTTTTATCCCGATGGAATGTTTTCACGGCTATAGGGTTTTCTGCGGGTAAAACCTACCTACCTAAGTATCTACTAAATAAGCTCGTGCTAAGCCCTTAACTTTGAAATTAAGCTTAACGCAGACCAACGAATAAGAACGAAATTTTATTAAAGACAATTAATAAAGCTCTTTGGTAAATAGTTGGTATTTTAATATACATTTACTAGCAAGTGTTTGTTGATTATTGTAAACCGTCTTTTGAAAAGTTTGCTGTAACAGACATGCTCATTAAAACTGTAAAGCAAACTTATGACATCATATATGGACTCATAAAAAGTATTTTTTATTAATTATATCTGTTTAATTAATAAATATTACGTTAATATTTAATTAATGGCACACCTACATGTATAAAAAAAAATCAAGGAATGCTTATTTCGCTAATTAGTATAAAATTTATTTCACCGCATCTTACTTAATTATAGGAGACTTTGTATCCATGTCCATAAAATTAATATTACATTAAAATACCCGAATAATATAAAAGTGGAAGCTATTTTGAATTTTAGAAGCATCGCTTTAAAGTAAAGATTAGCTTGCAGTCCGATGAGAGATATAGAAGTGATGCTGTAGATAGGAGCAAAAGGAGGAGATGAGACGGTCATTAGCTGAATGAAGCCATTAGGAGCGTGTAAAAGAGTTAATTACTGCGACGTAATCTCGCTCCGAGGTCTGCGGTGTGCCGGGAACTTTATGACCCTTAATGTACTTACGTGAATAATTACAAAGATATAAATTGTAATCTTATTTTAGGGTTTGATACACATTCTGAAATAGTAGTTAACTATTAAAAACAATTATTATAATTTTTAATATTCAAAATTTAATTTTTAATTAGATTGTAAGAAAGTAATGTTGTGTAAATAAAAATATTTCCCATATTATTTAGAAGTAATTTTAATAAGCTTTGAAGTCTCTGTCATATGATGAGGATAGATATATAGATGTATCCGCCTTTCTAATAATAGTATGCTTTTGTTCTGTTTTTTACTTAATTTAAACAGTTCTTGTAAAATAATGTACCAAAGCACAAAACAGTATTTTAAATAAAAATCGTTAAAACTATAATAAAGACAAAAAAAATTATAGTACCTAATAGTAATGAAAATTATGCCTTGAAACATAGATACCCGTTTTTCCTTGTGATTTAAAGTTTTTAGCGAATCAGGCACACTATTCATATAATATTTCGCTGTGTTCTAATAAAAAAAACAAAGACATAAATTATGTTTCATATCAAAAAGGCAACTGTCTAGGCATTATGATTTTGCTTTATAAAAGTCCCGTATTGTACCTTATGTTCAATGAAATTGTACAAAGTACTTGTGTACTATTTTTTACTTTTTAGCGCTATAGGTAAATTTCCAAAACAACTAAGTTTTTACGCCAATTTGCATACGTCTGTGCCGTACCGTAAGAGTGTATTGCCATCCATCACTGACGCTGCAATGATGCAAAAGGGTGGACCATATTGCGACAGTTATAGTGATATAACGGTTTCATTCATATAAATTGGAGCATTACAAATGTCCCTACAAGTGATGATTATTAGAATGATAGGTCTATAATCACCAAAGAACATTCAAGTAGTGCGACGTCTTCGTCTGCAACTTATTTATTAGTAGGTATGGCAAATGTTTCCCTGGATACGCTGTGCAGATCTGACTAAAATTTAATGAAGAAGTTTTGGACAACAAATCTAAAAAGTTGTAAGTAGTAAATCTTGGTTTACAACTTTGCTAAAGTATGGCCGTGATAGTGCTTTATACCCTGATAGTGCTTTATACCCTGATAGTGCTTTATACCCTGATAGTGCTTTATACCCTGATAGTGCTTTATACCCTGAGAAAAAGCTTTTTTGTAATAACAATGATGTGTAATGAATGAACTATTAATTTAATTTAGCTGCACTACTCACACACGCTAAGGTACATACCGTGTCATCCTTGTTTTACTTAAGTTTCTTAATTCTGCCTCTTAATTAAATGCGTCCGTAATAAAATAAGTTCCGACTACACGTAGAAAATAATTACCAAGTCAACCTATCACGTACAGTGACAGAGGATGTCGAATGTAGGATAATCGGTACAGACAACGGCGGCGGTCTGTCTACCAACATGCGGCCAGGTCCAGCCGCACACCTAGCATTTACCCGCAAATTACCGTAGAAATCGCAAAGAGAACGCATGCACAGCACATAAACACAACCAGACAGACAAGCCATACTTCGACACGCAAATCGATCATGAGAAATTGTATAATTGTACATCGACCCGATATATCGTGGCAGCGTCAATCGTTATAACTTATCTCGCGTGTTTAAAATGTAGATTACCTTTTTAATATCCCATTGTATGTGTTTTTGTTTGCAATTTCACGATTTTATGTTGGTTAATTGCATGCTGAGTGGGACAGGTCGACGAGAGTGAGTGTAGTCTTGAGAAATGAATAAAATTATTATTTAATTTATATAAATTGTGCGTGTGACCTCAATCACCGTAGGGGGTAGGTGTGGGACATGGCTGAAGAAGCATTTACCTAATTTTCTCAGAGTTGATGACAGTTATTTTAAGTTTGTCAATCTTACAACATTATCATTTTAAATCTACTTGATTGATGATAGGTAATATGATATGGATGGATGGTCTTGCCTTTTGGAAAATAATATATCTATTACAATATTAAAATAAGTTAAAGTTCTTTATGCTTGGTAATTCGAACATCATCTGTAGACTTGTTTTTTTGTTCCGGCGTAGCAGCTTTGTTGACGTGTCAGATTTTTTTTAAGCTTTTAAATATTAATCTCTGCAGCGGCTTTTATTTACTTAAGTCTACCAAATTTCAGCGCTGGAGTGCTTTTATTGCATATCTTAATTAATACTAGAGTTTCTTGTGTGGCTATTGAACCCTAAAATGTACGGTAAGGTTTTGAGTCATCGAAACAACTAAATAAAATTGAAGTATCTGTTTGTTATTTTAGATTTTGATAATTGTTTCTTTCTGGTAATTTGGAACCTTTACCAGATCCAATGTCAAAATGATTTTTGTCAGCCTGTCTGTCTGTTGGAAATAATTTAACTCAGTAAATATAAATGCTATTGACTTGAAACTAACAATAATTGTAGAGAAAACTGGGTGCTTTATATGTAAAATATGTTTATATATATATACAATATGTATGTACACAAAAGAATTCACAGTTTAGGTAGCTAAATTACCTATATGCCAACTACATCCTACTTATATTATAAATGTGAAAGTTTGTATGTCTGAATGGATATTTGTTACTCAATCACACTTCAACCACTGGACGGATCGGAATAAAACTTAACATACATATAGGTGAGGTCCTGGAATTTTTATCCCTAAAAAATCAAAATTTCCTGCGGGAATAACTATAACAAAGTTAAACAAACTTTTGCTGCACCTTTAGCATTCTATAACAATTCATTGGTATAATTAATAAATTAATTAATTAGACTTAATTAAGGAGTTCGACGACGACAACCGAATATAGGGCGGACGAAACCGCTGGCAAAGTCTAGTTCTAAATAAATCTCAGAGCACGCAAACGAATTCGCGGGCACAGCTAGTTTATTATACAACAAGAAGATCATTGATGCATTTGATTTTTTTAAATGAATTGCTAATATTTTTGTTTAGTAATGTACTTAGGACGCTCTGATTAATAGACTCTGTTAATGGTAAATCATTATTTTCACTTAATTATTGATTAAGCAGAGCGTAGTTGCGAGGCGACAAGCGACATGGCGACAGTGTGACAATGGGCGGGCGGCAGCAATCCGCAGGTCACGACCCGCCCTTCATCACCCGCGCTTACCGTCACTGGATTTAGTTATCGCTCGACGAATATCTAAGTAGACGGGGCCGTTAAAATACTAAGCTGAGATTAGGTAGGAATGTAGCACAGGTTTCTATAATGATGTAAATGACTATATACCTATATTGTCATATATATTTTTATATTCATATCAAAAGTATATAATATAAGCTATCCCACATTGGCCAAAATGCTAATCGTGTTTTATTTTCGTCCCCTTTTTCACTCTACTTTGGTCAATACTGTGTTTTCACAAGAATTTAGGACCATGTTTACATGTACCTTTGTACAGATAAACTGTATCTGAAAGTTATTTAGAGTTTCGGTGATAAGCTCACCACAGGTTCCACCTGTAACGCAGGACTAAAGTGATTGGTAAAGAGTTTGTCCCATTCATTATGTAATTCAAATCGTGATATTGTACCTATATACAACAAACGTGATTTTCCTGCCGTTTTTATAGATACTGGTACGGAACATTTTGTGCGCGAGTCCAACTCGGACGTGGCCGGTTTTTTCTTTTTACTATTTTTAAGCAATTCGCTATAATAATGAATACCATATAATCTGTAAAAAATTCAGGCTTTTACTTAGTCATAGGCTCCGTTAGTATTCTTTTGTTAGGGGACCCTTAAACCCAACCTATATATAAAAAACCTACATATATAAATAAAAAAAGATCCCTTCAGTCGCATCTTACATACCTTTGGACACCTGATTTCACAAATGTCAATAATTAAGTTGTAAAAAAAACTTTTTGATATTTTAACAGCATATTAGCTGGAATCGCTTAGAATTTCAATAGAAATATAATGTTTAAAGGTGAGCCGTAAGTTGTGGCTGTGGCAGGCGGTTGCATGTACAATGGGAGGCTAAGGTTTATGGCAAGGGGTTCCACCGGAAGTGTCATAAAACCGACCTCTTCATGAGATTTGGACGATAATAATTAAGGAACACCTTGTTAATATTAACTACCAGCTGATTATTATTTATATTGGTGTTGCTCTATAGAGAAAATGAGTTCAATGTTACAAGATTATAGTCAACAGTTTTTGAATGCTACTATATATATTTATTATGTACACGGTATTTAATTTTTTTTGGTGTTGCATCCAAAGGTATATTATAATATATATTGCAAAATGTACCTACACGTAATTCTTAAAAATATATACTTTTTAATATAGCCACTCATTTGTCCCTTACAAACAGGGTTGTGAATTGAAACTTTTTTTAAAAGAAGTTTAAATTTGAGGTGTTTTTAAAAAATAAATCGATTCGAATGAAGTAGTACGTCGGATAAAATAGTCACTTAAGTGGATAAGCAGGTATAAAAAGTAGTCTAGCAGCGAGAGGGTATTTAATTAGTAACTTGTTTGATATTTGCGTATGAGCAGGCATTAAACAGGTATACAAAATATGCTTATCCTGTAAAAACCAAAAAAATATTTTTTTTTGGAGAAGGCTTTCGTATAATTATGATTAAATTTTGATAGAGTCAATAATTTTTTTTTGTGTTAAATTACAAACTATTGCAAGTAAATATTTTATAATTATATAATTCTTTACTGTACAATACAATACAACACATATTAGCATACAAACAAAAGAAACTTTATAAGTACACGAGCTTATCCCTTAAAAGAGATTTCTTACAGCAAACCTAAGTGTGTAATTTATAATACACATAGGAAAGTAGGAGGCAAACAGTGTAAGTACATTTCATTCATAAATAATAAACTCAAAATTTAAATTAAAAACAACACCATACAACGGAACGAGCGGAAAAATAAAATACCTAAATACCTGTATAACCACACGCTCCGTTGCATGGCGCCGTGCGTCTCCTTTACGGTTTTTTTTAATTTCGATTAAACCTCTTTAAGAGCGCTTTTGATCTATAAGTTAAAACTTATATACGTTGCTTTTACTTAAAAAAAAGACGAAAAATGTAGTTATAATTTTCACCGCCCGCACGTGGCGCCATTTCCGAATGCGCACCATTTTAGATATAAGAAAAAGATTGTTGCGACTTTCCGTCTGATAACTGTTTATAAAATAATGAGTTCAAGTGAGGAATCCGATCTAAAATGAGGCGCAAATTGCAGAAAATGGACTCTTACCAACAAAATCGCGGGAACGATATTACATGGCTCCCAATAATTGTAAATGATGGAAAACTTGAAGAAACACTCAATTATTCTCTAAAAATGTTTTAATGGCTTATTTCAATGAATTACGTGTGAAGTCTTATACTTCCATTCTCATTATGGTAAATCTATTCGATGTTGAAAAGCACTATTAAAACTTACAATGACATAAAATATATATATATAAGATTTATCAAAGTACCTACATAAAGTTACACGTATTTTTGAAACGACACTTAGATGGCTATACAAACAAATAACTCTATAGTATTCACTTCAGCTAACCTAAAAAAATTCCTAAGTGACGCGCCAGAAAAAAAATATTTAAAATTAAGGTACTTTTTTAAAATCTTTGATTACTTTTGACGTGGGTAGTAGGTAATCTACCTATAAATTATACCGTTTTCTAGCAAATGTGTTGAAAAATGTTGTATGACATTCATGCGGAATTGGTATTTACAAAAGAGTAGACGAATGACTAACCATAGTCATGAATTATAAACTACTATTTCAGTGCAGTAACTCATAAAGTCTTCTTTATTATGTGTACAAATTATGCGAAAAGATACTTTTCATAGCACGCGTAAAATCAAACATTACTGAAATCCATTATTTCACGCGTAAATAATGATGTTTTTTTTTAATTTTTAGGGTTTGCTTAGACCATAGAATAGTATACGCGCTCTATAAGTGATTAGTAGATAATAAACACCAAATGACATAATTTCAATTTATTAATTAGTTTTAAGTATACTAAGAACTTTGTTTAACGAAAAAAAATAATCTGAAAGCGCCTCAGCAAAGAAAGCGCGCGATTACCAATTAATAGGTTATATTAACTAAATGGATTATATTTAATGTCTTTCTTATATTTACTCGCAGAATGCATTGAAAAACGTTGTAGATACGCGAGCGTAAAGGGTTATTCCGAATGCGTGCCTTAAAAAAATACTCGCTGTACTCGTGTTTTGGCAATTTGGCACTTATTCGTAATAACTTATTTACGTTCTTGTGTCATAAATAACTGTTACGGGCGTTTCCCTGAATATAATTTAAAGTGGATACTAGTATTAGCAAGAACAAATAAATTGTATATTCTAGCATAATTCAATTTTATGTGCATTTCTACATTTGTACCAACCTGGTAATGAATAAATCCCACCATGAATGATCTTAGAGCGTTTCATTTTAAATTTACGATAACTGACTAAAATTAACATCATTTCAAGAAATACGTAACATTTTTAAAATACTTTTACAAAACGGCTGTTATGATTAGGTACTCACATTAAAAATAATATTCATATAATTTTTAAACAAAGACCATAATGGGTGGACCGGGAAATTTATGTGACTTATATTTTTGTTTTGTGAATTTCTATGAGTCGTTGACCAAAATTATTAACACGCCATGGCATTGTAAAGCGTTCTTATCGTGCCCATCTATTGCGCCTATGCAACACTTGAGAAGGAACGAAACACAATTACGGAATGCCAACAATTACAATAAAATATTTAAGAAATTCATGTTACAGCTGTATTAATTTAACGTGTATTGTGTTAAGAAAACATTAACGCATATAACTAACGATTTAATGGCAAAAACAAAGAGGAATTTTTAATTAGCAAAGCGTTTTCCTGCGGACGGGTACGCTACTCAGGGGCGCCCCGCCGCGAAGCTACTTTACACACGTTGCTCGGAGGCCGTTAACTGTACGTCACTTTTCATAATATTTATGTCCACATTATTATTCGTCGTTAAATTGAAATTTCGCTGATGAACAAGTTCTGTCACTAATTTCTTTTTTTTTTTGTAAAAATGTTTCGAACATCTGTTATACAAATGAAATTCTGTTTTGGAATTGGTATTTATTCTAAAGATTTATTAGAATTATAAAAATTAGATTTTATATTTAATTGATTAATTAGTTATATTACAATGTAAGAATTGTAATGTAGTAATATTGGTTAGAAGCCTTCTTTCAACCCCAATATCAGTTTGCACAAGAGATCCAAGAGAAATCAATTACTGAAATGTAGAAAAACTTTGATTTAAATGAATATAAATTATAACACGCAAAGTGCAATGAATATATCATTAAACTAATGTGCAAAGGCAAATCGAAATTATAACACAAGGTTCTGTAGGTACAATTTGTTGTTTAAAAACGAACCTTCTTTCACTTTCTACATATAGTTAGGTAAAGGAACATTTATTGTAGATTATTTGTTGTCAATAAAAAACTTGCTTGTTTTACACGCATAAACTCAAGGTATTTTAATTATGAGACTCATCCACGACACCTCACATAGAGTGCGTGAAATAAAATATCCGGACGGACGAACACGAAAAAATTAGAATGATCGTTTTACCATTCACCTACGGAATCCTAAAAACGGACTGATTTATGAACATCAACAGATTCTATATCTACTATGACAGGGCCCGACTCACGCAGCTTTGTGTAAATCTCCAGCATTCTCTAATTCTGACACCGGTTACTACTAGTCACATGACAATCTGGTTCTGGTCTAAATTTTGTAATCGGTGTGGGATTCCTATGGCAACTCCTTGATGTTTTCAATACAAGCTATTATAGTTATCCTTGCGGGATCTTTTGAATTTGATAGAATGCCTATGTTCTTCTCCGTCCCTTCAACTGTGCCAAATTTTAGCTCAATTGGATGCTCCATTGTGACGTGATGGAAGAACAAACAAACAAACTTTCTGTCGCATTTATTATATTAGTATGGAAATACTAATTTTTTATATCGAAAAATGCAAACTAATAGACACTTTAAGAGCTATAAAGCCACACAAATTCATCATGTATCGCAAACTAAAGTAAGGGCCAGACCATTAAATATTAATATATCGAATAGGTATTATTTACTGTTAGTATTACAAAACTACTTGTGTCTTTGCTTTTGTATTGTTGTGTATATTAAAAAAAAAAAAAAACGAGTTGCACTCCGGGAGTACCGGCAGAAGTGAAAACCTTAACTCACAATTCGCGCCTAACACTCAAATATGTCACAAGACATGTCTTTGACATTGTCAAGAAATAATAATGTTTGTTTATTTACTATTTTGACGTAGTATATTTGACATCTCAATTTGTCATAGAATTACAATCCCATATCCAACCTCCCTGTACTACTCATAATCGCCATATACTAAAAATAAAAATTATAATAGGCGTCGCATTATGGTTCCGTCTTGCGAATTTTTAAGGCGTGGCATTATGGTTTCCGTCTGACGATCAGTCTGACGCGAGTTTATCATTTTTTACCCATCACAAAAACTAACCTAATGTAAATAAATCTGACGCGACTTCCGTCTTACGAATTTTATATGAATTGTCGATCAGGACACGTGACCTGACGCGAGTTTAACATTTTTTACCCATACCAAATAAAGTACACAACGCCGCTTAAGAAGTTATCACTTTAAAAATTACAGCTAAATTAAATGTAACGTTATTGTTATTTTTTTAATAAGAAAAATATTTTTGCATTATGTTTGTGTCAGATCTTAAAATTCTAATGTTATTTATAAATGTTTTTTTATTATTAAATTAAGAATTGATTGAATAAGGTCGAAATCAAATTTACTGTGGAAAATTTACCTTTACATCTCCTTTAGCATCATTGCTAATAAATACCTGTTAGAAACACATCAAGCGTTTTTACAAAGAAAATCAAAGGCGAACAAAATTGTGTGTTTCACACTGACGAGCAAAAATAACTTGTAGTAAAAAATTACTTGTCACTTACATAGACGATAATATCAAAGGAACATTTGAAGCGTATTTCAATACCTATTTAATATGTGTAAAATAATAGTATATTATACAACAAGTGAAAAAAAAGGGAATTTAATTCGAGGGACTAAGTTGGATCCCGAGAGCAGCGAACGATGCAAGAGGGATTCTAAAGTACGAAAAACGTAGTTTACCCCCCGTATATATTCCTTTATTGACAAATTTTTAAGCAAATGAGCAATGTCTATAAACAATTATATATTTCCTGAAATTACGGAAGTAAAGAACTATTCTTCAGAAGCGATCAAAGTAAAACAAACCAGATACGATACGAATATTTGTGCACTTGTTTGTAGATACAGGACATTTGCACAAATTCTCAAATACCCATGTGATACTGTCTTTAGATATGTGTGCAAATGTTTGAAGCTAAGTCAAGCACTTACATTAGAATAGTAACGTGTATAACATACAAGCTGCAGCAAGTTTTTGCAAGTGCATAAAATAAAGTAAAGCAAAATTGTATTTCAATTCAGACGTAGCGTTAAGAGGGCGCATAAAACAATATAGTTGATGTTATTTAGTAGCATTAAATTTTAAGGAAGGAAATTAAGTTCAAGTAAATATTAAAAAAAAATGTAGATAATACATCATAATTCCAAAGTCTGATATTAGCAAATACATAATGAAACTAAATTTTCTTAAAAGAAAAAAATCACAAAGTCACGTCTATTTTTTCCAATTTATAATTTAAGCTTCTGCCAGCGGCTTCGCCCGCCCTTAATTTCGTTATCGGCGTTAATAAGTTCTTAAGGCAACTCCTCAATTATATAAAAAAAAACAAACAGTCAAATCTCTCTTTCTCTTTGATGGCATAATACATTCGTGTCTGTGAAACCATGGAAATACACATACAAAATTTCAACCCAATCGGTCAAGCCGTTTAATAGTTGACATACCAACAGAAGCGCCACCTACCGAGTCCAATTGTATTTTTAAATCATCCAGAAAACCATCGAAATACCCATATAAAATTTCAACCATTTTCCCGCGGTAAAAAGGAGTCTATGTTCATCAGGGATAATGTCGGCTTCTAATGGTAAAAGAATTTTTGAAATCGGTCCAGTAGTTTCGGAGCCTATTCAATACAAACAAACAATCAATTCTTTCCTCTTTATAATATTAGTATAGATAATTACAAAAGTACATATAAATTTTAATCAAAATACACTATCTAGGGCTGTCATTAGAAAATTTTAAATACAAGTGATAATATTCGAGTTATTAACACTTAATGATTTTCACCCATACAACGTTAATATTCCGCGTTGTATGGAAAATGTGTCTGGCTTTATGCGCCCTCTTTTTACCAACCTTTCAGTCAGTCTACTTAAGTAGCTACAGTACTTAGTTAGGTGGCTCCACACTTCACCTCCCATTTCACGTATTTGTACATTATAAAGAACACATTTTTTGTACAAATGCTATTCTAAAAATATGAGTGGTATTCACGAAATGCCAGTAGCAGGCACGCAAGTCGGCCCGTCAACACTATTTTTATTAGCTCTTGATCCCGGCCAACGTTTAATAACTTATTTATTCATTATATAACGGTAGTTATTATGTATGACCTTTTATTAAGGATTGTTATTTATTAGTGACACATAATTATTTATTGCCTTTGACGATATTAATTTTAAAGCTGTTGATGTAAATATGAATTATGTGTTAAGATAACATTAAGATTTGCCACTGATTGTTTTTTTGGTTCATTAAGGTAATTCATATAACAAAAATAAATAAATATTTAAGTAAATAAATAATTTCTTTTTATGTAGAGTAAAAATGGAGAGACAGTGTGGATTTCTACGGGGCGTTATACTTTACAAATTGCTTTAGGCATTCGTAGTATCGCTTTCGGTCTTATTGATTATCTATTTCAAATTTTGTTATATTTTTTTTGAACAAGGACATTGCCTTAACAACGATACAAGTATATGCAGTAAGATCATGTAAAAACGTCTCGAATGTGGACTAAAGCCCTTTTATACATAGAGTTATATCATACATATATATACACTATAGGATATATTTTCTATAGGAAACTTTAAATGACCACAAACGCAGCTTTAATTTTATTTTAGTTTTATATGGTTATTTTTTGGACGTATTAATATTTTTATAACTTCATGTATAATATAAATAATAAATAAATAAATTTTTTTGGACATTAAACAGAGCGCCATCCGGTCCCAAACTAAGCAAAGCTTGTGTTATAAATACCAGACAATGGATACAAATACATATATACACTCTTTTTTGTGTAAATACATAAATGTACATAGAAAACCCCCAGTCTCAAGAAAAACACAAATAATAAATGTTTTCTGGTTTTTGACAGCAATGTTAGTTTTAATCCATATAAAAATTATAAATTCGAAAGTAACTCTGTATGTCTGTATGTCTGTTACCTCATTACGCTTAAGCCGCTGTACCGATTAGCATAAAATTTGGCATGGAGATAGTTTTAGTGCCGGGGAAGGACATAGGCTAATAAAAAACGTAAAGTATGAGTGGGTTTTTTTTTGTATAATTGAGGAGTTGTTGTTGGCATCCTACACCGATAACCGAATTTAGGGCAGGTGTATACATTCTCTTGAACTTTAATAAGTAAGATCTTTAAAATTTACGTCATGCACTGATGGAACGAGACAGTAATCAAACAACAACCATGTAAAGGATCTTAACAATGCAATATCGCATTAAAACAATGTATTAACAATCTTAACAATGCATATCACATTCATACAGTGTATCAACAATAAGTACAATGTGTTTACCAAATAGCTATCATTAAAAAATTCATTATTTTTTCAAACATTATTACAAACCAATTAATTGCCGTGTAAAACAGGATCGGATAATTCCTTTGTAATTGAGAAAAAACTTAGCATTTGACGATACTTAATAATCGCGCCATTCCGATGCACAGTCAGCTAAAGAACTGGTATACAGAGTAGGGTTGCCAATTTTCTCTACACTACAGTACAGTACTATAATGTATTATAAGGTCGAAAAAATAATTAGAATAGCATTTATGGAAAAAAAAGTATTTTAATTTAGAGTTTTCAATATGTACAAGTGGTTAAGACCCGGCATATTGCGAATCAAAATTAAAATATTGGTGTATGAAAGGATTGTTTTTGATCAAGTTAATAAAATATCTGTCACTACATAGCATTTATCAGAGAAGACTCTTTGGGTGAATGCTGAGTTAGATAAAATAGACTGTAAATTGACAAGATTATTTTGATAACCTTTTCTAATGGTATACTTGGTTAGTAAAAGTAGTATTTTGGATACTATATTTTTGTTTAGCAGTATGCAGTATAATGCTATTTTTAACAGTATGGTTGACAACCCTAATACAGAGTCAGAAAAACTGTTAACAATTAAGTAGTACACTGCGATAATTGTCTGAATTGATAAGCAGGATTCCTTTGGGCTTATGAAAGGTCATATTTACATAATAAATTCATTATAAAAATTCCGATACAACGACAATTATTATAGCAAACATAAAAAGTAACCAACTATCTTGTTTTGTGACGAATAGTAAATAATGGAGAAGTTGTTATTTTTGTAAAACCAACTTGAAAAGAAAAAGATATTTTTTACCCCTTTTTGCGGAAGTGGTTGTGTTTAAATTTTTATTTCCCATCTTTTAAAAAATTGGTATCCTTTCATGTATTTTTTTGTCACAAAATTGCGGTTTGTGACCGCAAAATTGCATGTAATGCAAATTTAATTTTGTTTTGAATTTATTTGAAGAGTTGTGATGACGGTGAATTTCTTTTGTCAAAAGATCAACAGTGAGTGAGCTTTGCGGTTCTAATACTAGCATTTGACATACAAAAAAAAGCTCTTAATTTAGCAAATGGCTTTCTGCTAAGTATTAAGCGTGTATTCTTATTATTCTATTTGTCAAAGTTAAATATACATAAATAATATATATAAATAATATATATAAATATAGTTAAATATACTAATAATGTTAAAATGATGTGCTTTAAAAGCAAAAGGAATAATTAAAAATTTTTAAGGGACGTGCATTTCGTTGAAGTCTTTTGTATGGCAATAGAACCATATTCAAATATCGCCACACAAGTACACAAAGTACTTGCGTCGCGATATTTAAATATGGTTACTTGGTAGCGGAGGGTCAAGTGATGGCATCCGAAGATGCAATCGACTGCTTGCCGTGATGGATGCCTCTCATTACCGCACCGCGCTGGGTGGCAGCGACGCGTCGCAGCGATCGCGCGACACTCGCCTTAACGACACACTCATAAAAGCCCTTGACATTTACGAACTTATTGTCGAATGCGACGAGATCCCGATACGGAACCATTCAAAACACGCCTTAATACGATTTATTTATGACCAGTGCTTAACTTCGCCCTCAGTATGCTTTATCGCCATGCTGCACACAGCCTCCTACCATTTTATAGGTCTCTCCTATTTGTTATTATTATAATATTTTTTCTTATGGAAAGGTTGACACTGCGTACGTACATGTTTTATGGATACTAATAATTCTTTCTTTCACTCCTGGGTTTTATTGCCCACGCTTATGGAATTTGGTAATAAATTCCTCGTATTCATTAGTATCCGATGTGTTTGAGAAACAAATATGATAAAATTGTAGTTAGATATGATAACGACTTTTGAACATACGCAATGGCTAAGAATTGATCGTAAGCAATCTTGAGAGAATGTAATTAATAGGTAAGTAGTTGTCGCAATCAAATGTCTTAAGACTGCAATATAGGCTAGACTGCGCAAATACGCCATTTTTATGCAAATTTTTTTTGCTAAACTATAGCATCTAAAGATTGAAAAAACTATTGTTTCAACACTTGTGCAAAATTTTATTAAACGGCAAAGATTAACGGAAAGTTAAATTCCATACAAAAAAAATAAGTTTTAAGGCGTCATTATGGTATAAATTACCTATAAAGTTTATAACAAATATATCTCTAATGTATATGACATTTAAAAATCATTTTTAGTACATTTACATGGACATCGTTAGTACTACAGACATTAGTTTTCAGGCCTATATCGCCTTTGCAGAGGGTTGAAGTTAGAGTCTTGTATCGGACCTCTATCACACTGATATAGGGAGCTACTTATGAAATCTGCAACTGATTCGGTAGATAAAAACATTGACTTAATATAAACCATAGACATAGAGAACTGGAGAGCGCGTTTCCTATTGCTAGCTGAGAAAATAAATGGTCGCAAAAGTGTAACAGAGAAAAAAACCTATGCTCGCTTGCCTCTTTCTAACTTGTTTTAATTAACACCCATTTTGTAGGACGGTGATAGAAAAAGGAAAAAAGCCACAGCTTCTTGTTGTCTCTTTCTAAGGAAGTTAAATTTTTTGAGGCTATTGCGTAGTCCGAGGTCTTTGTTCTAAACACACAATATTGTTTACTAGCGCCTTAGATGTATGACTACAATAATAGCTCTGCCAAATCAACCAATTCAGCGCGTATTGTATCACTCTTACTTATAAATTAAGCATGAAAGCAATGAAAGGTATGCTAGACGTACCCATTGTGATAAAAGCTGCATGAGCTTATTGAAACTTGCGGTTCGTGAAGTCCAACAATCTACACTAGGTCCCCTTAATATAAATACAATACAATAATAAGTTTAAATTTTAAATTGAGGTGGATTTAAGGAAAGAGTGGTTTGAGGTGTAATTAATTAAATGTATAAATAAAACGTGAACGAAACTCTATATTTATATCACTTTGTGAAAATTTAAACTGCTTTTTGTGGTGGAGAATACATTCCTATAAATATTTTTTAATGTAGTTTTAAATACAGTGGCTATCCATGTCATTACTAATTACCCAAATTTTAGTACCCCTAGTCACGTATATTTCCAATATTTGTAAGAAAAATTGATCATTACACTTTGCATGTCATAATACTTACTAAATGTATCACCCTTAGAACTGAGGGACGAAATTTTTATGTGAACCTTATTGTACCATATATCGTTGAACAGTTCTTTAAAAATACACTTGAGGTAAGTAAGTAAGTATATTTCAAAAAATGCATTTATGAAGCTTGTATACATTGTGCGAAAGTTCAAAATTACGCACCATACAACGGAACGTGCGGTAGAATCGGTACTCTTACATTACTAGGTGTTTTACCGCACGCTTCATAAATGCATTTTTTGAAAAAGTACTTACTTACTTACCTCAAGTGTATTTTTAAAGAACTGTTCAACGATACGTGCGGTAAAATAGGTACTCTCATATAACTACCTGCGTATTCTTTAGGATTTTTTTTTTTTATAACGTGCGCGACTTTAACTCGTCGTTGCTTTTTTTCTTAAATCCATCATATTATATATGTTACGGGTAATGCTAGAAGATTGTGTATACTTAGGTTTACCCGGGTTTATTTAGAACCACCCAAAGATTTTGAGTAGTGTCCGAATAACCAAAGGAAATAAATTTCAATTCGGGATATTTCCAGACTCATCTAGGTCTACCCAATGCTACCTGGGTAATGTTCGGTGTTGCGTCATATTTGAGCACGTGGCTTAAAGCGTGCGCTTGCAGTGCAGTACCGGCGATTGAAACAATTTGATTTGTGCTCGGTAAGTGGCGTCAAGAAACTGATTGCTTCTCTTTCTTCAAGTAAGACAACGATAAAATACTATGTGATCAATGATGAGGTATTCTATATTTTGCATAATACTCATTTGGCTATTTAGCATGGAGAAAAACATCAAATAAAAAAAAGAATGTATAAAAAATATATAAAAATGTTACTTAAGAAGAAAAAAAGTTGTATTTAGGACTATGCGAACCTGTACACTAAAATGAATAGTCGCTTTCAAGTGGATTTAATTGACATGCAGTCTAACCCTGACGGTAACTACAAATTTATCATTGTCTATTAAGACGAGCGTTGCCAGACGTCCCGATTTTGGCGGGATGGAATATCCCGCTTAAACCAAACATAAATGTGACAGGCTCAATCCCGCTATTCGGGAATAACTGGACAACTGGTGGCACAGACAAGTGGAGACTGGCCGCCTGCCCAGCGCGTAATGACGATTTTTACTAGGTACCTATCTATTGTAAAGTAAAGGTAATTTGAACTCAAATAAAAAGATAAATATTCAAAAATTATATACGTTTTTTTACTATGTCCCGCTTTCGACGAAAGAATCCCGCTTTTTTCACTCAAAAAGTTCCTTAACCAAGATCAAGACCATTTTATCAAGTTTGTACAGCTGCGCGCGTTGCCACAAGTAAAAAAGAAATAAATTTATGTAAAATTTGTACTACTCAATGAAATAAAGATGAAAATAGATTATCTGCACGGTTGAGTTTAGAAAATCAAGTGAAAAAAATGAAAGCCTATCTAATTTAAAATGTCTGCCATGTTCTGTTGGAGATACGGTAAGAGTCCAAATACCAGATGTAGATAGAGGAAGAGATTTTCGCAACGTGCTAAGGCAGTTATAGAAATTACTGGCGATCTGTAAATGCCAGGAAACTAACGTGGAACTATCAAGAAAATATTTTCAAGAAACCAGTACTCTGTGTGTCTGGATAATCTGATTGATACTGAAAATATATTACCAGCAAAAAAACTTACGACAACTTGCAAATAAACAGTCGTTTTTAGGAGGTCATCCAAGGTTATAAAAGGTGTACATAATTGCAACACAAAATATGCTACAAAAAAGTGTACATTCAGGGCTGCAATTATATTCTACAATTCGTAGTGATACAGCAGTTTGTCTTATTTAAATAAGTTATAAATATTTAATGATTTATTTTAGTAATTGAGAAAGGTTTTATCGCTAACATGCCTTTTGTGAACTATTGTCAAAAAAAAATCATTACCTACTTACATAACTATACGAATTATCTCTGTTAAAAATACTTTGAGTTCGTATGGTATGTTAAGGAAAGCTAATTATGTTTTTTTATTTAACAAAAGCTATCAGTGCAATTTTTTATTTCACTAATTATTATACTATTACCCAATCAGCGTTTTACAGCTGAGTCTGGAATCCCGAATTGAAATTTATTTCATTTGTTTTTCGGTCATTACCCAAAATCTTTGGGTATTTCTAAGTAAACCCGGGTAAATCTAAGTATACACAATCTTCTACCCGCATTACCCGTAACATAATTATTAAAATATTATAGGGTAAATACTACTAGTATTGTTAAACAACTAGGGCGGGTTCGGAAGCTACAACCGGGTTGTGATAAAGCCGACCAGTCACATGCACTTATATTGTGCGTCCAAATTCATCATCGAATATCTGTAACTATTTTCCGTGAACAGTCTGCACTATAAAGTGTGCACTCGGTACACAGATTCTGAACGACGCTCTGTAAACAAGCCCTTTATTTTTCTGACTGCATAAAATTCAATTTGGACATTGCCTAGTTATCCCTCGGTCATTGTTAGTACTGCACAGTTGACATAAAAATCCTAACATTGCCCATGCAAAAAACAAAATATTTTTATTTTCATGTTTAAACACAAAGTATTAAAATCAAGGTTGCATACAATATAATCCTGTATGTTTTTATAACTTTTGTATTTGTATCTAATCAACTCGAATAAAAAAAGTCATGAAAAATAAACCAAAAGTATGTTGTTTTTTAAATAAAATGCAATCTCAATTTAAAACATCGCCAACGTTATTCCGTTTTTACAACTTAATTTACAATTTCTGCGTTTCAATTTCGCAAAACTGCAAACAATTATTTATTAAGAGAATAACCGCTGAAAGCATCAGACAGGACGCTTTAAAAGAATTATTAATATCATTAATTAAGGTAACAATTAAAGCAGTCCTTTCAAAAACAAAGGCATTACAATTACGGTATTAAAACGGCGTTCACGAGCTATAAAGCGGTGGAATCGGCGCGAGGCAGCGGCGGTCCGCCATTTACATAATTCATTAATATACGTCAGCCGCGATGCCCTCGGATAAGCTAACAAAATATACTGAACAAAAACCAGTCAACAGACAGACAACTGCGCCAACTTTTGATATATTATTTCTTATGTCATTGTTAACAACTTTGGTTTTTGCGGTTTCACACCACAGCAAAATACTTTGCTTTACGTATCTACGAATAAGATCTAGGAATATGAAAAATAGTGTCATTGTTTAGAAATAATGTTGTTTTGTTTAATTTGAATGATTTACCTGTAAAAAATTTGTTGTATTCTGGTCTAAGAAATTAATAAAGTAATCTTGACAAAGGTTACAAGCAAGAAATTAGTATGAAAAATAAATTATTACCACATTAAGTAAAAGATTTGGGCCTGACTTTAGATTAGACTCTCAGCTGGAGTAAACAAGTTACTCAAATTTGCTCTAAAGTTACTGGGATATTACGTGGTTATCGATTAAAGCATTTTTTACACTAAGACTCTACTAATTACCACTCTTGTATTACCGGTTATCGACTATGCTGATGTGTGTTATCCTGATCTTAATCAAGATCTTCTTAACAAGATGGATCGTTTTCTAAACAATTGTATTCGCTTCATTTTCGGCTTACGCAAATATGACCACGTCTCCAACTTCCGTTTAAAACTCAAATGGTTACCTATTCGCCAACGTCGGCAATCTAGAATCCTTTTAACCCTTTTTTCTATTTTATACGACCCATCCACCCCAGTATACTTGAAATCTAGGTTTCAGTATCTAGGAGACACTCACACCCTTAATCTTCGCTCGTCAAACAGTCTCATGTTAACAATCCCATCCCATAGTACCAGCTTTATATCAAACTCCTTTTCTCTTCAGGCAGTGCAACTCTGGAACTCAATACCTCTAGTGATTAAAAAGGCTCAGAACAAAACGTGCTTTAAATCTTTGTTGAGGCGTCATCTATTAGAACATTTTTAATTTTATTAGTACATTCAAAACATTAAAGGTCCATTTATATTATATATTATTATAATATGTATTAAGCAGTTTACGTATACATATATATATATATATATATTAAAAAAAAGAAAATTACAACTAATATATAGATATATACAAAATACACTAATACATAAGAGAATTTTAGAAATATAATGAAAATACTACATACAATTACATAATTATTTATATATAAAATTATCTTATGTATTAGTGTATTTTGTATGTATCTATATATTAGTAGTAATTTTCTTTTTTTTTATATTAAATGTAAGCCTTTATTTGGCACCACCAACAAAGCTATTCTGTTAACCAATGGTTGACTGGTAGAGAATGCCTTTAGGCATTAAGTCCTCCATTTGTACATAGTATTTTTTATATAGTGTGCAATAAAGAATAAAATAAATAATTATGCAG
Source organism: Apoda limacodes (assembly GCA_946406115.1). NCBI lineage: Eukaryota > Metazoa > Arthropoda > Insecta > Lepidoptera > Limacodidae > Apoda > Apoda limacodes. Next base: position 12,253,188 of record OX291545.1, read on the forward strand.
CTCTGTTTAAATGGTAGCTCGTAAAGCAGTTGACGTCATACTCAAGAGGGTGTATAGAGGGAAATTGCCAACAGTTGCTGGAATTTTGAGTAAGTATATCAAGTCTAAATAAATATCAAATACTAAAAGATTTCTTCATCTTCATTATAATTCCAAGATCAGGTATTAGCAAGAACACAATGCAAAATAGTTTTTCTCGATGGAAAAAAATCACAAAGTTAACTCTAGTTTTTGCCAATTTTCGATTTATTTTTAAAATGGTACATATTATTAAGCTGAAACTAAATTGTTTAGCAAAAACACAAATTATAAAAACAAATAATAATATTCGAGTTTTTGATATTTAATACTTTGCGGCCCATACTACCTACGTTAATTTTCCGCGTTGTATGCAGAATTTGTCTGACTTTAGCCCCCTATACTTTGCTATATAGTCCTTTTTAGGGTTTTGCAGCCAGAGCAATAACTTTACTCTTATAGTTTGGTCCATCCGTCTATCTTTTTTCTTATACCACTAAGGTGGTAAACAAGCTCGCGGTCCACCTGATGATAAGCGCAGCCTATGGACGCTTGCAACACCTTGGGCATCACTCGCGCGTTGCCAACTCTTTAAATATCTAATAACTTCTTTCTCTTATAGCTCACCATTTCAAATAACATATAAGCTAACAATAAAAGCCATTACTTTATGGCTAGGAACGGTTTAGTTGTTTTCATTTTTTTTTGTCTTATTTAGATTCATGTCAGTCTTACGACTAAGAATTTGCAACTACCCACTTTTTAGAATTACATCATGCTTAGGTAGGTATACCTACAACTTTTTTGATCATAAACCGAGCTTAATGTAACTTTTACGAAACAAAGCTTAAATTGGGACGTGTTTTTGTTGACATTAAACCTAGAAAGCCTATTAAAGGCTATAAACCAAACCACAGCAAAGCAGTGCAAACCACTTATACAAAGTAAATAATTATTAGGTTGTTTATTTGTAGTCCTTAGAATTTGTTCATTAACGTAAACTAAAAGCAGTTCGTAGGAGGTTGTAAACGAGCGGAGATGTTATCGACAGGAAGCGCTTCGGCCTATTTAAGGGGTGCATTAAAATCGAATACATCATATTTGTTTGATTTCCTAGTTCGCGTTTTACCCTGTAATTATAAAAGTCGTCCGCCATTGCCGGATCCTTAGCTTTGTTCAACCAAGATGCATTTATCATATTTTTTATTGCGAGCATGTGTTTGGTCTTGTAAAACTGTTTCGGACTTGTAAGGCTGCTGTTAGACTAATGTTTAATTTAGTTTTCTGGTGGCCCTTATGAGGTCATTAGCGCCGTGAGCTCTGTTTTTTTGGTTGGGCTAAGAAATTTATATTTCTTGGCCACTGCTGTGAGTTTGTTTTATGGGGCTATAATTTGGCCTAATATTTTTATTGAATTTAACTGTTGTGGTTTAAGTGTCAATATATTGGCTTGTCCCGTTTAGAAGAGTTAAATATTTTAAAGATGTAGGTATAATTTTGAAAGGTGTATTGTTTGAACTTATACTATTATTATAGCAAAAAGTAGGTATTTAAGATAAAAGAAAGCAGGTAAATATGCGAATAGCTACAGTCTCACAAAATAAGACAGTTACATTTAAAATAAATCAATATTGGGCCCAAATGATAGACTACGGCCTACCGCTAGGATATGGCCTACGTTATAAACTGTGGTCCGTGTGCTAGGATATGGCCTACGTTACAGCTATGGCCCGCGTGATAGAATATAGCCCGTGTGCTAGACTATATGGCCAATGTAAGTGTAATGCATTGAAAAAATTTAAAATGGACCATTATGGTTAATTACCTATTATATTTTGTGTCCAGGCGTATGTTCCCGACAGTACGTGTGTCGTTCGCCGGTTGCCGGCCAGAGGCGCGATACGCCGTGTTGCTGGATGTAGTCCCGGTGGACGGTAAGCGGTACCGGTACGCTTACCACCGCTCTTCCTGGCTGGTGGCCGGCAAGGCGGACCCGCCCGCCCCCGCGCGGCTCTACCCGCACCCCGACTCGCCCTACGCTGGAGACCAGCTGCGCAAGCAGGTCGTCTCCTTCGAGAAGGTCAAACTCACCAACAATGAAATGGATAAAAATGGACAGGTTAGTCTACCTACCAACACTTTGCTTTTTGTTAGTATTCATTAGATATATCATTTTTATATATTTCGGATCTTATACGCGAACAAATATTTACCTTTTTTTTAAAAACAAAGTATGTATTATTTATTATATGTATCAACAAACTAGTCAGTCCAACTACCTGAACTTAGGTATATATAACAAACTGTACCTATACAATCAATTGTCTTCTTCAAAAATATGAAACTCCAAGTTCTCAGATTAAACTTAAGTTTAACAGTAGGTAAGTAATTCTGTTTAATAAATGTGTTATTAACACTAACTCGCACAAGAAACTTCGTTCACGTGGACTTGTGGGTCTATTAGCCTGGTTATCTTAGGTTCTTTCAGCCTACAGTTTTATGTATATCCTACTAGCTTTTGCTCGCGGTTCCAACCGCCTTAATTTCTTCACCGATAACCTCCTCAATTATAGCAAAAAAACCCAACTCACACTCAACGTTTTCAAGTAGCATTTGTCCTTCCCTGAGACTCAAATTATCTTTATGGTAAATTTGCTGGTTGTTCCACCCGCCCTAAATTTGGTTATCGGTGTAGGATTTCAACGGCAATTATAGAAAAAAAACCCTAATCATACTTGACGTTTTTAAGTAACCTCTGTCCTTGCTCGGGACTTAAACTATTTTCATGCCAAATTTTATCTTAAACCGTGAAGAGATAACAGACAGACATACTTTCGGATTTATAATATAAGTATTTTCACACAGCATGGTGCGTAGCTTATTATGTTATTTTGTTTCTAAGAATAAAATATAATTGCACATTATTGTAATTAAATAAATTATCACACGCCGAAAACCTATTCCTGAACGTTGAATCGAAATAAAAGCATCGGTACCGTAGTTGCAGATATTATCCCCTACATACAAACAAACAAACAAACCAATTTTACTTCTTTATAATTTTAGTATAGATATGTATAAATATGTTAAAACTACATAATTAGAAACCTCTCATTGTGGTCACCAGAAAACGCAATGCAGTAAAGTCTCTCGTATCACGAGCACCATGCTAAATGGAGAATAGTTGCCAAATGTCATTTCAGTAGTTACAGCGCGATTGTTATGGTCAAATTTTAATGTAATCGTTAAAATGGCTATTAACTTAGAATTTAAGATAAAAATAACAACGTAGACACCTGATGTTAATATCTCAAAAAGTTATCATAGAAAAAAAAATCACAGTTAATTCCAAGTTTATAATTTACTAGATTTTACCAGCGGTGTCGCCCCCCTAATAATGAAGTTAGCTGTAGCTCTAGTCTGTTTAAGCTCGGTTATAGTTATTCCCGTGGGAACTTTCAGATTTTTCGGGATAAAAACTAACCTATGACCTACCCCGGGACTTTAACTATCTCGCTGCTAAATTTCATCTAAAAAGGTTCAGTGGTTAAAGCGTGAAGAGGTAAAACTTATGCATTTATATGAATTGGTCTCTTTTTGTAATCTGTTGCAATTATACTTTGCAATGCAACAAACTTTTCTGACCAGGTGTGTGGTCGCTAGTGTCGTTGGAAGTACATACCATTTTAATATAGCAACTGTAGTTTTGTTTTTTTAACAACCACGTCAGAAAAGTTTATGGTACTATACTACTTATGAATTTGATATTAATGTCCTCAACCAACATTTTTCTTCCAAGGTTATCATTGATAATAAACTCTCTTTCAAAAACGCCAACTCCTGACTTCTCTCCTTTTGTTCTAAATTGATTTTCTGATTGTTAAGAAGAACATTCTGTCCATTTCTTCCAATGCCGTTGGTAATGCTAATGCATTAGCCGTAATAAGATCATCCCGATCCTTGACACAGTTGTTCCTGTTATAACACATATCTTGAATCACTCCATATCTACCTGTATCTTTCCTGAATGATGGAAAGATACTATCATCATTCCTTTACCAAAAAAATCCAACCCTTCTTCGTTTTCCGATTTCAGACCTATATCTATTCTTCCCTTCCTATCAAAGGTTATTGAACGTCTTGTTCAACAAAAGTTATCTTTTTATCTGACAAAAAATAATTTGTTAAGTCCCTTTCAATCTGGTTTCCATCCTGGTCAGTAGGGCTACTGCACTTGTTACAATAACGGATGGCATTCGTCTAGGTATAGAGAGTAGGAAGGTCACCATATTAACATCACTAGATTTAAGCAATTTTTTTGGCACGGTCGACCTTGATATTTTGCTAACTATGCTTCGTTCTCTTAACATATCTCCAACAGTTATCGATTGGTTTTATAGTTACTTGCGGGGACGCCGACAATGCATTAAGGTTGATGATTCGTTCTCTGCCTACTGCAACACCACTGCTGGCGTTCCTCAAGGTGGCGTGTTGTCACCACTTCTCTTTGCTATTTTCATCAATCTAATTACATCTCATATATCTTCTCTCTACCATCTTTATGCAAACGATCTTCAAATATACTCGCAAGCTTCCATCGATAGGTTATCAAGTGCTATTGCGGTACTTAATCAGGACCTCTCTCGCATTGTTGACTGGAGTGAGTCTCATGGCTTAGTTGTAAACCCAAATAAAACACAAGTCATCATCGTGGGGAGTAAGAGACTTATCGCCAAAATCGATAGACAACTGCCATTAGTCTATGTCAATAAAGTGCCTGTTCCATATTATGATACTGTGAAAACCTTGGGTATACTTTTAGACGAAACACTATCGTGGGGTCCACAAGTTAAAGAAATCAGCAAAACAATATTTGTTGCAGCGAAATCTTTGTGTAGATTACGTAACTTCCTACCCATTCCCACTAAAATTACACTTACTCAATCACTACTTCTTCCTATTCTCGACTATGCAGATGCTAGCTATCTTGATCTCACTGAGGAGCAGCTTGATAAACTTGAGCGTCTTCAAAATTTATGCATAAGATTTATATATGGTCTGCGAAAGTATATGATCACATATCCGAATTCCGAACAAAGCTTAAGTGGCTCCCAATTCGTCTTCGCCGGAATACTCATGTTCTATTTCTTCTTTATAATGTCCTGTTCAATCCAAAAACATCATCATATTAAAAGAATGTTTCGAGTTCATTGGTGCTCCTTTTTTACGTAATTCTACAAACCTATTATGTTATGTGTATACACAAATGTATAATAACTCATTTAAAGTAAAAGCAATCAGATTGTGGAACACATTACCTCTAGATATAAAACGAGCGCAGTCCTTGAGTATATTTAAGAAACTCGTTATTACTCACTATAATAAATAAAAGCTATATATATATATATATATGTATTAGTTTATATAAATTTATATATACTCTTAAATAATTATTTATTTATGTATAGTATTATGTAATTGTATCTAATATTATCTTAAATAAATATATTATTTTTTACATAAATTTTGTTAAAGATATAAGATTAATTATAATTTTTATCTACCTTATTTTTAATGCACACATTACCTTTTATTATGTTTTTATTTTAAATCCTTCACCCAAAGGTTATCTGGGAGAGATCGCTTCATAGCGATAAGATCGCCATTTGTATTATTTTTTGTGTTCCTATTTTGTTTTGTTATATTATGTGCAATAAAGTATATTATTATTCTTATTATTACGTGTATCCACAACGTAACTATGAACTGTATTACATTATATATGTACTTATCATCATTATATCACTGTAATATTAATATTATAAAAACTATCACAAGTAAAGGCGTGCTTGTGAACCACATTGTATAATTTAACAATTAATTTAATTGCTAAAGGAAACAATTAACAATTAATCGAGAAAGAAGTACTTTTCTCACCAACTTAACACTTACCTTATATTTATAAAACTTTACGAATGTACAAGTTAATTCACAAGAAGTATTATTACCTGAAGTAAATATATGGTATATCTTCTTAACACGGCTCAGCTTCTATTAGATGGAAAACGCGGTTTACATAAGATAAGTTTCTAAAAAATTTAATATGCCCAAATATAAATCTGTGTGTGACGAACGGACGGATTGCCCAGAAAGCTCGGTGTTTATTAGTAAATTTATTAGTAGGTTGGTAAAGTAGTTAAAAATTAAAATAATATAAGGCAACCTGACCCAAATCTAAGCATTTATGTATCGAATTTAAGTTTCTATGAACTGGTCTCTGACTAGTCAATCCTCAGGTTTGACGGATTTCGCTATCTGACTATAACATACAAGTAGATAATTTTAAGTGCATAAGCTACCTATACCTAGTAGTTATGTGTTTAAGAATGACTCTAGCCAGAATTTAAATATGTATAAACCGGTCTCTAACTAGTGAAACCTCAGGTTTGACGGATTTCGCTATTTGATATAACATATTGATAATAAGTGCATAAGCTACCTACCTAAAGGCTGTGTGTTTATGAATGACGTTCAAATAACGAGCTTTAGTAGTCAGGACTTTCACCAGCCAGAAATGTACCTCGGTGGCTCAATGGGCAGAAGTCCTGGCTCGAGGTTAATCTTTTGACAAATTTTTTGCTATAAAAATAAAGAATATATTTGTTTATACCTATATAACTAAATGTAGTAACCATAATGTGTCCGATTGTAGGTATCAATGTTTTTCAAAGGTCAGTGTCAGGTAGAGGTTGCATCATCATTAAGTATAAGTTCCGTTCTCTCGCATAAGGTGATAAAAGATCCGAAGGAGTCAGAATGAGCTATAAAACGTTAAAGTGAAACAATGATTTACGGGTCGCGTTGAGATCACTCACAGGCAAACGATCGTCTGAATCGCGTTCAAATATGAAATACTACTTATTTGATAAATAATCAGAGTTGCAGATGTGTTGTCCTCTAATTTAAGATTGAAGTTGCAAGTTCAAGTCCTGGCTCAAGGGTAATCTTTGGAGTGCGTCTTTGCTATGAAATTATTTATTTACATTGATGATATAGCCATAGATATGGCATGTATAATTTATTTTTTTCTAAGACTTCTAACATTCAGGGAGTCATAAACGAAGTAATATTATTTCTATGTATGTATATTTATCAAGAAGCTTATATATATGGAGTGATATCCATATATATAAGCTTCTTGATATTTATATTGTATTTATTAATTCTATGAAAATTTTGTGTGTTTGTAAGATTGATGTACTAGGACTTTAAAAGTCACTAGGAGCTTTTATGTGACATACTCGCATAGCATACTCGTATTTCCAGAGCAAAGATGTAGTTGAGATTTTTATCAGCCAGGCTGGTGCCTCGATAGCTCAATTGGTAAGAGCACTTACAAGGATTGTAAGGAGTTGCAGGTTCAAATCCTGGCTAGAGGGTAATCTTTTGACTGCATCTTTGTTATGAAAATATTTATTTACATTGAATAATAATTATGATCATCTGGTGGTATAAATAAATATGTCAATATCTAAGTATGCTTAGGTTATAAATATGATTAATTATAGAAGTTTTGCATTTCCGACTTTTTATAACAAAAACTCCATTATGTATATCTATACTGATATAATAATGCTGAAGTGTTTGTTTGTTTTTTGTTTGAACGCGCTTATCTCTGGAACTACCAGTCGAATTTGAAAAATTCTTATTGCATTTGGTAGCCTTAGGAGTTGGCCCTTAGGAGCCGAGCAAAAAAAGTCAGAAAGAACCCTAAGCAAACACGAAGTAATAGTAAGAGCGAGCTATACGACTTGGGCTCACGGTGTAAGATAGAACCACGTCTGCCAGGTCAGCTAGTCAAGTATAACGGCCATTTGGCAATAAGGCTGTCTCAGACTATCTTTATGAAATATAGAATATTTTAGTGATTTCAAACTTTCGCGATTTCAAAATCATTTAATTATGAGATTTCGATCCGTTATATTTATTTCTTAAAAATATTATAATTTTTGAGTATTGTGTTTTTTGATTTTGTGATAAGATAATTGATAAGAAACTTTCAGATTGGTCCTATCTAAACTAATATTATAAATACAAGTGTACGTTTGTATGTGCGTGTGTGTCTCCACACACTACAATCTCCAAAACTACTAAATTGATTTTAAAAATGATTTCTCTGTTTAAAAGCTGCATTGTTATCAACGGATTAAGGCTATTTTTACATAACATGCGGACATACATTCATACATAATTTCGTGGCTAAAGGTTTGATTATAAGATAAATTCAATCGTGACCCTACCTAGTACCAATCAATCGATAAGGAACCGTACTGTACCGTACCAGTGTCTTATCAGCTAGCTGTGACGCTGCAAGGGTGCGAGTACTGGAACCTTATTGGGAACAGTCTCGAGCTCTTCTGACTCTGGAATTCGAGAGAAAAATGTATGCAAGTACATTCATGTGTTTCGAGAGCTAAGTCAGACTTCCATACAGTTTTGTCTCGAATTTCAGAGTCCGAATAGCTCGGAACTGTTCCCAATAAGGTCCCTGGACCATACTACGACATTGAGTGGTATAACTGTTTTATGGAACAGTCATATTTATACAAACAAGATCATCGCTAGTGTCCTTACAGATGAAAATTACATAGCTTCATCAATTTCCGTTTATTTGGATACTCCGTTGCGACGTGAAGAAAGAACAAACAAGCAACTCAATTTCGCATTTATAATATAGCTCTAGCTATAATAATATAACTCTCTCGCAGCCTAGTTGGTAGAGTGGCTGACTGCTGTACAGAGGGTGAAGGTTCGATACCCTCACAGGACAAACATTTATGTAATAAACATTTGTGTTTGTCTTGAGTCTGGGTGTAATTATGTATGATATGTATGTATTTCCAAAAAAAAAGTAATATATGTATTTGTATCCGTTGTCTGGTATCCACAACACAAGCTTTGCTTAGTTTGGGGCCTGACGGCGCTGTGTGTAATGTCCAAATATATTTATTTATTTATTTAATATTAGTAGTTTTTCTTATCTTCATTCTTTGTTTCCTAGATGATATTTTATTTATCTTGTTTAGTAAAATTTAAAGGTTGCGAAGACCGGTTTTTTATGACACTAGTAGGCATTTCGTGCAACTTTATATTACTATATAACTATTCTTATAAATTAAATCTACAATATTTTTTTTGTGATTATTTTCGTTAATCCATTACTTGTGCATTAGTTTCAGTAGGAAATACCACTTGAAGTTTATTAATTATCCGGCCGCGTTAATAATAGGCCAAGCGACTTGCCTCGCGAGTCAGTGGGACGATGCTCTGGCGATAAGTTTCATACGAAATAAATGAACAGTTGTGAAGTAGATTTAATTAGAGTAGTGAATGATTAATGTACGCTTTGATTTAGTTTGTGTGTTTTGATAAAGAGGAAAAAATATATAAAAAAAAAAATAACGGAAATAGAGTAACTTTATATATGTGTTCCTTGTTAGGTTACGAAACCCTAAACTTAGCATGAGAAGGCAGCAATAACCGTTATACGATTATATAATTGCTAAGGGCACCTGCAAGTATCATTCATAAATAATAAAAAAACGCCCAAGTGCGTGTCGGGTCATTCGCAGTGTAGGGTTCCGTAGTTGCCCGTTCTTATTATACTACCTACTGCCGTCAATTTATTGACATATTTAATAAAAGTCACTCAATAAAGACCCTTGATTTTAACAAAAATAAGGTAATAAATAATATTTTGTACAATATCTTTGATCCACATTATATCCTTCAAGTCCTGATGTCACGTGGAACACTACCTTCTGCGTGCGGCAATTTTAAGAATTACAGGCAAAATTACCGGTGTGGGCGACACCTCGGGCGTCAGGTCGAACGTAATGACTGCGCTGCGACCAATTAGTCGCACATGTCGTGCGACAGCCGGCACTACAACGCAAACAAAATAAGACCGTGCACACGACAGGAACAGGAACTAATAGAATCTTCCTGTTTTGATTATAATTACGTGGAAACTAGCGACACCACTGTGTACATCATAAGTTATCCGTAGCGTGTTTACCTTTGCGGTGCAGGTGCTGCAAGCGATGCAAATGTCACGAGAATGCAGAACAGCATCAAGTATGAAAGGATGTTGCTTCATACTGTCTTATTAACCGACAAAATGTCTAATTACTGTTAATGTTAATATTTATCATTTTAATGTGTTTAAATTAAGGTAGGTGGCCCACGTTACATTGACCCTACATTAGGTACTCTCAAAAATACCATATTTTATAAAGTTTTTGCAATTCATGTATCATATACACTCCTTTTTATATTACGCGTTTTATTCCACATAGCCTTGTAGAAATTTTGGAGCCACAACTATTAAGGATTAGTACCTGGAGGACCGAGCTTCGCTCATTTTTTTTTTAGCAACGCCATCTATTGACAAGTAGCTGAACAACCGCCATCTATTGACAAGTAGCTGAACAACCGCCATCTATTGTCAAGTAGCTTTATCGTTGCTGTTTCGGTAAAAATAATAGTATTACTACTCGCCAATAGATGTCAGAAAGAGTCATATTTTTTAGTTTATCATTGCCTAAAAACACGGATAAAACGACGTTTTCTGAAAATGAAACCTAGCTAGATCGATTTATCGCCCCCGAAAACTCCTACATACTTAATTTCATGAAAATCGATCGAGCCGTTTCCGAGATTATTATAAATATATATGTATATATACATATATACAAGAATTGCTCGTTTAAAGGTATTAGATTTTAAAACTTAATCGTAAGATATGTTTCTTTTATAAAAAACAACGTACTACACACAAAGGCAATAAAAATATGCACATATCTGTATTTTCTTTATGAAATGCTTTATTTTATTTATTATGAATATCAATAATTCTATATCTATATCTCACACACATATCATAAAGAACACTATATTTGCAATTCTGATTTTCGGTCCCATTATAGTAACCTCTCAAATCGAAACGAAGTTTATAATCAAAAAAAAAAAAATCAACAAAAATTACTGCTTTTCAAACATAGTATGTATAATTTCAGAGTGAATAAATTACTGAAATTTTTCATTACAAGCTAAGTTAGTAATCAAACCTATAGCCAATTTTCAGTCAGTTTTAAGAAGATTTGTTGTGTGTTAGGGTTGTGGTGGAATAGTGAACAATAATGAAACAAAGGGCGGGGCACTATGATGAATTAGATCGACTCTGACGAAAAATTAACACACCTACCTAATTGTGTTCTCGGAGTTCACACACTAATGCGGTATATTTTGATGGTGAAGACAACTTTTGTAAATTAATGTAGATAATGAGTTTTTTGACGCAGCTGCTGCTAATAAAATATACGGAGAGCTATTTTAGAGAATGCTCAATCAATGCAATTTAGTTCTTGAAATTCTTCATTCATTCAAATACCTACTATGTTAAAACAAATCTAAAGATGTGATTTAAGGGCGGCTATAGCACCTACTAGGCTAGCTAATCAAGGAAGATATATAAATAAAAAGTAAATCTTCGGTACATCAAGTTCTGTTATTAACTAAGTTCAAAAAAAAAGGAGGTAATTCATTGTAAACCTGACTCAAAATCTATTTGCAAATCTTGTAAAAATAACCTAACTTTACTTAACGTTCACTTTTTCTGGTAATTTAATCATAAATCATTAAAATACTTAGATGATTACCTTTATTGTCACATTCTTTAACTGGTTTTCAAATTACGACACTTATTAAATATAAAATCTACAAAATTCCGAATTTACGATGAGAAATATTATACGTATTTATGTATATGTTACATAGACTAACAAAGCGAAAGACGCGCGTCAAGGTTATTTTTGTTTACCCGAATTGCAAATAGATTTTGAGTCGAAATTTGCATAGTAAAAAAATTGCGAATGATTTTGATTGAAGGCGGTGTAATTTTTATCAATTTTTTTAGGTACCTTCCGCACTACATACAGAAAAATCCGAAAGATTGTTATATTGTCTGTTATCTATCTGTCTGGATGTCATTATTTAAAGCTTATTTAGAGGAACTTGAAAAATGATATAACAATGTTCAAGAACAAGTAACACTGAATTATCAGATACTTTCGAGTCGCATTTAAAAATACAGAGTATTATGTAGATTATAGATACACACATTGTTGATACAACCTGATGTTGAGCGGTCACCGCATAAGTATTATGGGCAAAACGTAAATTTCGAATTTGTTTTGTTGAATTTAAAGTGGTTATGTCAAGGAACTTCCTACGGGATACTTACCTATTTCACCGTAGTTCCCCAGAGGGTGTCTACAGTGTAGCCGTGTCCCATTAAAAGGTGGATTTTCTAATAAATACTAACAAAAACAAAAGGCAAAAATTTAAGGCGTGTCTCCATACAAGTAACATGTTTTCGTTGTTTGTAGTACCTACGTATTACCTCTAAACTTAAAACAGACAATAGTGTAAGATGTATAGAAAACCAAAATAACTGGTCAAGTACCCGTTGGGAACTTGCATTTATGCGTGGTGGTATAGAACTCTCTTCGCCGCGTGATTTCGACTCGCAGTAAACTCGTAAAAAATAAGTATTAATATACCCTTAGCCTAGCTGAAAGCTCTTTCGTACCTAATTTGTAATGATAATAGCATCATCAGTTATAGCTACTATTAACTTCCCATTTTTTTAACTCAAAGCAGCCAATTAGCAAATAACATTTAGGCACGAGACATTGGGTCACTGTAACACGGTCTTGTTAGTATTTGTACAAGGTATCGACCACGCGACGCGACGGCTCGCGCGTGCGGTCCACTAATTGTCTTACAAAAACTACATGAAACCGACGAATTAATCATTAGCTACCTACCAACTACCTATATTCGAATAAAACCTACTAAAAAGTGTTGCCATATTCATTTGTCATCAGACGCTGTCTTGTATTGTATAAAAAGGATAAACTACAGTACAGTTACCTAAACACGCACAGAAAAAAAATTGTATGTTTTGAATTTTGTACTGGGCTAGCAATTTATTTTTCACCACACTAACTCGTAAACAGTGTCATTAGTATAGGCAAAGCGGGTGCCATGATCTTAATTACTACCACGGGCTTTTTCTTTGTAAATTTTGCTTTTCTCTTATCAACCCACGGGCGGTAATGATGCGCCTATTATATCAAGTATGTTTAAAGCTGTCTGTTCAAAATAAACAGGAAATAACAAGTTTAAACTTTAGCCAAAACTTTTTAACTCATAAATTTTCTAGATATCTTACGGTGGCTCTGTTTTCTTTACTTCTATTCCCGCTATTTCAATTGTGTTTTGGTGAGTTAATTTATTTATTCACCGTGTATTTTGATTTATTTACTCCCAAATATGATTAAAAACATTGTGTGTAACACGTGCGATATGGAAATTACAAACTCGAGTCATTAAAGCCTTCAGCCTTTGGTCTTAAGTTTCTAAATAGCCTTTTGTTAGTATTTCCTATTCACTACCCTTAATACACAATGTACTATATGTGCATTATTGTGCATTGTATAAGTAGTTCGTTAGGAAATGAAAAATAATAGGTAACTATACTTTATTACAGTTGCTGTAATATAATTTCTGTATTTAGCGTTGTGCAACGTCCCTTACCAGCCTCATACGTCTACATTGCACGGCATACTCTCATCGAGGGCGATTTAGGCCATAGTCCACATGAGGACCCAGAGCGGGTTGTGACCTTCACATACGTCTTTTATAAGCATAAAGTAGGTAGCTCGTTTTTACTTTCGGGCGGTAAAGTTTATTCCAACTGTTTCGTAACAATTGTTTGAAAAATATTTTTTACAGTCACAGGAGTAAATATCAACCGTATCTAAATAAAATAAACTTGACTCAATGAACAATACAATGACTACTAAGTTTGATTATTATCTTGAGTTGCGCATTAAAAAACCAATGTTCTCACTTCCTCATTGCGATTTGTAATGCACCCTATAATATGTAGTTAGTTTTAAACAAACAGGCGATTATTTTTTTTTTTTTTTTTTTTTTTTTTATACCACTAAGGTGGCAAACAAGCTTACGGCCCGCCTGATGGTAAGCGGTCACCGTAGCCTATGGACGCTTGCAACACCAGGGGTATCACTTGCGCGTTGCCGACCCTTCAGAAATCCAATAACTTCTTTCTTGAAGAACTCCATACTGTAGTCCTTGCAGAAAACCTTGGCAGGGAGCTCATTCCACAACTTAAGCGTTCGCGGGAGGAAGTTTCTCTGAAACCGCACTGTACGCGACCATTTAGGTTCTAAAGTGTGAGAATGAATTCCCTGCCGATGGCGAGCGGTGCGATGGTAGAAAGTAGCCGTGGGCATCATTTCGAACAATTCCTCAGAACACAACCCATTGTACAAGCGGTAGAACACACACAGTGAGGCAAAGTCTCTCCTCAGACTTAAGGGCTCGATACCGCAAGTGAGTTTGGAATCGTCGACAATCTCACAGCCCGTCGTTGAACCGAGTCAAAAGGGCCAAGCTGGTATCCGGGTGCACCTGCCCAGAGATGGCAGCAGTACTCCATATGGGGCCGAACTTGCGACTTGTAAAGTAACAACCTTTGCCCCGACGTGAAGTACTGCTTCGCTCTGTTGAGTACACCAAGTTTTTTGGACGCCAGCTTTACCTTATCTTGTAAATGATCTCGGAACTGAACATCGCTGGAGATGTCGACACCAAGGATCCCAATGCTCTTGGAGATGGAGAGGGGAGTGTTCTGGAATTGTGGGACCACAGTGAATGGAGTTTTCTTAGCGGTGAACGCGCACACTTGTGTCTTTGTTGGGTTGAATCGGACCAAGTTTACCCGTCCCCAGTCAGAGACCTGGGACAGTGTGGACTCGATTTGAGACACAAGTTCTCCGCGGTTTTCCTCCACAACGGAACGAGGGATGTTTGCACGACCCGTGTAAAAAGCGTCTCCAGTACTGTCATCTGCATAGCAATGTATGTTGTTGATGTCCAACATGTCATTGATATGCAGTAGAAACAGCGTAGGAGACAGCACAGAGCCTTGCGGGACACCAGCATTAATGTCCATGCTATCAGAGCAACTACCGTCTACTACGGTTCGTATGCGTCTGCCAGACAAAAAGCTAGCCACCCATTTGCACAAACCCTCGGGCACTCCGTAAGATGGCAACTTCGATAGAAGACCGCGGTGCCAGACCCGATCGAACGCCTTCGCTATGTCCAGGCTACATGCCAATGCCTCCCCCTGACTCTCAATGGCTAGTGCCCATCGGTGTGTGAGATACACTAGAAGGTCACCAGTCGAGCGACCGTGGCGAAAGCCATATTGACGGTCACTGACCAGATCGTGTACTTCTAGGTATCTTAGAAGCTGTGTGTTGATCACACGCTCCATCACCTTAGAGAGGAGAGAGGTAATAGCGATAGGCCTGTAATTCGATGGATCTGATCTATCGCCCTTTTTGGGCACCGGGTGCACATTCGCAGTCTTCCATGTAGACGGAAATTGCCTAGTGTGGTAGGAAAGCGCGAAGAGGCGCGTGAGTACAGGACATAACTCAGGAGCACACTGCTTAAGCACCACTGCTGGTATACCGTCTGGCCCACTCGACTTATGAACGTCTAGAGAAAGCAACGCCCGCCTGACCTCCCGCTGCGTTATGGAGATTTCCGGCATGGACTTACCGCACCACGGTATAGTAGGTGGTACAGCGCCTTCATCGTTCATATTCGAGTTCGAGGCAAAGACACTGCCCAGTAGATCGGCTTTCTCTTTAGCACTATGGGCCATGTCACCATCGGTCTTTCGCAGTGGTGGTAACGACGACTGGCAGAAGTTCCCTTCGGCAGCTTTGGCAAGCGACCAGAAAGCACGACTCCCAGAAGGATAGCTCGCAAGTCGCCCACCTATTTTGCCGATGAATTGGAATTTTGCTCTGGCAGTTGCTTTCTTACTGAACCTCGAGGCAGCATTTAATTTGCGTTTTAACTTTTGCTTAAGAATTTTAGCTTTTCTGCAAGACCTATTAAACCACGGTCGTTTTTTAACGCCGGCAGATACTCGCGGGTTAGGAATATAGCATTCCATACCAGCAAGGATTGTCTCAGTGACTGCGGCTGCGCAGACGTCAGGATCTTCTGAGTTAAAGCAGATCTGCCTCCACGGGTACGATGCGTAAAATTCACGCAATCCATCCCAGTCTGCCGACTTATAGTGCCACACACGACGCCAGTTAGTTGGCCCAGAAGGATCAGGTTGTGTGCATGACACTTGAGTCCGAACGAGACAGTGGTCCGAGGAGCCAAGAGGCGCATCCACTGAGACGGAGTACCCGTCCGGACGAGTAGTCAGCAGAAGGTCCAGTAAGGAGCTCGTATGTTCCTCTATATCTGGTATTCTCGTTGGAGAAAGTACCAGCTGAGAGAATCCATAGGTCAGAGCAAATTCATGAGCAGATATCCCAGCATAGTTATTGGTTCGAGAACTGAGCCACTCGCGATGGTGGGCGTTAAAGTCTCCCAAAATAACTAGTTCTGCTGTGGGATATTGCTCTAGAACTTTGTCAGTCGTCAAACTCAGGTGCGTGAAGAGTCGAGTTACGTTCGTGTCACCGCTATGAGACCTGTATAGGCACGCATAGATACGAGTGTGGCCGCCGTAATGTACGCGCACCCACAATATCGACAGGTCCCTGTCTTCAAGGCTATGAAGGCGGCGACAGCAGATATCCTCCCGGACGAACATACATACACCGGCACGACTCATAAAATTGTGTTCGAGTTTGTAGCCGGGATAATGAAGGTATGATGTGTCGGCCGGGCAGGATATCTGCGTCTCCGTTAGAAAAAGAATGGTCGGCTGCGCAGTTTCGAGATGGTGGTGGACTGCGTTAAGATTTGCGTGAATACCCCTGATGTTGCAAAAATCCACATTATATGTGGATGGAGTAGCCGCTGTGCAAACTCTTTTCTTTTTCTGTCTTCTGGCCATAATATATATAAAAAAAAGTTACTAAGACTAAGGATGAGGATTCACTGCACAGACAGCATAGAGGACAAAGGGTGCGGTTCTAAGACTGCCGAAGCTCGCCACAGATGATACGGTTGCTGGCACGGCGGGCGGAAGGGCCCCTGATCCCCCTCTGTTGTAGTAGCCGGGTCCACTCCGGTCTCCTTTTCCGGCACGACTACCACTTCAGATACTTTACACAGGCTGGCGAATCAGCCTCCCAGGGCGGAGATTAAGTGATCCCTGGGTTCGGGATCCCGTTCAACCTGCGGGCGGCCAGCGGTCAGCCGTTTCATCAGGTCTCCCTGACCGCCGAACCAGCACGCCGCGTCTACGCCGAGTATGACAGCAACAAGCACCGCCGGTCCTCCGCTGTCCGCGCAGCGAATCCTCAAAGAGCTCTGGCAACCTTACTCACCGCCAGGAACACAACACTACTCAATGTTAGTGTTATTTTGGCCGCGGTTTTCTGTAAGGTGGAGGTACTTCCCCAGTTCGGGCCGCTCATTCGAGCAAGTACTTGCTATGCCCTGCTTAGTTGTTCGGGTGGCTTATTCGAGCGAGTACTTGCAGTGCCCTACCTCTCTTAAATTATGAATACCTACTGTAACTAGGTAATTGTTTCTTTTTTGGAACTACACAAGGTTGTAGTGTATTTTTCCTTAACCTATATTTTGGTAACGAGCTTAGAGGCAAGGTAAGCACTAGGAAAGGAATTAATAATGTTTAGTGCCTTATAATATTTGTGACAGTTAACAGAGAAACGCGCACGATACCGAAATCAGGGATTAAGTCTTTGAGACCAATTTCGAAACCTCTTAAAATATACTTTGAGCTATAATCGTTTTATATTTGATGGATATATTGGTGGTACTATGTTGTTCTTATGTTCTTTATACCTATCTACAACTGCATGCAAAGTGCACACAGGAAAATCATGCTTCTTTATAATATATGATAATACCCTGCTTACTACTTTAACCATATCATTACGTCGTTAGACTCAATGTTCGTATCGCAATATTTATTTTATGCAGCATTCGAGTCAAGTAGGCTGAGCAATTATAATGCACTTAAGATGGCATAGTAGCCACAATATTACAGTAGCGTCACTCTCATACAACGCGTATACAATACTTAAGCTAGTACTACCAGGCTTTTTTCGTCTATGTACTTCTTTTTATTCCTTTCCAGTTAGGCGGACATCAGCCACACGCTAGCTAGTCGCAGGCCCGCCGTGGGCTGCCTACTTCAAAAGGCTTCTGACAGTCGCGTGGTCTAAAGAGTAGGCGGTTTGGTATCTAGATATTGTCGGGACTAGGAAGTGATATATCTGGTTTCGTAGTAATCTATTTTCTTCTATGTGACTGTAGAGAGGACTACTGTAACCTATACTATGACGTCGCCTAAAGTTGATATAGCATGTCGGTTACGGGTGGAACGGTGATAATCCTTACTCAATGCACTGTGGCATACATCAGTTTATATGTCCTACTGCTTTTTCTCTTATAACGAGGTCATTACGCGATCTACGCTTCGACACAGCACTGAATGCTATATTTTACGTTTCAACTAGGTGCGGTGGTTTAATGGAAATCTTTAATAAAAATGGTTATATCCTTACATAGATGTAGCTGGGTTTTATGATACTTACTGACTTACTGTCTTTTTAGTCTTTAGTTTCCACTTTTATAGACGATCATTCAGTAGAGTCATTTGGGGTAACTGAGCGTAGTGGGTAAGTAAGCGCAGTACTTGTATTACTAAACCACGGGAGCGGGAATGAGGTAGATTGATTGGGACGAACAGAGGCGCCTATGTGACTAACTAGTCACAGCTCCAAAGTGGGTTAGGGTAGTCAGATAAGGTTTTTTCCTCAAAAACGGTATTTGTGTTTTCGTTCGTAGTTTTTTGCAAATAATAAAACAGTGTAGAATCCATGTTCTTTATCTGACAACAGTAAGATTCTTTTTTACTAAAACATATTTACACGACATTCATAAAATAAGGTTGAGGTTATATTTGCTTTTAATTATTTTCTGAGCATTCATTGCCAATTTATTGTTTTGAGGGACGTGGGTACTGGGGAAAGTTGGATAAGTAAAGCTGCAAATGCCTTTGGTATTAGTGAGTCGTGTCTTTGAAAATGACTTAAGTTGAACAAATGGATTGATTTAAGCCAATTTTGAATATTGACTACAACAATCAGAGTTAGTAATGTAATGTAAATAATATAAAATTGTACAGCTTAAAATTTAAAACATTGATTTTATTTTTAGTTTATATGATTTTTTTTTAAAAGAGTAACTATCGAGTTTCTTGCCGTATTCTTCTCGGTAGACATCAACAACATTGTGAACCGGAGGGAGGGTAGGAGTTATCAAAAAATAATATTTCATAACTTTAACGATTTAAAAGTGATTGTAAAATCCTATTTTGAATTAAACATTTTGACTTTGACTTTGAAAATGTAATGATGTGAAGTGGGTTAAGTTATTATTAAGGTGCAATTGTAATTGATATCTTATGCCAATAAGTAAGAAAGTTTTATTTTCTAAAATAAAAATGTTTATTTTGATTGAAACAAGTAATGCGCTTACTTACCTCATAAGGTTTTGCACAGTTATCCCCATCCTACCGTGAATTAGATGAGATTTAATACATGAAAAATTTTCTTAGAATTCGTTTTTATTTTATATCGATTTAGAAGCTTATAAATGCTTTATTTAGATCCACGCGTTTATAATTCTAAGTCATATATTTTGTGCGTGGTGAGTTGGTGACCCCTTATTTACCTAAGTGCGCACACTTATGTTATAATAAAAATGTTTTCTCGCCTTTGTCACTGGCGATGACAAATTTATTAAAACGATGTCAACAACAAATGAAGAGAGGTACTGTTTTGTAGTCTAATATAAAGATATACCTAAGTAACCGTTATAGGTTTTTTTTTCAATTCAATCCTACGAAGATACAAGTCTGCGCGTACACCGCTAAGAAAACCACATTAACTGAAGTACCACAATTCCAGAACACTCCCCTCACCATCTCCAAGAGCATTAAGATCCTTGGTATTGACATCTCCAGTGATGTTAAGTTCCGAGATCATTAGCAAGACAAGGTGAAGCTGGTGTCTAAAAATCTTGGAGTACTCAACAGAGTGAAGCAGGACTTCATGTCGGGGCGGAGGATGCTGCTTCACAAGTCACATTTCCGGCCAGTACTGCTGTCATTTATACGCGGGTGCACCCGGATACCAACCAGCTTGGCCCTCTTGACTCGGTTCAACGAACAAGCCGTATCGAACCCTTAAGTCTGAGGAGAGACCTGCCTGTGTGTGTTCTACCGATTGTATAATGGGATGTGTTCTGAAGAATTGTTCGAAATGATGCCCGCGGCTACTTTCTACCATCGCACCGCTCACCATCGGCAGGGAATACACCTTTGAGGATGCCTATTGATTTATTGATAATTGTAAGTAATTAGAATTTACTGTACTTAGAGTGAATTTAAAGAGTGATGACAAAAAGACAATATGGTGGGCAGGGGATGACAACAGAGGGGCTCGATTACGCGATTTTAACCTGCTACATATCAGTGCCGGCGTAACCTTTTACATCCTTTTACCTTTTAGAAATTTACTTACTACAGAGCGAGATGCGCTCCAAGTACTTTGCTACAGAGAAGCTATCTGCAATAAGTTAACTCGCGACCAAAAAGTCAAAAGCGCCATGTATAAGTTGGCTCTTACGCGTTTTGTTCAGTGTAATGTAAAACCATTCTGTTCGCTCACACGCTTTGGGTGAAATTTGTAATCCTCATTAGGCTGAAAATTTGCGGTATAAGTTTTGTTATTTCCAATGAATACGTATTTACCATTTGTTATCTGTGTCGCCTGCAAGTGACTAATAGATAAGATTGCAAATTCAAATTTTAATAACAAAGTACAAACGTTTTATTTAATTACAAAAGCATGAATTTTTTACGTGTCCGTCAGCTATTATTACTATTTGTGAGTAATTTTTGCGTGTTTTTTTTATTGTACTGTTTCATTGTATTTTTATCTCACGTTTTTGTTCATTGCGGGAAGTTTTATTTGTCATAATGGCTTTAATTTATATAGAGTGCTGTTTAACTAACTACTAACTGGATCATAAAATTCAATTTCCATACTAAGTTTTGAGGATAAAAAGCATATAATTTTTTTCTAGTCATAATTCCATCCCCCGAGACTGCTACATATATTTATTTTAAATTACTTTCTCTAAAAGTGAAATTATCAATATAAACTCTAATTTTGATTTCATGTGTTCATGTTATGACTAAATAATAATAATACCATCACGACAATTATCAGTAGTCAGAAAAGTTACAAACGTGTGCGCGCGACATCCACGTTTTGCCAATGGTATTCCGACCCACAAACGTCATAGGTGGTGAGCCTGTTACAGTGCCATGCCGGGCACAATATAGAGCCGAGACAACTTTACAATAAACAAACTATAACAATATTGGTTGCCCCTTACCGAGAAGCGAACCCGGAACCCTTAACATGGCAGCCACACTCTACCACTGCACCACTCGCACCGCATTTTAAATGGCTTATCAATAAATTTCCCAATTAAAGAATGATTAATTAATATAAAAAATAATTAAAATACCTATATAAATTCTCACGAAATATTATTTATCGCACATTTTAATTAATATCAACATACGACTTACTTGCGTGCAGATTCCAATAAAATTGTATAAAACAGTCAGCACGTTGCGATTGCCGGTTGACTTCTCGTCTTAATGGTCGACGACCATCATCAATTCCCTACAACCATTTGCGTTTTTAATTACTATTGATATTTTACATCGTTAACGTATTCAGAGATAAGACTATTATAAAAAACAAACATGTTAGACAGGTGATTTGAGTAGGTATTTTGAATATACATACAAATGTATAGGCAATATAAATTAATAAGTTATGTTGTGGTGTAGGACTCCCGCGGCGCTTGGGCCGCTCGCCCGGTGTAGCTTACACCTCAAACCGGCTCTAACATAACCGTTCTCAAACCTCCATTTATTGGCAGACTATTTAAGATAGCGAACTTTCGCAATTTGATTCTGGAAATGATGCGATACAGAAGTGTTGTAATCGCAAGGGCTATAAAAATGAACAAAAGTTCAAGATAGAATCGTATACTGGACTTGTGTATCGACCGCACCGAGAGTTTCGGTTCTGTTTACATATGATATGTAGTAATATGATGCGTAGTGTATTGTGGCCTAAACTCCGGAAGCACCTACGACTTTACCACCGGTCGGCGGCACCCACATTTAGTGAGACGAGACAGTTTTTCAAGCATTGCGCAAAGGCCGCGAGCGATAGTCGTCACCCTAGCAGCGCCGGCGCGCCTGCCGTGTTGTATGATCGTGGTGACTGGTTTAATATAATATAGTTGTTCTCTGATGGGCGCAGGGCTTGTACTGAATGACTTTTAAGATTTTAGGTATATTTCTGAGGGTGTTTTAAACGCGTTTAAAACGTGAGTGAGTCTTCTGTACGTTATTACCATTACTTATTTTATTTACTCTTGTTTCGAAGTGTTCCAAATGCAAAACTGAAACTGCATCGAAATTAAAATAAATAAAAAATTAAGTTTTTAAATTTACGCGTTCCATTACTAATTTAAAAATATTAAAACGGAATTAAACGCGTTGTTATTAGGCAATATACCTAGCTTCACTCGAAGCCGAAGACACCGCGCACTCCCAGTCTACCCGTGACCAAGGCTGGTGTAACCCAGCCGAAATGTCAGGAAAAAGGTATTTTGCCAAATAACGAAGCGATTAATCCCGTTTTATTATTTTGAAAATAAATAAAAAACATGGCTAAAACATTCCCCGTAAAACCCAAATATTTACATGTATTAAGAAAAAATAACATTAAAAAATGGCACGGAAGCTTTCTGAAAGCTGCAAAAGTCGGAAAACAAATTAATGCAGAGTGCTTTTTCGATTATTTTTTTAATACGTCCACAACAGATAGTGACATGAAATGGAATGTACTGAACACCCCCCAATATTACAGAGAGAGCTTTTATAGCATGTAATAATTAGCTTCCCGTCAAGTTTCGACATTTATATAACTTATCATTACGTGACAGTTGCATAAATAGCTGTTTTATATCTAGGTGAAATGTAATATCTTGCATTTATTTTAGCCGTTAAAATATCAACAAAAAACATCCTGTAATGTATTTATTCACAAAGTTTTTATAAAATATCATGTTATTATCTGTACTAATATATCAAGCTGAAAAGTTTGGTTGTTTGAATGCGCTAATCTCAGGATTTAAAACATTCTTTCGGTGTTGGATAGCCCATTTATAGAGGAAGGTTATAGGCTATATATCATAACGCTAAAACAAATAGGAGCGGAGCACTAATGAAAAATGTTTCAAAATCGGGTTTTTTTTAACCTTTTGAGAGCTTTCGCTGCGTGCGCTGCGTAAACGGTTAGAGTTTCGCAAAAATCATGTATGACAGAATTGTTCCCTTATAAAAGTTCTAAAAAAAAGTTCTCGACAGCATATGTCTATATTTTAAGGTTGGCTCACTATAACCTTTTTTATGCTACTCATATTTATTCTAAAGTAATGCATTATTTGTAAAGGTGTTTTTATAAACATGATATTAATCTTTATTCAAATAAATACATTCTTCATCACAAGCATTGAATTTAAAACAAAATTGCCCTGTTCATCATTCGATTTCAATCCTAGGAGATATCGCAGTTTGAAAATAACGTGGCAACAAAATAATTATCAAGTATTACGCGCGCATTTATGATGTGCGAGGCCGGCGGGCAGTCATGAGGGGGAAGGTTGGTACGTATTATTTAAAAATATTTATGAGGAGTTGCCGTAAGAATCCTATGCCGATAACCAAATTTAGGGCGGGCGAAGCCGCTGGCAAAATCTAGTTGAAAATAAAAATGGCTTTTTATCTTCTTGGTTTTGAAAAACCCTTGGAGAACCTAAGCTATACAAATTATGCAAATTAGGTTTTACAAATTTTGTTTAGGCGTTAATACACGAACTTATAAGTACAGTACCTATTTGTATTCTAAAATAAATATTCGTGTGTACAATCGAACGTATAGTGCATGTGCGATTTCTTTCCGTACAATAATGTGCCTCTAATAATTTAGTAACTTAATACGTTGTAGTATAGTAGTATATCATATTGTTTTCTATAGATTGGTTCTTCAATTAAATTTAATTGGTGTCGGCACTGTTACGATGGTACAGGTCACCTTTCCAATTAAGAACCAGCCAAATATTTTCAAGATACTAAAAGATTATTGGCAAATTTTAACATACTGTAGGTATTAACTTAATATATACGATAGTCAGTATAGGTATTAAAACCATTATGTATTCTATCTGCACATATTTTCCGTACATTCCGGTTTGGTACCGACGTACTTTCAACCTCCACCTACTTGAATGTTTTCGGTGCTAAGTTAAGCTACTCTTTAGAACCCATGTGTTGACCATTACTCTTTTCATATGCGACAAGTTCCTAGAGTCCTTGCAGTGGAACGTAACTATAACAAACCATATTTTTTGTTCAATTTGTAACAATAATTGTAGGATTATGTTAGGCGCCACCATAAAGTGTTGTTTACGTATTACGAAGCTTATCCTCCAGTTACATCTGACAAATATATCGGTAATAGATTTCATCCGTCGCAGTAACGGTCCAAATTATGGTCCAACACGAACGCGCCACACGTTATGTGTCTATTTCGGTCATTACCTATTCATACGTAGTTCTTCCCAGTCTAGTTATTCTGTATCAATGTTTTAACAAATATATACCTTATTATAACCGATTGAGGTTGAATATATCTTGCTTATAGCAATATAATGTTGTTAGGCATGTTTATTTTATGACTCAATGACTAAATTCCAAAGTGTTATAAACCTATGTATATTAGATAATTTGATTAAATCGTTCATAAATTCTTTCTGTGGTAAATTTGAATTATTTATGTTCTTTAAAGTTTTAATTTCTATATACCTAATGCATTTCACGTGTTTGATAGGCCATTAAAAGAAATTTTATTAATGTTTAACTTACAATATACAAAGAGGCAAGTAAATTAATCATTAAAAAATCAAAAATAAAAAAGAAGGGTTCCGTACCATACACATATAGGTTAGGTCCTAGATTAGCATATAGGCTACTTTTTATCTCGAAAAAATCAAAAGTTGCCGTGGGAATAACTATAACAGAGTTTAAAGAATAGTAGAGAGTTAAGAAGAGTTAATAAAACTTCATTGCTATAGCAAACTTCATTAGTAAGGTGGGTGGACCATGGAAGGCCACTGTAACGAAAAAACAGTTTTTATTAGTTCATTTACTGGATAAATGAAAGAAATAAATTATTAATTAACACTTTGTTTTATTGTGTAACATATAAATTACATTTTTTAACTATAATTACTATCTATTAAACTTAACTTTTATTAAGCTCTTCCAAACGGCCTTGCAAGGAACAGGGCTCCATGCAAGGCCAATATTATAAATCAATCGTTCAACTTAAAACTAGAGTTGTAATAATCAAAATATCCGCTTTTTCTTGAACTACATAAAAAGCTCTTTCATTTAAACGAAACATTAAATGCTTAACATATTATAATTTTCTTGTAAAAATTCAACGACCATTCCTTGAACAAAATCGTATAAATAAGAATATAATAATGGAAATTATTTAAAAATTATAGTAATGAGTATTATATCGATAATAAATAAGTTACCTCCTTATAATTAAGGAGCTCCACGCAGATAACCGAATTTAGGGCGGGCGAAGCCGCTGGCAAAGGCTAGCAACGTAATATTCTGTAAATATTTTAAGCGTCGACCTGTTGCCGTTATCAATATCGAGCAAAATCGAGGAAAAAAGTCACGTTTATTGTATGGGATCCCCTTATATATTTATTTAATTCTATTGTTTAGTATTTGTTGTTATAGCGGTTTCTCTGAAAATTTCAACTGTCTGACTATCACGGTTCATGAGATACAGCCTGGTGACAGACGGGCGGACGGACAGCGGAGTCTTAGTGATAGGGTTCTGCTAATTAGCCTTTTGGTACGGAACCCTAAAAAGGTTGATATGTATGTATAAAATAAATTAGGTGTACAGCGCCAACTTGTTTAATGAAAGGCGAACTTTACGAATATGCAACGAAATAATAAAGTGAGGAGCGCCAACTTATTTAAAGAAAGGTGAACTTTACAAATATGCAACGAAATAATTTTAATTAACATAGCAGATGATTCAAATTATATGATGCCAAATTCCTACATTTTTAAAGATTGTAAGATATTTTTCGACTCAATTTGCTCATTAAAATTGTTAGTTTTATATGATTATAAATAAATAAATATTTTTGGACATTACACACAGCGCCGTCTAGCCCCAAACTAAGAAAAGCTTGTCTAATGGGTTCCAAACAACGGATATAAATACATATATGTTACTTTTTTTTTTGTATATACATACATATTATACATTAGTACACCCAGACTCAAGACAAACACAAATGTTTGTCCAGTGCGGGAGTCGAACCCACAACCTCTTCACGGCAGTCCGTCACACTACCAACTAGGCTGCCAGGGAGTCAAATATAAATTATTTACGTACAAGCTTATCAACAGAGATTTCTCTTAAACTAGTTTACTTATTTGCCTGAAAGAAAAGTTGTGATTGCTATTGATTCTGAAACCTCATTTACAAAGTTGCCTACTTACAGTAAATATAAGCAAAAATATTCAGAATTCACATAAAATACATACATTACGATTTTTTCCACAACGAAGTCACTTCACTTTCAGACTTATGAAATTTTCTCAGCAATTCGAAGTGAGTTGCAGACATATTATTTTCCAAAGAATATCCATCAAGTGCAGCAGATGTGTGAATAATGTTAGCATTTGATTTACCATACGTTTGTTTGTTTTGAAGGCAAAAGGCTGCATATTTACGTGTCAGGCCGTTGTCACCTCCGTTGCCGGACATCTAAACCTTACGCTTTATGGATGCTCTGAGAAAACGTGTTACCTCGTTATTTAATAGCTGCAGTCCGATATATAAATCATTCTACGGCGTTAATTATTGCCACTAAAACCTGTTTCTATGCTAAAGTAAACATGTCTGCAGCAAAACTTATATATACTTACTTACCTATGTAAGAGCTTTTGTGTTGGAATTTTAACTTTTAAAGGTTGTGTCTTGACATTAAAATTTTGGTTTTTTTTGCTAACATTTTTGTAGGTATTTGTACTACTTATTATTGTAAGTGTTGGTATGTTGCTAGGTTGCCAGAATACGTCAATATCTCTTTAGTTTCCCATCGGAACCCATAAAGAGACACCATTTTATTTCGTTTCGCAAATTCCCGTAATATTAGTCATTTAACCTTTCCATTTTTTGGATAAAAAAAATACTTTTCACACTTTTGAGGTATCCTCATCGTACTAAATTTTAAATGGACGACTCTTAAATCAAAGAATAAATATCACATATTCTTTTTCGCAGCCTATGCAATCGCTTTGTCAAAAGGTAAACAATTATAAAATCCATACTAATATTATAAATCCGAATGTGATTTTGTTTGTATTATTTTATTCATCCTTTACGTTACAACGAAGTATACAGTTGAGCTGAAATTTGGCACAGGGACAGTTGAAGCGACTGAGAAGGACATAAGCCTTTCATCCCAATAACAATCAAAATTGGGTACCATGGAAGGTATTTGTATACCAGTTAGATGCCTTGCAGCCTAGTTGGTAATGTGGCCAGCTACTGTGCAGAGGGTGTGGGTTCGATTCCTGCACTGGACAAACATTTATGTCATACTATAAAAAATTGTGTTTGTCTTGAGTCTGGGTGTATTTATGTATGATATGTATGTATTCACAAAAAAAGTAATATTTATGTATTTGTATCCGTTGTCTGGTACCCATAAACACAAGCTTTGCTTACTTTGGGGCCAGACGGTGTTGTGTGTAATGTCTAAAATATTTATTATTTATTTATTTATGATTGGATGTAATTCAATAAAGGTGCAGTTGTGTTAAAGTCTGTTATAATGGGTGACAATATAAAATCGCTGGATCTAATTTCACTGCAATCGAATAGTTACTTTATTTAAATTGATTTGATTATTGCGTATTTTTAGACAACCGCGCCGTGGTAACGAATATGTCGTCCAAGAACTTAAATTTTATATCCGCCATATTGGATTTCGTTAAAGTCATCAACTGTATGATGACTGTGGAGTGTTAAAAAACATCAAATTCACCAACGAATAGACCACATTTGCCTCAATATGAGAAACACCTATCAACATAGACTAATAAACCAACAGAGGGTAAAAAGTGAAAGTTAAGAAGGTAGATATATTGTATGCACATATGATGGTTTTCAGATGTCAACGCTAAAAAGAAGTTCATTATAATCCTGTTGGCAACTTCCACGGTACCGGGCAGGGGTTAGGATATTAATCAAAAGCTTAATGGTAGCTTTAGGTAGGTAGTTCAACATATGCGTCGCGGGGGGCTTCCTATACGACATCACATTTCTCACTTCAATTTGTAGCTGTATTTGTTTTTCTCTTTCAATGTCCTCAGTTCATTTCGTTTTGTTTCTTTTCTTTTTTCTTTTTTTCATTCCAAGGTGACGTTTATAGTGGCTCCCCGGGTCCGAGTGACGGTTGCGCGTGCGCCGAGCGTTTACCAGTTTTTCATTCGAGGCTCGATGTCGCTTTTTACGATCGACTATTTATTTAGTGGATATATTTTACTGCCACTGCTATGCTGTTATGATAAACGTATATCTAAGATTATTAGATATTGTGGTGTTGGAAGATGAATTTTATTGTGAGGTTAAAGTGTTTTTGAGCCGTATTCGATGGTAATGAGCTTACGATTAATTTGGGCCTTAACCTGTAGGAAATCTTTACGTTTAGATATTTATTAAATTTCATTTATACCAATTATAAGGACCAAAATATTTTTTGGATTGTCTGTTTTCAATTAAGCTCTTATTCTTTTTAAAAGGCACTTTTTAGGATTGGTTTGCGAAAAATGTTTTGTTTTATTTTGTCATATTATCATTTTACATCTAGTATACCTAGGATCAAATATACCTAGGATGCGTTTAATAATATCATATGTGTAACAGAATCAACACAAAGCTATGGCTAAGGCTACACTGTCTGTTAATGGAGGTCCGACACGCTCTTGACGACTTTTAATTCAATTGTTTAATTTAAATTATCCCCTAATAATCAAAAATTGAGGATTCATTGCAATTTTTTATCATTTTGCAATCACAACACAATTTGAATCCATATTTAAAACTCTTACCTGCCTGCTCTAAATTTATCGCATTTTTATTGACAAAGTTTGTTTTTGACAAATGTTAATGTTGTGAAGCATTGACGAACTGGATGATTTTATTGGTGTCTACATTTAATTTTTTTAAGTCCACCATGGACTTATTATTAAATGTTGTTTCCCAAACTGCAAGGAAAGCGTTTTTTGAAGTTCGCATAGTAAATAATAACGCTTCCTCTTAGCAACCTCACCTGCAAAAAACGGCACAAAGGCATAGCAGAGAAAAACATTTAAAATATGATCTTGCTGCTGAAGACTTAAGAGCGTCACTACACTAATTTATCTCATGCGGCGAAAACCCTAGGCACTGAATATAAAAGTTTCTTAAAAAAAACTGCATCTAAGCTAAACGAGAAATGGGTAAAAGCATACTCTCAAAGTTAAGAGGCACGAGGAGAAAAATTAGATCGATTGGTTGTGAAGACGGAGCTGGAATCTTATGAAGTATGCAATGGAGCATCAATTTGAACATTTATAACTATGTATTTATCTTGTCTAATGTCCTATTACTTTTATGTTTTACCCCATATATGTCAGTAATTTTATAGGTCAATTATACGGAACTGTAAACGGATCAAATATGTTAGATAGCTCGTTATCCCCATTTTTGCTGTACCTACTTACTGGTCTATAGGTTACGTAATCCAGGTACCTAGACCTACCATGTTGTATCTACACATAAGTAGTATAAAAATTAAAACGCAGACCAGCAAGTTAAAGCTCTCACCTCGTCTCGTATTACGCCATAAACTTATCACACCTTACCGGTCTCCACAAATTTCCTATCAAATTATTCACCATATACCAGATATAATATTTCCAAAATTAATTCCATACTATACGGATATCATGTTGCATAAGCAATTATTTATAATTAAGATGCATTCTTCAACCATCTCCCGCGTAGCTCATGAAAAGTGAAAACTCGTGTTTGTATAATATTGGCTATTTGTTTCTTGCTTTAAGTATTAATTGTTTTGACGCTTCTGATCAGTAGATATAATATGTAATTGATTTAACTTATTATGTAGGTCCATTTAACT
The DNA here is from genome assembly GCA_946406115.1 of Apoda limacodes. Taxonomy (NCBI): domain Eukaryota; kingdom Metazoa; phylum Arthropoda; class Insecta; order Lepidoptera; family Limacodidae; genus Apoda; species Apoda limacodes. The sequence goes on from OX291545.1 coordinate 12,283,761, forward strand.
TAATTTTGTGTTTGCGAAGGTGTAGGTGTAGAGAGTGAAAATACTAACTTTTAATTATTTTTTTTACCTATTGTCGGTTTACAAGGTTGTCCTCAACGAAAACCGGTAAGAAACTCAATAGTAAATACTAGTCTGTAAAACATTAAAGACAATAATAAACAAACAAACAAATAAGACAAAAAGAAACCTTTAATTAATACAAAAATGGTTTAAGAATAAGCTTTATAAATAAATGGAATCACCATTTATATTTTGCTAATAATTAAATCTGATGGTAATGAAGTGGAGGCACTTACTTAGCACTTAGGCACTATCTTAAAATTTACTCAAAATTAAAAAAAAACAAAACTATTTTTTTTTATTTAAATGGGTTTCTATCATTTCTATCATCCAGAAAATTAACTACAATAGAAATTTATCTTACGAATTCGTTAAAGGTAATACTGGTTTATTGCCGCAATAAAACTACAAATCAAACAATATTATCATAGCTAAAGTCATTCCTTTTATTTATGCAAGTAGTAAGTAGCTTTTGATAAATCCAACAACGTCAAGATAGTCATGGCGCTGTTCGTCTCACACGTGATATCTACCCGACTAGCCATATGTGACAAACATAGCGCACGATTGCTCTGTCTAGACGCCTTCGGTTGCCGACTGTATGAATGTGTATGCTGTGATATTACAGTAAAACAACTAACAAATACATATTTTGTATTGAAACACTTAACGAATAAGCTTTGCAATTTAAATAAATCAAAATTCAAGTCATATTTTAATTGCCTATTAAATTAATAACTAATAAGTTTTTCATATTGCCTACTACTATTACTATTGTGAAGCGTTAAAATTCATTTGAATTCGGTAGTAACTCGTGAGATAAAATGTTGGATACTATAAATACTATGTTATTCTATTGAATATTATGTTGGATATCACGTCAATGTTAACCTATATAATGCCCTGGCAGGCTGACTTATCTTCGTATAGCCGAAACTACTAACCTACAGTGATGAAATTCGGTCCGTGAATTGGTCTTAAGTTGCATGCACCAATTGACAAAGGTTTTTAGGAATCAGACCCTAAGGGTATAAAATAGTGGTTGCAATTGTATATTAAATTCATAATTTCAAAAGTTTAATCTATTCAAAATTGGCATTTTACCCTTTGAGTAATAATTTAGAATGTTAACAATAACAAGGGTTAAAAATTTGTTTGGGAATTATCCGATCGATATGATTACGATGAAACTTTGTATAATGAGGTAATTGTGCAAACGGCCGGGAAGGTGTCTCAAATAGTGTAGCTATTTATCAATGGCTGGTGAACAGATGGTCCGGTGGTGATGAAGTCCGGCCTTACATGGAGTACCTACTGCTGCTATCTGTTGACGGGTGCTTCATTAGCTTGGTCCTTTTGGTTCGGTTCAAGGACGACACATAACAAGGATCACAAACTAAAAAATGATATATATAGAGCCTTTGCCCCCTGTGTGTTTTCTACTGCTTCTATAATGAGTTGTACTCTGACGAATTGTTTGAAATGATGCCAACGACTACTTTCTACCATCCTCCACAGCTCACTATCGGCATGGAATTTATTCTCACATCTTTGAACAAAAAGGTCACGCACAGAGCAGTTCCAGAGGATCTGCCTCCGGCGAAAGCTTACGTTGTGGAATGGGATTCCTGCCGAAGCTCTTCAATAAAATTTTTACTGACAAACAAGCTTACGGTCCTCCTGATGTTTAACGGTCATCGAAGCCTAATTACGCTTTCATTACGTTACTCACGCATCGACAAACCTTTAGAAATCTAATCACGCCCTTCTTGAAGAACCTCATACTACCTATGTACATAATCCCTGAAGAAAGCCTTAGTATAATTAGTTTAGTTTATTCCCTCATTTCATAACCCAAGCGTTTATGGGAGGGAACTCTTCTGATATCTAACAGAAGTTTTTTTATAATTACAGAAATAAACTTCATATTCGATAGTTCGTAAAGTATACTTGACACATATAGGCTACCCGAAAAACAATACAAAGCAAGCATTTTCACCGAAAATTACCTACTTACTTACCTGTTTAGGGTACACATAAAATTTGAAGCAAAGCTTTTTCCGATAGTAAAGGTTTAAATTCAGGCTTATGTTGGCTGTAACGGGCACAGGTGAGTACAAATGGGGCAATTTGTCGGCGTGGCGGCGCGCGGAGGCGAAAATCCGTCGTAATCCGATGGCTCGCTCGCTAATCGAAATATCGACGCAGCCATTTGACGAGCCGTTTCGTCAGGTGAGCTTTGTGGCCCTTTTTGGCTAACGCACGAATTTATCATTTTAACATATTTAGGGATACATTTTTTATGTTTTTTTTTGACGTGACAACGTCTTATAAATTGGTTTGCCGGGTGACACTTCAAGAAACTGCGTTACGCTCCGCTCACGTTATGCGCTCACAATGAGAGCGAGTGAGAGGCACGCGCCCGCCTAAGAGCGAGAGAGACAGACATAAAATCATTGTCACGTAAAACTTTCGCCCGTATACCGACTTTACAGGCAACCAGTTTTTTTATATTTAAAGTTGAAATAAAAATTGGATCTATTGGTCTACGAGTGTAATAAGTATTGTCTTTGGTTTAGGTTCTATTATTGAGCAATCAACTGTTATTTGTTTTTACCTGTTTAATGTAATTCCTAAATACTAAACAAAATATTTTTATAGCAAAAACATGGTCAATAGATTTAATATCGAGATTTTTAATTGCCCTGCTCAATTTGAGCTATCGAGGTTCCTGCACTGACTTGAGATAAAATTCAACTAGGTATATCATTGCTTCGAAAATACGCTTGTTGCAAACGTCATAAACAGACAGACAGTTCTAGGCAACTTATGTGTTCCTAGTACATAAACCTTATAAACATACAGTTCTGTATAACATATATTATAGGTAATATAAACTATACTAAATCATATCATATTTTATATTATTATATTTTATTTTATTATTGCTATCGGTAGCTAGCTCAATGTTCTTTTAGTGAATTTTGTTGTTTTGTTATTTATTACTTTTTTTATTATCAAATAAAAAATAATTAACGTGGAGTCGAATTTGCGCACCGTGGGTTCCGTACTACCATTTACGTAGGTAATTAATTTACAAACACAAACGAGCTGAGCGCTCACCCATCTAATAACTGACCAAGCTTGATGTTGCTTAATTTTGAATATATTTTCCAACAAACAAATGTGTTACCTACTGTATCTTTTATTAATCGTAAGATGATAATAATAGCTCGGGTTCGTCTCACACTTGGCCGTTTTTTTATTAATTATTGTTAAAATCACGGCAAATTTCAAGCTTGAATGTATTACTATTTTAACGATATAGCAAAAACAACGAAAACTTGTATTTTGTTTTGAGGGGGTGGGCCCTTAAATTTTTACTTTTTATTATAACATATATTCTAATTATTCCAAAAATTCAGGCTTTTACCTATTTTTGTCCGGACAGACAGACAGACAGCGTATGTTTAGTAATTGGGCTGTTTTGGAGCCCTTTGGGTACGGAACCCTAAAATGTGCCCTCTATTGTTTTCGTAATTTTCATATCCCGTAAAGAAACAAATACAAAAACATTATCATTTAGTGTAATATTGATTGTAACAGCACATTAATTAATTTCCTTCTTCTTTTGTATAGAAAGTCATAAAAATTTGAATAACATCAAAGACGTGTATCACACTCGACAGCTTGCATCCGTCTGGCCCCCTCCGTCGGCCATTTTCTGCTCCTCCTTGCGACCCTCCCAACGCCCCCCACCGCAATTACATCTATTGGGGCTTTATGCCGCCAAGCCATATAGTTTCTTACGACTTTGATATTAAAGATTAATGTGAGTGTGTCGTAAGTGTCTACAGTAGTGTGGGCCGAACCGCAGCCCCTTACGGTGGTGTCGTCGCCTTAATGATGGACCTACTGTACGTGACAACGTATAGAGTGGCTAATATGATTACGTTTGCTTATGCAGCTTAAGGGTTAGTTGGACACCTGGACGCACAATAAATTGTACCGACATTACAAATTAAGAATGTTAATGCAACTAATTATTTATCTATATTATAAGAAGATGGCCTATCTTCTCTCTGCTCACATAGCTCTTGGGATAAGACTAAATTTGTCATTTTCCAAATAGGTAATGTACGATTAATTCCTGATCTAATAATACAATAAGATCTCCTGAAACTCGTTTAGAAAATCCCCAGTTTGAATTAGCAATACCTAAGTTACATGATCACTTTGGGGTAAAACATAACATGGTACGATATCATTGTTTACCTCTAAACGGATACGTAATGACGACAGTTACATAGTCACTTATTTATACTCAACTGCGAACTTATAACTAATGTCTACCGACACCTCTCATAGAAATTGATCAAAGCTTTTATTTCTACAAGTTATTTTTATATATATACATATATATATAATTCTACTGTACGTGTGTATATCACTGTACTCCTCCTGAACGGCTGGACCGATTTCAATGATTTTTTTGTATGCGTTTGGGTGGCGCCCTGGATGGTTTAGATTAACAAATCAGCCCGGCCGATGGCGCTGCAGTCGGTATCATGCACGACAACATCTGCAAGGTCAGCTAGTATATTATATATGTATAAGCCACTAAATTATAAAATTATAGATGGTTGGTTTTTTTATCAACAGGACATGACATAGTACATCTATGTGTAAAAAAAGCTGACTATGGAACTCTAAAATACCTATAAGACGTCATTTGAAGATGAAAACTTTCATGAAGTTTCATTACTTAAAAATAGAAAAAAAAGGTGCTGAAGGTTTGGAAGTACCAGCGTTCATGCAGCCTCTGAGGCAAAGTTTGAAACTAATATCAAAGAAAAGGTACGATGATTTGCAGAAATCATTGCAAAGGAATCATTCCTGCAATATTGAACCATTTTTATTATAAACAATTACCACATAGTAACAGTGTTAGTGATTTACCTAAGGCGAATGAAAATAATAAATAGGTTTTTTACTTTAGATTTATTTTTACCTATGATCTTTTACTTTAAAAGTAGAAAGCTGTTTTTCTTACAAAAAACTAACAAAACGGAGATTTTCGAGCATATTTTGGACTTATTACTATAAGACTATTAGTTTTAAAGGCTTCAGTAAAAATTGTTTGAGAGGTAACAAATTATAAATAGTTTCAAAAGGTGTTTATTAATTATTGTTGACCTTAGCTTGTAGGTTATAAAATCGTATCAATATGGGCTTTTATTTTATGCAGTTAAATTTAAACCCAAAGACTTATGATAGTTCGAAATGATAATCTTGTACCGTCTGAGCTTCTAGGCGCCTCTTGCAATATTTTCATTTTGGCGTTTATTGCTGTTTCCCTATCAGGTACAGATAGTAATCTGATAAGAGGGGTTCTAAGCTAATTTCATTCCTTTAATCGATGTATTTTTTATGTGTCGGGGGCTTATAATTTTGTTTTAGATAATTTGGCTTGTGAGAAATTATCTAATTCTGTGTCTTAGATAATAAAAAAATCGTGGCAATTACTTAAAGGTACAAATAAAACTAAGTTACCTACAAGTACATATACATATGTACCTACTGCTATAAATAACAAAAGCATTTTATGTATTTTCACGGTAACTTGAATGTATGTATGTATGTAAGTATGTATTATACTTAGGTAACCTTTTCTTGCGGTTGCAAGCGAAGGGCGGAAGAGGATATAAAATTATTGTTTTGCGGTTAGAATATTAACGCATTTTTAACCACAAAAGAAGATCTCATATTAAACAGATATTTACTTACAAAGATTTTATAAAATTTTAAGTCCTAGGTAGCGTAATGAAATGTAAATGAAAAACAATATAATTGTAGTAAATTGTATGTACCTACTTATGTACATACTAAGTGTGTGACAGTATCATACTAAGAAAAATGTACCCTTCGTTTTATGAGGGATTCTCAACAAATCATCAGGAATACCTCATAAAAAACGACTCTAGCGTCCAAATATATATATTAAAAGGAAACTGATATACTGTCATGTAAAGTAAATGATGATACTTAAGTACTGTACGGATACCGCTAAAGCATATTGCATTTAATTGTATCATGCATATAAATAATATAAATAATGTTTTATAGTAGAGGCATACCTAAAAAATAACAAGAAGTAACGTTGTTAATGCGAACATGTACTGTTCTTATATCAGGAAATGATAGTGATAATTACCACTACCACTAACATTATTATTTACATTACCATTGCCATTATCATTACGATCACCATCGTCATTGCCATTACGATCACCATCCTCATTGCCATATACCATATCTATATACCATACCATACATATGAGATGTTTGCATACTATACGTATGATTGTACTAGTTTGTATGGAGCACCATTTGTATTATATATTAAAAAGCTTCAGTTCTTTTTGATTATTCATGTGGGAATCGAACGCAGGATTTCTGGCGTTATACATACCATATTTAACCGCTGAGCCAGCCAGTTGAATAGTAAGTTGCCGAAAATTAAGGTATAGATAATATGATAGAAGTACCTATTAAAAAGGTACCTACTGGTCCTTCTCTGTCAATTATTTCCGTGCTAAAAATTCAAGTCAATTTAATGAACTACTAGACTTTGCCAGCGGCTCCGCCCGCCCTAAATTCGGTTATCGGCGAGGTACTCCTTAATTAGGTATACTAATTTGCCAGCGGCTCCGCCCGCCCTAAATTCGGTTATCGGCGACTGTGATTTACTCCTTAATTACACTAATGAAGTTTGCTATATCGAGCTGTAGCTGTAGCTATAGTTCGTTTAAGCTCGGTTATAGTTATTACCGCGAAAATTTCGAGATAAAAAGTAGCCTATATGCTATTCCAGGACCTAACCTATATGGTGCCAAGTTTCATCCTCAACCGTCCATTGGTTAAAGCGTGATTGAGTAACAAACATCCATCCAGACATACAAACTTTCACATTAAAATATTAGTAGGATTACGAAAAGTGTGAATTTTGTTTTTCTTTATTGAATGAAATTAACGAGTTATAGCTGCAGCTATAGCTTGCTGACTTATTTAATATAATTAACAAAGGAGTAAACGTAAGAATCCCACACCGATTAACGTATTTACGGCTGGTAAAAGCGAATTAGACCTACGTTATTAAAAAGGCTTCGTAGACAGTTAAATTAATTAATGAACCTAGTTAATTATCTCATCAAGCCGCCCCGGTAGACATGGACAATTTGCTGGTGCGCGGCTTATCGGGTTTTAACATCGGACACACGGACGCACAGTCAACCAATTAATTAGGTAGCCACTGCAGATGCTACGTACATGTTCTTGTGTTGTTAAGTTACTTCTAAACAGTGGGCTCGCTAATTAGTTAAAATTTTAATAAGATTTTAATTGAAATAAACTGGTCAAGTGAAATAGTGAAAGTTGGACTTGTTATATAAAAAAAAAACTTTTAAAATAATTTTGACAAAAAAGTTTTTTACAAATAATCGAACGTAGATAGATTAAGGAGTCATGATTGGAAAGTATTAGATTTTTTGATCTTTACCTTATACAGATATTTTCACAAGTTTCTTTTTGACAGCCTTTGTAAACTGTTTTGACGTTTGGTGTCGCGTAAGTTCATAGCATTTTAATATGGTAATGTATTTTTAATGTTTGACCACCGGCACCGCACCAAGTCAGAAAGGTTTGTTGCACTATAGATTGGGAGCAATACATTTTTTGTGCATATATCTTCATAGTTAGAAAACCGACTAAATGCGTACTAACGTAATCTAATAAATATTGCGAATATTTAGAAAGTTATGAACGGCTTGTATTAGAACATTTTTAATGAAAGTATTAATAATGTATTATTATTAAAATAAAACTAAAACTAAAAAGCTATAAATAAAAAACTCGACTGAAGAAACATTGAGAGCTAAAAAACTATAAACAAGTCCACCCTAAACACACCAAACATTTAACTATAATCAGGCGGAAATCATTTCAATGCAAGTTCAAATAGTAGTACAAATTGCTCAAACTACTCGTATATTAGCCATCTTAGAATGAGTCCCGCCTGCTTATATTTAAATGAGTCCCGCCTGCTTATAGTTAAATATTTGGTTTGCCTTAGGTGCACTTGGTTATTGCATTTTAGTTCTTTATGTTTTTGCAGTCGAGTATTTTTATTTGGCTAATAAACTTTTGAACTCCTACAAATATAGCATTGTCATTTTAGCTAAGACTGATTGAAAAAATATGTTTCTCAGATCGTCCTAAACTCCATGCATCGGTACCAGCCGAGGATCCACCTCGTCAAGATGCGAGAGGGCGGCGGGCTCATCACGGACTTGACACGAGAGCAACACCGCACCTTCGTCTTCCCCGAGACAGTGTTCACTGCTGTCACAGCTTACCAGAATCAGCTGATCACAAAACTAAAGATAGACTCAAACCCCTTTGCAAAAGGCTTCAGAGACTCTTCGAGACTTACAGACTTTGACAGGTCAGTATATTTTGTGAACTTCGTTTTGCACGACCTTATGTTGCATTTTTCCAGACAGGTTACCAGACTAAAGCCGACAAGAAGCAAGATTTTTTCTGAAATGTCCGAATTTTTGTCCCTCAGTCAGGAATAATTTGGAGTCGTCAGTAATGAAAAATAATTTATTGGCAATAGCCAACTTAATTTTTTTACCAGAAAATCTAAGAAAATCCTTAAATTATGTGAGGAAATCTTGTTTTTGGAATTGGCAGAGCTGGGGACTAACTCTCAACTGCAATCCCAATTTCAAAATGATCTCGTATGAAAGCCAACACTTTTAAATATTTAAATTCGGTAATAAATTTTGGTAAATTTGGTAGAAATAGACGTTATAAAAAATTTAATTCGATGCCAAAATTTTAACGAAATTGTAATTAAGCGTTGACATTGCTGACCTCCGATTAAAAGATAATTTAAAAATTATACTAATATTATAAATGCGAAAGTTTGGGTGAATGGTTGTTTGTTAGGTACACAATAACGCCTGAACGGATCTGGATGAAATTTGACACAGACATTTATTATAGTCTGGAGTAGCCCATCGTGTACTATTTATCCCGAAAAATGCTAAAATTTCCGCGGGAATAACTATAACTATTGTTATTGTTTTTTATTTGTTATTCAATCCGCAACGAAGCGGAGCATTCAGTTGAGCTGAAATTTTGCACAGTGATAGATGAAGATATGAAGAAGAAGTTTTTTATCCCAGAAAATTCAAAAGTTTCCGCGGGGGTAACTATAACCGAATTCCACATTAACGAACTACTGTGAATTCTATTCCATTTGGTTACGAGACCCTTAAAACCTACAGTAAAATCGTTCACAGTTAAATAAATACCTACCTATAGGTACAGTATCGTATTTCTATTTCGTCACTGTTATATGCATGTTTTTATAACATAGGTAAGAACAGATAAGTTTACATTTGAGAAACAAATTATACTTAGGTAGGTACGCAAACATATTATTTATTATATATTAACAATTTTATAGTACCTACAAATACTTAACTAACCACGGGTCCATGCACATGCAATATCATTGATGATTACAAAATGAGAACATTGTAATTGATGATTACAAAATGAGAACATTGTAATTGATGATTACAAAATGCGAACGTTGACATTGTCGCTTAAATAACTCTTTAAAGGCTATGATAATATTATAACAGGATAAATTATTAAAAAACCCGATTGCGTTCAAATATCAATTTTTTTAGTTGATAGAGAACATAAGAAATAAGTTAAGAGAGAGAAACAATCAATGTGACGGACTAGACGAGTGTTATCGCCTTGCCTTAAGACACAGTTTAAGTCATATTTGACATCGTATATTATTACAGTTTATTATAAATAAATATTATCCTAATTCTGCGGTCGCCATATTTATATTTTATATTCTTTGTCACTCCCGTAATTAAGACGAATCTAATGACACCTTATATGTTAAATACCGTCAAACTGTTAGACGACAGAGCGTGCCAACTGCCAAAAAACAGACATACTTACATACCTATCTCCGTCACGTATTTTAGGTATTACGTTCTGTCTCATTTGGCACGCAATTAATTTTAATTGTCTCTGGTTACCAAAGATACAAATAAAATACTACATTTAATAGGAGTGTGAGTCTGTGAGCACAGTCGAGATATTAAAATAACTACGTAACTACTAAACGAAGCTTTGTAAAGGTCAATTGGCCGTTCGTCGTACAGTGCACGAGTTTATTGTTGCTTTTAATTATTTTTCTAATAACAGTGACTAAGTTACTGTTGAAATCCGTAAAATAAAATGTTCACAGTTTTTGCGTAATAAGAAAAAAAAAATACTTTTGACTCGATTGAGAAAAAAATCTGCCAAGTGCAAGTCGGACTCGCGCCCGAAGGGTTCCGTACCATTATCTACAAAAACGGCAAAAAAAATCACATTTGTAGTATGGGAGCCCCCTTAAATATTAATTTTATTTTGTTTGTTAGTATTTCTTGTTGTAGCGGCAACAGAAATATATCTTCTGTAAAAATGTCAACTGTCTAACTATCTCGGTTCATGAGACAACGCCTGGTGACACAAGAACGGACGGACAGCGGAGTCTTAGTAATAGGGTTCCGCTAATTACCCTTTGGGTACGGAACCCTAAAACAAAGTAGATGGGTTAGTTCCGGGGTGACGTTGGTCTAACGACTACTGACGACATCTAATCGGTTCTTTTGCAATCAATGCCTTCGCGACAAAAAATTATGCCTGAACTATAGGATTTGGATTTTTTATTACTCACTCATTACCATAAAAAAAAAGTACCTACTTATATAATAAATATTCATTATAAAAAATTGGGCTGAATTATGACAGTAACTACGCCATAAATCGTATAACGTAGGTTACCTTATTTCTATTCTTAAGCTCGAAGACAAGTAGCAGACTTGACTTTTGAAGTGATTAAATAAATTATTATCTAATAATCCCTTTTACATATCTGAAATAGAATACTTAAAACATTAATTTTAAATAAAAAAAAAGGTTTTTGTAAATCATTTCCAGAATTAAATCTGATAAGCCAAAGTTGCAAATCTGTGATGTCCGCCCTCATCGTGGTATCGAAATGTTATAAGTGGTCTAAATCAATGTGTTACGGCGCTCAGGGCAAGTTTGATAAATTGGCAGGTTATTAGCAGCAGTTGAAAGGCATTAGGTCGGCCGCCCTGCAATTTGTGCGCCGAACGACCAGCTTGTCCATGAATAAAAGATTAAAAAACAGTTCTCATCTACTGATTGCTCGATGCATCGATAGATAATCGTAACACCGATTTTAGGACCACTCTCAATTTGTATGACGTATTTGCTAAAACCGTCATGTTGCTCAACTTGCTTTTAACTTACAGATACTCAAAATATCATATCATATATGATATAAGATATTTTGACATAAGATTTTTTGCAAACTCTACCTATGCACCTATACTAATTTTACAAAATGTCTCTCGAGCTTTACAATAATAAATATTAATCATCGTGTGCAAACGTTAAAACTGCATAAATGGACAATACGTGACTGAATAGTTAAACTTTATAGACTTCATAAGGTGATTCAAAAGTCTTGTGGTATTTTATATGTGTGTTACTTAGCAATATTTTAGTTCTCAAAATGATTACGCGCAGACATAAGAGAGAACGCTACATTAAAAAAAATAATTAAAAATCAACTTTTCTGGACAGAAAAACCTCCAGTAAAGTCCATCCTTCACCTAATATTTACTTTTTCTTTTAAAAAATCTATTTAATTGTAATAAGTTATCAAAACGATCAAACATAAATGCTTAAAATAAAATGAAATCAATAAGTACAGAGCTAGCTATACATAATGTAACTTTAAGAATCGATATTTTTAATACTTTATCTGACGCATAAAAGCACTTAGCAGCATCGCTCATAAATGTGTGTATGGGTGGCCATTTTAAAAAGGCATCAATAAAATATTTACAAAATTCATTTTTTCGTGTCAATCACAATGCAAAACATGAACCAATGTAATATGGCGTTCCTTTACCTATACTAAAATCCGGACCAATATCGTAAAAAAACCAGTTCAGTCCTGCCCGAGGCAAGAATTTCGCCTGGAGCCAAACGTGGGCACGAGCTTTCCCACACTAGGCCTCTACTATAGATTCTCGATTGTTATGATTTAGCTGTGAAGGTGAACTGTAGTACTAACCGAGGTGTGAATGAGACACATTTGAGTTGAGATGTTCGAGGACTCGTGGTTGTGAGAAGGCGTGTGGAGTGGAGATGTGGTGTGTTCATGTCAGCAGCGGCCGAGCGGCGTGGCCCGTAATTACAGGGCCAACTCCTCATTATGCCCTAAACGACAAATTAAAGCGCATTTCTATTATCTGACCATCCGTATATGCCGACCGGTTCTCTGGAGGCGTGAGGAATAACGCGTATTATTGCTCAGGTGTTTATCTCTCCACTCAACCTCATACATGGGATAATTTGGCTGCTGAAATTACGCGGAATAATTTAAGATTGTTACCTTTTATTTTTGAGTCTCTATGTGGTCAGTTGTTGATTATAGCTTGGCATGTAGCTGGGTCATTCCATGACAAACGCTACCACGTATTTAATAATACTTGCCGTTACACCCGTTACGAAAACAATGAAAAGTTAATTTATTGTTGAACTTATTGCAGTAAATGAAAATGCAATGTTGTTAAAGTATTTTTCATGTAACAGTTTACTGATGCAGTTGAAACTCGTGATGTAACGGGGAAACGTCTTTTAATAGTAAATCTTGTAATTTTAACAAGTAAAGATGTTTAAGGTTTCATTGCAATAAAAATCCTTTTTTGATAATTTTGTTAGTGATAGATTTCATTGCAATTGTTATGATATATGGTTTTAGATAATTAAAATAGCTTTTTGGCGACGGAAAAAAAAGTATGTACCGAAAAAGACATAACTAAATTAAGCAAAAAATAACTAAAAATTTCAAAAAAGTGTGCTACTTTGAACTTACAAACGTGCATGAAAGCATTCATTCAAATGGATCAAGCAAAAATAGTGGGACAGGATCGTAGCAAGTGGAGGCCATTGATCACGCCTGCCCCTGCGGAAAGCAGGCATTATGTTACGTATGCCTAAATGAATATTGGCTTTGAGTAGAAAACCAACAAATTAAAAGTGCAGTTATCAAAAGTTCATAGCAAAGAAAATAAAACGTAAATAACAATTTTATTTCAAAAGTACTTAATTTTATTAAAGTAAATACTTTTTATTTGATTTGATTTCGTACTTGTAACATCGTTACAAATTACTGTAACGTCTGTTACAGTTTCTTATAATTATATAATAATATTAAAACTAAATTGTTAAATTTTATGAACATAAAGCAGGTAAACTTTTTTATTTTTGCGGAAAAAAAGAATAGTCATCTTAGAAATATAAAGATAATGTCAATGAAGTCTCAACTGAGGTAAAATTGTGTAACGCCCGTTACGCTTACTTTTCTCATTATTGCTTGTCATTGGCAAGGAAAGCAAATTATATTACAGCATTAAAAAAGATACAAAACAGCCACTGATGTTCTATTGGAACATAATACCTCCCATGATAACGCTTCAAAGCGTATAAATGGTCACACCCGTTACATAAAATGACTAACTGTGACTGTACTCGCTCCGTAGGCTATTTGTGTAATGTAAATATTTGTCTTACAGTAGTGGATATTTTTTAGGTACTGTTTAAATTAGTTTAATGTAGTGTATTCAAATGGCAACAGGAATCCTTATGATGAGCCTACGAATGTATTCTGGGAAAGTGAAAAGAGACAATGACACATAGCTGTGGTAACTGCATAAGCTTCTAGTGTAGGCAATAAATAAAGTTTATATTTAGAAAAAACCCAAAAGAAAAGAACGTATAGCAGATCTATAGAACATGTTAATAATCTAATCTTAGAACCGTCAGTGTATGGCTACCGATTTGGATTAATTGATACAGCGGCGCGCGATGATAGTTCACTGTGCTAGTGATTGACGGGTAATTTGAGATGTTATCGATGCAATTACCGAGCTTCCTTCGCCCGACTACTACGCTCACTAAGTGTACTGAACTGACTTAAATGCCCGCTCTCCTACCGTTCAAAATGCATTCAAAACCGCTGCACGAGTATCTTATTAGTATTAAAAGAAGCGTGTTTGCTCGATAAACTAATTGTTGTGAATCAAACATACTTATGATGCTATATGTAGATATGGCATTATTGCATTGATGACAATTGAACATACAACATACATGATAACTATTTATGGACAATCACACAATAGCGTCATCTGGTCCCAAAATAAGTAACTAATACAAATAATTCTATACTTTTTTTTTAAATATGAATATCGAATGAAGATATACATAGGTAAACTAAACCGGACACAAGGTATTCCGCCTAACGCTTCAAGAATGACAGCACATTAAATTGTGACTCACTTGTCATTTAAAGACATCTGTCGTAGGTATATCCAATTTTATAGATAGACCTAGCCACTTATTAGCTGTCTACTTATCGATCACATTTTGTAAGCCATTTGTCAATTATCCTCATCATGTAAATTGACAAGTCTAATCTTCACAGACTTATGCCTGTACCGTGCTCGCAAAGACGAGTGGCCATTTACTGAACTGCCGTAAAAAATCCAACTTTCCTATCTACGACCCAACCAGTGAATGTAACATTCATGTAATGCATCTTGTAACATTCACACTCTCATAAAAATTAAGGCAAGCTGAAAGTCTTAAAATAAATGAAATTCTTGAAAAAGTGCAAGTGCTTTGATTATACTTGTTGTATCTCTTACTTAGATCGTTTTTGTCAATAAATACTTACTGTCATTTATATACAAGAGCATACACACATAATATACTTACGAGTGAAGAAGTAGGAAGTACAAGAAGAAATTGTGGCCCAGTAACATTCTGTATCGGACACTATAAGCAAAGTTGGGTGTGGCTGGTCATTCGATAGGTGACCGTCTAGTAGCATGCCTTTCTTTTTTTGCTTCGGAGCCGATAAGCCGTCTTCGGTGTTATTATATGGCACCAGTCGTTAACTCTGGATGACGTGTAGCCACTAGCTCGACTATTTCTGCTAAACTGCACTATGCTGTTGCGATAGACTATGCCCTAACCCTCTTTTTTGAAAAGAGAGAGGCTTGTGCCCTTATAATGGGAACAAGCAACAGCTGAGGCAACCTCCTCTCACCTGTTGTAGTGTCGTTCAGTGAAATGAAAGACTTAATAATTAGAGGTTCTATATCCTATCTGATGTGTACGACGTGTTAAATCTGATATCCATGTCATCTACGGCTACTGTGCGATCACAAACGTGCTTAGCTAATTCAGTTCAATGCTTGAGGAGCTACTGATAATATCTCTGAGCAAATTGGTTTTGCCACTTTAGTATCTGTCACTTAGCTCACAAGATGGTTTAAAAAGATACGGCACTTTAAATTAGTAGTGCACTTTCACCGGCCGTAATCATCGTTAGCGCTTTAAATGTTGATGCTTCGCTAAGAGTTTTAATCTTCACCGAATTCACACCGACTTTTATAAATGTTTTTAATATAACAGCCTAACATCTTTCGTAGCTAATGACTTCCTTCGCTGACGTCCGAAATCGTCAGAAAATAAGTATGATTGATGCCATTTGTGTGAGAATCGAGTGTGATCATTTGGCGTAGTGGACGTGGCGGTGTTGCGCCCATTAATTAATACCTTACGCCCCTCGCTCAATCAGGGTAGATATTTAGCAAACGAATATTTATATTTTTTATTCTCAGATGCACCTCTTCTATAATTGTTTGCTAAAATTGGTTTAACGACAACCATGATCCATTTCAAAAACAAAGTAGTTGCGTTTGTTAAATTAAAATATATTAAAAACTAGCCAAGTGCGAATCAGACTCGGACAGCAAGGGTTTCGAACCACCACACAAAATAAATACTAACTAGATTTCGCCCCCGATTTTTACAATCGCGCTAAATTCAGTTATCGGCGTGAAATTTCTACGACAAGTTTTTGATTACATAAATTACATCTGTGAAGTTACCCGAAAATGCTATATTACTGGTACAGTATTCTATAGTCTGGTAACTAATAATTAATGAATAGGTTATTTTCATATTTTGAAAATAAAAATTTACAGATCTACATTAAATCTAAAAAAACGAACGTGAAAAAATCGATATGTTCGCTGTCCATCCCTAACAGCCTTTCTCTAAGATTCGCCGCTCTGTAATTTGCAAGCGAAGAGTGCTGGCTATTACTGCAGATACCGAGATCATAATAAATACGCCATAAACGCCCTCAGAGCACCCGAAACGACCCAACTCTTCAATATAATACGGTATTAGGCTCTGCGTACGATCGTTTCAACACATTACTACTTTTTGTGTCGTATTCCAGAACAAAACGTACATACATAAAGTACGAAAATAGATAAAAATGTACTCATTTATATCTATTCAAATTTGATTGTACGATAATTAATATAGGCACGCAAGGGCAAGCTATTGTATAGGTATGATTTGAATATAAGTGGAATGTTTTTGATCATAATGAAAACTTTTTACTGTTTTCGCGCATTGTGATCATAATGTTTTTTCTTTAATACAGCTCATTCTCGATCTCTAATTTAGGTACCTTTAACAACAAAAATCTCTAAGTATAAATGAAATCAAAAACACATTTTATTGAATTATAGGTACGTTTATTACTAATGTAGGACTTTATTTAGAATAAAATCGTCGTACACCGACACTGTGGATGATCTAGTACGACAGTTACAGAAAATGTTGGTATATCTATACCAGTTTAAACTACAAATTTATATTTTTTTCTTGCAAAGCAATCGTCTAACGACCCATTATCCAGAAAATATCATAGACTAAAAGTACATACCCAGATTCGTATCGGTACATTTTCGGTTTAGATAGTTTAAGATCTGAGGAAAGGAAGTGACTTCTGCCCCCAAAAGGGGATTATTTTTTTCACTACTTCTATTCAAATAAACACTTTACTGTAGTGAATATTCAGTGTCATTTAACTTTGATCAATTTCACGTAAATTATATTTTTAAATTTAATTAGGAATATCTTTTCGTGTAGACTCGTTACAATGCGTGTAACTTAAGTTAAAAAAAAATATAAAAGTAAAGTAATTATGAACCATAATATACGGTTTAGATATCATTCATACAGATTTTTTCTCCATAATAGTGATATTATAAGAAGACAAAAAATATACTATTCCGTTAGCGTGAAAAACCTTTACTACCTGTTTTAATTCCCGGCCTAAAGTCGTCCGCGGCGCCCGCAGGCTAGCATGAACGGTGATAGATTAAATTCGTCACGGAATCCCGACATGCCAATTTCGTGGCTCATCGTTCCGATCCCGGCATGTCGTCACGCTCATTACAATCTCAAAAGATACCTCGAGCAATCGTTTATTAATAAAATCTCAACCTATCTTATTTAAAGCGTGATAAAATTTTAGATTTGCTCGCTCTCGTCCAAGAAATTACAGAGTCGCACATTTTGTATTGACGGGGCGTGGAAGAGGCATTATAGCTGGTCGTAAGTACTTGCCACAATAGTTTCGTAGAGAGGCAAAAATAGCAAGTTATCGGGAAGCATGGCCGGTGGCGGGCGCAAGTCTCCGGGAACCGATAAAGGGCGCCACGCACTTGGTGCAATAAAGGGCCGGGATATTCTGCGCGCCTCGTTAACGTAAGAGAGGAATCATAAAAATGATTCTTTGAAACAATTACTAGTCCAGCTTTTGCTATTCAACTTATAACTAACTGAAATATTTAAGTACCTACTTACGCGTAATAGTTTGATATTACTATTTACTTTGTTATATCTTTTTCTTTGTACGCTAAACAGAAATTTAAATGAGAATTTTACTATGATATTGTTATTGCAGTAATTCTATTTAATGAAAGGATTTTAAATGAAGTTAACGTCTACATGTTTCAAACTTTAATGTCGGTTTGTGATATTTGAGAACGGCACGTGGCCCTGCTGTGGACGCTTATTCCACGAACCTGTTTTATTGACTATGGACTGCTGAAAACCATCGAAGAGGCGAGCTCGCAAAACGTGCGCTTCGTGGAATCTGACGCTATAGTGTGCTCTTGTCTTACAGAAATAGGAACTTTACACTGGGGGCATATCAGTTTAGCGACGTTTTGAAAACGGGAGATTTGGAATCGATAACGTACATAAAACACGGTACTCTAATATTCAGAAACACCGTAAAAAGAAAAAGCACAATTTTGTGGATGCCACTAAAATGGCAAAACAAATTGTGAGTCTGGACATCGTGTTTTTGTTTGTTTGTATACATTTGTTTCTGGCTGTTTGTTTTTTGTCGATATCAATTCGCGCGGTTTGAGAAGATGGGTCTACTTACACCCAGTTCTCAGAATATTAATGAGCGTCAAGTCCTGATTGGCACGTTTGGTTTTCCGCAGAGATCCAATGGAGTTGATGCTTATGGAGCAGCAGCTGTTGCGGTCTCCGCTGCGGCTTTACGCTGGCGGAGCGGGAGCTGACGAGGAAGCGGAGAAGCGAGCGGCCTGGGCGAGGACACCACCAGCGCTTCAACTCCTAGCTTTGGGAGGTCGGACATGGCCATCTGTCTGGCCTCAACCTCTCAGTCTGCCGCCAGACCTCTGGCTGCAGAAACCCCCTGCTCCATTACGCTACTGCCCTTACCCTCCTCCCGCACACCCCTCCTCAGCTTCAAGTCGACCTGAACATTCACCATCACCTCGACATCCGCTTTGAATACAGTAATTTAAACTCACTAAACAATTTATGTAAAAAGTGCTGTGAAAACTTAAAAAAAATGGACAAAGATTCATCATGACGATTAATTAATTTAATGGGACTGTTAAAAAAGGTTTAAAGATGTAATTGTTCGTAAGCATAGTTACATAGTTACATACAAGGTTCCTAGGTTCCTACCCCAGACTTAAATGAAATCTATTGTTAGATTAGTCATGTAGATTTAACAATAGTTATAGTTACCTGCACATATTAATTAATTAAGTTAGAATAAACATGGAGTTATGTTAATATTATTTGTATTAATTTGTGCATATTCTAATATAATATAAATAAATATCATTGACCAAAGAATTTTAATTTGCTCCGTGCATTAAACGTGTCTTGTATTTTTATTAATTAAATGAATATCTACCTTGAAAAGCAATATTAGTAATGATTTCCAACCTTAGTTCATTATATTTTTGTTATTGCTTATGAATAATCGATTAATAGATGTCTCGATTGTTTACTTTAAAAAATAATTAAGGTTAATAAAATTTATTGAACTGCAGACACACTTTTATATTGGCATATAATGTATGTTTAGAGAAAAACTGATACAAACTGGTCAATATCACCTTTTTGACCAGGTCAATTGGATCAAATGACACTGAATTTATTGATAGATACTATGATTTTGTCATAATAATTACTGTAATTAAATAATTAATTTAAGATATAAAGCAATTGGAACACGGATATTAATGTGTATGTATAAATGTTGGACTTATTAAAATAACTAGAACATTCCGTTATAAGCTAATTACGTTATTAATTTATCAATTGTTTTAACTCGATGCAAACTTTATGGCAGCTGGCTACTGACTTTTGAACCCGATTGTACTGAATCAACATTGCATAATTTCGACAACCTTATTGCCTTGTAACAAAAATTACGTGACACTCCCAATGCTTATTTAATACAGTCATGTTCAAAAGTAAATAGCGAGCCGTCATACAGTTTGTAGCATATCAACTACAAATTCCTAACTGGATTCCAAAACATTGATATGACTATATAAAATTATTATTAAGCTACCTTTAGCTTTGTGTGATTAATATTGAAATAAATATATAATTAATTATTTTATTTTTGTTAATTAAAGCTGAACTGTATGTACGTATTGTATTAATTGTATAGTGATGGATTAAATTATTTTTGTAGTATAAGCACTGTAAATATGACACCTAGTTGTTTGTATTAAAATGTACCTATTAAAAAGATATGCTAAATAGTAGAGAATTGCGTCGTGTGGTTGCTCAAAATTGACATTTAATATCGAAAAACAAATAAAAACAAAAATATAGTCGAAAGAAATAAAAACTATTATTATTATTATTATATAGGTGTTTTTTTTAAACCATATAAGTAAAATAAAATTTCTTTTAAAACATCATATATTCTTCAAAAAAAATAATAAATAATATTGAACTACAGCAGAGCATGTATTTCCTTCAGCAAGTGGCTGGTTAGCTACTGGCTAATTTATTTTTGGTGAACCAGTACACTCTTCACAAAAATTGAGAGGCGTCGTGAAATATACACTTTTTAAAAAAATATTATAAAATCAAACGACTCTCCCTCAACTGTTTTTCACTCGTCAGTATGTTTCTTTTCCTTAAAACGCTTATAACTCGAGAACCTCTGACTCGATTTAAATTAGTAGTTCAAACATATTCTCTAGCCAAATTTCAGCAGAATATCCCACGCGAGTGGAGCCACGGACATCACGTCACTTTTAATTCTCGGAGGGGTTAACCAGTTACGGCCTCTTTTCTCCAATTACTGTAGTCAGCACGGCAGGTGGTTAGCCCATCACCACAACACTGCTTCTCATCATCACCAGACCTTTCCATGATGAAAACCAACCAACCTGTCTTCCGTTACCGCCATCGCGGTCTGTCTTCCGATTTTCTATTCAGCGTGCATATTAAAGAAAAAGTATATTGTGTCATTGGTCCATACGACACTGGAGCACTTCACGTTACTTTTTCCAATTGTAGATTTATACTTCAGAACATGTCTGAATTCTGGACTTATGACTGCTTAGCAAACTGCCACTGCCACACGTTAGCTTACGTATATTTTTACATCTGTCGTTGATTTTTGTTCCTCATCAGATGACCTTTATGCTAGATACTATTCTTAAAGAAACCCTGAACATACCTTCCCGTACCTGAATGAGTCGAAGAAACTAACACAGTACCTACTGCCTATAATTTGCTAGTAAAACACTTAAAATTTTTAATTTAATTTATTAGCTCTTTGGGCAAAGAGCGGCAGTGTATTTTTTTGCATTGGCTAGTTGACCCGGCGAATGTTGTATCGCTATAGTCTCTTTCCCTTGTACACAAAGTATATATAGCTTATATATATCAGGAATAATGTACCCTTCAACTAGTGAAAGCATTTTTTAAATAGGTGCAGTGGTTCCACAGATCAACCGCCATATATAATGAAACTTACAAAATGCACTCTCTCTCTCTCTCTTAATAATATAGATTTGCAATGACAGTGCCAAACACATTTATATGTACAATCGACAAAACTTATACTGACAAGAATAAGAAAACTTTGTATCGCATTCTTCCATTAAGTCGTTAAATAGAAAAGACAAGTAAAATTAATTACCCAATAATTTATTACCCCTAGAATAGACCCTAACCGTAAAAAAACAACTTTAAAAACAAACATAGAATAATTAGAAAATTTTCTTACCGTTTTTAAAGTTTTCTGAAAATTTAAATTAAAACATATTAAAAAAGTTACATTAATCTAATTAATCATATCATGTTACTTGGGAAAAATGTTTGGTTGAGCTCCACACGACAGTAGCGACATATCAGGGTTAAGCCCTAAGTGTTAATAAACCTCAACAATACATATTGACGTTTCATTTTGTTTTCCTTTTACTTCCTGGCGGCTAAAACGTACCAAGTTCAAGAATCAAATCTGAGGTTTGTATGAAAACAAAGACTAATATATTCGAAACCAAGGAATATTTGTGCGGATACGAAGGACTTTTACATCTGGGAGAAATAGGATAAGGGAAAATATGACACATTAAGAGGTACGGGTCAGTGGAAAGTAAAGGGTAGCTATTTTCCTTTTTTATACGTCAATTATATATTATTAAATTGATTGATCAACCAATGATCTACCATGAGCTAGGAGGTCAAACGTCAAGTTCATAGGTTGTTTTTACACATAATATGGCATTTTGAACCAGTTGTATGTAAGGTTTTTAGTTTTTAGAACCGTGGCTAGGGTAAATAGTAACTCAAATTCTTATAGTTTAAGCCTTATCAAAATCTTATTGCAAGAGTAATAAACAAAGTGATAACCCAATACTACAATAATTCTAAAAACATTAAACAAAGTGTATTAAATTTCAAAGCACGACATAACTCTGACATAACTAATAAAAGATAGACATGCAGGAAGGGAGCGAAAGCTAATCTCGCAAAAGTAAATGTGTCTGTGTGAATGTAATCCAATAGGGTGGTAGGTACGGTATTTTCGCAAATAATAATGCTCAAGAGTGCTACTTCAAAATCAATTGCAATCGTATGTAAATCTCATTTCACACTTCATACTTTTAGACCTTTTAGATACTAAAATTGCAATTAAATTTGACAACCTTAATAATACTATAACTATACAAAATTATCTAGTATAATAATATGTATAAGTGTATTATTATATGGCAATTTTGCACAGGTAATGAAATCATGTGTCGAGAGTTACCCCGTTACTGAATATAGGAAATTTAGTAGCAAACACTGCTGTTTAGCATCATGAATGGATAGTAAAAATTTAAAGATCACTGTTGGCTTATATTATATAAGGTTCAATTTTTAATTTTTATTCCAAATTATTTAAATTTACCATGCTCAAAAAAATTCAATGATCTCAACCGATACTTGTTATAAATCAATGATCTCAACCGATACTTGTTATAAATCAATGATCTCAACCGATACTTGTTATAAATCTCAAATTAAGATTATTATTTATTTCTCTCCTTGTGTAAAATTTTTGAAAACAAGTTTTGCTACACTGTATAAGGTACCTACTTAACATAATTTTTACTTATCATAAACATATAATTATATTTACAGCCTTTTCCGTACCCTAAGGGTAAAGAACGGCCCGTCCGTCCGTCCGAATCTCATGAACCATGATAGTTAGATAGTTGAAATTTTTACAGAAGATGTATTTCTGATGCCGCTATAACAACAAATACTAAACAATAGAATAAAAAAATATTGAAGGCGGCTCCCATACCACAAACGTAATTTTTTTTTGCTCGTGTTTGCTCGATATTGATAACGGCAACAGGTAGACGAAATATTCACAGAATATTAAGTTATATATTCACTTTAAAAATAAATAATCAAATTAAAACAAAAACAAATATTTTTAAGGGGGCTCCCATACAACAAACGTGATTTTTTTTTGCCGGTTTTATAGATAATGGTACGTAAACCTTGGTGCGCGAGTCTGACTAGCACTTGGCCGATTTTATACATAATAATATTTATGAACTATTACATAGCGCCATCTGGTTCTAAACTTAGCAAGGTAGACAAACCGGAAAACTGATACAAGTAGGTAAATAAATGTAATAAATAGTAATAAATAATACAATAATAATTACATAAACGTTTGTCTAATACGGGGTTCAAATTCACGCCCTTCGGTTCAGCAGCCAAAAGCACTCAATTAAGTCAATAATGACGTCAAATTACTTATTTACCAAAGACAAAGCCCTGTTATCTGAATCATTTTGATAAGGATTCTGTTTTCTGGTTGATTTGCGATATCATTAGTAGATAAAAATGAAAAGTAGGTATAGTTATTACGATAGAATATAAGCAAGACTCTTTTACTTCTCAAGTCGGGCGTCGTAAAAATAACGATTCATATCGATCGACGATCTCACCTCCCCTGTATGGCTGACAGGGTAGAAAAATTTAATATATCAGCAATACCTACTACTAAAGGTAAGTAATAATGCATTTCGTAATGTAAAAAGAATTAAATTATTTAACCAACATACGAGATCCAAATAACTACATTAGATATTCTCGTACACAAAGAATAGTATCCGCTATCAATTATTACTTGGTGTTCCATTCAAAAAGATAGTTATTTACAACTTTAGGTACTTAAGTACTTAGCCATGTCATCATACGACGCATAAAGTTAGTTTCGAGTAGATGACTAATACACTAATTACGCAACTTTGACCATAATTGTATTTCTTCAAAATGTGTTCAAGTCGCGAAAGTTAAAAATCATTTGATTATGCATATTCATATGAGACGTAAAAATATGAGTTACACACATTTTATAATGAAGTTCAAGGTTCAAGGTTAAAGTAAATGGTTACCAACACGTGAGTAAATCCCTTAGTGTTACAAGCCTTTATATATTTGGGCTACGCTGCGCCGCCACTACACTAGTTAGGGTTCTTTAGTGGTAACATTTCCAATACGCTTTTATCACATTCATGGCATCGATTTTTCGAATTGTACTTGAAATACCAACAATTTGTTCAATTCTATTGTAAATAATAGTTGTAGATTGTAGGATAGCCTATTGCACGTACTCCGTTTAGGGGCTTAGGATTAAAATTTACTAGAGTTAAAAAACGTGTCATTCCTCGAATTCCTGTGAGATCCCTCGAAATTTTAATATAATTTAAAAGATTCGATCACCAGTTTTGACCAGTTAAGTAAAGTAAGTAAGTAAGAAAAGTTAAGTTCATCATGACAACAAAGACCAGAGGTTTGCCCAATTAGAACCTGACACAGAGGGAGAGGAAGATCGCAGAAAACGAGAAAACCTGTTAAATTTAAAATTAATTTAATTCTACCTGTGAAATATAGCTAATTATCTATAAGTTTAAGTTACTTCAGACTTTTCGTTTTATTCATTCACAAAAAATCTCACTCAAAAAACATATTAAAAAACACACCTCTCGAATATGCAAACAAAGACACCCTATTTGCTATGGCAACGCTTAATTTCATACTCATATTAGGCAACCATAATTTTTCTTTATTGTAACGGTGAACTCGAATTTTTCAAAAAATGTGATTCGGTCAGATATTGTTAGCTTTTTTGCGGCTACCGTTTGGACTGTAATGTGTTTGGTCTCAACTTCAAACCGTGATATGCTTTATAATAAAAACTTTTTAAATGTTATTATTATACTTTATAGAACTATCGAAACAATATTACTTAATGTTTCATTTTGTGGGTAGCATTACCAAATTATATTTCCTTTTCTTCGCTGTAGAGAGATAAAAAATTGTGTGTATCGCGCAGCTGAAAAATTATATGCATCTCGTGCCTTAGAATCCATCGCTTCGCTTAGGATTTTATTATTGAACCTTCAAACTTAGGTTCCTTTCCTTAGGTGTTCGATATAGTTACTCGCGCCATATAACGATTTCGCAGCCTTGCATAACAAATAACTATTAACAATACTATTCTTTACTTAAGTGCATAAAACATAACACATCAAAGTAACTTTAACATGTTTCATAGAAAAAAATAAAAAACGAGTTGCACTCCGGGAGTGCCGGCAGAAGTGAAAACCTTTACACACGATTCGCGCTTAACACTCAAATATGTCACAATCCATGTCTTTGACATTGTCAAGAAATAATAATGTTTGTTTATTTACTTTTTTGACGTAGTATATTTAACATCGCAATCTGTCATAGAATTAAAATTCCATATCCAACCTCCCTGTACTACTCATAATCGCGAATACTAAAAATAAAAATTATAATAGGCGTGGCATTAGGGTTTCCGTCTTACGAATTTCCACGATTAGGACACGTGACCTGACGCGAGTTTATCATTTTTTACCCATACCAAAAAAAGTGCACAACGCCGCTAAAGAAGTTTTCACTTCAAAAATATATAAGATAATTTTATATTTTCAATCTAAATTACTAAGTTTACCCTATATGAATGCAATAAAGAGAGCGAGCTAGCCTTTTACAATGAAGTCAACGTTATGACAACGGCATATTATTACGGCACCTATACTTTACCGTTACAGCAAGAGACAGATAATAAATAATCATCACACTTTTATTTTCCGTCTTTATTAAGCGTCATTAGGCATTATTAAGCGCGTATATCGATGATGATCGGCCTTCCGTCCGGACGGTAATTGCGGACGATGTAAGCGGCCTACAAATTGAAAGCGGCCGCGGCCTGAGGCATGTATTGATGGATCTCCTGCCATAGGGAAATTATAGCCGGCCATTGCGACAGCTTCGCAAATTATGCGTATAATGCTAGTAAATAATACGGAGCTCGCTGTAAATTCATAAGGATGCGCTTCGTCTCACGTACCATACGTTACGTGCGGTTGGAACGTGTCACCGTTGAAAAGACCGAGACACGCGAAATCGGTCGAACTTATAGGTACTCTTCATAAATAGCACATAAGAGCCAACAATTATCGAAAATGTATAATTTCTGTTGTACATTGACACGGTTTCATCGCCCTTTGTCTGACTGACCAGAAAAAGGGTAGGGAATGAGCAATTGAGCATTGCATGTGCCGAGTCGACGCATAAATTAGTACGGGCGTATTTCGCAGACGTGGCCTGATTGACTCCTTTCATTACCGTCTTGCATTGTTCGGAGCGAGAGAAAAATTGCATATCCTTTTGGAATCGCAACACATTTCATAATTATGGACTATTGTGGCGTTGTCCAGGTTAATTCCTCGCAGACGAGCGCAGTCTTCGCCCTCGCGGTGATATATTGACGAATGTAAAGACGGATCTTATAATGGCGGGCGCTGATTAGTTTTCAAGGGAGATACTACTTCAAAGAAAGATAAGGAAAATTTATTGTCAGGTGAAGTATTCGATCTCTCACTGTTTACTGAAATATGTTTCTGCCTATTTACGTTAAATCTATTGTAAGATGAGTTGTGGATTATAATTATAAAGACGAGGCGAGCTTTTATATCTATTGGAAGTACCTATTTAGACACCTATTATAACCTCCTGTCAAGTTCAAGTAAGTACATTAACGGATGACGCAACTATAACTTATAATGAATTAGTTGAATCTAAAAATGTTTTTGATTAATTTTTATGTCGCAAATTCAGTGTCCTTGTTCCTAGTAGTATGTAGGTACTATGTCAGCTTTATGTGAACACAGGATACTTATTAGCTATGGTTACTTTTGCCAAAATTACCATCACTAGATGTTTAATTTTTTTTTATGTAGATCTTAAATGGCACAGTGGTAGTTCATTAGACTGTTTTGTTAAACGTTTCGGGTTATACCTTTGACAATGTAAAAAAAAAAAACATATTCTTTATCGCACAAAAAAACAAAAGATATAGTTCTTAATTGTAAAGAAAAGTACAATAGGTAGCCTTATCACTAAAAAGTGATCTCATCCAGAAACCTTATCATGAAAAACTAAACCTGTGCACAATATACAATTATACCTTAAATATCTTCCTTCTTTGTGTACGTTATCTTTTTCATTAAATTAATTTAAGGATATTTATTTTAACTACTACTTAGTACATTTATATCTTGGTATCTATTTAATTTTTTTATGTGTATTTTTAGGAATAAAGCTTATAATGACTGTTATCAGCAAATATTAACATGTATACAAATATTCATATACATTTATAAAATATATACACAACTTCTACATTTATATAAAGTACTAGCGGCACGTCCCGGCTACGCACAGGTGGCTTTTTTTTATTTATAAACCTATTTTTACCCTTTTTCGGTTGCGTCCGCTGCGTAGGGAGAGCCGAACGTGCGTACGTGCTGCGCGGCTTGGTATCTCGCAGCAGAGCTAACTGGGGCCACCGCCTTCCCCCTCATGACTGCCCGCCGGCCTTGCACCTCATAAATGCGCGGGCGGTACTCGATCATTATTTTGCTGCGATGTTATTTTAAAACTGCGATATCTCCTAAGATGAATTGAAATTGAATGATGTAAAGGGCAATTTTGTTTTTAATTAAATACTTGTGATGAATAACGTATTTATTTGGATAAAAATTAATGTCATGTTTATAGAAACACCTTCGCAAATAATGATTATTTTAGAACAAATTTGGTTAGGATAAAAAAGGTTATGGTGAGCCAACTTTAAAAGATAGACATATGCTGTGGAGGACTAATTTTTAGAACTTTTAAAGGAGAACAATTCTGTCATACATGATTTTTGCGAAACTTTAACTGTTTACGCAGCGCACACAGCGGAAGCTCTCAAAAGGACAAAGAAATCCCCGATTTTAAAATATTCTTAATTGTTGCTCAGCTTCTATTGATCTTAGTGTGATGATATATAGCCAAAAGGGATCTGATTTGAAAATGTTGGCAGAGCAGAGATTTAAAACTCCAACATACTTGTAATCAATCAATTAATATAATTTATTAAATTTAGGCTACAATAATTGAGCACTTATGAATGTCACTACGCCATCGGTTCGTAAATCTATAGGGCGGGAGACCTTGTACTGAGAAGAACCGGCGAGAAACTCAGCAAGGCCATTTCTTTTCTACCTTTCTCTTACAGCGTCCAATTAAAATATTGGAAAATGCCCTCCCTATCATAGAAGGACACTTTCCATTACCTAGATAATAATGACCAAGACATTAGGCTTTAACGTGCGCATTTATTCAAACCATTATTTTCACTTCTGGAATCGTATTGCAATGTACATCTTCTAATATAGCTTTAAATAAAATATTTTTCCTGTCATCTAAAAAATGAAATGTGTAGTTTATTACTAGGGTTTGGGTCCCGGGACGTTCTGTTTCTCGAAGTCGCGGGACTCATTCAAAATTTTACTGTCTCACGGGTCTTGCGGGTCGAGTCTCGTCAAAATCATCGTCGTGGTTACAGCTAGAAGACGTCCACTGCTAAGTTACGCCCCTCCTATATGTCTTAAAATCGTATTATAATAAATTTTCTAAAGGTATGAAGGTCATAATAAGTTTAGGACTTCATTATAAAACTTAAACCACAATAGAACATATGAGACTATTCTTCTTTTCAGGGACATTGTGACAAAAATCAAAAACTGATTGTCGGAGAAAGCTGTTAAAAAACTAATTTTCCTAAAAGGCTATTTTATGAAGTTACACAAAAGGACAAGTCGCCAGTTTATTATTTGACTAATGACTAGATGATGATTACTGATGATCAGTATTAAGATTACTTTGTTACTTAGTTTTTAGATTTAGAGTTGCTTAGATTTGAACAATTGTTTGAAATGTTAGAATTTTATTTTATGTTCAAACATATTAAAACATTCTGTTATAGCCGCGGGATTTTTGCACAAACACCTTGATTAATCAGGATGATAAGTATTTTATTTTATTCTTTGTCCCTTCAGATACTTGTAGCGTGGCGTCTAGGTACCGGCCAGTTTTACATGCATGAATCCCCTTTGTTTTTACAATACATCCCAGAAGATGTGTTAGCTTATTTTTTAAGAAAAATCTATATACTAATTTTAAAGCACCAAATATTTATCGTTTTTGACTACTACTTAGTCGACCTTTGACCTCAATTTTGAACCCCATAGAATGCGACTTATCGAAATTTCTCCCCAACACTAACAAAGGCAACTACCCTAATAATTACACGTCTATATGACCTCTCGTTTTGGCTTTGGGTACTTTGTCAGTCAGTCAGACAGTGGTTAGACGCGACGGTTTAATATATTTCGATAAATGTCGATAAATTACTAAAACGGTAATTTAATTTATACAACTTACTAAAAATGAACACCTATCGAGAAGTCACAAAGTCCCGGGACGTCCTGGGCACTTCTGGGACTTTCAGACTTCGAGAATTTCCAAACTCTATTTATTACCTTAGTTAGGCAATTAATTTTAGGTTATGTTTTAACGTATGCACAAGACTGTCATGTTTTACAGATCACATATACTCAGTCTATGATAACAAAGCTACAATAACACTAATTGCAAACATTTATCGATTAAATAGCAATATTGTTCTTGCGGTGCATCAGATTACTTAGTGATTAAGGGCGATAGACGTCTCACGTGCCGCCTTGGCCTGGGCCTGTGCCCCATCCTGCCCTCAGCGAGATTGCGATCTCTCCATATCGCGCCTGTGGGAACTTTTATCAATATCAAGTCAAGCTTATAGACGGAAAAGTGCTTACAATCTCCAGTTAGTTCAATGAGCTAACGCGACCTGATATAAGATAACTAAACAGCGATTGCGATTGGCCCAAAAAAAAAAAATTTCTTGTTTTAATAAGGATATATAATTTTGGTGTTTCACATGGTTCGTCACCAATGCTACATAAAAACAAAGAATAATATAATTAACTGACAGACGCAACACAACATTTTTTAGTAGCTTTCCTAACTTATTTATATTATTAAGTGTATACAGATTAAGTAATTTTTAACTTTAGTTGACCATATTTATTTTTTAAGAAACTCAACACTATTACTTTAAATTATTGAGTTTCTTGCCGCCTCTTTATGCAGAAATTAACATTATTAACTTGATTGTATTGACGATTCCAAAGTGTTCTCAGAAATTTACTTGAATAAATTTGCATCAGCAACCACTCGCAAATACAATACCATAATAGGTAGATAGGTCTATAGACTTGCGATTTGTTCCAATTTGTTTAAGGCTTAAATAGAATAAAGACTAAATTGAAGGGTCAAAAGTTTACTGACTATTTCTAAAGTACCGCTCGAGTCACTCTAGCGAACAGCTTAGAAATCGTTTATTCGAGCGAATTCAGCAGACAGGTTAGTTGTGGCAAATGTTTTTCTAAGTCGACGTTGTAACGGTGTCCGTCTGTCTATCCAGCTGCCAAGTCAGCCTCGACGGATAGACAACTAAATAGTTCTAGTCTAACGACAGAAAGGGAAACGACGAATTACACAGTCACGGAGTTTACAACAATTGCTTTTGTTATTGGCGATAGGTGAATACCCACACGACTGACGCGCCGTGATCCCTGCGCAGGCTTAGTTCGAATCAATTGTGGATAATTAGAAAATGAGATACGCGAGTAGTATTGGTGAATAATTTACACGTCTACAAGAACTGAGAAACGGTAATTTTGCGTTTCTCAAGGATATCTAGGGAATAATAGTGTGTGGTTAGTGAGTTTGAGTGACGGCATAGTTGGTGTAAAGTAGCGTGATTATATGGAAGCGGTTGGTGCGGTCGCCGCATGGCTTGGTGCGGAGAGGAGACGTCGTTGCGTCGAGATTGACGTTCGACAGCTGAGACGTAAAACTTGGAATAATGCTGGTAATCAAGCTCTAGAATGTTTCTCTACTCGAGGCTATGCTTTAAGTTTTTAAGTTCAGCTTTATTTCTTTAATGTCAGTAGGTACAAATAACTGTAACAAAGTGTTCTTTGTTACTTGCTATACATTATGCGTAGATTTTAGTGAAGAGAAGTTTCAAGTCGCCTGTACCTATTGCCAGTGCAGGGGCACCGGCCTCTCCTTAAAGAAAGGGGGCTTAGGCCATGGTCCATCACGCTAGCTCAGAATAGTTGTTTATTCGCATGGTATAATGGGCTATGTTTTATACTGAAAGTTTAGGGTTCCTTAAACTACTTGCTTTTTATTTGGATATAACTAGCTGTTTATGCGCTATTGCTGTATGTCCTTAGATGCACTTGCGCTATTACAGCAATGTCCTTTGATGGACTTTCGCTATATACTTAGGTGCAAACACTAATTAACTAATTACTATTATCGTGTACTCTTGCATACAAGAACATACATACATGTTGTACTTAGTATGAACACATTTTAGGAACCGTTTTTGTACGAAATAAGTTCCGTTGATAGTATTTAATATTTGACGCGGTTTAAAAGTTAGAGGGGGGACACATATTTTTCAGCTCTGATTGAATTCAGATTATAATATTTTGTCTTTGTGATGATGGTGCTGTATGTAAACCTGAGTTATGAGCATGAGTTAAACTTGTGCATTTCGTCTTGTTTAAGATTTTTTTCAGCTTTCTGGTTAACTCAAAAAGTGTTGAGTAAAATGTATAGAAAACAAAGTTCCAAAATCCTAAAAATCTAGATTTGAATTTGAATAGAGAGAATTTGTATTGAGCAATTTCCTAGTGATTTAAAAAAGGATAAAATAACAAGTGCCTATCAGCAATATGTAATCAATACGCCAACGTAGTCCAAAGGAAGATGCTGGTGCGGGAAGGCGCGAGATGATCCCTCAGGTGCGCCCTCGGACTCCGCCCCCTTGTTTATTGCTTATTAGCGGGCATCAGGGCGGCACGTTTGTACTGCCGCTCTTTGTTCTCACCGACAACCACCCCTCCCCCTAAGCACCCCGCGGCCGGTCACGACGCATGCGCCCGCGCCGATTCCCGTACGCTACGCGAATAATAAATTCTTGCTATTTGACGTTGGCTTGTGTAGCTGATATTGATCTTGGTTCAATGATATCAGGTCGGAGGAAGTGCAATACCCTTGTATAATAAATAAGTTATGACTATTTCGTTCTACTTGCAAACCTTTAAGTTGCTCTTTCATTAACATACATAAGTACGGTCATATTTACAATTCCGTCCTTAAAACATGACGAAACGGTACCTTTATATAATTTATGACGTAAAGAATTACAAACTAGCAAAGGATTATTACATCGCACGGTTATTTCCTCCATGCACTATAGTGCCAAAGTACCTACCAAACATTGAAACATTTGCTTGAAATTTTTCGGCTCTACATAAACAATGGAACATATGTATAGGGTACAGTCGAAAACGATATGACATGAGTGTTTAACTGAAACTCTAAACTAAAAAGTTAAAAATAAGCCCCTAAAGCTGACATATTGACGTTTATTTTTTTTTAATTTTTAGTTGCCCTTTTAACAACTTTCATTTTGAGTTGTTCCTTCAAACAAACGATTGAAAATACATGACGAAATTATAAGAGTTCAAACCAATTTTTAACATTAGTAGAGGGGATTTGTTGGTTCTGGCGCACTACCCTCCAACCCCAACCCCTCGCCTAAAAACTTTTCTGGCGACTCGCGCTTGACCACTCTCAAAACCACCCCCTGTGTCTGGGGTGTGGCTACTCGCGCTTGATCACTCTCAAAACCACTCCCTGTGTCTGGGGCTATGTCGACTCACGCTTGGCCAAAACTACTGCGTGACGTCACAGTGGCTCCTGTGTATAACTTGTCTCTAGTTTTGTTATGTAATTACATCATTATCGTAATGGGTTATCATGTTTTTCCCCGTTCATAATAAAGTTATTCCTATTTAATTACAATGATGTTGGTGGTGACATTCCAAAAACTAGTCCCCCGAGGGTGTATCTCAAGATTTTAGGGGTGTGTCCACTCACGCTTTACAAAAACTTAACCTGGAGACGTGTCGGTTCACGCTTGATATGACTTGACATGTTATACCTACAGAAAACCTTCAATTCAAGTCGGTCGAAGTTTAAAGAGAAAAGCTGATAATAGTGTTAAAGATTTACAACTAGCATCGACGTCAACATGATTCTATGCTCAGCACTTACGATCTAAGAAACACAAATAGAAATGTCTTATTCTTAATCATAATTTACTTTATGTGTCTGTTATATCACTTGTGAAGTATTTATAGCATCAATTGAAGAATCAATACTATTTTATTATTCATGCAGATTTTGATCAGGAAACAAAAGATTTAAAAAATTCTTTTGAATTTTTAAATTTGTCTATTAGGAATTGGATAAAAATTGGTGAATTAGAAAATTATTCAGAACCTTTAAGTGATGACATTAAAAATAAAATGTGTAATGTCACATAGTGATTTAGAAAAAAAAAAGGAAATGGTAGACCTTTTTAAAAAAACAGTTCTTAGAAATGCATGTTAATAAGTTCAATCCCTTACGGGGATCTTCGTATATTCGTAAAAAAGAACGATCAACAATGTTTTAAGTGGACTATATCCTGCAAATACACATTCCGATAGTGTATCATCATACTTTAGCCATCAAAATAAACTAACGTTTAATAATATTCAGTTTCCAATCAAATTATCTGATATACCCAAGGTAGAAAAACAAAATGACATTAGCATTAATATGTTTGAATTAGAGTTTAACAAAGAAAAAAAAAACTTTACAAAATGTTCTAATTAATTACAAATTAACTTATTATTTTTAAACAATGGTTGAAATGGGTTTTAATTAATCACCAGAAGCATGACTGTGCTCAAATTTTTACTGAATAACTAGGAATTCAGAAAAAAGAAAAATATTGGTTTAATAGGTAAACAAATAATGATGAAATCTATTTTGATAAATTTCAAAGAATATTAAAATTACATTTTATAATATATGCAGACTTTGTAGCTCATTAAAAACCCGTCGCCTATTGTATCCCTGATCCATCGAAGTCATATACGTAAACAATACATGAACATGTAGTTTGTTCTTATGGATACTATATAAAATGTTCATATGATGATAAACTGTCTATATACAGAACATACTCAGAGCCTAATTGTACAAAAATTTTTTGAAAAATGATATTAGCAATATACATAGGATAAATTGTTTTCAAAAATGTCCAATTTCTTTAACTAATGAAGAGAAGGATAAGACAATCGCAATTATGTTATATTAGGTGATGAAATCACAGTAGACTATGACTGGAATACTAGTAATTTTAGAGGTGTTAGTCACGAATTATTTAGTAGCACAAAGTATCGTGTTCCATTTTTCATTCCTATTCTATTTCACAATCTAAACAATTATGATGCTCATTTTATTGTTCATGCTTTGAATTTTAAAGATTGAGAAATAAAAATAATTCCGCAAAATAAGTAAAAATATATTTCATTCTCATATAAACCTAATATGTCGTATAGTTCATTTGCGGTTTTTAGATTATTTTTAATTTATGATCTACTAGAGTTTAGATATATAGATGTTATATAAAGACCAATTTGCAGAATTAAGAAATCAATTACAAACGAATTTTAATAAACTTATTAGGAAAGGTGTTTTTCTTCATGAATTTGTTAATTCTTATGAGTCCTTAAAAATTACATCTCTTCAAAATCAAGACGCTTTCTTTAACTCTTTAATACCAGTGTATCTAATTATAATAATAAACATGCTCAAAATGATGTCAGCTCAATTTAAATGTAAAAATATGTTGGAATATTCCAATCTATATTTAAGAACTTATGTAATGCTACTCACTGATATTTCTGATAACTTTAGAATTTTTTATATCTAATGTGATATAATTGTAATTATTTATTTTCTTCTTTTTACACTAAGCTGTACACCTATCTATAATATATTTTTGCCACGCAAAATGAGCTCTATTTTAAAATTAACCTGTAACCTTAAGTACCCTGAACATTTACATGACCTTAATTCAGATTTACCTTTATGCCTGAAAAACATTGTAAACGGTTATAGTAAAGATAAGAAATTAGTATCAAATTTTTATAATAAAACTAAAATATAATTTACTATAGAAATCTCAAACAATGTTTACAACTTACTATGAAGTAAATTAGGGTTCATAGAATTTTACAGTTTAAGCATAGTCCTTAGTTGAAATATATATATACATTTAAATACACAAGTAAGAACTACAGCTAAAAGTGACTGAAAAAAGATTTTTATAAATAATACATTCTTTAATAGTTTAGTTCTTCTTATACTTCAGACTATCCTAGTGATAACATTTATAGTTACTTTATTATTAAACTTTAATAAAACGAAACTTGGATATTATAAAGATAAAAAACAATGGTTAAGTATTTATATAAGTCTACAACAAGTTTATTTATTTTTTTGTGTAATATAGTGTGTTTCACACTTCGAATTCTGCACGTGAAATATTTACATTTGTGATACATAGACACGACTTATAGTTCTCCAAATAAATCTCTTTTTTTGTCACAATTTTCTTGAAAACTTTAGATTCGGCAATTACATCAAGCAATTATAAATCTACAACAAGTTTTATTAATTTTTGTGAAGTCTGTAGGACTCTCGAAATACTTGTTACGATTTTGTATATTGAAAATATAAAAAATTTTGATGTATAACTTTCATTATTATACCATGCACTTTTTTTTCGATACTTCAGACTATCCTAGTGATAACATTTATAGTTACTTTATTATTAAATTTTAATAAAACGAAACTTGGATATTATAAAGATAAAAAACAATGGTTAAGTATTTATATAAGTCTACAACAAGTTTATTTATTTTTTTGTGTAATATAGTGTGTTTCACACTTCGAATTCTGCACGTGAAATATTTACATTTGTGATACATAGACACGACTTATAATTCTCCAAATAAATATCTTTTTTTTCACAAATTCACGTTTTTAACATTTTCCATAGTTTTACCAAAGAATGTATTATTTATAAAAATCTTTTTTCAGTCACTTTTAGCTGTAGTTCTTACATGTGTATTTAAATGTATATATATATTTCAACTAAGGACTATGCTTAAACTGTAAAATTCTATGAACCCTAATTTACTTCATAGTAAGTTGTAAACATTGTTTGAGATTTCTATAGTAAATTATATTTTAGTTTTATTATAAAATTTGATACTAATTTCTTATCTTTACTATAACCGTTTACAATGTTTTTCAGGCATAAAGGTAAATCTGAATTAAGATCATGTAAATGTTCAGGGTACTTAAGGTTACAGGTTAATTTTAAAATAGAGCTCATTTTGCGTGGCAAAAATATATTATAGATAGGTGTACAGCTTAGTGTAAAAAGAAGAAAATAAATAATTACAATTATATCACATTAGATATAAAAAATTCTAAAGTTATCAGAAATATCAGTGAGTAGCATTACATAAGTTCTTAAATATAGATTGGAATATTCCAACATATTTTTACATTTAAATTGAGCTGACATCGTTTTGAGCATGTTTATTATTATAATTAGATACACTGGTATTAAAGAGTTAAAGAAAGCGTCTTGATTTTGAAGAGATGTAATTTTTAAGGACTCATAAGAATTAACAAATTCATGAAGAAAAACACCTTTCCTAATAAGTTTATTAAAATTCGTTTGTAATTGATTTCTTAATTCTGCAAATTGGTCTTTATATAACATCTATATATCTAAACTCTAGTAGATCATAAATTAAAAATAATCTAAAAACCGCAAATGAACTATACGACATATTAGGTTTATATGAGAATGAAATATATTTTTACTTATTTTGCGGAATTATTTTTATTTCTCAATCTTTAAAATTCAAAGCATGAACAATAAAATGAGCATCATAATTGTTTAGATTGTGAAATAGAATAGGAATGAAAAATGGAACACGATACTTTGTGCTACTAAATAATTCGTGACTAACACCTCTAAAATTACTAGTATTCCAGTCATAGTCTACTGTGATTTCATCACCTAATATAACATAATTGCGATTGTCTTATCCTTCTCTTCATTAGTTAAAGAAAGTGGACATTTTTGAAAACAATTTATCCTATGTATATTGCTAATATCATTTTTCAAAACATTTTTGTACAATTAGGCTCTGAGTATGTTCTGTATATAGACAGTTTATCATCATATGAACATTTTATATAGTATCCATAAGAACAAACTACATGTTCATGTATTGTTTACGTATATGACTTCGATGGATCAGGGATACAATAGGCGACGGGTTTTTAATGAGCTACAAAGTCTGCATATATTATAAAATGTAATTTTAATATTCTTTGAAATTTATCAAAATAGATTTCATCATTATTTGTTTACCTATTAAACCAATATTTTTCTTTTTTCTGAATTCCTAGTTATTCAGTAAAAATTTGAGCACAGTCATGCTTCTGGTGATTAATTAAAACCCATTTCAACCATTGTTTAAAAATAATAAGTTAATTTGTAATTAATTAGAACATTTTGTAAAGTTTTTTTTTTCTTTGTTAAACTCTAATTCAAACATATTAATGCTAATGTCATTTTGTTTTTCTACCTTGGGTATATCAGATAATTTGATTGGAAACTGAATATTATTAAACGTTAGTTTATTTTGATGGCTAAAGTATGATGATACACTATCGGAATGTGTATTTGCAGGATATAGTCCACTTAAAACATTGTTGATCGTTCTTTTTTACGAATATACGAAGATCCCCGTAAGGGATTGAACTTATTAACATGCATTTCTAAGAACTGTTTTTTTAAAAAGGTCTACCATTTTCTTTTTTTTTTCTAAATCACTATGTGACATTACACATTTTATTTTTAATGTCATCACTTAAAGGTTCTGAATAATTTTCTAATTCACCAATTTTTATCCAATTCCTAATAGACAAATTTAAAAATTCAAAAGAATTTTTTAAATCTTTTGTTTCCTGATCAAAATCTGCATGAATAATAAAATAGTATTGATTCTTCAATTGATGCTATAAATACTTCACAAGTGATATAACAGACACATAAAGTAAATTATGATTAAGAATAAGACATTTCTATTTGTGTTTCTTAGATCGTTAGTGCTGAGCATAGAATCATGTTGACGTCGATGCTAGTTGTAAATCTTTAACACTATTATCAGCTTTTCTCTTTAAACTTCGACCGACTTGAATTGAAGGTTTTCTGTAGGTATAACATGTCAAGTCATATCAAGCGTGAACCGACACGTCTCCAGGTTAAGTTTTTGTAAAGCGTGAGTGGACACACCCCTAAAATCTTGAGATACACCCTCGGGGGACTAGTTTTTGGAATGTCACCACCAACATCATTGTAATTAAATAGGAATAACTTTATTATGAACGGGGAAAAACATGATAACCCATTACGATAATGATGTAATTACATAACAAAACTAGAGACAAGTTATACACCCAAGCGTGAGTCGACATAGCCCCAGACACAGGGAGTGGTTTTGAGAGTGATCAAGCGCGAGTAGCCACACCCCAGACACAGGGGGTGGTTTTGAGAGTGGTCAAGCGCGAGTCGCCAGAAAAGTTTTTAGGCGAGGGGTTGGGGTTGGAGGGTAGTGCGCCAGAACCAACAAATCCCCTGTAGTGGTCAAGCGTGAGTCGTACAGGGCAGAAAAATTGGTGAGCCTTTTTTTTAGGCGAGGGGTTGGGGTTGGGGGGAAGTGCGCCAGAACCAACGAATCCCCTCTACTAACATTTGTCTTCGTAGACTCACCTACCGCTTAAGGACCGACGGACAGATATGACAAAATTGTATAATAGTTAACGTTTTTCACCCTAAATTGACAAATGGAAGAACGGAAGGACATGACGAAATCCATTTTTGCCATGTGACTACGGAACTCTTATATTTGATAAACAGATGGACATACAGGTTTGACGAAGCTATAGGCAGATTAACTACGTAACATTTGGTTTTAACTTTGGAACCCTAAAGATTAAAACGTCAAAATCAGTTTTTTCTTGAAATGTCAAAATTGTTATCGAATTTCTTAGGCCTAACATGCACTTTCCGGTAAAATGGTGTGTCTTTTTTTTTTAATTTATAAGGTGCGAATGACACAACGAAATTTCGCGCACTGCGAGATATAATCGCATACGGATTTCTGTGGTTTGCTATAGATTTGCTGCAGTTGGTTTTCGCGTGTAATTTTTGCACACTATGGCGCTTAAGTGTATTAACCCCCACGCACTACACAATAAAATCCGCAGATCGCTGAAAAAGTGCTCGAAACGCGGCTACTACGTGTTTTACAGATAAAGGGGTTTTTTGTTTTTTGTTTAGTGAATTTTAAGGCCAATAATCCCTATCAAATGCTGTACAATTCAAATTTTAAGCGCGCACCAAATGATGCGTTACGATTTTGAATACGCACCGCAACACGTGCGCCGCGCCGCAATGCAACCAGCCTTAGAAATGTCGAGTTGGCAACTAGAGTGCGCGTCTTATGAGATCGCACGTATTAAATAATTATATTGTTTTGTTAATTTTATCACAGCGGTGCCTCCGCCAAACAGAAACTTACATAGCTAGTCTAGACGTAGAGACCGGTAGAAGCTCGTCTAAATAATAAAAATGATACAACTTGAAAACATTTTCTGACGTAACTCTGGATTTCTTGGAGCGATCCGTAAGGCTAGGATATATATATGTGTATATATGTGTAAATACGCCGTTTTTGTGCTAATTTTGTGGTCAAACTATAGCATCAGAAGAATTGATAAAAATATATGTCATAAAACTTGCTTTTGTCTAGTAAATTACCTCACTGTGTGATTTTCATTTATTGTATTTAATGCTAAAAAAAGTTTGAGGTTGTATTATGTTGTTGTGAAAGTCAATTAAATACTTAGAATTGGTTGTTATCTAGCTCATTATCTACAAGTTGTAGCAAAAAGGTAAATGCGTTAAATTCCATACAAAAAATTAAAATTTTCAAGGCGTCATTATGGTATAAATTACTTAAGAAGTATATTACAAGTACGTCTTATAATCATGTATATGACAGTCTTGTTATGGCACGTCAAACAAGACCCATTCATGTACACAGTGCAACATGTCATTCAATCTTTGAAAGGCCTTAACATACACACAACAAAAACACACAGGAAAATGTACTAGCCAAAACTGTTCACCTTTAGACATCCATCTAATTATTCCGAGTGCACCTACTCACGTAGCCAATGATCCAACTCCTTTCCACACATATCTTTGAATGTATAACGTAACGTATTTGAAAAATAGTATACTCATAGTTAAAAGAATCCCTCGAGGAGCTCGAATAGCCGTGCTACACATTTGTCACAATTAATCCAGAAATGTTAAGGTAAGCAATTGTGCTCAAGACTGGCCGAACCTATTTTTATTTTCATACAGCACACTACATATAATAAAAACTGATGAACAGAATTTATCCTTGACCCAAAAAATTAGGAATAACTGTGCTGTAAGCTGCTCGCCTTCTCCCGCACATCTAATCAAACATGACCCTTGTAATCGCAACAAACTCATCGAGAACAAAATCTGTGACGGAGATCTCAAATGTGCCGCTCGCCGTTTGTTCTCCAACGACGTGCTTTACCAGTAACGACCAGATACCCCTGACACCCTTCACGCCTTACGGACAAAACATCCTCCAGCTCCAGTAAACCCATATTTTCTCGACCCACCAACAGCAGGGCAAGCATGCCTTCAAATTCAAAACAAAGATTTTACGGATGCCATTTTACCTTTTAAACCAGGTTCGGCTGCAGCCATCATTTGACAGACTTAACATCGCATTCTGTGGGTGATGCCAGCGAGCAACTTGTAAATTCGATCACTAAATTAATCAACTTTATGTATTCCGGTAATGGCAATCCAGAAATTGTTCCCATTCTTTTCGGCGCGAACCTCATCGCCCTCACCAAAAACGACGGCAGGGTGAGATCAAGCTGTTCGATAAACACTACGACGTCTGGCCTCCAAAATTGCTGTTCGACATATTTTACCAAAATTAAATTCGGAATTTGAACCCGTACTGTTAGGTTTCGGTGTAAAAGGAGGGTGTGAGGCAGCCGTCCATGCCCTACGCACTTTCCTAACTTACGGACCGCCTGACGTGTTGCTTAAAATTGATGTCAAAAATACATCAAATATGAAGCCAATGGTTTGGAGCTTAATTTAAGCAAATACGAACTTTTTATAAATAACTGCGACCTAAATTTAAATGACGTAAAACAAAAATTTAATATTTTATTTGGGTCCAAATATTAAAACAGTAATTCCCTTTACCTTTTAGTTTTTCCAATTTTTGATGAATCTGTAATATATTAATAATTCAATTACTAAATTTTAAATTTCTGCTAACCATCTCCTTGAAATTGGTTCACATTATGCACTTTGCATCTCAAAATTCTGTCTTTTAATCCCAAAATTTACGTATTCGCTCCGTTTCTGCTCCTTTTGGAATCACCCCGATCTTTTAACACAAGTAGACAACTTAATCAAAATTAACTTAGAATCGATTCTTAATATGCAGCTGAACGAGCAATCTTGGACCAAAGCATCCCTACCCATCCGTTATGGTGGTTTAGGGTTTCGCAAATCGCAAAATTTCCAGTGTCGCTTTACCAGCCTTCCTATCTTCTGTCCATAGTTCAGCAAATCTCATAAGTAAAATTTTACGGGCATCCCCTTCAAACTTTGAGATTGCTGGCTTGGAAGAAGCTAGAAATGCTTTCTTAATTGCATGCCCAGGTCAAAATTTTCCAGTTTCTCCAAATTTACAAAGGAGCTGGGAAGACATAAACTGCAAAATGACTTATGTCAATCTTTTGAGCTATAATACAGGTTCGGCACATGCTAGGCTTTTGGCCGTCGGTGCGCGTGAGGCTGGCTGGCTACTGGCTTCACACGTACCCTTCGTCAAATACAGAACATTTCTTGAGCTTGACAAGCTCCGCATCGCAACCTGTCTACGGCTTAGGGTTCCGGTCTGCGCTCCTCTAAAATGTCCCTGTGGCAGTGATGTCGACAAGCTAGGACATCACGGACTGTCATGCCAAAAAAGTGCAGGCCGCATCTCGAGACATGCCGCACTTAACGATATCATACGCCGGTCCCTTGCCACCGTCAACGTGTCAAGTCTACTTGAGCCGCCTGGTATTGCAAGAGACGATGGCAAGAGACCAGACGGTATGAGTTTGATTCCATGGAAGATGGGCCGGGTGCTGGTATGGGGTGCAATCTGTTCAGACACGCTGGTCCCTTCCCATCTACATGGAACCAACA
Organism: Apoda limacodes; assembly: GCA_946406115.1. NCBI lineage: Eukaryota > Metazoa > Arthropoda > Insecta > Lepidoptera > Limacodidae > Apoda > Apoda limacodes. The sequence goes on from OX291545.1 coordinate 12,326,545, forward strand.
GCAGAGCTGGTGCGGCTTGCGAAGCGGCTGAAAAAACTAAAGGCTAACTAACTAAAAGGCTTTTTAAGGAAATAGCGAAAAGGTTAGTCGACGTCACAGGAGACCGAAGTGCTGGCAGCTACCTCGGACAAAGAATTAGTCTAGCTATTCAAAGGGAGAACGCTGTCAGTATCTGCGGAACCGTGTGCTGGTTTGCCACCTTAGTGGTATCAAAAAAAAAAATCCTTGCCTAAAGGGACTCCTTTTAATAATATATTTTTGTTATTATTTCTGTTTTTAGTTTTAGGTTCATTGTTCTAGTATATATATATATATGTAACTTAAGTATATCTGAAATAAGGTATAGTATAAATAAATTGATTACAGAAATAAATTAAAGTGGAACCAATCTATGGGTTGGTCCTCCCCTAAACGTAAAAAATTATCACATCAGATTATAAATGACGATGTTGTGAGGTAACAAACATTAAAAAAACTTTTTGTGAAGTCGGTTAAAAAGGCTGTTTCTAAAGTAAACAGACCTATAGTAAGGTACCAATTTATTATACTGTGAATATTTTTGTGTGATGAATATGTTAACGGTCCACTAATGTGGTTCTTGCACAGAATAAGGCAACTTTCTTTTATTTAATTAATTTATATTTCCCGTTCCTAAACTACTTCTTAGGAAGAAGTAAGTTCTTGTAGTTTGTATAGAATTGGCTGAGGGGTATATTGAGTAAAGTTTAAGTTACTTAAAAATTTTTTTTAGGGTACCTCCCCTACACTTGAAGTGGGGATATTAAAGAAAAACTACGACGGGTAAGTACACTTTACAGGCTAACGAGTAATAAATCGACCAAGTTATAAAATTTACTTGGAAAAGTAAAATTTTCGTACAAATTCCACTAAAAGTTACCCACTTATATGAAGTAGGTACATCTGTAAAACAGGTATAAAATATAAGTAAATGAACGATGTATAATTATAGAAAAATAAAATAATAACACTCTAAAGACTATTCTTCTTAAATTGATAACAATAGTTACGTTCAAATGTGTTAAAGTTATTGTGGTCGCGGTTTTTAGTAAAGTGGTGGGTACTTCCCCAGTTCAGGCTACTTATTCGAGCGAATTCTCGTTGTGCCCTGCTTTTATTGTTCGGGCGCCTTATTCGAGAAAGTAATCGCTGCGCGTCCGGTTACTTAGTTAATGAGGTACTTCATACGCCTAAACCCCGAAATGGGACTTAGCGCGTGCGAGGGGCGATCCAACTTCGAGAAAGAAGCCGATAGAACGATCCAGCTAGGGTGGGCAGCAATTGGCAATATTCGTCAAGTCTTCTTGTCACCTATACCGCAGAGTCTAAAGACAAACGTTTCGATCTCTACATCCTACCTGTTAAGTGTGGACAATTACAGCTAAGCTAGCCCACAAGCCTAAAGTTGTTCAGCGCGCAAGGTAACGAGCTATGCTCAGATTTTCGTGCGAAAGTAACTGACATTACTTGTAGAATCAGCAAGCTAAAGTAGCAGTAGGCTGGCCAAGTCCGTCGACGATCTGAGAGCCGTTGGAGCAGACTAGTTGGGGTGGAAACCGCGTATCAGAGCGAGGTGTCTCACCCGTAGCGTAGTAGCTGGATGCGGAAGGCGAAGGACCGCGACGAGTAATGAGCCACTGAAGAGGCTAATGTCCTGCGATATGATAAACGTAGTTTGTTGTGACTCCACGGTGAGGGCAACATGCTTGGCATCCTGGTTGGCGATCGCAGGCTGCTGATAAAAAGTGATCAGAACATTTATGCTGCTCATCACCTGGTATGATGATCCTAAAGTCGGTCCTTTCGACGCATTTAGGAAGATTAGATGTGGCGGAATTCTACTCTGCCACGACTATGCGACTTAAATAGTGTATGTTAGGACTAACATGTTTTGAACTACAATTTTGGATGAGTTAGTAGCTATTTATAAGAGGTGGGGATAGAAAAACCATTCTTTCACACTTCGTATTACTTTACACCATTATGTTATAAAGCATGACGAATACTAGGACTGACATTGACGACTATTGGGACATGCCCTGCCGAATACCTGGTAAAGGGGTATTGTCTTAAAAACCTTTTTTATATACCAATTTTATCAAAGATATCTAAAAATCACTGATTTGAACTGCACACAGTTAGTATTGCTTTTATTTTTTAAGGAATAATAATAAATAAGGTAAAGGAATTAAGAAATAAAAATTATCAAAATTGATTTAGTTAAGAATCTGACGAGGACTGGGTCATTTACCTTATATATGTTCCTCGCTGTAATGAGATGAAAAATGGTGTGTTTCGCGCGGCTGGAATTGTTTTTGGGTTTCGTGCCTTAGAATCGCTCGCTTTGCTCAGGATACATCCTAAGAATCATTCGCTTTTTCAGCCATAATAACGCTGATAATTATTATGTATAAAGCTGATATTTATGACTTATGGGACATAGGTATATAAAGCCACTTAAAAGCTTAGTCCAGATCGACTGCATCAGAAGCAGTGTTGCGGCAATGGGCTCCCCCTCTATCACGCAGGACTAAAGTGGTTGGTGAAAAAAGGCTGTCCACCACTTTATGATGTGGGTGTTTCCAGCCTTTTGGGGAGACAAAACAAAACCGCCGTCACCATATAGGTACGCTTTATTTAGAATAAGTATACTTCAAAAACTTAATAAATATTTCAGTGTAATGATGACAAAGCATGATCGTTGTAAAAAGATTTACATCTACTCAAAAGTAAAATGTCACAAGTCCAGAAACATAAAGCAATATTTATGATCTCAGATTTATTAATTTCTCATACTACAACGCCGTCAAAATTCCGAGAACCAGATCGATATCAAACACCCTCAATAGCAATGCATTAGACACCTACGTAAAACTCAGAGTGTGGGTGAAGAATTCTTTGAATGTTTTCTAACAAGAGAGTGTCAGAAGGTTCATAGGAGCCGTCTCTCACTGCTACGGCGTATAGCCAGGTCTTTGAAGCTATCATCATCGAAAACAGCTGTATCACGCAAATTACGGGTGCGATATGTATCACGATAAAGTCTACATGAAAATCTACTAGCAAAAACTCGGCGAGCAATGTTTCTGAGCTGTGAATCTAAACGGAGAAAGATGAGCCTCATTTCTTCGTTGTCATTTGTTAAATTATACGTAATTTCATGATACTGTTGAATTGTGTACTGTGTCGAGCAATGTTAAGGTTGAATTTTTGTTGTGTAGAGAAGTTTGTTACGATGTTTGGGGTTGGTATGGAGGTTGCGATGAGTCCGATAGTGGATGGGCGCGGCGGTCGCTAATGGGTGCGATAAGATCGCGCGACCACGCCTTGGCCGAGGCTCGTATGGGTAGCCACAGACGCCGCCGCTACGCCAATTCTTCGTTATCATGTGAAAAGGTGATAACATAAATCGTTTAACAGTGTTTATTATATATAAAACTCATATCTTTGTAGCTGATAACGATAAGTTATTTCATGCTATTTCACTTTAAATGTATTCTCGCCCTTAACTAGAAGCTTAAATACTGATATTATTATTTTGATTATGAGTTTTGGAACGTATCTTATTTGAGCTTTTAATATGATCCAAATATCAGCAACACAACATCAACAGTAGTGTTCAAGAAGCTTATACATGGAATTGTAAAAAAACAACCCTCAATAGTACATAGCCTTTAAATTTTATTACAATCTATATATACAAAGATAACGGAATTATAAGGCTGTCGACATACGGACGAATGGGCGAACGGACATGACGAATTTATTAAGGTTAGGTTTCTGTCATTTGGCTACGTAACCCTAAAATGATATATAAAAATAAAACTAGGGTATTATATATGTAGGTACTTTATGTAATTTGTGTATTAGGTACTACTAATGAATAATTTAATAATAACTAATAGGTAGTTTAATTTTTATGATATATTTTTTTCGTTGCATGAGAAAGATGACTTTGCAGCGGTTTCGTCTGGAGGATTTAGTCTTGATGGATGGGGTGTAGGATCATCAGTCTGGGTATACTGCAGACAATACGCCTGTCGGGCCTTCTACAGATTGAACGCACGATATCTTTCGGCAAAGGCGCGACGTCACCGCGGTCCTTCGGAGATGTTATCGCACATATAAGCTTATGACAGAATATGACAAGTCATTACAGATTGTACTAATGACAATCGTCATTCACCTGATGATATTTTTTACACGAATAGTTATAATTTGATTACTGAATAATAACAAACGTGACAATTTATGCCTGCTCTGGGCATAAGAACAGATAGGTAGATACTAACTATTTTTTTATAATTAACTAGCGTTTGCTAATGGTTCCACCAGCCTTGAATTCGTTTCTCGGTGTAGGATTTCATCGACAACTTCTTAGTTATAAAAAAAACAACTCACACTTGACGGACCTTTCCCGAGATTCAAACTATCTCCATGCCAATATTTCATCTTCATCCGTACAGCAGTTTAAATGTAAAGAGTTACTTTCGCATTTCTAATTTATATAGGTATTTATATGGATATAGATATTAAAATATTAACTTCGCTTCGATATAATTCGTTATGTGTTTTATGATGTGATTTATTTTGAAATTTTTAGACCACACGGTTGAAAAGTTAGAATGTGGACACAAATCCTTATTAAAGCTAATAATCGCAAGGAGAAAAAGTCACTTTCAATGTATGTTTAATATTTATTTCCATAATACCTTAATTTTTTTAAAAATATTCATTCCAAAATAATTTTACGTGCATAGCATTATTCATTAGCAAAAATATCATTAGTCTCGGTAGTTGACCACGTACGAAGTTTCATGTAGCTAATTTTTACCCTCGTAAAAAGTGCCGTCAAAGACAGAGGTCCTAATTCAAAGTGTATTATTAGTTATTACATTACGAACACAAACGCGTTGATAATGAAACGGCACTTTTACTGCAATATTACGGAAGGTCCAATTAAACTATCACATTATTCGTCAGTTTATTACCGAATGGAGGCGTCTCCCCTTAACCGATGCTCTTCAGGGCTGCGTTCGAAATCGTCGTGCTACAAGACCATGTTGTAGTAAGCGTGCAACAAACTTTTCTGAACTTCTAACTTTCGGTGTTAAGTTGCTAGTGACGTGTAACTTCATACAATTTAAAAATGGCGACTGTAGTTATGATTTTGACCACCGAGACAGAAAAGATTGTGGCACTATACATTAATCCGAGAGTATCCGAACGAATAACCTGTGTTGAAGCTGTCATTTAATCCAAGCAAATATCACTTTGACATATGTAACCTCAAAGAATATTAACTCTGCCCGTGGTTGGTGTTGACGGTAGTCATACCGGTGTTGTGATACTAAAGTTTTGTAACGACATAGTGTTGTCACCCGGGGTTAGTTTCGAACGGTGTTGGAACACTATCACTGGGGTTATATTCCGAACGACCCCCAGATGCAACTAATTTTATAATACAGGTTCGGTTGACCGTGTCAGTTAACGGCCGATTGGCACGTTAAAACGAATAAAATGTTACAATGTTGATCCCGTATTATGAAACGCATGCGTTTCTACAAATTTAATCGTTTTCATTTTCCTTTCACGGTTCGTAAATCGTCGGTGGTAATGGCAACATTGTTGTTGAATTATGCTGATGTAATTATGAGTAGGCGTTTTAAAGATTATAGTCTGTGTGAGCTAAACAACGTAGTGGTTATGTTCTCTTTCTTGGTCAACACACTTCATCGAAATCTTCGGCAAAGAGAGAAATGTTAGGTAAAATTTGAATATTGATTTTTTACTGACCATTTAGGAAACATTCTAGCTTTACTTTTCTATTTTTTAATCGTTGAAGTAAACAAATAAACGAAATATTAAATACAAATAAGTGGAGTTTTTTTACTCACTAAGGTGGCAAATAATCATACGGTCCGTCTGATTATTTTAACAACTTAACCTCACCAGGGGTATTGCTCACGTGTTGTCGACCTTTCAAAAATAAAAATAAATTTTTAAAACAGCAAACCCCTGACGTCATCCGGGTAATATAAGTGGCAAAGTTAGTATACCTACCTATATTATAATAGTAGAGGTGATTAGTACCTGTTAATATTCATACTTAATCACATGGCAATGTTGCGTACAACGGATGTTTCCACACTTAACCACTTAGGTGCAGTCAAGTCATAAATTAAATATGCCCATTTTTAATTCCGCTACAAAAACCTATATTCTCCTTGTGAGAAACTGCGGTATCATCGGCAGTAAAGCGTTAACTTTTATTTGCCACGAGTGTTTATATCTAGATAGGAATTTTATAGTTCCAACATTGTACTTAAGTACCTTAGCCGCCAGGCGAAAACATAAAGACTCAACAATCTGTCTTCCGGTTTCCGGTGAGCTCCTTCCTATAACAACTTAAATTTTTAATTGTTCTCGCATGCAAAAAAGAAATCTCAGTACATTCAAAGAAGTTAAACCGGGTTCTAAGTGCTGGAAGAATCATATCTCAATCCAAATCAGATATTCTTGGTATCGAGAATCGACCTGGTCACTCACGAGTAAATAACAAAAAAACGTGCTAATACTGCAAATCTCCGTGCTGATTAATGTACATAACAATTTTGTTGAGTAAGCATAAAGATTTGACTTCAGAGTTTATTAAATCTGAAGCTGATAACAACTGACTTCCGGAAAGTCCAAGAAAAGGTACATGAAAGCCTACAATAGAAAATTATCAAACCGCTCAAGTCTTAATTAAAAAAGTATCTTCCATTTTTTGGTAGTATTTCTTTTTATTGTCTCGCAAAAGGTGTTATAAAACAGAGTATTTCTCTCGGGAAAAAGGTTTACGTCTCGGGTAAACGAACTCCTTAATTATAGAAAAAAACCGACTCACACTTGACGTTTTAAAGTAGCATATGTCCGTCCCCGGAACGCAAATTATCTCCCATATTTCATATCAATCGGTGGTTGAAGCGTGAAGAGACAGACAGACAGACATAGTTACTTTCACATTTGTATTTATATATGGATTTGCACTAAAATTTCAATGAAAAGGATTGAATGAGCTCAAGAAATTCGAAGAGAAAATTTGAAAAAAAAAATAGGTGTATTTAGTACATTAATGTCGAGAACATTCAGAATTTAATGCAACCACTACTGTCACTCATCTAAAATAGGTTCACGTAATAAACCGAAGACAAAGTACGCAAGAAAGCGGCATTTTATAGCCTTCCTGCTATCGATAAGTATCATCTTACAATGGCTTTGACGGTGTAGGTAATGTAAAAATTTGTGCGCTAGAAATGCTAGAAGCGTAACGTTGTTGTAGAGGTGAGAAAAACAAAGATTCTTGGACAAGAGATTTTAAAGATATATATAAGCCAGAGTTCTTCCAACAAAATGAAAGCAGAAAAGGTTACATTTTTGATATTTACAATAAAATATTCCTATATTATATGAAATCTATATCACAGTTACCAGTGCAGAAATGTTTTATGAAAGAACATTTCTTTTTCTGTTGCGCTGCTTGAACACGAAAACGATATATAAGAAGAATCTTATGTTAGTTCCCATCAAGATGAATGAAATAAGTCCAATCATGAGGTAGGTAAATGGTGTAAACCTTTAGACAGTTCCCTAGACTGTCTTCAGTCTCTATCATCAGACTGACTCGGGGACAAGTGACTTCATGGTATTTTTTCAAATTTAAAAGTAAAATTAGAAAAGCCAATACAGGTATTTCTAAAACATATGTTAAATACTCAAATACGCCAAATATATGAACATTTCGGTCTTCAGTTCTATTGATGTAAAAGGGGGATTGAAATATTTTATTATGCCTACAGTATTTAATTTACTACAACCATTAAATTTTCTTATATCTGTGGTAAGGCTTTGGAGGAAATGGAAAGGATGACGTGGTGAAGAAATTGAATATTACAGTCCCAAAAGGGTTTGGACCTATTATTAAATTAGACTACGCAAAAAAAAACTGGGCAAGTACGAGTTGGATTTGCGCACCGAGGGTTCCGTACCTACCATCATTTAGGTATGTAATCTACAAACACAAACAAAATATTTTTATATTTGAGTTGATTGAAATATAATTTGAATCATATATTTTTTTTTTAAGTTTTATCATTCTCTTATTTTAGAAGTTACAGGGGGGGGACACACATTTTACCACTTTGGAAGTGTCTCTCGCGCAAACTATTCAGTTTAGAAAAAAATTATATTAGAAACCTCTATATCATTTTTGAAGACCTATCCATAGATACCCAACATGAATAGGTTTAATGAAAAAAAAAATTTCAGTTTCAGTTCTAAGTATGGGGAACCCCAAAAAAATTTATTGTTTTTTTTCTATTTCTGTGTGAAAATCTTAATGCGGTTCACAGAATACATCTACTTATTAAGTTTCAACAGTATAGTTCTTAAAGTTTCGGAAAAAGTAGCTGTGACATACGGACGGACAGACAGAGAGACATGACGAATCTATAAGGGTTCCGTTTTTTGCCATTTAGCTACGGAACCCTAAAAACTGTAAGCTTTGAAGGAATCAAATGGATTCTTACTCAAACAGTAGTTTTGATTTTTGACGGACAGACCATATCTCCAAAAGTTTATTCATTTTATACTTCTTTGTCAGTTACCCATTATGTTTATCCGACAATTCAGTGTTACCGATGGTGCCGATCTTGGACATACTCAAATAATGCTTTAAATGTACTAAGGATTATGAGGGGTCAGGATGTCAAACAGAAGATCTTACCATTTGTATTGACTGCAGTGGCTCTCATTTAGCAATAGGCAGATCATGTTCAGAATATGCCAGACAAACAGACATTAAACGTCACATGTCTAACTACTCTGTGTCATTCCAGGAGGCATCCCAAAAATTTCCTCTTGTCAAGAAATCTTTTGTCAATGTGTTATTTACTCCGTCTACACAACAACATAATTTTCACCATTTGACTCAAATATCACTAACCCCTACCATTATGTCTCATAAAAAAACTTTACATCTGAAACAAAAGTCACATGATATTTTAGTTCCAGGATATGATAAATTGGCTCAAAATTGAAAAAAATCAAATAATGAAATAATAATACACCTTCTGCAATTCCCATCAATTTTCATCCATATGTGCTCTTAGAATGACTGTCAATACTGCGGAAAGTAGTAAAATTTCACAATATGATCTAAATAATACACCTTCTGCAAATGATGGATGTAGTCTTAGAATGACTGACAATTCTGCGGAAAGTAATAACATTTAACTAAGGTCTAATAATATTAAGGTCTATGGTCCCTTGAAGCTGTAAAAATAATCAATCTTTTAAGTCTAGGTAATAAAAAAATACGGCTGAAATACGGCCATTCTTGTCACATATTTTGACATTTACAAATAAATCAAAACCTATGGGATACTTCCCGTTGTGCTAGAATTATGAAATTTCACACGAAGCAAGATCTTACATCACAAATATAGGGAAAAATCCAAAATTTGTTAATTTGTAGCTATTGTACATTATATTTGTAGTATATATTTGTACATTAAAAAAAATTGTCGGTCTGTCTGCCAAGAGCCTTTTTCGGAGGAACGCGTAAAGGTATCAAGTTGAAATTAATATCGGATAATTAGGTCTACGGACCCTTGAAGCTGCATAAAAATGAATCTTCTAAGTCAATGCAATAAAAAGTATGCCCAAAATACGGTTATTTTGGCGCATATTGTGACACAAATAAATCAAAACCTATGGGGTACTTCCGCTTTACCTAGATTCATGAAATTTGGCAAAAAGCAATGCCATAACACATAAAAGAAAAAATCTGAAAACCGCAATTTGTTATTACATCACAAAAAAATATTTCTTTTGCAATCATAAACTTATTCGCAGTTAGTTAACTAACCGCGACCTATGTCGATGTATTGGGACAACAGTTGTCCAACAGCAAAGTTGAGTTTGTCCCTCAATACAGTTTACCTTTTACGTTCTACGTTCTGTAGAAGTCCGACTCGCACTTGGCCGGTTCTTTCCCTTGTAATATGTGTCTTGTTAGCAATCCAATCAAACAATTAAATAAAGGAATCACTTGATTCTTGTATTCAAATGAATGTTGATAGATAACTTGCGTGTGTATAAAGTAGGCATCGGATTTGTCTGTGTTTTACTTCCTAATTCTTATGGTAGTAGGTATAATTCTGTTCATTGCCTGTTACTTAAAGAGCAATGTCACTGTAAAAATAAAATTAAACAACACAAATTATTAACAGCGACTGTAATCGTAGCGCTGACTTTTGACTTTCAAACTAGTCCATAATAACACCATATCACAAGACCGCCGTTACTGTAATCAACTCTCTTGGATGAGAGTTCTTAAAGCACTGGTAGCTAACTTAGGGGTGTATTAAGTTCATTCAATAGCGCAGATGGCCCAATAATTCGATTGTAATTTATTTCTCTCCCTTGTTTCTAGGATCTTTTAGGACTAATTAATTCTGTAGCAGAGTAGAAATTACTTAAGTCAAGACGAGATCCATGGAAAATGTAATTCTTAGGTACATCCATTTGTACTATATTTTTTTTTATATGTAGGTATTAATTTAAAATGTAGTAATTTCATATTGTTATATCTATAGATATGTAGGTAATAGAGGCCTAATGAATTAAGTTTAAAAATGACAAAGTTCTCTTTGACTCATTTTTAGTCTTTCCATAACCCAAAAAATGTCACCAAAATCGGTGTAGCCATTTAGGAAGAGTTCAATGACATAAACACCTACAGAGGATGTATTTATATAATGCAAATACAAAACAGTAAAATAAACACTAAACGTTTTCATAGTATGGGTACACGTAGCAGATATTCAAACCATATTATTTTGTGCTGCAGAAGAGGGTTCAAGCAATTTATAATGTGCCACAGACAGTCTTTAAAAGATTCTAGGAAATCAAGGTTTTAACCTTACCGCCTCAGTATACATTAGATAATTAAATTTATGTGCATAAAAATATTGAAAGAATAGCGATATTCATAATCGTACTAGGTATTCGAAATAGACACGAATTTGCATTCACACAAGGCTTAAGAAAAGAAAATAGATAAATTACTTAAAGTATAAAATATCCGTTTTTACAATTAAATCCCTGCAAAAGTATGTAAATTAATTTAATAAAAGTTTAAAAACGGGTGCCCTTAACTACCAGAGGAAAGTATGCGGCCTTTTCATTTCTCTTTAAAGAGTGACTCTAGCAGTAACCCGTTCTTACTGCGTTCCCATGTGTACCTATTGCCTTTACCTAGGATACCAGTAAGACAAATGAGATAAGGTTTAGGTAGAGTTGGGCTTCGCAGTCTAGGCTGTAGAGTGGGGGGGATATAGGCGACCGGTACCAGCACCCCACGTATGTCCGTATTAAACTAAGTGGTTCTATGACAAATGATTATAACATTTGTATAACAGCTATAAAACAAGTCCTCATGAGCTACTATAAGCGTTATTTCAATCATTGGCCGACATTCATTTCGTAGTTCAACATAAAGATCATAAATATTTAATTGACATGTTCCCACAATGGGGTGGCCATTCGCACCCGTTAACCCTCAAGAGCCCTGTAACAGCGAGGCTGATCGGAATAATATTACTTGTATTGAACAACCCTCTGAGAGCTTACTAAGCAAAATTATTTGGCGGTTATACTAGTGTGTTTTTTATACGATTCGACTTGTATTTTAATGTTTTTTTATCGGTTTATAGATCTTTTTTTTTAAATAACTGTTGTGAGGCGTTTTGTTAGTATGGACTTAGTTTAAGGATAATAATAATATACTTTATTGCGCATATAAAAAACAAAACAATTAAACAATAAAAGTAATAACAAATTGGCGGTCTTATCGCTAATGAGCGATCTCTTCCAGACAACCAACAAGACAGGATACCGTAACTCAAAAGCATAAGATATTAAACTTCTTTGTTGTCAAGACCGTTGTTTTTCAAAAAGATCAAGTACTAAAGGTCCTTAACGTTCTCATTCTAGATCAATACCATAAAAAAGAATGGTCTGTAAACCCATTCACTGAATTATAGTTTTACAGTTGCTTCAAAATCTTGAAATTTGATAACATAAAGGAAGGTCTTATACAAGCAAAAGTACAGGAAATAATCCTTTTTAACTTTTGAAAATGATACATTGCCTGTATAATAATACAATATATAAATACGCTTTATAACTGTGAATAAATCTTTAAAGTTAGAGTGGCATTCGAATTTAAGAGACAAACAAAACTAACTAACACTCTACCTTGATAATATCAGTATAGCGCAACAACCTTTTCTGACCTGGTGGTCAAAAATCAAAACTACGCCTAATTAAAATGGTGTGAACTGAAAACGACACTAGCGACCAAACGCTCAAGGTCAGAAGGTCAAAAAAGTTTTTTTCACTGTACACTGTACATACACCCTGTTATTTGTTACTTGTCTTATTTTGTCAACTTTAAATCAAGGAAACTATGGGTGGTGTGTGTGGGTGGGTGTGGGTTTGTGTGTGTGTGGGTGTGTATGTGACTTAGATCTAAAAAGAGTGTGAGCAAAATTGGTGCAGCGGGTTGTTTTTTATCGCTTAAAAACTGATTTTTAAAAACGCAATAATAACGGATTTGACGCAGTAAAGCAAAATGCTGTTTATACAGTAATTTGGGTCCATTGCTGTTTTTGATTTTTAACAATGATTTATCATACTGTGATGTCTGATAGCCTTGTTCTCATGTTTATATATATATATATATATATATATACACACATTGAAAGGAACACAAATTATGCGCTTACACGATACCGTAAAGAGCTTACCGATAAGCTCTTACCGATAAGTAAGTGCTAGAAAAACTTAGGTTGGGTGCTGAGGCAGGCAAGAAACTTTCCCAATACCCCTCATATATACGCTTTTTGTTCTGTACAACGCATAACGCTATCGTCTGGAATCCACATGAGAATACTTATATTCGCATAGAAGAAAGAGTTCAGAAAATGTTTCTTCGGTGTATGTTTAAAAAACAATATGAATATAATCCGTATTATATCCTTCTTTATATTATAAATACTATTTATTCCCGTATTATAAATACTATTTATATCCTTCCCTTTTCATTACTGGTATGGTAAGATATGACACGGTAAAATTAAGACGTTAAATGGCATTAGTTATTTTCATAGTTATTAAGAGGGAAAATTGTAGTTCCTAGTTTATTGGAGCATATAAATTTTTATGTGTCTGAAAATTATGGTAGACCGCAAAGCCACAGACAAACAATGTTCTCGGCCAAAACGCTTTAGCTCATTTATTTAGCTTATTTAGTTCATTGGAATCTTCATTTGTTAAATGTGCACAGAAGTATCTTGAACTGTCTCTCTACGCGTAATTTATGGTACAAATTGGCTAGTCTGTAAGGTACAATAATGTAATTAATTAAATAAATAAAAAAATGAGTAACCTTCATGTATAAATTCTTAAATATAAAAAAAACTCTCATGAGATTCTCAACTTATTTTGCTTGATTTTAAGTTTAAAAAATAAGATAAGAAAAAAAACAGAGTGTAGGTAAAACATCAATATTATATTCCATTTGACATAGCATGGTGCGTAGAATAGTGTGATTTTGTTTCTGAAAATCTACTCGATCGGGAACAGATTATAAAAAAAGTAAAAGTTAAAAATTTTGAAAAACCCACGACGGTTAAAACGTAATCGAAAAAGGCTAAAATTATTTAAAAAAAGGAAAATTAAAAATGTCGAAAAAACCCTTGATGGTTAAACTGTAATCGAAAAGGATAAAATAATTAAAAACCCCTGACCTGACCAGATTATTTATCGAAAGATAATAAACGTAAAAATCTTTTTATAATAAGAGTTGATCTCTTGCGAAGTTGGTCATATAAAAAAGGGAGTATCAGTTTTCATAGCACCTCCTTACGTGTATATTTGTTTTTCGAAGATATACTTATATGTAGAAATAATAAATAACTTATTCAAATACCAATGAACTTAATAAAAAACTAAAGAATATCCGCCAGGACTGCCATGTAATGGACTCAAGTTTTGCAGTTTTATATACCGTCAGTTTTATATACCTTCTTATACTTTCTTAAAATTATTTTATCCTTTTCGATTATGTTTTAACTGTCGTGGGTTTATTCAACATTTTTAATTTCGCTTTTCATTTCAGACTATTTCAAAAGCACGTAAGTATTATGTACATATCTTTATAGTTTATTTCATAGTGATAATATATTAAGTATACATGTTTACACCTATACTATGCCCGGTACTTTGTTGTTACAAGATATCATTACGTAGAATGGACAAGATAAATTGATATGATGTTCAAAACTATATTAGTCGTCAAATGGTTGGGTAGACATAGATTCAGCGAGTGTATCATTTCAAGTGAATAAAGGTTCAGGAAAAATAGAAAGAGTGATGATTCATATGTTACTGTCCATAAACTACAGGGCACCACAGTCGATAAGGCTGTTATATGTTTGACCCAAAACAAAAAGATAAAGCTTATATCGCGCTCAGTAGAGTACGATCTTTAGTTGGTGTAGTAATGACTGATCTAGATCAAAGAAAGATTTTTAACATCCCACATAATGGCATAGCGTCGGAAGAATCAGAGCGATTGAGAAGCACTTTACTCCAGTCGCAAACCGAGGAAACAGAAGAAAGTCCATTAAGATGCTTTAGTCTTTGACTACATTTAAATTTTGCGCCTAAGCTGTCAATGATGTGGTTTTTTTTCTTTTTTTTATTTAATTTTTATTTAGCATTTTAAAGTTCCTACGTCACTACTCTCTACAGAAATACTTACCTATCGAGTTAATTTAATATGAAGTAACTAATATAAAAAGAGTGTTACCTTCTGGCTAATGGATGACCTTGTCAAATGAGCCCAAGGTCGAAGGTTTTACTAGTAACCATTAAGGAGTTCCACTATATTCTTTTTGGCTCCATCATCCAGACCCTTGCCACTTGCGTCATGAAAGAGGCTCGTAAAAACCAATCTAACGAGACCAAAAACGAAGGGTTTGCTAGAAGCGATTGAAGAGTTCCAAAGTTGTTTATTTATAGTATTGACATATAAACCATCTATAACTGCAAAGTTTCAAACTGACAGGACGATCCAACTTGCCCAAAACGAGCAATAACTCCTTTTTACGAAGTACAAATGTTTTCTGCAGGGCCCCCTAGTATTTTACCATCGCAACACCTATCTAAAAACCATCACTAATCAACTACGAACCCATTACTGAAAATCAGACTATTAGTTTTGTAGATAAATGGCAACATTGGTTTGCACAAACAAATAAACAAACATTTCTCACCCTAAACGCATTCTCGCTTCTCCGTGACATACATACATACGCAAATAATATTCTTTTCTAAACTTAAGTGCCTAATAGTGCCGATACCGAAAGCTTTCGAAGTGTTTGTTTTGACACATGACTTGTCAAAAATAATGCAATTTTAAAAGGTCCGGCTCCGTTTAGGCCTACGCCCACGCACGTCTGCCACCTGACGTCTAAATTTATGAAGTTTTTCAAGTATCTTAATAGGAAACTATTGTGTTTTGCTACTAATATATTCATTACACAGGTGATATTTAATATGTATATTTAATATAATATGCATATAGTATATGTTTTTACAAAAAAAGTAATATATATGTATTTGTATCCGTTGTCTGGTATCCATAACACATAGCTTTGTTTGTTGGGACCAGACGGCCCTGTGTGTAATGTCCAAAAACTTTAACTTTATTTATTTATTTCTTTATATAATTTAAATTTTGAAACAAAAATGCTTAATTATGTTGGTAGGGATACAACTTCTCTCTCTGTAAAACTGTACTCGCTTTTGACAACTATTCACTTTATCTTATTATGAAATAAACAACTATATCTTTTTTAACATACAATTTATGTATAAATATTTCGCCTACCTAAATATGGTGTCATTAGTCGATGTTTTTGATGACGTCCTAATAAAATTAAGTTATAAAATAAAGTAATTTTAAAACAACACAAGATAAAATTATGACAACTACCAAAATTACCAAAAAAAATCAATTTCGGTAATATTGTTGAAAAATTGTTTACCGCTTTTATTTTGAACTCTATCAGATTTTAGTAAGGTTAAAGTTCCCTTGCTGCAAAAATTCTCTTCAATTTTCTTTAAATCGAATTTGGAAATAATATCAATCGAGTTCCCACATTTTCCGTAGGCTCGTAGGCACCTACACGATATCAATCAGATTTTATTGGTGGGTAGGGGGCGACTGGGGGCATGGGGCGAGACTATTTGTATCAATAATCTGTCAATGGCCCCCCGATCCCGAAGGACTCCTCCGGCGATTCGCTGCTTACACGTAGATGGGTTTGTGACCGCAGAGATTTGATTACACACACATTATATTGACTGCCGTGTGAAATATTTAATTGACTTGTAGTAGAGTCTGTATGTAGTAGTAATTTCTATATTAGGACAAAGATAAATGTGTGATAGTCCTGTGTGTTGAAATGTCTGAAACTTCAACATTAATTCTTACGATCCAATTTTTATAATTTGTAGCCTTTCAAAGATTTATGTATTGCTTTAACGGACATAGTGTTATCAAAAATAATATTAAATACATTATGAATATAAAGCCAAAATTTTAAAACAAAAGTCGCTATATACTATAATAGTAAAAAAAAGTAAAGTTTTTTTCTCAACGTATTTCAAATGTATCTTTGACTATTATTATTTTAAATATCAATTTAAAATATATTTTTATTTATTATAAAAACTAGCTGTATTCATTTTGTACAATTTTAAAACTAGCCATGTAAAGAGCACAGTTGCAAAACCAAAAACGCGCAAAAAAAAATCATTAGTCATTTGAAAAAGTTTAATAAACTTAATATTAGTCTGCTTTAGAAATCATATAAACGAAAACCTGAAATATCTATTAGGTATTTAAGAGGCAGTACCTACTACGTGACAGCCTAGAAAACTTGTAAATAAGGATGACGCAATATGTAACTGACCATGCGTGAGTAGTGCAGAAACATCACAACTACTAGAATTTTCATTATTTCAATGATAAATATGAATAAATTTATAGTTTATTATATATCAGTGTTATCAAAAAATTGTTTTGTAAGGGTTAAAAACACTATGCTTCACCAAAGTTGTAAACTAGTAGCAGTTAGGAATTTAATGATTTCTATGCATCCGTAAAACATTTTAAAAATTACTAAGAAAGAAATTAGCACAGAATATATAAAAGAACGCAGTCGGGCTGAACAGAAGAAGAAAATTTCTAGGTAATAGCTATACAAATAAAAGCAGCTGGATATAAGCAGTAAATTGGAAGATATCACAAAAGATTCCATTTACAAAGTTCCCGCATTACATTATCTGCTATCAGCAGTGGTCGACAAAAGTACGATTGGGGACACCTTATTTCCTCGGTTGGTTTGCAAAACACGTTCACGCTTGCCACCTATCCCCACATCTCAACGCTCATAGATACAATCTGCTACACCTATTAAATACTACAGTTTTCTCTTATTAATTTACAGTTGTTCATACATTGCTGAGCAGCACCAGTAACAATTCCTTTATATGCTTCCAAAGCAAGAAATGTAAAACATGAAACGCGAGGCTCACAATGTTTTGTAGGAAGTTCAGAGTTTCATGATAGCAGCTCAGGTGGGAGTAGTCTTCACGCCGTCCGTTGCCGATAACACGTTAATGCCCTCAACTTTGCACCGCAAAGGGCGGAGTTGGGGTGGGAAAAGGGGGGTGGTGGTAAGGTAATACGTGGAGGAAAAACGAGAAAATTCAGATCACTCGCGTTATTGAACGCAAATAACTTTATCGAGTTGTAAAGAGCTATTGGTAAGAATCGTTTTTGTCGCCTGTTCTGTTATGTAAGAAAGAGCATAAAATAAATAAGTACAGAAGGACCGCTGCATACTAATGGGTTCCTTCTTAAAACCTTTCGTCGGAAAGTGTCGGAAAAAGACGCAAAGGGCAATGAAATAGTTGCTACTGGTCATCTGATTGAAGCCTATATATACGGCTTAAAAGTATCCCGTTTCTTTTCAATAAACTTGGTAATAAACTACCATATTTTTATACCATTAAAGTGGCAAACAAACGTATGTAACGCTTCTTATTGCATTTCTTTCCTGAAGATCCTGTACTGTAGTCGCCAGGGGAAACCTTCACTTCAGGAAGTTGCTCTGAAATCGTGATATGCGTGACCATTTTCGGCTCCGTAACTCAGTGGGTAATGACCCGAATGCTTAAACCCGAGGGAGGGGTGTGGGTTCGATTCCCTCACAAGACAAACATTCATTGTTTGTGCTTGTCTTGGGACTAGGTATCTGTGTGTTTATAATATGTATGTATTTACAAAAAACAGTATATCCTATATGTATTTGTATCCGTTGTCTGGTATCCATAGCACAAGCTTTGCTTAGTTTAGGACCTGACGGCGCTGTGTGTACTGTCCAAAAATATAAATATAAAATATATTATCTATATAATTTTAAGGTGTGAAAACGAAATCCCTCTCGATGGCGTACAGTGCGATGGTAGAGAGAAGCTGTGGGCATTATTTCAAAAAATTCTTCAGAACACAACCCGTTTACAAGCGGTAGAAGACACACAGGGAGGTAAAGTCTGTATGCCACTTGTGAGTTTGGGATTGTCAACAAAGCTCACATCTTCTCATTTTTGAGCTGAGTAAAAAGGATAAGGTATTCAATATAAGGCGTCTATCAGTATATATTCGCCAAGAAATGAAGACAATAGGTACTTACTGCATGTTGTTAATATGTATCAACACATGAAATTATGTTTGTATAATATGGCCTTCTATAACAATTTGATGTTAGTACTACAGTATTTTAAAGATATTCTTGCAGAAAAAAAACAACATTGGAATCATATTGTTTTGCAAAACCGTCAATAGAACTTAGAATAAGCAAACATACCAACCCACGTTATCCGACTAATATGGCGTAAACAGCTAGCTAAACATACAATCCATATAAATAATATAAATGCGAAAGTAACTCTGTCAGTTTCCTATTCACGCTTAAACCGTTGTAACCGAATAAGATGAAATTTGATATGGAGAAAGTTTGAGTCCCGGGAAGGGGGTGTCGGATTTTCCTATAATCTGATTACCAAATTTAGGGCAGGTGGAACAGCGGGCAAAAGCTAGTAATATATAATTTAAAGCCACAGTAATAAGGTAGCCGTTAAATATAATATGTAGTAAAAGTGAATAATAAACTTAAATTTCACCCTAAGGTGGCAAACAAGGTAACGGTCCACCTGTTGGTAAACGGCAGCCACAGCTTATGGACGCTTGCAACACCAGGCGCGATACTCACGCGTTGTCGACCCTTTAACAATCTAATAAAAAAGCAGAAAAAAAAATCCAAATACAAATGTTCTTCATACCAGCGAGACAAATAAGTCTGTATAACCGAACCCACCTCTCCATTGGCATGAATATAATATCAGTGACGTCACCGGCTAAATGGCTTCGGTACAACACGATTATATATTCATTTTCTTTTACTATACCAACACTAAGCTAAAATACGCTCATAAAATTCCCAGCAAAAAGGCGAAACTGCGTTCAATGAAATATCGACACTTACCTAAACGTGAAATATGAGAGGCCATTACACGAACGCTCTCTATGTCGTACCTTGCCATAAATAAAAACGTTCAATTCCATTAGCGAGTCATTCTGATAATGTGCCCACCTCTACCGATGAGGACCGCCGCTACTCAATATGCATTGTTTCATCGTAACGTAAACGTTTACGTTAATATTTCATAACGCATGTTGAACACATTTCGCGTAAACGATAGCCTGCCGATTTGTTCCGGTAGCGACTGCCAAGGTAAAGTACTTATATTTGCGGCAATAAACGTAAATTTATTACCCAGTTACGTTTGCAGTTTTACTGAAATGTGGAGATATGAGAGCTTGGGACGACATTGGCGCCCGGCTGCGCCCTCTGCTCTACATAACTGGTAATGTGTAACAGTTAGTGTACTACAGACTTGCATATACCTAGGTAGGTAAATAATTGTTAAGGTAAGTAACCTATTCATGTTTTGTTCTAAGATTAAATTTGTTTTTAGTACCTCGAAAGTGCTTCGTTATTTGCACAGATTTTTTCGGTCCCGTATCTAGGGCCTGATGCTCGTGCTATGAGAGATAATTTCGAATTCGAGATATGTTTAATTGATTAACTCATGGCTTGTTAATCGCGGTAACTGTTTTAGTCAATAGATCTACTAGTTTGAACAAGATATGTCAAAAAAACAAGGCTGATATCGTTTGCAAATAGTTTTTCGTATTCTTAGAACCTCTCTTCAGGCATATGTTGTATGTCGTACATGGAACGAGTGATCGGTAGCAGTAGAGATGGGATGGGGATAGGAAAGTGGTATGAAAAGGAGTCACAATTAACTGCTTATGAGGCTTGGACCACGGCTCGTAATAATAAGGATCCGAATATTTGAATGTAAGAAAGCAACTGCAAGAGCAAAATTCCAATTCATCGGCAAAATAGGTGGGCTACTTTCGAGCTATCCTTCTGGGAGTAGTGCTTTTTGGTCGCTTGCCAAGACTGCCGAAGGAAACTTTTGCCAGTCGTCGTTACCACCACTGCGAAAGACCAATGGTCCCTCTCCATCTCCAAGAGCATTGGTATCTTTGGCGTTGACATCTCCAGCGATGTTCAGTTCCTAGATCATTTGCAAGACAAGGTGAAGCTGGCGTTCGAAAAAATAGGTGTACTCAACAGAGCGAGGCAGTGCTTCACATCGTGGCAGAGGTTGCTGCTTTGCAAGTCGTAAGTTCGGCCCCATATGGAGTACTGCTGCCATCTCTGGGCGGGTGTACCCGTATACCAGCTAGGCCCTTTTGCTAGGCTGTGAGAATTGTCGACGATCCCAAACTCACTTACCGTATCGAACTCTTAAGTCTAAGGAGAGACTTTGCCTCCCTGTATGTGTTCTACCGCTTGTACAATGGGATGTGTTCTGAGGAATTGTTCGAAATGATGCCCACGGCTACTTACTACCAGCGCACCACTCGCGATGAGCAAGGAATTCATTCTCACACCTTAGAACCGAAATGGTCGCGGACAGTGCGGTTTCAGAAAAAGAAAGAAGTTATTGGATTACTGAAGGGTCGGCAACGCACAAGTGATGCCCCTAGTGTTACAGACGTCCATAGGCGTATACCATCCATACCACCATAGTGACCGCTTACCATCAGGTTGAAAGTATGCTTGTTTGCCACCTTAGTGGTATTAAAAAAAACTTCCAATCCCCCTTTTTCCCAAAAAAAAATACAGTCACAAAAAATCTTCGGCACAAACATTGCTAGTGGCGATTAAACTATCGATCATCAAAATGAGAAGTTATAGGTAAACACCCCTTTTTTAGAAAAACCTCTTTTGGGTTTTTTGACCCCTTTTATTTTTGGGGAATCATAAAAGTCATTAAAATGGGCAATCATATGAGTCTTGGAAGCCATGATTAAATCAATTAAACATGTCTCGAACTCGAGATAATCTCTATCAGCACGAGAATCAGGGCCCTGAGACAACTTTGTAAGTGCACTGCTGGGATTACGAGTCATTCTTTTAATCTTACCAAAAATTGACCTTTCTCCTTATTCGCGAAGTTGGCAATTTGAATTATACGAAGTTATAAGAAAAATGTATGCAAAGTGTTCTAGACTTTTCAGACTACTTTTCTTTAAATTTACTTCACTATATAATTTCAGCCTCAAAACAATTTTCTTTACGAAGGAGAAAATGCTTTAGTAGCATCAAAAGAAAATGCCTTTTTCTGCAGGGACGGAATGTTTACCAATCTGAGGAGCCTCAATATATCAACTTATTAAAAATAGAACATACTTTTATCTGTTTTGCAAAACATAACCAATAATTTATGAAATTCAATCGATCATTTTATTTAAGTTGGAATATTTCTAAAGGATTTACTGTTACAGTTTGTATTCAATGTGACAGTTGGTTGTCGGTTAGCGAGCGCCTGAGAAGTGAGAATGTTCACGAGCAGAAGAACGAAGATATAAAGATTCGGGGCACGTTTGCGACTCGGGATCCGCAGTTAAAAGGGGATTATGAGCAGAGCGGCCAATAACACGGTATTACGTGATATACGTCGCAAAGACCTCACTGCTCCGTGAGTACAAGGGGCGTCTATCACTTATGTATGAATGTAATTTCTGTTTCAGTCCTCCGTTTAACTTTGATATAATCATTTTTAACCGAATTAGAAAACGGAGGATCTATAGAATAATAAATCTTTCTAGACACACAATGCTATCTATTTAGAAATGAAGCAAGACTTGTACTATAGGTACCTACCTTACCTACCAGACAACGGGTACACATAATTATATACAGATTTGGAAACACACGCATATTATACATACAAAACACCCTGAACGCAAGACAAGCACATATGTTTATCACATAAATGTGTGTCCTGTGCGGGGATTGAACCTGCGCCCCTTAGTGCAGCAGGCAGTCACTATTACCATCAGAATCACTGAGCAATCAATTAGTTTTTTAATTGGATGAAATTTTGGAAGGTAGTTAGTGTAGGAACTAAAGACCTTAAAATAAAAAAACGTCTGGACAAAAAATAAACCGACTTCATATAACAACTAAAAAGTCTATGTAGCCGAATCAAGTCGAATGCCAAAAAGCAAAAAAAAAATTGTAATCGTAATAATAAACTGTAAAAAATTATACCAAAAATACTATGGATATTTCTGTATTTTTATATATTTTTATTACTTTCATTTTAATTTAAAAATCAGTTATCAAAAAAAGATTTATTATCCTAAATCATTTATGCGACCACATCATATCTCCAGCAGCCACAGTGAACATTATAAATTAATTAACAAGAAAACATTACCAGTGACACCGAGCTAATGAAAAATTCAGCGAGACGTTAAATTCAATCAGACCTTATCGAAAGTGGCGTCACCCGAACAATATCTACAATTGGAAACAGTTTTACAAGCAATAAATTGTAGGAACCCGCGTCAGTGTAACATTTATTAGCTACAATCCAGATTAGATTAGCGTTGCATCCCTACAGAGGGCGCCGAGCGGGTGGCTAGATGCCCCTGGGACGTGAAATTTGTCCGGGTGATGTGGCCACGCGCCGATCTAATTCGATGGAGTCGTCCGAACCCTTCGTCTATGTGACTCGAATTACGCCTCGACACTGTTTCATTATAATTGAATACCTAGTTGTTGTGGGGTGACGCCTGTTGTTTTGCTAAAGATAACTTTATGGCCGCTTTGCATAATTGCTGAGCGTATAGCTCTAATTTGTTAAAATTTTGCAATCTGCCACGCTTGTTTGCTGATGCTTTTGGGATTTTAAATGTGAAAAAATTAAATGTAATTTTTATTTATTCTTAGTTTTGTGTTCTAAGAATATGATAGGTGAATATAATATAACCTATACTTTTATTTTAAATTCAATTTTTTCCGTTTGTTGATTTTTTATAAAATAGTAAGGAGTCGTTCAAAATTTAATGATTTTTCTAATCAACCTTGCTCGAAAAGAATAAGTAACTCAAATGGACTCAATCTAGTGAAAATTGTTGACTACATCGGTTGTATCAATATACTATTCTACAATCTTTCTCGCCAATAAAGGATAGATCCTACTGGTTCTAAGGAATTGTTCAAAATGATGTTGATGACGGCTGCTTTCTACCATCGCACCGCTCGCCATCGGCAGGAAATTCATCCTTACATCTTAGAACAGTTCAGTTTCCCCGCGAATGCTTAGGTTGTGGAATTAGATCCCTGCCAAGGTTTTCTCTGAGGACTACTGTATGGGTTTCTGCAAGCAAGAAGTTATTAGATTTTTGAAGGGTCGGCAACGCGCGAGTGATGCCCTAGGTGTAGCGTCTATAGGCTACGATGACCGCTTTCCATCAGGCGGACCGCAAGCTGCCACCTTAGTGGTATGTAAAAAAATACCATACACCTATAAATACCTAAACAGCATTAGTCATTTGGTGCCACTCCTCTAATACTTTCTTTAATATATAATACAATTAACATAATACAATTTTATGAACATTTATTTATTTTAAATAAGAATATGCGGGTTATAAGCACTTGTCCGGTTTTTTATAGAAATACACCACTCATTTTGTTCTCGTGTCAAACATTTTAGTCTACCTAATCGTGACTTATTCTTGAAAGGGTGATCAGAGACAGACAGACAGAGACATATGACCGTAATATTCACGTTTTACTTATAAGTAGTATTCCTCCCACAAAGGTAATAGGTAGTGACTGGTACGCTTATCATTGCACCGGGCGCAAATAAAACAACTTTACAATTAACAAATTGTAACAATATTAGTTGCCTCTTACCGGGAATCGAACCCGGGACCTTTGACATTCTATTACTACGTCACCACTATACATATTTGAGACAACTCTGCAAAGGCTTTTCTGTCTTCATTGACAAAGACTTATTATATTTCGGAAAGATGTCTTTGGAAACAGTGTCGAGTACGCCAGACTTGAAGGTGAGAGAAAAATGTATCCAAATAGGTCTTACCTCTCAAGACCCGTGAAAGTACTTGCTTACATTTTACTTTCGAATTCCAGAGTCTGGCTTACGGGCTGTCCTCAATTAAGCTTCCATGTTAATATGTAGTACACCTAATGCCATCTATCGATCCTTGTATGAAACTTTGACATCGGTTTTAATTCCGGTTGTCAACAAATTAAAATTCGAATTGGAAAAAATTATGTTACAAAAGATTAACGCTGTTTTAAGTTTTTTTTTGTTGGGTTTAGAGTTCCGTGTCCAAAGTTGAAAGAGTTTCGTGATATGTCATTGCGAGAATAGGTATTATTAGTTCTTTATATTTTCTTAAGTAAATTAGCCGGTTTAACTTACGTGTACGTTTGTCTAATTGGTTGATTATTTCTAGGTCTGTCCGGGCCTTTTATTTATACAATCCATACAAATACTATTAAGGCGAAAGTAACTCTGTCTGCCTATCAGTTACCTCTTTACTTTACGCTTAAACCGCTGCACCGATTAGGATGAAATTTGGCATGGATATAGTTTGAGTCCCGAGAAAGGACATAGGTTACTTGAAAACGTCAAATGTGAGTCGGTTTTTTTTCTGTAATTAAAATTAAAATTCTATACCGATAACCGAATTGTTGGAACTGCGGGCAAAAGCTAGTTACTTATAATTTACTTAAACTGAATATTATAATTAGGTGATAAGAGTAAGAGAAAGATACCTAAGTCAATAATAATGTTTGACACGCACAACCAGGGTTTCCCGTAGACGCCTACTGTTGCGCAAAAATGTCTAAATAACTAATATGTATGTATATATGTCGTCATAACTTTTACCTACCTATTTCATTCTTCGTGCCCTTCTTTTGGTGTAGTAGTAATGGGCCTAGGTATATAAAATATGCTAACAGTGTACTTATTTACCTAATAGTAATTATTTTTGACCAAAACACTATTAGATCCGTGGCCCGTGGATAAACTTTTGTAACCAAACCAAAACATGGACGTGTAACATAAATAAACGAATATTAAAAGTGGGGGAAACTTGCAAACTGTATGTAACATATCAAATGTAAGGATTGTTGTGAGGGTCTCTAATTCATACTCCTCATATTGTCTGTCTGTCTGTTATGGCAAAATGGTAATGGTCGCGTATAGTGCGGTTTCAGAGAAACTTCCTCCCGCGAACGCTTGGGTTGTGGAATGAGCTGCCTGCCAAGGTTTTCTCCAAGGACTACAGTATGGGGTTTTTCAAGAAAGAAGTTATTAGATTTCTGTAGGGTCGGTAACGCGCGAGTGATACCTCTGGTGCTGCAAGCGTCCATAGGCTACGGTGACCGTACATTACCATCAGGCGGATCGTAAGCTTGTTTGCCACCTTAGTGGTAAACCTCCACTTTTAAACCACTGAACCAATGTAGATGAAATTTGGTATGCAGATAGTTTGAGTCCTTAAAGGACATAGGATAGTTTTTATCTCGGAAAATTTAGTTTCCGCGGAAATAACTATAAGCAAGCACAAACGAACTATAGCTTGCTTTAGTACACTTCATTAGTATAATTAAGGAGTTGACGTGAGAACCCACGCCGATAATCAACTTTAGGGCAGGTGGAGCCGCTGGCAAAATTCATTACCTAATTTCCAGCTATCCCATTAATATTATAAATGCGAAAGTTTGGATTTTTGGTTGTTACTCACTTTCCCTTTAACCACTGGATGGGTCGGGAACCTCTAAGCCGATTTAAACGAAATTTGGTATGAAGATAGCTCTAGTGTCGGTGAAGGACAGGAAGTTATTTTTATCGCAGAAAATTCCCGCGGAAATACGATAACGTTTGTTACTCAATCCTGCCGCAATGGAGAATCTAATTGAGCTGAAAGTTCGCACAGAAATGGTTGAAGATACGGTTAAGGAAAATTCAAAAGCTCCTACAGGAGAAACTATAACCGTATTCCAGAAGCGAACCATAGTTGCAGCTATAGCTTGCTATAACAAACTTCTTTAGTAATTTATAATCAAGGAGTTGCCGTAAGAATCCCACGCTGATAACTAAATTAAGTGTGGGTGGAGCCGCAGGCGAAAGCTAGTTGTTTTATAATTTATGAAGGGGCTTGTTGCTCAGAGAGCCTAAACTAGCTAGTTTGTGCGCTCTTATTATGATAAGCGCCTAAAAATAGATTACTGGATGGGGATAAAATTATAGTTTAATGGGGTTTTTGATGATGCCAATACGTCCTTAACTCCTTACAGTTGCTCGAATAAAAGTGAGAAAAAAAAACGAGTTGCACTCCGGGAGTACCGGCAGAAGTAAAAACCTTTACACTCAAATATGTCACAAGACATGTCTTTGACATTGTCAAGAAATAATAATGTTTGTTTATTTACTTTTTTGACGTAGTATATTTGACATCTCAATTTGTCATAGAATTAAAATCCCATATCCAACCTCCCTGTACTACTCATAATCGCGAATACTAAAAATAAAAATTATAATAGGCGTGGCATTACGGTTTCCGTCTTACGAATTTCCACGATTAGGACACGTGACCTGACGCGAGTTTATCATTTTTTACCCATACCAAAAAAAGTGCACAACGCCGCTAAAGAAGTTTTCACTTCAAAAATGGACAAGACCGTGTCGACCTAGAAGGGATCTGAAGTTAAATCGTTGTTAATGTCCGCAAATAAGCTTAACTTGGTCGGCTATATTTGCAAAATTATGGTATAAAGCTAATAATATATAATACTAAAATATCTAGTAAATCGTTAAATTTTTCAATTTGAATATTTAATTTGACTATTTGTTCTTGTGGATTCTGAATATATATTTTCGAGTATATGTATATATAACATAAAATATGTACGGTATACCCTTGTTTTAAAAAATATACTCGAAAAATGGTTTTTTCTAAGAACTACAGTCTGGGGTTCTTTAGCGATAAGATTTTAGGGTTGGCAACGTGGGAGTAATAAACAAAGCTCAATAGGCTTCTGTGAACGCTTAGCATCAGGCGGACCGTTGGCTTGTTTACCACCCTACTGGTATAAATGAAAAAAATGCTACACATTTATCCAAATTTTTTCTTTAAATGTTAATACATAGATATTTTTCATAAAAATTAAAAAAAAAACGTTATTTTTGGTGGTGAGTTGTGAATAGCGCTCTTAACAGTCTCTGAATTGAATTACAGCGACATATGACTGCGGACGTACGAACAGACATGTCGAAACAATAACTTTTTGACTGCGGAACCATAAAAAAGGTGTACTCGAGTCCAAGCTTCTGTATATGGTTCTTGATAGTGCGCATATCATTTTTGTTCCAACAAATAAATAATATCTTTCTCTTACAAAAGATAAGACTTTTTAGATAAAATAAAATACATAAATGTAAAAAAAAAACAGATTATAGTATCAGTCTCATACGTCCCCGCTGTTGGGGCACATAGTGGCGAAGGTTCGAGCCCGGCGTTTACCGATGAGTCTATAATTTTTCAAGTACTGGCCTTTCAGTGAAGAAACCTGCATACGTCAAAAAACAGTATGTGAAGTCTACAATTTTTAGATAAGAGACTTTATTTCTGTGTCTATTTTTTTATATAATATTCATTTACTTGGAAGATCCCTAAATTTCACTTTGAATTTTGTTAAAAAAAAAAACAAAATATTAAGCGCTAAGCGTTCATGGTTCTATGAGATTGTGATGATGAATGATGAACCATTGTTTTTTTTCTGAAGTTGCTCTATGCCAGAAATTGCGTCAACTTTACAAAAAACATAAATGAAGTCACAGAAAAACATTTAACATACATACGTACAAAAATAAACGCTGAAAACATTTAACTCTTTTTTTTCGGGCAGTCGTGTAAAAAAGAATGGCTTATCATATTTATGACACAGTTCATTATGTATGTTAAAAAAGTGACAACGCTCATAACTTAGGTATCTAAGTGTCAACCCTTATCGTCACTTAATTTCTTTATCAGACTGTTTGTGATTTTTAATTGCAATAAAAACAATAAAATAATATGTATAATATTTTTTCTGTCAATTGCAAATACTATTTTTATTAACCACCATCATCAGTTTTGTAATATATTTTGCTGGCATTACAGCGTACCACAGTGTTATTCTATAGATACGGACATGGAGTGTGACTTGTGGTCTATAGATGTAGGTAGGTGGAAGATAAAAATTATGTTTATTTTTAGGCCAAAACACTTGTGGCAACACCTTAGTAATTCCACACCTGACCACCTGTAGAGATCGGTTGTTCAGTTACCATTTAACAGCATCCATGATTTTTATGTAGGATATGGTTTTTAAAATGGATACCACTACCACTACATATAAATTTTTAATCAGACACTCATTAGGAATGAGATTGCTGAACGTAGGCCTCCCCCATATGTCTGCACAACGGCTGTACTCGTAGAAGACTGTTCCACGCTGCGTCTTCCAATCCGTGGTCGCCACTCGAAAACCTTATTAACCGTTTATCAATGACTCAGTTTGTCAATAATATTCGAAAAGGATACCTTTCTTTGAACATTCTCACACTTTAGAACCTAAATGGTCGCGTACAGTGCGGTTTCAGAGAAACTTCCTCCCGCGAACGCTTAAGTTGTGGAATGAGCTCCCTGCCAAGGTTTTCTGCAAGGACTACAGTATGGAGTTCTTCAAGAAAGAAGTTATTAGATTTCTGAAGGGTCGGCAACGCGCAAGTGATACCCCTGGTGTTGCAAGCGTCCATAGGCTACGGTGACCGCTTACCATCAGGCGGGCCGTAAGCTTGTTTGCCACCTTAGTGGTATAAAAAAAAAAAAAAAAAAAAAAAAAAAAGTTTTAAATTCTTTGTGTAAATATCTCATCAAAATACTACGATGGATAGGCTAAATGATCTGATCTGATGGTCTGCGACTGCAGAGCTATAGGCCCAAATTGTTTGTTATTTTTATTTGTGAATTCATCTGTAACTGCTATTACCAGCTTACACCATTTCTTTAATTTTTGCACGCAGAGATTTACACAATCGTGTTGAGTTCTAAAAGGAAGGGCCTTTTGAAAATATTTTCTACATCTATCTAGGGAAGAAAAAAGAGGTCTGCGTTTTATTATTAATATTTATGCTACTGGCTTGTGCCCGTGGTTTCGCTCGCACTAAATTGATCATCGCTGGGTGATTCTTGTTAATGTTATTTTCTCTCCCTCTGCTGCCTCTGTGACAATAATCAACCCATCTGCAGCACCATTGCGTTGTGACCTCAAGAAACAGTAGGTACCTCACGGCATCACCCGAAATAAATTGTATTCCTATGGCAACTCCTGTTGCTCCAATACGACATGAAGAGTAATGCTGCGTTATTATCACTCGTAGAAAATCTGTTTCCGTGGGAACTTTACATCGAAATAAAAAGTATCTAATTAGAGTAAATTAGAAGTGAAACAGATAGTAGATTATTGAAACATTGGCAAAGTAAATGGCATAGTTACTATATTATTCTACCATTTACCTTTCTCGTATAGGTAGGTAGGTACCCTAAACACTAGTACCTTATTCACACGTATTCTTTTCAATTATATTATCAATAATTATTAAATAATAATTGTACCAAAAGCTTTATCATAAATTATCTCCTGCAACCCAGAAACAGGATTTTTCCTATCATAGCTTCCATCTATTGATTGAAATCTTACAGAATGTACATCTCAGTAATAAAGTGATAAAGATGATAAAGCAAAGAAATCCTAAAATAGGTTTCGGAACACTGGAGATTGACTGCTGTGCATTAAAGGTGCTAATGTTTTGTAAAGATTGTATGTAGAACACAGTAAACCTAGCTGCTGCTAATTGTATGCTGAGAAGTGAGAAAGAGATTTTATATGTGAGAAAAATAATAACTTGCGAATAGTCAAGAATAAACGCGTAGGTTTGCCTACTTTACACTATTTCATTGGGTTTTAAAATGCACGTTCATTCATTACAATATATTAAACATGTATACACCCATGTACAACGGAGGTCATCCCGAAATCGCAATCCAGTCCTCTAAGTATCCATCCAGTACAAAATATGTAGGTACCAGATAGTAGGTTATGACTCCTATAATGTTGGGCAATTTTTGTGAACTTAAAGAATAAAGAAAATCGAAAATAAAATCAAATAAAACAAAAAGTATGTTAACAAACATTTAATTCATTTTACTCTTTAGCAATATATTAATTATAACTTTAACTACAGTACTTCAGTTGTTCCTAAATACGAAGATGCATATATATCTAGATACTGCAAGTAATCCAGACATCAAATAGTATTTTCTACTAACCAAGGTACATTCTATCTTTATAATAAGCGCCCTAAAACAATTTTGTATTTTTCTGTCATATTGCACATTTTGCCTTATCCTGACGAAAATCAAGTATTCTCTACACCAAGTGGCAGCTAATTAAATATAAGGTACATCATATTTTCATATTAAGCTACGAAATGCGATTTCTCCAATACATTTACATTCTAGATCTAATAACGTTAATTCTGCAGACAGACCCCACTAGACAGAAACTATTAGGAACATATCGTAACAATAACTACAAATTAAAATAACTAATAGTAAAGTCTATTTTACACTATACACAAATCAATAGTAGACGCGACACGTGAAAACTTACATTAATTCCGTGCCTTTTTATTTATTCACAACACGTTTCAGAGTATTGCTTTTAAAAGCGTTCGCGGTCTGTAATCACTATTTCTTTCACTTTTGAATCCGTAATCACTTTAATAGACCAGTTCATGTCAATTACTTCGCGAAAACATACGTAGAAAACACAAAACGGGGTGGAAAATTTACAGCCCTAATAAATTTTATGCTACAGTTTTAAACTAACATTTACAGAGATCTCGTCACATTTTCCAGTGGCATTTGCACTAAGTTGGGCTGTGGGGAGGGTGAGGTGTGTGCGAGGGGTGCGGAGGTAGTGGTACTGGATGTGGGCTGGCGTCGCGCAAGGAGTCTGGTGAGGAGCCTGGTGATGAACGTCTTGGGGGATATGGAGAGAATCGGTGCTGCGAAAGGGCCGCCGCTCCAGAAACCGGCACACCTCCAGGATACATCGGCCGCGGCAGCTGTAGTCCCGATCCTGAAGCTGCCAAGTGCTGCTGTGCTAGCAACTGCGGAGCAAGACATGCCCATTGTCCCCACAATGCTGCTGCCGGTACTCCGTATAATGGATAAGCTGCTCTCAGGAACAGTTGAGATCGAGCGGCAAGAATCGCCTTTTCTTCTAACGTCAAATTATTATTATGTTGGTCGAGATCGAAAGGTCGTAGTGGAGATCTTAAGTAATGCTGCTCCGCTAACATCGACTCCATTGTTTCCCTGGAAATTAAGAAAACAGTTTTTAGTATTTACCATTTTGTTCACTTAATTATTAAATAAAGTTGTAATGTCTAACCTATGATTGGCGGCGCTGAATCGCGCGTCATCAGGGAAGATAGATGATCTTTCGTGCTCTCCAGTGATATAGAATCTCAAAAAAAGAAACAAAGCAAAATAAAACACCTGCATGACTTTTTGTCTTGATCATATTCGAATTAACAAATGACTTGCCACTGTAACTCAAATCGTTTTAAAATGTGACACTGCTATAGTGAAATATGGAGTTGTAAAACCATTTCTCAGTGTCCGAGCCATTTGAATTCTGAGAGCATGTCTAATGATCGATTAGAAATCGAATCGAATCGTGTCATATAGACGTCGTAATGGTCTCTAATGAATAGTAATAAGAATGTACGAGTGATGATTAAACTAAAACACAATAATTTCTCAAATCTAAAGTAACATTTCTGACTGTATTTATTTTAAAAATGTATCTTTTAATGCTTTTTTTAATCTTATTTTAAGTAAATTATGTTATATGAACTATTCGCAACAAGGATACATTTTTGATAAAATCAAAATTACCTTTCGAATTCAGTGAGGCGGGAAGAGTCGCGGAATCCTTTCGCAAACGGATTACTGTCGATTTTCAATTTCGTGATCTGAAACAAGAGAAAAAACTGTTCAAACTCAAAATTGTTGTATGCAGTGACATGTTTTTATGTATTTTTATTTTACATTTAGTGTTTCTTAAGAACTAAACTTGAAGTTAGACGTGTCAATTTCGCGTTTATATCAGGATCACAATACGATTTTTTAAAATACTTACAATAAAAAAAGCTTCAGGTATAGCAGTACAAACTAAACTTGTTGTGACAAATTAATTGCCGTAGTTAAATACATACAAACTCTTAAATACTGTCTTAAATTATAAGGGAACTATAAGCTCAGGAAACATATAATTATTATAAAGAGGTAAAGTTTGTTAGTTTGGATGTAAGAAGCAATATCCGAGTCTTATCCGATTTCAAAAAAATTTTTGGCGTAGTTATAGCTGGAGAGGCAGAAAGGAATATAGAATACTTTTTATCCTAATCAATCCAAACGTGTCCAAAAATAAATACATCCAAACGTGTCCAAAAATAATTAATCTGTTATTAATATTCACAATTTCAATTAAATGCATGTGGTATGTAAACTCTTTGATGATTACCATAAACGGTCCAGTCCAAGTCAAGCGGGCGAGTTTATTATGTTATAATTTATTTTCTGTTGAATCAATACAACAGGTTTTTGTGCCGGAGATAAAAACCGTGAGCAGTACCTTTTTCGGCTTGGTCCAGTAGATATATTTATTTTAACCGTTCATGCAAGACTCATGAAATATTTAATTAGAATTGATATTTCTTGGACAAATGTTTTGGCTTGAGGTTCCTCACGAGAGGGTTTTCACTTATTTCTCGAGCTCCTAGTTTTTTAATGAAATCATATGCTTATATAATTCTAAATGTATGTTCCCATATTAATTTAACTACACAAAAGTAATTTATGATTTGCTCCTATTCAAGTGTTTCTTTTTTTTATTGAACCTACTATTTTATTACAAAACAAACAGAAGGTTTAATTTTATGGTATAATGTACAAAAACTACTAACAGAAAATATTCACAAATTACTAAGTTAAGATAATATTTAAAAATAATTTTAGATATTGATATACCACCTGTGTTTCACTGATTGCCTCAAACGAAAACCTCTGCTTCAGTTCATCATTGGTAACGTCAGAAAAATAGTTTCGTATTTTGTATGGAACTTTTTTTTTGTTCATAAAATTTACAAAACTATTTTTCTGACGTTACCAATGATGAACTGAAGCAGAGGTTTTCGTTTGAGGCAATCAGTGAGACACAGGTGGTATACATCGAAACTAGCGATCTATGGGCCGATAACTTTAACGATTAATCTAACTAAAATTTAAAGAATTAAAGTAGAACTTCATATGGGTTTTTGCATCCAAAATATTTACAAGAAATGAATCCACTTTTTGACAGTGTCTAAGAGAACCAACAAACTACAGCACAA
Source organism: Apoda limacodes (assembly GCA_946406115.1). Classification (NCBI taxonomy): domain Eukaryota; kingdom Metazoa; phylum Arthropoda; class Insecta; order Lepidoptera; family Limacodidae; genus Apoda; species Apoda limacodes. The sequence continues at coordinate 12,360,724 of OX291545.1, forward strand.
AATGCCCCTATCTCCGGGCAGGTGCCAGAAATGCCACCCGCTGTGCGAAGCGCGCGGACTAATAAGGTTAACTTATTGACGGCATTCCATGTCGGTTTATCATTCTAGCTGACTACCACCACTTACCTTTCTATACGAACTTGACTGAAATCAAGATTTAAAACAGTGCATAGCAGTATATTAAATACATTGTACCAAGTGGCGTGATAATCAAATTACCATCGTGTAGCAGCTCTAAATCCTCGAGTTTGCATATGCTGCAAAATATTCATAATTAGAGAAAAAAGCTAGAGAAAGGCACTATGATATTGAAATTAACATTTCTAAGGAATTGAAATAAAGAAGTGGTCATTTTGAGTTGTTATTTTCAATCTTTGACCTTTTTTAATTGTGATCCTAAACCGACGAAAGGATACAGACAGACAACGTTCTTTATATTAAATTGTTATGTGAACCCAAAGTTCATGCGATATTGCAAAAAGAACCGATAACGAGAAGATGTTAAAATTGACTTCAAAGATTTGACGCAAAAGGACAGACATAGGAGTAAGTAAAGTTAAAACTTTTTATTCAACTAGACTTTTAAACAGCATATTCAACTTAGTTAAAAAAAAATAGGAGAATACATGTACAGTGCCACCAACTTATATTTTCAGTAAATAGTGTCACTGCTTTTATAAAAAAATACAATTAAAATGACACACATCTTTTTAATAAGTTAATTGTCTTATAATAACAATTATAAATAAAAAACACTCAGAGCATTTACACTTCTTAGTATAAAAGGGATGACGTAAATACCTATGTGAAAACTATATATTATCTATATCAATTTTGATAAGTCCATCCCTGACCTTAGGTATGCCTTCTAGTTCGTTTAGAACTCGCGTAGGAGTGTATTTTTTTGTGCCTGTCCTTACATTAACCACTTACTTTTCTAAATATTAGTGGTTTACAACGAGGGACATATACTCGGTATAACCCACTTTAGTCCAGATACACTCAGAAGCAGTGTTGAGGCGATGGGTTCATCACCTGTCACGCAGGACTAAAGTGGTCGGTGGAAAGGGGCTCTCCTTCACATCATAATGTGGGTGTATGTCCAGCCACTGGTAACATACAAACATAAGCAAAAAAAAGATTTGCGAGCAACCGAAAATATCTACACATCAGCAATTACTTGCTGATTGAAACTTGATTGTACTATGATCACAGATTAACGGAAGTACAACAAAATTGTATCTCGCAAAGTTAAAGTTAAGTTAAAAGTTATGTAAAGGGGTTACATCATACCAAATACAGACGAATGTTGAGCAGAATGTCCGTGGTTTGTTTTCCGATGGTGGCCACATTTATTATTCAAGATATGTATGGATTTTTGTTAATCTTATGTGTTTTGTTTTTCAAAACTTGAAGGATGGAATTCTAGTTGGAGCCATTGAGTTTTTTATTAATAGTAGTAGAGTTAAGGATAATAAAGAAAATGAAAGCAATAAATTGAAATTGTGTAGAATTTATAATGTATGTAATTATAATTGTGTGTGTTATGTGAAATAATTAAGATGACAATATTAACAAAAATATGTTGGAAATTAGGTCAATGAACTCATAAACCACGGCGTAAGATTTAAACTCAAGACGAGGTGTTAAAAAATTGTTTTGCAGAGCAGAGGCTGTTCGAACGAGGAATAGCCCCCTTGCTGCGATCGGCTCCCGCTGCGCCACCTCACAATTTGTGAATAATATTTACGATAAACCTTCCACGGAAACCTGACGCCATTAAATAACGCCTTCTAATGTCCAAACGAGATTTTTTTATTTCGACATTCAATTATGAAAAATAAATAATCAGTTGCGTTTGTGTCAATCTTTCATCACAGGTATAGATGGAGCAAAAATTGCTGACGGTAATTATCTGTTGATTGACTTAACACAGATCTTGGTTTTTGCTGTAAATTAGCTGTTTTATATTTTAAAGTGTTTTCGCAAAATTTAAAAACAACTCCTAGTGACTTATAAAATCCTAGCACATCAATCTTACAAACACACAAAATCTTCATAGAATTAAGAAGTAGAATGTATGTACATAGAAATATATTTTCTTAAATATTATCACACACGAAATATCTATGGCTACATTTTAAGTTATTTCATTACTCAAATTTTAGGTGTAGTTAATAAAGCAATTTGATGTTTACATCCATTACCCTCCTCCTACCTATTAGGTAAGTAGGATAAAAGAAATCTATATAATTTAATTTGGGTACCTATTGTTTTTCACCTTATCTTGCCTGTGGACTTTTTAGGAGGACACCCTCCAAAAAAGTCTTTTTCTCACAACGTTGAAATTTGATCTAATTTCAATTTTTTTTTAATTAGTGCAAATATTAAAAGATCTATTGGTTTTAAATTAAACTTTAAAAGTTAAGGCAGCCATTAGACGGATAAGAAAATACAGAAAAAGTTACATAAGTAAACACATTTCTGAGTTTTATAAAATCTATCATGTCAGGTCCTGTCTTAATAATGTTTTTTTTTAAATAGTAGGATTTAATTAAAATACGTTTTTCATTTGCACTAGATAGGTACCTTAACATATTTATTTGCAACAAAGATATTTTGATGAGAAAACTGTCATGGTTGGGCAAAGATATATTTTTTCAAAGGTAACAATGCACTCAACAATTCGTTAAGAATGTTTATTTGTAAAACTCTTTGATCTCCATTGTAGTAGTTCGTAAGTATTATATTTTACTGTAACATCTTGTTTATTGTCTCTAGTCATGTGGTTTGGATCAAAAGAAAATAATAAACTTAACAAAATATTGATGTCTCTGACAAATCATTGTCTGTCTGTGAGTTATTTCACGAGAGTCGTGTCACTGTCAGACGTAATGATTTTAAAAATAGACAAAAAATCGAAAAGAAGCCATGTTGTTTTACAATTTACTACTGTCACAGAGTCTTCGTTTGTTTTGGTATTTGTAACGTGACTTTAAATACTTTCATGATTTATTTATGAAAACCGTTTTATATGTTTTAATTTATTTGTAGTACCTGTTATAGTAATGGTAAACAAGAATATTTTCTATCATGTCGTTTTACTTAGATCTTGATCTTAACTAGTTTGAATTTAAATTGGTTAGTGGTAAAAACTGTTGTCTTGCTGGTTAGATTTCATCCCTACCAGAAATTATACGATATAAGTTTTTTTTATCGGATAAGCACAGATACGGTTTTGGATATTTCGAATATCCAATAGTTCCGGATACGGTTACGGAGCTTCATAACATCCCTGATTGTAAGTGATAAGGACAAATAGACAATAGAGAACAGCATAGGTATAAACATGACTAAAAGAAATTAGTACCTATTAAATTTCATAAATTCAAAGGTATATTTGTTTTTTTACGGGTAATTTGTATTACAACTGTACTGATTTATGTAATTTTGTTGAATGCGACATTTTGGAACACATTGCACCACTAGCGTGAAGCAGGGTAGGTGGTTACTAACGTTACAATAACTGGGAAGCATGACACTGACATTTCTGGTAACAAATCCAGTTCCGGGGGTTCCGGGTATTGGACATGACAAGGTCGAGGGTCGCAGCATGTCGAGCAGCTACTTACGCTTGTACACCCACCAGCAAGCGCCATTGACTACAATGGGGGCGTTCCTCAAGCACCATGGCATGTTCACAATGCTGGTAGCTGACGGTACTGGTGTATTGTAATACTCGGGCAGTCTGCACCTAATTATGTTAAGTACAATGCAATTAAATACAATGAAATATGCATTGTTATTTTAACGTGCTATCAAAAAAAAAATTGTATACAAAAGCCTGTAGTTGATTTTCATCTATTTTTACACCTATATTGTCAAAAAACTGATTTCTATACTTACGAAGGAAAGTGCTAAATACATTGGTAACATAAAGAACTAAGCAATATATTGTCACCTCAAACGTCAAGTAAACGTAAGATACTAAATAACAAATGAGAAATTCGCTTGCTACTGACGTTCATTAGATTTAGTACAAACATCAGAACGAGGCGTGTCAAAACAACCTAATTTAAGTATCAACAAACGGTCGCCTTGGGCGGCGGCGGGGCCCCGTTCACTGACAACATTAAAGGCGCCATAATGACATTATTCCCAAGCGGGAAACAAAAAAAGTCACAAAAAGGCGTCAAGAGTGAGAGATGAGCGTCGCGCCGCGTCCCGCGCCCCCGCACTCGATGCAAACGATGCTCTAATAATTAGGGAGGTGATATATCGCTTATGGAAGTGCAAGTCGACTGCTGCGTTCATACAGACATACCTACACATACAGTTCAAAATTTTGATGAAAGAACCACAGAGACAGATGTTGTTATCGAGCTCTGCTTGACATAATTTTCAATCAATGAAACGTAGAGTAGTGTTATATTGAGGTCTGTATTTTGTTAAATCTAATGTTATGTATGTTATTTCAGGTAAGTTTTTTTTTATTTGATTATTACCAGAAATTACTTAGATTTCACGTAAACCGCAGACAACTCTAATTACTAAAACTAAATGTAACATTCTTATGGAACGCGTAATGTAAATAAACATTGTTAGAAAATTGAAATTGCTCTTAGGGCTGTCAGCGGCAGTATTTTCTGCTTAATTTTTAGTGCAAGCTTTATTTTATGACATAATGGTATTAGTAATGTTTTAATCCAGTACCTACTTTAAACTGACTACAACGTACTTTAATCCATTGAAACCCGCTTGCCAGCGTTTACGTGATGCTCGAACTACATAACCAGAAAAAAAAAATGGATTCAGAGAGGATTTTTTGCAATATTTTCTAAGTAACCTACAGTCATAGCATAGTTCTTTTACATTTTTTTAATAACTTACATACTTATAGATTTTTTAAGTGCACATTTAAACTCTAATGAACATTATCTGTCTTATACCTATCAATAGCAGTTTCTCTTTCCCTCAATCAGGCTAAATCTTACCATACCATACATTACATTACCTACATTAATCAAAATAATTTCCTTAATGTGACATCCCTACACTCGACAAGCAGAACACGACAGGGACATACTGAAGAATAAATAAATGTCACATTAGCGCACCAACCGCGCCTGCTCTACGTTATTTCCTGATTGATGCGATGTCGCGAGACGCGATGAATGTCGATACAATCGTCTAGCTGACATAAATGTTACCGTTATACGACAAAACTGTTACTATACCTACTTAAAAAGAAAGTGTTCATCGTGGAACATCTGGATTTGATTGATTAACCTGAAAGTTGTGTATGGTGAAGCAATTGGATAATTTGTACATCCTGGTAGTATATATCAACGTGAAACTTGGATAGGTACTAAACGCGGCTTAAGCTATATTTAATGTTTGTAATTTGTGTTACAGCGCCATTGAGTTTGGTTCTAGTTTTAAATGTTATTTCTTTCACACTTCAAAATACATAGTTTAATTTTTGTCTGGCTGTCATGTATTTTTCCAAAATTACGTAATGAAATGGAAATTTATCCAAAAAGATGTGAAGTATTAAAAGTTAAATCTTTGAGTAGGTTTAGGTTAGTTTTGGAAAATGAAATCGGAAGTACTTAGTAGAAAAGTATTTTAATAGCTGTGTGAGATATCATATTAGAGAGGAAGTGTATTTTGGCAGCCGAATAAAAGAGAGCTACAAGTCAATTTCAAAGGTGCAAATAAACATAAATTTTAGAATATTGGTTAGGTCGGAATACGACATTGAAAGAAGATACCAGGTCAGGTTCCGTCGAAGTTGCCATCCTACGGAGTGGCCGAGGATTTGTGCTAATGGTCGATGATGACCAGCTTTTTGTCCGGTAGACGTAAACAAGCCGTAGTTGACGGCAGTTGCTTTGATGGCATAGTTATTAATACTGGCGTCCCGCAAGGCTCTGTGCTGTCTCCTACGCTATTTCTGCTGTGTATCAATAGTATGTATCCATCGACAGCATACATTGTTATGCATATGACAGTAACGGAGGCGAGTACCTATTACACGGGCCGTGCAAGCATCCCTCGTTCCGATGTGGACGAAAACTGCGGAGAACTTGTGACGTAAATCGAGACCACTCTGTCTAAGTTCTCCGACTTGGGAAGAGTAAAATTGGTCTGATTGAAAAAGCTTAACTTGTGGAATGATATCCCTGCCAAAGTTTTTCCAAGAACTACAATCAAGGATTCTTCAAGAAAGAAGTGATTAGATTTTTCAGAGTTCATAGACTAATTAACTGCTTACCATCAGTCGGACCGTAAGCTTGTTTGCCACTTTAGTGGTATTAAAATATATAAAATATTTTTAATCCCAATCAAGAATCCCACAGATATATTTTTTCTACGGGAGACTTTTTCTCACGACAAATTGATGTTTGGCACAGAAATAGCTGTACGAATAGAAAAGGATAAAGAATACATACACCCTAATCGAAAATTCGCACGCGAAAGTTTTTAGTCTTTGATAGTTTCTTTGGTGAGCATGTACCATAAAAACAAATATTGAAAACAATCTTTGTTTTGCGGTTCTCTAAGAGATGAAAGAAGATTATTACCTACTCTATAGGATGTGTAGAAGGCTTATTACTTTGCTTGGCTTTGACATGACTGGGTTTTGCTTATTACTAAGTAGTCAGTCATTGGTAGAAGTTTATCAATTTTATTTACTTAAATCGTTAGTATGATAAACAGTACAAATATTTATTAACATTATTGACAGTAGCCCATTCATTATTACAACCAAATCTTACTGACAGTATTTAGAGTTCCTACATTTATAAATATAAAACGACCTACAGGTGCGGCCTTTCCAGTAACCGATGGTTTATAGTCAATAATACGCGATGTTACGAAATAATGACGATGCGCATGTGGCAGCGACAAACCTGGTTCAAGCGGGAATAATACATCCACTTACATGATAAGACTTGAGGATTTGGCAAATTTAAAAACATTTATCGGAAATTTTACTTTATTTTACGCGATGTTAAATGTCTTGTCAACTACAGTTACTCACAATCTCCCATATTACTGATATATATGTATATATTGAAACAGCATAGGTGGCTGTGATTCTTAAGAGATTTACAGATCAACATCATCTTCAAGTAAATCTAGGAGTTGCAAATTTTCTGTAACAGTTCCAATTGATAATATGATTGATATCTTATGAAGATTGTACAAACCCTCGGCCACTTGTGTCACGACATTTATTAGTAACCTGCATATCCACATTTCAGGGCAATTCCTCTTTTCATACACAAGAAATTAGGAATCCTTGGATATAATTTTGAGGTATTCATTATACTTAAACCTTGCTTTATTGCGTTTCTGTTACGACAATCTTTCAAGGTTTTCTCTGGTGAGTTTATTTAAGAGATCCTTTAGTGGGCCGACTGTTAATATGAGATCCAGCTTGCATGCGTGTCCGTAGTTGCGATTGTATACTCGGAATATCAATGAATAGGCGATCTGCCACATAACGGGTAGATATTTAGTTTCTTTATTACATTAAGTTAAATACCAGGATCTGATTTATGCGACATTTGTCAGATCGACAGTTTTTTTATTTACAACCTAAAATCATCGACGAAGAATTAAAAAACACATTGACAAGTCTCCTAAAAAGGTTTGCGTTACTATTATTTATGTCGTATTTATTTGCAGTATGATATATTTACCCACAGACCTAGGATTTTTTCGCTACCTACATCTATGTATTTACCCATTCATGTATGTAAGCTTCTTGATGTATTATACATATATAGTACTGATCTTGCATATTAGGTACTTATATTTGAGTCATAGGCCATCAGGGCATCCTGACATAATACTGACACGGGGGCATTGGGTTATCAAGATATTTTTTATTTTTGTTTTGTTCAAGTTTAATATTAAGTATTTTACAATATAAGCACAGGAAATATTCATAATATATGTACGTTGTCGCTGTCATCTGGGCTCCACTGAAAACCAGTGCTATGGTAGTTTTCCTACTACAACGGAAGCTTTTACCCTATTTGTTTTTTTTATTTGTTATTGTTTGATTGCTTTTTGTTTTGTTTGTATATGTGGTGTCAAATATAGAATTGTCTATGTCAATGTTGCTCTATGATTTGCGTCGTTCCAAATAATGCAAATGAAGATATGAACTATCCTACAGTGGTTTTTAAAAATAATGATTAAGACTCTCAAATTATTTATATTTAGGTATAGGGGACATCTACCAACTTGGGTGACTCTAATTCATGTGGTCTTAAAAAATTATACAAACAAAAATCAGATGAATACAAAAAACATACAAAAAAAAAAAATATCAATTTGCAAACAAACGCTTTTTAATTAGAAGAACTCGGAGTTAGTTTTTCTGTGGTGGCTGACTGCGCAGACGCAATAAATTCACTCGGGCCGCACACGACGTACCCACGTGACGTCACACCTTAAAGTGATCGATAGCCTGAGAGAGTAAGATCGAACTATATCACATATTTTAAAATATAAAGAGAGAGAAAAAAATTAGGTAGCGATAGATGACATTTATTATATACATATAAAGAACGTTCATTGACTTGTTTAATTTTTAAATATAAATAAAATTGTTATCACACGTGATGAGTGACAAAAATCTAAAGAACTATACTTGGATCTATTAAATTTCATAATTCACCATTAGGTATCTGTAGATGGACTTACTAACTGTGGTCAATTACTATAGTCGGCAAAGTCAATAATTTATTTTCAGCACAACAACATCAATTCCAGCAGGTTTTCTGTTCCTCAAATAGAATTTTTGAGTTCGAATATGAGCAGGATCGGTCGAGAGGTTACGGAGACATCGGGCGCAAGAGAGAAGGAAACTATAACGTTAGCAAATATAACCAAGTGCTGTATCATATGATATTGAATGCAAAGAGTCCTTTTGTGCCAGTTGCATGCCTTTTTAAATCATAAAGTAAGTAGATACTTTAAATTTGTAATAATTAACAATCAAGAAAAAAAAAAATTGGCAGGTCTAAATTCGGGGCGATTGACTAAAGAAGTTGTTATTAACGTTGGTCATTAGATCCTCCTGGTCACAATAAATTGTAACCATAGGACTTACTAAGACAAGATAAACTAGAACAAACTCGACGGACATATTTTTCATAGGCTGCGGTCGGACCGTGAGCTAGTTTGTTACCTTGGTGGTATTAAAAACTATTAGACATTGAAGAGTCCTTAAGGGTCTTTATAAAGTTCAATTCAGTTTTAACTGATCGATCAGTTTTATCTATATTCTCTCTCTCTCTCTCTGTTGTTTTGCCTTCACATTTTTACATCTATATTTTAAATTTATCAGTTAAATCTTGGTGCATATGCATACGCTTTATGCCTACGTCCTATCTCCATTATTATTAATCATCATTCAAGCTCGAAGCCTTATTATTATTTCATCACTTGAATCACATAACTTTGCAAATCTGCAAACCGGTAAAAATGAGTTCAAATTTAATTTTAAAATGTGTTTATAAATCTATTTAAAGCTATTCACATGGTCGTATTTTTCTTTCTGCATGCACAAAAACACAAATTGATATTGTATTTTGTTTATTGGTTTTTATTTTGGTATGATGGATTGACAAAAAATTGGTGCGGTACAAATATTTTGAGAATATTTTTTGCGTCTTTAGTTCGCTGTTCCGATTTTGCTCACACTCTTGGCGTATCGATTGATATCGTCACTAGACAAATTGGTCCATAGGTTCTAGAAACAGCTCACATAGACATACAAATATACACACACACACACACACACACACATACACACACACACACACACACACACACACACACACACACACAAACACACACACACAGACATCACTAAAATGATAGTAAACGATTCTCCAGGTCTCAAAACGTAAAAAAAAACGCAAATTTAGCGATTTCGATTTTCGGACCTATTATAATAACAGATTAAAAAGATTGCGTTATACAGTGCAACAAACTTTTCTGACCTTAGCTATTTGTTCGCTGGTGTCGTTTTAAGTTCACACCATTTCAGTATGGCGTCCATAGTTTTGATTTTTGACCACCGGGTGAGAAGAGTTTGTTGCGTTATAATTGAGATCATAATTTTTGTTTTGAACATATAATTCTTTCTTTCATTTTATGTAAATCGGACTGTTAAAATGATACTATTTTATCGGAACTATGGTCACCTACGAGTATTACAGGACTATTAAATTAACTGATCATCAGTGTGAGTAAAGTAGTAAAATGGTGTAATAATTCTCCTTACCATTAGGTAGTAAGTTTGATTCTTGTATAATTTCAACTAATGCACGTCTGAAAAATAATACAGGTCTTTATAGAGGTACCTATACCTAGAAAATGTGGCAGTTATAAAAGTTAGGAACCAAAAATAAACTGCTATTACCTACTGTTATAATAAATTACTTATATTAAATAATTGTTAGATATTAATTCAGTAAGAAAGACTTCTGAACAGCGATGAAACCAAGATATTTACGAGTTTCAAAAAGACTTAACAAACAAAGAAAAAGAATCGCATTCTAAAGAGTGAATCGATTATTGGAGAAAGAAAAGAGCTGGAGTGAGGTGCGGCGTTCGGGAGGACACTTCGTGACACCTGACCGCAGCCATTTTGGCCCGTGAAATATGTTTATTTGTCATGGCTGCCCTTTGTTATTGAAATTGTGTTTGCCTTCACTCCTTCATTATATTGTTCGATTATGCTGGAGCAGAACTCGTTTGTGGATGCTCAATGGTATTGGATGTTTTAGAATATTGATTACTGATACTGATAAATTGGAAATAAAATTCAATTAAGTGGCCATTGAATGACTATCTTTACTTATTCAAAAGCTCTATGAATAGGTGCTGCTATACGGTGATTATCTCTTTAAATTAAGTAATGTTCTCGTAGTGAGCTTTACAAAGGTAAGCTAAGTAAGTGACAATTTTTTTTTTTTTTTTTTTTAAGGTTGTTTGGAAAACATGTTTTGGCCTTTTGCCATCAAAATGCTTCGACGTTTTTAAGTACTTTGCCTATATTGTTAAAAATGGATAAAGATATTACAAGTAAGAAAAAAATTTGAAGCTTTATAGAATAAGGCTAGTTTTGTAACCAAATAAAAACAAAATTCTTCCAAAAATCTTACCAGGCTCCGTCCACAACTTTTAAAATTATTTAGATACTTGTCTCAGCAGAGCAATCAATCATAACAAATTCACAAGTCATCGACTATTAAAAAACTCATTGTGTCCACAGAGGGTGTGCAAACGTTAACTCTACCAACATTGTCAACTCGCTGCGAGTCCAATTCTTCACAAAGGCTTAACAAAAAAAAAGCCTATCACCTGACAATAGTGTGGTGGGTGTAAAAATGTATAAATATTGAAGCAGGTCAGAATAGGCCACAGCGTTTTCCCGAGAAAAAGCCCCGTGGCGCAAGCTCGGCGTCGCACAGTCTCTCACCGCGACAACCAGACAAAAAACACAATTCAAGTTTTTTGTACACATCCTTATCTTGTCTTATATCAAGGTTCCAGTATGATAAAGCACCAATAATGATGTTCCATTTCGTATCGATTTAACAACGTCGCTATCGAGTGTGTGCTGCGATGCGACATTTTTTAAATTTAAACTGATATCTAATGGTAACTTATTTATACAAACTAATGTTGAGTGGTGGTTTTAAATCGAATTCTTTTTTTTGCGTTACTTGAATTTTTTAAGTTATGCAGGCCTAAGTCATATCGATATTGTTTGGCGGGCAGGTGCAAACATGCTAAGTGTGTTCTTATTGTTGTAAGGGATTGGGTTATCAGTGACACTATCTTTGGTGTTCGACAAATGTTTTAGCTGTCAGAGGTGTGACGTCAGCTGATCGAGGCCGAATACTGCGCTCGCTCTTCAAATTGTGTCGATCGAACAGCCGATACCGTGGTTTTTACTTTGTATTATTGCTAGCTAGATGTTTCATAATGCTGTTCAATATGACAGATTTTGTGGTGCAATGAATAAGTGTTTAATAATTTAAAGATGGCTTTGAAATAACATTTTATTTTTTATTTCATATTTGTACTCATTTTCGTTCCAGTCTTGTAAAGCTTTTTCAATCAATATTTATTTTTTATCTTAGACTAATTATTGCCCGTGGTGTTACCCATACAAACATTCTTCTTCTATTTTGCCCCTTGGACTTAAACATAAACACGCCAGCCTTTATTTGTAACTAAAATTCTAACTAATTTTCATGGTTTTATTTCCAAAAATAACCCGATTCCCTATTTTACTCGGGGTAAATTACCGCCTAACTAGAGAATAAAAACGGTGTAACATGTCTAGGTATCCTTATCTATAACCTAAAGGTCAAATAGTTATTTATATAGATTTACTCCCTTAGCGGACGAATTTCGCAAAAGCCTTTTTGGCAGAGCTTTACTTCATAAATGAAAATAAAATAGTTTTTGCATCAGCGGTTTAGACTCATTGATGAGTCAGCAAGCCAGTCAATCAATCAGTCAGGAGTTCAGTCCATACAAACATACCATTTCAGCGGTTTATAAATAGGTATAATAATTAGGTATCTTGGACCGATTGTCTATAGGCTATGACAGTAATATGTCTATGATAAAATAGATACTTATTGCAAAATCTTAGTTCGATGGCCACAACTTTTTTTCGCAGTGTGAGTGTTAAGAATATCTGTATAAAATATCTGTATAAAATAAAATTCCAAAAAACAAAGTTTCTAAATAGCAACTATAAAAAAAATACCCACTTGAGTAGCAAGTTTTGCAAAAAATCTTATAAAAAACTAAAACATAGCCGATAAAATAAAAAATTAAATAAATTTATAAACATATTTTATGCGAATAATACAGCGGATATAAATCCGATTGGCGCATAATTTAAGGCTGGAGGCGTACCTAATGAGCGTCCCCAGTTCCATGATAGTGCCGAGGCGTTAGGTGTTGGCACTAAATCTAGAGCAACATTAGAATCAATGGGAATCAATAGGATCGGCCCTGGGGAGCTTTTATGCTGAGTATAGAGTAGAAGCTTTGGTGTATATCCTTCCTATTGAATAGGTAACTTCGTTTTATTTCCTTAACTTTTAAAGATGTTGTTAACGTAGTCAAATGTGTATTCTATGTTATAACATACCTTGTGCTTTGGATATTTTACAAATAATTATCTGACTTATCAATATCGTTTAAGTTTATTTGTATATTATCTATTCATTACACTTCTCATCAATTTATTTTATACTAGCTTTTGCCAGTGGCTCCGTCCGCCCTAAATTTGGTTATAGGCGTGGAATTCTTACGGCAACTCCTTGGATGCTCCATTGCGGCAGGATTGAGTAACAAACGTTATTGTTATTTATTAACTTTTGAATTTTCCGGGATGAAAAATGGCCTAGGTCCTTCCTCGGGTCTTCAACTATCTCTATACTAAATTTCATCTAAATCGGTTCAGCAGGAACATCCAAACTTTAGCATTTATAATATAAATGGGATACCTAGTAATTTATGAATTCTGCTCTACATTCCCTAAATTTAGTTATCGGCGTGGGAATCTGACGTCAACTCCTTAATTAGGTATATTCATAAAATTTGCTTTAGCAAACTATAGTTTGTGATAACACTATCCTATATCCCTCCACGGGACTCGAACTATCTCCATACCAAATTTCAGAAAAATAGACAGAGTTACTTTCACATTTATAATATAAGTATGGATTTTAACTTTCATTACGACTACACACACACTATTTACAAATTTTCATATTCTTATTAAGGCTGCGCCCTACTTGAATGTGCAGATTTCTGCTCGTTTTTAAAATCGATTCCACTGTTCTATTGCAAGTTTGAGACTGAAAAAAAATAACATGGCTTTCTACATTCTTAAACTAGCAAATTACTGTATTCGTTTTAAGATATCTGTTAAAACATTGTTTTAAAAAAATAACGGCCGAACCTCTCGTTTTTCTATTTTTAATTCATAACTCCTTATCAACTACTAGTGGAAACATAATTTATTTCATAAAATGTTAAGTAACTATAACTATAACTAGAAAATTACTGTAATAGAATTTCTATATCTTATGTGATATAACTGTAATTAATTATTTTCCACTTTTTACGCTAAGTTGTACGCCTATCTATAATAAATTTTATGCACTGAAAAATTAGCTCTATTTGAGATTTACATTGTCAATTTTAGCTTAACGCTCATAAAGCAAATGTATATGTGCTTTGGGGGCCCTCTTAAGGTACGAGTAATATTATGTAAATCTTATCAAGAACTGCTTCCAGAATTATATAATTATATTCTGCAAATGACTTCAATTAGAAATTATTTATTTCAATATCGTCATAAACTCTCCGTTACGAAAAAGACGTTCCTAGATTATTGGGTGGAAACAAAATGGAATAGCTACACTTTATGCTATTGATTGTAAATTAATAGAGATTTTGGTCCTGATTTTACAAAGTAGTGTTTTAATTGTCAACTCAGTGACCGATTAACGTTTACATTCGTTTGTTTTGTGGTCAAAATTTTGTTATTGTAGGTATAATTTGTAATTTTGACGTTATATCTTTTATTACCAGTGTCTTCATATCACAAACTATTGTTATTGTAGGTATAATTTGTAATTTTGACGTTATATCTTTTATTACCAGTGTCTTCATATCACAAACTATTGTTATTGTAGGTATAATTTGTAATTTAAACGTTATATCTTTTATTATCAGTGTCTTCATATCACAAACTATTGTTATTGTAGGTATAATTTGTAATTTTCACGTTATATCTTTTATTTAACAGTGACTTCATAGAACAAAATATTGTTTTAAACAAAAATAGTTGTTGTAGTCATTGACTATCTTTTCCAGTTGATACTGTTAAATAGAGGGTGTTAAGAATACCAGACGAAATGTAAAAAGATCGCCTTTGTACGGTGAAATGCGATAAGTACTGGAATATTTTTTTACAAAGAATTTAATATTTGCTTTTTGATTCAATACTTACCAAGAACCTCAGGAACGTATGTACCTACATATATACCCATAACTACTTATTCTTTTGACTAAAACTTTTGCTTCTAAAAACGAAACACGTAACTATTAAAAAATAAAGACATTGATGTATTGAAACACAACACTTCTACATGCTAATTAAAAGAAAAGAACAAATGACGATTTATGTGGCGTGTTGTCGATATAAAGTAACGCTTCCTTTACCAACCTCAAAACGTCCTAATTATTTTACTACGGTGAAACAAAACGAAAAACGCCGAGACGCCCAAACGCTCATGTGACAGAAAATTAATTGTCCATGCCGACACATGTAGCGTTCAAAGTGGATGAGAGCTGTAGACGGAATAGTAGGTAGGATAAACCTAACAGAGAAAGTAACGGAGCGATAAGCGATTAGACAAGCGAAGCTGAAAACATCGCTACATAGGCGTGTCTAGACCTAGGTAATGACTAACAGATAAACCATAAGGTGACTCACACGATAAATGGCTATGTACATAGTCGACCTATGAACGTGTCAAGAAATTCTAATGATTATATTTTCGCATGCGTTGACAGATTCATATTTCACCAACGAGATGCCAATTTACAAGGAATTCAGCTGTTGAAAGTAATTAGGTACGTTCACCTGTCATTTGGCAGCTTTACAGGTGGAATAGGCAAGAATTGGATAAGAACAAATTGCGAACGCAATTAGATGCTACCGTGTCCAGTATTGAGTTGTGCTTTATTTAGCTCGGGTGAAAACTTTAATCGTCACCGTCGAGAACGCGTCAACCGTGCTGTCCGTCCGTCATCACGTTGCGACAACCGCGTGTGGCCGCCTGATAGACAAAAAATTATGTGCCACCTCCCTTTGTTCAGACTGGACATACCTTTCAGCGAGATGCAATTAGTGAGACCGGAATAGATCTTGTCGATACGCTACGACACCACGATGCAATTTCAAATGTTTAGTTCTCTGATCTATTTTAGAAAAGAAGTGATTAAATCAACATAAGTCTTGTGAGAAATGTATTGGCTATACAAATTAAGTGGCATAGCCAAAACTACATGATTAATATTAACGGAATGTACTTACGAGTTGGTTCTGGTATGCCGTGACAGCTGTGAAGACACATTCCGGAAATATGAAGGTTTTGAATTCTTCTTGTTCAAGATCCGTGATTGGCGCGTTGATAGCTCCTTCTCTTCGGAGCACCAAGTGAATGCGAGGTTGGTATTTGTGCATTGAATTCAGGACAAGCTGTTAACAAAAAAATTTAGCTTAGTAAGTACCATAGATTTCAAGTTCTGTAATCTGTCGTATGTACTGCGCAATAGCCTCACAAAACCGACCACCTTTAGAGAGAAAAAGCAAACACCCTATGGTATCTTCTTCATAAACACACAAGGAAACAAGGGTTCGCTTCGTCTCTGTCACACTTTTACGACCCTTTTTTTTTAACAACTGACTAGGAAATGCGCTGTCCATTTCTTAATGTCTATGGTTAGTACCCACTTACAGTGCAACAAACTTTTCTGACCTTGAGAGTTCGGTCGCTAGTGTCGTAGTAAATTCACATCATTTCCATATAGCGAGTGGAGTTCTGATTTTCGACCGCGCCGGGTCAGAAAATTTTGTTGCACTATATCATTTGTTTTTCTGTGTTTCTTTTTAAGAGCGTTGGCAATGTTCTTTATATTTAGCAGTCGCCAACGACACAGCAAAGGTGTAACAATCGAGTGGCTCAAACATCTGCCTGTCACTCATTTGGCTTACATTTGATCCTGGATGGTTGATTTTACTTCTGATTCTGTTTATAAAAACATCGCGCATAGGTATGCCTGCAAAAGACGGTATGAAAAGAACACCAGTTCATAATATTCTCTTAAATATGAAAATGGAGGTCTTAATGCATGCAGTGGGATATTGGAAAAGATGCAAGCTGAATTCCAACCTGGTATCTAATTTAATATATAAATCTAGGAATGTTTAATCCTAACAATTTTAATAGATTTAAATATAAAACTGTAAGCTGTGAGATTTTGCCATCTCCAATGAAATGACTTGCTTATGCAGCTATTACTGTCACTTAAATAGGTAAGACTTACAAATAATAGTGTAGGTTGACTAACCTGTCCATTTTTATCCATTTCATTATTGGTGAGTTTGACCTTCTCGAAGGAGACGACCTGCTTGCGGAGCTGGTCTCCAGCGAAGGGCGAGTCAGGGTGCGGGTAGAGGCGCGCGGGGGCAGGCGGGTCAGCCTTGCCGGCCACCAGCCAGGAGGAGCGGTGGTACGCGTACCGGTACCGCTTACCGTCCACCGGGACTACATCCAGCAACACGGCGTACCGCGCCTCCGGCCGACAACCGGCGAACGACACACGTACCGTCGGGAACATACGCCTGAAAGAGAGCATCATATATTATAATATTGACAATTGAACTAGAGATGAAAATTTAAATTCATTTACATTTAAAGATTTGTTTTTTCACTGCGATTTCACCTGAGAAAATTCATGGGCAATGATTTTTTAACTGAGGGCCGATTATATAAGTTAAATTTCGACTTGCACTTTGTTTGTGTATATTTACCGTAGAAATTGTGAAATGTGAACTGAACAATACAGATTTGATGAGACTTAAATAAAATTTACGTTTTGGGTAAGACATGAGTACCTTTTCACAATAATTTATTTCAATTACCTAATAATATTAATCCCACAGCAATTTAATTTCATATCATACGAATTGTGGTGTGCAATATATAAAATCACTATCCATGTTCCGAAGTCACTGGCGAAGCCAGTTTATTAGCTAGTTCATTTCAACTTCCCATATTAAACACTTGAGTACATAACATATTATAGGACTGTTTTTGAATAAACTTCAAATAATAATAAATTATAATATCTGCTAAAATCCAGTTCCACTTACATTTTTATTTCAAAGAATTTCTAGTTTCAAATCCTATCTATAAACTAACTAAACTATGTAGTCGAGACTAGTCAGAGAAATTCGATATGAAATCGTAAATGAAACCGAACTTTAGGTAACCTGATATTGTGAACTTACGAAAGTTGTTATTCAAAAAAATAATTACAAATTAGTTTACAATAACTAAGAATATAATAAACAATGTGTGTTGCATAATTTCACACTGAATATTGCAAGTAACCTACATCAAATTGCAATGTTAAATGTAACATAAAAATAAAAACTGCTTTACCACCGTTTGTATTAACTTCCTCGACCCATTGTTATGTCAAAGCGTATATTTTCACATTAGCGCAATTATTCGACAATTACTTGGTTGTGTTATTATATGTCGCTGGGCCAGACCGGTGCAAATCGTCTTTTGCTCATTAAAGTTGAAGTTATCGGAAATTCGCTCAAGTCATTGTATTTTGATATTTTGTTGCCATGACTACAGTTATAATTTAACTAAGAATCAGCTCAGCTTTGCTCATTTTTACCTTGCTCTCCAGCTACAATCTTAGAAATTTTATATTTTCTCAAAATTCCTTAGGTATAGGGACATTACTAAGTGCAGAAATTTTATGAACAGCCAGCAAAATAATCGTTAAGAACTAAATAATGGTCTTTGGACTTTGGTATGTAATGCGAATAAATAAAATTTTCTTACTCATTGACTATTATCGGCCTTCTATTAAAATAGATAGATAGATAGATAAAACTTTATTGATCACCAGTATTTAAAATGTAATTAACAAAGTAAATATTTAAACTAGGTAACAATTTAGGCGGTGTTATCGCTGTTGAGCGATTTCTTTCAGACAACCCTGTTCTTATAAACAATAATTAAATTTCGTGCTTGGTAGGTGGTGAATTGCATGCACAGCAAAGTATTATACATGTATATTATTTATGTATATAAATAAATGAATTACATATACATATATGATACAATACATAAGAATACATACAAATATTTACATATATACATATACACATTTATAAATGAGATAAAATATACCATAAATAAATATAAATTTAATTTTCGGATAGAAATGTGACAAATAGATAAAAGAATCTAATTATTTTGATAGTGTCTCTTAAAATAATTTTTGAACGTCCATATGGTTGGAGCAGTTGTATAGATCTTACAGTAAAAGAAGAGTTATAGAAATTTGTAGAATGTGATAGAGTTTTAAGGAGTGTTTGTGTTGATGAACGAAGATTTTGATTGAATCTTCCAACAAATTGGAATCTTTCTTTTAGATAAACTGGAGTCGATGGATTGAACAATATATTATAAAGAAAAGAAAGATAGTGAATATTCCGGCGAAGGCGAATTTGAGGCCACTTGAGCTTTGTGCGAAATTCAGAGATATGATCATATTTGCGTAACCCAAATATGAATCTTATACATAAGTTTTAAAGACGCTTAAGTTTATTTAGTTGGTCCTCAGAGAGATTTGTATAGCTAGCGTCCGCGTAATCGAGAAAAGGGAGAAGAATAGAGTAAGCAAGGGCAATTTTAGTGGCAATCGGAAGGAAATTGCGTAAGCGTCTTATAGAACTTACAGCTGTAAATAACTTTTTACTAACTTCCTGGATTTGTGATCTCCAGGAAAGAGTACAGTCAAGAATAATACCTAAGCTTTTAACTGTTTTACTATAAGGTATGTGGCTACCGTCAAGCAAAATCGGTGGAAGTAATGAGAAATCAAGTTTATTGATAAATTTAGGACTTCCCAATATGATATCCTGAGTCTTACTAGGATTTAGTTGTAAACCATAATATTCACACCAATTAACAATATTACTAAGATCACAATTAATTTTATCAATGGCTACATTAATATTATCAACAGAAGCTTGAGCATAAATCTGGAGGTCATCTGCATAGAGGTGATAGAGAGAAGATAGAGTATGAGTCATAGTATCAATGAAAATAGCAAATAGGAGTGAAGACAACACGCCACCTTGCGGTACACCGGAGTCAATGTTGCACCAGGCCGACAGATTTTCGGCGACCCGAATGCGCTGTCGGCGACCATGCATAATTATATAAATTAGTAAGAATGTAGTTTAGAAGTTTATTATTATAAGATGTTTGAGTTACATTAGATAAACTAAGAAGCAAGGACTAAATCAACTAAAAGAAAGTACTACTTATACGCTTACTGTTTATTATTAGGCAAATATTAAATTTATTATTATACAATTATTAAATATAAAAAGAAATCATTCGATACATTATCAGCCAGCAGCCTGTTCGATATGTAACCTGTGTAAAATAATATGAAAGTATCGTTGTTTCGGAGGAATTTGACTTGTACAACTGCTCCCCTTCCCCTTCTTAACGAAGACATTCTTTTATGCCTTCTGTTGTAGAAAGACGAATGAGCGTGTATTTTTGTAGGTAGGCAAAGTTAACGTGTAATATTATGTTCAAAACGAGCTTCTTTGTGGTTTGTTCATTGGTGGCATTCTTAGTTCAGGATATATTTAAGATGCGGTTTCATATAACTGTATTTTATGAATACAGTGACTTTTATAATTAAATACAGTCAATCACAACGATTCGTTGTTAAAAAACAACTAATAAGAACCAGCTAATAAAAGCGGCTTAAATATACAGAAAAAAAGACACACAAAAAGCGATTGGCGATAATGAACTCGTTGTAAGTAGAAAGGAGTGTCACAAAAAGTGGGTTCGGTAGCGGCGAGTGAAACACTATCTCCTACTTAATCGACACAAAATGGTAGTCATTGAGGCGACGAGAACGGAAACAACAAATCTCGAGTTGTAAGCTGAGACAGCTACGCCTGGAGCAACCTCTCACTTTCGAAGCACACTCACAAAGCCTACAGAGTCAAAGCGCGAGATTTAAGCTCGCACTTCGACTAACGGAATGCGGCTTCTGACCTGCAAACTACCATAAAAGTGTATTCATAGCAGATGATAGACGACCACCCAGGCTGTTCGCTTCATGTACCTATGGGTACGTATTGCAGACGTTATTACAAATTACAATATGATTTTGATTGGATTGATTTATCTAGATTTTACGCCTCAAGTATTATAACAAGAGAACTATAACTGCACGCTTTGACAAAAGCGAGGCGTTGTTAAGTTCCTTCTAACGATTTTACAAGATCGAGCGAGGACGAAAATAAGAGTACCATTAAGAAGATTTATGCACGTTTAGCTGTGGTCGCGCGCGTCGATTTGTGAGACGCTTCTTATAGCATTCACGGTGGTGTAGCTTGAACCGTATACTCGGAACACGGGCAATTGCACGCATGCGTTAATGGCGACACTCGCCGCACCGAGCAATATATTACATCAATGATATATGACCAACGACATCGTCCATCATTTTACCACCCAAAAGTTAGCGGAAAAGCGACCAAGACCAAAACAACATCAAAACAAGAGTCATTTTAATGAGCAGATGCCGAAGACAGAAATAAAGGGCGCCCGTTTGCAACGACTCGTCATTGTTATGATTATTTCGTCGTAAATATTATACGGGGAGGTAGCTATATAAATATATTTGGTCTTTTTGGAATCACAGAAAGACATACCTACAACAACAGTTCTAGAAATTAAGTACTTTTATATTTGTTATGTTTTCCATGTAGTTTTGGAATGCAAGCAGCATCAGTTTCTTGGTCCTTTTACACTTTGAGTCTTTATAACCTAAAAAGGGTATTTATACACATCCCTATATGTATAATTATATAAGCACACTTACTGTTTCTCGTAAAAAATGCTGCAAGCTGCATTGAGAAAAAAAAAATATCTACTAAGCGAAGTGCGGTCGTAAAGAATACGGAAAATAGAATAATACGAATGTTTATCTTAAGATGTGGAAATGCTGTCACATTAAACTCGTCGTGAAGCTTCGTGTATAAAATTAGCAGTATTGTGATTAAGCAAGCGCGAAGTGTATCGAGGCAGCGCATGCGCATGTCGTCTTAATTAGAAAGGCACGAAGCGAGGTGCGAACTCGTCAATCATTGCTTCCCTCTAGTGCGTACACTGGGCTTGAAGAATTCGCGTTGCGCTCTATTGGCGCTATGCCGTCCATGCATCCTTTCACTCAACCCTTTTTCTTGATAGAATGATTCAAATTCACACCATAAAATTTAGTTGCATCTAAAGGAGTGGGAAATATATGAAAATTAAATAGCTTACAGCAAAAAGTATACTTAGTGTACTAAAGATAATTTATCTTTGGTGTAGAAGCTTACTTAATATTGTAAGTAACTTCACTGTAAGTCACGATTAGATCCCGTCCTCTCCGGTATCTCTACTTCAAGCTTCGATTGGGTCTTGGACCGGCAGCTCTCTTACGGATTCTTCGCCAATGGCTGCGTGCGCCTCGTCGGTCCTCTTGTCACCGTCAGCCACTAGTTAGGACGAGCTACCCTACATCTGGCTAACTACACCAGAGAGAACGGAACCTAATCGAGACTCGCAGACCAGTGTGGAGCCTGTGGACTCCAGAAGACCGTGGATGCAGCCGAGAATGTGCATTTGCAGCAACACTAGGACGCCGCAGGAGTGTGCTTGTAGTCAGCAGTTCAGCACACGACAATCAGGCAACATTCCGCTGCCACTAAGAGGTTCGCTGGGAGGCCCAAAAATTGATATAGACTTAGTTTTTACGAATGACTTGTTTCATTGTGTTACGATATTCTCCCCTAGGGGTAAAATAGGGAATATCCTATGAATTTGTAGGTATAATACAACATAACTATGCACATAAACGCGTTTCTGAAAATCGATTCCCTATCCCGGAAATGTTAGCGCGATCACGACACGGGGCGGTGGCGGGTACAAGATATCCAACATATGAACGTATCCGCAACATATTCAGGTACGGCTACACGGCCAGCCTGGCATTTTCATACGTTTCGCCCGGCGCCCGCCGCTGCCGCCGCGCCACCGTGTAAGCCTTAGTATACGCCTTTTATCTTACATTTTCTGCATAAAAATTAAAAGGATTTCTTTTTAAAATTTTACGTAAACGAAGTCGCGGGTATAACCTACCATATACATAAAAATTAATGTGTGTATGTCTTTCCCGTGTATGTTTGTGCGATGAAACCTTAAGTTTTTTGAATTAATCCAATCATTCAGATCTTTAGATTACTTCAGAGTCTCGCCCCAAAAGCCCAGTGGAGCAGTAATGGCTGCATCAGCCAACTGCATAGTCAATTTAGAAAATAAAATAATAGTTGAAAATGAAGACATGGCAACTATAGGTAGGTAATACTGGAATTACGCAATAGAAAATGAATGCACGCGATTAGCGCAATGTTATCAGGTTGTGATTAGGGCTGGCAGCCAATCCGCGTGCACGGCTTCTAATTATACAGGAAAACGCTTTATTAATAGCAATTACGCCGGCCGCCATGCTGCCGACGCGATTTAATTAACTCGATTCGTTGATTAGACAGATGGCGCGAAATCGCAGATTACAACCGGGAGGCTCATTAGCGCGCGGTTGACGCTCGCTACTTGCATGAATACTGTACCTACAATTCGATACGTAAGTATGATTTTTTAATTTATCTAGGCACTAGCTTTTGCCCGCGGTTATACCCGCCTTAAATTCGGCTGTCGGGGTAGGATTTCAGCGGCGCCTCCTCACTTATCGAAAAAAACGACTCACACTTAACGTTTTCAAATAGCCTATGACCTTCCCCGAGACTCAAAAACCTCAATGCCAAACCCCCCCCCTAAATTCGGTAATTAAAGTAGGATTTCTAATAAAATTAAAATTTTCTGTTTGTAATCACACAAAAACTACTAGATGTAGTCATGCAGTTTTCAGACCTGGAGGCCTAACGAAACCGTTGACAAAATGTATTATTTTGATGAACACATACAGCTTTATACTACGGTTGAAAGTGTGGTTGAAAAGCTATTTATTCATATGGTATAAAAATAGGCGACAATTTTGAAATGTTACGAAAGCTCGTTTTTAAGTTCACCTTTTACATTTTATTGAAAATATTTACTGAAAATTACCGGAAATTAATCTGATTTGCCACAAAAAGATGCATAAAATCCGTTTATTCCAAATCAATAGATATAGTCTTACATTACTAAAATCGCCTTTCACCCGTCTATACCTACACCAGCATTTCACTTCATTTAAAAAAGTGTAATATCAAAAAGACCACTAACGATAAAACTGTAGATACCTATAAATGTTACGTGGTATAATTATTGCAGTCCTAAAGGCTCCAAGAGAAATTTTTACTGATTTATTTAATATAACCGACAATTTATCCTTACTCTTCAATTTCTTATTTGACTAATTACCTACACTTAAAGCGTAAAATAAGGTAATGTTTCAAGCTCGGTTATTACAGGTAAATATGGTGTAAGTACAAAGTATTTAGAATAGTGTAGTTGATGTGACGAGAAGAGTGTCCATGTTCTCAGCGGCTACTAGCACAAATTAGCGCTGATATGAGGCTAAGTGATTTTCCGCTGCATAATTCCAGTGACAACATTCTATGACGGTGGCCAATGAATATTTCATAGAAGGTAATGGCGCCATTTTGCAACTAATTTTATAGTTTGCATATATATTGGCAGAATAAGTTATAACGGTAATTCTATAGTAACATAATAGTTAACCGAAGAAAAGAAAGAAATATAAGTACCTACAATTATATTTTTATTAGATTATCTACACAGATAGACAGAGTAATTTTACTTATTAGTTATCTTTATACTTATCCAACTGGATAAATTTATAGAAATTTTCTTCTACTGCTATATTTTTATTGCAATCTGTGTAAGACTTTTAAATATTGAAAAAAAATACTTGAACGTATCACAGAGATAGTCATACAAATAAGTCGTTCCATCTAACCATACTACGTGACCCATTTTTGCAAATTTTAGGTCACCGTCCCTCCTCTCCGCTTATTATCACCTATCTCCCCATCTCGTTTTCACGTGGCATTACGTTCAATGATTTCCGACTTACTACTTCAATCAGTTAAGACAATTTTGCCGTGCGGTGCAAATCGTATTTTGCGGTGCGAATCGTATCAATATATATAAATATATACGTATAATAGTATCAAGTCATCAATTTTGCAACGGGTTTTCAAAGTGCTGCTTTTTGGTGTCAGGTAGATATGTTTTACATTGAATTAGACTCGTACATTTTGGTTTGCTAAAAATGTTAATAGGTACGTGTGTAAATATTTATTGAACTATTTTAAAATTTAATTTGAAATCGCAACCTAAAGGACAAAATTTTGGAGTCGGTTAGTGCGTTTGTGCGATTTGAGACACTTGTCAAATACTAGCATGTAGTATTCAAGCACTACCAGCGCCGTTGACGGTATTAACGTGACGTAAGCCCTTTACGTGAACTGTGGTAAAATGTGGTTTTAATATCAGAGAGCAACATGCTTTAAAAGGAACGCGCCTAGAGAATAAAAATATTAAGTAAATTTTGTATGAGAAAACATTATCAAATTGAGTCGCGACCGCGGGTTTCAGTTAGAACTCATTGAATTTTCAATATAAATCGCTTTTTAAACGTATTAGAACCAGTCAAGAGTGGGTCGAGCCCTGTTAGTTATGGTTTTGTAGTCTATATTACATAAGTCGAAAAAAAACTTTAATTTGGTCGGCTGTGATTGTAAGTCATGTAATTTTTTAATGTTCATTGTAATTGAGTAAAATTTCAGTCTATGTGCTAGTATTCAGAAATTTTTCAGAATTTTCCGAGAATACGTGATATTGGTGATGGAACCCTAAATGTTTGAGACACTAAATTTGTAAGTACGGATCCTAAAACTGATAATGTTAGCTTTAGACAATTTTAGAGCCTTATTTTTTACTTAGGTGTTTTTTTTAAGTTTGTTATTTTTTTTGTAAAACTTTGGTTTTTTTTTTTATATTTGGCACGTTAAATAACACACAAAAGACATTTTAGCAATAAATAGCGCTAACAGTTGCACGTTATACTGACACACAAACAAATGTTTGCTTTAATTCAGTACCTAAAGTTTTATAAATGCTATTTTGTAAAACAGCAGTTTTTTTTTACTGTTGTGTAATCATCACATTTCGATATCGTATTCCTGTCGTTACGGATACGTTGTCAGACGTCTGAAGATGTCATTTGACGTAAGTCTACGTCAATACACAGTCACGACTCATCGCTACGCTTCTCTTCCTTCGATTTGCTTTGAAATATTAAACTTTGGTTCATATAACAGACATTTTAGAAGATATATTTTTAGTCTGCGATAAATATATTGCTACTGTCTGATGGATAGATCTTTTAAATGTGTCAATGTTTTAGTATGTATTTAGTATGTATTTAGTATGTCGATATATTAACATTAGTTTTGTACCTGTTTTTTATGCATTTTATAAAAGTCAGGTTTTTTTAGGAGTTTTTGGAATATTGAAAAAACATTGCAATTGAAAAATTCACAAGTAAATTATATAAAAATAGAAAATTAAAACATTTTTCAGGAAACAAACACAATAGACCTACTCAATTCTAAACAAATTCCAGCAGGGTATTGTCTAACTCCAATGGTAATCGTTTACTTGTATAATTCAATACCATTGCCGCCTGCATAGGGAATTGAAAGGTACACAACACCTATGACTGCGGTAATGGACTAAAAACAATTACCATTGGAGTTAGACAATCGCCCAGCTGAAAAAAGTATACCTACACGCATGAAAGTTCTGTGCATTAGTTTTTACGGCTCAACAACGATTATAATAGAAACGAGGCGTATCCTAGCGCTGACATATGAGTGACGTGATGACAAATGTTCATAAAGTCTGTCTGTCACAAACAGGATTAACTGAGTTAGGAATTGCATGATAATAATGCTTTTATAATTCTGAAGCGGTAGGTATTCGTTTCCCGTATCCTAATCCTGGAGAATATTTACCTATATATTTTTAAAAGTCTATTTGTTTGTTATTGCTAAACGTGTCGCAATGGAGCTAGTTACGAGTAAGAGACCGAGAAGGACATGGGCTATTTTTAACCGACTTCAAAATAGGAGGAGGTTCTTAATTTGACAATTTTTTTTTTATGTTTGATACCTCAAAACTTTCGACTGGGTGAACCGATTTTTATGATTCTTTTTTATTTGAAAGCTGGTGCTTTCCGTGTGTTCCCATTTCAATTCCACTTTCGGCTTCAAAAAGAGGCACTAGGTAAAAATAATCACTTATTTCCAAAAATCTAATCTGAATCACAGTTTGCAGAGTTGGTGTCTATGTACCCAAGACTTCACTTGCATGAAGTTTTGGAAATAAGTAATTATTTTTACCTTTTTAGTGCATCTTTTTGAAGCCAGTTGTTTTTATTGTTAAAAAGTTTTTATAGCCGAAATAGTTCGGCAGGAATAACTTTAACTTGATCCAAATTCCACGTGGTCGAACTATACTAAACTTCTTATAACTTCTTATAACTTTGACTTCGATCTACTTATTTTATTTCTAATATAAAATTAATGAGTCTAAGAATGTATTGAGGGTAGAGGTATATTAGGGACATTTAATGATGTTAGGGGCGTGGTGGGGCGGGCGGCTGTACCGGTGCGGGTGAAATATCGCTCTTCTTGGGAGGTCCAAGTTCGAAGCCGCGTCAAATTTTCGACACTTGCACGATTTTGTCAATTTCGTTGATTAATATCTCTGTCGGGCTTAGACGGTGTGGTGAGATCTCAGATAACTAACCGCCGCGTATCGAGATGCCGCATGCCGTGCAGTCACGGGCCACTTCTTACTATTTCAAAGGCCGAGAAAAATATTTTTGGTAGTGATGGTTTTAATAATAAAAATTGCCTTGTCATAATATTATTTTTTGTTAGTGACCCAAGAAACTTTTGCTTTTGATAATAATAATTATACATTTGGTTTTCGATATAATTATTATAGTTGCAATAATAAAACAATATTAAGCCTTTTTGGCCTGCCGTTTTGTAGTCACATTTTTTGATTTTTTCTTACAACTTAGAGTCAAAGCACTAGATAACAAGCTATTCTAATTATTTAACCAACTTTCAATACAAGCAAATGCAAAATACACTTTAAAAATTTGCACAAATGTTGAAACAATGGTCACTTCCAGATGTTTTATTGCATTAAATACAATAAATGAAAATCATTCAATAAGGTAATGCACTAGACAAAAGCAAGTTTTATAACATATATTTTTTTCAATCCTTTAGATGATATAGTTTAGCCACAAAATTTGCCCAAAAACGGCGTATTTTCGCGGTCTAGCCTATACCGCAGCCATAAGGTAAAGTTTTAAAGTTTGGATGTAGGAGGAATAGCCTACATCACTCATCTGTTTTCAAAAATTCTTTCAATAATATTTAAAATTGAGCGTCAGCGTAGACATATCTAGCTGAGCTCTCACTTGTATATTAGAAATCTCACAGAGATAACCAAATTGGCCGTTGGCGATGCCACGGGAAAAGCTAGCATATTATATCCATACTAATATTTTAAATGCAAAAGAAACTCTGTATGTCTGTTACCTCTTCATGCTTAAACCGCTGTAATGATTAAGGCGAAATTTGGCAAGATGATAGTTTAAGTCTCGAGAAAGGACATAGGCTACTTGAAAACGTAAAGTGTGAGTCGGTTTTCTTTTCTATAATTGAGGAGTTGCCGTTGAAATCCTACACTGATAACCAAATTTAGGGCGGGTGGAACCATGGGAAAATTAGGCATGGAGATAGTTTGAGTCACGGGGATGGACATTGGCTACTTGAAAACTTCAAGAGTGAGTCTTTTTTTTTCGACAAGTGAGGTGTTGCCGTTGAAATGCTACACCGATAATTTAGGGCGCGAGAAACCGCAGGCAAAAGCTAGTTTTACAACAAAATCGTATGTATCTAGAAGATGTTTCTAATAAGAAATTTTTAAATATTTTTTTAATTGTTTGTTAACTACCTAATAAAACAAAATTACCTTTGTAAAGTCTAGACAAAAATAAATTAGTTAAATTAATAATTTCAATGACCCTGTCAAAAGTCTACTATGAACAGACCTGTTCATTCAGTAAATGTTGTTTTCACACAAATAAAATTATAGTCACACGTTGCAGACCTGGGCGGCTCGCGGGAAAATAAAACATTGCGAATGTATGTACACGTACGTGCAATGCAGCGGCCATAGCGGCGCAGATGTTGCGTGTAAGTATTTATTAGCGGTAACTTAATTAGTTGATTTAAACAAATATTACTTAAGCGTACAATTTTAATTGCTGTGTGGAGAGGCAATGAGCAATGAAATGACACAGTACCTACGCTTTAAAAGAGCACCTGTATTATAAAAAATACAAAATAATTGGTGCCATTTTTCAAAGTGCTTACAATGTTTTATGTTTCGTTTTTCAACACACCACAAGCATTATACTTAGAGTACGTTACTTTTTTTACTTATTTTGTGCTTAGAGTGCGTCCATTCAAAGGACCTACTTGCTGTGTACCTACCTAACAAGATATTTATGGATTTGAAAGAAATTACTTATTAAAACTAAATTTTATAGAGAATAATCTTCTAAAATAAATTGGAAAATAGAAAAACCCAAAAGCGGAAGTGGCGAAAAGAGTATACGCCGCATACCTTCTTCCGGTGTTTGAGGTCCCACGTTCCTTCATTTACCACCCTTAAGCCTTTTGGGTAGGTATCAATGTCATAACCTTACGTTTTATACATAATATTATTATATTGTTTCTGAAAAAAGCAGCCACATAAACAGCAAAAACAAGACAGACCGACAGGGAAACTAATAACAAAAGTGTTATCTATATTAACAAAAAAAAAAAGAATTAGCTGAAGATTATGTTCTACCTAATATACTAATACAATTGTAAGTAGCTAATACCTGCTATTTGTAACATGATAATAAAACAAATAATTTAAGTTGCTAAAATTCCAACAACATAGTCCTAGAGCAGTTGTAGCAATGAAATGTAAGGAGGCGGACCGTGTGCTGGTAAGACAAGTGTAGTCTTCCGAAGAATGTCTCATTACTTGTCAGCAGTGACTGGCGGCTAGACAACGCCCTACACTCTGTTCTTATGTCATCGAAAGTAGCAGGAACAGCGCGTTCACACAACGAGCTCAATTGGCGATCAAATCATTATAAGACTATTTTCAGATAAACATGGTTTAGAACAAACACTAGCCTCCTTATTCAAATCACTAAAATTCGTCTAGTCCTGACATAGTTATGATAAATTGTTTTTTTGCTTTATATTTTATAACCACGAACAGATATCTTTTATACCTATGATAGGCAACAATCTAGATCAAATTCAACTCGAAACCTTTATAAATTATGCTAACAAATTTTAATTAAAATAGAAGTATTCATATTTAGTTGTTAAAAGAAAGCTTGATAGAGAGAAGAGCTTTGCTTAGCTGATAGTTTATGTGGGTTAAACTCTAATGAAATAGGTTAATATAAGTATTTAAGGTTGTGCACAGTAAAAGGTAACTGAAGATGACAATAATATTATGTTATAGTCATATATGTATATGATATATTGTGACATGGCTATAATATTGTGACATGGCTATAATATTGTGACATGGCTATAATACACAATTCCAATTAAACTTCTCTCTAATTAGACTCCAATATAAAAACAAACCTTTTAAACTTGATGCGTAGGGAGACAGGATAAATGCTACTTTTATGTGTCTTATTAATATTCCTGTAATTATCATTAAATAAAAGTTCAATGGTTGAGCTAATAAATTTATATAGATATTTAACGATCGAATATAATTCGACAATGAATCGTTGGTTTGTTTCTTGGTAACTTTTATCAATCGGGTTATATTCAAAATCTTCATTCTGTACGTATCTGATAAACCTCACTTTGACAGGTCTGTAGGTATTAGAAATTAAAGCAGGTGCAAGCGAGATTTGCCTGATTGATTGCCTGTATGTTTGTAATCAGGCTACAGGTTGCCTGAGGCGATGCAAGCGTTTAGCGTCCACCACTGAGCCAGTCGCGCGAAATTCCTCGCTTGTTTTGTTTATATTGGTTCACCACTTTACGATTCTAATGGTGTCACATTGCATAGCGAACGACAAAACATGCTCTTGTTTATTTTTGTTCTTATTTTGGACGTTTGGAAACGGTATTAAAT
The DNA here is from genome assembly GCA_946406115.1 of Apoda limacodes. NCBI lineage: Eukaryota > Metazoa > Arthropoda > Insecta > Lepidoptera > Limacodidae > Apoda > Apoda limacodes. The sequence continues at coordinate 12,391,965 of OX291545.1, forward strand.
CTAATTTTCATTTTATTATTTATTAAGCATCATCTTTACATATCAGTCTTTCTCGGTTTGATAAGTTAAGGCGCTACGAAACTGTATATATGTATTTTTTAAGGTATATTAGAAAATTTGATACTATGTTTAGGAACAAGCGAATAAAAATCACTCAGCAATGCGATCTCATAAAAGTAGGTATAGTGCGTCTACAAAATTTTGGCACATCCTTAAAAGGCAACAGTGGATACAAGTGTGTTTAAGTATGTACAAGGTGAAACTGTTAGTAAGTAAGGTAAGTATGTGTTAGTAAACAACAAAATATGCGAATATAACACATATATGCAAAACAGTTTTTTTATTTACACTACACAGTCTCAAGAAGTAGGTACAATAGAGGAGTGTCTAGATATTGTAGACAATCTATACGTACCTTTAAATTACAATACATTAATAAAAACATTTTGTTACTTGCCTAGAGAATTTAGTACAGTTACCCTAGCAAAAGCATGCCGTTTCGTTATAATAATAAATTATAATATTACCAAATTCACTCAATTAAGGTTTGAACTATAACATATATTTTTTTCACGTCGGACAGTGTACTCAGGACTGTAACAACTTATTTCCCTGATATTTTTTTGTCTCAAAATCGACTGTTTTTGACTACAGTAGGTAGTAGGTGGTAAATTGTAAAGTACAGACGTAAAGGAAGAGGAGTAGACACAGAAGTATTTAAGAAATTTGTATTTCTATATATAGTTGTACTACGTTATGTGAAAAGATAATTAAATGCTCTTAAAAATATTCAAGTGTCGAAGTTGTCAGTAAATTATATCAATCAGTTACTAATTCAACAAATGCGTCAAATTCTTTTTAACAAAAAAATTAAATAATAAAATCCTACCTGTGCACGAATTTAAGTATTCCTTGCAAATCCGCCTCTAATTCCGCAAATCCCTCAATTTGGGGCGCGTTGTACACACACTGTGGCGGTTTAGCTTAGCTACAGCATAGTGCTTACATAAAGATATAGATACACTTAAGTCTCACCTGTGTGTTGTTCGCGAAATCGGCGAGAAGTTTCACAAGTCGACACCGCCTGAAATTTGGAAGTTTGGCGACAATATGCATAAACTGACGCAGGTTTCCTCCACCCTCGAATCCTCGCCTTAACTTATTTCACGTATCTCTTTGTTTCTTATTTTCTTTAATAATTTGATTACGTTTTACAGTCAGTCAGTACATACCTAGGTACTTCGAATCGAATTTGATATAACTACTAAGGATTTTCACATAGTGTTTGTCTCCTAAACTTTATTGGAAAAATAGTAATGAGTATTACTGTATTGTTTGAGGTTTGAATACTCTGTAGGTTAAAGTTAATAATTAGGTAGGTACTTGTATTTTTATTTGTTGTTTTTTTCTATTATTACTTCAATTGGTATAGTCTGTTTTTATGTACACATAGACTTGGATTCAGTCCATTTGTCGCTTCGTTTTTTTTCTAAAACAATTGTTTCACAGGTTTAATCTTATCGTTACGCCTATTTTATTGTTATCGTTACTTTAAACAATCTATAAATAAATATACAACCATTAACGGTGGTTCTTATAGCTATGCTATGAATAAATACAGCTTCATCTATTTTACATCATACATCATTGGCTTGAGAAGACGTAACTTCTTGCAGAGGTTTGAACTTCTGGCTGTAATGTAAAGGGGGCAGGTTTCAATCCCTAATTGGAAGCTCAGATACTATTTCAAGAACAGAGTTTGTTTCCAACTCAAATTTAAATTTAACACCTTTTTAAAAAAAATAGAAGTATATACCTATTTTAAGTCAATAAACGACAAGTTACTAGTTAGGTTTTGCTACCGTTACAGAATTAGAATAGCGTAGGGAACGACGGAAAAAACACTGTGACGAAACACCGTATGCTACAAGCATACCTTAGTAACTAAGTCCATTGTCCGCGACCACATCGCAGTACTTACCACCACTTACCACTGACCTACAGAAAAATGAATTAGCCCGAGTTGTGGACTACAGCTCCGAAATTAAGCAACGTCGGCCATGACCGCCTAGTGGCACATTTTTCGGAGCTCCTCCGTGCCTCGGAGGACACGTTGAACTATCATTTCTTGCTGTTGTCATATTTATAATATTAGTCGTCACTCCAAATCAGAAGCCTCATAGGTTTGGCTTGAAAATTCTGACAGTCGAATGGCCACTAGCTCGACAAACATCCGCCAGTTCGCACCTTATGGCCTAAGCCTCCTTCTCCAAAGTGAGATCCATGCCCCTGTAGTAGAGCGTATAATGGCTGAGGCAAAAAAATAAATTATGAAATATTTATTTTAAGTAGGACTTTCTAGTAGATACAAATCTTAAATATATACCTATATAATGAAATTTTATTAGTAAAAAAAAAACACCTAACAAGTACACTCAGCTACTTACTTATAATATGTAAAATAAGCAAAAGTAGCATAAGCTATACACCTACCCTGCAGGCTACCTATAATATATGTATGTACCTAAGTACAGACTAAGTGGCGGGAGCGAGCCTTATGTCTGCGGCTGCTAATGTCGTCAGTTCCGCAGTTTGCAGGGGGGTGGTCTCGTGGGGGTGCTGGGGGGTGCCAGGGGGCGCACGTACTGACTGTTAAAACGCTACATGTCAACGGGGGCGGGCGGAGTCTCGTCTCCAAGCTGTAATCTCTACGATGGAGGTCCGTTGATAATGTCGTGACCTCTTCGCTGCACAGGATAGCTCTGCAACTTTCTACTTCAGATAAGTATTTACAAAGTAAATACTTAGAATATTGGAGTTTGACTAACTGATTTTGCGGCTTTTGCAATATCGGTACAGACTTATGTGAGAAAGCAATACAATTACATATGCATCTTAACCCCTTAAAAGTTTTATTGGTTCTGCATATCTTCATCTTATAATTTTTTTTTTTTTTTTTTTCAAGCGAATGAATAGTGTTGTGCTTGCACTTTAGGCATTTATAGTTTTTAGTGTCGACCTGTATTTTAACACAAAGTATATCATGCTTTTCGACAATATTATGAATACCATTACCGGTTAAAGCACTAAAGCTACTGTAGTATGTTATAACATTGTCAGATGGCGCCAGTATTGTTGACATCAATGGCGACGACGGAAATTGCAGCGCTGACGCAGCGGCTGTGAGTTACTAATGCAAGAGAAGCGTCACTCATCACCTGCGCTTCCGACAACACGTTACCATCAAAGAGAACGCGGTGGTCTTCGAAAATTGCTTTATTTATATGGAAAACGTGCTTACTTGTATCCTTATGTGTTTATTTCGAATTTGATGTACAACCGCTAAAGTTTTTACTATTTTTTTTAGTCCTAAAGATCGCAAAAGTTTATTTACATGTTAAGTAGTAGATACTTAAGTGATTATTAAAATATTGTGTCAATCTAATGTACATCTTTTGCAACAGTGGAGAAAAAAAGCTTTACAGTAAAGATATTCAAATTCTAATAGGCCTCCGCCTATAATAAAATTTATAGGAAGCCCTATTACATCAAGGATAAAATTTACACATCATTCCAGTGCCTACCTAGTGAAACTACCAAATGAAAGTACGTCATATATTTCTCAATAAATAAATAAATTAAGGCAATCACTCCATAATCAGAAGTTACGTCCTCATTAAGCTTGCACATACGGGGTGGCTACCGGATGTCAACACAGGGCGGGGGTCCCAAGTAACCACATAAACATTTTCTGCGTACTTACTTCCATAAATTAGTTCTAGCGAAGGCGCGGTATAAATACCCGCAAACGCCGCCGTACCGCTCGCTCATTGCCTACTAATAGTTGTATTTATAGGTTTCCTGTAACACTTCACAATAACCGAACTGTAGACGGTCGACATCGCGGCAGGCCTATCGATACAGTACCGTGGTGGGATCGAGTGCGATTGATAATGGGAATTGGGCGGGTACATTATCTTATAACAAACTTCACCATCTAGTATGTGTACATAGTAGCTTATTTACCGTATAGTATGTATGTAGTAGCTTATTCACCATAAGTATGTATTTAGTAGCTTATTTAGCATATAGTACGTATGTAGTAGGTTATTCAATGTATAGTATGTATGTAGTAGCTTATTCACCATATAGTATGCATGTAGTAGCTTATTCACCATATAGCACGTATGTTTTTTTTTATTAACATATAGTATGTATGTAGTAGCTTATCTTCACCATATATAGTATCTTTGTAGTAGCTTATTCACCATATAGTATGTAGTAGCTTATTTACCATATAGTATGTAGGGTAATGTTGCCTATGTCGTACCCCCTAAAGAAATAATACTGCAATATTTAATGCAATTGAAATAGAACAAAATCTTCTGCATCTACTGAATCTTTATTTAGTTGACTTTTAGTTTACAATCAAAGCAATTGTTTCAAAATCAGCATAGATCATGTATTCAACCTTTACATTTTGTACACTGAATCGTGTTTTCTTCATGGTCTTCCGTACATAGTTAGTATAACCACAATTCTTTAACAATTATTTTTTTTGCTTGTGTCATCTTTTTTCTTTCTTTATATAGTTTGGTTTATTCCTTTTTTTAATTTTGATTTTCTTAATACTTATTACAAATAGATGTTAACAAATAAGAACGGTAAGGATCACATTCCTGCCAAAATAAGCTTATAAATCAGTCAAAAAATTTAATGAAAACCGTATTAAAAACTTACTTTTTTAATATTTTTGCTGTACGAAGCCGGCCGACCTACCACTTGTTAACGTTTGCTTACTCGACTAAATAGTTTATGTTGACGACACTAGGTGACCTGAAACTACCCAAAGGATACTTGGTGGGTATTCCGCCGATCGAGAGGTTTTCTCTAGGCAAAACATTTGGGCACACTTATAAATATGAGTCTTCGTATTTCATATTGTTTAAACTTATAACAACATTAAATATTTAAAAGTTACAACAAAACTGATAAAACAGAGTTATTAAGTAGACAAAACAGTCATCATAATAATAACCACTTTCCTGTTTGTCAGACAACAGCCGACATTGAGGTACGTCTCGGCGAAAACTTCAAATTATACCTCAGAAAGTTTCCCGAAAAAAGTCGTTCAATAATCAGCTATCATTACTTGCGGAAGGCGTCGACTAACGCGCACCGCACAAAGGGTGGTAGCTACCTTACAAAACGACTAAATTAAAAGTTTTCTCCAAATAAACCAACAGCTGTCATATTAAACCGTCAAAGTAAATATTACAAATGAAATATTCACGGTGAAAGCGGGGTTCAGACCGTGGTTATGTAAATAAGTAGCTACGAAAATGTATATAATTAGTTTACACGTTTTCTCCAGTTGTACCACCCCACGGACCCCTTACCCCGCGGCATATTGCGTCGGCGGCGAGGGGCTAAGGGCGAGATTAGCCCCACGATACACTTGCTAAGGGTACATTTACATGAATCACACATCTATTACACGCTGTACTTCAAAATACGCTGTACAGCATGTGTTTTCTTCACATTACCTAGATAACAACAGATAGGGTTGTCTATTTGAATTAATAATGCCTGAAATTAAAAACAACACACGATATGAAACTTTTTAATTTCTGTTATGACCGACGAACGTGTAATTAGGTCTGGTATAGGTATCTAGTCATTTGATGTTTCTTTAATAATGCTGATTGTTGGTCGATACATTTTCATGCCTTATCCGATAGGTAGAAAAAGCGTTCCTTGTAACAAAGAGAATATTTTTGTTTTAATAAAAGGGCTTCGAGACATATACCGCAATTCGAGTGACAGCTAATCTCTTAATAAGACAAAAGCAAAGTGAATTTGCAATGTGACAGACGGGTGACATAGATCAGTGGGTGGTTGTGTCGCCTTGACGATCCGAAGCGACGAACCGCGACGTTTCAGCGAAGGAAAGCGAGCGACGCCCGAGATCGTAACGCAACCGCCACGAAGCACATCCTTTAATTCTTTTGTCGTTTTCAGCTCCATCAAATATCGCGTTCTCGTTTGCATACATTTTCACTACCACCCCTAACCACCTGCTCGCCCCGCGCATCTCATGTCGCCTCCCGTCTTTCGCGAATAAAATTAGTGTCGGCGGCGTGACACCAACTGAATTTAATCCTAATAAGGTATTTATAAAGAAATTTCCCATTCAGAAGCAAAGTTCAGAATTTTGACTCCGACTCTACAAAGAGTTTGGTGGTGGTTTCAATTTAAACTTGGAGCAAGTTAAATAATGTGCGAGACTCAGCTTATTCGTTTCATTTAAGGTTTTAGTGAAATTTGTAGGTTTTGAATTGAAATGACTTTGGTAATCCCGGTTGTCAGTTTGGGAAGTTCTGATGTCGTTTTAAGTAAGAAAAGTAATTTGATTAAAATAAAAGTTGCAGTATCTAAAATTGTGAAAATATAACTGGGTATTTTGTCCATATTAGATATTGAGAATGGAATTAAAATAATCATTGTAATTATAAAATAAGGAATTAAAAGTAATTAGTACTTAAGATAAGTACTATCAATAGGTATTGTTACTATTTGTAAATTGTAAAGTTGTCTAACCTTAAACTATACTAGTATTTCTAGGTTGTGCCCGGTACTACGCTAGGGCAATCTATAGACTCTCTGAGGGACGAAAAACTGTTCGGTGCAGTTGACGAACGTTAAATCTCTAGCCACCCCTCCGGATGTAATTGCCTTGATGGTATATATTATTTATAATATAATCTATGCATGGATAAGCACATCTATGGATATATAGCGAATATTTGAGCTATTCATCCTTTTTATAGGTACACTTGTACGAGCATAAATCAGGTAACGCTACCCTCTCGGTATAAAGCTCACCCACTTCGCCGATAAAAATCCAAATTGTTTTCTCGCCCCCGGTGGGCGCCGCCCTCGATTCACTCTTAAACGCCGTTTCAAGTTGCACTTGTGAATCGTACTTTTTACTGTTCTTGAAATTGGCGTAGCGAATTGCTTTTCGAATTCGCTCGCTCGACGACATTTTATAGCATCGAAAGCGTTGGATTATGTTTTACACATGTAACTTCTGAACACGAAGGTCAAACTTTTCGCATGCAAACTATCGAATTGAACGTATAGAGTCGATTCGCTGGCAGTAGCAAATGCGAGCCAATTAGAAGATTAAGCGTTGACAATTACGATGTCAGGTCGCGGCCATTTATCAACTATTATCGTACGAGCTCGATAAATTGCGAATTTGCGTCGTGCACCTGTAAATGGACCGTATACGTAGGTTAGTACTTACATCGACGCAATCCAACAAAGTGCAGATATTCGCAATTAAAAATCTGTAAACGATTATTTAAATCCATGCTTAATATTATAAATGCAAAAGAAAAATGGCTTGTTCGTTTATCCTTTCTTCAAGTCGCAATGGAGCATCCAATCGAGCTGAAATTTGGTTCAGAGATTGTTGAAAAGACGAAGAGTGGCACTTTTTATTCCAGAAAATTAAGAAAGTTCCTGCAGGGATAACTATTGCCGAATTCCCCGTCAAGAACTATAGTTACAACTATAGCTTGCCGTAGCAAACATCTGTAATAAAATAATACCAAGAAATCTAAAATATTAACGCAAAGAATACCGGAGGTTGTTCGATGTTCTTAATTTGAGTGTACATTGAAACGTTAAGTAGCCTTTAGTTAAGCGTAAAAAATTGGATATATATCAAAGCATATGCTTTACACCGATTTTTATGAAACGTTTGTATTTTATTTGTAGTTATTGTAAATAGTTGGAGTTCTTTTCATTTGCTCAAATATTTAAACTAATATTAGAAATGCTAAATGAGAAGCAGGTACTATACTTTAATCTAGAAAGATATTGTGTTTATAAACAAATACATATGAAGCCATAAAAAATATATTTGAAAACAAGTAGTTTTTCATGAAAATGAGCCATTATGAACTATGTATTATACGCGTACTAACTCCGTAATAATAAACAATTTTCTAAGAATAATAAGTAAATTAAAAATGAAAACAGTCATAAAAGAATTTGTTATATCTTTAAAACAAAGACATAAATTATGTCAAGATACTTATGCATTATGGATGGTGATGAGATGAGAATCAAAGAGACTAGTGGGTGGTGTGCCAAGTGTCGTGCAGCAACCAGAGTGCTACCAACATTAAGATACACTGTACATCATAAGGAAATATTCTATATGTATAAGATATTTCTTATAAGACTATATAATCTACAAAGAAATCGTTTGTAGTCTTCTTGTCCGTGCAAATCATTATGGTCTTATAATTTCTACGTTAAACTAAATTAATTTAATCAGTACTTAACACGTAAACACACAAAAAATACTTATAGCGAGCAGCTGGTTCACACAAGTCACTGAATATCTTCGCCAAATATTATGATTAATTTGTTTAGTATATTTTTTGATTCAAACGCTTCTTAATAAATTTGTATAAACGTTTGTAAGTAAATGTACAACATATAACTTTTGTACATAAAAAATTTACTTATTAATGTATTAGCTTAAAAACCTTTGTTGCTTTAACCGAGTTTAACCAAAAGAAAACATTACATAAATCAGTGTATTATAAATATCAGTTGAGTATAAATATAAATTGATATTTTATACATGACATTACGCACGTAAATACTTCCATTGCTCCGATCGTAAACTTGGTATGGCTTATAAAGACATTATATTATACACAAAAGACATTTGATGAAAACCAAAAGTTACAAGGACAAAACAATTCGATCTTTTGTTTGCTTTTAAAGTTTTTTTCTTTATTGGTATAAGGTATCAGATGGAATGTTTGCTCATAAAATTGTGGTTTCAAAACCATTTAGCTAAAAACATCAAAATATTTGCACAGTGGATGAAAAATGACCCCCGTTGAATTAACTTTTAAGCTGCTTACAAAGAGACAGGTTTTAAAAAAGGGGGCTTACACATTTAGTGACGCACGCGATTAGCATAACCATCGCGCAACAGACAGACGATATTTAAATTCATATTTATATGATTTGTCACTGGAATATGACCTTATTTATAAGATCTGTAGTTTGTGGTATGCAAGAAAAACTTTTAAAACTTCTGAAAATACAGAGTATAATAAAATTTTGATAATTTGCTTTATCTACATATGATAATTATATATGGTTAGTAAACATTTTTTTTTATAGTAGTCATAAACAACCGACTGGGAGGGAGATTTATTTTGTTATTTTATATCACTAGCTTATAGTAAATTTTCATAAACTGTCAATTAAAACTATACGCTTTACGTTTTATTTGCAAAGTTATTATACCCTGCCTTAGGTAGCGGTCCGTCAGCACGACCACAAGAAACCTCGGCTTAAGTTGGCTTAGGTTTGTTTTTACCGTATTAAATTAAGTGGACCGGTAGTCAAAATTTGACATTAACGTACAACTACGAAAAAATAAAATACCTTGCTATGATCTGTGGTCGTTTGTAGTGAGTTGAATTATTTTAGATTGAAGTTATGGACCGTGGTTGTGAGGTCATTTTTTTATTTGTAGTCAAAATTGTCATCTGTTTATGTGTCGTGGACCACACTCCTAGAAGAACCTAGCGTGAACTTCTAAAAAGAGTCCTACTCAAAACCATACTGCCTACACACTACATTTCATTTTAATAAAGTGAAAGGTTAAAAGGATTGGGAGGGAAAAAACTTTTTCCAACGTCTTTACGAAGCTTTAATTCTCCGTGTTTCACGTTAGTTAATTCACGAAAAATTCTTAAGTCAAAACTAAAATAATTAGAATATTATCGCATTCCATTTGGGAAGTAAAAGTTAGTCAGTCTCCTTTCGGTAGTGAAACAAAACGGTCACTAAACGGTAAGAAAAGAAATAAAGAAGAAACAGTTCTGATGGATATCAAATCCCGTATCCTCATACCCGAAGTGCTAAGCCTTAGACCGGCTCAATAGGTTACGTGAGACTGCATAATCTACTCCAGAGTTCCAACCCTTTATAGTACCTAGTTAATGTGATCGAGCCAACAAGTTAGTTTTTTCCAGTTTTATAATAGTAGTAGTAAAGACTACCGCAACTGTTGATTCAGTAATATCAAAATGAAATATATTATTACATAGATGAGGCGTATTGGGTAGTCGACAGTTTTGCCGATCTCTGCGGAGCAATTCAATTACAGTGGAAGATCCCTCATAAGCGAATCGTTTTTCCGAGTCATTAATTTTTTCGAACGACACGAGAGTCCCTGTGATATGGCGGCTTGGGTCCAGGGCACATGGCTATCTCGCGAGATAATACTGATTTATGTGGGTGAACGATGGTCGCGATTCGTCGCACATATCGCATCGTCTGTTGCCGCTTCATCTGTGCGTCGCGTCGCGTCGTTTCTCGCTTCCTACTATATTTGTTTAGCTGCGAGTTGTGGCGTTTGTTTCCCGCGTCACTGTGCCCGCGTCCACTGTTCATTTGCAACGGTTAGTTGGCAAGATTTATGCTAATCGTGGAGGCAGTCTCGGATAAGCTCGCGTGACGGTGTGTGGCAAATTGCCTCCCATTGCGATCTCTCAAATCCCTTTGCGAATTTTTCTATGGATTTCGTTTTAATACGTATTTTATGTCGTGTTAAATTAGGATTCAATAAGTTTTATACGTAAGTATATATATTTTAATTTCAAAATACTAGTTGACGTAGTTCATTTTAAACTTTCACGTTGTTTACTTATTTTAGATAATGATCGCGTTTTAACGCGACGGTAAGTACTTATACTGAAACGTTAAGTTTTTGATTGTCTACGTTTCGATGAGGATTGCACCTACTCGTGGTCATATTTCACAAATTTGATATTATAACCTAAACTAGAAATTTGGTTATTGTAGCCTCGGTCTCCTCCACCCCACCCATATTAAAAATTCAATTAACTATAGTACTACGCATTATTCTTCAACAAACTTAATATCAGTAGTCGAAATTTAGCTACTTCTACAAAAAAATTACAAATGGGCGAAGATGGTTTGATTCATATGCCTCTTATTTTAATAGCTACCGTAATTTTTGTAATGACATCCCATATATTTATAGTTAAAAATACGACATAGGTGTGCCATATTATTATGTTGGATGTTATTTATTACAATTCACATTTAAATACGTACTAATTAATATTAAAGAGGAAAATTATATATTTTTTTAGTAATAAAATATGATAAACATACCTACAAAGAGTAAATGTTTGTATGTTTGTTTTTTTATCGTTTCAAAACACAAAAATGGCTGAACGTTTTGATTTGAATTTTTTATCCTGGTACACGTAGAGTAAACACTAAAAAAAATTGTCACATATAATGTCACCACTTGCCATAGCTCCAAACATTAATACACATATTTAAAGATATATTGATTATATTTGAAGACATGGTTATTTCACGAGGGCAAATGTTCAAATACCTATGCCATAATGTGTGTTCAAATGTGTGTGTTAATGTTTAAACATTTTGCATTTCAAGCGCCTACATAACGCAAACATAATGACAGCGAAGCTTAGCAATAACATAGTTATGCCTCTCTTATACGACGTGACTAAGCTTCGACTACTTGTCGCGATAAAACTAAAGTCCAAAGTTATTATAATAAAAGCGTGGTTTAAACGCTTCCACATCTGCCGATAGACCGCAACTTCGAAAACTGATCCCCTTTTAAAAAAAACTCTAATTTAAATTGCCGATAATAGGGAGCATTGTTGTATTAGTGCCAGTAATAATATACCACACTTATTTATGATTGATTCTTTAAAAAAGGATGTTACAAAGATTTCATATAATGCTTTATAATCATAGTATTGCAAAAGCTCTACCTCCACTTGGTTACTGTGTCTAAACCATTAAGTACACACATACGTCTGTCTTAAAAAAATTAATACAAAACTAAACGACGCAATCGTAGGTGGAAATCAGAATTTGCGTGCAGTAATCTCCTTCGATGCGTGTACAAATACCGATACTCCAGCTATTGTGTTGCGTCTATTGTCACGCAACCCGATAGTTCGTAACGCATAACGAGAATGCCTTCCATTTCTACGTTTATTGCTACTATAGACGAAGCTTCGTGGCGATGGATGTAGGTATGAGAGCGGCATTAATACAGATATAGTAAGTAATTAATACACAAAAATTATTGTAACAAGACACTAAGTTTTGCAGTCACTGTTTCAGTGTTTTACGTTATGTAAATATACTATTATTAATAAAATTATTTTTTCAAACTGCCATATACATTTATATCGGTAATCAAGTGGGTAAAAAGAAATCACGGAGCACAGCTAGTACTTTATAAAACTGGAAGTAAGATTTTGGCAGATATTTAATGGCAAATGAGTTAACAAGGATCAATATAGAACAATAACTAAAGCAATGTCTTCTTAGGATCAACATAATGTCAAACATTTAACGTGGCCTGTTCATTGCTACTAAGTTACAAAATAAATAAAATAACATACCTACAATATTTCCACAGTGTCGTATTTTACGATGCGTGGTGAAGAAAAAAGTGAATGCCCGAGGCGTTGTTAACTCGAGAACATTATAAGGAATAAATAAGAGAGGTATTAATACCACTTTATAGTCCGTGAAAGAGCCTTCATTGTTTTGTGTGCATGACTATAGCATTTGTATTTGAATTTGTTTAAAATTTTATAAACTAATACTATCTAAAAAATGATTTTTTAAAACATCAACTGTGAAATGCGTACACAGCAGCCCTAAAAATTATTGCATTTAATTTAATTATTAGTAAGTTTAGATAGTAAAAATTATAAAATACAATGCATCACATGCATGAGTATTGCAGTGATGAAGTGAACTGAAGTGGTTGGTAAAATAAATCTTCTTCATTATGATGTGGATGTGCCTCAAGCCATTGGTTATTCTTTTTTGGGAATTAAACCCTGAAATATCTTTAAGATATCTGTATTAGATACAAATATTGAAAAGTTTAACAATTTATGCAAGAAATGTTTGTTACTGCCACTATATTGATCCACTTAACTAATAAAGCAATAGACAACTAATAAAGTTATTTAATAGACAGAGCAAGGAAATAAACAATCGACTCCAGGCTAAATTAGCAGTATTGTAATAGCAGGCATGGTTCTGCATGCAACAGGCGTTATCGTTATCAAGAGCTGATTAGGTCGACGAATTTGTCACGATCGGTGGCCTGTCGCGCGCTGATTTACGTTGCAAGCGATAAACGTCGTCACAATGGTGACGCGACGCTTCGCGCCACCGACACTATAACAATTTTAATTCGATAACGTTTTGCCACTGATCAAATTGCAGCTTATAAAATATTTTTTTTTTATTTGAATACGGTTTTCTTTCAATTATGCAATTTAGAGCATGGTAGCATATTGGTTATCTTTGTCAAACAGATTTTAAGCGCCCAGTTCTGAGTTTATTATAGCGACTTTTAACGACGTAAATATTGGAATCAGCTTTTCGATTCAGTTCCTAAATGGTGCCAACGGGACTCTATTACCTACTCTGCGAACGCTGCCGTATATGTGTTTGTCTGTGTTACTTTTTTGTTCAGCTAAATAAACCGTATTAAAAATGCAATTTTCACTATATGTGGGACGTCGTTAAGCAGGTCTTTAAAATACATAATAAATTCAAATTATTTTTTTATTAACGTGAATATTTCGCGACCTGTGACACCTCCTATAGATTAAAAAAAAAACCAAGACAGTGACAATTTATAAGTTACTCTGAACATAATATGTTAATAACTTTTTAGGTATGGATAGTTTTTAGTTTTTAATAGTAGCAATATTAAAAATATACCATGACGTACCAACAACTGATCTAATGGGAAAAAATAAAAAAAAAACCTTGATTGGCAACGAGAATTATTATAACATGAACACATATTTCATACATTTAAGCATGTAATAAATACTTTACGTTTCATTGAAATATATGACAAAATCAGTACAGCTTCTGTTAATGTTAAATAAGATGCCAATAATAATTTAAAATTGATTCATATTTTGTAACTTTTAACAATAAAAACTTTTTAACAAAAAAACAACCTTTTTAGTGCATCTTTTTGAAGCCGGTTGTTTTTTTTTTTTTTAAGTTTTTATTTTTTAACTTTTCAGTGATGAACTGCTTCTATTTTCTATTTGTTATGCCCGAACATACATAAAAAAATCGTCCTGCTCTGAATTGAGAGCCTCCTCCTTTTTTAAAGTCGGTTAAAAAACAAACAAAACTGAATACGTAGGTATCATAGACCTCTCTGGTTTTGTAAACCCTGACTCTGACAAAAATCAAAGTATACATTAGGGATAAAAACGTGATCTTGCGCCAGTAAGAAGGTACTACTGATGAAACAATAGTCTAAAGTAGCTGCTGAGTGTAATTGATACGGCCATCGATTATTGGCGATTATAAAGACGTTTTGAATGCGGGAAGCGTACAGGCGGCGGCTGCGCCATTCGATTGCCCATTGTTGTAGCGCGGCGCAACCGACATGCCTTGCGCGACCGATCGCTCCGTGTGCCACCCACCTTATCGCTTGCGACGCACGCGCATTGCCTTCAACTTGTTAACCAACAAACGCAAAATGATTGCCTACATCTGAGCCTATTTAACTTATCAGTAAATTCAAAACAAAGCTAAATAATGAAAGTGAAACTGTGATTTCACGATCACCCACAATTTATATTACTGCATTAGGTATTCGTATTTTTAATCAAATACATCTGAATTTACTAGAGAGTCAAATCATTGAAAAATGCAAATATTTTTTGGAAAGTCACTATATGTCGAAAGTTTGAGGAAAAATCTAGGCAGTTCCTTAGATTTTTTAAATAGTCATATAAATTATATAAGACGGATCCCACGGGTCAGGGACAGGTCCATAAAGTGTATGACTAGGTATCTTGTGACCGACTGCATTCGTTATCAAAAAATTAGGGATAGGTTATTCAAGCGCCTTGCACATAAGGTTGCAGTTATCAACCATGCACCCAATAAGAGATCCGTAATAGACATCAACTGTAAAAAGCGAAATATACTTTTTTGAGTGGCAGTGGTAAAAAAAATATATTTAAAAGGGGTCCACGACCATGTTGTATAAAGTGAACGATACAATTCCAAAATATGACGTAAGAAGATAGGTATCATATTTTTTGTAGAGTAACAATGTAGTACAGTAGGTACTTACCTTCCAGTTTTAGTGATGATCATTTCGGTTCCTAATTCATTAAATTTGTCCCACAGCTCTTTTGTTTCCAGATGGCACTGTATATGTCTCATTTCTTCGCTGGACCATCTCTCTGTAAGCTGTGGGTTGCGCGGCGGAGGTGAGACTGCTCGGGACCCACTAGGCGCGCCGCTCGCTGAGCCTGCTTCTGACGTGGAAGACACGTCTACGGGAGAGTCTCGGTCGAATTCCGGAAGTGGAGGTGAAGGAGAACCGGACCCTGACGCGGCTGCGTCCACGAATTTTTCTGGAAAAGGATAGGCTGCGTTCAATAAAACGCCAAAACGAGAAGAACATTGGTTAAAGGTACCACCCACTTACTGGTGAAAAAGACCATTATGTATATAGATTCATAGTATTATTTTAGTGGTAAATAAGCTAATTTTAGATAATAATAAATTTTTAAATATTTTACGTTATAAAATCACCACTACCCTAGAAAAATTCGATCGTTTAATCGTACCAGAAACATTCAAGTGACTAGAAAGTTCTTTTGTATTAAAAACTTTAAGTAAACAATAATTCTTATTTTTAATTTATTTTAAAAAGCCTGCCTTTCTGTATACGTTCTACTGCTGTCTTTTGTATCCATCTTTTAATAGGTTGTGTTCAAAGGATTATCAAAAACTAGATTTTGCCGGCGGCTCCGCCCGCCCTAAATTCGGTTATCGGCGTGGAAATCCTTAATTATATTAATGAAGTTAAAGCTGTAGCTATAGTTTGTTTAAGCTCGGTTATAGCTATTCCCATGTGAACGAAGTTTTCGGGATAAAAGTAGCCTATGTCCTATTCCTTCTTATTTGTGATTAAGTAACAAACAAACATCCATCCATCTAGACATACTTTCACATTTTATAATATTAGTAGTATACCGACAATAATTCGAATTCTACGGAACCCTAACTTAATGCATTTACGACATGAACTTAGCCGGTACTTATGATACAATAATATGATACTGACTTGCTTACTACGACGTTAAGATTAGCATCCTAATTAAATAGGTATTTTTCATATGTAGAGTTCTTCTAAAAAGCCAAACTCAAAAAACATCCTGTGGATTAACTAATCCTATTGACGCAATTAAAACTGCAAGCAAAGTATCATTGTATGATGTTGCAGGTGGCTGTAATCATAATTAAAATAAGGCGCTAATTGTTAGTACGTATCCGTGTTTTAATTACCGAGGCTCTATGTGTAACTATATTATGTTCTAAGGTTCGTTCCAAAACCTAACTGGCCACCGATCAGGAAATGAAAATCACCTTAGGCCCTACCAGGTGATTATTACTCGACCGAGAAGAGTCAATATTTTGGAACACAATCAATTTACTGGCTGTGATCTGACGACCGAATGGCATAACTGTTAGTACGATGTACAGCCAATTTGAGGTCCCGTGTTTAACTCTAGATTATTATTGTAAAAAATTGTACATTTATTAAAAAAAAAATTGTAAATTATTATACAATTATCTTGACTCTGGGTTGTTCCCAATGGATATGGTGATAGGCTCACCTTCAATCACGTTTGCGGGACGTAGTAGCATAAGTAAAAGGTAGATGTTACGAAAGTTGTTGAGATGCCACCTCTGCAGTAACGTAAGCGAAGAAACGGGGCTATATTTAAAGTCAGTAAAGCGTGGTTTATTAAATTAAAATCAATAAAGGTTATGTAAAAAAAAAGTTTTGAGCAAATTAAAATTTGAAGTTGCCTATAATCAATCAATTGGGATTTTCATCAGCCAGACTTGTGGCTCGATAGCTCAATGTTAGAGCGCTTACACGGAATATAAGGGTTGCAGGTTCAAGTCCTGGCTCGAGGTTAATTTTTTGACTGCATCTTTGCTATGAAAGTATTTATTTTCAATATGAAAAATCACCTCGTACCTTCTCCGAAATGCTTTATCTGTGAGGAAAACGCAAAATGAATTTTCCCTGAAAACGTTTCTGTTTCGTTGATTTTAAAATTTTGCGTTTCTCCTTAATTAACTTATTGTATATAAGAACTGTCACTCCTGCCGTCCGACACGAAACTACGAAATTATATGTCGTTAATTGTTGTTAAATTATAAGTCGTTTAAGCTACAGCCGAGTGGCTACAAGATCGACAACGCCCGCCAACCTGGGCTGGCGCGGTAAACTAGGGCCTAAGCCTTCTACTCCGAGGAGAGGCCTGTGCCCTCGCAGTGGAGCGCGGGCGTACAACGTCTTATTAAATTACCATTGGTATTTAATTAATTATGTAGACATGCAGGCTTTTATACAAGCCTTAAGAGACTACGTATCAAAAGTTAAGAGGCAGTACTACGTGACAAAAAAGTTGAGTGAAAACAAGGTTGACGCCATATGTAACTAAGCGTGAGTGAGTAGTGCAGCTACATCTCAACTCACAGACATTTCATTGAAATAAAATAAATAAATTAATAGTTTATTATACATCATTGTTATCAAAAAATGCTTTTTTAGGGTTGAAATTACTATCACGGCTGCTTAAGCAAAGATGTAAACTATTAGTACTTGGAACTTTGAACATTTCTTTGCCAACACTTTAAAAAAAAGTAGTGAAATGGGGTCAGTTTAGAATTTTTTCTATCGAACAAAAGTAAATTAATCGTGTTTTCACATTTTTCAGGGTTTAAACTATATCATCCGGAAGAACACAATCATTAAATTTTAGTCGGATCAACTCAGCGGATCCGGAAAAAAATTTGCAAAAAAAATGAAATTTAGACAGTATAACCTTCTAACATCAGAGCACCATGGACCGGCTGTTTTGCTGTCTGGTTAATTTATTAGTTATTGTTAGTCTCAATGTTTTCTTAAGGCGAATATAGCAGCTAACTAGCCCCGCCATTAGATATCCTCAATTTTCTCTTCGTGGAAAACGAATTTCTAAAATCCAAATGTCGCAAATATAAAGCTAGTCATAAGCAAGTTTTAGAAGGTTTTATATAGTTTCTAAATAATATCTGTGAGTTGTAGTTGGCATTTCTGCTAAAAACGGCCACTTTTATATGTATTCTGGGAAAATGTTTTTGTATGATTGAGTAGGCAATTTGATTTATTATTTCTTTAAAAGACTTGCTCCACTTACAAAATATTTTCAAATACAAGGTGGTAAGTTTGTACGCAAGTATCCCAAAAGCTTAACAGTGGACGTCTAATATTGTGTATGCTAAGATTACTCCGGTACTTAATATTGTGTATGCTAAGATTACTCCGGTACTTAATATTGTGTATGCTAAGATTACTCCGATACTTAATATTGTGTATGCTAAGATTACTCCGGTACTTAATACCACATACTTACTGTATATTAAGATATATATTAGGTTAGTATATATGTGCATACTGGATTAAGATCTCACTATTTGTGGACATTCAATAAAATATATAAGTTTTTGTCGCTAAAACCAAAATTATATTAATGATATGTGACATGTTACTTGAAATTTTCTGGAGTTGATTTTGTTCCAATTCTCGTGGAAAGTACCTATTTACTCAGCTTATCGTAATTATTTTTGTATTTGTCCAAGCACATTATTGAAACACAGCCTTTTTACGGGTGCCGTAGTCAACAAAGAACCCTTATAGTTTCGCCATATTCATCAGTCTGTTTGTACGCTCGAGAGATAATTCGATCTAGAAAGCTGAAATTTGGCAAACGCCGACAAAGTGATGCAATAAAATTTTAAAATAAACTGGTTTAAAAGTTTGTCAAATATTTTTAATAATTCTTATGCTACGGAACCTCAACTTAATGAGTGTACCACAAACACTAGGCCGGTTTAAAATTTTACAAGCTAATAACTACATTTACGTACCTATGTACTTATAGGTAGGTCAAAACCTCGCAAAGTATACGACTTAGAGAATAACATAATTAAGATCATTAAATCACAGTGACCAGCGAATACCTCGTAAAACAATTTTCTCTCAAAACCTCTTTTTGACAGGTTTGGAACTTATATAATTATCTGACCGGTATTTTAAATTAATTTTATCTACTATTGCATTTATTGACGCCTGCAACGATACCGATAAATTTCCTATGTCTATTTTCAGTAAAATTTTGCTCAATACATTTTACGAGGTTTTTACTGATCACCGACGAAATGCTTTTGATGGTGGTGCCCGAAAAGAATATTTCATACCTCAGTTATAAGTAAGAACTTGTTGTGAAAGAATGTATCGTTGTCATGTTGTCCCTTCTGTAAGCTATGTAAAAAGTAGCGATTTTATAAGGCTGTGACATACGGACGGACGTGACGAAATAAGGTTTTCGTTCGGTTTGGTTCATTTGGACATGGAACTTTAAAAAAAAACTTTAAAATCACTCAAAAATTTAAAATTTTAATGGTTAAAATTCTATATTAATCCCAGCTTCGCTTGTTTACAAAATCTTTCGGTGGATTTTAGGTACCAAAACGGATACCTCACATACGGGTTGTGGCTGAACGAAATAACATTATTATAAATTCTTGTCACATTTAAAACTTTTAATGACTACAAAGTGCCTGTTAATATTTACTTTACAATTTCTTGAGTATTTTATAGTAATATTTTTGAAGGGTTGATGATTGTAGAATTTCTTAATTTTAAGTTAATGCGTAAGAATCTATTGACACTTTATAAACTTAAGTGTTTTGTACCTTGTCCTCTAATTTTCCCGAAATTTTTTAATAGTTTTAGTTCAGTTTTGTTTTATATAAAACTAGCTGACTGGTGTTTTTCTTGTTAAACTACTGGCGCGGCACCTATTATGAAAGGGTTGTAATTGTAATTTAGAAATATACCGGTGTGTTCACAACAATATACCAAAATTTAATTACAATCGGTTTACTTAGTGCGCGAGTCCGACATACATATAAATCAAGTTTTAACAATAACGAACACATCAAAAAAAGAATTATCCAAATCGGTCCAGCTGTTCTCGAGTTTTTGTTAAACTAACAAACGTCAAATGTTTTTTTATATACATATATAGATGTTAATATTTGGCACTAAAAGACGTAAACGTAGTTCAATTATGAGTGTAGAGTGGCCTTTATTTTTTATTTTCCAATTCAGAAAATTAGATTAGTTAAAAACTAAGCAAGTTAAGAAAAAAAATGAGTTTTGTAGAAGATAAAATATACTTTCTATGGCATTTTATGTTGAGGTATAACCACTTAACACACAACACAACCAGGGTTGCAAATATAGAATAAAAACGGAAAAAAAAACTGACATAAAAATATTAAAAAGAAACTTTAATTTACAGCTTTAGGCGAAAAAAAAAGCCTTTTATAGAAAACGTACCATTCTAATTTAATCACTGTATTTAATAAAAGTTATATTCGTACCTAGGTTTTATTTTTGTTAAGGGGTAATAGGTACTTTTATGAAGGGAAGTTAGAAATTAAAATACCTTTAATCATCTTTAAATTTTCCAATTTCTTGTTTCTTTTTGTTCAACAGAATGTAAAAAAATCATAAAAATGGTAAAAACATTGCCCAAAATTTGTTTTCCTAATAAGAATATTATTAAATTTCAAAAATTTTGAGTAGGTAAGTATATTCTTGTTTTTGAATTGTCTTTTAACATATAATTAACCAGCGGCAAAATTAAGATGCTTGGAGTTTTGCAACTGTAAACATTTTTGTTTTCAACTTTTCCTGCCTTAAACAACTACCTTTTAAGTTGGGAAAGAAACTATTCTATAACATTAAGTACACGTAGTCTAAGCATAATATTAACTAATAAATAATTTAAAATAATAACCTTTGACTTTTAAAATTAATAGAAAAGAAAATAAATAAGTATTGTAATCATGAAAATTTAGTCTTTTAAAGATTAGATATTTAACATACTTAGCAATAGTAACTTAATTGATTTAAACTGCGGATTCTACACCAAAAACGGAATAGGCACCTTATTGTCCGTCTATCGTCATCTGTCTGTTGATACCTATTTAATTATTGCTAGTTATCTTTTATATTACTACCCCTTAAATGGGCACTGATGTATTTACAAGGTTTCTAAACTAATTACGAAAAATATACTCGTACTTTGGGAGTTAATTTTTTTTTCCATATTAATAGTGAAATGAAAGGGTGCCAACGAAGTCCTATTACTGAGCCTACCATGTCTGTCTGTCTGTCTGTCTGTGTTTCCGACCGTTAATCGGCTCTTTCTTTTAAATTGTACTATGTGTTAGGTATTACAACTAATTTAGGTAATTTGCATAATGAAATATTACAAAATAAAAAAAATAAGGGGTCCTTACACATGAAACACATTTTCGTTGTTTTTGCTCTATCGTTAAAACATAAAAGTGTAAACTTGCAGTGATTATAGTGTTAACTCTAAAGGAATAACAACAAATAATAAAAACTGGCCGAGTGTAAGACGGACCTGCGCCATGAACATTATTAATTACCATATAAGCGCCATCTAGTGAGAATAGTTTAGATTATTATGAAAAACAGTACAATGTCGCTAGTAAAAAAACGTATGTACAATTTTTTCAAGAACTTGTAACCTTTATATTTAAATATATAAACGATAAGTCAAACGTTAAGCAACGTCGAGCGAGGTCTGTCATTGGATGGGTGTCCACCCAGCGGCACCCTTTTTTTGTTTGATTGTGTCCACAATTTATATGTTGGTACAGAACCCACGGTGCGCCAGACCGACTTGTACTTGACTGATTTTAATTGAAACTGTATTTTGTTGACCAATGTTCGAACATGTAGAATGTATTTTTTTATTTTTTAGGTATAGTTTTATACATTTTATTTAGGAACCTAATTTTTTTACGAATTGCATGAATTTAAATTAGCTTTTTTATTCGATACAAAAATCTCTTCTATTTCTATTTCCTTTATTTAGATTTTTAAAATTCCCTGAAAATCACAATTTTCTTCTAATAGGTACATAGTAATATTTTTCATTGTTTATTTTATGGAAAAATAACCAGAAAACACACGTAATGCGGTATTAAAGTAGATTTACCAAAAAATATTACCATTCACGATACCTCAAAAAATTTTTTTTTACCGATAACACCTTTAAAAGAGAATACGATCTACGATGCCTCGTAGCGTGCTTCATACAATCGAATTCTTTACTTATATTTGACATTTACTAATCAACCAATACCTGTTAAAATTGGTAAACATTATCTCAAGCAGAATATCTTTAAAAAAATCCTGGAAAATATTTTATTGATTTAAAATTTTATCATATACCGTTTGTTTGAAAAAGTGGAATCTTGCATAACTTTTAACCTATAGGTAAGTACCTATAATATAATAGAATACTGGTATAATGCAGAGCAGACTTTTCCAAAAGTTTATATTGTTTTTGATAGAATTTGTTTGTATGTCTTGAAGCACGCTACTAGAGGCGCTCTACTGATTCGTACTTATAGTTTTAATTAAGATTTTTCTATGTATTTGATTGACTTGGGTTATTGACGTGACAACGTCTTATAAATTGGTTTGCCGGGTGACACTTCAAGAAACTGCGTTACGCTCCGCTCACGTTATGCGCTCACAATGAGAGCGAGTGAGAGGCACGCGGCATGGTTAGCCCGCCTAAGAGCGAGAGAGACAGACATAAAAAGTGAAAGGCACAAGTTGTCACGATTCCGGACGGTTGTCCGACACTATTTTTTTTGATCAAAATTGATTTTCTCAATGGAGCAGCCTTAAGATTACAGTTAACAATTTGAAACAGTTTTTCATGCATGCTGTCTGATTGTAACATTTTATATAAGTACTTTAGGTAACCAACCACATTTGGTTTGCGAGTTACATTTGCATTTTAACTTTTTATTATATTTTATGTGTTAATAATGAAACATTGACAATAACTGTAATACTTATCTAATCACTAATAATAAAAGAAGAAATGAATGAATCTGAAGGCTTTCAGAGAAACTATTTTACAATACTTAATTGAGAAATTAATTATGTACAAACATGTTACTTTACTACTGAACAAAAAATAACTTAATAGTTGACATGACAAGGTCTTTGCTTCCGAGCGTCTTTAAAAAATAAATGAAAAATGATGGTGCAAAATATCCAAGTTTAGGCTTTATTGCAAACTGATTCTTAAATATAGCTTTAGGTTCAAATAACGCTTTATTAGCGTTAAAAAAACTTAAAACTAATGTCGTACGCTTAAGCACCTTAATAAATTATATTTGGAATTATTTTTTATGCATATATAGACATTTGTTTCTTTATTCTAAAGATATTAGTATTTTTCTCGCGGCTTCGCCCCAATATTATTGATTTCTGTTATCGGTGTAGGATTTTTATGTCACTTGATTATTAATAGTAAAGATTGCTGTACCTATAGTTTGTCCACGTGAAGTTCCTTTATAATTATACCTGGTGTAACTTTATGATTTTTTGGGATGAAAGTCTATGGCTTTTACCGTCTCTTTAATCTTCTTCAGCCCAATTGGATGCTCCGTGCATACAAACAAATCATTTTCGCATTTATAATAATAAGAATAGATAATTTTAAAATGATGTTACCTTTTATATACCTCTTTTTTAAGAATGGCTGTAATGATTTTGATTTAAGTTTAAAGGTACTTTCTTTCCCCTAATAAGGTAAAAATAATATGACGCTGTAGTATCTATACTGGACATAAGGTGTTATTTTATTTTGTCTCAAAAATGACTCCCTTCATTTAATTTATCTGGTTAAGGTAAGATCTGTCATTATTTTTTTTTTTTACCGAAAAGCTAGTCACCTACACTTGTAACTGCATCTCTTGCCTATTAGATTTATAAAGCCTTGTCTCTTAATCATTTTAAGCCTATGATTTCATTAGATTTAAAAAAAACTACAGCGATTTAGTTGTTTAATACAACTCTGCCATTTTTTTTGGCTTAATCAAGTACCCAACTAATGCACAGAAACATCCTTAAAAACAGTTAAGTTAACACTTAAGTTGCAAAGTTATGTGGTTGGTTACTAACCTAGAGGTGTAAGAGTGTCTCTAGGGTCCCGATGCCTTCGCCTCTCTCTTCTTTCCTGTCGGTCCCTGGCCATGATGGCAGCTATGGAAAAATCGGTAGCGCAGGGGCGCGCGGAGCAGTCTTCCTCCATGGCGAGCCCCTGCCGCTCCCGACCCTCGCCTTGCAGCAGCATCAACTTGACTGCCGAATCTGCAGCCCACACACCGTCACCTTCTGGACATCCCATTGATCTTCAAGAACATAGTCTTTTTAACCTTAAATGAATAGAGATTTATCTCTACACGGTACTAATTGAAAAAAAAAGTTTTCACTATCTGTAACTTCTCTATTCAGCCGGCTGAAAATTGTATAAGTAGCGAAAAAATGGTTTAAACACAATACACGGGAACTACTCTAAGTTTTCGGTCCGTAAAAAGTTTTTATAGTTAGTTTATGTTTCGAAAAACGTCTGAAAGTTTAGCGAACTGTTTGAAACTTTTTACGCGCACGGTAAGCGTTGAGAGCGAGGCAGTGCGGCGCTACGCTGCTCCTATCGAGTCTCGACTGCGGCGGCTGCGAGGCGGTCGCTGCTTGGGAGGGGCCATCACCGCCCTACGCCACCACACACCAACCACCACCACTTTTTTATTACTTCTTTCTTATTACACCCATCTCACTCACGCTTATTCCGCTTCGCACTCTTATCTCGCTCACCGAGTTTTTCTCGCGATAACTATTGAAATTCGCTAAATGGCTCACCGCGGCGCGGAAAAGCCTCTCGTTAAACGATGAGGCGATTGTATCGAAGTATTTATTCGCGTTAGTCGGTACACTAAAGCCTTTATCCGCTGTGAGAGCTTTCCGCCGCCTAAGGGGCATGCCTTGATGATTACTTGTATGAGAATATTCACGCTTATATTATTGCAAATAAATAAATATGATCTTAGTTTATTGCAAGAGTTAAATGGCTCCGAGTTGGGGGATAAAACCTGTAATGGCTCGCGATTAGCCGCGATAACTGTAGGTTTTCTATTCAAGCCACTTT
The DNA here is from genome assembly GCA_946406115.1 of Apoda limacodes. Lineage (NCBI taxonomy): Eukaryota > Metazoa > Arthropoda > Insecta > Lepidoptera > Limacodidae > Apoda > Apoda limacodes. The sequence goes on from OX291545.1 coordinate 12,417,272, forward strand.
GAGATGCAACATTGAGATGCAGATGAGATATGGTTGCCTACTTGCGTAACTAACTAGCTAGGTATATTTATCTACGATAAAATGTTTAAATTACCTTACTAAACCCAATCCAAATTTTTTTTTAAGTTAATAAAGCATTGTAAGTATCATTTTGTTACGTACCATAATTTTTTTTGGAAAACCACTGTTAAGGTATTTACTTACCTACCAAAAAATACATTTTTATAAAAATAGTCAAAACTAAAAACTCTATACCTAGATGCAATGCGATTATACGTAGGTAACTAGGTAGGTTGATACTTATTTTGTTTTAATTTATATTTTGAATCGAATTTTTTTCGACGCTTTTGATTAGGGGAATTTTATAGAAATTAAATACTTCACTTTATAAAGTTAACAATAGGTAGTATGTATAGGTACCTTCCTAGTGAAAAATGGATTTGGAGGCAGATACATAATGTTTTCTCTAGCATTCACATTATTCTGTAAGTTATACTGTCATTTCGCTAGCATTCTGTTATTTCTCTAGTACTGACAATATTCTATAAGTAGTAGACTTTAGTTCTCTAGCCTTCGCAATATTCTATTAGTAGCAGTCTATAGTAATACACTGCTGTCTCTCTAGCATTCACAATATTCTATTAGTAGTAGTCTATTTATAGTAGTACACTGATGTCCCTCTAGCATTTACAATATTCTATTAGTAGTTGTCTATTTATAGTAGAACACTGATGCCTCTTTAGCATTTATAATATTCTATTAGTAGTAGTCTATTTATAGAAGTATAGTGATGTCTCTCTAGCATTTACAATATTCTATAAGTAGTACATTATTATTGCTCTAACAATCACAATATTTTATACAAAATCACAAAATTCTAAAGGTAGTAGATTTAAAATAGCATACTGTTTTTCTAGCATTTACATCATTCTATATGTATAACACTCTTATTTCTCTAGCATTCACAATATACTATAAGTAGTAGGTCTATAGTAGTACACTCTTGTCTCATTAGCATTCACAATATTTTAAAAGAAGTGTAGATCTATAAAAGCATACTGTTGTCTCTCTAGCATTTGCAATTTTCTAAAAGCAGTAGATCAATAGTAGCACACTGTTGTCGCTCTAGCAGGAGCAAAATTCAAAAGTTAGTAGATCTATAGTAGAACACTGTAGTCTCTCTAGCATTTACAAAATTCTAAAGAGTAGATTTATATTAGCACATTGTTGTTTCTCCAGCATTCACATGATTCTATAAGTATAACACTCTTAATTCTCCAGCAATCACAATATACTATAAACGGTAGCAGCAGTTAGCAGCACACTGTTGTCTCTCTTGCATTTACAATGTTCTATAAGTAGTAAATCTATCGTCGTACACTGTTGTCTCTCTTACATTCACAATGTTCTATAAGAAGTAGATCTATAGTAGCACACTCTTGTTTCTATAGCATTCACAATGTTCTATAAGTAAGTAGATCTATAGTAGCACATTGTTGTCTCTCTAGCATTTACGATGTTCTATAAGTAGTAGATCTATAGTAGCACACTGTTGTCTCTCTAGAATTCACAATATCCTATAAGTAGTAAATCTATAGTAGCACACTGTTATTTTTTTAGTTCAGTCTCGTAAAGGTTCACTTATACCGAGAAAATAATTATCGCCACGGATTGAACCACTCGCTTTAAATTATTTGTATTTTGATTTAAAAAGTACATACAGATATAGAATTAAACAAATAATTAAATGCAACATAACTTACCTTTATGTAATACGAACACCCACAATCGCGTTGGTCAATTAGAAAGGCCTTATAAATTTCATTAAATGTAAAGCGAGCTCACAAGCAAGCGAGTTGTACCTACAGTGGGCGCAATCAAAGTCCCGCGTTAATCTCACGAGATTGCACCAACATTTATGGTGCCAAGTCAAATTTGCGGAAAATTGAACTTCAGACTTTCTCCTAGTTTCGTATTTATAATAATTTATTACGTGCGAGGAGTTCAAACTAACCATGTCGTATGGCCGTAAAGCTTATCGACGCTACTCCGGTAATGGCCACACAAATGGCTGGTGGACGCGAAATGTGACGAATCGCATTAATTATTTTAAGGTAAACGATAAAAATTAGCATTGTTCTGATGTTTTTGTGGCTGAAAGTAATTGTGGAATGAAACATAGGTGAGTTGAATGTTTATTTAGGTACCTTTCAGCTGCACGGAGCTTCAATGCACTACTGAATTGTCCTTTGAATATTTAAAATGGTAACTTTAGGCTTTTGAACTAACCAACTTAATCATTGATACAATTTGTAGACCATTTTAAAATCTAATTCCTACTCCTGTGAAGAAGCTAGGGAAAACCTGGACAAGAATCGAGCTTATTCCACAACCAAACCACACAAGCGCATAAAGATACCTACTTCTTTTCAAAGATTAAATACGTAGGTAAGTACCTACCTTTATAAATTTTTTTTTATTATTTTTGATTTTTACGGTACCAAAGGGTTCCAACGGTAATCAAAATAAGATACAATCGTATTAAACGAATAACAAATATGCCAAAGCAAAAAAAATATTTTTTTGCAATGTTTGTTTTTGTTGTGTTGTTTTTGTTTTTTCTCTAACGTCAAACGGTAATACACAAGTTTGTAAAACAGACAATAAATTTAGAATACAGCACCTATATAGTTAAAAAAACACTTGCATTTAGGAAGTTCGAACAACCACCTTCCTCGAATCAATATATTAAAAGATTTTGAGATCCTTTGCAAGACAATGTGAATCTGGCGTCCAAAAAACTTGGTGTACTCAACAAAGCGAAGCAGTACTTCACGTCGGGGCAGAGGTTGCTGCTTTACAAGTAGCAAGTTCGGTCCCATATGGCATTCTGCTGCCATCTCTGGGCGGGTTCACCTGGATACCAGCTTGGCCCTTTTGACTCGGTTTAACGACGAGCTGTGAGAATTGTCGACGATCCCAAACTCACCCAAACTTTGCCTCCCTGTGTGTGTTTTGTTCGAAGTGATGCCCCCGGCTTCTTTCTACCATCGCACCGCTCGCCATCGGCAGGGAATTCATTCTCACAATTTAGAACCGAAATGTTCGCGTACAGTGCGGTTTCAGAGAAACTTCCTCCCACGAACGCTTGGGCCCTAGAAAGGACTAGAGTATGGGATTATTCGAACGAAGATATTAGATTTTTGAAGTGTCGGTTGGTGTTGCAAGCAAAGTGACCGCTTACCATCACGTGGACCGTAAGCTTGTTTGCCACCTTAGTGGTATAAAAATAAGACAAGCCAAACAAGTCAAAACTTGATGTTCCTGGCCAACTTCATTATGAAAAGAGTTTAATAGTAGGTATCACGGAATAATCAAGAAAGGCCTTTCTTTTACTATTCCGTGTTTGGCACTATATTATTGTACAGTCACGAGAAATACTTACTTAATTTTTAATAGGTCAAATTAAATGTGACTGAAGATCCCTGGTTTTGAGTATAGGCTATAGTGTTTTTAATAGAAGTATTTTTAATAATTTGTACATGATAGGTAAAACTTGAATGTACTACGATAGTGGTATAAACCAGAAGTGAGGCCATACTTTCCTTCAACTTCAACTTTCAGAAAAAGACTTATTGATAAATCCAGCTCAGCTTGTCAGCGTTCAGCAAATTTCGTCTAAAATTCCTCATTGCCTTAAGACAAAAGTCTTCATACTATGCGTGTTGCCAGTCATAAGTTACGGTACAGACACGTTATCTCCATTGCAACTGTTGGCCTCCTAGATAAGCTCTAAGTCGCTTACCGCGATAACCGATGGGCACAAAAATTTTTTTGTGTGGTGAATACGGTTCAGAAGACGCAGTGTAGGACGCCCTGCTACCAGATGGACGGACAACCTGTTTAGAGCTGCAGGAAACCAGTGAAATTAGGGGGCTTAAAACCGGCCATTTTGGAGACAATATGGGGGACGCCTACGTCCAACAGAGGACGTCTTGCAGCTGAGACGACGACGATAGGTAATAGGGAAATTGGCCTATGTGATGTTGCGTCATGAGGTTTTCCTTATTTAGCTGTAATTATTATTTAAGCTGTTTTTCATAAATTAGGCACGTGCTCTAGCCTTAGTGCAGCGTTAATGAAGTTTGTTAGCTTGACATGGGCTTGTTTTGGAAGACTGATTAGTATTTGAAGTGGCTGAGGGGTCTTAATTTCACTTCACGTCCCAAGTGGGGGAGGTTCGAACCCCGGGTTCGGCGTGTACCAATGATCTTTTCTTAATTTCTCATGTACACTGATTTATTTATTCACACCACTGGCTTTTCGGTAAAGGAAAACATCGTGAGGAAACCTGCATACGTCAAAAACGTTTGTGAAGTCCACAATCCGCACTGGGCCCACGTGTGGACTATTGTTTAAATAACCCTCGCTTATGAGGGTAGGCCGTGCCCCAACGGTAGGGACGTTAGTATTTTGTCTGAAATAAGATCAAATGTAGATGTTTTTATTGGGTATTTGTTTTGTTTATTTCCCTATGATAGGTACCTATTTATTGTAGGCTCATGATTTATAGTTTGAGTTTCGTTTAGTTTGAAAATGCTTTTCGTGTGCTTAGCAAACATTTTCGATTTTCATCATCAGCCCACTTTTCAGGTCTAATTATTTTTAGGTGGTAATTTAACAGTCGGCTGTTTCATATTCTTAATGACATCGCATAGTGATTAGTCCGTGGTGCGGCCCAGTGGCCAGTTTTAGCTTTTGAAGATTGGTGGTTGTTGTATCAAGGTGGTTTTCTATTTGCGTGAGGTAATTCAACTTTTTTTTTGCCCGTAATTGGTACCAAAGGTACAGGTAAAGGTATATAGGTATAGGTAAAGGTATCTCTGTTATCTCTTTTCAGACAAACCTTGTGTCACCTTTAGAATAAGTTTTGTTTCTCGTAGCCTTTTTCTTAAATTCTGGTGTATTTTTCCATCAGTCTACTTTATTACCGTTAAAAAATCCTACATCTATGTTTAGCTGCTTCGGAGTAGCGGTAAGTATACCTGCTGCGTTAAGGTCCAGTTCTATTTTGAAAATTTCCGAGTCTGTAGAATTGTTTACTATTTATTTATTGTAGGGTCTTTTTGCAATACTGTCTGACGGATTTCTAATTGCCTTTAGGTAACAAGTATACAGTGATTGGAGTTTATATCATATATAGATTTGTTCTCGCAAATACAATTTACAATGATATTGCGACATTATATGAATAACATAATTGTCAAAGGGTAATTAACTCAAATATAAATAACTCGTATCTATGTAATGGCTGATTTACATGATAACAGTAACTCGACCCAGTTATATGATTTTTTTGGAATAATCTCAGAAGAAACCCTGTTGCTGGATGCAGTCACTGGCATAATGTAATGTAACAACAAAATATAACGTTTTTTTGTCATCGTGTAAACCAGCCATAATGCGCATCTCTGGCGGGGAAAATACTTTCCCTTGGGAACTCTCGGCTGGGATTAAAATAATTGTATGTGTTAAAAGTTAAACATTTATAATACATTTTTATATACATATTGATGTAGGTATATGATTTTAGAAAAAAAACAGAAATCCCGACTTCTAAAAACGGAAAAGCAAAAAACAAGTCCTTAAATCTTAAATTTTGTTCAACAATATTAAAGACACTATGTGAAGTGATTTCCTAATCGATACGTACATAAACTAATAATAAATGATAATACGTAACATAATGAGTCAGTCAGAAACAGTACTAGTTTGGGTAGAGCCAGTCAGGAGAGACGGATTGAGCTAGTATAGAATTTGATTGGGTCTCGACTGATGGTCAGGCGGACTGTATGCTTGTTGGCCACCTTAATGTATCTCTAAATATAAATTTGGTATGTATTTTTTCGACTTTGGAAGCCAATAACTCTCTTTGAAAAAGTAACTAAGAAAGCTCGAAGCATTTTCAATGTGATAAAATTCATTCCCCTGCGTTCAATGTATGGAACTCTACACCTATTTTTTACATTTTACTATAAGTAGGTACTTACTAATGAAAGAAATTTATTATTATCCGTAAAATTAATAAAAATAGTGAAGTCAGATATTTCATGCCCTTAGCTCCCTACGCGACACATAATCCGCGAAATATAATCCGAGCTATTAAAAAGTCCGCGATTTTTTAGCCGTGTTTTTTTAATTTAAACTAAATAAAATATGTATCAACCATAACTGTGATTTCTTTTGTTTTATATAAGTACCTAGGTATAAACTTAAGTACCTAAATAAGTTATTATAAAAATTCTGTAAGACGCTAAACCAAGGTAAGGTTAGCACCTGATGTATTTAGAGTAATTACTCACTTAATTATTGCTTTAGATTGTAAATACTTATTTCATAAAAGTATTTGATGTAGATACAATAAAAAAAATTCGAGAATAAAAAAATTAAGTAAAAAATTACACCTTTTTAATTAAGTACTATGTCTAGTTGTGATCAAAGATTCAATATTGAGATAATTATCAGCAGGTGTAGATAATTCATAAGTGAAACTTCCTAAGAAAAAAAACCGTTTCATTTATAAGGTTTCTAAATATTAACCGTTCAACTTAGTTATTTTACTTGGCAATATTATTTTTGTGCATTCCAACCACTTCTTAAAATATGAATGTAATTTATGTCATCGATTTGATTGATATGTCTTTAAATCAAATCAAAATAATTTATTCAATTTAGGCTACAATAATTGAGCACTTATGAATGTCACTACGCTATCGGTTCGTAAGTCTATAGGGCGGGAGACCTTGTACTGAGAAGAACTGGCAAGAAACTCAGCAAGGGCATTTCTTTTCTCCCTTTCTCTTACAGCGTCCACTTAAAATATTGGAAAATCTCTTTCCTATCATAAAAGGACACTTTCCATTACAAACATAAAATGCACAAGCACAACATAAAAAAGTATCTAATTGAAAATATAAAAAAAAGATTTATGTACCTATTCATCACTTATCAACGTCTTACAGTATTGATAAACAAAACAAAAAGTAAGACTAAATACAAGGATACAAAGAAGTCTGTAAGAGCAGACCAGTCTCCACAGGCAGCACCCGTTCACGAGTAGGACACATGAATCAGCCATCGTTTCGCTCAACCATGTTTTAGGGAACGTAACGACCCGACACACACGCCACCACCGCAGAGACACTTTGAGAAAGCATGACACACTCAAGCAACTCCAATAAAACTTCGATTGTACTAATGTGTGTAACGATTGGTACATTTCTAAATACAAGTACTATGTTAGCAACATATTAGTTATTCCCATGCGTTATTATCTATAACAAGTTTCTGTTTAACAAAAATTTTAAACTTTTTCAAATTCAGTTTACATACTTACATACTTGTTGTAAAAACGGACACATAGTCCTTTAAATGATTTATCAATTTTCTCAAGCCTTGTGTGGATCAGAGCCAGTTTGTGTCTATTTCTTGTATTTCGATTTTGAACATCTCTATTTTTTTTTAAAAAGATTAATATTCTTATGAACATACATTAAATTATCAAATATATATTGACTAGGTAAAGTTAGTATATTGATCTCTTTAAATTTATCCCTTAAAGAGTGTCTGTTAGATAAATTGTATATTGCTCGAATAGACCTCTTCTGCAGTACAAATATTGTCTGTATATCAGCTGCGTGTCCCGTGACTCCGTAAATCTGTTTTTCTGTACCTATATTAGGTTTTTATTTATATTTTTGGACTAAGATATAAAATTAAATTTGCCGACCGGTCTTACACCAGAGTCATGCATGATCTGTAGCTTTTTTAGAATATAGATTAGCTTTACAACTTCAGCCAGCCACAAAGTTGATCAATCAGCCTGAAATTAAATGGAAAGTGGTAAGTATAAGTTTTCGTAACCCGGATCATGGTAATTTATGTGTCCTGTTAATTTAATGTTAAGTTAGCATATTCAGTTACGTACTACTTATCTCCTGATATAATGCACAGACTAATCCCTAATTTGGCTTTAAATTTGCCTTAAATTAAAAAAACCCGGATCATGCGATTTTAACGCGCAAATTTCTAAACTTAGCTAGGTACCTACAGGTATTGACACAAATAAAAAAAGAGCAAATATCTACTTTTATTAACTGGACAGTAAGAGACAACAAGGAACACCAAACAGTGACCGTATTTTATGTAGTGGCTGTGTATTTTATTTTGTGAAAGAAACATTATTTAAATACCAGCCAAGTGCGTGTTGTACCACAAGGTTAGTTAAGTTTGGTAAGGGTTCTGTAGAATTCACTTTATTGCGTGTAGCTGCAAAACTAAATAACCGATTTTTTCAAACTAATCTTCGTTGGAATCATTTGTAAAGGCCTATTATTGTGATATTTTCAGATCTTCATAACACGTGATTTAAAAGTTAGAGAGGGTTAGAAAGGAACACAATTTTTTCATCTTTCAAAGCCAATAACGCGCAAAATATACATTTAAGGGTTTTTTTTTAAGAAACTGAATCGCGTTTTAAAATCTCTATCTAATAATAACCTATACGAAGGGGTGCTCTGAAAAAGAATTCTTATCTGTATAGTCGTATTTTAATTAGACGATTATCAACTGACGTTTATTTTGTTGTCAGTTTTCGATGAAACAGTACTAGCTACTGTCAGTTGGCTTCGTCTAATTAAAAATACGACTTTAAGTTCAATGTACCTATGTCCAATAAGACCAAAAAAATGTTTTTTTCAATTTTTAAAAGATACCTTATAGATATGTACCTTATAGATATGTAAATTTTTATCAGAATCGAATTGATGGTGGCGGAACCATAAGTCTGTGACATACGGACGGATGGACGGATATAACGAAAACATAAGGGTTCCGTTGCTGCCATTTGACTACGGAACCCTAAAAAAGAACTCACGAATTAAATTCTCTATATGACGTCATTCCCTTAAAATAGATTATTGCAAACCAAATACTTTTTTGTAATCGAACCCTTTTAAATCGTTTAGCTTGTCAACTAACGCATCCATACCTCTTTTTGTTTGTCAAAATCAACGGTCAAGCTGTTTAAAATTTTAAAATAAGAACGTCGTGTGAACGCACTTACTGCTGTGACCAAACGACAACAACGGAGGGAGAGCGAGACGCCCCTTGGAGGCGGGACGGTGAAAAAATTAACAAATCTAGACTCTATTATAATATTATAAGAGTCAGATTTCATTTAATTTAGGACGATGCATTCAATGCAAGAGGATGTAGGAGTGTGGGGCAATTCTTTGCTAAGTATTATTCGAATACGAACGTGCTTCAAGTTTTTTCTTCGCAACGATTTTGATGATAGTTGTAACTTATCTCTACAACCTAAATGTGAAAGGTTTAACGTTATTGGGTTTTGGCTGAATGTAAGTATTGCTATTAGACTGTTGTTGAAAGGATACCGTATCACAGTCTTTTTTGGAGTCTCTTATGGTTCAAGGATTAAATAACGTTTCTTGTAAGTAACAGGGGGCAAGATGGGGTACATACTTAAGTATGTTTGAATAATATTAAAACTGATACTTATATCAATTGTCTTTTTTATTTTTATATTCTTCTGGGGTAATTAGTTTGCCAAATTTCTATAATTTTTATAACATAATTATTTTCATAAAAATAATTAAAAGTAAAAAAATATATTTTAAACCAAGCTTTTAATAAAATGCACAAAACGTAAGTGTCATTTTTAATATGTTTATATATTAAAGGCAGGCCTTTTTTGTCACTTCTTTTTTGGAAGCACGCTAATTCTCTAAAGTCAACACGCGCCCCCAAAACAAGCCCTGGGTATAGGTATATTCTAGGTTTAAAATAAACTCAAACTCACAAGCCGTATCGGTCCCTTAAGTCTGAGGAGAGAGTTTGCCTTCCTGTGTGTGGAGTGGGATGTATTTTGAGGAATTGTTCGAAATTTTGCCCACAGCTACTTTCTACAATCGCTCACCTCGCCATCTGCAAGGAATTCATCCTAACACCTTAGAACCTAAATGATCACGTACAGTGCGGTTTTAGAGAAAATTCTACCCGCGTACGCTAAAGTTGTGGAATGAGCCAAGGTTTTCTCTAAGGTATGTAAGTATTGGGGATGGTATTCTTACCATCAGGCGGACCGTAAGCTTGTTGGACAACTAAGTGGTATAAAAAAAAGTCCCACCATCCTTTTTTGCCCCTGGGTAGAGTAAGCTTGAGTACTCCTAAAGGGCTTGCCAATACATCTTATGGGGTGTAGGAATTTCACTTACTGTTCTTTGCAAAATTAACACGTGAATGTTTCTTTCATTATTTTGACAAACATGTTCTTAGTGAATTGAAATTTTTATCACTTTGATATAGACATTTGGGCGGTTGTTAGGTGTGATATTCAGTTATGGTGACTTTTCTTATACAGTCACCTACTGTCACCCAAGATACGACCACTTAAAGTGTAAATTCTTGCAATGATTTTTTACGAGGTTGCTGTGATTGGTTTGTAATATTAAGTCCTATACTTTATGAGTTCTATCCAATGATACCCCAGATACTAGGGTATAAAATAATTTAGCTCCTTTTTATATTTGGGTCAACATTCTACACAAAGTATCTTAATTTCAGGTCTGTTGCTCATTCCCTCTACGAGCTAAGGACTCTTGACAAAATTGAGACGACAGACATAGCTACCATCGTACGTCGTATGGTTCGGGCTCGCAACTCTAATTATCTACAATATTTGCAAGTACAATAATGTGCAAGTTTTCTTCCTAGGTGATAAGTGACCCCCCACCCCAATGGGCCCCTGCAGGGGGTTGGACCAAAAGGTATAGGTATAACAATGGTCATGCAAAGTGGTATCGCTAGGTACTAATATTAATTATTCTGTGGCATCGTAGTAGCACCAACTGCAAGGTAGTCTCCTAAAAAAATAATTTGATGGCTAATTTCTGTAATACCAATAATGTGAATGTAGGTAAATTTACTAAAAATCTTTAAACAATGTCATACTGTGAGATGTATTTCTTACATACATCTGAAGTAACTCATACCATTATGACGTCTTGAAACTTTTTTAACGTTTGTACGATTTTGTATTTAATATTTTTTCACAATTTGCTAAAACTCAATAGTCAATGCACTAGATAACAAAGAGTACCTAATGATTTGAGTGACCTTCAGAACAACTAAAAGACACGCTTTAAAAATTTGCAGGAGCGTCAGAAAGATGGTCACTTCCAGATTATTTTTAGCATTAAATACAACAAATTACATGACTCTATAAGGTCATTGACTAGACAAAATCAAGTTTATTAACATATTTTTTAACATAGTTATTTATGCAATTTTTGCTAATGTGAATTTATGAAATGATCATTTTAAAACGAGTAATAGTAAAACGAGGCGCAGCTGAGTGTTAAAAATTTGTACATTACATTTTTTTTTATACCACTAAGGTGGCAAACAAGCTTGCGGTCCGCCTGATGGTAAGCGGTCATCGCAGCCTATATAGACGCCTGCAACACCTGGGGCAATACTCACTCGTTGTCGACCCTTTAAATATCTAATACTTCTTTCTTGAAAAACCCCATGCTGTAGTCCTTAGAGAAAACCATGGCAGGGAGCTGATTCCAATGGCCATTTAGGTTCTAAGGTGTGAGGATGAATTCCCAGCCGATGATGGCGATGGTAGAAAGTCATCCTATTATACAAGCGGTAGAACACACAAAGGGAGGCAAAATCTCACCTTAGACTTAAGGGTTTGATACAGCTTGTGAGTTTGGGATCGTCGTCAAAAGTGCCAAGCTGGTATCCTCCTAGACGTTCACCCTCCCAGAAATGGCAGCAGTACTCCATATGGTGCCGAACATGCGACTTGTAAAGAAATCTTTGCCCCAAAGTGAAGAAATGTTTCGCTCTATTGAATACTCCAACTTTTTAGACGCCAACTTCACTTTGTTTTGCAAATGATTTTGGAACTGAACATCGCTACAGATGTCAATACCAAGGATCCTAATGCTCTTGGAGATGGTAAGAGGAGTGTTCTGGAATTGTGGGACCTCAGTAAATGGAGTTTTCTTAGCGCTAACGCGCAAACTTATGTCTTCGTATAGGGTTGAATCGGACCAAGTTTTCCCGTCCACAGTCAGAGCCCTTGGACAAAGTGGTCTCGATTTAAGGCCCAAGTTCTCTACGCTTTTCCTCCACATCGAGAGATGTTTGCACGGCCCGTATACTAAGCTTCTCTATTACTGTCACCTACATTGCAATGTAAGTTGTTGATGTCCAACATGTCATAGGTATGCAGTAGAAATAGCGTAGGAGACAACACAGAGCCTTGCGGGACACCAGCGTTAATGCCCATGCTATCAGAGCAACTACCGTCAACTACGGCTCGTATGCGTCTGGCGGACAATAAGCTAGCCACCCATTTGAACAAACCCTCGGGCACTCCGTAACCTGGCAACTTCGATAATACGATGCCAGACCCTATCGAACGCCTACGCTATGCCCAGGCTACATGCCAATGCCTCCCCCTGAGTCTTAATGGCTAGTGCCCATCAGTGTGTGAGATATACTAGAAGGTCACCAGTTGAGCGACCGTGGCAAAAGCCATATTGACGGTCACTGACTAGGTTGTGTTTTTTTAGGTATTTTAGAAGCTGTGTGAGGAGAAGAGATGTAATAGCGATTAGCCTGTATTTCGATGGATCTGATCTATCGCTCATTTTGGGCACCAAGTGCACATCCACAGTCTTCATCGCAGTCTTCCATGAAGATGGATATTGTCTTGTGTGGTAGAAAAGCGCGAAGAGGTCCGTAAGTGCAGGACACAACTCAGGAGCACACTGTATAAGCACCACGTCTAAAGAAAGCAACGCCGGCCGGACCTCCCGTTGGGTTATGGAGAGGTAGGTGATACAGCGCCTTCGTCTTTTATATTCGAGTTTAATAAAAAGAGACTACCAAGTAGATCGGCTTTCTGTTAAGCACTATGGGCCAAGTCACCACCGGTGACCACGACTGGCAAAAGTTTCCTTCAGCAGCTTTAGCAAGCGACATAAAAGCACGACTCCCAGAGGGATAGCTCACTAGTCGCCTACTATTTAGCCAATGAATTGGAATTTAGCTCTGGCAGTTGCTTTCTTACTGCTTCGAGGCAGAATTTAATCTGCGTTTTAACTCAGAAATATTCGGATCCTTATTATTTCGACAGTTGGTCCAGGCCTCATACGCAGATTGCTGGAGAATTAAGCTTCTCTGTAAGTCCAATTAAGCCACGATGGTTTTTTGACACCGACAGCTACTTTTGGGTTAGGAATAAATCATTCCATACCAGCGACAATTGTCTCAGTGACTGCGGCTGCGCATACGTCAGGATCTTCTGAGCTAAAGCAGAACTGCCTCCACGAGTAAGATGCGTCAAATTCACGCAATCCATCCCAGTCTGCTGAATTATAATGCCACACACGACGCCAATCAGTTGGCCCAGCCCGGTTGGATCGGGTTGTGTGCATGAAACTTGAGTCCGAATGGGACAGTGGTCCGAGGAGCGAAGATGCGCATTCACTGAGACGGAATATCCGTCCGGACGTGTCGTCAGCAGAAGGTCCAGTAAGGATGGTCCTCTATACCTAGTACGCACGCACGTAGATTTACATGCACGCACAATATTGTACAAGTACCTGTCTTCAAGGCTATGAAAGCGGGGACAGCAGATATCCTCCGGTACAAACAAGCATACACCGGCCCGATTCACAAAATTGCGCTCGAGTTTGTAGCCGAAATAATGTAGGTATGATGTTTTGGCCGGGCAGGATATCTGCGTGTCCGTTAAAAAGAAGTCGGCTGCGCAGTCTAGATGTGGTGGTGGACTGCGTAAAGGTTGGCGTGAATACCCCTAATATTGTAAAAATCCACGGTCAACGTGGATGGAGTAGCCGCTGAAAAAACTCTTTTCTTTTTGTTACATTTTGTTATTTTATATGAAGTTTATTAGACTAAAGTAAGGATTCACTGCACAGACAACTAAAGAGACCAAAAGTGCGGTACTAGAACTGCGAAAGCTCGGCACCGATAGTACGGTTGCTAGCGCTGGGCGAAAGGGCTGTTGTAGTACGTTCCACTCCGATCTCCTTCTTTAGCACCATTTACCTCTTCAGAAACTTTGCACATGTTGGCCGTTCAGCCTCCCAGGGCGAAGATCAAAGTGATCCTTAGGTACGGGAACCCGTACAACCTGTGGGCGGTTAGAGGTCAGCTGTTTCACAAGGTCTCCCTGACCGCCGCACCACCACACCGCGTCTACGCCAAGCACTCACAGCAACGAGCACTACTGGTCCCCGGCTTTTCACGCACCGAAAAATTGGTTTTAGTAAATTTTTACTAAAGTTTGTAAATTTGGTACAAAAATCTCAATGCAAAGCAACGTTTCATATATTGGACTAGCGTTTGCCAGCGGGTTCACTAAATTTGATTATAGGTGTGGAATGACTACGGCAACTACTTGATTAAACTAAATGAGTTTGCTATAGCAAGCTTACACTGGTAATAATGGCTCTACCATTACTCACTGGACAATGCATTTTTCTCAGGGTATTAGGAAAAGACATGATCGCAGCATAAATATTCTGATCTTGAATTTGTTAGCAATTAAAGCAGAGAAGAAGCTGGAGGTGAGAGATGTTTGTCTTTAAGACTTTCTAAAGCAACGAAGCAAGAGACTAAATCCAATTGTGTCAATCGACTGAAACTTTTTTTTGGATTATTCAATATTTTTTTTAAATTTTACTATTAATATTATATATCTAATATTTCGCTCAGTACCTACTGCTTTTTGCCTAGCTTACAAGCTAAGCGAAGCCGCGAGCAGCAGTCATACCTACATACGTACTAGATATTAATATATGCCTACAGTTAGCATGCAGGTATATTGAACTTCCAATTTATTTATCCATAATATGCAGCTGGCATTTGCTTTCACTGGAACAATAAACTTTTAGCACCACCAGTGTTATTGAAACTGCTAAATCAAACCGTATAAAAGCTTTGCTAGCATGGAACCGTTGCGTTGTTGTGTTCAGATCACCGGGTATATGTAATAAAAATAACTATTTTTTATTAAAATAACTAACTTGTCACTTGTTTATATATCTCCTTATGGGGGTTGATTTCAACCTTATATTATATCCAAATATCTTAAAATTAATATTTTCAGAGGGCATTAAGGTTTCATTGTTTAACTTGCTTCTTAACTTAACTTGTTCCTGAGCTACGTGTTTTATTATTAATTAGGATTGTACAAATTTAATGTTAAATAAAATAACTTTATCTATACAATTATCCCCAGGATATTTGAAGTGACAACCCTGACAAAAAACGAAAAGTGCTTATCATTCTAATAATTTATCCAAAAATCCAATCAATGGTCTTTTATTTTAGGGTGCATATTAGAGACGTCTTAGACGTCTTAAGTAACCCCCTAAGGTAAAAACTCATCGTAGTACGGCGTATAAATTAAGAAAATTTCAGATATCAGCTTGGCCCTTTCGACTCGATTCAAAGACGAGCTGAGAGAATCGTCTGCGATGTCAAACTCACTAGCCCTATAGTTATGTCCAGTGTAGGTTTTATCTAGTTTGGGCTTAAGATACACTGTAAAATTGTGCAATTTAAAAAAAAAGATACTTTCTACATTCATTACAAAACACTGTTCTGTGGGAGAGCTTAATAAATGTTTTATTATATTATTATTATTATTATAGAGAGTTTGCCTCCCTGTGTGTGTTTCACCATTTGTGTTCTAAGGAATTGTTTGAAATTATGCCTACGGGAACCTTCCACCATCGCACCGCTCGCCATCAGCAGGGAATTCATCCTCCTTTATGTTTTGATTATATTTTGTTATATTTTGAGTAAAAAATATTTTTACTCTGTGATTGAAACTCTAGTAATCTACAATAAAAAGGGATGTCCCAAAATTGTCTCTCATAAAACACTGTGTGCTCTTTGGGCTAGCTGGAAAATCTAAGGTCACATTTCTTCTGTCTTTCTGTTAGAGGGTAGCGAAGATGATTCAAAAAGCTTAATTACCTATAACAAAGCCAGTATGTATTTTCAATTTTTATTGCTAGTGATCAATAGATAAGTACAAACTACCATTATAAATTATCTTGCTTTTCAGTAATTTTTATAATCAATTTTGAATCTTTCTGCTCCATGTGCATTGTGCATGTCAACTTGTTCGTTAGTAAGTGCACTTATGAGACACGACTACGACAATGAAATTCACATCAAACTACTACATAGTCCACCGGAATTAGAGATAAAATGAAAATTTTACTTAATAATAAACTAAGAAACTAACGTCATAACAGATTAGAAGTAGCTGATTATACAACAAACTACACTACCCCATTTGAAAATATCGGCAAACAAACTTTACAATTGTAGGTACATAATTTCAAGTCTGTCGCTGTTGAGAAAAAATTTAGTTGCATGACTTCTTTAAATCAGCCTGTGAGCCAGTTACAGTTACAATTATTGAAAATGCCACGCACAATTACTTACTTTTTTAATCATTCATTTTCTGTTCAGGCAGCTATTCTGTGGAATTCTCTTCCACATACGCTTGGAGCTATCTCTAAGCTCATCGACTGAGATTTTTACAAAAGATTTTTACTATTTTAGGAACAGTTGAAAATATAAATAATAATTTTATACCATCGAACGCTATGTAAGTTATTTATACCTACTTATTTTAATAATAATTTATTTTTAATATAATTATGTATTTATTTACGTATTTATATAATTATTTTATTTGTATTTGAATGTATGTTTATATGTTATTATATTGTTATTAAATTTTATATGTTATTAAATTAGTATTCTGTAGATAAAACCTTGTTGTACAAGCCCTTGCCACCTTTTTTTTGTAAATTTATTCTTTTGGGTTTGCGGGAAGAAATCACTGGCAGAGATATGTACGGTCGCGGTCAGAAAATGTTTACCAGTTTTGAAAGAAACCCTCAAGCTCTTAGATCACACTGTGCTCAAGTATGGGATGATATCAGAGGTACTGATCTATGCACGCGTCTTGTTGCATCTATGCGAGATAGACTACGTGCCGTCATAGCTGCAGAGGGGGGTTATACTAGATATTAAATTAAGATTTTCGATGTGTCTATTTTATTATTTCTTCATATTCTTATTTAAAAAACTAAAATATTAGTTTTTTCAAAGAAGGTTTTCTATATATTAAAACTTAATAGTAGTCAGTCCATCTCCTAGAGCAGAGATGGCTAACCCATGGCAATTCGGACACGCCAATCATTTATGAAATTTCTATGTTCACCTACGTATGCTTGCAAGTCATTTTTAGAAATGAACTCTAGTTTAGCTTCCATAGGTTAGTAACAAAGTACGAGCCTGCCCTAATGTGAGATTTTTAGCACCTAATTTGCAACAGCAGAAATCACATTATTTTTTTTTTTTTAATTTGAATATAAATAATAAACATTTCGATTGCTGTAAACATTTCGAGCTGCAAGTATCTCAATAGCTTTAAGTTAACAGCAATTCTTTAAATTTTTCTCCATTATTATTAAGTAACCCAGATTTTTTCGCTGTGGACACGTAGTCCGACTGCTTTGTCCGATGGATCGGACCACGAGATTTTTTTTTTCCTGTTGGTTCGATTATGGATTCGGACTATAAAAACTACGGTTTTCTTGGACCACGTAGTCCTACCAATCGGACGACCTGAATTTTGGTTTTCTTGTTAGTTCGATTAAGGGATCGGACTACAAAAATGATTTATTTCTTAGACCACATGGTCCAACTGTGGGACCATGCGTTCCAAGAAAGCAACTTGTACACTGAACGAAGTTCCATATGGTGCATTATATACTTAGATGATGGTATAGGCAGATGGTGGATGCGAGAAAAATTATGTCCGCGGCACTTTTTATATTCAAATAATGCTACGTTACAGTTGTAGTTAACACGCACGGTCATACACGCAGTGTGGTGTGGTTTAAAGTGTATCTTTTAGAAGTTGCTTTTACAGTGGGAGCCAATCAGCGAGATGCCAGCTGTCAAATTATGAAGGGCTATATCTTCGTAACTTTTAATCGTAGACTAGTATTTTCTTTATAGAAGTGGTAAATTTAATCGAGAACTTCATTTCAGATGACAGCTGTCAAACTAGAAAGGTCTTTCTCTCCGTAACTATTGATCATAGACTAGTATTTTCTTTACGGAAGTGGTAGATTTAATCAAGATCTTTATTTCTGATGACAGCTGTTAAATTATGAAGAGCTATATCTCGTGAACTATTGATAGAGTAGAGTAATAGTTTCTTTACAGAAGTAATAGATCTTATCATTAAATATTTTTAAAATCAACTTTTATTAATTATTATCACTACCATAGTATAAAACAAAGTCCTAGTCCTTTTAGCCCTTTTTAGTTTGACAGCTGTCATCCGAAATAAAGATCTGAAAGAGATCTATCACACCTGTAATGAAACTACTAGTCTACCATCAATAGCTTCGGAGATATAGCCCTGTTTAGTTTGACAGCTGTCATCCGAAATAAAGATCTGAAAGAGATCTATCACTTATGTTATGAAACTTCTAGTCTACGATTAACTGTTTTGAAATTGCAGTACTTTCTAGTTTGACAGCTGTCATCTGAAACAACGGTCTTGGTGAGATCTATCACTTCTGAAATGAAACAACTAGTCTACCATCAATAGTTTCAGAGATATAGCCCTTTGTAGTTTGACAGCTGTCATCCGAAATAAAGATCATTAAAGAGATCTATCACTTCTGTAATGAAACTACTAGTCTACCATCAATAGTTTCAGAGATATAGCCCTTTGTAATTTGACAGCTGTCATCCGAAATAAAGATCTGAAAGAGATCTATCACTTCTGTTATGAAACTACTAGTCTACGATTAACTGTTTTGAAATTGCAGCACTTTCTAGTTTGACAGCTGTCATCTGAAACAACGGTCTTGGTGAGATCTATCACTTCTGAAATGAAACAACTAGTCTACCATCAATAGTTTCAGAGATATAGCCCTTTGTAGTTTGACAGCTGTCATCCGAAATAAAGATCATTAAAGAGATCTATCACTTCTGTAATGAAACTACTAGTCTACCATCAATAGTTTCAGAGATATAGCCCTTTGTAATTTGACAGCTGTCATCCGAAATAAAGATCTGAAAGAGATCTATCACTTCTGTTATGAAACTACTAGTCTACGATTAACTGTTTTGAAATTGCAGCACTTTCTAGTTTGACAGCTGTCATCTGAAACAACGGTCTTGGTGAGATCTATCACTTCTGAAATGAAACAACTAGTCTACCATCAATAGTTTCAGAGATATAGCCCTTTGTAGTTTGACAGCTGTCATCCAAAATAAAGATCTATCACGTCTGTAATGAAACTACTAGTCTACCATCAATAGTTTCAGAGCCTTTGTAATTTGACAGCTGTCATCCGAAATAAAGATCTTCAAAGAGCTCTATCACTTCTGTAATGAAACTACTATCCTACGATTAATACACACACACAAACATACACTTAAAAGTAAGGAAAACTATGTAGACATAGGACTTTTTCCGTTGAAAACTACGTGGAGACTATTTAACACAACTGCACAATTTCTGCCACAAAGCGAATCTGTCCTACAGCGAACAAAGCACCTATTTACGCTGATACCGCTGAATCGATTTACATGAAATTTGGTATGGAGATAGTTTAAGTCCCGGGTCTACAAAATTGCCTTCTGGAGACCCTGATGATTTGTCCGACTGGGATCTGACTACGGAAATTTAACATTTCCTTGTCCTCCTATGATCGAACTAATAAAAGTTGAGATTCCTCGTAGTCCGATCAATCGAACCATCACTAGAAAAAAAAATTATGTGGTCCGATCAGTCGGAAAAAGCGAAATTTCAAATTCTTATAGTCCGATTAATCGAACCAACTGGAAAAAAAAGTCCTCATAGTCCGATCCATCGGACAAAGCAGTCGGACGACGTGTCCACAGGGGATTTTTTGACGGCATGTCATAGGTACAGTATTGTTTTTTTTCATACAAAATGGCACATTTATCAATAAAGGTTCGCTATCCATGTCCTAGAGCGATTGATCTATGGTCAATCAAATTATTATGAAATAGACATTTAGAACTTGTGACTTAAATGTGTGCATGCAATTGTGATCCATAAGGTGGTAAACATTTTCTGACCGCGACTATACGCACATTTTACTATTTTTCTAGAATTATAATTTCTTGTAATGTTTTTTTTTTCGTACAATAAAGGATTAAAATAAATAAATAAAATTTGTATACATATATACGTAAAAAAACAACCTTGGCGTAATTTAAACAGAGGGACATACTAAAGTCACACCACAATGGTTATCGTTTGCCATATTAGCGCGGAACCCCAATATACAGTGGACTTGAAATTGCTATAAGTTACTTCAAGAAAAAAGTGTACCGATAAACGTACTGGCTTGCCCAAATTGCTTGGGGTGGCAGCTAATTTTCTAACTCATTCGAAACTCTAAGTTTGTGAAACTCCTTGCATAAATTTGTAAAAAACATAAAACCTTTCAAATATCAGCCTCAAGATACCTTTTGAGCATTCTTTTAAGTAAACTTACTAACGATTTGCTAAAAAGAACTCTTGATTTATTTTTTGTATTTGTAAATCCGGATAAATTAAAAGGAAATGCATTACAAAGCTTAGCTATAATATTACTATAAATTCAAAAACAAGGTTGTGTAAAAATAAGCAAAGGCAGGACGTGTGACCACAGGGCCGGCCTCGGCGAGGTGCCGTCGATCCATCTTCTTCGTCGGATTCTTTTTGTGTTGTGGCAGTTGGCACAAAGGGGTGTCGTGGCTGACGCAAACTAAAACCAGGTACAGACTTCTAAGTTTTATTTGATTTATATCATTATTTTATTTTGTTTTATCTGGCTTGATCAAGACAGAATTTAATTTGAATCATATCTATTCCCGAAGTTTAGATTATTAATACGGTGGCTTATATTACCGATTACCGACACAATTAAACTTTTGCATTAGACAAAAAACCGGATAACGTACGATATATTTTGCATATGTCTAAAACCTTGTGAACTATATTTTGTTTTAAAATAATTTCGATCTCAAGTAAGTATTTTACAAAACTTTATTATTGTAATTTGACTCCAAAACATATTGCCCATTTACAGTTTTTTTTCTGTTATGTCGTATCATTTGTTTATATTATTAAAACTAAACTACTAACATTTTTTTTTGGGAATACCATATATGATGCGCATATGTTTCTCTAGAAACCTAAAAATAACTAGAATTCCAAGTAGTTCTATAAAGTTTGTGGTTTATAAAAACACTAACGTCTTACAAACCTTTTGTAAAAAACAGTTCAAGTTGTACCTAGAACTGGGTTCTAGCCGTAAACAGTAGTAAGTGGGTAAAGCGAGCAAGCGACAGTCGTGCCAACCACCAACACCCAAAGTCCCGTGATGCTGCGACACACAACACGGCGACAAAGTGTCGTTCCGTCGTGGCTCCTGTACCGACGTCACCTGAATAAATTAGTACCGTCCCGTCTTAATTAATGTCCGGTACATGCCACTATTCCGCTTTTATTGTGATTTACGAGTTCTAATCTAAAGGAAAGTAAAAGACATTTTAAATTGTTTTTTAATAACTCTACCAAACTTACTTATACGATTTATTCCCGTTAAATAAATTATTAATAGAAAATAATAATTACAAATATACACGTAGATAAATATAATAACGATTAGAATTAAAAACCTGACGGCTGAAATCTGAAAAGTTTAGTTGTTAATACTTTATTTTTATTTATTTTATGTAACTTTAAATATAGGACTTCATGATATCAGCTCATTGAGGTCCACTGCTGGACATAGGCCTCATCTAACATTCTCCACAGCGTGCGACTTTGTGCCGCCTGTAACCAACGACTTCCCGCTACCTTTACAATGTCATCAATCCATCGAGCGGTAGGCCGTCCCACGCTGCGCTTTCCGGTTCGTGGTCGCCACTCGAGAACCTTCTTACCTGAAATAGATGATTTTTTTATTTTAAAAAAATAAAACAAGTACTAACTGAAATCTCGAATGATGGAGACACCTAGTGATGTGGTTTCTAAATCGATACGTAGGTACTCATAAACTAATAATAAATGCTAATACGGAACATGTTGACCGTCAGTTGGGATCCATTATGATGTATAAGTCATCTTTCAAAGTCAAAGTCAAAGTCAAAATGGTTTATTCAAATAAGGATTTTACAATCACTTTTGAATCGTCAAAGTTATAAAATATTATTTTTTGAACCCTCCCACCTTCCCGCCGGTTCACAATGTTGTTGATTTCTACCGAGAAGAATCCGGCAAGAAACTCGATAGTTACTCTTTTAAAAACACTTAAATAAACTAAAATACAATTAATGTTTTAAATAAAAGATTTTTAGTCGTACAATTTTATGATACCTATGCATCCTGTAATTGAGCATCATCAGTCCCAAGGATTTTTATCATTAACATAGTCTGAAATATTGTAATATGCCTTTTTACAAAGTACCTGCTTGATAAAAGATTTAAATTTACTTATTGATAGATTTTGAATTTTATTGGGAACTTTGTTGTAAAAGTGTATACATTGCCCCATAAAAGAGTTACTTATTTTGTGTAGACGTGTATCATGCACCAACAGCTTATTTTTACTTCTAGTATTTACTTTGTGAACGTCACTTTTCTTGCTGAAACTATTGATATTTTTATGTACATATAAAAGATTTTCATATATGTACTGCGACACTAAAGTTAAAATTTTTACTTCCCTAAACCTATCCCTCAGAGATATCCTAGATCCTAATTTATAAATAGCACGAATTGCCCTTTTTTGTAACAAAAATATTGTATTTACATCAGCAGCGCTACCCCACAATAGGATACCATATGTCATTAAACTATGGAAACTTTGGATTTTATACTGTCTCAATCCGACTCTTCCGACTGGCTCTACTCGAACTTATACTATTTTCTCCCCTATACGGGTACCAACTGATAGTCATTGTCTTCCGTATTACCATTCATTCAGTTCGTGGAGGTCTGTATCGATTAAGAAATAATGGTGAAAAAAACATCTTTAACTTTGCTGATCAAAATTCGGGTTTTCAGGACTTGTTTTTTTGCTTTTCAGTTTTAAGCAGTTCGGTTTTTTGTTTTTAATATTTATGTTTATTTCATATTTTTTTAGTTTATAAACTTTTTTGAGGGAAGTTATTATAACAGGTCCGAAAAATCGAAATCGCTTAATTTGCGTTTTCTTTACGTTTTGAGAGCTGGAGAATCGTTTGCCATCATTTTAGAGTGATGGTTGTGTTTTTGTGTGTGTATATGTATGTTTAAGGTGTCCTTAGATTCATCTTGATCCCGAAAGTGCTAAAGGCTACATATCGTCGGCATTTTTTTTTTTTTTTTTTATTTTTTTTTATTTATTTATGGTCAACCAACAGTTGTTACATCAAAACAAACATAGTATCCTACAATATCCATACTAAAAGTATAACATCTTGTTAAATGCACAACTACTTATAGGTTAACACTACATGCATTGAAACTTAAGTATCTAGGAGTAACATAAGAATAACTTATATGAGACAGCTGGTAGACAGTATTTAAGCATTAATTAACAACAAACTATCTTGGGGTTTTCAAACAAATTGAATTTACTTAAAAGTTGGGGGCAAGCAATTTTATGGTTTAGTAATTTGTATAGAAATATGAGATCTAATTGTGTTCTGCGTTTTTGCAAAGAGAATATTTTGAAATAATTTAGTCTGTTTGCATATGAAATTTCCCATTCCCATGAAACAAACATAAAATGTCCAAAACTCGATTAAAATACCTTTTCGAGTATTTGAGTCTGTGTTCCAAATCGCAACGAAGAAGTTAAAAAGTGGTTTTGTGACGCCCGGGGTAGAGTAATTTTCCAACTGTCAAGTTAAATTCTTTTCACTGCCATAGAAAAGGTGGAAAGTTACTCCTGTCAGAGTGAAAATTAACTGTCAAACTCCCGTTCCAGAACCGGTTGAGTATTTAACTTTACCTGGCGATAATTACTCGGCGGGTTTTGGAACATAAAATCGCAACGAGGAAGTTAAAAAGTGGTTTTGGGACGCCCGGGGTAGAGTAATTTTCCAACTGTCAAGTTAAATTCTTTACACTGCCATAGAAAAGGTGGAAAGTTACTCCTGTCAGAGTGAAAATTAACTGTCAAACTCCCGTTCCAGAACCGGTTGAATATTTAACTTTACCTGGCGATAATTACTCGGCGGGTTTTGGAACATACTCGAAAAGAACATTAAAAAATCAAGTAAATTCCAAATATATAACCTTTTTTTGAAATGAAGATAGCAGTTAATAAATATGGGGACTATAAATTTGCAAAAAATTAAATCCTATAAATATTATAAATGCGAAATATCAAAATTTGTTTGTTTGTCCGTCTGTCTATATGTTAGGTACTTTATAAGTCACTCATACATGGACTGATTTTGATAACATTTGGTATGGAGATAGTTTAAGTCCCGGGAAAGGGCATAAGCTACTTTAAAACGTCAAGTGTGAGTCGGTTTTTTTCTACGTTTAATCCTTCTTTACATGTGTTAGTCATCTAACTCCTCGTAAACAGCTAAAACAATTTGGGTGATATTTTGTCTGAACATTTCAATTGGTTTCTGGATGGTTTGATAACACAATTGGACCCGGTAGTTGGCGCTGCAATTAGTGTCACTAATCTTTTACTAAACGGCAGGGATGATTTCAATGATATTTTTGTGTACGTTTGAGTGCGTCCCTGCAAGTTTTATAAACACAATTAGACCCGGTAGGTGGCTCTATAGTAGATGTGTCACAGATTGTCTCCTAAACGACAGGGATGATTTTAATGATATTTTTTTTGGTCCGTTCGAGTGAGTCCCTGCAAGGTTTGAATTTACAAATGGACCTGGTAGATGGTGCTGCAATTAGTGTGTCACTGATCTTTAGACATAGAGATCATAGTAAACAGTGCAATATCCAAAAATGATAACGCAACTGGTGATTCGTTAGAAGTAATTATGGAATCAGAAAATTTCAAAAATGTAAATGTTTCCAGGACAACGTCTGCCGGGTCAGCTATATTATAAATGCGATACTATCTCTGTCTGTCTGTTAGCTCTTCACGCTTAAGCCGCTGTACCGATTAAGATGAAATTTGGCATAGAGATAGTTTGAGTCCCGAAGAAAGACATAGGTTGCTTGAAAACGTCAAGTGTGAGTCTTTTTTTTATAATTGAGGAGTAGCTGTTGAAATCCTACACCTAATGCCGAATTTAGGGCGGGTGTAACCGCGGAAAAATTTGGCATGGAGATAGTTTGAATGCTAGGGCAGGGCATAGACTACTTAATAACGTCAAGTGTACGTCATCATTTTTTCGCCATTTATACGATTAGGTGGAAGGGCAATGGAAAGCACATCATCGATTAAGATCGTGTGAGCAAATACAAATACCTAGAAACATGGCTAAATGAAGTTTGGGAGTGGGATCTCGAGATAAAGACTCGCATAGAGATCGCCCGCAGTGCATTTAACTCTCTGAGATAGGTATTGTGCAATCACCGCTTAGTGATGTATCTATGTGGCCCTGACTTTTATACGGATGCAAGGCCTGGACGATTAAAGTGGACATCAACAGACGAATAGAAACCTTGGAAATGTGGGCCTACAGAGGTATGCTGGCCATTAGCTGGACACATAGAGTGACTGATGAGGAAGTTCGTCGTCAAGCCAGGCAGAAACGCCAAATTATGCAAACCGTCAAACAGAGAAAAGTTGGTAATCTAGGTCACATTATGCGACATTTTAGATACCAACTGCTGCAACTTATAATGCTGGACAAAGTGGCTGTGAGAAGATCAGTAGGGAGAAGAAGAAAGTCAGGGCTGCGCAATATTCGCGAGTGGACCGGCGTCAACAGCGCCGCTGAACTGTTTCGCCTCGCGAAGGACAGACTAAAGTTTTCCGAACTGACACCAACCTTCAGTTATTGGACAGGCACTAAGAAGGAGAAGAAGACACACTATTAAGCCGGTCCAATATCACATTATTTGCTGAACAATTAAGTCATTTTTGCTGACCGCTGGACGCGGTTCAGCTCACTTCGTTTGCTCATAAAATACATTTTGAAGCTGACCAAAACCTCTTTAATTAGCTGACCGTCGAAATATAATAGCCTTTTCTAAACCAAATGGTGACTGTTTTCATAGTTATGGAAAGGATTGCCGTTCTATTGAGTGTTTTGGATTTGAAACTGATCCCATTGGCATTAAGATTAGACAATTGAACCCAGATTCAGAAGAAAATTTTGGATGAATTTAATGACTATAAAAAGAGACCTAACATTATTTCAAATCTATCTTGTTATGCTCGTCAAAAAAAGGTAGAAACTGTATAGTACGTAGAATGAAACTACAAGCATTCTACATTTTGCTGACAGTGTTTGTTTCAGTTGAACGGAAATTGCATGGCTCCAATAACAGCGACAGTTAGAACACTTATCATAAAATTATAATAATTATAGACGCTGTGTAGTACATATTATGAAAACTACAAGCATTACACATTTTGCTGACTGTTACACAGCAACGGTTATGCAAAAGCCAAACCATTATATTAGGTACTAAGACTAATATTATAAACATTAAAAATTATGGTAGTCTGTTTGCTTGTTTAATAACACTGTTTAATAAATTTAAAAATTAATTTAAAATATTCTCATTTGGTAGGTAGGTACCTACTATTTATATTGTTATAGGTTAATTATTATATACCTACATAAATCACTCGTTATGTTTTTGGTTAACCTTAGAAATGTACAACAGTATAAGCCTATAGAGTTAATAAATTGATTTGCTTAACGATTTAGTCATTTAATTTTTTCTAAACTGTAAATAATGTAGACCCAAAACTAAAATCGTTAAATACCAAAGTACTCAGATTTAACTTATTTTATGCAGTTGAAATATTATCACTTTTATCTAAAGAAAAGTCATAGATAAAATAAATAAAACAAATCTTAGCCCCAAGCACAAACGAACTAAAAAAAAAAATCTTTTTGTCGCGATAACAAGAGCCCAACCCCACGGTCAGCGAGGCGCGAGCTTGCTTTATCTGCACTGGCTCCGTGCGAAACAATATATTTATTGGAGTGTGTGGCGCGAGCTCAGCTCGGGGGATGATCTATTTCATTATACACCCACGTCACTGGCACACAGCTTGGTTAGATTTAGGTTGGTAGAAGAAACAAGGACTTAGTCTTACTGGAAATAAATATACTTTAGTAAACAAATATGTAAAGCCAGAAATTTATTTATCAATTTTCTTTGGGGGCTGAGGCCCCGTGAAAAACTAAATATTTTTTTTACCTTCTTAGTAATAATTAAGAATATTACCTCTTTTAGAATTAGGGGAGGAGGGGGAGGCTAATAGATTCAGCATCTTAGTACACACCCTAAATGTGTAAGTACCTAGCAATGTTTTAGCCATATTCTTAGTTAAGATAAGCAGATATCAGTTCACGAAATATTCTATAATGTAGCTTTTTTAGATTTTAAAAAGAGAGAATTATTTTAGATATGTTTTTCGATTTCTTCTATTATGTTATATTGAGTTTTATTAAAGTAGATTAAAACATATCTACATTTTTTTTTCTAAAGTATTAAAAACCAGATAAATTTGCTGCCTTTAAGTGCACGGATATAACTTCAATGTTTTGCAGCAAGCATATTCCGCACTGTGCAACAAAGCGGAGTTCGTCCTTCATCAGGCAAAAGTCACAGTTTGCACTGTCCACTACGCGGCGAGTTTCTGGTGCAGTCACACTTTACTGCACATAATAAATTTGTTGCCTACTAAACTACAAGCCCATACTTCAACTTACTCTATCATTCTGCCTATAAAAGTGTTATTTTTACGGAGAATATACAAAAAAGAAAAAAAACAAAGCCAGAACACCTGAAACCTCATTACGTTAAAATGAACCACAGGGACGGCTCAATCACTGTTCTATTTGTTTCTAGAACAAGTCTCCGGAGAGCCGAACAAGATGGATTGTGGTGTCAACACGAATTTGCATCCCTTGTTTGTCTCTACAGAACCTCGGAGGAAAAAACACCGCAATCTCATTGTTTGGATGCAGGCACCAGCGCACATCAGTTATTCACCGCACCGGGAGCCCGGCTAACACGATTATCTGTCGTTTCCACCGACAACTTCTTTTTTCCATTCCCTTGTTTTTCAACTTTACGTCCGCTCTGTGTTTTTTCCGAATAGGAAATGGAATACGTCATACGCAAAATTGACTAAAATATGGCTGGCTGGTTGTTTTGCAAAATAGTGGGCTCTGCGATACGATCGTCTCGATACGGGATCGCGAAATTGTTTCCTTATTTTCATGTTGCATAATTTTAAATATATTTCTAGTTTTGGCATAAAAATACAGCCTAGACGATTTTCCTGAGATAGTGCGAAAAATGTTGAGAACGATACGCATTTTTTGTGCTTTAAATATGGTTAAGTTGATTACTTGCATTGTTAGAAACATCTTACCTCATGCATGATAATGATTATACCTTATTCTACACTGACCAAATTATAGTCACTCACATAAACGACGATATTTTAAAAACTAATAAAGATAGCCTCATGAAACAAAAAGTATATTAAAAAGAGATTTATTTTACACATAAATAATTAAATAATTGATTAAATACGCTTCAATGTTCCTTTAACTTCATAGAGCTAACATGAGTTGTTTAGGAAATATTGTCGTCTATGTAAGTGACTAGTTATTTTTGTTCGTCAGTGCATAAGATGAATGTGGTACCTATTAGGTTAACATACATAAGTCTATTTACTGAATATATTAAAAAAGTAGGCGTCTTAGTGCATTGAAAATCTAATGTTATCAACTAGTGTCTTATGTACTGAAGAATGTTTAGTTTGTTACTAAAGTTGCTAATTTATTAGTTCACATTTGAAACTTCAACCAAATTCAACAACATAACCTTGTAACGGAGGGCACTCAATATTTCTTAGCTTATTTGGGCAGAAATAAAGGGTCATGTAGCGCGTAACAATACTGATCGTGTATATACTGAGACTGCAGAAAAGTCGTCGAGAAAACAAAGAAAATAATTTTACATGATTTTGAACGAGATGTTAAAATAGATAATATTATTATTGAAAATGAATAAAAGGGCAGCAATGATGACAGTGACAACACTATAACCCAACTGAATCAAGAAGCTTATATATGGATGTCACATACATATATAAGCTTCTTGAATTGAATAAATACTAATGTTGATAAATTAAGTACTTGTCTTATTTTGTTTCTTAAATGTATGATAGAAACTTGATTTTATTTGATTTTTAATAGAACTCAATTAAATAACTGTACCTCTAAGTACTTTTTGCAAAAACTGCATTTAATTCACAGATGTTTGAAGACCGTATCATTCATTCATTCAATTTAATCGATATTTTTAAGCAGGTCACCTCACTATGTCTACTGACAGTTGTCAAATGTGATCTATTAAATTGGCCCTATAGTATCTACACTTTAATTTTGTTGCCTTTTCTTATTCATCTATTTATATATTATAGGTGAAGATCTAAATTTGCGCTGTAGGTACCTATGTTTCGTCAATGATGACAGGAACGAAACCAACCTATATATTTTAAATTTACAATATTTTAATCTCAATCCAAAATAGGAAACTGAAATATAATTAAAAAACTCTAAACACGTTACATTTTACCACATTTTTATATTCATTCGACGCTACCTCATTAGCACTTGCGACAACGAACTTTAATAAACAAAAACTAGGGACAAAAAAAAAATGACAGATACGATTCTAAATATTTCAGCAATGCAACGTTTCTAGGAAACAAGATGCTGTTCTATGATTTATGATCGATCATAAACCATTACAAATTGTTATTCGAAATGTGGTGTTGTTCTAATTTATTATCTTCATTCGGTTATTTAAGGACGTGGGCGAGAGTCTTCCGGATGACTGCGTTGATATTTGCCTCATTAAATGTCTGCCATAGTAGCAGGGGCAACAAAAAGCAGATTCATGATTTGATGGCGTCACAAACCTGGTGTTTGGTCATAAATTGCTGGGACGTGTGAGTGCTGGGAAGCTGTGATTGCGCTATGAATTACCGAGGAAGACACGCAACAACACATAAAGATCCCCCTAATGTCTTCATACGATGCCTGCCTTACTGCCGGAATAGATTTACCAAACTAATAATTTCTCTGAGAACCCATAGATTCGTTCATGCGTTGTAAAGCTGTTACTCATTGATTACAACTTGATTATACCTTACAAAAAGTTTCATAACCCGGAACTTCTACAACATTAGAGGCTTAAAAAAACAATTATTGACGCCTCATGTTAACAATTAACACCCATGCTATTATTTCTTAACTTTCGGTAGGCTTACGTTCTATCACGTATAATTAGTTGCTTGCGGCAATTGTTTTAAAAAGACGTATTTTTAAAATTGTATCTCAAAGGAAATTGTATCTTTCGTTTTTATTTGTAAGGAATGTTTGCGTTTGCGGTACGTGGAAGTAGAAATGTGGTGCATAGACGTGTGAAGCTGACGCCTCTTGCGGACGGCGCGACCACCCGCGTACAATGCACGACCACCGTCGGGGGCGTGTGCGAGCCACACGTGGACACAAACAGTATACACGATCTCAAGTTTTTGCACGACCATTATACTTGAGCAAAAAAAAAATTCAATACAATTCATTCAAAATTACCAACCGTGTTCTTAGCATTAGGGCAATTATTTCGAAGGATCATTACTTTGACTTCAGATTGTATCAGTTAGTTGATTACTATACATCAACAAGGTTGACCTAGAAGAGAGAGGTATGCGCGTTCATGAGCGCAAGCCGTGGGTCTTTCAGTGTGGTCTGTGGTTGTCTTGCGCTGTCGGCGCACGGTCGGCACGCGCGCTATGCGCTTACTCGACAAACCTCCACTTAATAAATGAACAACGCGCAGTATTAGGCGGATCGCATACATCATTTATGTAAATTGTGACGAAGACACATCTACCTCCGACCGTTGCCTTCACTCCACACGACGCGCATTCCAGCGTCGCTTATTACACTTTGTAAATAAATAGTGCAGTCGCATTGTCACGATAAGTCTATTAACGAAATTAATGTAAGATTTCTGTTGGCCTTTTGTTCGCAGTTCTCGGGTTCGTTGTGCGACTGTGTTTTAAATAGACAATATTTTTTACTATCTAGGTATGTATCTACCGTACCTACCTTCCTGTTTAAGGTATAATAAAATTAAAGCTAATATTAGTCCACGTCGTCTAAACTGTAATTATAGACCTAAAATTATAGTACTTAGAATGAAATTAAATAATTTAGTGAACTTTTGGTTGCTATAGGAAAGTATAGTGTTCATGACTTTATCAGGCGTAAAAAATAACTTCATCTTTTTTTTTTTATTTGGTTAAAAACGTCCATAAATAACTGACTTTCAAGAAAAAAACTTTATCCTTTTCTGAATTAGGTTATTTTCATGAACGTTATAGTATCCCTAGGGAACAATCTGACTCTTTAATTTAATCTATACAACTATTAATACGGGGCACCAAAAATAAACGTTTTTAAAGTTTTAACATCACTTTCAATTATCTTTTATTTGTTGTGCCAACAGATAAAGATTTTACTTTCTTAGGCTGGGTTGTACCAACTAACTCTGACTTTAACTAGTCGCCAAAAATAGGAGATTGTACCTTTAGAAATTTTTATCGTCAGCTATTTTTAAAGCTAACAAGCCAGTGGTTTGCTGAACTTTGACAGGCCGTTTAAGTTTAAAAATAGCTGGCTATGCTAATTTTCATAGAATCTCCATTATTGACGGCTGATGAACGTCAACGTTAGTTGGTTTAACCCAGCATTAGTAAACCGAAATAGCTAGAACTGACAGCGAATAACATAGATTGAACCTTATAAAATTAATACCTTTTCCCATTTGAACATATGCAAGAAGCAATAGTATGTATAAAGAATATAATCTATACTGTATACCTCCACAACTCAGCGTGCATCTTCGCAAGAGTCATTCATTTTGTGGTGCACAAGAATCAATAACAATTCTAAAGGCACAATGTCATTGTTTTGCAAACTGATGCCTTCTTTTATGCAACTGCTTTTAGTGCCACCCCATTGAAAAGGTGACCTTATTGTTCGACTGAGATCTTGTATTATTGTGGTATTGTGACAATGACTTAATAGTAAATGATTGATTTTCGAACTTAGATATCACTTAAAAGCTATTTAAAAGTTAGTATCACTTCATTTTATTATTAAGGAAGATGAATCACATGGAAATAGATTCATCTTACTTAATAATAAAATGAAGCGATAGTAACTTTTAAATCCTGCAATACCACTATGTCTAAGAAACTTTTACACGTATTATCACGAACTGAACAATAGACTGTTACTTTAGTGAGGTGTTAGTTAGTTTAGTATGTAAACTATGACTATCTGAGGAGTCAAAGCAATATACATAAAACTGTTTCTGACTGATAGACCAACGCCGAGGCTAAACTATTTACTGACCCTAGTAACTAAGTTGTTGTTCTTATCAATGAGATACGTATGTTTGTCACATTTTCACAAAAATTGAGTTATAGCTTTACGTTATTTTATGGTTTTTGAAGAAGTTAATTTATTATTTTATCATAAATTTCAAAATTAAAAATAAGTTAAAAATGTGCGGCATTCCTAAGTTTTGTAATATCGATAGCTTCTAGATATCGTAAAAAATTAGATATTAGTGTATTTTTTTTTAATAAATATATGCCTATACTGAAATAGATTTCTGAATATTTGATTTCGGAACAATTTATACGCATATAACTAAATGTATCACTTTCTATGTTTTGCCAGCGGATCAGCCTGCCTTCAATGCGTAATCGCGTAGGATGCCTACGATAACTTCTTGATTATACTCGTAGTAAGGAAGTTTGATATATCAAGCTATAACTGTAGCTTTAGTTATTTCTCATGACATTTGGTTAGGTATAGTCCTGTGAAAACTTTTGTATTTTCCGTGATAAAAAGCCTGTCCTTCTCCGACTCTTTAACTATCCTTGTGTGCAATTTTAGCTCAATTGGATGCTCGTTGCGACTTGAAGAAAGGAAAAACACACAAAGGAATCGTTGCTCTGATAAATTTTACATTATAAAACGATTACATGACATATTGTATAAAATCTTCAGTTCGGCTAGATATATAGGTATGTAGATAGATACACTTACTCTTCTAACTTTTGTTTTATGAAAAACTTTTTTGTTATAAAAAAAAAATTAGGGTTTATTAACACATCTGTTCAAGGAAACATCTCTCTTCACGTAAACAGTTGGTGATCACAATTGTCAACAATTAACAGGGCGTGGGCAGCAAAAAATAGACCACCGCGGTTGAGAACACCTTGGTTAATGTGTGAGATGACAAACCCGCTTAATGTAGGTCGTTCAAAAGTTAAGTTTTGCGAAACCACGGGGGGCATTTGAAATGGTGAGTGAAGTGTCCAAACAAGGGGTGGCTGGAGGGCATCATGGCGCTTATGCTGTATACTTATGCAGTGGATATTATAGATAGATTTTTACAAGATTTTTCCCCCTTATTGACTTTTATTCCATATTTTATTTAAAGGTTATTCATAATTTTGTAGTCTTGGGGATTTGGGATTAATCCCTTAAATTAATCTACACCACTGTCCGTATGATTCTATTTTCTGAAATACCTAAATACAACTACACAGTTTCTAGCGCTGTTTTGTTTTGTTTTGATAAAAGGTGTAGGTACACAGTAGGACCCATAGTCGCAAATGATTTAAAATTTTATAGCATATTTTTAATGTTAACATTTGGGTAAGATAAAGCAAGTAATCAATAAAAAACTGAGAATAGCAATAGGTTAATTATTCTTAAGTTGGTGCAAATGGTTGCGTTGTACTTAGGTATCTTGAAAATATTTTAAAATTTATTATACGCAGAATCCAAAGAAACAATCTTTATCAAGCTCTTATCATGAAAAAGTTTAAAATTAAATAATTTACTAGGTAATGCTACTTCTAGGATAAACTATCAATGATTACCTACTCTTTTAAGCTTTAGCCATACGTGCAATGCTAATCTACATACAGTTGCATGTTAAGGGGACGATTGACACCTCTGACCTTGTTGCGCCTTGTGGGCACATAAGGTTGCACTTTGCATATTATGCCTTTTATGTTACTGGCTGGCTGGAGGGCACAGCGAAACACGGTTTTAGCTGGGTTTTTTTTATGTTTTTAATTTATTAAAAAAACTAGGCTTTTTAGATTCGATTTAGACCATTTAGATTCTAGCCGATTTTTCTTTTAATATAAAAACAATATCTAATTTATGGATTTAAAGGTTTTCTGACTAAATATCGAGATCTACGACAAGGAAACTAATTTTTAATATTTATTTTTATTTGTTTTTACTTAATTTCTAAACATTTTTTGGAATTCTGTTCGATGTTTCCTTTTTCATTATGTTTTTCCATAACTTTTGTATTTTTTTAGGCTAGTAGTATGTGCTACTTCTTCAATCTAGAACAAATAAGATAGACCGTTTTAGTATATTAGGGTATAGGCCCTATAGCAGAAAGAGAAGACGAAGAGAAAATAAATTGAGGATATGTAACGGCGGCGCTACTGAGCTGCTATATAACCCTTAACAGGCTTGAGCGAGACGACACTATAGCCTCGACTTGTATCAGCAGCTACGCTATTAAGTTTGATCGCAATTTAATCATCTGGTGGTCAACTTCTGCATTTTTTACACAGTAAAATTTTAAATTATAAGTAAAATTAGATACACAAGCACTAGAAACTTACGAGGTCCTAGGTGCCTGAAGTCCTAGTATCTACAATTCTACATCAATGTAGAAATTATGTAGAAGTAATCATTTTCGTTTGAGACAAATTTTTTTTATTATTTTTAATTTATTTTATTGGGTTTTATTGGACGCTTTGTATGGGACACCTAGCACTTTACTCTAGGAAGACGCCGCTTGGCACAGTTGATCGTTGGGTGGTTCTGGGCTGATTTAGACCGGGAGACACTCCGCGTGTCTAGTAAGGGATGATAAAAGTGCATCTACCGCGATCGAGTATGCGCTCGATTTATAATCACATACAGAAACAATGCCAAGTTTGATATCGTTTTTGTATAATTGAAGGATTATGGATTCATTTCTGGCATAAATTATTCACCTGTCTATAGAAAAAATCAAATAATTTGAGAAAAATCTAAAAATAAATAAATAATCAGAATGTCGTCACTCAGAATTATACCATCCCCAGCCTACCTCGGGGGTGTCTCCGCTTGTCTCCGGGTCTAAATCAGCCCAGAACCATCCAATGATCAACTATGACAAGCGGGGTCTTCCTAGACAAAAGTGCAAGGTCGCGTCCAATAAAACCCCCACTAATCATAGTTTGCTGCTGATGAAAATGTGATACATATTCGGTGTTAAAAGTTTAATAAAACGGTTTTCGTTATTATCATATCAGTATCTTTAATATATCTTTAATAATTAATAGTGTTTCTTGATGAATTTACGTAGGTCGTCCACAAACCGTAAGCGATATGTACGTAACTAAGCTGAACCATTACACGTACGTAATTTACCTACTTGCATACATATTCGGGTAGCGTAGATTAATGGTAAGGTAGATGGTCATTATTTTAAGTATGCTG
The DNA here is from genome assembly GCA_946406115.1 of Apoda limacodes. Classification (NCBI taxonomy): domain Eukaryota; kingdom Metazoa; phylum Arthropoda; class Insecta; order Lepidoptera; family Limacodidae; genus Apoda; species Apoda limacodes. The sequence goes on from OX291545.1 coordinate 12,453,254, forward strand.
ATTACTAATACAAAGGTAGTACGTACGTAATTTACCTACTTGCATACATATTCGGGTAGCGTAGATTCATGGTAAGGTAGATGGGCATTATTGTAAGTATGCTGACTACATATACAAAGGTAGTTGCTACATCTGCAAAGTACCTAAACAAAATCATTATGTTAGTACTTAGTTTCTTTAGCAATCTTGTTTCCTATGTAAGATACGTAGCCAGTGCCGTGACACACAATTATACTGCACTATTGTAAGTATGCAGTCCACTTATATAAAGCTTGTAGCTATGCCTGCATCGTAGTTAATACTATTATGTAAGTACCCACACCCTTTACCTAATCTTGCGGCCTACGTTTAATACTTGGACGGTGTTATGATGTGTCAATATAGCGGTTCATTGTAAGTATTCGGCTTACTGATATAGAGGTTTGGGCTACGTCTATAACGTAGACATCCCCATTATGTAAGTACTCACGTATCCCAATCTGTTGAAAGTAGGCTACCTAATTGTAGCGGACCGTATCGTACCGCTACAAGCAAGGCTGACATCACGCGTCTTACATCGCGCTATCAAAGTTTTTGAGACAGTTCAGTATATATAGAAACCGAAGCGCAAGTTAAGAGGACCACGGCGGTCCCCAGGCATAACACCTCCCCTTACAGAAGATCTCTTCTTTGCCGCCGCTCCACATTGGTGACCCCGAGCTGATCATTGACGCCCCTTCCGCAGCAGCAACCTAATCCTTCCAACCAGGTACACGGACCAGTTTTCAGCCGTACGAACGCATCCAGAACTTTATCCAGTACCTATCGCAGCACTTCAGCGCTTCCTAGTTCCTGCAGCTCCTCGCGGGCGACGCAACTGTACAGCATTCTACCACAATCTGTTGAGGATTCCCACTCCAGCTAGGCACTTCCACTGTTCAGCATCACACAACACACCATCCTGTCGAGTACTGTCACTCCAGCGTGGCATTCTTTGAACGTCGCTTCTGCCGGTAACTCAGATTCAAAGGGGCACACAGCCAACAATATAGCTGTTCATTGTAAGTATGCGGCTTACTGATATAGGTTTGGGCTACGTCTATAACGTAGACAGCCCCATTATGTAAGTACTCAGTCTCTCTAAATAATATTGCTGCCTACGATAAATACGTAGTCGGTGCCTTGGCATAAACGTATTCCGATCTGTTGTAAGTATGCTACCTACTTATACAAAGATTTTTGCTATGTCTACAACATAGCCAGAACTATTGTGTAAGTACGCAGCGTCTTCAAAAATTTTAGCTACCTATGTAAAATACGTAGCCAGTGCCTTGAAACACAATTTTACCGCACTATTGTAAGTATGCCCTTATAGCTACGCCTGCATCGTAGTTAATATTATTATGTTAGTACCTACACCCTTTACACAATCTTGCGGCCCACGTATTATTGGACGGTGTTATGATGCGTCAATATAGCGGTTAATTGCAAGTATGCGGCTTACTGATATAGAGGTTTGGGCTACGTCTATAACGTAATTTTCTCTTTACAAACGTATGATACACCTGGATGTACTGTATCCACTCTCGTATAGTAACGGTGCGGCATCTTTTCATACGAATGATACATCATGCTGTACTGTACCCACACTGGTACTGTACCAGTGCTGCATCTTTACATACGAATGGTAGACCATGCCGAACTGTACCCACACCGGTACTGTATCGTTGTTGCATCTCTACATACGTATGATACACATGTTGTTATGTTTCCACATCGGTACGGTCACAGTATGGCATCTTTACACACGTATGATACATCGTGTTTTACTTGATCGCAGGCAGTAGCGGACTACGTAAAATGTCAATTGTACGTATCTGGGAGGACCACTATTAAATTACGTAGCCCGATCAATGATAGTATTCAGAATACGGGCTACGTAGTGCCATCCCCGTACGCGACATTGAGCCGGCTCTTAACGTAATAGTGGTCCTCCCGCCAACTGAAATTACGTAAGGTTCCTAGGTTTTTTTTTCTCACTGTTCAAAAACTACTAATACATATACCTACTACTTATAACGGGCCATTTTACAACTTTGTAAACCATTCACCACTGTGCTAAGTGTGAGTTTCTACTATACTTCTCTTCAACCAAATAAATAAAACCATTTTAAAATCATTTTATTAGTTTTTTCAACTTAACTTTTAAATTAGAGTTAAAAATTGACACAGGATCCTTAGATACTACGAATCAGCGTAGTGCGTCATTCAAAATTTAATAAATCTGAAAAAAAAACGGTCGTGCTCTTTCATAGGACATCAGTCAAGTGCGCCTTAAAAAATAATTCTTTATGCTAGGAGCTTATTGCTAACAGTGTCGAGTAAGCAAGGCACGAGAGAATTTACGAAATTTCGGGAGTAAAATGTCCATACTACGTGCGGCCGGTCAAAGAATGCGTTCCTGACACCTGTCAATTCGTCATGACTAGTGATGTACAATAAATAACATTAATAATATTTAGTAACGTTATTTATTGCATTCATTATGCATATTTATTCAATTTAATTTATTTGTTGTTATTTTTTATAGGAATTATATTTTCAATATATTTAATAAATATTCACAATGTAAATAAATTTTTAATTAATCAATTAATTGAATTGAATCGTGATTTCTGAATGTAACGAAGGGAAAAAAATAAAAATTCTATATTTATTGAAAAATGTATATTATGAAATACATAGTTTTAAGCCTTAAACAATGAAGACTATGTCAAACAATTTAATCTTCCAATTCGCTTGAGGAGTCGCTGTCATCTTCACTAACGTGTATAATCATATTATTGTCAATCATGGTATCTATACGGATATCGTGGTCAAAGTCATCAAATATAATCTTTTTAGTTTTTTCAACCACCTTCATCCAGTCATCTCTTGTGACTTTTTCGCATGCTTCTTTTAAAAGCATCTTCATTTTTTTTATGCCATACGGTGGAGAAGTATTATGACGGGCTGCATAACATTTAATTTGAGCCCAAATTAGCTCAATGGCATTGTACTGGTAGTGGTACGGGGGGATTCGGAGAACGCGATGATCGTACTCCAGAGCCAACTCATCTATTTCATATCGAACATTCGTCGGTTTATGGTCATTGACTAATTTCATCAGCTCTGCTTTTAGCATTGATATATTTGCGTCAATGCCACTTTATTGCAGCCAAGCCACCAATTCCTCTTTTCTTTTAGCTTGGGTAGGTGTTTTATTGTTTTACACCGAATGATAAGGGGCGTTATCCATTAATATAACTGAAGGCTCTGGCAGGCCTGGTAGCAATACCTCCTGGAACCACTCCTTAAATGAAGCCGCATTCATTTCTTCGTGGTAGTCGGTAGTGGTTTTTGACTCAAATGCCAATAAACCGTTTTCCACGAAACCATACTTCACACAACCAGCGTGGCATATTATAAGCCGTGCTTCTTTGCCCATTGGCACTTTCGCCGTTGACGCTTGAGTGTCATCTGTCCAAGAACGAGAAAGCGTGTAATTGGCGTTCAGCCATGTCTCGTCGATGAAAACGACATTGTCCCAATTATTGATTTTTGTCGCTTCTCTTAAAAAAGTAATTCTTTTTAAAATTATGTCATTTCTTTCCAAAAGAATTTTCCTTTTGTCTGTTTTTTTATATTGAAATCTAATATCTATCAAAATTTTAGATAAAGCAGTTTTGCCTCCCCTAAATAAATCAGCTGCTTTCAAAGATGCTAGAAGCATCGACCTATTAAGGTACTCATTCCTGGAATAATAACCATATATACGATTCCTTTTTGCATCGGCGTCAAAGCTATCAATGTCTGTTATGGGTTTAGTTCTGCGTTTCTTTTTTGGTGTTCGTAAAATATTTTCTTCGATGCCAGTTGAGCCGAACTTTTCTTTATTAATATTTGTTATCGTCCGTTTAATCACTCCAAGTGCCTGAGAGATACGTTCTTGGACCTGGTCGACAGGAATTAAAGGCCCGCCATTTTGTCTTTCACGCTGAAAGTAATCTTGTAGCTTGATAATTAGTTCACGACTTTCACATTTCAATGTTTGACCGCGTTTTGGCATTGTAATTATGCACCAAAAGTCCAGATTAGCGCAGAGGTCAGTATATCAAGAAGAACAGTCAAAATAACAACAATAACAGTCACGAGATATATAACGAGAAACACTGGAGAACCTAGTCTATTCGTGCGAGACGACAAGAGACGACTGTTTGTAAATGTCACAAACTGGCGGTCCCCACAACGCTATTTTGGTTTGCCACTTTTTACCAGAAATATAAAGTAGGTACTACGTAGTATTAAGTAATTTTATTTTCAATGTATTTTTTCATTCATCTGACTGATATTATGGCACTAATTTTCTTAAGTTTTGTTTGGGTGTACCTTTATTATATTATTAACTGTATTAAATACAAAGTACATTATATATTATAAAATTATAACTTTTTTTTTATATTATACCGACAGATTATATTAAGATTACAAAAATATTCGATTACAATTGCCTCGTTATTTTGTCACATCACTATAAAAACAAACAGTTGACATAACCTTGAATCAGCGCCGTTTGACGTGGTTTTTCATACGTCCATGTTTAAAAGCTATTGTTTTTATATTTGTTAATTAAGTAATTGTAATAATTTTAGCCCAAAATTAATAAATTTATTGTAAGTTGGCATAATTATTCGAATTTTAATGTTATCACTCGTTAATAAGGTAAATAAAAGGTATTTAAAATTTTGCCGTAAATTGTACGTCAGTTCAAAGTTACATCGCCCAGTCGATCACGATCTCTCAGGAACGCATTCTTTGAGCGGCCGGACTGTAATTCATACTAGTTCATACTAAAATTATAAATGCGCAAGTAACTGTGTCTGTCTGTCTGTTACCTCTTCACGTTTAAACCACTGTACGGATTCAAGATGAAATTTGGCATGGAGATAGGCTGAGTCCCGGGAAAGGACATAGGCTACTTGAAAACGTCAAGTGTGAGTCGGTTATTTTATTACGTATAATGTTTTTGTACATGTGTTTATCACCTAACTCCTCTTTTCTTTTCTCTTGAAACTATTTGGGTGAAATTTTGTCTGAATTTTCAAAGGGTTCCTGGACGGTTAGGATTAACAAATGGACCCATGTGGCGCTGCTGTCGTTGTGTCACTGATCTTCTCCTAAACTGCAGAGACGATGCAAATGTTATTTTTGTGTACGTTCGAGTGGGTCCCTGCAAGGTTTGAAAACACAATTGGAGTCAGTAGGTGGCGCTGCACTCGGTGTGTCACTAATCTTCTCCTAAATGTACGAGAATCATTTCAACATATCCCACAACTTCAATAATTGTGAAATTTCTGGCTTGGAAGCAAAATCAAAAGGATTTAAAAAAGGCTTCCCGCCGATACTTCCACCATAGAAGATTTGAAAGAAAATGAAGAATTTAATAATTGAGGCATAGAAGTAATTATGGGATCGCAAAAATTTAAAAAATGTAAATGTTAAATTTTAATGTAGCCCTGGGTTTCCGGGCAGAACAACGTCTGCCAGGTCCGCTTTGCATTCTAATATTGTTAATGCGAAAAAACTTTGTCTGTTACCTCTTCACGAGCAAACCGCTGTACCAATAAAGTTAAAATTTGGCACAGAGAAAATTTGAGTCCCGGGGATGGACTACTTGAAAACTTCAAGTGCGAGTCGGTTTTTTTTCTAAAATATTTAATTAATATTTTTGCTATTGAAATTGAAATCCTACACCGATAACCGAATTTAGGGCAGATGAATCCGCAGGCAAAAGCTGGTATATAATATATAAGCATGCATGTACTTTAACGGGTCTCAAGTCTTCATTCCCGAGTGTAGAATATTCCAGACTTTTCGCAATAAGCCCCCATATTTCAATTTTTTTTTCACAATTCTACAAAAAATATTAAGTATAGTGCAACATAATTTTCTGATCCTACAGTCGCTATATTAAAATGGTGTGAACTTCCGACACTAGCGACCAAACACCGATTTGGAAAAGTTTGTTGCTCTGTAATGTATAACGTGCCCCGGGGCCTAACTGGGAACAGTCTCGAGCTATTCGGAAACAAAAATGTATGGCAGTCTGACTTACCTCTCGAAACCCGTTAATGCACATGCATACATTTTTCTCTCGAATTACAGACTCCGAATAGCTCGAGACTGTTCCCAATAAGGTCCCTGATGAATCATCAAATCATTCAACTCTTATACCAGTTATTAGTTCGTTTTGGGATGAAGATTCATTATTTTTGTTATCCGTTCGTTTAAAATTGGTATCAAAAATAAACTTTTAATATCATCTGTAACCATCTGTCAAGCGTTCGTTTACGATTTTTTTTTTGTCACTTTCGCCACCGAAAAATGAAACCATGTCTGGAGGTGGGGTTTTGGGGTTAATCTGTCAAACTGCCTTTACATATTCAATGTTTATGGTAGTATGTGTAAGTTAACCGTTCGTATTGCAACCAAAAATTTTAATGGAAACGTTTCAAAGCTACACGAACGAAAGGTGTCGGTGGCGAAACTGGCATTGTCAAAAATGTGACAAGTATCAAACGTGGGAACTCTTAATCCCAAAACAAACGCGCCCCTATTGAAGCTTGTTATCATACCTATGATGTTATGAGGCTGGGTGATTCATTACATCAATCGATTTATTTTTATCCCAATAGACGCGTATTATATATATATATACGCGTACGTGTATCATGTACACATTAAGTATGCAATATTCTCAACAGAAGCAGAAGCAAGCTGTTTCTATAATAAAAAAATCAAATGATTATACTTTTATGATAATCAGATTTAAAAATTCTAAAGTTTACTTTAAAAAATTTAAAATTCTTCTAATTTTACTTACATTAAATATTAAGAATACTTTAACGTTTTGTACAAATGATTGTATGTATTTAATAGTATTAACACTTTGCGACAGCTAAAAGCTTCGAAATATAAACAAATTATTCATAATAAAACATTTAGATTACTATGGATTTATTTTTAAAGTTCCGCCAAAGGGCGCCAACGGAGCCCTGTTATTAATGATAGGTACTACGCCTAGGCTATGTTTCTGTCTATCTGTCCGACCTTTATTGGGCTCTATATTTTAGATTAAAGTAAGTCTAATAGAAACCTGATTTTTTTTACAGAATATGTTTATGGCGGATGTCCTAATAAATATTAAAAATAAAAACACTTTGTGACATCAAAAAGCTGCAAAAAGCTAACTAATAAAACTATAATAAAAGTTTCAAATTATAGACATGTTTAATTTTAGTATTTATTAATACTATCCGGGTTGGTAGGCACGTAATATAATTGGCATACTATGATAACTAAAATAATAATAATAATAAAGTTTGAAAAGTGTTCTTAGCTAGTGTAGAATTTGTTGCAAAAGAAATGTTGGCTGGTTAGTGGCCATTTACCAACGCTTACTTTACTTGATTGTAACAAGCAGATGGGCACTAAAAAACGTCGGTGGTCGTAAACTGGCTCTTGAAGCCATTGCTACTGGCTACCGAAGCGCAGCTTCCACTGCACGTGATCAAAGACAAGCCGACAAAGGCGCCGCATCGCTTCTGCACTCCTCTCCTGTCAACGCAGTTACGGACCATGGTTAATGTTTGCCTCTGGCTAAAATTATTAACGATAAGCGTTATCGGCAATTGAATTTTAATAGGCCTTAAGGGAATTTAAAATTAATTAGGTAATGTGAAAATTATAAGTTAACAGTGTATGTTACCTAGGTACTTACTTTAATTATTCTGTGCTTATTAATAAATATAAAAATAAGGGTAAGTTTATAGTGCTAAGTTAATAGAAACTGCATTTAATATTAAAAAAGGCACTTTGCTTTCCTTAAAGAAGGATTTTTTTTAGTGAAATTCAATTATACCCTCAGGGATTAATTAAAGGAGATTTAATCAAAAGTCAACAACCGAACCGATACCAATGAGCTCATGGAAACGTTTTGATGTGATTCTGTAATAATTCTGCCCAAAGTTGCAGAGAAGAGGTATAAAGAAGGAGCTACTTCACCTCCCTTGTCACATCATATCACACATCAATCTTTGGTGAAGGAGAGCATTGCTCTTTGATTTATTACAGCATTTCCTACGGCGACGATAATATGTCTTTCGCCTCATGTATATTCTGCTTGAACTAGATACGAGAATCTGAAGTTAAACTTTGTGATTGCCCGCTTGGCGCGTAGTTTATATCTTGAACCACAGATGGCACTTCTATATAAACTTGATTGAATAGACAGTACGTATAGCGCGCGCGGTGCATTTATATGCCATTATCGCCCGTGGGTTCTATGAACTCCCGCTTTGCCTAGAGAAAAGTAAAATTGACAAAGAAAAAAGGCCTATGGGAGTAACTAAGGTCTTAGCACCCGCTTTACCTGCACGTAATGACACTGTTTACGAGTAAGTGTGATGAAAAAAATAAACTTAAAATCAAAATGAACTGTTGCATTTTGGGTTTGGTGACATGTATTTTTACAAACTATGTATTACCTATTACAAATTAAATATTTTCTTTTTATCCGTAGGATTTTGCGATTGAAATTTAATTTTATGAGTAAGCACGCTGTACTATTCAGACCAACTTTAAACAAAAGATATTCAGTGGATATTATATTTGTCAATGTGAATACACGTGAAATTAATTACTTTTATTTACACCCAAGCCGTAAATCCTGTGTAATATGTTGAGAAACCGTAGTTATAGGTCACACACGATGTATAGGTCCCACAGTTTGATACTAATTACTATCACATCTACACCAGTGTTTTACCTATAATAGGCATGGGCACTTGTTTACTTCTTTTTAGTTCTTGCCGTCGGGTTTTTTCATTTATTTAATTATTTATTAATATTTTAATGAAGAGGATGATAAAGGCCAGATAGCTAATTTCTGTAATACTAACGATGTGCATGTAAATGTACTAAACCGTGTAAGGGACATCGTGTCAAAAAATTTTGGCAAAAAGTAGCATTTTCAGTTTATTAAAAAATTACAAAAAAGATTATCTCGGAAATGGTAAATTATAGTTTTTGTCATTTTTGTATCGTGTGAAAGCGCGCAAACGTTTCAATTTCACCACGTCATAGTAGGTAGGTATAAAAACATAACGTGCGCGCGGACGCAGAATGTAGGTATAGCCGCACATCGATGCCTACTGCTTTATCTTTACCGCCTTGTGAGCTTGTGCCTATTGTGTCACTGACCTCTAGAGGTCAGTGCTATTGTGTGCTGTTGTGTAGGTACGTTGACCTTACTCAAGAATTTATTTAAAACGTATCTATCATCTGATTTTAAATTTGATTTACATTGCAGTTTCAGGTGAAAATAATAAACTTATTTTTTTTATTACTTTTTTAGTTAAAATGGGGTTGTGTTACACAGTAATAGTCATTATCAGTAAAAAAACCGCCAAAATACATAAAAATCATGAAAAGATCGACGTAAAATTCTAACGCTTTAAGGTTCAGAATCATGTACTAAACCTATGGTTTCAGTTTTCGTCACGATGTCCCTTACACCCTTTATACTTCTCAAGTAATTTATAATGACGCCTAGAAACTTAAATTTTTTTGTATGGAATTTAACGTTTTTACCGTTTTGTAGTCACATTTTTAGATTCTTTGCTACAAATTGGATTCAATGCACTAGATAATAAGCTATTCTAATTATTTAACTAACTTTCATTACAAGCAAATGCAATACACGCTTTAAAAAGTGTTAAAACAATGGTCACTTCCAGTCTTTTATTGTATTTAATACAATTAATGAAAATAATTCAGTAAGATAATGCACTAGACAAAAGTATAACATATATTTTTTTCAATCCTTAATGTAGTATAGTTAAGTCACAAAATTTGCACAAAAACGGTGTATTTACGCTATCTAGCTTATGTCGCAGTAAAAATCAATTTTCCTCGAAATGGTATATTGGTTGATTATTCAGTATAATAGTTAATTTATTAATTGTATTAATAATTAGAACAATATCAAAGTCATGTATCTATTCTTATTCCATTTATACTATTTTCCAAAAGACGTTTTATTTATCAATTTGACTGTACTTTAACTCATTAAAAGTCGGTGGCATATTTCACTACATACACTTCAAGAGGGTGAGTAGGTACACTTTCTCGTATCTAATTAGGGGCGAAATCAAGAGGGCAAGCGGTGCATACACCAATTCGACACCTTTCTCTACTAGTCTAGGAGCTAGGAGATCCAGTAATAGCCTTTGAAGTATACCTTCAAATCTCTGTACCTAATCCGATGCTAAGATCTCATCATAATTGACCAAACGAGCCCAAACTCGATACAGTTTTCGTCACGTATATACCTACCGATTTGGAAAATGATTTTTATTTAAAAGGGTATACTTCAAGATTAGTCCCATTTTATTAAAATCCAGTTCTGATAATAAAATTCATGACACATTGAGGGAACTCCTGAAATATTGTCGGCTTATCATAATATGGCTCTGTGCGGCGACATATATTCAAGCAAGTCAAGCATTTTCAAATTGTCACTTATTTGCTAAAAATATTGACCTACACAATGTTAATACAAGGAATAAGGATAAAATGGTAGTCGTCTTCAGAAGGTACGGTCGCGGTCAGAAAATGTTTACCAGTTTTGAAATTAGATTCTATATCACACTTTTTTCACTAAGTCTAAAATGCCATATCAAGTTACTTATTACCTTTCAGAAGCTATTATGCAAAATGACGCATCGAGAAAAACAACAAGAATTATTGATCACTCCTTGATAATGGAACTAATATCTTTATTTGTTGAAATGACATTTATTAAAAAATATTGTTTGAACGTCGTTTTGACAAGAGTAAAATTTTACAAAAGATTTTTTCATAACGAAATAAAATGGCAAGTTTAACCCTGGAGCAAAGGGCTGAAATAATATATCTTTTCGAAGATGGACATAGTATTAGTGCTTTATCACGAGAACTCAATATATCGCGATTCACTGTGAGGTTTTGGATTAGGCGTCACGGCGAAGAAGGGCAAATAACAGATCATAGAAATAATTCAGGACGACGACCGATACTAACCGCCGCGCAAATAACAGAAATCATTCGTCGTTACGAAGAGAATGGTTTCATACCAACTAGTTATTTTGCTGCTTTATATGGTGTGAGTGCTCGGACGATCTGACGAGCTTTACACAATGTTGGACTACACTACACACACCATGCTATTAAAGTGGAGCTGAAACCTCACCACAAAACAGCCCGGCTTAACTTTGCGCGACGACATCTCGATTTTGATTGGTCGAATACTATATTTACCGATAAAAAAACTTTTAAATCAAGCCAAATCGGAAGATTAACTTTATGGCGCTACAATCGAACTCGGTATGATGAAGGTCATATTGTGCCTCAAAACGAGTCAGGTCGCATTACAGTAAACTTATGGGGGTGGATGAGCCTTGACGGCGTCGGAGAACTGGCGCCGTTAGAGAATAGGGCTACGGCCATTAATTATGTGTCGCTTTTGGAAGAAGTGATGCTGCCTACTGTGCGCGTAGTGTATCCTCCAACGGAATTCCCACACATTACTTACGTTCAAGACAATGCACCGATACACACAGCCCGTGCTACTATGGCGTGGTTCAACCTGCACCGTGACATTCGTCCCATTCAATGGCCCGCTCGGTCTGCTGATTTAAACCCTATTGAAAATTTATGGGGGCTTATGGTTTAACGCTGGGACTGTCAAAATGAAAGAAATCCTCAAGCTCTTAGATCACACTGTGCTCAAGTATGGGATGATATCAGAAGTACTGATCTATGCACGCGTCTTGTTGCATCTATGCGAGATAGACTACGTGCCGTCATAGCTGCAGAGGGAGTTTATACTAGATATTAAATAAAGATTTTCGAAGTGCCTAATTTATTATTTCTTTATATTCTTATTTAAAATATTAGTTTTTTCAAAGAAGGTTTTCTATATATTAAAACTTGATAGAAGTCAGTCCATCTCCTAGAGCAGAGATGGCGAACCCATGGCAATTCGGGCACGCGAATCATTTATGAAATTTCTATTTTCACCTACGTGTGCTTGCAAGTCATTTTTAGAAATGAACTCTAGTTTAGCTTCCATACTGCTTAGTAACAAAGTACGAGCCTGCCCTAATGTGAGATTTTTAGCACCTAATTTGCAACAGCAGAAATCACAGTAATTTTTTTTTTTATTTGAATATAAATATTAAACATTTCGATTGCTGTAAACATTTCCAGCTGCAAGTATCTAAATAGCTTTAAGTTAACAGCAATTCGTTTAATTTTTCTCCATTATTATTAAGTAACCCAGATTTTTTGACGGCACGTCATAGGTACAGTATTGTTTTTTTTCATACAAAATGGCACATTCATCAATAAAGGTTCGCCATCCATGTCCTAGAGCGATTGATCTATGTTCAATCAAATTATTATGAAATAGACATTTAGAACTTGTGACTTAAATGTGTGCATGCAATTGTGATCCTTAAGGTGGTAAACATTTTCTGACCGCGACTATACATAGCTCTGTCACAATACAAAGTATACATATATTTCTACAATAAAATTCCAGAACATTAACCTCGAAATAAATTTAAAATATATGCTGTGTCAAAGCTAGTTTAATGAAAAAAAGCTATTACAAAGTTGATGAATACATAAATGATAAAAATGCTTGGAAAAATTAAAACTTAATTGATTTTTATTGGTGGATTGGTAATATCTTTTAATTAAAACATTGTATGTAATGTTACTACCTAGTGTATGGTCATATTGTATTTTAATATGAAGTTGAAAAAAATATAAAAGAAAGAAGAAGAGAGATTTTTTTAAATTGATAATTAAACTGACGATTCAAAAGTACTGTTGAAAAGTCTATTTGAATAAAAAAGTTTGAGTTTGAGTTTCGCACTCAGAAAGTATTATTTGGTGAAGAAGAAGGTGGTTCTAAGATATATCGATTAAGATAGCTAAGCGACTATGACGAAGCAATCTACCTAAATGATTTGGATAAAAATAGCACCAATAAACTGATCTGTTTATGAAGCTGGAAGGTAGGCACAGGAACTCCATAAAAAAAATACGTATCCTAGTTCTGTTTGGACTTATTGAACGATCTTATAATTTGTCGCATGACTATAATAAGACTAAAAAATCATACTATAGCACGGACGCTTAGCAGGAAGTATGTCGTTCAATGACCCGTCACTATTTGTCTCCGTTGCACGCGCATAATTATTGCCGTTGCGCTCCTCTATGACAGAGGTCATCGCATCTGTGCGACTGCGACGGCAAATAATTATGCGCGTGCAACAGAGACAAATAGTGACGGGTCATTACACAGAATTAACGCTTTCCGTACACTGAATTTGAAACTACAGTAACAGTAATTTAGGAAATTGTTAGACAGTGTGTGATATGTGTGTCGCGACACAAGCCCTGCTGACTTTTATTTAAACGACGTGCGAGACCTTAAACGCGCATAGGGCAAGAGTTTCACTTCTAGTCAATTATATTATTTAATATTCTTATGACTTTTCAAGTTTATCCCGACGATTTCACAAGGCACGTATAGAAAGCCGTCAAATCGTTATCGTGGACGAAAATTTAAAAACGTCTGCAAACAATTCCATAAATTTCCATTCCATACAATATAATATTATTTATTCGAACCATTTTGGTACAGGCAATCGGTACACTTACTGATATCTGGATCAAATATCAAAAAAGGATAATAAAATCATAATAATAGCGTTGGCTGCTGTAAAGGAGCATTGTCAAACATAAAAATATTTGTAAAAATTAAATTATCTGCTGTACAGGGAGGGGTATTGTCAAATTACATAAATATTTAAGTACTAAGGTTCAAATTGTATTGTCAGCTATACAAAAGCATCGTCAAAATTAATTCTGTAAAATAATAGTTCAACCTAATATTAATTATAATAATTAATAAATACAATATTAAATATAATAAATAGTAGCTGCTGTACATGGGCATTGTCAATTTGAAAAAAAGAAGAAAGGAATATTTTACTGTTAAATAGCTAACTATTACTGTATGTCAATATCATTAAAAAATGTCATAAGATTGAACAACAATAATTTTAAGCATGTAAATACTATAAAATTATTTTATCTGACAAAAATCAGTTATACTGTAATAAGGATTTTCTAGTAAAATTTTTTTATTGAATTTCTGAATTTAATTTCTGAGAGGTCTTTGAGTTCTTTTGCCAGATGATTATAGAACTGGACACAATTCATAACAAATGAATTATTACTTTTCTTTGACAATTGTGTTTTAGGAAGAACAGGTTTTCTCTAGACCTTGTTAAGAAATTGTGAACATCATTGTTCTTGACAAATTTGTTTAAATTTTTTCGAGTATATAGAATATTAGCTAGTATATATTGACAGGGCATGGTAAGTATATTAACTTCTTTAAAAACTTGTCTCAGTGACGATCTGCTACTTAAAATATAAATGGCACGTACCGCACGTTTTTGCAAAATTAAAATATTATTGGTATCAACTGAATTACCCCATAAGAGAATGCCATATGACATGAGGCTATGAAAATTGCTGTAGTAAACTATACGTGCAGTGTCAGTATCAGATCAGGAATTGTCGGATTTTTCTAATGGCATGTATTACAGAGCTAAGTTTGGAGGGAAGTTCAAGGATGTGGGGGCGCCATTAAAGTTTTAAGTCAATGATAAGGCCAAGAAACTTGGTGCTACTGACCATTTCCAGTGCGTTACCATCAATGTGGATTTTATAACACAGGCTTAGAGACTTTGACAGTGTGAAATTGAGACATTTGGTTTTATTTGCGTTTAAAGCTAAATTATTTACAGTGACCATTCAAGAAGATTTTGTAAACTATCGTTTATTTGTTCCAAATCACATTTTTTTCTATTAGCCCTGAATAATAAGGATGTATCATCAGCAAACATCATTTCAGACAATCATTGACATAAATAATGAACAAAAGAGGCACCAGTATCGATCCTTGTGGGACTCCCATCGTTACTTTATGGTTGATAGATCTTACTCCGTTGACATCGAATACCTGATTTCTGCCGCTGAGATATGACAGTAGTAGTGTTAGAGCCGAATTTCTCACGCCATAGTGATTGAGTTTAGCCAGTCAGTCATCAGCCATACAGTCTCATGCTTTATCGTGACGGTAAAAATGTGCCGTGCCGTGCCGCTGGACGGTAAATTATAAGCGCGTCCGACTTTAAAATTAAACTCGCGCACTGTACAACAATACAGTATACCAACACAAACAACAACGAAAAGTTGCTCGCTAAACGATTACCCATCCAATGAGCGACCAAGCCCGACGTTGCTTAACTTTGAATATCAATTCTACAAACACATTGTTTCTGTTTCTCTTAATAATCGCTAGATGGCACTGATACGGTTAATAAAGATGACTCAGGCCCGTCTCACATTTGGCCGGTTTGTATTGCCTATTTATTGTTATACAATAGATCTAACCTTTTATGTCAATTTCAGGCTTTTACCGTTTTCGATGATAAATATAAAGACTTTAATATTCAGACAGACAGACAGACAGAGTAGGCTTAGTAACTCACAGAACATTAAGCTAGAAACTTGTATTCTTCGCTTTGAAATCGAAGACCATTAGGCAAATGTCGGTATGTCTCTGATTTAGAGGGTTATTTTTAGGGTTCCGTACCCAAAGGGTAATTAGCGGAACCCTATTACTAAGATTCCGCTGTCCATCCGTCTGTCAGCAGGCTGTATTTCATGAACCGTGATAGTTAGACAGCTAAAATTTTTACAGATGTTTTTCTTTTGCCGGTATAGCAACAAATACTAAAACACAGAATTAAATAAATATTTAAGGGGGCTCCCATACAACAAACGTGATTTTTATTGCTCGATGTTGCTCGATATTGACAACAGCTAGGCGCATAAAATATTCACAAAATATTTAGTTAATATAGTCACTTTAAAAATAAATAATTAAATTAAAATAAAACAAATATTTATGGGGGGCTCTCATACATTAAACGTGATTTTTTGCCGTTTTTATAGATAATGGTACGAATACTTGGCCGAATTTTTACCTTTAGCACAATTTCGAAGTAGGTATATATTACATACATATACATTTTTTTGTTATTTTTTATGTCTTTGTGTTTTTGTCCATAAGATTCATCTTAAAGACATTACATTCGAAGCTAAGTTCGTCACTAATCATTATTTAATAAACATTGATTACATACGTTATCTAACAAATACTAGTAAATGATAACACGAGAAAAACCTGGATGAAGATACCATACAAAAGTAACCAAACGGACACGGAACCTGATCGAGACAAAACGAAGTGAAGTGGTTAGTACATATACACACGCACATATCTTAGCACACAATTTAAACAATTAGGAACAAGGTGAGGAGGTCGTGGTCCAGCACATTCGTCTGTCGGACGCAATATGCAAAGGCAACGTGGCATGGTCAGTACCTGGATGGGTAACTACCTATATGGTGGCAAATTTTTCTGAGTTCCTCCTTCGTCAAATAACAGCAGTCTTTAACATCAGAGGTATAAGGCTGCTTAAAAACCATGATAGTCAAGTGGCCACTAGATCAAAAATGTCTGCCAACCTGCAATAGGCCAGCGTGGTGGACTATGGCCTAAGCTCCCCTTTCCAAGAAGAAGCCGGCGCCCCTGCAATGGGGCGTATTACGACTGAGGTAGTAATAGCTACTGCATTGTATGAAGATTAACAAACAGAATCAGATGCCGAATTCAAAGCAACACTCACTTCGTAATACATCTGCCATTTTAACATAAAAGAATGTGATCAAACGAAACAACAGTATAAAGCGATCTTTAAAAAGATTTATACGTCTTTATTGATTTTAGATTTCACTTTACGAAGTACTTCAGCACTTTAGGAGTCCATACGCACATGATGGACTGAGTTGGATGAATCAATAACGTCCGGAAATAACCTCGGTATCGGCCACGGTCATAAATCTGCAAGGTGTCGGCCGGTATCGGACGCTCACACTCCGCCTGATGGTTTATATCATTTGCGAACCAGCTTGAGAAGTACCTACTACGTTAATTTAAGGAGTTTTTTACGTACGCAAGAAAAGTATGAAGATGTTAGTAAAGGCGCGGCGACTTTTACAAAATACAATACAATACTTTACTAGCGTACCCGATACGGGTACAGGATACTTTTGACGCTACGATCAACTTCGGCGCATTCATTTATGACTTAAATTATAGCCCAGATGAATTCAGGTGATAAATAATGCAGATAGAATGTGTATGCCACCAGCCACCGTAACACGTGCGGTTTGAGTCAGCGAGTAAGTGGTGCCTTCGATTGAGATAGCTCTGATGAAGACACACGCTGAAGTGTTTTCTAATTACGTACACCATCAATCACAGCTCAGCCAAAACCAGAACATGGCCAATCAAGTGATTGCATCGCGTGCATCAGGTTTTCGGGGCCCTCGATAATAACAATTTTATAGCCAGTAATGGAGTCTCTAGGGCCCGGGCGGTTAATACGCCGCGTTTGGTGTTCAAACTTTTAATTTGGACTAGTGAGATAACATACAGGAAGTATGGAAACAAAATGAGTTAGATACCTACATGTATGTAATCAATTAAGTCGTCTATATTTACGTTCTATTGACGGTAATAGAAGTTTGATATTGTTAAGTGCTGACTATAACGTTGATTGGTTTTAAATTTAACATGCAATACCCCTGTGAGTGATTCAGTATGTGGAGTGTTTGGTGGTATTAGTCAGCTTCTAATCCGGCGGCATTTTTGTGTGTCAGCTAGTTTTTTGATGCGGCGTAACGAAAATGATTTCAATTTGTGGCAAGGTATGCCGTCAGTAAGTGACCCGAACAAAGGGATGATGGTAATCGGACAGGTGGGTTGAAACTGACGCGCTTCAGATACACACACAAACCAAAAAATAAATAGTTACACAAGGACCACTACATACTAAGGGCAAACTCACAGAGAAGTTTGAGAACTTTAATGGAATTCACAAGGGTAAGTCTGACACAATTGCCTCGTCAATGTGTCGCGCGGTAGTATGTATTTAAAATCGGTTTGATACATCATAAGTGGACCTTCTGTGCCTATTTATTTTGTGCACGTATAAATTATATTTATAGTATAATAAAATCTAATTCTCCTCCTCCTCCTTTTGTAACATGAGAAGAAGCGCAGTTTTTTTTTGTTATTTCTTTATAAAGTATATAACCAAGTATAACATTGTGGCAGTTTGTAAAATATATTACTGAAATATCGCAAAACAAATGATTGATCTATAAAGTACCAAAATTAAAATCACATGTGTTGATAACAATTTTAAGACACATTGTTAACACACATAAAAATAATATAGGTTTTTGGAAACAATTTAAATGGTAATTTTGGTTTTAGATCAAATATAGTTAGACATGTTTAAAAGGATAGATAGTTTAAGAATGCACGGGTATTTGTTGCCACTTCTGGTTCGCTTCTTTTGTTCGTTGGCTATGTAAAGACATCTTTTTATCTGCTATCTTTATACCGAAATAGTTTTAATACAATGGTCTCCAAAAGAAATGATAGATCAAGTATAAGTATCAGCGTGTCAATGTTCAAAGCTGTAAAAAACTCTGCTATTCAGCTAACGTCATCTCATTTTTACCTAACAGTATTTTTAGAGGTAACACGTGCGCGTACATAGGTAAAACGAGCAAGGGCAAATATTTCTGTGTCACACTAAGATTTTCGAAGGCATCTTGGTCCTGGTGTTACTTAACTTGGTTTAATAAATATAGTTTTAATATTGATGGACTTTGGAATTAGTTGTTAACACAACATACACGATCGAATAGTGTTGCGACGTCGACACCAAGCAGAGTTCATGCTCAGGGCTTTTTGTTGACAAGTATTATACACATTGAATACTCTCTATGCGTAATTCAATCGTTCTGTTGACCAAAAATGAATGCGTTATGTCCTTACTTCCAGTCCGCAATCAACGCATTGGCTGCACATGCTCGGTAGGTAGAGTAGTGAATGCGCTGTCAAATAGTGAGCGACCAAATTGTTTGTGTACATTTGGTGGACAGAATTGTTTCAGATACCTATGCGATGTCATAGCTCTTAATACGGTTAACAAAACGCAGCTACTGCTGGAGTGCACAAATGCTAAAATGAGGTTTATTTTTATGTCAAATAACAGGTAAAATACCATTTCAGATATTTTTGAATACTAAGTGCTAGCCCAGAAAAGGAGCTAGTTTCTAATTTTATTTTTAGGATGAAATAATTATTGGCATACCTAAGAGGGGGGGCAAAGCTAAATTGGCCCTAGAAGAATGAAATTTTAAGTTAGTAATCAAATCTTAGTTAATAATAAAAAAACATAACGAATAAATTCACATGAAATTGTACGACAAATTTAGAACAAGAAAAACAATATAAATGTATATATATATAAATACATAATAATATAAGTGCGTGATCATAAATGTAGAAAACCAATAACAAATTCAACCTGAATACCAAAAACATATGCACAAGAATAATGTTAAACAATACATGTTGTCAAACTAAACTGTTGTTCAGTCATAAATCAAATTTCATTAGAAGCTCCAAACCGCATGACCTGTTACAAAATTGGCCTACATGCCCACAAGCAACACGAGCTTCAAGTGAATTCCCTACAAATATTTCAAACTTGTCTTCGTCCGTAATACCAAAGCGTTCGCCTAGTATTGGAACAGACAAAGACGGATGGAGAACTCGCACAAGTTTAACAATCGAGAATCAATTGTTAAGGCCAGATCACCTATCACCGTTCAGCGTGTCCGTAAATCATGATCAGCCGATGATCAGATGTGATGTCAGATTAGAGCTCCTAGATTTTTTGTTTGTTATGTTTGATCGCCGCCGAGATGCCTGGATGACTTGCGCGAACCGGCGGCAGCACAGCGGTGAAAGATGGTTCAAATAATATTAGTGTTTAGTTAGTTAGTACGTTAGTTACTTATCAGTTATTGTTTTTGTATTGTTGATCCTCGGACCGTGAACGATGCGCTTATGTTGAGAGGCCGTAGACACTAATTGAATTGACTGCTAGAGTAATAATTCGAGTTTTAATGAACTAATAGAAGTCAGATATTGTTTATCACGTTTTCTTTTTTAATTCAGTCAATCGGTATTTTTTATTATAAATTAAACTTTAAAAGCTCTAATAAATTATGATTTAATATAAGCTAATCTCTCAATTTAAGAAATATGACTAAATGTGACTACTAGTCAATACTTCAAATATAATGATTAACATGTATTGTTGCAGATAACATGTAGATAACAGCTATTTCTATTATTATGGTAGGTAACATACCTACTTACAATTGCAATCCCAAGTAGCACACATGGTTGTAGAGTTGCCGGACTACAGAATAATGATAAACTTGATGCTGTACAAGCTACCTGTATAACGACGGCACCCGGTGACACAGACCTTATAATTCTAAACTGGGCCCCAAGTTAACCAGCCCTTAGCATGACAGAGGCTTATTACCAGCTGTAAAGAGCTATATACGGGCTGTAATAGGGTTTAGAAAGCTATTACACAGCTTTTAAACTAATATTTAGCTCCTTAAATTCCTTAAAACAGCCATGCCTACGATATACGAAGACATATTTTACAGCTTGAAAACGTTATGCTACATACAATAAATATATTTTTTGGCAAATAATTATTCGTGCAGATTGTGTGTGCATGTTTACCAACGGCAATAACATTTCTATTAAAGTGTGGACATCTTAACTTAATCTTAAGGGATATAATTTTTCATACGTTTCAAATATATCTATTGATCAATTGTATTGCGGGTGCTACTTTACTGTGAATGTATATAAGAGATATTATCAATTATTTTACGCGCCTTCAAAATAATACTGTTTTATTAAATATATTTTACAAGATAAATATGGTGTAAAAATTGTGTATGGATATTGACACAAAATTATTTCATTTGAACTCATAAATCATCAATAACAAATAATTTCAATTGTTCTATTACATTAATATTAACAAATATATTGAAAAACAATAGGAATTATTTAGGATAGCGTATTTTGTTATTATTGCTCTTATTACTATATATCTTACTGATGTCGAGAGCCACAATATAACTATATACATACAGGGTTCAATAACGTTGAGGTGCGGTGCGGGGCGTCGCGTCAGACGGGGCGAGTCCAAAAGTGTATGGCTACTATGGGTAATAGAAAATATGCATATTTTTTTAAATTGTTAGATATTAACAATTTTATTTATTAATGCTAAATTACGATAAAAAAATAAATTGCTGCGGCAAACAACAATATTTATACCAAAAATAAGCACTTAAAATATTAAACTGATCTAATAGCGGTTGAAAGACGCCACTGTGGCGCCCTATTTGTGACGTAAAAAATTTACAATAATAATGTTTTAAATTGTTACTAGATAAACCATTGTAAGCGATAATTGATTGAGATGATTTTCGTCATAAAATTGATATCAACAGCACTATGTTTTATTGAATTTTGATTTTGTCAATTTATTTTTGATTCGTGGTGATAAAATGTACTTTTTCGAGTGGAAGTAGCAAAAATAATCAAAAATAAATTGACAAAATCAAAATTCAATAAAACATAGAACTGTTGATATCAATTTTATGACGAAAATAATCTCAATCAAACATCGCTCTTTTTCGACAAGGCTTTAAATTTGGTATGTATGGTTATGCACAATATTATCGTTTTTTTTTTGATTCATCAAGTATCTAGTTTTATTTTTATTTTGCGTTATTTAAACCCACTTATTGGTTGTCACTAGTATTTTTAATAACTTTTTATTTGGCCCATTTTGAGCATTGTCTTTTTATTATTATTTTATATTATGAATGGTTAAATTAACAAAGTATTAGGTACTAATTTTACGAAAATTGTCGACTTAATATATTTATTAAGTAAGATTTAAATTGGGCGTTTCCTATGATTTTTATTCTAGTATTCTATTTTGTTGCTGTAGTTAGTAAAAAAAATAAGATTACAAAAAAAACAACCGTGTGTGTACTAAATCAAGCTGGTCGCTATTCAAAACAAACTGTTTTGTGTTAGTTAATATAGCAAAGGGAACCTTTCGATGACTCGACCTCTGACAGGGTGTCAGAACGCCACGAACAATCCTTTTAAGGGTGTAGTAATTGTAATCCTTTCTATTCACTAAAACAATGTCAATAAAAACTATCCTATGTCCTTTCCCGGGACTCCCCTCCCCCATCTCCATACCAATTTTTAGGTGCGTTTCTATAATTGAGCGCATTTAATGCGTACAATGCTTGTCAACAAAACGCCCCTTAAATTTAAATCGGTCTATGTCACTCAACTAATGAAGTAACGAACAGACAGACAGACAAATGACGATGATGAACTAACAGATGTTTGTTTTTATTATTTTACGTAGTGAAGTAAAATTTTTCTTATTGACGTAAAAAATAAAATAAAAAAAAAAAAGTAGAGTTGTTAATTATAGTGCGCGTTACATAAGTTGTCACAAAGCGATATGGGATGAATCAGCGGATTAGCCCTCTCGTATATGTAATAATTTTCTAACGTTATTTATACTTCTATTTACTATTTACTTCTATGGTAAATCATCAATAAAATACAACCGAATTAGGAACCTCATCCTTATTTGAAGTCTTTCTTTATTTACTTTGGTTTTAGAAAAAAGTTATTAGTGAGATCCTGTTAAACTTTAAAAATATAACAGTTATGGGAAACGCCAATTGTTTTAGCCAGTCAGCTTCATTCACTTTGACATAATGAGTGATTTGACACTTCGCTGGTCCGGCAGTGACCAGCGAATATAAAAGGAGTGTCGAACCGCGTTGCTGTGTTTTAATTTTGAAGCCAGGTAGCTAACAGTAGCCGAATTCCTTTCCGACCATATTTTGCAAATAAATTTATTAACCGCTTTCCTGATTAAGACAGGTAAGTTATTATGGTATTGCATAAACCTTGTCAAAATTTTATAAGCTTTCTGTTCTTTCTCTTCTCGTGTTTTCCTACAGTGACCGCTCACCATCAGGTATATCGTAGGCTTGTTTGCCACCTTAGTGGTATAAAAGAAAAGTTGGAAATCACCATTTCGTTTTCCTTACTTAGACTATATATTTTCGTTCCCCCTTTTGATTAGCAAAAATTATATTTTCAGGTGCGTAGCTTTGATAAAAACACTTTGGTATCTGAAAGCGAAGACACTATTTGGATGAATTATATGCATTGAACTGCAACCTTCCACGTTTAAGGACTTGTCACTACCGCTAGTTGATCTTATTATTGACCAAACAAGCAGAAATTCTTTACAGCTCTTCGCGGAACCAAAGAACGAGCTACAGCGATCGACCTCAGACATTTTTTTCTTCTTCTACCTTCTAGTTTTTATCAATACAACAATTTAAAAATGTATTTCTTTTCTTTTTGTCTTACGTGCCTTTGGACTCGATCCTACGAATCCTTACCAAGGGAGGCTGCAACACCCTGGCACGCAGCAGTAAAGTAGTTCATAAAAAGAGACTGTCCCCCACATTATGATATGGATATGTTTCCAGCCACTGGTTACCCCTTCTAGTGATAAAAACCGTGAAGGTATAGGTATGTACATTGCCTCAGCCGTTATAAACCCTACTGCAGGGAAACTACATGCCACGTTGGCCTAGCGCGTGTTGACGGACGTTGTAAGTACATACATACATACATACTGGCTATAAAAGGCTTCTGAAATACCTCCTTTTAACTCCATTTTTCCACACAGTCTGGCTCCACTAACAAACTTCCTGAGAGTGGAGCGAGGATTACCAGAGATGCGAGGGAAGCCGCAATTACTGGCGGCTTTGCGTCCGCCCGAGACTGCTCGATGCCGGCTCTGAGCTACTAATCGCAAGGGTCACGCAATACGCACTAATCTGCGTTCAGGGAAGTGATACGTGACTCCATTTACTGATTTTCTGCTGAAAGCCTTTATCTACTCAAACTATGTAGTTTAGATTGTTGACTTAAGAGAATTGTTACCATGCAAACATTAAGTTTGCGGGGATTTTAATTTAATCGCCTATAGGTTTTTTACAGATCAATGTAGTATGTTTTTATTTTTAAAGTATATTTTGTCTTACCATGTTTGTCCTGTATAGTCGAACTAGTCGAAACGTCTAGTTAATTTCAAATTATCGTAAACCAATATCGTAAAGTGGAAAGTTTCGCTATTATATGTTTTTAAGGTTCAATACCCAAAGAGTAAAAAACGGGACCCTATTACTAAGACTCCGCTGTCCGTCCGTCTGTCACCAGGCTGTATTTCATAAACCGTGATAGACAGTTGAAATTTTCATAGAAGATGTATTTCTGTTGCCGCTATAACAGCAAATACTAAAAAACAGAATAAAACAAATATTTAAGGGGGCTCCGATACAACAAACGTGTTTTTTTTTTCGATATTAATAACGGCAACAGGTAGACGCTTGAAATATTCACAGAATATTTAGTTATAAACTTACTTTAAAATCAAATAACTAAATTAAAATAAAACAAATATTTAAGGGGCTCCCATACAACAAACGTTGTTTTTTTGCCGTTATTATAGATAATGGTACGGAACCTTTCGTGCGTGAGTCCGACTCGTTTGTAATAGGCTTCCTACTTTTCAGCCAGAAGACGTCCACTAAAGAGCGCAGGTCTCCCCGATACGTTTCCATTATCACAATGCCCATTGCTGAGCCGTTTGCATCCACTGGCTTTTTCCGGCTTTAACCAGATTGTCTGTCCAACTGCACAGCACCTGGAAGGAGGTGGTTCGATGCTGCTAGACGTTTGTTACTCTTTATTTATATCTAAAATATCAACTTAAGTATCTATATTAAAAATCTATATATGTTTATTTATTAATGCAGGAGTTTTTTTATTGTTACTGCATTACGGTTTCCCAGTTACTACATACTATTGCATACACAAAAGTAATGTTATATAAAATTCATATTCATTAAATATCTCCTTGTAGGTACCTATCTACCTTGAGCTCGCACACATCGAAATCTTGTCAGTAATCGATTCGCCGTGTAAATTATCCTAATATTACATCAAAAGTCGGCGTTAATCAAAGCAAGGCATACAATAGCATATATCAATAATCGGCTAAAGAGCTCGGTAATCCGTCAGTGAGCGGCGCGACATGCACCGTATGATGTGCCCACAATGGGACATTACAGGCGGGTGACGCGCTAGGAGCCCACCTACGCCACAGTATCATCACAATAATCATTAAATCGTATCTATTATGTAAACTTTATCTACAGATATACAATGTAAAACATACCTAGTTGTTAAACCCACAATAATCTTTACAGTCTATGTAAGTGTTTTACCAATTGAGCTATCGAGGCACAAGTCTGGCCAAATTGCACCAAAGTTTGTTCATAATTACGCATTTTTACAGTAACAAACATTTCACATTTATAATATTAGTCCAGCTACAACAGACATTCTAAAACCTAAAACATACCAAATATTTAACTAAAAGCAGGCGAGATTCGTGGTAACTTTATAGTTGCAGCTATAGCTGGAGCAACTTGTACTACTATTTGAACTTGCAATAAAATGCCGCCTGCTTATAGTTAAATATAAGTTATATTTTAGGTGCAGTTGTTTTCTTCTTTTTTGTATTTTGGGCAGTCAGGTTTTTTTTAATTCTATATTTTTATGACAGCTTTTAGTTCCAGTTTTTTTTACTTTATTTTCGACTCCCACTTGAGTATTTTACTATAAGTATTAATTTTCGGAATAGCATCTTCAATTTCCTTATTTTGATACCCTACTCGAGGGATTAAAAAAACTGGTTGCCTGTAAAGTCGGTATACGGGCGAAAGTTTTACGTGACAATGATTTTATGTCTGTCTCTCTCGCTCTTAGGCGGGCTAACCATGCCGCGTGCCTCTCACTCGCTCTCATTGTGAGCGCATAACGTGAGCGGAGCGTAACGCAGTTTCTTGAAGTGTCACCCGGCAAACCAATTTATAAGACGTTGTCACGTCAAAAAATTTTTTTAGCCCGCACATTAAAGCGTATAACATCCGCCATTTTGTTTTTTTTTAACGTCACCTATCGAGGAACACTTCTTACCATATTATCAAGACAAATCCTACGATACCTTAATAATACATATTCACCCAGCCGTTTGGAAGATACGGTAATAAAGAAATTTAGATACATATGTAACATACATAGGTAGAAGATACAGTCGACATAGTGGAATCTCATCAATTTTTCAAAATTATTTCTAATGTATGTACGTACACAACCCAGTTTATGTTTCATAAAATATGAGATAGAACTAGTGGTGGATACAATTTAATTATGATCTATACTAATATTATCTAACGACTTTGTTGTTTTTGTTTCAACAAACTAATCACTGAAACTACCAGTCGATTAAAATTTTATTTTTTTTCTTCTAAAGCTGCTACACCCTTCAGAAGCGCAAAAAACAAGTCAGATAGAACCCTAAGCAAAAACAATGTTATATAGCGCGGTCGAGCGATGGGATGGGGGACTGGATAAAATAAGTCATATCTAAATATATAGTATATTAAATTTAAATTAGCACTATTAGACAAACAAGACGATCACGGATCAATTCGCTCGCGACCGTCAACTCAAGTCCAACCACCCGAGTAGCTGTCGGGCCGAGTTATCGAGCGTCGATCTCCGCCGCTCTCACCTGCACCGCCACTGTCTGTCAATAATCTTTTTACAATAAAAGTATAAATCGCAGAGTAAAAAATATCTGTCTTAATAAAAATATGTTTTTCCGTTACAAAAGATTAAAATCGTTATCGTGGCAGCTAACGCGGTCGTGTCTTACTTGAATGGACGTTGTCGGGAAGATTTGATTGCGCAGGAGACAGAATTGCTGTGAAAAGGGGACCGTTCAAAAAGCGATCGTTCAAATTATTTGACAGCATTGACTGAATGCTCCGTGCTTGATATACTGAATTTTGGTTTTTTTTGTTACTTAAATTGAAATATGCATTTTATGCTAAGTATGTGAATTCAGTAGTTGCTAACATATATAACATAAGTGGTTTTATATGTTCCTGAAAGCTATTATTACTTCGTTGTTGAAAGAATTAAATTTTGTACATTTTTGTGTCCATGTCCCATAAAAGTGGTAAAATGAAAACCTAGGGTCTGAACATTATAAGCCCCTTTGCCAATTTTAAACAAACTATAAAAAGTCAATATTGCTGCTATACTATTTTTTAATACCACTAAGATGGCAAACAAGCTTACGGTCAGCCTCATGGTTAGCGGTCACCGTAGCCTATAGACGCTTGCAACAACAGGGGTACTCCTCTCGCGTTGCCGATCATTCAAAAATCTAATAACTTCTTTCTTGAAGAACCCCATACTGTAATCCTTTGAGAAAACCTTGGCAGGGAGCTCATTCCACAACCCAAGAGTTCGCGGAAGGAAGTTTCTCTGTAACCGCACTGTACGCGTCCATTTAGGTTCTATGGTATGAGAACGAACTACCTGCCGATTGCGAGCGGTGTGATGGCAGAAAAGTAGCCGTGGCCATCATTTCAAGCAATTCCTCAGTACACATCCCATAGTACAAGCGGTATAACACACACAGGGAGGCAAAGTCTCTCCTCAGACTTAAGGGCTCGATACGGCAAGTAAGTGTCCAAAACACACGCAGTTTAAAAGTTAGAGGGGAGGACGGAATTATAAGCCTGTGAAATACGGACGGACGGACATTGATTGATTTGTAAGGGTTTTAGGAAACCTTAAAAACATAATTAGGCGGGAACAAAGTACGTGTTTGCTCTCACTCTTGAAGCAGGTATAATGGAATTTTGATCAATTTCTGTTAAAAAAAACGTGAACTGCGTCCCTGTTTTCTACTCTTTTCAACAATAATTCAATAAATATAACATTTCAAAACTATCAAAATGTTTGAAAAGTTAATATAAATTTTTAACATTTTTTTTATTTCAAACATTAATTATACTTTTTTTATTATTTTTTTCATGAGTTGTGTCTAAAAGTGCCTTTTATATCTTTTCCATAGTAGAGGGGTGGAAAGTAGAAAGAAAGTAGTCTCACTCGGTCACAAAATATGATTAGCTCAGTCGACGTATATTGAATCACTCACTAGTTCACTACACTCAGGTACTAGCATAGTATTATATAATCTGTGACTCAGGACTCTACTTTAGCATCCTTCGCTACTTTCTGAATTCAAAAAGCACCCTCGCCGTAAAAATATTTTTAGCTTCCTTTTAATATAATCTACAGATTAACAGATTAGTACCTGTATTTTAACACTTCTACCATTCATATTGTCAATGAATTTCACATTTTTCCCGGGAATTATCATAAACTGAGCGCAGACAAAAAACAAACCGAGTGCCGCCGCGGGTATCAGTTAGTATATTGATATTTTCAAACACCATTGTTATATGGTGTTTATATTGTTACAATATGAGGGTACGACAACACTGTGTGCACTTTCTGACAGATGTCGGTTACACACAATTCAGCATTGAAAGCAACTGTCACTCAAATGTCATAACATCGCTCAACTGTAAATTTAGCGGCTAATTTCCCTTAGAATCGGATTTTTGGCTATTTGGCATAAAACATGACGAATCAGAGAATAAGGGAAAAGTTTGAATAGAATGTTCCATCTTGGTTATTAAGGTTTAAATTTTTTTTATTATTACAAGCTTTTATTTAACTTCACATGTTTATGTGTTAGTATAAATCTTGCAAAAAAGTCGGTCGGTGGTTCGAACCCCGGGGTCGGCGTATACCAATGAGTATTTTCTTAATTTCTCAAGTACACTAATTTATTTATTCACACCACTGGCTTTTCGGTGAAGGAAAACATCGTGAGGAAACCTGCATACGTCAAAAAAAAAAGACGTATGTGAAGTCCACGATCCGCACTAGGTCCGCGTGTGGTCTATGACCCAAATTACCCTCGTTGAGGGTAGGCCGTGCCCCAGCAGTGGGGACGTATGAAGGCTGGCAATGATAAATCTTGCAAGCCAAATTTGACCCGCTTCCCGGCGTTCAATTGAATTGAAATTTGGTCCACTTATGTAACTTGGATGACAATGCATTAATATGGTAATGTGTGTGTGTATAACGGGTTATACAAGTTTACTATACAATATTAGCGCTTTAAGCTTTTAAAATTTTTACATATTTTTCTATTTTATTGTATTTTTTACTTTTTTTGGATTTAAATAAAAGCTTGTTTCTTTTATTTATTTTAAATTTCATATCTTCTAGTTACCTGTGTTCAAGTAGCGACTTGTTGTATAAAACCACAAAAGTTATGTGTATCTTCATTAAGTTTTAAGGCTACTGGATGCAGATTTCACTGTTTATAGCTTAGGATCTAAAATGTAGTTACGTGAATAAAAACAATATTAAAAACTCCCGAAAAACTGGATTCGAGCCTTTCTGAGTTCAACACAAAATTCCAAAAGTTCTCTTTCATACTTACGACCTACTATTGTGTGGCGCTAAAAATGTGAAAGTTTAAGAAAAAACGTTTTTTTGTGAAGGTCTTTTTAATCTTAAAAATAGTTCTTACCTATATGCAAGTAGTTATCGATTTGTGGTTTTTATACAGAGATATTTGTCTTTTTCGTGAGACAAACCATTTTAATGAAAAATCGATTGAAAAGTTTGAACGAACAATACACACACAAAAATATTTTCTCTAGAAACTATTTACTAGTAGTAAACAACTAGAGAAACTATTTAGTAGTACTATAGAGGCACACCTATAGATGTCTGTTTTATTTACAATTGAAATTATCTATAATTTTAAAAAACCTGATGCAAAGAATCATATTGATTGATCTAGTTACGGTAGCCTAAAATCCCTCACCAGTTTATTCTAATTTCTCTTTCCTGTTCCATCATCAGACTCTGGTCACTATGTATCTATAACTTATTTATTATGACCATTCCAATGAGCCCAAACATGATATCTCTGCTGTAAATTGGTCAGGAGTTAGCTATTCTGCAGATTCCAGGTGATGAGGTCAACGTTACTTTGTTACGAAATTTCGATTTGATCAAACTTGAAGAAGTTGCTGATATCTCTTTATCAACTCTAAAAGAGTGAAGATGATCGCATTTCTTCAAACAGCTGAACGCATTTTCTTGAATAATAGCTAAGAACACTCTAGATCAACTTACCTTTCAAACAAAATAAAAGTGCGGCCAAGTGCGATTCTGGTTGGGTTTCCTAGAAACTTATTGTATATAGAAAAGTTCTTGCATCAGGATATCAAATCTCACAGGTTTATGCCTTAATTATCAGTTTTTGGGTTTTTCCTATGTTTGTGATGTAAGAAGTTGCTTCCTGATTTCATGATTCTAGGACAACTGGAAGTAAGTAGGTTTTGATTTATTTGTGAATGCCAAAATATGTGACAAAAAAGGCCACATCTCAGCCTTATTTTTTTTAATGCGTTGACTTAAACAACTTGAGTTTTTTACAGTTTCAAGGG
This sequence comes from Apoda limacodes, assembly GCA_946406115.1. Lineage (NCBI taxonomy): Eukaryota > Metazoa > Arthropoda > Insecta > Lepidoptera > Limacodidae > Apoda > Apoda limacodes. The sequence goes on from OX291545.1 coordinate 12,484,007, forward strand.
ACCGTTTGATATTAATTTCAACTTGATACCTTCACGCGTTCCTGAGAAAAATTGTCTTTACAAAGAGATAGACGTCTGTCTACAAAGTTATTCTATAAGGGTTTCTCTTTTCCTTTTGAAGTACGGAACCATAAAAACTAAATCAAAATCTCACCAATCCTCTTTACATACATTGCAAAACTGAAAAAATTATAAAAGTTAACAATAATAACAAACAAGTCATAAGTCCGACTACACTCTGCTCTGTTTACGAATGTACAGTGGTAACATCAACACTGAGGGGCATTACGTAAAATTACTGTTTATTAGAAAGCTACTGTCTAAACAAAATAACAAAGGAATTGATTCAGACCAGTTGGTCCGCTGTCGATTTCGTGGCATGAGACCTGCCGCGTGGAGCACACATCCGTCTCGAACGGTCGGCGGCGTCGAGCAAATTATAGACAATACTCGATGACGTATTATTTTTTCAACGCTCTCGGGTGAGAAATGCGTGATTGGGGACCGGTACAAGATTACAGACTGCGAGATCTCGCCACCGGCAGACCTCACTTACTTATAATCATTTTTAGACTATAATAAAGTGTTAGAGTGAGTAATTATTGCCACCCAACTAGTTTCAGATGATAGTTTACAAGTGTAAGAATGAAATTAAGGTGGATATTTTAAAATTTTACAACCAACGTGAGTATAGTCGATAAAAGTTATTTCAAATTTAGAAACGATGAACGCTAATTTTGACACCTTGAATGTTAAATTCCATTAAAGGTTTTATGCAAATTTAGATTTGGATCACAGGTTTGAAACCTGCAAATTAGGGAGGAAATTATAGGGTTAGGGTGCCGATGGCAGGTTTATATGCTGGATAACAGGCAGGCCCTCGCCGCCGCTCGGCAAAACATCCAATCAATAGGATTATAAAAAAAACCGCAAAAGATATAAAATGTGCGATTATGAACTAATCTGGATCTTGTTAAGTATCAATTTAAGAGATTGCGTGCGTTGACTTCTTGTAAGATATATTATGTAAATTAGTTTATGAAAATCAATCTATCAACCTGTCTTTTACCTGTTACTGGGGCCGTATACAATTTGTTTTATTGTAACAGGTACCTCCATAATTGTAATAGGTACCTTTTTAATTGTAATTGTAAAAGGTACCTATTCCTTTAAATTACTGATTATGTAATTAATTACACTGAATATACATACTTGTATTAACTGGGCGTTTTCTTCCTATATATGTAACTTTAAAATAATAATACTATCACACCCATAGGCGTATCAAGATATATTTTTTTGGACGATTTATATAGGCTTTGCGGTTCAGGCCTCAATTTTAGGAAAAAGTTCATACATAGGAATGGATTTTTAATATAAAAACATATCTATTTACAAAAAAAAAATCTTTTTAGATATGTACCCCTTCTGAATACACCTATATAATTATATTTTCTTTGTCTTTAATTACGAAATGACGAAAAATCCTTATTTATATTTAACTGTGTTTTTTTTTTTTAATCTTATTTAAAAAAAAACATAGCTACAAAGTAAAGTTTTATGGCGGAAAGTTATAATTATTAATATTAAGTACAGTTTTATAAAAAATAATTAAGTAGGTTTATCGAAAGGAACCAGAAGCAAATAACCTAAGACAATATACATTAAATTTGACAAAACCGCTTCAACTGTCTCGAACCTATCGAAGCTTAATCGAATAATTCAAAACAGTGCAACAATTCGCTAACAAATTAATATAGGTGTTTCGATTGTTGGCGGCCGGGACCGGTGAGCCGATTACAAGGCGGCTGGTAGGTAATAAGCCCGCCGCCTGCCACCCTATACTCAACTTAATGCTCTCGCAATTTCATTCAGAATAATGAATACAATAAAAAAAACGTTTTCGACGGACGGAACCCTAAATAAGAGCAGGCGACGTGGACTGCGCGACTCCTTGTTCGTCCAGTCTTGTATTCATCTCCCGAAGATTGGTTTAAACATAATTATTTTGTTAATAAAAAAGTAAACGATATCTATGGTGTACATGGAGACTGGCCTATAGCATCAGTATTAACAAAAGGAAGTGGGGAGGGGGGCACATTTACTCATAGGCTCAGCAAACACCAAACTTTCCCCCAAGAGTTCCTGTTTACCGTCAAATAGGTAGTACGAACGTGACAATATGCAAGTTGATTAATGCCTTGTTGCGTGCGGCCTAGTCTTATATTGAAGTTTTCTCACATAATGCGGGAAAATTTGAAGTAAGTAATAGGCATACTACTTAGTACATAGTTTTATTATAGATGCCTATAGGCATCAAATAATATGCAATTGACATAATTGCGTATCTCTACACCCGTAGATGTCTGTCCGCCCACAAATAATGACGTTTATTTTAAATCAATTAGTTGCTCAGTGTCACAAAGTCACAGGTCTATTTAAGACTCCCGGTACAGCATTAAGCGACAACATCAAACAATAATTTCCGAAAAAGCAATTATCATTACAGAGATAGGAGGGTCGAATGCGATCGCATTAGCGTCATAAAAGGGGAGAGACTTTCCGCTGCGCCTCCGGGACGCCCGTCGGCGAAAGACAGTTACATATTACGCAATAAAGAGCTGTTCTCGCGAAAGGAAGTGTGAAAATGAACAACATCAAGGGGTTATCTTGAATTACTCACTAAAAACTTATTGCCGGATCGTACGGGTCTCAGAAGGGGTGTGGGGGTGTAAGTGGGGGTTGGATTTCCCGCGAACAGATAAGGGCGCGCTATTGGGATCGCGCCGTTCTCATCCAATTACACGGTCGAGCGATCACGGATGAGCGAAGCGAGGCGCAGATAAAAAGCTTCTGCCTCCGCGGGGATTGTCGCCCGGCTAACGGCATCAGCTACTCTTACAAACCTATCTGGCATCTTTCGTTTGGATTCGAAGTATGAGCAGAACACATATAAAATAATTTGTTTGTTTATCAGAAATTTAAATGACTGTCGAAAGTCTAACAGTACAGTCCAAGAAACTTTTTTGACCTTCTGAACTTGGGTGTTTGGTCGCTAGTGTCGTTATAAGTTCACACCATTTCAACGTGTAACTGTAGTTTTGATTATTGATCATCGGGTCAGAATAGTTTGTTGCACTGTACCTAGAACTATGTTTCAGCACCGGTGGTTCTGATAAAATAAAAATAAATAATAATTAAATAAATAAAAAAACCCGACTGCAAAAACATTAAAAACTTAACAGAAATAAAACATATAAATATTTAACCATAAGCAGGCGGGACTCATTTTAAGGTTACTACTGTGTTAATTTAGTGTGAGCAATCTGTTTTTGAACTTGCATTGAAATAAGCCCCGCCTGCTTATAGTTATTTATTTGATATGTTTTAATTTTTTTATTTATTTTTATTCACAGATTTTTAGTGTTATTGTTTTCAATTTTTTTACTTGCCCTTGACTATTATTTTTTAAGTGTTATATATTTTCGTAAGCTATTCATTTTCATACCCAACTCGAGGGTACAAAAATATTTTGATTTGGCTCACACATTAAAGCGCATAAAACTCGCTATTTTGATTTGTTTTTAATTTTAGGTTCCCAGTGTCACTCTCACAATTAAGACAAATCTAATGACATCTATCAAGCTAAAACCCATCAAGCCGTTCAGGCTACAGAGCGTGCCAAACAAATATAGTATGTACATATACATACACTCAAAAAACATAACCCTTCTTTAAGCGCAGTCGGGTAAAAAATGTTTCTCAGTATTACTTTTTTAATAGTTGTACAATTTAAGCAGCTTTCTAAAATGTGTATTTTTAGTAGTTTTATAATAATTGATGTTTATATGGTTTTACTGGCTGTTGCCTGTGATCTCGTCTGCTTCAGTAATATTGTTTAGACTTTTGAAGATTTAATGGGGGTTTGTTTTGACATCATGCTTGCCGAGTGCCGGTATACAACTTCCACTATAATTTGAGCACTCATAATAACTATTGTGAGGTTCGTGTTAGCGTTGAATGCGATCGCACTAGTATCACAAATAAACTAAAGATAATTGTTTTAGTCTTTGTTATATAAGAACGGCCACATAAGTTTTCCTTATATATTTTCCAGGTAAAATACCAGGTCATTAACTATTTTATCTATACATATGGGCTCTACTTGGTGATAAAACCGTATATTATAGTGTAGTTTTAAAATTATGTAACTAAAATACGGTCGTTCTTTCTAGTGAATAAAACTTAAAACGCAGCACTTTGCTATGGAATTATGTAATTTTCGTGTATTTCACGCGAATTTTATTTAGACTTTGGTTTTCCCATTACGAATTTAATTAAAATATTGTGACTTATTTATATATTAAAATATTTACTTACCTCTGCAGGCTTACCTATGTCTTGTTTATTTTATTACTAGATAAGAGTCCGACAATTTTGTTTTAATATGGGAAAGAATGCATAGATAAACTGTATTTTTGACAACCAGTTTTTTTTTGTTAGATGTACAATTTGAGTTTTAGTTTAGTTAAGACAATGGATAGATGTTTAAATAGGTTTTATTTCAAAATTGAAGCTAATTACGCACAAAAAATAACAAACTATAATAAAACTAACTAAGAAACAATCAAATAAACCTGGTCCGCGTGGCATTGTGGCAAGAATGCAGGCTGCGTTTCCTCTTTGGACGGCTAAGCTAATCCTTTGAGCAAAATAGCAGCCCGCATTCCTGTCACCGCTGATTCCGATTAATCGAGGTAGTATTGACTTTAAGAAAGTTTTAGCACTTAAACCCCATGGACCCAGAGTCTCAACTGCAAACGGCACAAACTCATAGTTTCCTAGTAATGAGTTATATATGCGTCGTTTGCGAGACTCTGCAACTCGGGCTGCCCCTCCAGCTTTAAGTTTGGTCCTAGGGAGGTGAGACGGAGCCAGGGTATCGACGCAAGTTGCATCCCATATTAAGGCCCGTCCCTTCTCCCAGGGAATCAACGATAAACCGTCCGGTCTTTTTCCGTCATCACGATTTATGCCATGAGGTTCTAAAATAGAAGGTATATTGATGGTGGAAAGAGACCTCTTGATTATATCGTTATTAGAACCATGCCTGGAGAGTCTACCTGCGCTTTTGATACAGTACAGTCCATGAAGTCCAAGGCGATCAACGTTTTTACCACACGGACATATGTGTGGATGGCAAATTGTGGCCCCGATTCGTATACCAACAGCAATTCGAAAACTCTCGTTGTCAAGTTCCCAGATTTGAAGAAGGAATACAATGAAGCCAATGACCAGATTCCATTTCAGAAACTGCTAAAAGGCGCGCTTTGTCGCGATCATTGGTTAAATTTTGAACCGAATTATTAAAATTCAACTCAATCAGCGGAATATCCCAAAGTTTTTGCGTTTTCTTTTCCATTGGAATATCCCGACTAGGACAAAGACTTTTCCAGGCTTCCAAAGCTTCCGCAGTGCCTACAATCTCAGTTTTCAAGTCTGCCATGATTGATTTGCAAAGATTGTCAACACTGTGTACGGAAGACAGAAAAGCTGGAAGAGCAATACTCGAAATTTTACGGATGCCTAAGCCTACAAAATTTACAGGATTTGTAGCTTGATCCCATAAATTTTCAATTAAAGATAAATTTAGTATTTTTTCCACTGCTGACTTAAGGCTAGCATCCATAACCTTAAGAAATTCTGAAAAAATCCATACGGGGCTACAACGGTGAAGGTAAGTTAATTTTGGAACGAAAAGGCAGTGTTATAAAATCGTAAATGCGATATGAGAATTTAGAGTTGCAAGTTTGACAGAATGTTTCTCAAAATCTTTTAGTTGTGTATCTAAAATTGGTTTTATAGCACCTTGAAATAACGGAGCCCCTAGCAGTGAAAGATTGGCTTTAAACTTTTGAATTAAATTAGACAAATCGTCAAAAACTGTATCAAGCTTTCCCGCTGAGGTTCCATCGTCAAGATACCAAACATTTAGTTTCGAATTTAAAGATGAAATAATTGGGTGAATGGCTAAACTAAATAAAGCTGGGCCTAAAGGGTCACCCTGCTAAACGCCAGTTTCTGAAGATATTAATATGTTTTCATAAATTAAATTTGAAGGGGAGCTATAGCTTTGCCAGACATATGGATAAATTTCAGGATTGTGTTTAAGGACTTCGTTCAGCAAGGTTACCCTGTCTATGGAATTTAATGCATTCCTGACATCTACTTTTAGCAGTAAATCTATTTCGTTCAATTGTACAAAAGTGCGAACTGAATGAACTGCTGCTTTGCATCCGCATCTGCTGCCAAACCCTAGTTGCTTTGGTTGAAATTTGGATCCTTAAGGTGGAAACAATGTGCTTGCAAGCGAGCTTAGATGTTAAACGTCGAAAAGTACAACCAATCGCTATCGGTCGAATGCCTCCATCTTTTTTATTAAATGCGCAAAGTCTCGCACCATACAGTAATTTAGTAAAAGATGGATTCACTTTACCTGATAGCATAAAATTGCATAATTTTGTAACGTCGCTCAAGAGACACCTGCCGGCATCACCAGCGGATGTTCGACGTCGAGAACGACGATATGCTTGCAAACGTGTCCAAATCTTCAACCTGTAAGAAGGAATGTGATAAAGTGGGTGGGTCCGGCATCAAAGAGGATAAATCGATGACAGGATGCTTATCGCGTAGGTCTTTTATCGTATCATCATTGAAAGGAGCGAGGCAATCATCAGAAAATAGCATACGTGCTGCGTTTCTTAAATCACCGTCCAATACTTTGGATTCAACATTTTTTTTCCAATATGGTTTATGTGTTTTTGTTGGTTTATTAGAAATAAGGTTTTAAAGTGACACATTTTTCTGAGAATTTTGTTTTAAAGTAGTAGTTAAAGATTGGCCGCTCTCTTTATTTGCATGAAGATGCCTATATGCAAATGTAAAAAGATTTTGCCAACTTACTAGTGAATTATCTAGAATACATTTATTAATCGTAACAGAAAGAGATTTTGCAATGTGAACCCTCGCTCCTCTAGGAATCCTTTTGAAAATTGGCAAACATCTTCTTAGATCAGACAAGGTTTTTTCGAATCATGCATCGATGTTGTTTTGAGAAGGAGGAAAGTTACAATCAGATGAATTAGTAATGGGAGGAGGCAACGAAAGTGAAATGGTATTTTTGTGACAGCGAGATGTGTGTATTTTCAGTCCCTTTTCGGTATTAAATGATTTATCTGTAATACAAATGTGACAGCGAAAAACATTTTGTTGAGATAGAATCGGGGCAACCGTTGCCATTCACAAATTAAAATATTAACTTAAAAAATAAATGTAAATGTACTTACCTAAAAAGTTAACTTTAAATAATAATGCAAATATGCGAAATTATAAATTAAAAATGAAATAAACTAATAAACATGATTTCACATAAGAAAAGATCAAAGTCATTCGAAATGTCATAACAAATTAGGTAGGTGTCTTCTTGGCGTCTTCAAAACTCGCACTGCGAAGCTGCAGCAGGAAAAATAGCTTCTGTTGCCTGGTTACCAAAACGTGTCCTCGGCGAAAAATGATGCTCAAAATATGATGATCAGCTGGTAATGGAATTAGCGTTGCGCACTGCACATTACATAAAATCTAATAATTGTGCACGTATAGGCAGATGTGAAAATTATTTTTAAACTTTGTTTGGGGTTCAATTCACGTTAATACATTAAATTTAATATAAATATGTAAAATTTTAAAGTCATCTATTTGACATTTTTTTTTTTTTTTTGGATAGATGTTGGTTTTTTTGCAAGAACTCTTACTTACTTCTTTCAGATGGGAAACAGAAAAAGATTAAGAGAGTCGTAGAATTATTTTTAGAATCATGTTACTATTGTGAGACATCCCTAAAATGTTCTTTACAGGGTTCTTATCACGATGTATTAAAGTTTTTAGCTCCCGATATTTTAATGCTGTTACACATCAAGACCACGGGATGACTGGCATTTTTGTGGGTGGAAAAAACTGACTTACTGAATATGACTTACAAAAGAGTTGTAGCTTGAATATGATTTTTATCATCTTGTGTCTACCTATAAAGAAAGAACCACTCTATAGCTTTCGTGTAATGAAAATATAGATATCAAACATTTTAGATAAATACGCAATTAAATGCAAAAAAAAATCTATCATTATTGTAACATCTTCGCGTTTCAAATTATTAAAACAGTCTTACTTTATTTAACACCTCGTTATCTCCAAGTAAGATTAAACCAAACACAAGAACATCTCCATTGCTTTAATTATTTGAGTAAGCGTGCCTCCAAATCAAGCACAGCATCATAGCCTGATTATCCTCGGCTCATAATTTCCATCTTAAGCTTAATAGCACCGTAACCTAATAAATAACAGTGACATTTGTTTTCGGTGGTAAGCCCCACCCTCCGTCACAACAGAGCCCAATCCCACCGGCGCGGCCGCGCGGCACGGGCTGCCTCGCTGCTGTATGTAAATAGTTTACCAAAAAGTCTCCGCTCGTCCATCAACCGTGTCACATAAATTATGCCGCGGCGAATCCGCGGCCGAATCATTGTCTGACTTTTATCTTATTACGTACATCTCCCGATTTTGTTCGCGTCATATTTCTTCTGACTTATCGACTTTTATCTATCGTTTTGTGGCGAGTCGCGCTATCGATCACCCGATCCCTGTCGCGGGCCGACAAATTTGTCTCCGAATGTTTTGAGTGGATTAGTCGAACTGTCGCTGTCGGCCGGTGGTTGACTAATATGCTGGTGGGGTTATTTGGAGCGCACATCGTCTTATGTCCTTTATCTGATGATGACCGAGCAGGGGTCACTTGGACACGGACGCCCGTCGCGATCGTCTGCTGTCTCCACCGCTTTACATACCAAACCGATTGATCTCAAATGTCTACGAGCTTTTCAAATGTTTGTAACAACCTATTGTGTCATGAATTCCACTATTTAAGAATGTTTATTTATACATATCAATAATTAATATATGACTATATAGGCCATTAATATAGGAACCCTTTTTAGTTTCACCATATTACATAATTCTGTATGTAATCACTTAAACATAATTGAACTCTGCAAAGCGAAGTTAAATCACGTACTTTCCTTAGTAATTTAATACCGTCAAAATAAATATACCTACCTTTTTTTTTTTGCGAAAATTTTTTCTAAGTTAGTGGCAAAACGAGAATTAACGTTTTTCATATACATACTAAACTAATTCCGTATTAAACTAGCGCCACTGATCGGCATGCATGCACTTTTTGAAGAGTATTAGCGTGAATTTAGCGCGTTCTACAGTGCCAATACTATAAACACAGAGTCTGCGTGTGATTTCTAATACTACGGTTATATTGTGAAGAATCTGGCTGCCTACAAAACAGTAGTCGCAGCACGTAGACTATCACAAGATCTGATGTCCACGTCACCCGACACCCGACTCCGGTGGCATTCTCGGGATCCGCGTTAAATTAATGAAAACATATACCATAAAGAGTTGGACACATCTGCCTCTTATGAATGAAATTCCAACCAGCACGGGCCCGAATCCTTTTTTATGATTGTCATAAATTAAAGGGCCAATTTCCAGCGAGTGTCACAGCACAGATAAAAGGAGTCATTTTTATAATATCCTCAGCATTTAACAAGGATACAAATAATGCCCACGCATATTCACGCTGCCATAAGACGCACCTTAGCTCTGGTCTCTGCTAAACTGTTAATATAAATAATGAACTGTGTTATGGCGGACGTAGGTAGCTGAGGGTGTTAACTAACAAGTCCTTTGTATTGGGTATCGTAACTTGGAATTGATTATGAAATGGATGACGGGGGTCAAGCGGATTATCGCGTTTTGAAACCCTTCGCCAACTCACTTTGGTTTTTATTAAGTTTAACATTTTTCTTAAATATTAAAATGTTAGTGTATGTATAAGAATAAATTCACTATTTATTATCTTCAACGTATTTGAATATTACTCCCGGTGCGGATAGTGCAATTCACATGCCTTTCTTTTCCTGACTTATGCACTCTTACTCACGATGTTTTCCTTCACCGAAAGCAAGTAGTATGAATAATCAATGTGCTTGAAATATAAGAAAAAGAATTATTGTTACAAGTCGGGTTTAAACCTCAGTACACGAAAATGCATGGTGCTAATTAAAATACCAAATTTAGACCATTTGCATAAGTTTTTTTTTATGCCACTAATGTGGCAAACAAGCTTGAGGTCCGCCTGATGGTAAGCGGACACCGTAGCCAATAGACGCTTGCAACACCAAAGGTATCACTCGCCCTTTGTCGACCCTTCAAAAATCTAATTACTTCTTTCTTGAAGAACCCCATACAGTAGTCCTTAAAGAAAACATTGGCAGGCTCATTCCAAGTACAAGATTTTATCTACGACTGAGAAATAAACCGACAAAACTATTACCACTACCAACCTAGTTATTTTTGACCACCGGCTAGAAAAATTTTGTTGCACTCTATGTATTATTTTGCCACCCTTTGCCGCGTATTGAAAATTGCCTTTTTTCAGAAAACGTGCATGGATATTGGTATATTGGTCCTTCCGCTTTCTATGTACAGCGCTACCAACTTTTCCGACCTTCTGTTAGTGGTTGGTCGCTAGTGTCGTCGTAAGTTCACAGTATTTCAACACGGCGACTGTAATTTTGAGATTTGACCATCGGGTCATAAAAGGTTGTTGCATGTAAATATTTTGGCTGTACGGGTCTTTGTCTAATTTTTTTTGAAGTGAAAACTTCTTTAGCGGCGTTGTGCACTTTTTTTGGTATGGGTAAAAAATTATAAACTCGCGTCAGGTCACGTGTCCTTATCGTGGAAATTCGTAAGACGGAAACCGTAATGCCACGCCTATTATAATTTTTATTTTTAGTATTCGCGATTATGAGTAGTACAGGGAGGTTAGATATGGAATTTTAATTCTATGACAGATTGCGATGTCAAATATACTACGTCAAAAAAGTAAATAAACGAACATTATTTTTAAATAATGATGGCAGATCTTGTATGGCGTGCAGTAAATTGTAAATCTTTATATATAAATAATTGTACTGTACGTGTGTATGTCACTGTAGAACTCCTAAACGGCTGGACCGATTTGAATGATTTTTGAAGTGAAAACTTCTTTAGCGGCGCTGTGCACTTTTTTGTGATGGGTAAAAACTGTTAAACTCGCGTAAGGTCACGTGACCTTTATTTACATTAGGTTAGTTTTTATTTTTAGTATATGGCGATTATGAGTAGTACAGGGACGTTGTTTGTTTGTTTGTTTGTTTGTTTGTTTGTTTGTTTGTTTGTTTGTTTGTTTGTTTGTTTGTTTGTTTGTTTGTTTGTTTGTTTGTTTGTTTGTTTGTTTGTTTGTTTGTTTGTTTGTTTGTTTGTTTGTTTGTTTGTTAAAATAAATATAATATTATTATTATCATAATTAAATAAGTCATTAAAATGATAAAAAATCTAATAATAATACTGTGGTACCGTAGCGAGCACTTTTTTTTGATGGGTAAAAACTGATAAACTCGCGTCAGGTCACGTGTCCTGATCGAAAATTCGTAAGAGGTCACTTGCGTTAGGACACGTGACCTTTATTTACATTAGGTTAGTTTTTATTTTTAGTATATGGCGATTATGAGTAGTAAAGGGAGGTTGAATATGGGATTTTAATTCTATGACAGATTAAGCTGTCAAATATACAACGTCAAAAAAGTAAATAAACAAAAGTTATTATTTTTAATAAATAAATATGGATAAGAAGTGATGGGAAGTAAATAGCGAGTATGTTTTCACTTCTTCCGGCACTCCTGGAGTGCAACACTTTTTTTTATTTATCTATTTTTTATGCAGCGCATCGAGAGGAACATCAAAGTCAATTGTCAGATTTATATTTCAACATTTAGAAACAGCGGGCCGATTCCGTAAAAAGATTGCTAACCTTTTTGAAAGAAATAAGATATACATTGCGGTTTCGCGACAATCGATGAATTTCATACGTCTTTTCAAATACGCAATGTATATCTTATTTCTATAGATTTCGACCGAGAATTGTTAGCTGTCATTTTACGGAGTCGAGCCGCAGGAGTACATATGTTATTTCAGAATTAATGTTTGCAAAATTGCGTGAAACTGAGCAAGTTTGTAAGCATATTTTTCCTGTTAAATATGACATTTATTGAATAAGAATATACCTACACAGTGATCTACAAGATATACGGATAACCATGATTTTACTTAAAAATCCTTTTTAATTTACAAAAACGAAGGGAAAAATCTGTTAACTCATCCCTTTTTTTTCCAGTTGTAACCCTATTACTTTTAATTTTTTTTTTCAAAACACTATAAAAATATTTTTCCTTCCCCTTAATTCCTTATTGCTTAGGAATAATTTGGTATTTGTGTTTTTTGATTATGTTTTATTATCTATACTCTATACTAATATTATAAAGAGGAAATATTTGATTGTTTGTTTGTATTGAATAGGATTCGAAACTACTGGACCGATTTGAAAAATTCTTTTACCATTAGAAGCCGACATTATCCCTGATGAACATAGACTATTTTTTACCGCGGGAAAATGCTTCATTCCTACGGGAAAACGGGTAATAGGACAACGGGTAGTGAGAATTATCCTTCCGAACATTCCTAATTACCTACTTAATTGCGTAATTACTTCCTTTTTCACTTCTAAATGGCTGAACCGATTGGGTTGAAATTTTATATGGGTATTTCGATGGTTTTCTGGATGATTAAAAAATACATATCACCCGGTAAATACATATCATTGGACCCGGTAGGTGGCGCTGCTGTCGGTATGTCAACTACTAAACGCCTTGACCGATTCGGTTGAAATTTTGTATGTATATTACCATGGTTTCACAGACACGAATGTATTATCGGTCTACAATCAAATTAAAGTGTAAGTATATTGGCAGAATGTTATTTATACCACGGCACCTATATTTAAATAGCCACCATTGCACGAGCCCTGATTAAGCTTATATGTAGGTATATACCTACTTACCTATAGGTACTTATATAAAATGAGAGTTGGAAGGTTGTATTTCTATACAAACATACATTTGTCAGTTTTTAAGCTAAAATGCATGAAAAATGGTATTTGGCTAAAGTTTGAAAATTATGATTGTCGCTTTTGGAAAATCATCTTCTGGAGGGCAAAATAGGGAATGAAAATTCCGATATATTTGTATATATACAAAATGTTTTTCAAAAGTCCACGTGGACGAAATAGCGGTAATAAGATAACTTGGTTTTGTCTAGTATATATCTCACTGGGTCGGAAAGGCTCACTTTTTCGTTTAAAATCTGATTAAATCTGCGTGGAAAAGCCTACTTTATCCGGATGCGCGCAATTTTTTTTTTTAATTCTACAAAGACATAATGAAACCGTCCGAAATGCGGGTCGTCCTTACTACTTCATACAATAGTGATCCGTTAATATCACTTTAGTTTAATTTTTGATACTATTGCATTAAAGATAATGTTTTGTTTAATGTTATTTAACAGATAATAGGAATTAATAAGTGTTAAGTATAATACATACAACAAGAACAACAAATACAACAAGAATCAATAAGTATTAAATCTAATTTTTGTTCTAAGAATTAAAAAATTGGCATGGTGCAAATTCGAAAAAAAAAAACATTTTTGGAATTACGTCGTAGGTACATCATTTTGGTTGTTTTTACTTAAAACTTAATAATGAAAAACATGAGTAACTCCACCAGTGACGTAAAATACGTAAGTTTATCCGCGAAAAATATTGTGCGATTTGTTGACTACATGCAAAAGGCGCCCAACCTATTTCAGAGACTTATAATGTTGTTATTATGTTACCAATACTTAATTAAACTATTAATAAAATTGCACATTGACTATGTTCCATATTTTTGCTTGAAATAAATTTTAAATGATAGTAAGGTATCCCAATGTGTTTAATTGAAAACAGAAATTTGGCGGTCGATTATATTTTTTGTAAGAAAAAATGAAAGTATAAATAAAAAAACCACATTTACTAAAAAATCTTCAAAGGAAAAAAAATATTAACTTACTATTGATTCTTCAACGAAATAAGAAAGCGCTCTACATTAATAGTAGGTAATTCTTGTTGGAGAAGAAGAAGAAGTACTAATTTTATTGTTTTCATTTATTGTCCGTCATTAAAATTCCAAATAGGTACTAAGACGAGTAGGTGATTATAAAACCATTTTATAATAAAACCAAAAACAAAAACAAAAATAAAAGATATATTTTTGGTCTGATTGTTTCTTCGTAGTTCATATTTTTATACAGCCAAATATACCTATACTAACGAAAAAAACTAAACAGAAGACCTTATTTTTAGCAAATATGTACGCTTGACGCTATGACTATGAAAAAGCATATTTTTTAAAACCTTGTCTCTAAATTCATTAGTTAAAATATCCCAATTTCACACGTTTTACAAACGTGATTCGACTTTGGCACTTGCTGAACGCTACCGCGGCACGCCTCGCATATTTCACGTGCTCCGATTGGATTCGCGTGCCAGTTTTCATGTCGCCAAGTCGGTCACCCTCACTATAATAAATAGGTACTAGTTGGCCCTGGCGCTCGCCGGCCGCTGCTGTGGCACGTTCCGCTCGGCTTAACGCTCTAGTTTTCATGTGCTCCGCTTGGATGCGAGCGCTAGTTTTCATATCGCCAAGTTGGTCGCCCTGATTACAATAAATAGGTACAAGTTGGCCCTGGCGCTCGCTGACCGCTGGTGTGGCACGCTCCGCTCAGCTTCGCGCTCTAGTTTTCATGTGCTCCGCTTGGATTCGAGCTGTTTGACATAAAATAAAGTTTTTTTAAATTAATGTATTTCCCCATACAAACATATTGCGCGGTTTCCTTCCTGGATTTTGGCATTATGACATTTATTATTTTATGTATTATAGATATACACAATCACTGTGGGTATGTTTTGCTAAAATTCCATTCCTATGGAAAACTGGGGCCCTGCAAAAGTCCATAAAATGCCTCTTTTTTATGACATCTTTAGACGTGTGCTATACAAATATGAAAACTAATTTTTAAGAAAACAAAACATACAGACACGAAATAATTTATTACCTTTAAGTTGAAGTAATTTTTATTAAATTTGATTGATATTTGGAAGAGGAAAGTGGAGAATACGGGGCGCAGTTGTCCCTATCGCACATCCGTATCTTGGACCGGGTCCTAGAGCGACATCAAATTTTTTTTTAATTATCTATTTCTGCATTCGTTTGGTTGTGATATTTCCTTTTGAATAGTGAATTTAATCATACCTTCAAACCGTCAATCTTAGCACATACCGCTTGTACAATGGTTTGTGTTCTGAGGAATTGTTCGAAATGATGCCCACGGCTACTTTCTACCATCGCACCGCTCGCCATCGGCAGGGAATTCATTCCCACTCTTTAGAACCGAAATGGTCGCGTACAGTGCGGTTTCAGAGAAACTTGATCCCGCGAACGCTTGGGTTGGAGAATGAGCTCCCTGCTAGTTTTCTCTAAGGACTACAGTATGGGGTTCTTCAAGAAAGAAGTTATTGGATTTTTGAATGGTCAGTGAGTGAGCGTGAGTGATACCCCTGGTGTTACAAGCGTCCATAGGCCACAGCAACCGCTTACCATCAGGCGGACCGTGTGCTTGTTTGCCACCTTAGTGGTATTAAAAAAAAAAAAAAAAAGTCCTTAGTTCCGGATAAGTGCGAGTTGGAATAGCACCAAGGGTTTTCGTACCTACTACCATTTACGTATTTTTACAAACACATACCTACACTTACATTTACAACATACATTTACAAAAATATAACATATACATAGTTAGGTAGATTCATAACAAGTTAGTAACTTTCATTGTACCTCATTACAATATTTCAACTACCACTTACACCCACGTTCTTGCCACGTGCGCGTATATTAAACAACTTGAAAATTCAAATGCGTAGAGGAAGCAATCTTTTGCTGTCATAATGGCTAAGTTTACGTTAATTTCAATTTTTATTGTTACTTACTCTCTATGAAACCAATACTCGACAATGCCTCGTCCAAGGGCCACTAAAAAGTGTCTATATAAATGATTAAGTGTTAAGTTACGATGTCCTCAGGCACTCGCTCAGCGTGGCACCATCCTCCATTCTCTGGACACCACATAATATTACCTTACCACCGAAAATATCAACTCAACAGGCAAAGATGTTATCGCTTTGGAATGTTATAAAATTGAATATTTTTATATATCAGTTTGATTCCCCGTGGCGCAAAGCTGTGCTCTTCCGCACTGTATCCACTATGCCATTCAATCTCACACAACAGTTGTGTTTATAAAGATTAGTATAAGTTTTATTAGAAATAGAAGTTATTTAATGATACCTGTACAGTATTTGAATGACTGTTAGTTTGAGTTTTATTGTTATGTGTATATGTGAGTTAAAGAAAACGAAAATAATCAAGCCACACCTTTATATATATGGCGCCATCTAAAATCTACCATCTAACGGGCACTAGCACACTAGTAGCATCTGTCGTAGTAGCAACTTAGTAGCAATAATTGGGAAAAGTAATGTTATATTTTGATACCTACTATTTAAAAACTAACTAACAAACATAAATAAGTCGTATCATAGATCGAACCGGGTAGATATTATATTTTATATTTGTGTATAGTAGCGAATATGGTAGCGGTATTTAAACGTTTGTAAGTTTTTAAAGCGAATACTTAATAACTTACAAACTTTTAAATACCGCTACCATATTCACTTACTTCCCATACAAAACAATTTGCTCTCGCCGCCGCCGCCATAGGCGAAAGTGATATGTTAGAAAAATCATCAAAACACAAGCCTTCGACATATGATCTGCATCTTTTAATGTAAAGAAATTGTTAAGCGCATTTTATCATTGTAGCTTTTGCCAGCGGCTCTGCTAATTCGGTTATCGGCGTGTGATTCCTACGAAAACTGTTTGATTATTGTGATGTCTTGTACAATGTACATGTGTGTGTTTGTCTGCGTCCACCACCATTAACCTTTTTTGGTGAATATACATCAGTGCGTTCTAAGCCGCTTGTCGTTTCATTCTCCCCTGTGCCCCTGGGTGTCTTCCAATTATGGTAAGAAAGTTTGCTATAGCAAGCTATAGTTGTAGATATATTTTATCCAAGTGAAATTCTGTTATAGTTACCCTATGCCCTCCTCCGCCTCTTCAACTAGGTATCCCTGTGTGAAATTTTAACTTAATTGGATGCTTCAGTGTGAGGTAAAGAAAAAACAAACAAACAAGCAACTATACCATTTATAATATTAGTAGGTATGGATTTCGCCTTTATAACCCAACTAAAAACGGAAATCTTTTATCTGGGAAACATCGTTCACTGTAAGAATAAATTAAATTTAGGTACTTTGTATAATTTCAGATAAAGAATTCACGTTCAGTGAAAAAAAACATCGTGAGTAGACCTGCATAGTCAAAAAGACGTATAAAGTCCGTAATCCACGTGACGGACTGTGGCCCAAATCGCCCTTGCCCAAGGTAAGGGAAAGCATTTACGCAAACAGTGAGGACGTGAGGACATATAAAAGCTGATAAAGGGTAAATGGCTAGGATTCACAATTAGGCTAATACTAAACTTCTCGAGTTTTTCTACAAAAAGTAGTTATTTTAGTAATAAAGTCCATATAAATATATTATTAGCGCTGATTCCTCCCACGTGGCCACGCCAGGGCCCACATGCTTGGCACATAAACAATTGAATTTATCGTGCTTGGCACTATAACTACTACTACTACTCTATATGGGTCTACTAACGTAAAAACTCTATAAAAACCCAAATTTAAATATATAGTAGAATAAAAGACGATAACGAACATATTGAGGTATCTAAATCTAACATTTTACGTATCTTCCTTGCGTCATCTTACATCAATTTGAATTTATATGCGATAGCGTTAGCTAATTATGGCAAAACAACGGGATTAATGCGTAAGTGAAACAAGCTAAAGTCGAAGAGGACAATAAACTTACAGCTATCGAACATAACCTTGTTAAATTAACAAGACTTCCGGAAAAAATAACCTTTGCATTGAATCATTTGTATGTGTGGTAATGTGTAAAGGCGTTTGTAAGCGACTTAGCTTAGATTTATACATTTTTATTATTAATTTTAAATATAGAAATATTTATTTATTTGAATATTATCTAAAGCACGGTATTTGTGATTGCTGTGTGGTAACGGCGTCCAATGTCTTTTTTAAGAGCTCTTACGGTACCAAAAAGGGAAGGAAGTCACATATTTCAGCAGTTTAGATTTAAGAAGACAAATTATTGAAGGAAGCGCATCAAAAACAAGAAAAATTCAAAATTATTTTTAAGGTTTCTAAAAAAGCTAAATTCTTAAATCGAACTTAAATATGTCGGAAAGTCGAAAATGTCAAAAAGCACATCAGGAACCATTAAGCGAAAATTGGGTTGAGTATTACAGTTGCCAGGCATAGTGGGATGAGGAATGCTTAGAAATAATTAGGAACTTATTTAACGTTCAGCAGTGGGTTTAAAACGATGACCCACTAGCAAGAAAGTCGTGACTTGATTCCACTATGTGAGATATCTTTATACAATCGCATTGTAATTAATAAGAATGATAAGTCATAAAACAGAAAGTGATTTCAATTTGATCGAAATTTCATAAAAAACTGGTCTCTTACATAAACTTAATGTATTCTTTCAATAGTTTCACATCGTGTCACTCTGAAAATTATTAACTTGATGTATTTTTTCAATAGTTTCACATGATGTCGCACTGAAAATTATTAACTTGATGTATTTTTTCAATAGTTTCACATCGTGTCACTCTGGAAATTATTAACTTGATGTATTTTTTCAATAGTTTACATCGTGTCGCACTGTAAATCAATTAATAGTCAGTAGTGCGCAGAACTGCAAAAGTGTAAAGTGCAGCGAGGCAGGGTGTATTTCGTAAATCACGCGTCGACTCGCGCGAGTCGACAGCACTGAAATACATTACTATGCCTCTATTTTTTAAATAAAAAAAAATCGCATATTTTCACTATTCAATTCAGGTTTAAATAATCTTTGTCAATCATATCATTTACAGATTTTTTGCACTTATTACAAAAAACACATTTTTGATTGAACACACAGTAAGTTTATTACTACTTTCACACAATACTAGTTATATCAATTAACATTTTAAACGATTTAGTTCAAAACCTAAATTTTAGGATCTACAAGTGAAGTTTAACGGTTCCTAATTAAAGACATGGTGAACCGAGTTCCCGTAGCTCAAGTTTTAGGGAAATTGTGATTTCCTTTTTTTGCGTGTACATTACCGAGAATATAATTGTATAATCATTAGAAAAAACCTACATCGTGATACATTTGAGTATTAAATTTCGTCGTTCCTTTTATTATTATTTATATCAATAACATAAAACCCCGTAAAAAACCATTTGTGAATTTCCCAATTAATTTCATTTCATCCTCGCTGGTAACACTTTTAAAAAATTTTAAGTAATCAATTCGAATGTTTACTGCAGCTATTTAAAAGAATTGTATTTGGGTACAACACTGTACAGGCGTCAGGCCGGATACACGGCACGAACTATTTCACATGCCACCTGAAAATTATTGCCTTTCGGATTTTTCGAAAGCATTAATGCAAATTTATCGAGCCAGTCGGCGCTAATTGCGAACGACGCGCGCTCGCTGATTGTTTTCTCTTCGAATTTATGGCAACACCTATTCCCGATTTAAAGCTTTAATTGTAATCGATTCACGTGTTTTATTGGATAGTCAGACTGTATTTATTTAAGCGGTCGCGCTCTGTGTGGTTACCTTTATTGATTTTCCGGCAGCAGTTTCATCCGGACAGCAGTTTTTAAGTTTCGCGTGCCGTTGTCGAGTTTGGTTGTGATATATTAGAAGTTGGACTGTCCAAGTAAAATGCAACGCCATTATCTATTGATTTGTAGTGCAAGTACACATTTCTTTGTATGACTGTAGTACTGTAAAACATATACATTTGTGAAAACTAAACAATAGGTACATAGGTACCTCCTGAAACTTTAAGTTATATTTTGAACCGATAGCGTTAAAGCTTTTCCGATACCAAATCTCGCAAATATAGTTAAATTAAGTATTACTAGTTTTACTGAAATTAAATTAAGAACATGTTCGATTTGTCATTAGGTATAATTTGAATAAATTCATCGATTGAAATGATTTATTCATGTAGCAACCACCGAATAGTTGTAAATGGATTCCATTTTTTTTTTGTTAAAGGTACAGTAGTAGTAAATAAATGAAGTAAGTCATAACGTTATTAAGAGGATTTCATACTTGTTTTGAACATTTAATGATCAAATACTGTAAAATTATGTAGGCATGATCTCAAGCCGAATATCTATGTCTGTGGTTTTCCAAAATACAAAAAAAAGTTTTTATTCACTTTTTATCTTATTCGAGATCATTTGTATGAAAAACTAGAATCCTGCTTTTAAACTTTATAATTTAATAGAACACTGCAGACCAAGACAATTAATCCTAGAGTACGCCTTTAAAATTTCATGGTGTTTGATTTGTAAGTGTCAAAAATAAGTGGGGAAATTCGTTTCTACGAAGCACGCTGTAAGGCGCCGCGGTTCGTATTCTCTTAAGTTTTTTAAGTTAGTCGTTCCGATTTTGAATTTCAGTAAGGCATATTGCACATTAGTTTTGGGACATGAAATTCCTTTTTAGTTTTTGCACCATGAGTTCTAAAAATGTGCAAGAATCACAATACCTTAGATATTTAAAATTCTTTTTTTAATTTTTAAAACTATAGAAACTATAACTATACTTTTGAATAAAAGATAATTTAAAATAGTTTAACAAAAATAAACGTAACGTTACGTTTATTTATTTTTTACTTTTTAGTATTATGTGATAAAAAAATAACTAATTTAGTAATAACTATGTTCCAGTGGCCACCAGCTTCATCATTAGACCCTGAATATCGTCTAAGACCAGAATTCTTGTCACGACAAATCAAATGAGCCCAAACTCATTGGGGTTGCGTCGATTCGTTACAGGATTCCTTATAAAGTTCAGCTCAATGATACACCGGTCCGGTATATAAGTTTTTAAATTTTCGCGTTCCATTACTAATTAAAAATAAAACAGAACTAAACGCGTAGTTATTCGACAAAATATCTTTTTCCCGACGTTTGGTTTCGAAAGGAGACGTCCTATTGAACTACCCTCACTTCGTCTTTATACCGTTTTTTTTGTTTAAGGCATAGTATCACGGCGTGGTAATAGTATAAAATGTTTATGATATATAAGTAGGTATGTACGTCTCGTTTCTGGGATCTACGAAATGCCTATATATCGTAGCACTTAACCATAGCTACATAGCTTTCTAACTATGCAATGTTATAGAAAACTTGCACACTGTAGACCTAGATAATATTTTTTTTTCGATCATATCTATCAAATTTCATTCAAATATGAATCTACGGTAAATAGATTCAAACTACGTTGGTATGTAACGCGCATTCGGCAATATTTACTTAACTATATATATAAAGTTTAAGTAATTTAAAGTTTGTAAAACCGTAATGTAGGTCATAACCATCTCTAAAACAGATTACTTTATTGACTTAAACCACCTTCCAGAAAAAGTGTCGTTATGGCCAAGAATTGCCCCTCTGTAACGCCGCAATGTGTTAATAAATTAAGTGACGTAACATCTAAGCAGTTAACAAAGTTAACGGCGAGGTATTTTCCGCCTTTTTCGCTTAAGTTTTCCACGCCGCTGGCACCGGAAGTTCGACCATTATTATTTTACGCGGGCAACAAGCGGTGCGATAATATCCTGCCTTAGCCGCTCGCTGCAACTTCGCTGCCTTTAATGTTAAAACGTGTCTTCTTACTTCTCAGTTAATAGGTGTAATAATTTTTGAAAAAGTTACGTAGGACTCACCTTTTGACAGGCTCTTTACTCTGAGGTTATATTTTTCCTCTTTCCTGTGTTTCGTGGTAAATGATAGTTTCAAAAATAATCAGGGAGTTATAACCGAAGAAAGATTATTTCTATGTATGTATAATTATATTGTACTAGCTTTTTCCAGCAGCTTTGTCCGCTAAATTTAGTTATAGCAAGCTATAGCTGCAGTTTTGGTTTGTTCGTAGAATTCGGTTATAGTTACTCCTGCTTAGGAATTTTCCAGGATAAAAAGTAGCCTGTCCTTTTCCATATCTTCAACTATGTCTGTGCAATCAATTAGATGTTCCACTGCAGCAGGATTGTGTAACAAACTTCATAGTTTTTCCCGCGGTAACTTTTGAATTTTCCTTGCCTATATGTGTGCTTAGTTTCATCCCTATCGGTTATCGGTTGTAGCGTGATTGAGTAACAAACAACCAAACATCCTAACTTTCGCATTGATAATATTAATGGTATAGCTGGTAATTAATGAATTTTGGCCAGGAGGCTCCATCAGCCCTAAATTTGTTTATCGGCGTGGGTTCTTAAGTCAACTCCTTAATTATACTAATGAAGTTTGCTATAGCAAGCTATAGTTCATTTAAGCTCGGTTATAGTTATTTCCTCGGGCACTTCAGAATTTTTTGGGATAAAAGATATTCTATGTCCTTCTCCGGAACTGAAACTATCTCCACACCAAATTTCATCTAAATCGGTTAAGCGTAAAGAGGTAACAGACAGACAGACACAGTTTTCGAATTTACAATATTAGTATGGGTTTTCTTAATTTTACGAAGATTTGTGTATTGGTAAGATTGATGTACCTACTAGGATTTTATAGGTCACCAGGAGTTGTTCAAAAGTAATAGACATGCGCTGCTACTTTAAAGCAATGAAACTGATTTTTTATTTGTTAACTCTCTTTATCAATACTTTTAACTACTTTTCTGTAATATCTTACAAGTTATTTTCATACAAAAATGTCATTGAACATAATTTTAATCAAATAAAATAACTGCCTGCGATTGGTAGCGTCTATGATTAGTTCTGAAGGTCTACGCCAAACGTTTAACTGCGTAGAGCATGCTACGAAATAACTAGCCTTTTTTCAAATAAATTGTTTCATATTTAGCTGTATACCGAATGTAAACCAGCAGCTGACTAGACTCGTATGGTTTCCTAATATTATTTCATCCATCTTTTTTCTTTAAGATAACTCTGACCATCTCACTCAGTATGCGAAATTATTGGTATTTTGCGTTCCAACAACGAGGTTGGCTCACTTTTGGATTTCATTACTCATATTTTATAGTCAAAAAATTATTAATTACATTCTACGTTATTTTTATCCGAGCTGCCAACCTTGCTAGTTGCAAGTTTTTTCCCTGTTGTTCTCAATTCCGCACACGTCACGTAACGTCGGGTATGTTTTGCGTAAACCCCGCACGGGGCTTAGTTGGTATAAGCCGGGGCAAGGGTCGGCACATCTCGCACTTCGCCCCGTAAATCAATCCAGGGTCGTCTCAAGCGACGCGGCAAAAATAAAAGGTCGTCCGAGCGCTTCCGTCGCCGCACCCGCTTCTAAAATCCGCTTACTCGAACACACACGATTTATTTGGGTTCCCGCAGAGTATCTAACTTGTTAGAACATCTAAGACCGTATTGTGACATGTATTTTACTGAATACAGTGTTATTTATGGGTTCTTACCATTGTTTTAGGGAAATAAATGCCTAAGCAATAATATGTGTTGTATTTTCCGCTATTAACCGTGAAGCAAACTATATATAAGCTATTGGTTCTCGACAGTTTGGCCATATTGCACTAACCGTCAGTTATAAGGTATTATATAAGTAAATATTAGGTGCGTTCTATTGTCAGCATTGATAGCTATGACATCGCACAGGCAATGAAATCGTTCTGTTCACCAACTGTATAAACAAACAATATGGCCTTTCACTATTTGACAGCACATCCACTGCTCTACCTCCCGAGCATGTGCAGCGAATGCGTTGAAAGCGGCCTGGAAGTGACTTTTTGGTCAACAGAACGATCGATTGTGCGCATAGAGAGTATTGACCGCATTTGATGCGTATAATGCATGTCAACAAAACGCCCCGATTGTTATCCTTATTCTTATTATTTTGATTTCATAGTATTGTATTACACGTGAGTAACACAATGATGGTGTAACAGACAAACCTATGTCTATACGTGTAGGTACTTGTCTGGAAATACCTAAATGTAGTTATTGGAAAAGACTGCAAAAGACTGTGAGTCAATTAATAGAACTTGACCAAGCGAAATCCTTCATAATATTAATCTAATTACTAACCAAAGGTGACTGAGATAATAACGCAGACTAAAAAAATTTAACGCTCAAAACTATCTTTTAATTTTTATGCGCCCTCTTAAGATTTTTTATAAAACAAAATTGTTACAAACTAGCTTTACCCTCGAACGTTGTTGCTCTTTACCCCCTCTCCCTTTTACTCTGCTTTCACTATCCCGTGCCCGGGATAGGTCTCTTTGCCTCTAACTCGAATATGTACGACGAAGGCGCTGTACCATCTAAGAAACCGTGGTGCGGTAACACAATGTCGGAAATCTCCATAACACAGCGGGAGGCCCGGCGGGCGTTGCTTTCTCTAAACTTCATAAGTCTAGTGGGCCGGACGGTATACTAGCAGTGGTGCTAAAACAGTGTGCTCCTGAGTTTTTTCCCGTACTCACGCGCCTCTTTGCGCTTTCCTACCGCACTGCGAATGTGCACCCGGTGCCCAAACGGTGCGATAGATCAGATCCATTGAATTATAGGCCTATCGCTATTACCTCCCTCCTGTCCAAGGTTATGGAGCGTGTGATCAACACACAGCTTCTAACATACCTAGAAGAACACGACCTGGCCATGTCCGTCAATATGGCTTTCAACCACGGTTGCTCGACTGGTGACCTTCTAGTGTATCTAACACACCGATGGGCACTAGCCATTGAGAGTCAGGGGGAGGCATTGGCATGTAGCTTGGACATAGCGAAGGCGTTCGATCGGGTCTGGAACGGGGGTCTTCTCTCCAAGTTGCCATCTTACAGAGTGCCCGAGGGTTTGTGCAAATGGATGACTTTTTTTGTCCGACAGATGCATACGAACCGTAGTTGACGGTAATTGCTCTGATAGCATGGACATTAATGCTGGTGTCCCGCAAGGCTCTGTACTGTCTCCTACGCTCTTTCTACTGCATATCAATGACATGTTGGACATCAAAAACATGCATTGCTATACAGATAACAGTGCAAACATCCCTCGTTCCGTTGTGGAGGAAAACCGCGGAGAACTTGTGTCTCAAATCGAGACTACACTGTCCCAGGTCTCTGACTGGGGACGGGTAAACTTGGTCTGATTCAACCCTACAAAAACACAAGTCTGCGCGTACACTGCTAAGAAAACCCCATTGACTGTAGTCCCACAATTCCAGAACACTCCCCTCTCCATCTCCAAGAGCATTGGGTTCCTTGGTGTTGACATCTCCAGCGATGTTCAGTTCCGAGATCATTTACAAGATAAGGTGAAGCTGGCGTCCAAAAACTTGGTGTACTCAACAGAGCGAGGCTTTGTTCGAATTCTGAGCAATTGTTCGAAATGATGCCCACGGCTACTTTCTACCATCGCACCGCTCGCCATCGGCAGGGAATTCATTCTCACACTTTAGAATCAAAATGGTCGCGTACAGTGCAGAGAAACTTCCTCCCGCGAGCGCTTGGGTTGTGGAATGAGCTCCCTGCCAAGGTTTCTCTAAGGACTACAGTATGGGGTTCTTCAAGAAAGAAGTTATTGGAGTTTTGAAGGGTCAGCAACGCGCGAGTGATACCCCTGGTGTTGCAAGTATCCATAGGCTACGGTGACTGCTTACCATCAGGCCGTAGGCTTGTTTGTAGCAAACTTAGTGGTATAAAAAAAATATAAGCTAACTTCATAATAAGGATAATATTTTAATTTTTAGTAGACAGTGGGACAAATTTTCAAAAAAAGCTGTTTTAAAAGCGAAGTAATTAATTAAACTATAAAGGGAAAGTCGATAAAAATATCCTCATTCATCTGGAAGAAAATGATGTGCTCAACCTTTAGGGACAATAACTTTAAAGATAAATTATTTGCAATGTAAAAAAGTCAATAAAAATAGCTTGTGAAACCATTTTTAAATACATCCTGTATACGTCAAAGGTATCACGTAATAAGTTTATAACGATACTTTCTACCAGTAAAGGCACCACAGGGTTTATCAGAATAGAAAAGTTGGCAGACCATTGTATATAATGACTCGAAATCATTTGTCGGTCCAAATCTCGCTCTGAGATTTTAAGATAAGAAAATTATAAGCGTTTCCGTATTTCACAGTGAAACTGTAAGATGCTGATGACAGTCGTGACAACTTTTACGAATTACGCTAATATGCAGTTTATTTCATCTGGGTTCTGCAGAATAAATATAATATAAAATTTTGGAACTCAACCGTTCTATTTAATAAAAACAAATAATTGAATAAATAATAAAACTCGATTAGAAAAACCTTAAAAACTAAAAAGAAATAAATTAGTTCACTTAAAACAATTGAACATAAAACGAGTCCCACTTGCATATAGTTAAATATTTGATATTTTTTAAGTGCACTAATTTATTTCGTTTTTAGTTCTTATCGTTTTGCAGTCGGGTTATTTTATTTATTTATTTTTATTTACAGCATTTTAGTTTTCGTTTTTTTACTTTATTTGAAAATATAAACGTAAAATATTACCCTTATCCTGGGTCAGTGGGGTAAAAAAAATGTAACCTTTCATACTAAGTTCTATCAACTGATCTTTGAGCTCCAACTGCTCTGAACTGAACTGATTTTTTTGAGCTTTCGACACATGTTCCTTGGGGAGAGTCGTTTAGTATAAGCATTATTAGTTGACCCTTTTGTAACACGTAGCATAGGTAGTATTAGGTGCGTTTTGTTCACTGCTTCAATGCGTTTAATGTCATAATCCAGTCAATTTCAAAGAAATAAATTCTGTACGACACACTGTACAAATTTTGGCTCATTCTCTTTGGTTGGATTATTGACATTAAGCGCATAATGTACATTACGTCGGTAAACAAAACGCCACTAGTGTATTGCCCCGCGAAATTTTACTTTTCTGAAATGTTTATTGTAGCGAATGCTATCTGAATAAGTCAGTAAATATGTAACCGATTCAGAAGAACATGTCATATCAGTCGGATCCGCCCGCAGTGTGTCTTCATTACCCGACCGCCGCCCGCGCCGCGCCGTTTCAATTCGACACATCTTCAAGGTTTCACCTCGCCCAATAATTACCAGCACTATCATTAAGCCGCGTGCACAACAAAACATAATAACATTGCAATTAGACGGTGGCTGCCATTAGTTTGTAATAGAGTTTTGTACAATTTGTGAGTAAAATCGTCAAGCGTGTCACATTACCGGACTCCATTAGGGCGTTTACACAACACGGAATTGAAATGAGCAGTCTACAGATTATCGTGATAGCCAAACAGTCCGCTTTGTCTCGATAATAATGGCTTATACAGCGTGTCCTAAAGTTTCGTGTCAAATTTCATGTTACTTAAATAGCACTGTCACAATAGGTAATGAATTGCTACTGTTTGTCGGTGGGCTTACTTTATTATTCCAAATTTCAAATAATAATAGTAATTATTATTTGTGTGGCTTACTTTAGACTGATTAATTATTGGGCAGACACTTTCAATAATTTAAGCACCAATAGATAATTTAGTCACAATGAATGTTTTATATGTATGTCCAAGATTACCCTACTTTTGACTTTCCTGTAGTCAATAGTAGCTTATAATCATCGAATCCGTGTTTGCTCTGATATTTCAGTATAAACAAATAAAATAGCATATAAAGCCAACAATCCACAATAGGCTCACGTGGATTCTGACCCATATATTCTTCTTATCTTTATAGTAATGCTGTAAGCAAACCTTTTAACATTCAATACCACTTCGATCTAATAATATTATATCACTGACATCTTAAATTCTCTCAGAACAGCAAAAATAACTCGAAAATAAAAAAAAACCTCACTAAGCCCTGAATTTCAGGACACGCTGTGTAAAGAAAGTTGGGCGGACATGTGTCGGATATCCCGTATGTCCGGCCGATTTCTACAGGTACCCGCCACGATAATATCCACACGTCTGGTATTAGGATCCTCGCCGATAAGATCATATCGCTTCAACGTTAAATAACATGTTTCCTGCAATCATCGTTGTAATTTTAATAATACAATTATGATATTCACTGCTCAGCTTTTCAGCTTCGAAATAAATGACAGAGTATATATGTATATAACAAAACGATTATTAAATGGCTCGCCAAGTGGCTCTTAGTGCATTACGTTTAGGTTCGTATGCAACTTATGAAACAGACGTGGTTTTTATTTTACATAGTCGCACTAGTGCGTAATATTATATATATATATTTTATATCTTGGCGAAACATAGGCTGTTGGCGCCTTCGCTGGCCCGTGCCTTTACCTCAATGATAGTGTATGTACCAGTACATCGACGAGCATGGGGTCCAAAAAAAAATCCGAACGCCATTTTTCACAAATATTTGTGCGAACAAAATGTGTCGCGTTGTTTTTCGTGAAAGTGTTACAAAAAATGTCGTGTGATATTCGTAAATTACGGTGAGTATACACTAGACTACATTATGCCATCGCCTAGAGGCTTGAGTTAAAATACTACCCCTTGTGTAATGACTAACTAAGTTCCCTTGAATAATTATGTAGGTACTATTTTATTACTAGGGCACAGTTAAAATGTTTAAAGTAATGTAACAGAGAGAAATACGATGTTTAAAATAGTAAACAATTTCTAGATTGACTAAAACCTTTATCAATTTGCTGAATATTAATCTAAAATGTAGTAAGGTACCTGTATGTAATTAACGATTCATTAAGCAAATAAATACAACTATTCAATCACAAATCAATTTAAGGTATATATTTTGAAATATTTTTTTTAGTTATTTTGAGTCTATAGTGGTCTACACGTGCAGCTATAAATATATTTCAGTCTTGTATGAATATATTTAGTTGTATTCATAAACGTATATCAAATTAAATCAGCACAAATACATATCTACTAATGTTATTATGTGAGGGGGATCGATTTCCTGAACATTTGAGTACAATAAAAAACT
The DNA here is from genome assembly GCA_946406115.1 of Apoda limacodes. NCBI lineage: Eukaryota > Metazoa > Arthropoda > Insecta > Lepidoptera > Limacodidae > Apoda > Apoda limacodes. The sequence continues at coordinate 12,513,291 of OX291545.1, forward strand.
GCTGATGTAGGTTAATCTCTTTTAAAAAAATAATGAATTTCAACTCTCTCAATTCAATTAATTTTCAACCTAATTTCCGACACGCATTTATCTTACCTCGTGTTAGATACAGAAATTACTTTAACGCTTTAAATTTATTAATTTACGGTTTAATAACAGCAGTTTAGCAATTTATTACATAATCTTCGCTAGCAACGATGTGATTTAACAAGTGGCAAATTGTTAAATCCGTCGCTCAAGTAGTATATAATTACATTTTTTTTGTTTGTATTAAAGCATTGTAAGGGTGGAAAGTCATGACTTCTTAGCTCAAGGGCGTTTTGTTGACAAGCATTATACGCATTGAATGCGCTCTATGCTCTCTATGCGCACAATCGATCGTTCTGTCGACCAAAAATAAATGCGCTATGACGTCACTTTCGGTCCGTATTCAACGCATCTGCTGCACATGCTCACGAGGCAGAGCACTGGATGCGCTGTCAAAATAGTAAACGGCCATATTGTTTGTTTACATTTGGTGAACAGAACTATTTCAATGCGTATACGATGTCGTAGCTCTCAATGCCGTCAACAAAACGCACCTCTCAAAATATCAGTCTACAATGTTTATAGATATAGGCCCCGTCACGAGAAGCTGTTAATTTTATTCTTCTAACTTCTACTTAGTGACGAAGCGACAATTCAATCAACAACAAATAATTTCAAATTCAATCAACTCCAAGTAGCATACGTGTAATACGAAACTTATACCTAAGCAATTTCAGTGTGTCAGGTTAATATAGGTTCTAATGTATTGTGGTACTGGAACGCGTCTGACTCATGAAACGTACAGATTTGGGCCGCCATTGGCGCCATTTTGAAGTAAGTTCACGCAGACGCTGTCAATGCTGACATTCGAATTTTGAATGCGTCACAGTTAGTTTGTGTTGTTTTTGTTTTTTTTTTATTTGATCCAAAAGTAGCGAACCCCTAAATGTGTGTTTACAAAAGTGGCGTTTTGTTGACCGACATCGTGTACATAATGCGGTAATCCTACCAAAGAGAATGAACCAAGATTTATACTTGTGTTATAGAGAATTTACCTACGTTTTTTTAATTTGGCAGGATTATGACATTAAACGCATTGAAACAGTGAACAAAACGCACCTAAAATTTACAGCTTCTCGTGACGGGGCCTATAGGTAATTATTTGTCATTTTCTTTAACCAAGAAGAAGTATCTTTATCGGTTGACGACACTTACTTCCTACTCTTCTTCTCATATCGTGATCTTCGTTTAGATTCCTCAAAAGTTCATCCACCAAAATGTAATCCCAATAAAAACAAACAAATCCCTTTTTTCTTACTACACTATGAGCTTCTTAATTTCTTAGTTAGTTGGCGTATGTTTTCCGCACTTAACCTCCTAATAATGGGGCCATTGTATGTAAGTAACCAATCTGTCTGTCGTTGGCTACTCATACCACTTTAGCTCTGTACAGCTAGGAGGATGCTCCTTAGTGCCTCACTTAAGGTTTCCGGACTATCTTGAAGCTTGGCCCGTTGATTGCTCACACTTCTGCAGTGCAGGATCACGTGAGCTGGTGTATCATCAGACAGCCTCTACATACATTGCTGCATCATTGCCCAGTGAGCCACGGTAACCACGTATCCACTGAACAGCTTCAAAAAATTGCACTTAGGAATCAGGTTAAGTGCAATTTATTGCAAAACATTCTGCTTGGAAGATAGTGTTATGGATACCCAAGGTTGTTGATATATTGATGTTCAGATAATGGGAGAAGACTCCTCCTCCGGTTCCAGGCTTTGTTTTAGATCCATCGATGAAGATCCTTACTTTATGCATTTCGGAGCTGTCTTTTTCTTCTTCATGAAGTTGGATACAGTAAGTTTTTGTGGATATTATCACATGTCGCATCTATCATTAGGAGTTCGTCGCTTATTATGTCCTTGAGATGTGCGTGAGTCATTCTAATATACCGTTTCCAAAACCCTACTTTCCCCAGTCGTATCGCTGCAATGAACTTCTTGTTCTATGACGAGATGTAGGGGCTTAAGATTAAGTATGACCTCTAGTGCTGCCGCGGGGGTCTTTCTCATACAGCCTGTGGTTGCCAAGCAGGCAAGATGTGCAGACTTTGTAGTTTATTTTTGACATTACTCAGTCGATTTCGGAGCCACTAAACTACTGCGCCATACGTGAGCATAACTCGGATTATGGCTCTGTAGAGCCATAGGGTTATCGATGGTTTGAGGTCCCATTTCTTGCCTATTAATTTTCTGCATTCCTAGAAGGTTATGCACGCTTTGGTTATTTTCGAGTTCAAATGGCTGCACCAGTTTATCTTGTGTTCTAGGATTACTCCTAGATATTTGACTTCACTGGACTTTGGCATGGTCATCATTTGGATTTTAGGAGGACTAATTCCCTGTTGTTCGAGTTTCACAGTCAGCTCATGGTGGTTGCACCATTCTTCCTGGATTCCGTGTAGTAGCATTTGTCGCAGCAAACGTTTCAGCAAGTCGTCCACCACAATATTCCAGAGCAGTGGCGAAAGCACGCCGACTAGTGGGCACCCCTTAGCCACGTCGTCTCTTGTGGGGGAGTTGACTGTGAATTGTACAGCTCTTAGTTTCAGGAGTTGATCAATCCAGCCACTAATAGTTTGTTCGACTCCAAATCCGCCGCCTAGAGATCAGCTGATGCTGTTAAATTTTGTCTTGTCAAACGCTTCTTCTATGTCAATGAATGCGCCAAGTGTCATTAGTTTGTCGGACAGGGCTACTTCTATAGTTAATTAATTAATTATTTAATTAATATACCCTTTTTTGGGTCAGTTGTAAGAGATCTCAGCTGAAAATAAGTTTGAATTTTGAACATTGGTATATTTGTATTCTCACTTCGCGACAATCTTCCTAATAACAACTCTGTAATAAATACAAACTAGTCCCTCGCGGTCACGTCAAAGTTCCATTTAATAACTACTTAATGAATAAGGCATGTGTCCGAATGTAAAGGTAGAGTAGCAATCTGCAGCGATCCCGAACTGTCTAATGACAGAGTCGGATATGGGCATATTATTGTTTTAGATCACCACCGCCCTTTAATTCGGTGGGTCGCCTGTAATTAAGGGCTAACGCGCCGAAAAAAAAACACATCTATTTTACCCCCTTCGCGATATGCATCTGTGTCTAAAATATGAGCCGATCAGTGTAAGGGTCTGTTGAGGGGGTATAATTATGGCTTTGGTTTGTTTTGTCGTTTGCGTATCTGTATTATTATGATTTATTACGAGATATTAGTTCATCTTTGTCAGTTTTTAAGTATCCATACTAATATTATAAATGCGAAAGTAACTCTGTCTGTCTGTCTGTTACCTCTTTACGCTTAAACCGCTGTACCGATCAAGATGAAATTTGGCATGGAGATGGTTTGAGCCAGGGCATAAGCTATTTTAAAACGTTAAGTATGAGTCGGTTTTTTTTTCTATAATAGTTGCCGTTAAAATCCTACACCGATAACCGAATTTAGGGCGGGTGGATGGATAATATGTAGTGTATCATTCACCTAATTTATACACATAATAAAACTGTAGATGTGTAAAAGTTATTTATTGACCGTGCCATAAACAAAGCTGAAAGGAATGCCAACTATTTAGAGAAGCATCATAAGGAGAAGCAGAAGACTGCTGATGATAAGAGGCTACCATAGTGAAAGAAATAAAATCTTTTGTTGGTCACACTCGTACTCATCACACATAGACTAATTTCGATTGATTTCGAAATAGACTGATTTCGATTGTTTGATATATTGAGACTTAGGATAAAATGTTAATATAAAAAAATGCTATACTGCATTTTTCAAATATTTTTGTACAAAATCATAAAACTTTTACAATAAAAATCATTAAAACTTCTTCTATATTCAACGCTTCGCAAGAAGCAAACCGAGGAAAAAATATCAAATTGTATAAAGTTCCGAATTTTTATCTTGCCTATCTGAAAGGCTCCTGGGCTCCTTTAATTTAGATTACGTTGGTTAAAACAACAAAGTTGTAACGGTTGTCCAATTACTGTTTAAGAGTCCGCACAGAAGCGTCTGAACGACCCCCAATTTTTCCCAATTAAATGCAAAACTTGCGTCGGCATCACCAGCTATATAAAATTTTATATCCATACAATTCACGCAACGCAAATTTTTATTACCTTTTACTAAGTAAGTAAACAAAAAGAACAAATTATCTTCTTTGTAAGAATAAGACGTCCTTGCTTACCCACACAAGAGTGTAAAAAGTAAAACAATAAGGATTCTGCGCGCCTTTAAGCGATATTTATTGTTAATGAAAACGGCGGGATTTAAACTAACGTCTTGTAACTAAATGCCCTCTCACGGTTAAAGCGGGCACTAATTTGGTTTTTATAGCGCGTCCTTAATTTGATTTGGCGGCTGCGCCACTATTGCCAGTAGCGGTAATTAATTTGGTCGGATTATATTTTTTTCTCGAGGGCGCGCCCTGACGGTCTTGTCGTGCGATACGATTCTCTCCCCAATCCAACCCCGCTCATGATCGAAAGAAAAAATAAAATAAAACTTAAGCTCCGTTTAATTTGAAGGGTGGTTCTGGGCTATTAAAGTAACACGCTTATGTATTGCAAATTATATTGAAATTTGTCTTCCATTACTTGGCGTCTTCCTCACACAAATGTTGCCCGCATTACGAGCGGGAGATTTTTATTTCCCGCTTCGCCCACCCTTGTCTCCCGCTTTTTACATCAGAAGTTCGTGATGTTTTTTTTTCCACTAATTAAAACTCTTCCGCGCCGTTTCCTTCGAGAAACGAGATTCGATCAATTAATTTCTGGGCGTAGTAAGCCGCCTCGAAATTTACTAGGCTCTTAAAAAACAATTTCGGTTAAAAAATATACATAAAAAAAACAATTTATCAACGAAAGCTTACGGACACATGACAGTTCTCTTTTCGTGCCACCTTGATATAATTCGCCAATTTATTTCGTTATACTGTGGTTTTATATTGTGGCAGGTGTATAACAATACCACTTAAGTGACACATTAAATACTTGTGCACCTATTTCTTAAATAACATTTCGGTTACTTCATGTTTGCAATGATTAATTTTTTTTCCAAAATTCCAACTCAGAAAATCGGAGGCTTAAACAAAATGGTAGTTGTTGTTCAAAAACGCGTTTAATCCCGTTTAATTATTTTTAAATTAGTAATGGAACGCGTAAATTTAAAAACCTATATTAATATAAGTAGTTTCCAGAATGCAGACTGGCTGACACCGAAACATTATTGCTGAAATTATGTATCAGAGCTTGGTGATAAATTTTACTGCGGACTAGTCGCGCTTTTAGTGTAACATCCTTTATACTCTTATATTGTCATACATTCCTGTCCAAACATGACATACTTCTTATATAAATGAAACTGAAAATAAGGATATATTATACCTTGGTCCTTGTTCTTTCATTTTACCACTAACTACTTTCAAGCTGGTGAGTTACGACGTATTGGATATATATATTAAGCCACCTTAGTCCAGATACTCTGCTATCATAACAAGTGTGGCGGTGATGTGATCTCTCCCTTGTCACGCAGGACTATAGTGATTGGTAAAAAAGGCTGTCCTCCACATTATGGTGTCGGTGTGTATCCAGCCTTTGCTAAATAATGTCATAACTAATGCAAAACTCTTATCTTATATCTTAATTTCGAAAAGGAACCTTGCGGTACGCTTAGATTTTCAGAGCCTACCGCACGCTTCAGAAATTGAGTGACGCACTTTTTTGTCTAGAAAACTCATACATCATTTTATTTTTTGTTAAATTATTATTTGTACCAGCCAGTTATACCTACATGAAAGAATTAGGTCGTTGTGGTCTCAGCCAAAAGTCGTTCGACTTGTCTTAGGTCTGCTTCTTATGTCTCTACAAACTAAGTTACCTACACCAAACTAATAATGATTTGATAAAAGACATTATCCTTAAAACATTTAGTAATGATAGCATTTAAAGGCACCTAATCTGTTCTGTCCAGTTACTTACCTACTCGTTTTTTAGGGTTCCGTAGCTTGATGGCAAAATCGGGACCTTTATACGTCCGTGAGTATGTCACAGCTTTATAATTCTGCCATATTCTCTTAAGTGCTTTAGAATTGATAGCTTCCAAAGTTAATGCGTGACCTACTAAATTTTTAAACCGCGTGTTTTATAAATAAAAAAAAAACATGATAATAGATTTTTATAAATTTCTCAAACCAAAATAGTTTTAACCAAAATCAAGACACGCAATAATTCTTATTCTATGAAACCGTAACACGAACTTTTAAAATATGCTGCTCCGAAGTGGTCATTTTCGGTTCACTTGCCGTGGATAAAAATATCACTTTCAGAGTGATATTTATCAAAAAAATTAAAAAATCCACAACACCAGCAAATAGACTAATTCGTCATGGTCTTGATCGCTATTTTATACCTCCAACATAACTACATAATTCAACAATTTTAATCAAAGTAGACGAAGGCAGAGATTGTGGCAGCAATTTGTCGTTTGATGGCATAGGCAGCAGCCAGCGGTGGCAGCAAAGAAGCTGCAATAGGCACGTCGGCCACTGGGCACGCACTGAATTAAATGAAAATCAATAGCAATCGGCACGTGACCGAAGACCCTTATATCTCGCCGACTACACAGTACAGATAGTGGATTCTGTAAGAAAATTATTCACTTCGACAAAGTAATGGGAGACATTAAGATAATACTTTTGTTTTTGGGTTCTATATCTAAGCAGCGAGCTTACACGCTTTCATAGATACCCACTGTTGGGATACTGGCCTGCGTACCATCACCTTGGGTGAGGGCGATTTAAGCGATATACAATTTTAAACGTGTGCATGTTTCCGCACAATTTTTTCCTTCACCAAAAAGTCACAGTTTTATAATGAAATTTATTTTATTCTGACCCTTAGGTACAATGTACAAATTGTTACGAAATTAATAACTTTTTGTTGAGACTTACTTTGGGGCCATTCAAGTATTACGTAAGCAGATTTATTACAATTATTTACTCCCCCTCCCCCTTGTCAGCAAAAGTAAGCAAAGCTCTTACCCCCCTCCCATGCTTACGTAAACATTTTTTAATGTATTCTCTGTTTTCCGGTTCACATAATATTCATTTAAACAAACTTCTTTTGAATTTTTGGTAAACAAATTAATTCCAATTAACAGTCTTTAGTCCATGACACCTGAATCCATAATTCTAAGTTTTCGATGATGACGATGTTTTAAGCGAGTACCTAAATGTTTACGGTATTTGCGGAAATCCCCGGAAATCGTTTCGTTTTCAAACATAAACAATATGTGGGTTGCACTATGGGTAAAAACGTTAAGGGGCGTTTTGTTGTAAAGCATTACACGCTGTCTATGCGCACATTCGATCGTTCTGTTGATCAAAAATGAATGCGCTGTGACGTCACTTCCGAATCGTAATTGGCTGCACATGCTCGGGAGGTAGAGTAGTGGATGCGCTGTGAAATAGTAAACGGTCATATTGTTTGCTTACATTGGATGAATTCAGTGCGATGTCATAGCTCTCAGTGCCGTCAATAGAACGCACCTCAAATAATTGCTGCTGACGTAATCACCATCTAGACCCATCCCCATCTCCATGTCATCAAAAATAAGCAAAGCAAAGACCCCCGCCCCCTATAGTGCTTACGTAATACTTGAATGGCCCCTTTTTTTCCCATGTCTTTTCTCCTTTTTTCGGTCATGAATTCACGACACCATGCGACTGCAAAATCTCATCTAAATTGAAATTGGTATAAAAACGAGGTGCCTATTTCATTCATATGCAGATTTTATGCGGAATCAATATTTTACTACAATGCGAAATAGTAGATACTTTAACTGCGTTTCCACAGAAGTCTGATGAACGCAATAATTTGTACTGAAATGACTACTCTTGGTCACAATGGCAGAATCAATCAAATACTACTGCACTGTCATAGAATATAAATTAAGTCCTTTCATAGGAATATTTAATATGTAATGCATATCTTTATAACTACCTATTTACAACTAGACTTCTAAATTGATGAATGTGCCAGTATTATATATGTCAAGCCATTAATCAAATTACTATCAGGGTCAATGTTGTTGTTTATTTTATGTATATGTATATTTATCCCCAGAAAGGTGGCTGAGAGATGCTGAATACACACCACATTATGACGTGGGGAACAGACTTTTTTCACCAACTACTTCAGTCCTGCGTGACAGCGGGTGAGCCCATCGACGCAACACTACTTCCGATGCAGTATATCTGTCTGAACTAAGGTGGCTTTATAAATGATCCATATACGTCGCAAATACCATAGTTTCAAAGTGTAAGCGATAAAATAAAATGCCAGGGACAGAATAATATACACGCTATTGCCACATATAATATTGTCGTTTCTGACAAACTATAAGAAATAAGTCAGGATTGTGCAATTCAATTGAAATAAAATTATATAATATGAAATGGTTTCAAAAACACTTTTAAGCGTTTGTATACTCAGAAGAACTGGCTTAAACCATAAAACTTGATAATAAGTTACTCTTTTGAAGGACATATTTTTAATATTTGGTTTGTAAGTAAATTCAATTGTTATTATAAAAAAACAAGTACCCAAATAAATCGAAAAGCATATACCTAACTCATATACTCATTTAATTTAATTTTTTATTAATGTTACGTTATAAATTGTAATCCACAGTCAATATGTCCGTAAATCAGGTACATTATTTTTTAACTTTCTATTGAAACGTTCTGTGTTCATAGCCTGATGAAAATCCAAACAGTAGGTATTTACGATGAAAATTGTGCACAGCAGACATACAGCCGTGGAGAGAGAATTAATTTTATGCTATGTACCTCCTATCTCTTTCATTAAATTATCCGTAGCATAATTATTACCTATTTGCGGATCTGCACTACATAGACTTTGTAACATTTCAGAATGTTCAGAGAGCACGTCCGCGGACAATGCGGCTAGAGACAAAGCAACGCTGCCTTCGATTGGAGGAGCTCGATGATTGATCAATCAGTGCATTAGAAAGGTTCACCTAATTGCGGCAATTTCGTACGTTTGTTTGAACTGACGACTGGTGCAGTATACAGGGTGGATGGATCATTACTGCGATTTATACCTACACTAACTAAACTATTAAATTTATACTTTTGTGCGTTTGTTTGTATTTATATTTATTTATTACTTTATTTTTTTTTATGAAAGAACACAAAACTGGGTGCAATTTATGATTATAATTTAAAATTAGGAAAATTACTATAGAGATAACAATACCATCTATACCTATATCATTATATCTGACTTTTGTTACCATGCATGTCTATAAAACTACTTATCAAGATTTAATAAGTAAAACAGATAGGTCCTTATGTCTTGAAGGAGAATTTAATTTAATCCTTTTTTAAACCTACATAAAATTAATAGGGTATAATATAAAAACCTATAGAGAGGTTAATACTTACACCGTAGCTCAATAAGTGACCATACAACACAACAAAACTTAAGCTATGCTTACGTAGTAAACCAATATTTGCGAAACAAAAGGACAAGATATCGCTGCAAATAAACGTTTAACTTTATGGACTTGAAAGATATTACCGATTCCTGATCTTCTTTTTCTTTATTTTCTCCGAGCGGCCATCTTGGCGACATGTGGCCCGAGATTTAGGCGGGAAACGTGCCCCCGCAATATTAGATTATGTCGAAATGAATTGAGCGCTACTATTGGATATGTTATTGACGTAGATTTGCGATCGGAGGAACGAACTGATATTTTGTATTGTTATTAAAGCCGGCGAGCTCTGTGGGACGTGCTCAGGTTCTCAAGTGCCCCGCACACAACGCGGTGGGGTAGAAGCGGCGCACGATACCGCCCTTATGGACCAATCGTTTAGGCCTCTTTGTATTTTTCTTATGTAAATAGCGATTCATATCCGATGATCTTTATTTATGTGGGAATCGTTTTAGCCAGATAAGTCTGTCTTGTTTCACTTGTAGCAATATATACATATATATTATTATTCATATATACGTTTGTATTTCTAATTTATTTTCTTTTGTGTATTAACTTTTTTATTGTATAATTAATTGTAATTGCTAATATGTTGATAAGGTTGTTACAATATCTATTTGAACTGCCTTGCAAAAGTCAAACAAGTAAAAGGCATAGGTACCTACACATTAGGTAAGTACATCTTAAGCATGTCATTTTAAATAAATATATTGCAATATATAATCTAATGTCCAGCATCATTCAAACCTTCTTCTACTCAAATCACTACAGCATTGTGGATCTTGCTAGCAATATCTTTCTTATTTTAAGTCAAAAGTAAACAGTCTTACTGCCTAATATTTTCTACTATCTGCGTATTATCCCAGCGGGTCGATACCGTAAAAAGATTGCTATCCTTTTTGAAAGAAATTAGATATACATTGCGGTGTCGCGATAATCGATGAATTCCATACGTTATTTCAAATCCGCAATGTATATCTAATTTCTATAGATTTCAAACGAGAATTGTTAGCTGTCATTTTACGGAATCGACCCGCTGGTTTTTTAAGGGTATACTTACTCTTGGCCGGATTATTACGAGTTTTTAACTATACGGTATTTTTGACCTCAACAATAAAATTTTTGTTTTTTTTTAATAAGATAGTCTAGAAAAATGGTGTGCCGTATAAAGGTATGTATAAATATAAATAAAATATAAATTTATCCATTTGTCAGGCGTTCCTTATATGATTAAATTCCTTATACCTACTTATACGGTAGAACCTAAATGGTCACGTACAGTGAGTGGGTCTTAGTTTGTTAAATGAGCTTTCTGCCAAGGTTTTCTCTAAGGACTACGATATGTATGACGCTCCTTGTGTTGCGTAAGCGTCCATAGGCTGTGCTGACTGCTTACCATCAGATGGACCGTTACCTTGTTTGCCACCTTAGTACTATATATCAAACGAAATTCGAAAATTGGTTACATTAAAACTTGACGATGTTATCTTGATAACTGTATCGAAACACACCTACTATACTTTGTTTAACTTTATTATTTCCTCTACCCAAAGGTTGTCTGGAAGAGATTGCTTTAAAGCGATAAGACCGCCTTTTGTTTTTCTCTATTTGTAAATATGTTTTGTTTGTAAATTTTTTATGTTGATGCAATAAAGTATAATAATAATTATTATTATTATTATTATTTGTAGGTACCTACCTGTTGTAGCTTGCAGCACAAAATTAAGTTCGCATCTTTATCTAAATAGTTAAGTCACTACTAATTTAGTTACTTTTTACCAAATAAGAGGTCTGGTTACAAGACAGACTGTTTAGAGTGTCTCTCAGACATCAAAGATAAGTTGCTTCTGCGCAAGAGCGTGTTCAAGGGTTTCAGCATCATAAACAGTAGCGTGGGCTACGGCCCAAATGTAAACCGGTAGCGATTTATATTTAAAAGAAAATCATTTATGCGTAATTGTGTGAATTGTTGAACAAGACTATGGTAAGAATGCCGATCTCGTGCTTAGGGCCGAAACACATAAGCACGTTGCGGCGCCGTACCGCCAAAATCGGCAGCGCCGTCCGCCGCCGCAACGCAGAATTTTGGGGTGTGCAGCGCGCCACATATTCCAGCGTTATGACGTCACACTTGGTGACAACCAATACAGTTTGTTTCTAACACGCTTGTAAAGTGTAAACAACACGTGTCATCCTGGAAGTAGTTTTAAACAACCCGGTTATGTGTTTCGGCCATTAGAAACTTAAACATTAGAAATTGATACTTCTAAACTTAGTAGAATAGTCTATGCGACCTAGAATAATCGTGCAACTGCACGCCTTATTAATATAAAGAGAATATATCAGTATTCGCTAAATCGAAATACATTCATTCGCCCTATATAAATTATACTCTAGTCTCTCCGCGGTTCACTTGCACCTTTCACCATATTACCAGCGCTGTGTTCTCGCGCCGGCGCAGTGCCGGCATCCTTTGATGTCGCAGGGGTAGTTATGGAAATTAATAAAGTGAACAAAGTGTAATTGCTTCCGATAAGGCGTCGTTGCGCAGGAGTCCAGAGAAGTTTCCTTTTTTCTCTTGATCATTTAACGAGCTCGCCCGCAGTACAAACATGATGTCTTAAACGCTTCTACTCAACAATAATTATTTAAGCATTGAGAATTATATTATGTCATGAATAATATTTTGCATCTTTATTATTTCATGAATTATTTTAAATGATTCGTTGTTTTTATTATAATATGTGGATTTTTAAATAGTGTAAGGATAGTAGTTGTAGTACCTACTTGTGTACGTAACATAGACATCTTAATAGGCTAAGGATACCTACTTGTGTACGTAACATAGACATCTTAATAGGCTAAGGATATATTTGAGTTTGTAGATTGCATACAAATGTCACGGTATTAAAAATAGTTTATCCGGTTGAAAAAAAGATTTACTTTATAATTTTCATAGCATTAAAGTGTTATTGATGTGGAATCATTGTGAATTGATTTATTCAAATGATTTAGTATGAAAATGAATCCCTATTTCCCTTGGTCACGCCATCACGCGTGAACGGCTAGACCGATTTCGCTAATTCTTATTCTGTTCTGTTTGTTATTGTCAGGAGAAGGTTCTTATGACAAAAAAACTGTCAAGTGCGAGTCTGACTCGCGCACTAAGGATAACTCGAAGACGGCTGGACCAATTCGGGTAATTTTTATTTTGTTGTGTTTGTTAGTGTTAGAGCAAGGTTGTTATGAAGGAAAAAAACGGTCAAGTGCGAGTCGGACTCGCGCAATAATGGTAAACCGATTTTAATAAAATTTTGCCGAGGATGGTTTCTGAATTAGTACAACCCGTTTACAATAGGCTGGTGCGGCAGTTGTTAAAAAAAACCACGTTCGCCGAGTCAGCTAGGTATCTAATAGAAATCCACGCAAGTGTAGCCGTGGGTAATAGCTACCTACCTACCCTTCATTGTAACAGATGGCGGTACAGTGCATCAACTTTACAGGCAGAACAAAGTCTGCCGGGCCAGCTAGTATAAGATATAATTCAAATAAATCATAGCAAATCATTTTACGATATATATTTTCAATAGTTAACTTTAAATTACCACACACGCAACTAAAAATGTATTTTTCATCTCACTGCCTCAGAAAGGTTACACTTGTCGTTTAAAATCTGATTGAATCTGCGTGGAAAAGCCTACTTTATCCGCTTGTGTGCAAATGGTTTTTTTTTTAATTCTACAAAAACAAACATAATAAAAACGTCCGAAATGCTTATGTCTAAAGGTCCTTACTACTTTGTACATTAGTTATCCGTTAATAACACTTTAGTTTAATTTTTGATACTATTGTATTAAAGATAATGTTTTGTTTAATGTAAATTTAATAGACGATTTATTGTAGTTTATTAATTATTACATACAATAACAACAAACAAGTTTTAAATATAGTTTTTGTTCTATAAGAATTTTAAAACTGACATGGTGCAAATTCGGAACGCAGCTTAAAAAAAAGAAAAAACATATATATTTGGAATTACGTACGAAGTACATAATTTTAGTTGTTTTTACAATAAACTAATACGTTTACTAAATAAACTTAAAATTTATAATTAAAAAACATGAGTTACTCCACCAGTGACGTAAAATACCTAAGTTTACCCGCGAAAAATAGGTAAGTACCTCTGAGCGTGCGATTTGTTGACTTGATGCAGACCATAGATATGCAAGTTCAGTACTATATACTATATAGTATGCAGACATACAAAAGGCGCTGAACCTATTTCAGAGACTTATAATGTTGTTATCATGTTATCAATACTTAATACAGCATAGCAAGGCCGCCAGCCTTTTAGCTACGTTGCTGACTGGCAGCAACTTAGATGAGGTTTTTTATATTTTGTTACTTTTAAATTATATATACATATATGTATGTTTATGTATAAAATTATATGTAATTTATCCACCTTCTTATTTACATATTATTTTTATATAGGTACTATCTTTTATGACTCAATCTATTATCATTATTTAAGCTACTACCATGTATTACACTAAATACTTAATCAAACTATTTAAAATAAGTATATACTTGTTTCATTCATAAGTAATTAAACACTAATTTTTTTTTTCTTGTATCTTGTACATATTTTCCTCGCTGTAGTGAGATGAAAAGTACATTACAGTATATGTTGTGTCGATAAATTAAATTTTGAACCATTATTTTTTTTTGAAGCATTTGTTAATTTTATATTAAGGTTTTATTTTTCATAATAGAAAATAAACCACAATTATAGTGTCAAAAAAGTGTTGTTTATTTATTAAGAACCATTGTCCAGAACCAAAATTGACGACTACGATACAGAAACGCTAACTTAATTGCTTTCTAAGTAAGCTCAAAGTCAACCAGCTATGGAAAGAGCTAAGCTAGTATCTGTATGCGAATAAATCAAATCGACAAAGTACTTGACTTACTGATTAAGCTCGTCGAACCGGTAGCCGATAGGGATGAAAGATTATGGACCATGGACTAGGAAATCCAGCATGAAACGGCTTAGAATCCTATATGTGTTTATTGAGGACATGGTTTATCTATGTTCCAAGTTTCATACTATGTTCAGCCCTTCATACGCAATACATCTTTACATACTGTAGTACCTACCTACAATCGTCTTTCTGAGTTGCTTATACCGCAGTCATTATAAACATAAAAACTGTTTATTAATAGTTTCAATGGCCCAGATGAGGTTTAAGGCGTAAGTGCACCTGTCTGTACTCTGCTGTAGGTGCATACGACACGGTTGTCTAAGTGCACAGCACAGGGCGGCGACATTAAAGCTGCCCTGCACTTGTCGGGGTAGAGTAGCACTTTCTGTTCTGGCGCCTACACGCACTTCACTTTCACTCTTAACTAATCTCAACTTAGTATTTTATTTTAAGAACTTCACAATTAAGCTAAGAATAATTAGTCGTTGTGTAAGCACCTTTTAGGAAACCATCGGATATGGTTTGGTTGTTTGGTACTTGTTCTATTTCAAAACCAACACTAATGATATTTACAAGAATTTTAAAGATTTATGTTAGTTGGTTCTATAGACTATCTGTTTATTTAATTCCAAAATGATATCTGAATATTGGCATTTTAAAAAGGAATAAATACTTAAGCTTACCAAGCAAAAATAAAGAAGGTAAAAAAAAGACTTTACTTAATTAACACACACTTTAAATCCGTCACACGAAAACGCAACGATTGAACAATATTACGAAGAAATGTATTAAACCTATCAATAAAACTGAGCTCGAAGCGTCCCCATATAAAACACTTTGTTATTAAGTTGACGTGCAACCGTAAAATGATCCCTTAAAATGTAAAATAAACAGATCAATCATGTTAAAGCGATTCCACCCGGCTCGTTGTGTTCGGTCCGATGTCCCCGAAAAGAAGCCAGAGGTCCCACGTAAGCGTCTATTACAACAAAGCACAGATGTTGCTACAAGAACGATTTTATTTATATTCTTATCGCACCTATGTAATGGCAGCTAAAGTGATGCGGGACAGAAAATAAATGTAATGCGCATTTTTTATTTCTTTTTTTTCAAAAGAATTGTTCTACATTTTGGAGAGTGATTGACAGTCGGTCGCCGCAGGCGCCCCCTACCGCGACATGCCTAATGCTGCGTTTCACAAGATAACCTCGCATTATTATCATTTTATAATTTATTACGCTAATTATGAAAGGTCCGTATTTAAAAATAAAACAAAGGTACTACTGGGGTCATTTTTCCGTGGCAACAGCTTTACAGATATACCGTGTTACTTTTTCTGGCGAATAAATCTAGAAAGGCACATCAATCAAGTTGTCAGAATGACGGGAAGTCCCGTTTCACATTATTATGGAGATCCGTGATTAAAGTATTTTAAAAAGTAACGAATTCACAATGTAGGTGTCACATTACCATAACCCTTCACATGCGTGTTGTAGCTTTTAGTACCCTTGTAGCTAAGGGTTGGTTTTTCATTCTTGAAGTTTATTGAAAATATATTGTCCAATATCTCTAAAATAATTCTAATTTTAGTGAATCAAACTAATATAATTATAAACAGTTGTTTGTTTGTTTATTTGACGGTTTGCATCATTCTACGTCATCAATCATTTTGATTAAACGATCGTCGAATTCTTATTTCAAATTGTTACCTCATTGTGTAGAGTGCGACAAACATTTCTAAGCCGGAGGTCAAAAATCAAAACTACAGTGGTCATATTGATATGGTGTAATCTCACAACGACACTAGCGACCAAACAAGTTCAGAAGTTCCAAAAAGTTTGTTGCACTAGAATATTATGAGAATTTAACATAAATGTCATTATATTATTATTGTTAATCTTTTGTTGATAATAATAATAAAAAAACAATTTTTAATTTAATGGATAATTAAATGGAATTATCACACAGCGCCATCTGGGCCTAAACTAAGCGAAGCTTGAATTATGAGAGCTAGACAACGGATACAAAGACTTGTATATACTTACTCATTTTTGTAAACACATACATATCATACATAAATACACCCAGACTCAAGTCAAACACAAATGTTTATCACATAAATGTTTGTACAGTGCGGCAATCGAACCCACACACTCTGCACAGCAGCCGGCCACACTACCGACTAGGCTCCGAGGGAGTTACTGTATTCCTGTTGAAAATAACCACACAACTGACATTCAAGACGGAACAATCTGTGACTCTGTGAAGGTAAATATTTTTAATTATGACACATTGGTTCAAAGTATATTCGTATACATATACAATACATTTTTATACAACAAAGTTATTAAGGTATATACATAAGTACTTATATTTATATATAAACATATCAGTTTAGTTTATCTATGCAGTCTGCACTTAGCATAGTAAATTTCGTTGCTCTTTCTGTATATGCTAATCGAATGGCCAGTAACTATAATAACTAATATGATATATATTGAGTGTGGCCAGTATTGGCATTCGGATCGTCCGGGTCCGCGCTAATTGAATTCTGGCATCCGCAAGACGTGAGAAGCATACAACCATTGTCTAATTCCTTACTCACTTCATTTTGTACTATATGTGTAAATTATTTACCTTATTAAGACTACATTTTGTTAAAGGCTCCACCCGCCCTAAATTCGGTTATCGGCGTGAAATTTCTACTTTAACTTCTTAATTAACTAAGTAACTCCTTTACTATACTAATGACAGTTATAGCTGAAGCTATATAGTTATTCCCGCGGTAACTTTTTAATTTTTTGGGATAAAAAGTAGCCTATGTACTATTCGAGGACCTAACCTATATGTGTGCCAAGTTTCATTCCGATCCGTCCAAAACTGAAGCGTGATTGAGTAACAAACATCCATCCATCAACTCAATGAAATAGTTGGCATATTTTATTTAGACTTTTTTAAAAGATAAAACTTTTATTTCTCCCTTTTTATATAAATTACAATTTTGAAGTCGGTTTAATTTTTTTAAATTACTTTTTTATTTCAATTCACATTAATACACTAAATCAAAACTAGCGTAGATAGAAATAAATAATA
Organism: Apoda limacodes; assembly: GCA_946406115.1. NCBI lineage: Eukaryota > Metazoa > Arthropoda > Insecta > Lepidoptera > Limacodidae > Apoda > Apoda limacodes. The sequence continues at coordinate 12,530,972 of OX291545.1, forward strand.
ACTCAGTGCTTTAATGATACTCTAGATATCTGGTGCGTAGTGAATATCCAAAATGTCTGCCACGTATTTTTTTATGCAGAGTTCTTGGTCGGTTGCTATGCATAATCGAAACATTGAACCTAATCTCATTTAGCAAAAAATATCATTATTTTTGGAAAAGAAGGCCATCTTCAAAACTTAATTCAATAATTAATTATAACAATACTTTTAGTCCAATATTTATTGGTTTTAGAGTCAAGTTTTTGGTTTACTCTTGATGTTAATACAAAAACTATTTAATACCTAACAAAACGTTATTGAATGAGTTGCAAAAATAGAAATATGTAATTACTGAACGATTCCCGAAAAATCTCATAGAAACCTCGATTTTACATTGGGCAACATATTCCGCTGTTACGAGAAAAACTACTTTTTTCATCACACTTACTCGTAAACAGTGTCATTACGTGCAGGCAAAGCAGGTGCTCATATTAATTACTGCCATGGGCTTTTTCTTTGTAAATTTGTCTTTTCTCAAAGCAAAGCGTGCGTTCATAGAACCCGCAGGCAACAATGACGCGCGTATTCTATCAAGTATGTATTAAAGCAAAATTTTAACTATGTGGCACTCCGCGCACACTACAAGCAAGCAATTACAAGTTTTAACTTTAGACAACACATAGATATCTAGCGCAATCTAGCAGTGGAGTTGTTTTCTCTACCTCTATTCCCGCCATTTCAATTGTGCTTTGGTGAGTTTATTAATTTATTCACCTTATATCTTTTTTTATTTACTCGCAAATGTGATGAAAAACATTGTGTGTATCACGGGCAGTACAAAAATTATAAACTCGAGTCAATAAATCCCTCGGCCTAAATAGCAATGATAAATAGGATTCTTAATAGCAATGATTAAGAATTAAGTTACGTTTCTGATACTTGCAAGATGATCAAGATTAAAACCAATAGGTTCGTAACGTTTCTAAGTCTAATGGCCTGTAATCAAATCCTGCTTCGTATTCACTCTCTGAATTGTTACTAATTAACAGGGAAATGTGTAATAGACGAAGCAATATCACCCCAGAGTGTACATTAACCCTTCATCCTTCAAGTAATCTAAGGGTATTATCGTCCTAAACTTCAGCTTCGAAGTCCAACCACCTGGAACACTGAACATGTGATATGAACGGAAATTGGTACCTACGTAAGTACTTGCGTAGCAGAGCTCAATATAAAGTACTAAATGTGGCCAGAGGTTTCACCTGAAGAAATACTTATTCCCATGGGATTTGGGATTTGGCATTGGGTTAAAATTAGGTATTCTTTGTGCTCCTCTGACTCTTCAGCTGTCTCTCTGTCGAAAATCAATTTCGCGACGTGATGAAGAATGCTCTGCGAGAAATTATTTCCAAGGGAAATATAATTATATTGAATCCTTAATCCCCCCTTTGTTTTCTTTCGACTTGATCCACAAATATAGATATTTCGAATAAAACTAAAACCTTGATTTAATTAAAAAAGTATAGTCTAAGTTACTCAGGGATAATGTACTTGTACCTACTTAATTAGTGTAGCTTAGTTAAAGAATGTTTAGAATCAATTTAGTAGTTGCAGAGATTACCGAACCCACTTCATACAAACAAATTATACCTGTTTATAATTAGATAAAGAAATACAGATTTTTATGATTTTTTCTTGCTTATCAAATAACCATCAAGACATGATCACAACACTAGCCGCCACATGTCTTCTTAATTTTTTTTTACGAACGGGTCTTAGCCCACTCTTGTAACCAGCAACTCCACACTGTGCGAGTTCTAGCTTCTATTGCGTAACCGATGGTACCTTCAGGGATGATCCATAATACTCCACAAGGTTCTAGCTAAAATTGTAATTGAAAATAAAACTTTTATTTACAAGTTATTTAGTGCTTTTATTTTTAGCTAAATTGAAGTTGAAGTTAAGGACATATGTATGTTCTAAATAAAATTAACAATATGTACAAATTTACAAAAATAGGTGTTTCCCATAAAAAAAGCTTCCAAAACTAAATTTACTTGACATAAGAGGGTATTCTAGAAGAGTTAAAATTAACTCTCCTGATTTGAAAAGTGACAGTTTATCAGAAAGGTCTAACCTAAGTAGCTGATACCTGTTATAAAATAGCCCTAACTAGGTTCTCAGTTCATCTAGTGGGAGACTATATAGACATCAACAACATACATTGTTATGCAGATGACAGTACTGGAGACGCTTATTACACGGGTCGTGCAAACATCCCTCGTTCCGTTGTGGGGGAAAAAACGTGTAGAACTTGTGTCTCAAATCAAGACCACTCTGTCCAAGGTCTTTAACTGGGGTCGGTAAAACTTGGTCCGATTCAACCCTACAAAGACACAAGTCTGCGCGCTCACTGCTAAGAAAACCCCATTTACTGTAGTCCCTTGTAGTAGTAATGGGATCCTTGGTGGTGACATCTCCAGCGATATTGAGTTCCGAGATCATTTGCAAACGAGATCATTTGCAAGACAAGGTGAAGCTGGCGACCAAAAACTTGGTGTCCTCAACAGAGCGAAGCAGTACTTTACGTCGGGGTAAAGGTTGCTGCTTTACAAGTCACAAGTTCGGCCCCATATGGAGTACTGCTGCCATCTCTGCCAATTGGTTCAACGATGGGCTGTAAGAAGTATCGACGATCCGAAACTCACTTGCCGTATTTAGCACTTAACTAGGAGAGACTTTGCCTCCCTGTGTGTGTTCTACCGCTTGTACCATGGGAAGTGTTCTAAGGAATTGTTCGAAATTATGTCCATGGCTACTTTCTACCATTGCACCGCTCGCCATCGGCAGGGAATTCATTACTTTAGAACCGAAATGATCGCGTACAGTGCGGTTTCAGAGAAACTTCCTCCCGCGAACGCTTGGGTTGTGGAATGAGCTTTTATTAATTGTTATATTATTACGGTAATAGCCAAGAATATGGCTTTTACCTATGTTTTCTTCGAAGACTGAAGGAACCTTAGACGGTACCGTCACCGGCTCTACAAATTAAGATAGATCTGTTATGTACTCACACACATTTACACGGTTTAGTATGTATGCCCACGTATTATATCTAAATGTATTTTCATAAGATTTATGTAGGCATTAGGACCGCATAAATGGCCTGTAATGGGCACTGCCCATATAGCATATGAAATAATTATCTATTGGCATACCATGAAGCATGACCGGGAGAACAGTTAAATTTATTATTTAATGCGAAACTGTATTGATAGATACAAAGTTAAATAAAGTTATATTCTATATTCCTTTGTAACTTTGCGCACATAAATTTTTACCAAGTCGAGAGATTCAGTCAGTTGTAGGCTCAGAGTAAGGAGATAAAGATAAGTGAAACAGGGATTTGCGCGTTCCAAAGCTGTAGTCTGCAGGCTACATTGATGCTGTAAGCCGTGGAGCATTTGAGATTGAAACATCGCCGCCGAGATTTAAACAGCCTGAGCTTAGCAGTTGCTGCGTCTAACTTGATACCCATCTTCTAAGTTGCGACCCGGGACTTAGGCGCCGAAATAACGCAAATTCTCGACTGAAGTAACTTATAAGAGAGAACGCAGACCATAGGTAGTCTAAACTGCTTTTAGACTTTTTCATGTATTTTTCTTGTGCACTGTAGACCAGCATTACTTTATAAAATGGTTTCTTGTCTCTTAAATTGTTATCCATTTTTCATACAAAAAGCGTATTGAAGTTGAGTATTTAACATTATATGAACAGTCTTACAAAAATAATATTATGTAAACAAACTGTTATTAACACCAATCACTCAAAATCTAAGTTCATAATGAAGTATCTTTAATAATTTTGAAAGGCAAACTGCTAGGTGGGCAATATCTTATGAAAAAAACCGATTAAGTGTGAGTTAGATCAGCGCCCCAAGGGTTTCTGAATGCTATTTTTCCTACAAAATTAGTCTGGAATATGAAATATTTATCGGTAAGCAAACTAAACTAATATTAAAAATTAGTTTATGGCCTGAAATTAAAAATAGTCTAGTTAGAGGTGTGCGCTCGCCCTTATTTGTACTGTTACAGAAACTTTGAAAGGGCTACGCTGTGATAAGTAAATAGAGTAAGAGATGGATAAGGATACAACCAATTCTATCCTTTATTTTGAACTTTTAGGGTCAGAAAATGCCATTGTAAGACTTTGAAGTCTGTTTTTCAATGTTTATTGATTTTCTACAAGAGTAAATCTCGCAAAGAACACAATTTAAAAGTTACCTATAAAAAAATACTCTTGAGCAAACTGATCATAGCTTTTCAACAATAAACGCCAAAAAGAAAAGAAAACAGAAAATTTTTCAACTTCATGCAAAGGTATACACCTCTTTAGATATTTTCGGCTCAGCAGTAGATACCTATCCTTTAACGATAACACTTGTATAATTTTTTGCCTGTATCCCCCGTGTCCCTGACGTATTTCTTATATTTTTTCTATAATTGGCAAAGGGATATATTATTCTGACCCTAGGTCTTTCCTTTTACCGCTTATTACTATAAAGCTGATATTTATGACTTATGGACAAATATTACGATACCTTTTACGGTTTATTACTATAAAGGTAATATTTATGACTTATGGACATATATAAAGCCACCTTCTACTGCTTAGTACTATAAAGCTGTTATTTATGACTTATAGACACATATAAAGCCACCTTTTACCGCTTTTTACTACAAAGCTGATATTTATTATTTATGGACATATATATAAAGCCACCTTTTACCACTTATTACTATAAAGCTGATATTTATGACTTATGGACATATGTAAGCCACCTTCTACTGCTTACTAAAGCTAAAGCTTACTATAAAGCTGTTATTTATGACTTATGGACACATATAAAGCTACCTTTTACCGCTTATTACTTTAAAGGAGATATAAATGACTAATGGACATATATCAAACCACCTTCTACCGCTTATTACTATAAGACTGATATTTATGACTTATGAACATATATAAAACCACTTTTCTATAGTAATACAAAGCTGATATTTATGACTTATGGACATATATTAAGGCATCTTAGTCCAGATACACTGCTATCAGAAGCACTGTTGCGACGATGGACTCACTGCCTGTCACGCAGGACTTTAGTTATTTTAGTAGTAAAACCATGAACGTTAGTAGTAGCGTAATATAGATGCTAAATTGACGGTGCAGTATCTACTTATTTGACATAAATTCGAATTGACGAATGTTGCGAATATAATAGGTTTTATAAATATTTAAAGTATTCATGTTATTTTATGTCAATATTATTATCATATGCGTTATAATACTATTATAATACATTTTGACAAGTATTTTACCGTAAGTCAAAGGCTTTGAGCTTTCGATATTTCAATACCAAGATTTATCATACTAATAATTTAAGATAGTATGTAGTATATGTAGGTTTATAAAGATTTCAATGTTTATTATTTATGGATTCAAAACTTTAGAGTTACTAAATTTACTTGATTAACACATTCACCCTCACTTAGCTTATATTTGTCAAAGTCCGGGCTAAGTAGATACGTTAAGGTTTTGATAAATCAAAACATATTGATTGATCTCTTTTATTTTAGAAATATTTTAAATGTATTCAAGTTTTAAATGAAATAAGAAAACAGGATAATTTTAATCTATTTGGTACTAAAGATTAAAGTTAGGAATTTATCCTCTTTGCCGACCCTACCGGGTAAAGCAAGTACGCAATTTAAGTAAATCGAATGTATGAAAGTCGTCGATTTGACAAAGGATGAACCTCACATCTACCACAAAAGTAGCTGCTATATTCTTTATAGGCGGTGCAACCTTCATGATCTAAGTGAAAGTCAAATTTTTTTATTCAAATTAGTTTTTACAAATACTTTTGAATCGTCAAAGTTATGAAATACCTACTATTTTTTGAAAATGTAGCTATAACCAGCAACTATTTTAGCAATCTTTGTTTTGGTGTCGGTAAACTTTTTAAATTTTTATAATAATGCCTTTACGTTGCCAATCCATTTTGCCCAAATGGCTTTCTGCTATAAACTTGCGATCTAAAAGGTTCGTTTGAGAAACTTAAAAATATTTTGACTCCAATTAAAAAAAAAAAATTTTGCTTGTTCGAAGAATCTGCTTCAAGACTATTATCAATTCTACTACGACTGTCTAGTTGATCTTTCCGTCAAATAAACTAATTCGCTTTGCCCAGGGTGTTCGCTTCGCCCGGATCTCCACTAGATAGATAGACTTTAGCAAGCTGTTTCAAACATTCAAACATCTTAGCAAATTTTCACAATATCTTAGTAAGATGTCACCAAACTCGTAGGGGTATATTATATTATGCTTCAAGTTTTAAATTTTATAGGTAGGTACATAATTTAAGTTTATTCAAATTAAAGTCAGGCTATGTAACTTATGACGCAGATATCGGACACGTTTAGCATGAGTATAAAATGACTTGAGTACTGGTCATCAGGAAAAGCCCTGTGTTCGCTCCACAAGACTGCGTGGTCAGAAGCATAATCCTTATTTATAGCAAGACGCCTTGAGACGCCTCTCTTAGACCACCTATTAGTCAGAGGCTAGTGGACAGCACCAAAATCAATCTTGACTCGAGCTTAAGCTATGAACGCTCGTCACATATACATAGCTAAACATATTTCCTACAAGCCATTCCCGCGGCTCCACCTGTATAGGTTTAGGATATGAATGAATATGACTCACTTCCAACACTGCCATACAACTAAATTACGCGTGTTTCTGAAAATCTTTTTTATTTTTTTTTGCACAGCGTAATAAAATTACAAATAACTCAATTATGCAAATTTATCGTAAGCGACGGAAGATAATTTAACAGAAGACAGTTTGATTTATAGTTTCTTACGTAGGAAAATGAAAACCTTACTATCCTGCAAATTTGCTACACAAAACAGAGCAACTACATAAAAAAGAAAACTGAAGTAAATCAATGAGAAGACTGAAATAAACAAACGAACTTACTCTAAGTGCTAGCAACTTTCTTTTTGTCGCTTACATTAAAATGCTGGGAAAGCTAGATACTTACGTCTACAAAGTCAGACCACGATACTCAAATAAAACAAGTTACTGATTAAAATCTTATAGAAATATTTTCAGTACCTAGTTCTAAAGGTTGTTGTTTATGTAGTTGTCCACCTGCGTCTATTGTTAAGCAGGTGGACAAAATGCTGTGCCTGGCAATCGTTTAAAAAAAGGTAGCAGACGAAAATTTCATTCAATATTTTAGATTCAGAGTTTTGATATTATTTAAACATTTATTTACGAAGTCTATTTAGGACCAAATCGTCGTCGATTTTCTATCGATTAATTGGCGATATTTTTTATTGAATTTGGCGATTATTACAAAAACCTATTTAGAAAAATTGCAATGAGTAGTTAAGAGGCGTCTATTCCAGCTTTATAGAAGCCGTAGGATTAGAAGCTCCCTACATAAGTATAGGTACCATTAAAAATTCAACATATGTTATTGTGGGGTCTCTATTATGAACATTAACAATGAAAAGCGACAATGAGAAATAAAATGACCAACAAAGGCAACAGTCAGGCCCAACCACTCAATACAAGAGCAATGCCCACTGAGCAAACCGCCCGGAGAGATTGTTACAAAATCGCTCTAAATTACGTACAACTTACGCGGGTTATAATTTATTATTACGACTTTATTTTGGCAAGTCACAACAGCTGGGTGACACTGGACATCATTATACTATTACCCATTGCAAGTTTTTTTTCTATTGGCCACACTGACCGCTGCCCCCATGCGGGGTGCCACGAGATAAAATCGTAAATTACTGCCCAATTCCATGGCTGTTAAAACCTGACAGTTAAAAGGCTTAATGCTGAGCGAGACTGTCGTTCGTGTATCGTTAACTTATCGAACAAAATGAGGGTACTCACTATAGAGACATTTGGTGATGATTAACGTCCTCTAACCCACATTGTTTATGGTCAAATGTTTCAGAGATTTTAAAATTTTATAGCACACCTTTTGATACGAGAATCCAATTTATTTACAGATAATAAATGATAAATTTGATGTTTAGAGATAGAGTGCGGTAATTTTTCGGAAACATTATTACGGTTTTGGGTATGATATGACTTCATTATTTTACAATATGATTACGTATTTGTAGTACAATTTTTAGAAGTTTATAGAGTAGCTTATTTATTGATAATGAAATCGCAGTACAATAAGTTGCCGTAATAATGCTGCCTTGCAAAATAATAAAATAATAACTGAATGCCTAAAATTACCTATTGCAGAACTCACCAATTTGTTGAACAAGGTAAAAAAACCTAAATAGGTTCGGTCAGTACAGTAGTAACTTAGTAAGTACCTTACGAAGACTACATAAACGATTTTACTTAGTTATATGAATTACCGTCCATAGTAGGTAACTAGGTACCATTCAATCATACCGTCCATCGCTCTCCCTACGCTAAGAGCAATAAAATAATTCATGTCCAATTTATGTTAATACAATAAATACTGACATAAATAATTCTAGGAGAAGGCTCAGAAAACAATTGAAATTTATATACTTACTAGCCAGAACCGCCTCCTTGAATTGATGTAGGTACCTATACTACAATAGTTATCATTTACTTTCACATCTCTTTTAGGGTTCACTTTGTTAACTCAAAATAAATAAAAAAAAACATATATGTATCGCAATTTGATTCAAGATTTTTCGAATACAAAGATTTCAATGTCAAAAAATTACATGATTATAAAAAACATATTTACTAAGAGATGTAAGTATTTTCACTTTTATACATTTTGCTGTTTAGATTGCCCTTTTTGCAATAAGCTGCATGCCTAAAACGTCGAGTACCAAAAGGTAAATGTTTACTATTGTGTAAGACCCATTAAATAGATAAATAATGTAAACAAAACGCAATTGTTTTAAAAGTAAAGCTGGTAAAAAAAAACCTTCCAATATTTTTTAACTACTTAAATAATGTACTTAGGTAAGTAGGTTACAATTTTGGTTGAAAGTGTTCAATTAGACGAATCGCAACCACATTCAACAAATAATTGTACCAAAAATACTGTTATTTGAAGAAAACAGTGACGTTACGACAGATGCAAAGAACTGTCTTGCGGGACGCCAAAGTTATGTGAACAGTTTCGTGACATTGTGGTCACAATGTCCTTTTTAATTTAAAAACAAAATTCTCCAAAAATTGTTAGCTAATAATTTAATAAATTAAGGAAATCGCTGTTTAAAATTTATTTTGGAGCAGGCAGTAGGAATTTGTTTAAATTATAAAACGAATTACATTGAACGTATTTCGTAATTTAAGCAAGTTTAAGTACCTAAGGTTTTTCTTTTTATGTATTTAGGTGTACAGTCAAGATCAAAATTAGATTTCACTAATGTGTAAGTATCTGACATGTACGTACGTTTGTGTTTGCTTTTCTATTGTACTAAAACTGTTATTTTAACCAATATTTACTTATTTAATGACACTATCTTACAATATCTGACATCTATTTTTCTAAATCAGACACCTATGAGTACTTTTTGTTTTGACATCTAAGGAAACGAATATAATATAATCAGAGGTCAGAATTCGATAGTGTGATTTATGCATATGGCTACGAAATGTTAATATTAATATTTTCTTCTGAAGTACCGTAATAGTTTCAAGGGTTATGTATCGATATCTATATAATAGGGTTAGGTATACTAGAAATTTAAATTGTGGGATTGGAGGCAATGCTTTTGTTGTGTGGAAAAGGAAATTTCGAAACTATCGAATAAATTGCCATGGACTTACAACTTTCGAGAATCGGCGTGCCCCCAAAAAAGAAGTGACAAAAAAGGGCCTGATTGGAGGAATATCCATTCATTATTTAAATCACTCTGATTATAATTGCAACAATTCAAATATTATGTTTTCGTTTATTACCTTTGTTACGAATAAATTTAAGTGATTTTATGTTATTTGTAACAGCTTTTATCGTAATAAAAACTATGATCTGGTGTATCATAACATTTTCACACAACGAAATTCACACTTAAATGCAGTCTCAAGCAGTATCTTCATCCTTATATACCTACTCGCCTGTCTCATGTATGGTAGCTTATGTCATTGTGTGACCGGTTGAGGCGAGCCCAGCTACTGTCATGCGAGTACACAATGGCAGTAGCTGTCTACTGTCTTGATCAGCTACTCGTAATGCGTAACCAGTTCTTTTTTCGTTCTTTAAGTGGGATTGGGCTTATAATCGTGGCTGTACCTCCGAGCCTACATAAGAGAAATGCCCTATAAACCTAACATATTTTCTGTGAACTGAATGCGAAAAGTTTTGGGCAGTGAAAGTAGGTCTTGCATAAATTTTACTCACGAAATCACGAGTCTGGGGTACCCGAGACTGTTCGCAAGAAGCTCCCTGATTCATCCTGGACCTGTGTGAATTATTGAACAATTAGTATTTTTAAGTTTTCAGGTTTGATAGGTTACTAAATATATAAATGCCTATATTCTTGAACGCTTATAGTATTTAAGGTAAATATTAAGGTAACAGCTGGTATGTTAGAACAAATCCTTCTTATATATTTTGGAACAAAATCACGGACAGAACCCTTGAGATTGGAATGAGAACCAAGACGGTATAATTAGTTTTCTAATTTTAATATAAGAAAAGAAAAGTATCATAATACCCTTAAGAGAATAGAGTCGTCCCGAGACTTTATTAATCAGGCGGACCGATTCCCTAGGCTTAGTGGCATTTTTCTCCAAGGATGTCGTGTTCATAATTCCTGGGGAAAACGGGTGGCGTGATGAGAAATTAATCCGGGGTAGGCAGGTGGCGCCACCGTCGTTGGCGACGGGTCGCAGGTGGCTGGTGCGACCAATTTGCTACAACAATACGGTTATCGCATGCGGCCGCTTCTCGGCTCACCGGCTAATCCATGTATTCCTTGTAACTTTAAGTTCTTTGCATTCGACAATAAGAGTTTTAAATTGTTTCAAATATGCAATTAGCTTAGGTATAGAAATTTTCTGATAAGGGGTGTAAAAAACGTATTTTTTTTAATTTACTTGTAGATATTTTTACAATCTAGAGATTGGAGCCTACTTTATCTTTTTTTTTTTTTTTATACCACTGAGGTGGCAAACAAGCCTACGGTCCGTCTGATGGTAAGCGGTCACCGTAGCCTATGGACGCTTGCAACACCGGGGGCATCACTCGCGCGTTGCCGACCCTTCAGAAATCTAATAACTTCTTTTTTGAAGAACCCCATACTGTAATCCTTAAAGAAAACCTTTGCAGGGAGCTCATTCCACAACCCAAGCGTTCGCGGGAGGAAGTTTCTCTGAAACCGCACTGTACGCGACCATTTCGGTTCCAAAGTGTGAGAATGAATTCCCTGTCGATGGCGAGCGGTGCGATGGTAGAAAGTAGCCGTGGGCATCATTTCGAACAATTCCTCAGAACACAATCCATTGTACAAGCGGTAGAACACACACAGGGAGGCAAAGTCTCTCCTCAGACTTAAGGGCTCGATACCGCAAGTGAGTTTGGGATCGTCGACAATTCTCACAGCCCGTCGTTGAACCGAGTCAAAAGGGCCAAGCTGGTATCCGGGTGCACCCGCCCAGAGATGGCAGCAGTACTCCATATGGGGCCGGACTTGCGACTTGTAAAGTAGCAACCTTTGCCCCGACGTGAAGTACTGCTTCGCTCTGTTGAGTACACCAAGTTTTTTGGACGCCAGCTTTACCTTGTCTAGCAAATGATCTCGGAACTGAACATCGCTGGAGATGTCAACGCCAAGGATACCAATGCTCTTGGAGATGGAGGGGAGTGTTCTGGAATTGTGGGACTACAGTGAATGGGGTTTTCTTAGCGGTGAACGCGCAGACTTGTGTCTTTGAAGGGTTAAATCGGACCAAGTTTTCCCACCCCCAGTCAGAGACCTTAGACAGACCGATCTCGATTTGAGACACAAGTTCTTCACGCTTTACCTCCACAACGGAACGTGGGATGCTTGCACGGCCCGTGTAATAAGCGTCTCCAGTACTGTCATCTGCATAGCAATGTATGTTGTTGATGTCCAACTTATCATTGATGTGCAGTAGAAACAGCGTAGGAGACAGCACAGAGCCTTGCGGGACACCAGCATAAATGTCCATGCTATCAGAGCAACTACCGTTAACTACGGCTCGTATGCGTCTGCCGGACAAAAAGCTAGCCACCCATTTGCACAAACCCTCGGGCACTCCGTAAGATGGCAACTTCGATAGAAGACCCCGGTGCCAGACCCGATCGAACGCCTTCGCTATGTCTAGGCTACATGCCAATGCCTCCCCCTGACTCTCAATGGCTAGTGCCCATCGGTGTGTGAGATACACTAGAAGGTCACCAGTTGAGCGACCGTGGCGAAAGTCATATTGACGGTCACTGATCAGGTCTACCCTTATACCTGCTCTTGATAGGTATATACATGTGTTTGGAGCTTGTCTGTCATACAAGACGAAGTAATGAACCAGAAGACATACCTTCAGATATGAGATAGGCTGACAGGCTTATGAATATGGTAAAAAAATTAGACTGGGTTTATATAATGTGGGTACTACTGGGTAAATGCGGATGCCAAAACCCATATACTCACAACAATCCAATTATTTTCTTACAAAAGATTGTCATGAAAAAACATTTGTTTTTGTTAAAAAGACATAATATTTGTGTATCAGTGTATAAAAATGAGTGGCTTTTAACTTCACTACTTTGTATTTCTTTATTATGACCTTTTAATACCAATAGCATTTTTACGTATTCACCAGCCCATCCATAATAGGCTACCTCTACCTATAAGTAACATTCTAAAACTCGAGGTTAGAATTGCTATTTCTGATACAATACTACAAAGAACTATTTAAATAACTATTTCTGAAATTCGGATTTCAGAATTGAGAAAACCATAATAGGAATGTGACGTAAGACCCTGAAGGCGGTGGCGGCGCGCGCGTAATCCAAACACATCTCGACTGTACATAGCTCAGCGCCACAGAGCGGGACTTAGTGGAAAGCCTCTTGGCGCAGATGCTTATCTCAATAACAGTTTTATTTATTTTTGTGAGCGGCTGATCCGCCCCTGGTGGATATGTCTAATGAAATTACAGGCGCGTATTCAGCCCGCGAAAGGATTCACTACAGCGTGCCAGCTCTTAAGAGGCCTCTTTGTACCCATACGATCTAACTCAATGTTTTTTTTTATTTTTTTGATGTTATTTAAATACTAATGTCATCATCATTAATCATCATCTCAGCTGCAAGAAGTCCACTGCTGAACATAGGCCTCCCCCATAGATTTCCAAAGAAAACGGTTGGAAGCGGCCTGCATCTAACGTCTTACTACGGCCTTCCGACGCTGCGTTTGCCATTCCGTGGCCTCCATTCCAGAACCTTTCGGCCTCATCGACCATCAGTTCTACGTACTACGTGCCCTGCCCACTGCCATTTCTACTTGCTAATGCGCTGGGCTATGTCGGTGACTTTCTTTCGTCTACGGATCTCCACATTTCTGATTCGATGTCGTAGAGAAACCCCGAGCACAGCCCTCTCCATAGCTCATTGTGTGACTTTGAGCTTACTTATATGCCCCATAGTCAGAGGCCACGTTTCAGTGCCATATGTCATCACTGATAACACACACTGGTCATAGACTTTCGTCTTGAGGCACTGAGGTATTTTGGACGAAAAGACTTTGCGGAGTTTCCCAAACTGCCCAGCCGAGTTGGATTCGACAATTGACCTGTTTCCCGAAGTTGGACCTGCCTAGTTGGACCGTTTGTCCTAAGTAGACGTATTCGTAAACTATACCTTTGTTATAATAGATATATTGGATATTTTATGGTTGTATGGGAACTGGAGCCTTCTACTCTACTTTTTCAAAACATGACTTCAGAATTTAACTGTGGGAAGTCTGTTATCAAATTAAAGTAAAGGAGACAACACATTTATCTCTACACAGATGCCGTATTGATCATCGGTATATCGAGGTGCTAAAATGCTTGTACGATAACGCCACCATGTCAGTCCGTCTCCAGAATCAGAACTCGAAACCGATCCAACTGCAGAGAGGTGTGAGTCAGGGAGATGTCATATCTTCGAAACTGTTCACAAATGCGTTGGAAGATGTCTTTAAGCTTCTGGACTGGGACGATTTTGGCAACAATTTTAATGGCGAGTACATTACCCACCTTCGGTTTGCCGACGATATTGTGGTCATGGCAGAATCTATGGAGGACCTTAGCACAATGCTCGAAAGCCTCAGTAGAGCTTCACAACGAGTGGGCCTCAAGATGAACATGGATTAGACGAAAATCATTTCGAATGGCCATGTAACACCCATAACAATAACTGTTGGAAACTCTACACCCGAAGTTGTTGACGAATACGTATACCTGGGACAAACTGTTCGATTAGGTAGGCCCAAGTTCGAGAAAGAGGTTTGGAAAACTGCGTACTATTTTCTCGTCCTTAATACCCCAGTGCTTAAAGACAAAAGTCTTCAATCAGTGTGTGTTAGTTAGTCACATAATTGCTTGTCTTACATAAATAAACAAACCCACATTTGACCACTAAGTACACTAACTTTGTTTTAAAAACTTAAAAGTAGACAAAGTACTAAACGCAAAATATATGTGTCTAGACTATTGTCGGAATGACATCTATATATAAAATATTTTATATATAATAATACCTTTAAACGAGCAATTCTGGTATGTATATATATATATATATATAATCTGAATCTCGGAAACGGCTCCAACGATTTTCATGAAATTTAGTATGCAGAGGGTTTCGGGGACGATAAATCGATCTAGCTAGGTTTCATTTTTAGAAAACGTCGTTTTATCCGTGTTTTTAGGCAGTGATAAACTGAAGAATATGACTCTTCCTGACATCTATTAGCGAGTAGAAATAAGCAACATTAAAGCTATTTGACAATAGATGGCGTTATTAAGCAACGCTTAGGCTACTTGACAATAAATGGCGTTGTTTAAAAAAAACGAGCAATGCTCGGTCCTGCAGGTACTTTTAATGAAAAATAAAAAAGATAACTACGAAGTTATAGGCATAAAATCGTGGAGTTTAGCAAAACGTCAAGCGGTCTCTTAATACTTATACGTTTTCAAGAAAATTTAATTAGGGTTGGCTGCCAGATTATTTGCGAAAGTTGGAAAAACTACTTTGCTTCGGATTATTTTGTTTAAAAGGTATTTCTGTAAATCATTTGTGTTTAAAACATACAATAGCTTTTTAGGGATTTGTATAGCCATTATATAGGCAAAAACAATTGCCTTATAGTTTCGTCATATCTGTTCGTCCGTCCGTCTATCACAGCCTTATAATCCTACAGTATTTTCATTGATTCTAATTAAAACTACACTACACTATGAAATAATTTTAAGTGAGGGGAAATTATTTCGATTGTAAGAAGTAACAACTTAATAAGTATGAGCGTAGGTACCTAAACGTGCCAGTTAATAGACTTATAGAGTCAACGAATTGGAATAGATATTCCAATTTATTGACTCTTTTATAATATTCTTATAAAAGGTAGATGATGATTGAACTTGATACGAGTAATTCTTGAAAAATCAAAATATTAATATTTACAGTGACAACCTCAAATTATATATAACCTGTAAGCCCTTGTACCATTACAACATGTACCATTTTTTAATAGTTTTGGTTTTAGTGGAAATAAGGTCCGTTCATTGTACTAGCGCGTACATTGGACTAGTGAAATATTTCAAGAAACTTCGAAATGAACCCTACGTTAGCCCAAGCCGTTCAGAATTGACGCGTGTCAATTCGTGTGGTGCAATTTTGTAATTCCTGCCTATTCCCGAATCCGCAACCATGACTTCCTTGACAACCTCTCTCTTCTTTCCTCCTTTTTCCTACGCATTCAAGTCAAAGGGTCATTGTAACAAAATTGACCCTTTGGTCACTATTGATTCTACAATCAACGATACAAGCAGATAAATAAAAAAAAAATCCTTATAAAATTAAAAGTCGGTGTACAAGAGATATCGAAAGAGTAGAGGTGAAAAATCTTGCGGCGAGCGACTAATGGCGCGGGAGCACCGCCATCTAATTAGGTCATTAGATGTAATTGCCAGCTCTAGATTGGTATTTTCGCGTCGACAACGTCCCATGGGAACTCAGATCCAGCTACTTGCTCTAATGAACAGTTCTGCCACTTAAACAGTACAATAAAAATGTATCTTGAAAACTAAGAGAGTTTATCTGAAGTAAAAAACCTATCAAGCTATGTCACCTGCGACGGAACAGAAACGGCAATAGAGTTTAGGGTGAGAGTTTTTGCGTGTAGGTGTGTGTGTGTAGTGTAGTATATGTGTAATATGTATGTATGTGTCTGTGTGTTTTTTTCTAAAAGTGGCCAGACTTATTTGAAGGATGTTTTGCATTTCACAGTATCTTGCTGTGTTGTCGAAGCTAATTCAGAGGCCCTATGGACAAAAAGTCGAATAACCCACTAGCCAACGTCCATCAATTTGTACTGGACCAGCGAGGTGAACTAGGACCTAAGCCTCCTTATCTAAGGAGTACCTACTTATATATCACTTTAGAATAGGTTTTTAAACTTAATAAGTCATTTTTGGTGTTATTTTCATATTATGTATCATATTAGGTCATAGAAGGCGCTACAATAGATGTGTTTCTCTGAAACGACTGTGCCAATTTTAATGCTATAAGTATCACTTTAGAGCAGGTTTGGTTTGGTTTTACACTTCGCGCTGTAGTTAATACTTACCTATGTTTCTTACCAACGGTACCAACGGAGCCCTATTACTAAGCCGACGCTGTCTGTCTGTCCGACCATTAAAGAGCTCTATGTTTTAGACCGAAATAGGTAGAAGCCTGAAATTTTCACAGAATATGTGTTATAATTTAATATTCTTTTTCTTTTCACAATGTTTTTCTCATGAACCGCAGAATTCACAGAATTTTTCAAAAAAATAGAGAAGACCAGCTAGTCTATAAGAGGCTAAGTTCTGACTGACTTGTCATACAATTTTGAAAGTTATAAATATTATATTAATATACTTATTAAAAATAATATTTATATGTTCAAGTTAACTTAAAGCTAGATATTATACTTTGCGACATACCTAATTAATAAAACATGTGTTTCGCCTTTCTCTTTTAAATTCAGCTCTTAACATTGCTAAAATGTTTGTATAGAAATCATATTATTCCTTTAGTAGATATTTATTAGCAACTTATACACCAATTAGCAACCATTTGCTTCTTCTTCGTTTTTCTTGAAAATTTTGTTGAACTCTTTTGTTCAGCCGCTATACTCTTGTGTTTTTCTATAAAATAAAGTTCAAACTACACCAGGCTTTTTATAACGTATTCCAGTTTTTCAGATGGCAAACTGCAGATATAAGGAGTAGTATGGAGGAGAAAGACACAGCCTTATTCAGAATATTAATACCTCAAGAATCAAGCACCATAGAATTATAAATAAATTATATACATACCTATATTCATAACGAGTATTTTAATTTGATATATCTGATTTCTATATAATCCCCCCAATAGACCCCTTAAAATCAAAATTCATCTATGTATTTACATAGATCACACACTTGAGATTGGGCCACCTTAATTTATTTCTGTACCAAAATTCAACATTTTCATCCAGTTTTCCTTTTCGAGGAAAAGGAATTTACCATAATCATTTTTTGGCACAACCAAAATAAATAAAAGAAAATAAATTGATTATACCAACAATATATTTATCCTCAATTATAATACGTTATAGATATTTGCCAGTGACGTTAGAGCAGCTAGGCTCTATAACTGGAGGATGCTGCTTGATTCGTCTTCGGACCCTTAACTCATCTCTCAGCAACACCAGGTTCTCGTAGTGCTCAGCTGAAGTATCAAGGAGTTCCTTGCACGCCTTAAGCGCAGCTGTCTGCCGGCGCCCCTCCACCGCCAATCCAGAATCTGTCGTCTGATCTACCATCAGAACTCGAACGACCATGTCATCCAACCTGAGAAAAGATGTTCCTAGATTTGAATGGGGAACAGAAGATATGTGGGTCTAATTTTATACAAAACTGAGTAGAAAAAAAACCGAACAAGTAGAAGTCTGATTCGCGGACTTGGGGGTTCCATCAAAACTTGTATATATATAAAGTAAAATTATATAGATATTGAAGAACAAAAATATGTTTGCACCTCTAAAACACCGCTAAAACGCAACTGACTCGGTTCAACGACGGGCTGTGAGAATTGTCGACGATCCCAAACTCACTTGCGGTATCGAACCCTTAAGTCTGAGGAGAGACTTTGCCTCCCTGTGTGTGTTCTACCGCTTGTACAATGGATTGTGTTCTGAGGAATTGTTCGAAATGATGCCCACGGCTACTTTCTACCATCGCACCGCTCGCCATCGACAGGGAATTCATTCTCACACTTTGGAACCAAAATGGTCGCGAACAGTGCGGTTTCAGAGAAACTTCCTCCCGCGAACCCTTGGGTTGTGGAATGAGCTCCCTGCCAAGGTTTTCTCTAAGGACTACAGTATGGGGTTCTTCAAAAAAGAAGTTATTAGATTGCTGAAGGGTCGGCAACGCGCGAGTGATGCCCCTGGTGTTGCAAGCGTCCATAGGCTACGGTGACCGCTTACCATCAGGCGGACCGTAGGCTTGTTTGCCACCTTAGTGGTATAAAAAAAAAAAAAAAAAAAAAAAAACGTAGCGGAAAAAGAGGTAGAATAAATGTATCATGAAGCTATGTAAATGACCCGGTGTTTGGTCTCCAGTTTTATGATTACCATTGCTGTCTAAAATCCTAGAAAGGCTCGTTTATCGACAGTTAATAAACCTTTTCCTAACTCAAAATAGTTTGTTTGATTCCTTGCAATCTGGTTTTCGAACCGGTTTAGTACTGTTACTCGCACTAAGGTCTTGTCTGCTCTTATTTTATTTTTTTTAACACAGTGGACTTTGTCATTTTGTTGGCAATTCTAAGCTCCCTTAACATATTTCCAACATTAATAGACTGGTTTCGTAGTTACTTGGGTGGCCAACAGTGCAATTGCGTATCTTCCTCTAACTGTAGCCCGTTTACTGCCGGCGTTCCTCAAGGTGGCGTGTTGTCCCCACTCCTGTTTGCAGTTTTCATTAATACTATCACTCTCAAACTATCTTTTTTCTAACATCTGTTTGCAGACGACTTCAGATTTATGGACACGGTGTAATAGAAAATATCGTTACAACAATTCAATCTATTAATTCTGACCATGACGAAATTGTTGAATAGTGTGAGTATTATGGACTTCAGCTTAATTCTCTCGAGTCTCAGACCATAATTATAGGTAGCCCATAACAAATATCGAAGGTAAAGAGGACTGATTTACCTTCAATCAAAATCAATGGTATCGTTATCCCCTTTAGTGAAACAATACATGGTTGAGCGAAGCGATGGCTGATTCATGTGTCATACTCGTGAACGGGTGCCGCCTGTGGAGGCTGGTCTGCTCTTGCAAACTTCTTTGTATTCTTAGTATTTATTCTTACTTTTTTGTTTTGTTTATTAATACTGTAGGACATTGATTATTTCTTAGTGAGGAATACATAAACTGTCTTTTGTTTATATTAGATACTTTTTTATGTTGTGCTTGTGCTTTATATTTTATGTTTTTTTTATGTTTGTAATGGAAAGTGTCCTTTTATGATAGGGAGGGCATTTTCCAATATTTTAATTGGACGCTGTAAGAGAAAGGGAGAAAAGAAATGCCCTTGCTGAGTTTCTTGCCGGTTCTTCTCAGTACAAGGTCTCCCGCCCTGTAGACTTACGAACCGATGGCGTAGTGACATTCATAAGTGCTCAATTGTTGTAGCCTAAACTGAATAAATTATATTGAATTTGAATTTGAATAAAAAGACTCTGTATTTATATTGACCGCACATTATCTTGGATCCTACAAGTCAAGGAAATTAGCCGAAAAATCTTTGCCTCGGTCGGGACCCTCAGGACATTACGTAATCTTTACCTGTATTAACTAAAATTGTGCTTGCTCAATCTTTACTTCTACCTTTACTTGATTATGCTGACATTTGCTGCACTATTCTGACAGAGGAAAAACTCAATAAACTTGAGCGTCTACAAAATTTTATATTCGTTTCATCTTTGAACTTCGAAAATTTGACCACGTTTCAGAATTTCGTTCACAACTACAGTGGGTTCCAATCCGACTTCACCGGAATGTTCATATTGTTTCACTCCTTCATTACGTACTATTCAATCTATGTTATCCACACAATATTATCTAAAACAAGACGAGCTGTCTTGTCTAACACTTTGCTAGTCTACCAGTCTTCTTCTCAAAACACCTGGACACAGTACTACTTTATACAAACGTTCTTTTACTGTAAAAGCTACTAGTCTATGGAACTCTATGCCGATAAATATAAGGCAAATACAATCACTGCCTGTTTTTAAGAATTCCTTAAAATCCTATTACTTACGTACTACTTCCTAATTTTGTATAATTTTGACCAACCTCTGGTTATTCAAACATTTCTATCATTATTACTTTATTTAGTATATGTATTTATAATATATAACTATGTTTTTGTTTAAGTACTTGTATTTCTATAAATATGTACATGTATGTTATCTATATAGTGCGTGCTTAGGTATATATATATACTTAGTAATATTCTTAATTCTTTTTTATAATTTAACTTATTATCCTTTGTGTATCACTCACCTCTTCCTGTCAATGTTACTCTACCCATAGGTTGCTTGGTAGAGATCGCTTGTTAGCGATAAGGCCGCCTTATTGTACTATTTCTTTCATTATTTTTTTTTGTGCGTTTTGTTAATTGTGCAATAATAGTCATTTGTTCAACCAGTGGGCAAAGTTGTTTTTTGTGAAAAGTCCCAACGAGCGTAAAGCGAGTGATTCTAATATAGACTACTGAGCACAGCGAGAGATTTAAAGGCAAGAGACCTAAAATAATTTGCTCTCGTGTGAAACATACAACTTTTCACCTCTACCAGTGCGAAAAAATAGGTCTTAGGCAAGTAACACACTGAAAGCCACATTATTGCTTAAGTTTATTCTAATTTACAAATACCACCTACTATACTCTGCTCCTATCAAGTACCTTCTAAAAGTCGCCAATTATTGAACAATTAGTATACTTGAAGATATTTGTCACTTGACTTCTCTGGTAAAAAGCTAAGTTTAACTTGTTGTCTTAGCTCTTCTTATTATAAATATTCATAATTCATAAATATTTAGTACGTCAACAATGAAAAGATGCAATGTAGTTATGCTTTTCATTAAAATAAATTTGTTTCTTAACCAATCATCGGTTGTTTTTTTTTCAGTATCGCAAAATTCCAAAAGGTAATATTCGAACGTTGCATTACTTTGTCTCACGCTCGCAGCAAAAAACGATTTTGCCCACTGTTTTCAAACGGCAAAACCACCCTTTTGGTGCTGGAGAGGTGAAAAGAATAGTGTTTTGTTTTGTACTGTGCCTACTTATGTACTTTATGTACCTAGTGCAAATTTCTACTTTTGTCAGCCTTACAACAAAAGCAAAGTGATTTATAAACGTCATTAAGTAGAACTCAAATATCATTTTTTAATTTTTATTTAAAAACTTCTGTACCTAGCTTCTGTGCGTTAAATATGGTATTGTTAGATTAGGTGCGTTTTGTTCACTTGTTAATCCTGCCAAGTTAAAAAGACGTAAATTCTGTATAACGCAGTACAATTCTTGGTTCATTCTCGTTGGTAGGATTACCGCATTATCTATGTTACCTTTAAACGAGCAATTCTTGTATATATGTATGTATGTATTTATAATCTGAATCTCACAAACGGCTCCAACGATTTTCATGAAATTAAGTATGCGGGGGCGATAAATTGATCTAGCTAGGTTTCATTTTCAGAAAACGTCGTTTTGTCCGTGTTTTAAGGCAATGATAAACTGAAAAATATGACTCTTTCTGACATCTATTGGCGAGTAGTAATACTTTTTATTTTTACTGACAGCAACGATAAAGCTACTTGATAATAGATGGTGTTGTTAAGCTACTTGACAATAGATGGCGTTGTTAAAAAAAAAATGAGCGTACCTAGCTCGGTCCATCAGGTACTGTACATTATGTCGGTCAACAAAATGCCACTATTAATGATTTCTGATGATAAAAGTTTCTACTCTACTTAGTTAGACTCACAGATACATTATTTATTGATCACTCACTTTCTTTTCCGTAACTCAAGATACAAGACGAAAAACAGAGCCGACAAAGACAAAACTGTGGTATTGAGCTGTGACCAGGTAATATGTTGGGTAAAGATGTGAAAACGGGTGATTTGAACCTTCGGAATCACATCCATAATTGAGAAGTCGGGCACGAGAAGAGTAAAGGGAAGTGCGAAAACTGTTATGGCAAGTAAAACCAGTATAACATCCCACACTCTTCTCCTATCGTCCGTCATCACTGTTAAATAATATATATTTCAGCATCCTACATTGCTTTTTGATTTGATAAAAGTCAACAGACTTGACAGTATTGTAATAATAATGCATTTGATCATGGAAGTTGAAAATAATAAAAAAGAAATATGAAGTGCGAAGATTTCTACATTTTTCTTTTTGACACGACCTTTTTGTAGAAGTATTTTCTTTATATAATCTTTTTCGTACCTACTATAGACATAGAGGAATCGACAACGCATTTCCTAGTCAGCTGTGAAAAAAATGGTTGCAAAGGTGTGACAGAGACAAAGCGAAACTGTAGTGTATTTTGTCTTTTTCTACCTTGTTTTAGTGAACATTACCAAACAAAATGGCGGACGTTGATAGAAAGAGAGAAAAGACAACCGTTTTTCTTTATCTCTTTTTTAAATTCGATTGTATGAAACACGCTGCGAGGCGCCGCGAATCGCATCCTCTTAACTGATATTTTCTGAATACCGATATACCGAGTTTGGAAAAAGTTCCGAGATTGCATGGCCTAGCGCAGTCCATAGGACAAATTACGGAACTCGAAGTCTACGGTACCCACTTACTTAGACTGCAAGAAACTTTTCTGACCCGGTGGTGTTTGATCACTAGTGTCGTCGTAAGTTCACTCACACTATTTTAATATGGCATCTGTAGTATTGAGTTTTGACCGGGTCAGAAATGTTTATTGCACTGTAGGTTTTTTTTTTCTGAACTGTTAATGCTGTTATACATTTGGCTGTTGCAGCCATTAATGCTTCAGCGGGCTTTTTGGGGCGAGACTCTGAAGGAGTCTCAGCCCATATAGCGCCCAACGATCAAGGGCCTCGGCTTGGGTTGTCGCTCAGGTACTTTGACTGTTCTCTATAATTACTTTGGTAACAATATCTTGGCTGGCACATCCTGCAAAACACCAAAATGTAAACAAGGGTGTTTGTCAATAAGTACAAAACAAAACTGTCAATTATTGTGTTAGTATACAACAAACTATGCGAATAATACACAAATATACAAAACAGTTTGTTTACTTAGACTACACAGTCTCATGACTCTCTCAGTATTAATACTGTGATTTACTCCTTAATTAGCCCTCCCTAAATTCGGTTATCGGGGACTGTGATTTAGGGGAACGCAAGGTAATGAGAGCCGTCGGGCAATGGGAGCTATGTTGATTGAACGAAGCGCATGCACATTCGCGCGATCGAAAGCACTCGGTTGCTTCCGTCAACTGTCGGCAAACTTCACCTGACGCGCTCGAACCGTTAGTGCCATTCTTTTAGTCCCGAGGGACGATTGTGTGTTTTTCGCTCCACGCTTACAAAAAATTGTGGACTGCCAGCATCAAGTTAACCATGAAATTATATTCTTATTTTATTGTATTTGTGCTTATTATATCTCTAGATTCATATCCTAATGAGTCCAATTAATTAAATTGTGATTTAAAATAGAAATAAATATTTATATTATTACTTTCCAAAATGGTGGTCAGCGGCTTATGGTAGCCTAGCTTTAGCTTAAATTTGTTTAGTCATTTTACAGCCGTAATCTACCTTATTTTATGTTTAAGATGCCACTTAAAAGAAATCGGACAACCACGAAAGCGTCTTGGACGGTGGTGGAAATTTAATTCTCCGTTTTGTGTAAAAAAAATATTTTTTAATTTTTGTTACAAATAGTTTTATTGTATTAATAATTACAATAACTAAGATCTAATTTAAAGTACGTTTTGCTAATTTTTTGGTTTAAAAGTAATTATAATGGCTCCCATTTTCCGTATGAGCCTTAAATGGGCTCTCATTAGCCGCATTTGTCGGGTAATAGGAGCGACTGACTTTTTTGTAAAATTGTAATTGTACCTTAATACGTGTCTGTGGTTGATTATAACTGTGATTAAAGTATACTTTTCTAATGAAGGTAAGGGTTGAATATTAAAAATTACAAGAATTTTGACAAACGTGGTTTTTATCAAAACTTTCCCTTAGTAGGCTCCCATTACCCTGTTCACCCCTACTGCTTAATTACACGAATGAAGATTGTTATGTCAAGCTGTAGCTATAGTAAGTAAGTAAGTAAGTAAGTAAGTAATAGTTTAAGCTCGGTTATAGTTATTCACGCGGGAATTTCGGGACAAAAAGTAGCCTATATGCTATTCCAGGACCTAACCTATATGTATGCCGAGTTTCATCCCGATCCGTCCAGTGATTGAAGCGTGAAAGAGTAACATACATCCATCGAAACAAACTTTTACATTTATAATATTTGTAGGATTGATTTAGTAGTGGACTTGAAAACGATTCCCATTAAACTGTTAAACAATCGCCCTGTCGTTCATTTTGTAAAGGTAATCAAATCATCAAATTATAAAGGTAAAAAATCGATGTATAGGTACTGTATAATATGTAGGTACAATTTCAATTATTGAGGAACCTAGCAAAAATCAACATCACGAAGAAGGTTAAATAAAAGGTAGATCTGAAAACAAATGACCATAATTTGTGTCCAGCACTTGTGCGGGATAAGTATCAATCTTTCAACTTCGTCAACAAAGTAAATATATAAGTATATAGTTGGCTACACAAAGATCTCCTTAAGAAGCAACTTTGTCGAAGCGCAGCGTGTAACCGCCATAAATCGGCCGTCCAAAAGTTACGAGCTCCCTCCGCAAATCGGTTTATATTTTCGATAAATAAAATTGGCGCGGGTTTTGCGAGGTAAGCAGCGGCAGTTAGGAGCGCGTCGGAGACCGTCCTCACCATCTGCTGCGCGCACATAAACCCAACCCTCGCCTTTTCTTGCTGACAATTTTTTCCAGCTCTGGTCATTACACAGCTGGGCCCAAGACAAAACGGCGAATCGTTTAAGCCCTCTCGGGAGACTGTCCTATTTTTATTGTGTAGGTATTTTGTAGGTGAATTGATATGCTGTCCGTGTGTCGTAGCCCTGCCTACGATGGTCATGCACTGACTCGGTAACTTTGTTTTTTGCTGATATTACAATTCCGATGAAAGACGGTTCTTGGTTTGAGTTTTCGGTTAATTAGATGTAGAATGGATAAAGTGAGTTTAAAATGTTCAAATGATTTTTAGGTTTTGTTGCAAATCACTTGCCTATTGCTATTCATGAAAGTTTTAAAAACATTAGGTACCTACTCTGACCTAAAATTCCACTTAAAAGTTAAAAATTATCTACTAAAGCAGACAAAAATACTGATAGAATAGTTTGAGCTAGGTACCTTGATTCTTAGCTGTGCCGTCGGATGTCAATAAACAATTTTTACCTATCACCACACGGCAAAAAAAATTTAGCTTAATGTTCCCCCAATATTAGCCTTAACTTTTTAGTGAATTTAGGATTAAAAGTAGAATTAATGTTTGAGTTAAAAAACAGCTTCTAATTTCCACTTGAAGTCCTAAGCACAAATGAGTACGAGTATGTCGTCTAAATAACTACAAATAATGGAATTCGAGATGAACTTGAGTTATGTTTACAAATTCTATTACGTCGACGTAAATGAGCTCCCAGCATAACCAACTACGTACTTACCTACTCTAAAATTAGCGTAGAGCCACCACGACAAAAAGCTAGTCATAAAATGAAGATAATTTGATTGACAATACTTACAAGCATCGCGTGCCCATAAGTACTTCATGGTGCAATCAACGAGTGATGGCAAACGGCAGACGGGCCCTGCGAAACGAACATCGGCTAATAAAATATATTTACTTAGCGTGCATAAGGCGGACCAATCAATTAAGTGATTTGAGGGTTACGTACGATATAGCGTGTTGAAGTCTTACAAAGTCAACAAAACCCTATCCTACTCGCTACTTAAACGATGTTAAATTAAAGTTAAGTCCTTATCCATGGACATTATTGCGAAAAGTAAGTAGAAGAAAAAAAAGAAATCTAGACTTAGACAAGTCTCAAAGCGAGATGTAGATACTTCCATACATTTACCCTCGCTTTTTAGTTAAATAACAAATGGGTACACCATTAGAAATAAAGTGTCAAAAGTTACCATCGATCCCGTGTGTGCTAAAAAGATAATTTTAAGATTTTTAATTTTTGTTGGGGTTAATTTTTTTTTAAACTAATCGTTTTCGAAAAAAATCAAAAAAACCCTTAACTTTTGACCTCTGACCCCGAATAACTTTTTTAGCACACATGGGATTGATAGGGACTTTTGACACTTTAATTCTAATAGTGTACCAAAGGTCTACACCAAAATTTAGCTCTGTCGGAATTTTTGTTATTTGAAATGTCTATTTTTACCGGACTACGAGTATTTCATTCATAGTCAGTCATCGTCCAACCTTTGGCATGTCATGGCACGGCGACAACATTTATGACGGGCTGGATAGGATAGCCATAGGCTATTCGTGAGGCCTCATCGCTCATCTCACCGCTCACCTCACCTACCTCACGATTGCTTTGTCTAGACCATTGATTTTTAAAGTGCGCGAGAAGTGTGGAAGTGGGGAGACCACTTGCTGCCATTTGCTGTACCGAGGGGGGCGTGGGCATTTTCATTTTGGACATTAGGGGGGCGAGACCACATGGGGTGAAATTACGGCTAGATTGTGCCATAATTTCTGGTTAGTAAATACTTTATATTAGAACTTATTGGAGAAAAAGTATTAGAAAAATATTGTATGTTCGTTGTGAAATCGTTTAGGTTGTGTTTTTTAGTTTACCACAATACAATTGGAAGGAATATATTAACTGACCTTGTTCTGGGACATTTTCAGCTAGATACAGCAAAACCTTCAATAAGAGTAGAAGTGGGAACTAAGATTATACCAGCCATAATAATTATATAGCCCACTAAAGGTCTAGGTCTGCCAAGAGATACAATATTTACTATGTGTAAATGTAACACAACGGTTTTCGGGTCATCACGTAGTTATATTTCTCGCAAAAAACAGTGTAGGGTAGTGGGTGGTGGTTCAAGAAAATTTATGGACGCCCTACCTACGTAACCTAGCGCCAGGGCTGTAGCTAGAGTTGAATCTTAGTAGGGCAGCGGTGGTTTCATATAGGGCGCAAGTAATTTTTCTATCTTTAATTATTTTACCAGCTTGTGAGCGTGAGTAATTAAGACAGTAGGTAATTGGATGGGAGCGCGGGAAATCAAGAGCAAAATGGTATTAATTTATGGAATAAGTCGCCCGAACAAATAAAGCGGGACATAGCGAGTACTTGCTCGAATGAGCAGCCCGTACTGGGACAGTACCTCCACCTTACAGAAAACCGCGGCCACAATAACCCTAACATTGAGTAGTGTTGTGTTCCTGGCGGTGAGTAAGGTTGCCAGAGCTCTTTTAGGATTCGCTGCGCGGACAGCGGAGGACCGGCGGTGCTTGTTGCTGTCATTGCTCGGCGTAGACGCGGCGTGCTGGTCCGGCGGTCAGGGAGACCTGATGAAACGGCTGACCGCTGGCTGCCCGCAGGTTGAACGGGTTCCCGAACCCAGGGATCACTTAATCTCCGCCCTGGGAGGCTGATCCGCCAGCCTGGGTAAAGTATCTGAAGTGGTAGTCGTGCCGGAGAAGGAGACCGGAGTGGACCCGGCTACTACAACAGAGGGGGATCAGGGGCCCTTCCGCCCGCCGTGTCAGCAACCGTATCATCTGTGCCATGCTTCTGCAGTTCAAGTACCGCACCTTTTGTCCTCTAAACTGTCTGTGCAGTGAATCCTCATCTTTAGTCTAAATAACCCTTTCGAAAAAATTATGGCAAGAAATAAAAGAAAAAGAGTTTCAAATTCAAATTCAAATTCAATATAATTTATTCAGTTTAGGCTACAATAATTGAGCACTTATGAATGTCACTACGCCATCGGTTCGTAAGTCTACAGGGCGGGAGACCTTGTACTGAGAAGAACCGGCAAGAAACTCAGCAAGGGCATTTCTTTTCTCCCTTTCTCTTACAGCGTCCAATTAAAATATTGGAAAATGCCCTCCCTATCATAAAAGGACACTTTCCATTACAAACATAAAAAAACATGAAATATAAAGCACAAGCACAACATAAAAAAGTATCTAATATAAACAAAAGACAGTTTATGTATTCATCACTAAGAAATAATCAATGTCTTACAGTATTTATAAACAAAACAAAAAAGTAAGACTAAATACTAAGAATACAAAGAAGTTTGCAAGAGCAGACTAGCCTCCACAGGCAGCACCCGTTCACGAGTATGACACATGAATCAGCCATCGCTTCGCTCAACCATGTTTTAGGGAACGTAACGACCCGACACACACGCCACCACCGCAGAGACACTTTGAGAGAGCATGACACACTCAAGCAACTCCAATGAAAGTTCAATTGTACTAGTTACAATGTGTGTAGTACAAAATATAAGAGGAGAAGATTGGAAGGTTCGTAATGCTTTACTACCGAGAAGCAAATAAACTCACTAGTTAATCTTTTATACATCATATAAAAATACAATATAGCCTTACACTAGGTAATAACATAATAAACAATGTTTTAATTTAAAAAAAATATTTGAAATGCCCCAATACAAATCAATTAAGTTCTAATTTTTTCAAGCATTTTTATCATTTATGTATTCATCAACTTTGTAATAGCTTTTTTTCATTAAACTATCTTTGACATATATTTTAAATTTATTTGAGGGTAAGTTAACCACATGTTCTGGAATTTTATTGTAGAAAAATATACTTTGTATTGCGAAAGAGCTATGTACCTTCTGAAGACGACATTTTGGAACTACCAATTTATCCTTATTCCTTGTATTAACACTGTGGAGGTCACTATTTTTAGCAAATAAGTGACAATTTTGGCGTACATACATTATACAAGCGAAGATATATTGGCAAGGAACAGTTAAAATATCAATATTCCTAAATAGTTCCCTAAGAGAAATTCGAGGTCCTAATTTATAAATTGACCGTACTGCTCTCTTTTGCAAAATAAAGACTGTATCAATATTAGCTGCCTTACCCCAAAGCAAAATGCCATAAGACATGACGGAATGGAAATAGCTAAAGTAGACCAAGCGAGCAGTGTCAACATCTGTAAGCTGCCTAACTTTCCTAACTGCATAGGCAGCTGAACTGAGTTTTTCTGCAAGAACTGAAATGTGAGCGTTCCACTGCAGCCTATTGTCTAATGTAATACCTAGAAACACTGTTGAGTCTAATAGTTCTATTTCTTCTCCGTTTAGGGATAATTTTGTACTTATGTTTCTGACATTTGGCATCATAAATTTTAAACACTTAGTCTTTTTCGCATTAAGAAGTAAATTATTTGCCGTAACTGAAGAACCTGAGAAAGCGCACTACTAACGTAGTCAAAATTAGCTTTATTTCTGTCAACTTTAAATAAAAGAGATGTGTCATCAGCAAATAGTACAATCTTGCACAGCTTCTCCACAAAGAAAGGCAAGTCATTTATGTAAATTAAAAATAGAAAAGGACCTAAAATAGAACCTTGAGGAACTCCTAATTTTACTTCAGAGCCATTGGATTTTACCTCATTGATTTGAACCTTCTGCATTCTACTACTCAAATATGAGCGGATAAGCTCAAGAGCCAAATCTGCAATACCATAATGACTCAGTTTCCGTATAAGAGTTTCATGTTGCACGCAGTCGAATGCCTTTGATAGATCACAGAAGATACCAATAGTATTTGTGACTGTTCCCAAGCAGCAAATATATGCTGTATAAGGGAAACACCTGCGTCCGTTGTGGAACGCCCTTTTGTAAAACTAAACTGTTGAGGATGAAGTAATCCATTTAAGTTAAAATGTTTAAGCATGTGATTTAACTTTTCAAAAATTTTGCTTAAGGCAGGCAGTATAGAGATAGGTCTAAAATTATTAGGATCATCTTTATTTCCACTTTTAAAAAGTGGTATTATTTTACTATATTTCATTAAGTCTGGGAATATCCCTTCGTCAACACACTTATTAAATATTATGGCTAAGATTGGTGCTATAATATCAATAATTCCGCTAAGGACTTTGACTGATATACCCCATATACCCCTCACAAGTTTTTTTGAGTTAGTAATTTAAATGTCTTTATGATGGCTTCAGAGGTAACATGCTCAAATTTAAATATAGCCTTGCATTTATTTACATTACATTTTAAAAGTAACTCTGATTCTAATGGAGAGGAATTTAATGCATTAGTTGTAATTGTAGGCATTTCAGTAAAATATTTCTCAAAAGAGTTAGCGACATCAAGATCTGAATCAATTATTTTTGAATTTACAGTAAGTGAATAATGATTGTCACGCGGTTTAATTCTTCCTGTTTCACTATTTATTACATTCCATGTGGCCTTTATTTTATTATCAGAATTTTTAATTTTATTACTTAAATGTATTGATTTTGCAACCCTGCATACTTTTTTAAATATTTTTGAATACATTTTGACATAGTTGGTGAATGTGGGACTGTGGTTATATTGTTTCATTTCATACAACTCATACAACCCAGTTCGACTTCGGTGTATTCCTACAGTAGCCCAGCCCTTGAATTTCATTTTATTATTTAGCCTAAAAGTTTTCACTTTAAACACTTGCTCGAACTCATTACTTAAGAAATCAAAAAAAATATTATAAAGATTATTAGCATTATCATGCATGAAATGTAAAATTGGAATTTTCTTTTCAATATTAACTTTAAAATTGTTTAATCGAGCAGTGGTCACAGGTCTACAAGTTACTAGTTGCGATTTTTATTTATAGTTGTGTAGAATTTTTATTATTTGACCACAGTGATAGGACGACAAATTGTTAATAATAGATTTATCTTTTACTTCAACGTTACAGAAAATATTATCTAAACATGTAGCTGAAGTCGATGTAATTCTAGTTGGTTCCAGAAACAAATAATTTAAGTCAAAACTTGTAAATAAGTTAATAAATCTATCTCTTGTTTGGGAACTCTCTAAAAGATCGGATAAGGTTCTTTAAGGCCAAAAATTCAAAAACATCGGAAAACCATTTTAAATGATTTTATACCGCATTTCAAATAAAACTACACTGAATTGATTTACTTCATAACCACTCATGTACACACATATATGGTAAAAACCTTCATATATAACTTTTTCAGCAGCTGAACATTTGTTTCATTTTTGTTGATTTACTACCTATAATAAATTTGATTTATCGATTTTTAATAATAGATATTTACTAATTTTGGGAAGTTTATCCTCAAGCATCCTGTAAATCCGCCTTTATATTTTTTCCAAAATGATAATAAACATCTTTGTAGTGGAGATAAGTAATTACACACTTAGATACGTCGGTCAAATTATAGCGATAAAGTCCCAAAAATTCTATGAAATAACTTACAGACAGACAGACGGACAAATTCCCCTTCGCAACAAAATAAAATTACACCTAGTGCACTTAACATTTCTGATTAAGTATCATCAATATTAGTCATAAATGTTCGTGACTAATTTACTAAATTGATAGGGGATTTACCAAAACAATTTACCCTTAATAGAAGCCAAAACGAATCTAGTCTAATTACGTTACCTGATGAAATTACCTGTGGCTACTAGGCGAACATGATGCGCTGACCACAAATGAAATGTAAGTGTTTTTAGATTTTAATTTTACGTTTACCATTAGGTATTCCGATCAAAGTAGGTACAGTACCTACGTAGGCCACGCTTTAAATTTTATATAATCACGCCATCGCGGTCGGTGTACGTATACATACAACGTTGGCACAAAGCTTTTTTAGCTGCTAAAACCGCGAATCGATGTAGAGTATAGTACACAGGTATAAAAAATATAAAGGCGGATTTACAGGATGCTTGAGGATAAACTTCCCAAAATTAGTAAATATCTATTATTAAAAATCGATAAATCAAATTTATTATAGGTAGTAAATCAACAAAAATGAAACAAATGTTCAGCTGCTGAAAAAGTTATATATGAAGGTTTTTACCGTATGTCGGTACATGAGTGGTTATGAAGTAAATCAATTCAGTGTAGTTTTATTTTAAATGCGGTATAAAATCATTTAAAATGGTTTTCCGATGTTTTTGAATTTTTGGCCTTAAAGAACCTTATCCAGGTTCCGGTATCCGGTCCGGTTACTTATTCGAGTTTGGTGTCGGTAACCATGATACCACACTGAAAACGATTTTGTTAAAATCTTAAAAAACACCGGTCAAAGGCATGTCGGCTGAGCTGTTACTATACCTAGGATGACGGCACCAGTAAAGGACATATTTAGGTTTCATGAAAAAATATGTTACTTATTCATCTGAATGGCAGATTTTTTTTTTATGTCACCATCAAGGTCAAATGTCTATTTTGACTGGACTAGTATCTAAAGTCCGAAATCAGCACTGAGAAACTATAGCCGTAATTTTCTTTGGCCAAGGTGCCTACAATTACTGGTAATGTAATTAATAGGCAGGTATGAGTGTGCGCCACGTAAATAAAGACTTGGCGAGCAGTAGAAGTGAGATGTTTGCTCAGCTGTACAATCACTCACGAGAATAGTTATACGTTCATTAAGGTGAGGCAACTACCTCGCCCTGTCCCTTCGCTCCTCTGCGTAAGGGACCTATAAACACGTGGTGTGCGAAGTCTCTTCTTACGTGGCGCGTGTTATACAACCTGCATATTTAGTCATTAAAATCAAACAAGTAATGGCAAATAAAGGCTATATTTCATCTATAAAGCTATCTAAAAATATAAAAATATCAGTCCCCTTAAAATTATTTTTAGTTGATTATTTTGGTACTGTGTAATACTTAAAAAAAACTTTAAATATAAATATTTTGAAGATCTTAAGTCTTATTACAATTTTTGATTACTTACTAAAATAAATAAAAATTAATGTAGGTATATAAGGTTGTAAATATTTGCACTTAATTATCAAAAATGACAAGGAAATTTCGTGCGTACATAATTTCATAATTTATAGGTTAAATCCATCGAAGCTAATTATTTAATCATGTATAAATAATTATAAATAGGTAAGTAAAACAAAACCTACATTACGTATAAGCCAGTTCTAACATTGATTGATTGTCAAATCACAATTATAACTATGACAATACCGCAGGGTATTCGATTTCAAGCCCTTTTTTTTTGACAAAACTAAGGAACTAATATAGCAGCCTGTGTATTGCCCATCAACTAGTCTTGCAACAAATTTATTTTTAATTTTTTTATTCGAAATTATTATATTGATTACAAGAAATACATTATTATAGAAATCTTTTTATTTTACCAACCATCCTGCAACAAAAAAAATATGTATTCGGCATTCGGCAGAAAAGGCTAAAAGAAGCCCAATAGGCCTAATACCAAATTGTTTGCCGAATATTTGTTGCAAGCCTAACATCAACGCAACAAGTGAGATATTTGCTTACAAAAAAATATTATGCAAATAATTTTGTGATTCAAAAATCGTGAAAGTATTTTTCAGACTAGATAACATGTGATATATGTATATAGCACGTTTCGTGTTTTTAGGGTTCCGTACCCAGAGGGAGCCAGCAGAGCCCCATTACTAAGCCTACGCTGTCTGTCTGTCTGACTGTCCGACCATTAGAAATCTCTATCTTTTAGACCGAAATAGGTAGAAGCTGGAATTTTTCACAGAATATGTGCTATAATGAAGGATTATCTAACATATAATAGACAGTTAAAATTTAAGGGGGGTTCTCATACAAGACACATTTCAATAATACATACAAACTTCATACTTGCAATGAAAAATAATGTGAACTCTAAAGTATAACAACAAAAATTAAAATCGGTTAACTGTAAGAAGTTCCAAAGCCATTACCATTTTAAATTACCGGTACAACGCCATCTAGCAATAGTTTTAAGAGAAACAGTAGCACATTTGTTCGTTGGAAGCTATTTTCAAAGTTAAACAATAACAGGCTTGATCAGTACTTAGATGGGTGACCGCTTAGCGGCACATTTTTTGATTTTGTCTTTTGTCGTAAATTATTCATTCATTAAATAATTAGTCGTAAAAAATTACGTAAATTTACATGCGTGTTAACATCGGTCACGTGCAAGTCGGACTAGCGCACCGTGGGTTCCGTACCACGATTTACGTAATTTACAAACACAAACAAAAAGTGGACCATACCTAAGCGGTCACCCATCTAATAACTGGCCAAGCCCGACGTTGCTTAACTTTAAATATCGTTTCCAACAAAAAATGTGTTACTGTTTATGAACTCTTTTAACATAGTTGCTTTATTGTGAATACAATAACACAAACTAGTTACACCATGATTATATGCTAGGTAATCGAATATACACATAAAAAAATATACTACTGGCCACCACTAAATTGACTATCGAATATACACATCAAAAAAATTTATACTACTGGTCACCGCTAAATTGACAAAACATCAAATATACCCACTTATAAACACATATTGAATTTCAGGGATTTTAAAGAAGGAACTTAAAAATATTTAAGGCCTACCACTATTAATTAATTTCGTGTAATAAATTCGGTAGTAAATATGTTTCTGATTATATTTCTTTATCAATATATATTTTATTTGTCACAATAAAAAGTAATTTTAAATTAAGATAATCAAAGAGGCTGTCCCCCACATCATGACGTAGGTGTGTATCCACTGATGACCTCCTTCTGGGGAATGAAACCGTTAAAATATACATACATACAGATACATTCAAATAAAAAAGAAATTACAATATAAACCCACAGATCACATTAAGGGTCAACTCAGAGCAAGACACCACGCGACGCGGCATTTTTGAGATAGCAACACATTATGGACCTTGTTTACTAGACAAAAAGATACGCATCCCAACGTCGCGCGAAGCATCTTGCTGTACTTCGACACGTAAACTCTCTTTTTGCTCTCACTATAATTTGTATCTTTTTTTCTAGTAAACAAGGTCCATAATGTGTTGTTATCTCAAAAATGCCGCGTCGCGTGGTGTCTTGCTCTGAGCTGACCCTAAACCATAACCGTGGTAAGGTAATGCCTATAATACCAGAATATATCTAGCAGAACGTGACGCTTAGTGGGGTTTTAGACTGGAATCGCTAAGGTAATGGAATGAGCTCCCAGTCTTGGTTTTCCCTATTAAGAACTACAGTATAAGGTTCTTTAATAACAGTGATTAGATTATTAAAGGGTCAGCAAGACGTGAGTAATGTTCCTGGTGTTATAATTGTTCATAGGCTATCCCACTCATCATCAGACGGGCCCTGTATGCTTGTGTTCCTTAGTGGTATAAAAAAATCTGAGTTTTGCAGAATCTATTCTCGCTAGCGTTCGAACGAGTAAAGCCTAAGGTAAACGCTAGGGGCGCTGTACCTGTTTTCATAAAATCTCCACACACGCTAGCAAGTTGTGACTGTGCAAACCTAAAAACGCATAATAGACGCCGTGATGCCTATTGTCTACTTTAATTATACAGTTATTTCCGCGTACCACAACACTTTGAACGTTTTTAAACGTTTCCTTCGAAGCATTTAGAGGCCGATATATTACCAAGCCATAGTTGTTTAAATACACAGATCGTTTTTTATCACCAAATGCATATATCCAATATATTATTATTTTTAGAAATCAAAATGATTTGAGATTCTTTTTGCTAAAAACTACTTTGAAGTACAGTACATGCCGACAAATGTATCTTAATAAAATAGTTTTCATTTAATTGTACTAAAGAATAATTTAATTGTTACTTAATTAATTTAACTGCCTTTTAAAAATAAATTGAATTGTTTTTTAAATGAGAATGTTTACAATAAATTCCAAGTTTCATTTAATACTAGCAACCAGTCCTCTGGTTAAGAAACTACAAATAGTAGCATAATCATAAACAAGAATGGCACTCTAAATTAGCAGCCTTTTTAAAGAGATGTTAAAAGAATTAATCAATTGCTAAAGTACATGATTGGGTCTGACTATGCATCAAGAGGGTGGTATAGGACAGACAGTTAATTTCTGTAATACTAACGATGTGCATGTAAATAAATTCATATACTTCTTAAGTAATTTATACCATAAAGTAGAAACTTTTAATTTTTTGTATGGAATTGAAATTTTTACCATTTTGTAGTTACATTTTCTTGAGTTTTTGTTAGAAGTTATAGTTAATGCACTAGGTAACAACCAATTCTAATTATTTAACCTTTAATCAATTAGTTTAGTTATATTTTTAGTTTAATATAGGTACGCTTTAAAATTTGCACAAGAGTTGAAACAATCGTCACACATCCAGATTTTTGTTTAAATTCGTGGTTACAAGTTCACATCAAGCACACAACAAAAAAATGGTATTAGTATTATAATATTAAATATACATAGGCATATAAACACACATCAAAATTTTGTAAACATATCACTATAGTTGTATTAAATAAAGGTTTTTGTCGTGTCTGTATGTAAATATATTGTGAAAGACCTGAGCTAAGACATTTCAACGCTTTTTTGAACCACATTATTATCGAGTTATGACCAAAAATGTGCAAAAGATTGGCGGTACTTCTTCATTTGAGTTGAAAGCATAGTTTTTAAAAAAATACTATTCTTATATCGTTTATAGCAATTTACAAAAATAAACGCAAGAGTTATCTATCAGCCCGAATACAGCCATTACAGATTAACGAGAAAAAAAAAACTACACCCTTGGATATCAAGGAAATGAAATGATTCATTTAATTATTTTTAATCCAATGAGACATTCTTATATATTTTTGTAAATACTAAAATATGTATGTTATGTTCTAGCCTAATCTGAATATCGATTTTAACAAAATGTTTCTTTCAATAAATCCCATAAATAAGTTATTCCTTAGAATACCGTGATGCGTGTAAATAAATTTTTCACGTGATTTTAGTGCTCTGTTAACTCTGCTTAGTAATAGTAATTTGACTAATCTTAATATCTAATGAAATGAATAAGTTAAACATTTTTAATAAGACAGGCAGGCAACACAAAATTATTAAAAAAATTAAATGTAAATTTCAAAAAAGTACACAAATGCATACAATAAATTAATAACAAAAATATCATGTAAAAATATTCGAGACGAATTTCTCTCTATTGGTTTGAAAGAATATAGGAAAGAATCTTTCATTAAGATTTTGGTTTTTATTTCATATGTATGAATTATTATCAACCAATATAATGTTATTATATATCTTTATCACAGATTTCGATCACATTTCAATGATGTTAAGAAGTTCACAAGATCAAAAAACCCTTTCAAACACACAGAAATTAATATGTAAATTTATCATTTGCTATTTATCAAACATATTGGCCTCTGTACATACATGATTGGACTAGATTTATGTCATCAAATAGCGCATTTTGTTTGAAATAAAACAAAACTAGCCTCAAAATATTAAAAACAAAAGGAGTGTACAGAATATCTGAGATTTGAGGTTATATCTCTGCAAGTGTTAATATTTGCAGAGGTTATATCTCTGCAAGTGTTAATATTTGCAGAGGTTATATCTCTGCAAGTGTTAATATTTGATATACATTTTCCAATAGTTCCTCGTACTAAGTTCAGTTATCATCTATTCTTAAGAAAAATAACATTATAAATAAAAGAGTCAATAAATTAAAAAGTTAGTATTAACTGACAATTTTACATTACATATTAAGTTTTTTTTTCTTACAATTAAAATATGTTTTTCCCCTAACTTAAAAAATGTGATAAGTGCTTAATCACAATTATTTTATACTAAAATATGGTACTCATTATAAGACTCCATTATCGAATTTTCCTAGTCCAAAATGGCTATTCTTCTATTTAGTAATATATTTTGGATGTGTGTGTAGAATATTATTAGCGAGATGCCTTAACAGAAACATTATTTGGGATTTCAACAATAAGTAGTAAACTCAGCACAAGTTTACAATTGAGCATTATACCTATTGTTCATAAGTATTTTTTTTAACTGCGAGCTGCCTATCGTCACTTGCCCCGACGAGTAGCTACCTTATCAGACAACGATGTTTATTGTGTCAACAGCTTCCATGAGGCTTGGCACTGAATCTACTTTCATTCCACGTTTTCGAAGATCATTTAGTTCTTCAACCAATTGTGATTTATCGCGGCCTAGGGTTTCCCTGAAATAAAATATGACATTTGAAAATGGAACGAACTTTTTTAAACCAGAACATTAATAACTAAAGAGATAACTTATAAATTTTTATTTAAATTTCGGACTGGCACAACAAATGCCCCATTAAAGTTTAAAATAAATAATGCCCTCACGCAAGTTTTACACAATTTGATA
This sequence comes from Apoda limacodes, assembly GCA_946406115.1. Taxonomy (NCBI): domain Eukaryota; kingdom Metazoa; phylum Arthropoda; class Insecta; order Lepidoptera; family Limacodidae; genus Apoda; species Apoda limacodes. Next base: position 12,569,853 of record OX291545.1, read on the forward strand.
CTTAACACAAATAACCATCACTTAAAAACTGCGCAGCCGACCGTTCTCTCTTTCAAGGAGACGCAGATATCCTGCCCGGTCGATACATCACACCTACACTATCCCGGCTACAAACTCGAGCACAATTTTGTGAGTCGTACCGGTGTATGTATGTTCGTCCGGGAGGATATCTGCTGTCGCCGCCTTCATAGCCTTGAAGACAGGGACCTTTCGATATTGTGGTTGCGCGTAGATCACGGCGGCCACACTCGTATTAATGCCTATACAGGTCTCATAGCGGTGACACGGACGTAGCTCGACTCTTCACGCACCTGAGTTGACGACTGATAAAGTTCAGAGCACACAGCAGAACTAGTTATTTTAGGAGACTTTAACGCCCACTATATTGAGTGGCTCTGTTCTCGAACCAATAACTACGCAGGAATATCTGCTTATGAATTTGCTCTGACCTATGAATTCTCTCAGCTAGTACTTTCTCCAACGAGAATACCAGATATAGACCGATGATGACTTGACCCATAGTGCAAAAGAGAAAACGGATCTACTGGGCAGTCTCTCTAAATCGAATATGAAGAACGAAGGCGCTGTACCACCTACTGTACCATGGTGCAGTAAGACAATGCCGGAAAACTCCATAACACAGCGGGAGGTTCGGCGGGCGTTTCTTTCTATAGACGTTCATAAGTCGAGTGGGCCAGGAGGTATACCAGCAGAGGTGCTTAAACAGTGTACTCCTGAGTTACGTCCAGTAATCACAGGCCTCTTCGCGCTTTCTTACCACACTAATTTCCGTCTTCATGGAAGACTGCGCATGTGCACCCGGTGCCCAAAAAGGGCGATAGATTATCGCTATTACCTCACTCCTCTCTAAGGTTATGGAGCGAGTCATCAACACAGCTTCTCAGATATGCAGAAAAACACGATCTGGTTAGTGACCGTCAATATGGCTTTCGCCAAGGTCGCTTCTAGTATATCTCACACCCCGATGGGCACTAGCCATTGAGAGTTAGGGGGAGGCATTGGCATGTAGCCTGGAAATAGCGAAGGCGTTCGATTGGGCCTGTCACCGGGGTCTTCTATCGAAGTTGCCATCTCAGGAGAGGAGAGGGTTTGTACAAATGGGTGCCTTGTTTTTGTCCAGCAGACGCATACGAGTCGTATTTGACGGTAGTGGCTCTGATAGCATGGACATTAATGCTGGTGTCCCGCAAGGCTCTGTGCTGTCCCTACGCTGTTTCTACTGCATATCAATGACATGTTGGATATCAACAACATACATTGCTATGCAGATGATTATTACACAGGTCGTGCAAACATACCTCGTTCCATTGTGGAGGAAAAGTGCGGAGAAATTGTGTTTCAAATCGAGATCAGTCTGTCCAAGGTCTCTGACTGGGGACGGGAAAAATTAGTCCGATTCAACCCTAAAAAGACACAATTCTGCGCGTTCACCGCTAAGGAAACCCCATTTACTGTAGTCCCACAATCGCAAAACACTCCCCTTTCCATTTCCAAGAGTATTGGGATCCTTGGTGTTAAGTTCAGAGATCATTTGCAAGACAAGGTGAAGCTGGCGGCCAAAAAATCTTGATGTACTCAATGGACTACTACTACACGTCGGGGCAAAGGTTGCTGCTTTACAGATCGCAAGTTCGGCTCCATATGGAGTACTGCTGCCATCTCTGGGCGGATGAACCCGGATACCAGCTTGGCCCTTTTAAAATTTAAAATTGTCGACGAAAATACAGCACCACACATGGTTCTTATTTTATGACCGAAAGCTTTAAGCCAAAAGTCAGAGGTCTTACAAGCGACTTGAAAACTGACCTAGCGACCATTAGCTCGGCAAACGTCACCAATTTGCACAGAGCCAGCGCGGAAACCTAAGCCTCCTTCTTTAGAAGATACCTCTTCAATGGGACGTATAATGAATAAAGCAGGCAAGGAAGGAAAAGATCAATAGACAAACTAACCATATCGAAATACAAGTATGTAACAGTGGTATGTATACAAGCAGCAGATCCGAGTCGCTGACGGCTTCATATCGCCTGAGTGCGAGCTGCGCCCACCGCTCTACGGGCCCTGCCAATGCGCCACCACTCACTCCCGCACACGCAACGATACGGCACAGCGCACATAGCACAACACGTGATCTGTCTGTGTACACCTGGAATTGGCATAAAATATTTACTGTTTAATGTTTTCTATTATATTATTGCCATAGCCTTTATTTTTTTATGTAACTGTCACTACAAAGGTACGTAATGAATTAAATTGCAATTGTGAAATGAAAAACTAAGGGATTATATTCTTTAAATTTCGAAATAAATATGTTGAATGGATAGTCAAGGGGCTTTCCCACACATTATATATGGGTGTGTGTGTATTGGATACACTGTATCCAGCCAATGGCTACTCCTGATAAGGAATAAGACCATGAACATATACAAGTACATAGGCATAGATACATAAAAATTTATATAATACATAGGCACTATCAAACTTTTAAGAGCACAATAATGCTCTGGTGCACAATGGTGCTGGATGTTAAAGGAATAGTAAAATTGTTATTATTTCATTGATTTAATTAAAGTAGCACATTCAAGACATTTTAAGGTACTGAAGTGGGGCCCCATGCACTTCGTTATATAAAATGACATGTCAAAATAAAAAGCTGCATAAAAAAAAATTCAGTATTTCTTTTTTTTTCTTTTTTCTGCTATTATTCTTATAGAAAATCCACAATACAAACTAGTTATCAACTAAGTATGTTTTAATCGAAAATTTAAATTCAGTATGGTATCTACATTAGGTTACTTTGTACTCAAAAAGTTGCTGTGGTGAAGGGTACTCAAGGTTGGTAAAGTCGCCAGATACCAAACACATTTCTCGGAAACAACACGTAAATTCACAACACACACAAATGCGCACTAACAATGTATCATTCAATTTCAATGATAAACAACAGTCTACACTAATCAAACACAATAACTACACAGAAAGTATAGGTATCCATAAAAGATAACAGATTGTACTATGTTTGATTAGTCATACTTATAATGCAAAAGTACAAAAAAATATGTATGTTTTTGCAATGATTTACTCTTAGTATAAAAACTAAAGTAGGTAAGTCTATTAATCGACTGGTAAATCATATTTATATCGTAACCATCGTTCATGCATCCCTAAGGGAATGGACTAAGGTGATCTAGGCCATAGTCCATTATGCAAGTAGAAAAGTAGATTCTAGACTTCATAGTTTCTTCATATGATTTTTTTCTTTACTGAATTTAGCTATGAAACAATATGCATGTTAGAAATAGATTTATTGGGGGGGACACGTCGTGGCTTGAATGCTCGCCCCTCAAAACACGAGGCAGTAGCTGAGACCACTAAACCACCACCAATATGACATTTATATATCTAATAATTAATAAATAGTGAAGATAATAAGGAGCAATTATGTTATGTATTGTTGTCAAATACACAACAGATTCTTAGCATTCAAAATATAGTTAACCAGTTTATAACAGTTGCTCATTTATACTATGGCACGGTTCAACTGTATTATTTGTGAAGTCAGTAGGAAACAAATTATAATTATTGTACCTAAATATTTATTTTACATATACTGACTAACTGACTATAGTTAGGTAGCAACAGTGGCCGTAGATATGAGAATAAATCGTAAAAAAAAATTAATATACTTCAGATTCACATTTTTAATAAGCAATAATTTGCATATTTAAATCATCTAATGTTCTTTTAATAACTTATATATAAATACTAGATGATCAGAAAAAGACAACCCTTCACCCATTACACTTGCATGGTATCTTTTGCTTTGGAGCATTTCCATACATTCCTGTGAAACTTAGAAATCATATGTAGAATGTAGATTACATAGAAAAATTACAAAACTAAACAAAAACATACCTTATTTAATAACTTAAAACTAGTTTCCAGTATTGAAAGTGCTTGGTCGTATTTTCCTTCCTTAATAAATCTTCGTGCTTCATTTAATTCTAAATCATGGAAGAATGAGACTGCTGCGGGACATTCCCTCACTCGTGATTCATTTGACAGAATAGTCAATAATGACTCAAATGATGCACATCTTGTTGATATTAGAGTAGGATCAAAATTTCCCGTCACCATCTGGAAAGGACAAAAAAAAAAAAGTAAGACTATTTCTTTTACTGTTTCATATCTCAACTGCAAAAACAGAACCATTTCATGTGTCTCTTTTAAAAACAGTTATTTGATGGGTCTCTAAAAATTCATGAGAATGACCATAACAGGTAGGTACAGGAGTTTGATAAGGGCACCAACGCTGGCGATAGCTATGTGAGTTGCTTCATCTGTCACTTCTCATAAACTCTTATCATCAACTTAGAGGAAGTTGCCTTATGCTTATTATATATATACCTAGTCAGTCCTGAAATACTATGACTAGCACAAAATTTTGAATTTCGAACGTGAACAAAAAATCTGATTATAGATTGTTTTCTTACAAATAAAAAACAAAATTATTTAATAAACATTTATTTTTGTGATGGAGTGGACGCTCAAAGAGGATTGAGTAGCAGTTATTGTGGCCACTTGCCTAACAGAATTTTCAAACTTCTTAAGAATTGGAAAATCTCACAGAGGTTTGTGTATTGTACCATCAAGAGGTGTAATGAATACTCAAGTGTTGCAGACAAGAGATCAGGCATACCTCGCACTGTTAGGACTCTAGTAGTCATAAAAGCGATCAAGGCACGCATTGCAAAATCTTCTCTTGAAACAAAAATTAATGGCTATGCAAATGGGTTTAAGTACTAAGACTGTTAAAAAGGTACTCAATGAAGACCCGGGTTTATGGGCTTACAGAAAACAAAGTGGAAACCTCCTTAACGCGTGCTTGAAAGCAATGATACTAAGAAGATCCAGAGTTTTGCTAAATCAGTACACGATAAAAAGCACCGAGATATCCCATTCACTGATGAAATTTTTTTTAACATTGTGGAGAAGTAGAACAAACAGAATGATAGGGTGCACGCAACAAGTTCTGCAGAAGCTGGTGAAGCTACTCCCTGAGTCCAGCATCATTGATAATAACTGAAGTTCACTTTTGTGAAAAGGGAGTCAAAACCAGTGCCAAAGTTTTCATGTCACTGTTTTGCCCAACCTAACCCAACCCCGTGCAGACGTGTACGCACTTGTGCTGTATACGCTGGACGGTGCCGGTCCCAAGTCCAAATAAATGGGGAGGGCCCTGGCCTACATTTATCAAGGAGCCTTTGAGCTGCAAAGCGGGCATACTTGGAAATGCAGTCCTACATACACATGCACATACATACACACATGCACATACATACACACACACACACACACCTTCTCTAACGCACAAACCCACACGCACACACACACAGCAATACACACATACACCCACACACCAGTCAACTCACTATATCACACCAACATCACTCACCACACACACAATGCACATCATACCAAAACCGGCAGAATTTTTTTGAAATGGATGTGAATTTTAAAAGAAAACTGCCCCAGGAGGGTACCAGGAGAATCCCTTCCAGAACCTCTGAGCTCAGGCTCGGGGGCTCAGACTGCTCCACGTATTCTGGGGGGGAGCAAAACTTCACAAACCCACACAATAAACCTGCGCGAGCTACCTAACGCTATGCCCAGTGCAGAAATAACTTCTAATGCCTCCTGTCAGCTTGCACCGCGTCAAGCAGATGAACGCAGAAATGCCATCGTCAACTCCGCCAAGCCAGCAGCCCCTGGAGGGAGAAAACGCAACGGAGACGGCGCTCAAAAAACAAGACTGCGCAACCGGGAAACAGCGAGCCTTCTAAGACCAACGCTGACCAGAGTGCACAGCAAAGCAACGCGACTGAAGGGGAGACCCGACAAGAGGACCCAGCTCTGACCGATGCCGCTACGAGGTTGACTTGGCCGAAGCCCTCGACCACTTGCGACGCGCTCAGTGAGGAACGCAGCCACAACGGGCGTGCGGGAACCACACATTCAGCGGGCGGGCCTATGATGATGGCTAACGCAAGCACGACTGGACAGCGCGGAGCACTGGGAGGGGTGACGTCTGAGGCTCCTCAAAGCGGACTCCTGGAGCGAGCTAGGGACACCTCAAGGTCAACCCAACCAATCGCGACCACAACAAGTCCGAAGAAAAAACGGAAACGCGGACCTAACAAACGCGTATCACGCTATGCAGCGAATCGACCTGAGCAATTGGGACACCCCGCACCCCCTGCAAAGGTGAAGAGGGAGCGCCCCGATGAAACCTTGTCGCTAAGGGACGGGCCGAAACGAGCCAAGCTGGATCTGACACCGAGGAAGACAGCAACTAGCAATGCCGATGCGAGTAAAACACACCTGCTCATAGCTATTGCTACCACGCCTGCCACTGACCTGACGGTGTAGCAAGCACAGCAGCTCGAACTCTCCATCGAAGAGAGGATTATTGAAGCAGCGCTTGCTTCACCGACAGACAACGAGCCACCATTCGCACCCGCATTTAGAGGGAAACCTATCATAGCAGAAGGCGTACTAAAAATGTGGTGTGAGAATGATGAGTCGCTAACTTGGCTCAAAAACACTGTAGCCACCCTACAGTCACCAATCTCGGACAGCAAAATGACCGTCATCCGACAGTCAGACAGTCCGCGCATCGCTGTGGCTTCTGAAATCCATTGGTGTCGACCTAACGAGGACCCATCGCCTGCTGACCGCGCAGAACCCATGGTACAATGTAAAATCATGGCAATTGTACGGCGCAATCATGCAAGAGAAGGGTATCTTCCTGACCCTGGGCATTCCGGAATCCGAGGTGGCGAAGATTCTGGAAAGGGATAGACGAGTCGCCTTCATCTCCGGCAGTGTGTATATCAGATTCAGCACTGTTGGAGGTGGAGGTGATTCGGCGGACACAGAATCCCCAAACGAACCCAACACAAATGGAGCTAAGGCTACTGGCCACACACTACCAGCTACCAACCCAACCACCGCAGCCTTAGCTTCCACAGAACACGCACCTATGGACACACACGCAGCTCCCACACCAAACATAGGCGCCTACGACCACACGTCGTCTGATCGGGAGTCGTTGGACAGTAAAATTCTCGGGTCCCTATCAGATTAGCATGATCCAAACTAAGCTCCATCATAAGCAAATTGCAGCGGCTACCCTGCGCAGACTGCTGGAGGTTGACAAGAAGACCATAGCCCTAATCCAGGAGCCGTGGATTAGAGGAAATAACATATGCAGTCTTAACAACATCGGGGGTAAGTTACTACACAAAATCTCGGCTAATCAACCGAGAACATGCATATACATACCCAGATCAATACCACCCTTGCTACTAACCAATTTCTGTTCCAGAGACCTTACAGCTGTAAGGCTTGACAAAGGAACGAACAAACAAACGCTAGTGCTAGCCTCTGTCTACATGCCCAGGGATGAGGTAATACCGTCTAAGGAGCTGACTGAACTAGAGCAACACTGCGAAGACCACAGCTGGGACATTATAATATCAGCTGTCGCAAATGCTTACCACCCTCTACGGGGGAGTCCAACACCAAACCAACGAGGTGAGTCTCTAACAGAGTATATATTCTCAACTAACCTTTCTATAATTAACAATGGCTCGGAGCCCACTTTTGTTAATTCCAGATATCAGACCATAGTAGATGTAACTCTCGCATCCGATGGAGCAACGGATCTTGTGTCAAACTGGCACGTCTCCGCTGAGCCATCCTTTGCAGACTACAGGAGAATCTGCTATACCATACAAGTGCATGAGAAGGACCAACAACCAAAACGTAACCCACGTAAGACGGACGTTGCGAGGTACACGACCCTTCTTCAACATGAAGTAGATATTAATCACCTTTAAAGACATGACCAACAGCACTGACAACATAGAACATAATATAAACACACTAACCACGTGTATCCAACACAGCTACCAGCAAGCCTGCACCCCTACAACACCAATCATAGGGGGAAAGTCTCACTGGTGGGGGCCAGAACTAGAGAGACTTAAACTCAATCTGAAAAGACTCTTTAATCAAGCCAAAAACACAAGAACTGAAATAGACTGGGAACGATATAAACAAGCCCAGTATCATTACAAGAAGCGCATAAAATATCGCAAAGGTGAATCCTGGCGGCGGTTCCAACCCTTCAAATCTGCTGGCCTGGACAACATATTTCCAGCACTCTTGAAATGGGGACAAACAACACTATGTGTGCCACATCTAGTTGATATATTTAGAGTTTCCATAGCTCACAACTATATACCTCGCCAGTGGAGAGAAGTCAAGGTCATATTTTTACCAAAACCGGGTAAATCTGACTACACACAGGCGAAATCTTTCAGGCCAATTAGTCTGACCTCCTTCATGCTGAAGACTCTAAAGAGAATTACAGATAGATATCTAAGGGAGCGCATGCCAATGCAACGCAAACAACATGCTTATAGAAAGGGTAGATCGAAAGAATCAGCCCTACATGCTGTCGTAGGAACTATAGAAGCAGCCCTCTGATAAGCTAATGACACTATGCGCTTTCATTAACATCGAAGGAGCGTTCGACAAAACGAAATTCAACAGCATCAGCCGCTGTCTTAGTAGATTTGAAGTCGAACAAACCATCAGTGGGTGGATTGATCAACTTCTGAAGCTAAGAGCAGTACAATTTACAGTTAACACCACCACAAGAGGCATTGTAGCCAAAGGCTGCCTACAAGGAGGAGTACTCTCTCCTTTACTGTGGAACATTGTGGTGGATGATCTGCTGAAACGTATTAACGATAGATGCTACTACACAGTAGGTTATGCGGACGACATTACCATTCTGATCAAAGGCAACTTAGAAAATATTATCTGCACTTGCATGCAACTAGCCCTCAGAATCATGGAAGAGTGGTGTCACCACCATGAACTGACGGTAAACCCCAACAAAACAGAATTAGTCCTTTTCACAAACAAAAGGAAAATTCAAAAAACTACCATGCCAAAACTATTTGACATTAAGCTTACCCTTTCAATTGAAATCAAATACCTTGGGGTAATTTTAGACAACAAACTAAATTGGAGTAAGCATCTAAGCACAAAAATAACCAAGGCATGTACAACCTTCTGGCAATGCAAGCAAGCAAAATAGGCAAGAAATGGGGCCTTAAGCCATCCATAACCCTATGGCTTTATACAGCCATAATACGACCCATGATAACATATGGCGCTGCAGTTTGGTGGCCCCGAACTCAGTTAAGCACAGTAAAAAACAAACTACAAAGCCTGCAGCGTCTTGCCTACCTAGCAACCACAGGCAGTATGAAAACAACTCCCACAACAGCTTTAGAAGTCATTCTCAACCTCAGACCCCTTCATCTTGTTATACAACAAGAATACAACTTAAAAGAGTAGGGCTCTGGAAATGGGATGGCAGAATCACTCATGCACGACTCAAAGAGGCAATAGGAAACAAGCTTCCGATGATAGAGGCTACATGTGACATCATCCCAAAAACCTTTGTCTTTGACAAAAAATACCGTATCCAGCTTCATGAGGAAGAAAAGGATAGCTAGGATAGCGCAGTGGTAGTCTCCCATGACCTGAACATCAACATATCAAAGAGCTTGGGTGCACTCAACACCATCTTCCAAGCAGAATGTGTTGGGATTACCCGAGCTGCAACAGCGGTCTTATCTAGAGGCATAAGCGATGCATCAATATGCATCATCTCCGACAGTGCCACTGTGCTACAAGCTCTCAACAACAACCGCATCAACAGTGGACTAATCCTGGAGTGTCACTGTGAATTGCAAAAAATTGCATTGAAGAACCGGGTTATTCTTCAATAGATACGTGGTCATAGTGGGTCTCTAGGCAATGATGCGGCAGATGAGTTAGCAAAGAGAGGATCGGGCACTAAAATAATGGGACCCGAACCAATTGTACCGATACCATTCATTTAGTTACATGACAGAACCTTACAACAACACAACAAACAGTGGGCAGAACAGACAGACTGCAAACAAACCAAGAATGTTCTTACATCCTTGGACGCAAATCTGTCGCACAAACTGTTAAAACTTAGCAGGAAAAACCTACCCTACATAGTTGGCATAATAACAGATCACTGCCCGCTAAACAGGCACTTTTTCAATATCGGCGTTACCGACAGTCCTCTATGCAGGGGCTGTATGGAAGCCGAGGAGACACCATCTCACGTGGTTCTTCATTGCAAAAGCGTGAGCGACCAACGGACAAAGCTCCTTAAGAATCCACAAACCATGAGAGAGGCACTGAATAACATCAGATTCCTCCTTAACTTTTGGATGGAGCTGGGATGGTATGAGTAACCAATGACAGGTATTGGTTACCTACGTACAATGGCCCTATTATGAGGCTAAGTGCGGAAAACATTAGTCCAACTAACTAACTGTCACTGTTTTGCATCGTATTGTAAAAGACCTGCCTCAGATGCTGTTTTTTGGCCGGCGGTTTCAACAGGACTGCACAGCGGCACACAAAGCTAAAACATGACCCAGGCATGATTTGAGCTCAACAATATTGACTTAATAAAGCATGAAGATTGGCCCTCCTCCAGCTCTGATCTTAATCCTTTGGATTATAAAGTATGGCAGGTTATAGAGGAGAAAGTATGTGCTAAACCTCATAAACATTTGGAGAGCCTGAAAACATCATTGAGAAAAAGCAATGGCAGAAATTGATATGAATATGGTGCATGCTGTGATTAATTACAAAGACTCAAGGCCTGTAGCAAATGGCAGAAAGCATTTTGAATAAATTTTATTGTATTTTATAAAATAAAATACTTACATTTCCAGTAAAAAAAATCATTATTTTACAGCACAGCATTTTATTTTATTTCACAACCTATAATAACTATGACAGTATTTAAGGACCTATGAGGTACATTTATGGATTTTGAGGAACATAACGCTTACATTTGACTTGTCATCTCCTTGTCTTACATTTTTGTGTTGAGAACTGACATATTCACAAAACTAAATCAATTTTGCCACAAAATATTGATGTTGTCTAACTTATCAAGACTATAAAAAAATTGGCCATGTACTGTAAATTTATGCAGTGACATACCTCACAAGCAATGGACTACAGATTTTAGGAGGCCAAGAGTTACAGAACAAGTTTCTCCAAGCAAGTCACACTACCAATGCATGGATAAAAGTCCTTAAGTCTCAAATGAAAATGATAATCTCATGTTTCTGTTTGAACCAGATAAACGTCTTTACATATAGAGTGCATAAGTTATCAGTTTCTAAAATGAATAAAATACTAATAGTTGGTGGAACAGCTCAGATAGATACATGTGAAACAAATAAAGCAATTCTAGTCAAAAAATTTACAGCATTTTTATTTACCTATGTATTATAATTTTGACATTAAAATGTAATAAAAAATTACAATATCTGGTTTTGTTCAGGAGCTCTAACCAGGTAAAATAATGGAATTTTTTTTTCTTAGCACTTTTGTACACCCAAACCTGGAGCACCTTCACTGGTTTTGCATGTATAGACACTAAAATAAAAAGTAGAAGTAAAAATTATGTTGCCATTTTAGTAGTGTAATTTAATATTAAGATTTTTTAATTAATCTTACTATAGCAGTTTCTATCCGCCCCCTATGTTATACTAGCATTGATTGCGCCTTGTTCGCGTCTATGACTGTGCATATTCACTCACGTGACTAAGACCCTCCCTCTCTTCAAGCAACAAAAACTTACGCGAACATTTTTGACTATCAACATACGCCAAATATAACTGCTAACAGCAAAATGCATCAACCAATATCTACCTACTTAGACTTAAATGCACGGAAAAATAAGATATCAAACCTTTAGTCATAGTTACCTTTCTAGGAAATGACACGTTGTTCAATAGGGCTGGAAAGTCTTTCTTCAATCCATTGTACAAGTCTAAAAAATGTGTGTATCTCCGTTCAACGTTTGCTGGATCTTCATCTAATTTAAAATCATTTCGCCGTACTTGTAACATGTATGCTACATATTTCTTTTCAGCTTCAACACCTTCCACAGTTCGAGAGGATACAATTTCGAAAGTAAGCATTTGGTTTTTGGATTTTAATTTAGGGTCTTGTAACCAAATTAACCAGCACTATTTATGACAAAGCACAGACAGATAGCCAAGGTAGTGATTATATTCTCTTTGCAGCTAACAAGTAATTTTGCAAGTAACAACACCAAACCAAATTGTTTTGCGTTTTTGTTTTGACAGACAAGACAAAACAAACAACTAGGGCGTTCCATCTGACTACTTGTAGCAGAAATTGTTAGCGATTTGCGTTTCATGCTTTTGGTAGCAAAATCTAATTAAGGCGTTCCTTCTGAGCCGCGTAGCAATTAAATAGTATAACCTCATTTTAGCACCAACTACCCGTTCCGTCTAAGCGCACCTGATAATTTTAGCAGCGTTATTATTGTTTAAACGCAACGCGTTTGGCGTCATTATTTTACAGTTCCGTGTGTGTATATGTTTGAGTATTTTATTTTGATTTTTTTTTAGATAATAACAAAGATATAGAGTTCATAATGCGAAAATAAACTTTTCTTTAAAAAAACCACGGGAATTTTTTTACTTTGTTGACGGATGGTATTTTTACTTAAAATTTTTTTTTTTCATTAATTTTTAGGCTACAAAATTAATAATTACAACAGACTTACATAGTATTACGACTGCGGAGGATAGAGAATCCCAGCTGCAGTCCAAAATTGGTGAAAACGTTCACCAGCCACTTTAAAAGTTTGTCGGAATCGAACGAGAAAGGCCTCACGGCGGATATATTGTGGAACATTCGCACGCAAATCCCGCCAAAGTCTCTCTATAATTTGCGTGTGTGCACCTGTTACGAGATCAAAAAAATGCACGCTGTGATTCACACACAAGTGCTGGAAGCCTTCTTCCGTCAAAGTTTCATAGGCTTTCCAGCAGTCGCTATATATAATTGACCCCGGCTTAATATAGTCTTTCACTAATTGAATAAGAGTGTCCTTACCACGTTTTTGGACAGGCACAAAAAACTGTTTTGACTTGTCTAGTCTTTCAACTCCGCCAAAAACCCACTGTCCTTGCACAATACGCCCGCGATTATACTTACGGCGACTGAATTTAGCTTCGTCAATTTCGACAATAACGCCTTCGCCACCAATTTGTTGCGAATGACGAACACTCCAATCGCAGTTACTTCGCGCACAAAACTTGCCCAATCCCTATAAGTTCTGGTGGAAATATCCAAATCACTTATTATATACGAACTGCGGCTACGCGGTATGCTCAAATAAAGATAAACGAATTCGAACACTTTCCCCACCGGCAAGCTCTAATTTTCAAAAAAGTGCCTTTGAACTAAGACGATTTAAATGTACAAGATACCGCTTTGCGCTTAGTTTTCTTGTCTTATTTCAAGTTGGCCTTGTCACATCTAAATAAGTTTATGACTGCACTAAAATTGCACTCTTTCCCGCACTTTCCACATACCTATTGAACACTAGGACACCGTGTTTTTTTTTTAAAATCAAATAGAAGTTGAGAGTCTCCTGCAGAACCAACAAAACTAATATGTCCAATTTCTCTAAACTTTAAATTACGGCCGTTACAACTGAAAGTTCCGCGCGAGGTTGAAGCCATAACGGAAACTAAAAACTTCACTCACAACCAACAAACCAACCAGAAATAGTTCTATTATGTTTCCACCCTAAACAAATTTCACTCATAACGTTTTTTTGGTTGCAACCTAACACGGCCGTTTTGGGGTGCCCTAACAAGATTACTGGGTAGAAATAAAAAAATAACCACGAACGATCGCTCAGACGAATGGTTAAGAGTCAATATTAGATTTTGCTACTAAAAGTATGGAACGAAAACCGCTAACAATTCTGCTAAATAGTAGTCAAATGGAACGCCCTAAAGTTTATATTTGCATTATGAAATATCTTTGTTTTTATCTATAAAAAAATCAAAATAAAATACTCAAACATGTACACACACACTTAACTGTCCAATTTGAACGGCAACTCCTCAATCATCGAAAAGAAAACGATTATCAATTGACACAATTCATTATTATAATAAAATATTATTACCTTGCAAATCCGCTGAAAACAATTCAGTACTAGCACTCACGTTCAGAAGTATACCATCCACATGTGTAGGAGTACACCTCCCTAAATTGCGAACAAAACTTGACACGTGTTTCCCTTCAACACGAGCGTGCTATACCTTCACCAAAAATTTGGCACTCATAATATTTATTATTATATTATATTCATGGATAGTATATGGATAGTTTTAAGTCTAGGTACCTATATAAGTAGTATATGTAATGTTACTATACATATGATTGTGCAAGAATGTAATTATGATGGCGCTAATGCCACTAGTATTATTAAATATCGGAATAATCTTAACTATCTGTATTCCTCCACATTCCGATGGGCACTAACCATTGAGAAACAGGGGGAGGCATTGGCATGTAGCCTGGACATAGCGAAGGCGTTCGATCGGGTCTGGCACCGGGGTCTGCCATCTTACGGATTGCCCGAGGGTTTGTGCAAATGGGTGGCTAGCTTTTTGTCTAGCAGATGCATACGAACCGTAGTTGACGGTAGTTGCTCTCATAGCATGGACATTAATGCTGGTGTCCCGCAAGGCTCTGTGCTGTCTCCTACGCTGTTTTTACTGCACATCAATGATATGTTGGACATCAACAACATACATTGCTATGCAGATGACAGTACTGGAGACGCTTATTACACGGGCCGTGCAAGCATCCCACGTTCTGTTGTGGAGAAAAAGCGTGAAGAACTTGTGTCTCAAATCGAGATCGGTCTGTCCAAGGTCTCCGACTGGGGGCGGGAAAACTTGGTCCGATTCAACCCTTCAAAGACACAAGTCTGCGCGTTCACCGCTAAGAAAACCCCATTCACTGTAGTTCCAAAATTCCAGAACACTCGCCTCTCCATCTCGTAGAGCATTGGGATCCTTGGTGTTGACATCTCCAGCGATGTTCAGTTCCGAGATCATTTATAAGAAAAGGTGAAGCTGGCGTCCAAAAAACTAGGTGTACCTAACAGAGCGAGGCAGTACTTCACGTCGGGGCAAAGGTTGTTACTTTAAATGTCACAAGTTCGGCCTCATATGGAGTACGGCTGCCATCTCTGGGCGGGTGCACCCGGATACCAGCTTAGCCCTTTTGACTTGGTTCAACGACGGACTGTGAGAATTGTCGACGATTCCAAACTCACTTGCAGTATCGAGCCCTTAAATCTGAGGAGAGACTTTGCCTCCGTGTGTGTTCTGAAGAATTGTTCGAAATGATGCCCTCGGCTACTTTCTACCATCGCACCGCTCGTCATCGGTAGGGAATCAATTCTCACTCTTTAGAACCGAAATGGTCGCGTACAGTGCGATTTTACAGAAACTTCCTCCCGCGAACGCTTAAGTTGTGGAATGAACTCCCTGCCAAAGTTCTCTCCAAGGACTACAATACTCCTGGTATTGCAAGCGTCCATATGCTACGGTGACCGCTTACCATTAGGCGGACCGTAAGCTTGTTTGCCACCTTAGTGGTATTAAAAAAAAAAAAAAAAAAAAAGCCATTCCAGGCCCTAAGCTATATGTATGCCAAATTTCACGCCAGCTGCGTCCAGTGGTTAAAGCGTTATTGAGTAACAAACATCCATCCAGACATACAAACTTTCACATTTATAATATAAGTAGGATAAATGTTTGAGCGGTTCAACCAACCAAAAGTTCTGGTTCTTAAATGAATTTAAGAAGTTCAAGAACTCAAGTACACTGTACACTGTGTAAAATACACTAAAATTATCTAAACCATATCTTAATCGCTAGTACCTAAATAATATGTAAACTAATTAGTAAGCCTTTCAATCATCAAACCAATAATATTCCTACCGACCTACTTAAAATTAGTGATTTAAGAAGTTTTAGCCCAGCATGTAATTTAAATACACTAAAATTAACCCTACAATGTCCAGGATCGCTAGCAAATAATATCAATAAACAAACTATTTATTTAGACATTCAATCATCAAACCAATAATATCAAGCGTAATTAATTATAGATAGACGAAACCCGCAATACAATAAGCAAGCGTAGGTACCTATTTGTAATGAGTTTAAAAAGTTCAAGTAGGTACCTAGGAACAACGTGTATATGATATATATCCTAAAATTATCCAAACAACATACAAATTAACAAACGAAATTCTAGACGAAAACCGTGAACATACTCGTAGGTCAAGCATCACGAACGAGTGCATTCACCAGATTACAAAGTTACTTCTTCAGTTTGTATATCTAGAAAATGGAACTAAAAATCCGGAATTTGAGAGTTTTTCCTTGTTTTATAGGATAAAGAATACTGTACGTACGAAATTTGGAGCTTGTGCCGCTAGAAGTACCTTAGAAATTTTGATCATCGTTGAGTCAGTGAGTCAGTCAGTGACAAAATTAGGGAACTTTGATTTTCAACAATTTTTAAACGACTGGTTCAAATTTAATGTTATTTAGAAATATATCTAGCTATGTAATCCCCTCTTGGTCACTGAAAATTAATTCTTTTAGTTTTTTCCACGACGAAATTACAGGGGGGTTTGAAAATGGCCCCAATGGCTTTAAAATAATGGTACGGCTATGCCTTTTTCCGCTCTATTGCTTGACTTGGCGGATTTATGAATAGTTTATAAATTAGCAAGAAACTTAAACACATAAAGTGTCCGTAGCCTTAAATGAAATCAATGTCAAGAAACTGCTAGTCTACGATCAAAAGTTACTGAGATTAGTCCTTTATAGATTGACAGTTGTCATCTAAAATGAAGATCTTCATGGGGTATATCATTTCTGTAGGGAAACTACTAGTCTACATTTTGACAGCTGCCATTAGAAATAAAGATCTTGATGAAATCTATCAAAACAACTAGTTTACGATCAATATAGTTACGGAGATATATCGCTGTCTGTTTGACCGCTGTCATCCGAAATAGTATTAAAAAAAATAATTGAAAAGAATGAAAAATGATTTAGCATTATTTTAAACAACCTATTTTTGTTTTCAAAATTTTTGAAACATATTTTAAAACATATTAAAAATTGTAAAGAACTTAATAAATAACGAAAGAATATGCGTCGGGGGCTGCCATATCTATTTCAAATTTCAACTGAAATAAAGATATCCTCTATTACATTATATCATCGTAAAACTTTAGTTCATTCAATGGCAGCCCCAGCGGATATACTTTGGTTGTTTATTAAGTTTATAGGTAGTTGAATATGTTATCTATTATTGCCACGTTTAAGTATATCTTCGAGAAACAAATAGGCAAGAAAGGAAGTGCTTTGAACACTGATAGTCCATTGTTTATATAACCGACTTCGCGAGAGATCAACTCTATTATAAAAAGCTTTTAACGTTTATTATCTTTCGTTACATAATCTGGTTCAGTCAGTTTTTAAATTAATTAATCCTTTTTCAATAACGTTTTAACCGTCGAGGGATTTTTCAAAATTTTTATTTTATCCTTTTTCGATTACGTTTCAACAGTCGTGGGTTTTTTCAAAAATTTTAATTTCGCTTTTTATTGTTAAAATAATCTAATTTATAACATAATTTACTCTATAACTGTAAAAATAATACCTAAATCAAGACAATTGAATAAAATTGGAGTGTCTGTTTGTGTCGACTTTTTTGATTTTAATATTTCTTTCCCTCTCATCCTTTCTTTCTCATCAAGATCTTTATATCTAATGACAGCTGTCAAACTAGAAAGGGCTACATCACCAAACATATTTATAAATTTGTAAAATGTTTCTTTCCGTCAGTAAATTTTTGTCTCTCCGTCTGTTCGAAATGATTTAAATCCGCAACTATGAATGCTATAGACTTGAAACTAACCATGACATTTACAAATTTATAAATATGTTTGGTGATGTAGCCCTTTCTAGTTTGACAGCTGTCATTAGATATAAAGATCTTGATGAGATCTATCATAGTCCATTGAAATGTTACATGAGATTTGCATTTGTTAGAGGACGCAATTTTATTTTTGGGACATGTGTGGGGGGTCAATAGAAGCTTAACCTCATGTTTGAGGGATCGCCACCCTTTTTCTTTTTCATAAGATCGGGGGGTGCTAGAGGCTTGGAAGCTTGTATTGGAATCCAAATGCTTGCATGCTTTTTCCAGCCCCGATCTTCTTCACGACTGCACCTGGTGATATACTCGATGACTGTGAAAACGAGCTGCATCTTGTGTTGTTTAAATACGCCGCAGTGAAAATAATGTAAGCGATACGTCGATAATTTAATGCTGGACAAATTTTGACGACGCTCTCTGCTTACAAAATTAGAAATTCCGTACCGACGTGAAAAATATGAATACGAACCGAAAACCAGTCAGTGTACAAGCGGTCATACATTTACTATGGTGGCTATGACGCAACGTCTTTTTTCCGAATCGTTTTTTTCCTGGCTTTTTTTTTTCTGACTGACTATGCAGTTGGCTGTTGCAGCCATTACTGCTTCACCGAGCTTTTTGAGGCGAGACTCTGAAGGAGTCTCAGCCCATATAGCGCCCAACAGTCAAGGGCTCCCCGCGGGGGGAGCCTCGGCTTGGGTTGTCGCCTTCGGGGGGGAATTTCCCAGAAATGAATCAGTGCACAAGCACACTAAACGCATTCTCGCTTTTCCGTGCCGTCGTAGGTAAAAAAATAATTTAACCCCATGCATTTTGATCACCAGGATAATCTTTAATTGATTTATAAGCTTTTTTAAAAAGTTATTCCTATTCATTATACTACAATTGTTTGAAGAAAAGACAATTATCTACTTTTAAAGCTGGTTTTAATTTAAAATGTAAAGAGGGATCGACGTTAATGGACTGAGACAGGACGATTAAAAAAGTTGCATTCGTTGGACTTATCAGGTTATGGTTTATTCGTCAACTCCTTATCTTAAAGACCCTCTGTACGCAGGGGAAAATAAAACAATCTAATATCAGCGCCAAATAAAAGCTATCTCCCAGGTGAGAGTTAGCTATTATTATTTATTTATAGTTCTACTTAGATGGTGATCTAAGTGGAGTAAGATTTACTTCGGTGGGTGTACCTAGCTTATAAACCTAGGTGAAAGTCCGCAGGCCCAAATAATAAGAAAGAAAAAAGTTACTTGTTTTTTACCTACTTCGTAGGTAAGGAAGTACCTAAAACAAGTACAAAAAAAATATTAATTAATAAAAAAATAAAAATTAATTAGGTATATATTATGAAAGGTTAAAGCAAATTTTACATAAACAATCAGCGATCAATATCGCCAAATACTACATCTATCGTGGCGATAAGTATCGCTATATCTGCCAGCATTAACCGTTTTCCCATAATTGCAAGGCCTGCTAAGTGTAAGTAGGAGCAAGGACGAATGTGCACGCGATACGGTTTCGAAGTCCCGTCAGCTACCATATACAAACCCAACTCTCCTTTCGGAGCTTCCGTGGCAGTATACGTTGCTCCTGGTGGTACAGGGTAGCCCTCAGTGCAAAGCTTAAAATGATGAATCAGGGCCTCCATTGAAGTTTTCATTTCCCTCCTCGAAGGGAGACAGATCTTCGAGTCATCAGTTTTATATTCACCTTCAGGCATTGTGTCAATTACTTGATTGATAATTCTTAACGATTGCCTTAGTTCTTCTAACCGTAAGAGATGACGATCGTAGCTGTCACCAAAAGTACCGACTGGTACGTCAAAGTCATACAGATCATATCCATCGTATGGTAAGGCAATTCTCAGATCCCACTTGACACCGGTGCATCGCAACATTGGTCCTGTGAATCCTAAATTAATTGCTTCATGCGCAGATATAGCACCAATACCAGCGGTTCTGGCATAGTATAATCTATTACCCGTAGCAACGTCCTCGGTCTCATCGCAACGTTCACCCATCTTCATACAAATTTCATGAACATCATTAAGAAATCCAATGGGAATATCTTGAGATACTCCACCGGGCCGAACGTAAGCACAATGCACTCGAGCCCCGCAGAGTCTCTCAAATAGTTCATAGAGTTTTTCTCGTTCTTCGCACATCCAAAAGAATGGTGTAATTCCACCAGCGTCAAGAATGGTTCCCGAAATATTAAGTAAATGGTTCGCAATTCTAGACAACTCGCTACACAAAACACGTATAGCTTTGGCTCTGGGTGGAGCTTCAATACCAAGAAGTTTTTCAACAGCGAGAGCAAAAGTCTCTTCGTTTGCTAAAGTGGATACATAGTCAAGACGGTCCATATAGGGTAGGCTTTGATTGTAGTGCTTATGTTCCATGAGTTTCTCAGTAGCTCTATGCAAGAAACCGATGTGAGGGTCGGCTCTTATGACAGTTTCTCCATCTAGTTCTAAAATAAGCCGAAGAACACCATGGGCGGCAGGGTGCTGAGGTCCAA
The DNA here is from genome assembly GCA_946406115.1 of Apoda limacodes. NCBI lineage: Eukaryota > Metazoa > Arthropoda > Insecta > Lepidoptera > Limacodidae > Apoda > Apoda limacodes. The sequence goes on from OX291545.1 coordinate 12,590,403, forward strand.
AATTGATCCACATATTCTTGAGTCTTCGTTCGAGTGGTTTCAATCTTGAGTGATAAAGCGTCCGATATTTTTCAGCTTCCGTGGTGGGGAACATTACTTTGTGACTATATTGCTCCACGTACTCTGCGTCTGGGAACCACCTGTGTCCTTGTGCTGGTAATCCTACTGTTACTCGTATATACCGCACAAAATAGCTAATATTAATGTTGTTATTTTTCAATATTTTCAGTGACTGCATATTTAACAAACAAATGTTTTCTTGCAATACTTCATAATGAGTTAATAAAATAGTCAGTGTCTTATTTTTTCATGCCGAGTAGAATGAAAAGGTTTTTTTGACATCACTCATCACGCAGTGACCATAGAGTTCATATTACTTGTGTTGCTCTACTATATCGATGATATTTTTTCTTCCACTTCCCGTCCCCGTCCCTTTTCGTCCTTGTTCTCGTTACGTACCTATATTTTATATAATACATTCTATACCTTTAAAACCATACATAAACGAGAAAAAACCCGTTACGCATGCAGCGACCTTGTCGTTTAGAAGAAGTAAGTACCTACACGACAAGAAACAAATGGACCATCGATTATAAGATAAAAAACAGCCAAGTGCGTGCCATAAATGCATTAATTTAGGTATCCGTAAAATGAGAAAATTATGGTTATCTAAAATACTTATGAACCGATTTTGTCCAAAATAAAGTATTTATAAAGCCCTATTTTCCTGACTTCTCGAGATTTTTAGATCACGCGGTTTAAAAGTTTAAAGGGTGGCATACAACTATTTTAACGTTGGAAGCCAACAACTGGTAAAATATAAATTTTAGAGAAAAAGTCTGAAGATTTTCAAAGCCCTATCCAAAGACACCCTTAAAAATTTTTTTTCTTAATTTTCATAACATATAATATAAGGATTATTAGGATCTACCCAAGAATCATAAGGCTGTGACATACGGACGAGCGAACGGACATGACGAATTTATAAGCGTTCCGTTTGTTACCATTTGACTGCGGAACCCTAAAAGACAAGAAGATCACCTCCATAGAATGCGTCGCCTCGCCCTAGCCGTCATACGCCGGACAACAGGGGCACAGGCCTCTCTTGAAGAAGGTTTAGCCCATAATACAACACGCTGGCCTAATGCTGGTCGCCGGACGTTGTCAGAGTTTTCAAACCGCTCATTCGCCGCCGCCCGTGCCGGCGACAAGTCCGCCGTAGTCCTGATAAGTGGCTAAAAATCCTGACATCTGGTAACCTCAGCAGTGACCACGCCTGTCGTTGTTTAACTTTGCATGTCGTTTCTGAGATATAATGATTTATTTCCAATCACTTTTGTTATTAGAGTCGTATAAAATAAATCAAAACCTGCAAAGTAGGTAAGTGGGCAACAATTAGATAAATAGGTATTGGCAACACAGAAAATTCAAATGCTAACAGACTTCATGATCGCCTTATAATTAGCTTTTAAAAAGACGTGTCAAAACTACCTATGGGAGCAAGGACGGCAAGTACCGGGCTATTTTTTACAAGTTTTAATTTAGTCCGTCTGTTACCAAATCTTGAAAGTAAATTTTAATCCACTTCCCCGTTTTCCATTGAACTGAAATTTCGCATATATATGTAAATCGGATGACAATGCAATATTATTATGGCATGGAGATGATTGTTTGGTTTAGTATCATGCAAAAACTCCCCTTAAGTACGCATATTGTGACAGGCAGCTACGGAACCCTACACTGCGCGTGGTTGGACACGCACTTGACCGGTTCTTAAAAATTTTGAAAGTAGGACTACTTCAGATGATGCATTAATATTTTGAAATAAGCCGTTATTTCAAAAAAAGTTTATTATTTGTAGAGATTTCAAAGTCTAATTTTTTTATTGTTTTTAATCAGTTAAAAAGTAAAGGCATTTGTTCTAAATTTTTAAGATTACTATTATTGTAGGTAAGACAAATTAAAAAAAAATGTAAATATCGTACACAAATGTACTGTTTTTTAGAATAATGTGTTACCTACATAACATACATTAATAATAATAAAACAAAGGTTTTTACGTTTTCAAGGATGATGATTATTCGATTTCATTAGGTACTTCATAAACTTGTATTTAGACATTTCTTAGGAACTTAATTTAATTTTTTGTTTGTTATACTTAATAAAGACGAGAATAACAATATTTTAAGAATATGGTGTTAATATTTTTTTTATTGACAACCCTATTTCTCATAAAATCGTTAGATCAAAAATGGCAATCTAGAGAAAAATTTTGGCACCAAAGGCGGCAATCTTTCCTCGTCCTGAACCCTTATTGGGAACAGTCTTGAGCTATTCGGACTCTGGAATTCGAGACAAAAATATATGATTTGAATTACAGATTTACAATTCAAATCAGATTTTTGAAAATAAGTAATTATTTTTACCTTTTTAGTGCATCTTTTTGAAGCTGCTTGTTTTTTTTGTTAAAATCTTCTTTTACTTATGGGTTTTTAAAGGCGGTGTATTTTTTTGTTATTTTCTTTTAAGCTCGTCTCTTATAACAGGAAACCTGTGTGCAAAATCACTAGACTCAGTAATTTGTTTTATGCGTCAATGTATAAGTCAGTCAATTCATTCTTATATATACATGGTACGATAACTTGTCCTATATACATTAATTTGTAATTGGTACAGGTAGGTATATAATAATAAATAACCGTGTTCAACTTCAGTTTATATTTCCTTTCGTGTCAGCAAATCACAAATATGTATACATAAATACCTTACCATGTAACATTCATTTTACATTTCATATAGTAATATTATCACGATAAGTATATTTCGCATTACCACAATATATAAATTATTATATTATAGCTTATTGGTATATAATAAATAGATAAATGTAAAAGTAAAAATTGAAAATTTTTAATATACCTATGTAAGTACTTATATATAGGTATATATAAAAAATAGTAGCAAAAGTTGGTATATATTTTGTTTAAGTTCTGTGTATATTATATATATATATGTAATATTGAAGTAACAGTAGACCAAATTTCGAATAGATTGTACCGATGAAAGTTGTTCACATCCCTTCATCTACCAGAAAAGATATGAAGATCTTCAAACGGCTGAACAGACTTTTATCATAGTAAACACTGAAATCATAGCAAAGAACACTCTCGACCATTTGGCTGTCATTAGTTTTAATTTCTTGATTTTTAGATTTTTAAAGTACGCTTTGTGCAAATAGATAATTTAGCCGATTTTTTACGATTCTGAAATACGCTTTGTATCAATTGAAAATTGAAAAATAACTTAATATCAGCGCTAGTAAGCTCCTTTTTAGGGTTCCGTACCCAAAGGGTAAAAAACGTCCGTCCGGCCGTCTATTACCAGGCTGTATTTCATGAACGGTGATAGTTAGACAGTTGAAATATTCACAAAAGATGTATTCTGTTGCCGCTATAACAATACAATACAAATACTAAAAAACATACAACAAACGTGATTATTTTGCTCGATATTGATAACGGCAACAGGTAGACACTTGAAATATTCACAGAATATTTAGTTATATATTTACCTTAAAAATAAGTAATTATATTAAAATAAAATAAATATTTAAGGTGGGCTCCCATACTACAAACGTGATTTTTTTGCCGTTTTCCTAGATAATGGTACGGAACCCTACGTGCGCGAGTCCGACTCGCACTTGGCCGGTTTGTTATTAGTAGATTCACAAAAATAGATTTTATTTAACTGCGTTTGTTGAGGGCAATGTACCTATATCTGTAATTTTAATAGTTCTTAAATTAAATCCAAAATTTTACGGATTTGAAAATTAATGAGCCGTTTATATTGATATTTTGCTGGATATAGGTTGATCTTATTTTAGGAAATATGTAGACAATCTAAAATAATAAATTATTCCTATGAAAACCTATCTATTTAGGTACTTCTCTGATATTTTCTCGTTAGTTACAATTTTTGATCGACGCGTGGGTTTCAAAGACCTACCTATATATTAAATAAGTAACAATATTTGAATAAATTATGATAATGAATTATTTTTAAATAATGACTTTGAAGAGAGCAAACTGTTCATAGAGTTCCATAGAGAGAGTAAAAAAAAAAGAATAAAACTTTTTTCACATTCCTGCCTATATTTTTATGAAGCGAAATTTTTGTTTTATCATATTCTTTATAGTGTTTTATGTAGTATTGGCGCGCACTGTACGTTTACATGCGACACCAGAAGCGCGCCTTTAAAAATACGTTTTTATTTCGTTTCACTACACTAACGAACAATTACTTTTTTAAAGTTTTAAATATACTGTATAGTGTATTTTTATCGTAGTTTATATTTTTATCGATAAAATTCGAATTGTTTACCTTTGACGAGATACAAAAACTGGGTCATAATAATGTGGGAAATGAATACTGAGCTGGTATATCTTATCAGCAGTAGGTATCTCATAATTATCAACATCTTATCACAGTATAACGATTATACGATGTATATATATATATAACACGTGCACTTTTATCGACATAGTTTACTTCCTAATAAAATTTAATATATACCGACTTAAAGTAAGTATTTATTATTTAAGGCAATGGTATATCCTGGGAAAAGCGTGCCGTTTCGACCAGTGTACAAAGATATATTATACTATTGAAGCATACAAAGACACACAGTTCCACGTACGACAGGCGCTAGCACGTGACCGCACGTAAAATAAATATTCTAAATTAAATGGTTTAAATGACAAATAATTATAATATTAGCAAATCTACTTAATTAAGGTTTGAACTATAACATATATTTTGTTCATGTCAAAAAGTGTACTCTGGACTGCCAAAAAATTAAATACCTCAAACTTCACTCGTTTGGGTATGCCATCACCTTAAGTATGTATTTCAGAATGAATAGGTATACTTCCGATTCCGACTGTTAATAATTCATTATTAATCACTAAGATTGTATCTATTTATATCACTGTTGTAGCAATTTATTGGTACAGTCAATAATAAATGATGTCATTGCACTATCAGCTGCCATATTTGAGTTTAAATTAACACTTGCTTCTTCGGGCCTTCTTCTTCTAGCTACTTTACAAGAAAATTAAACTAATGAAATGAAAAAAATAATTACATAAACTTAAAAAATATTATTTTTAATCACTTAACTGGACGCTATGTACATAGGCTATAAGATCATTATGTTTTAATATGTTAGGATTAACGCACACATAACGCCGCTCACCAGATCAGCAGCAACTCAACTCGAGTCGTTCAGAATTCTCATCTCTGTATGAAACTTCATACTGCAATGCACACTTATCAGGACCGGCTTATATGAACGAACGTGGAGGCAACGCTGATCGTGTACCTATTGTGAGATTTTGTGAGTTTCTTTCTTTATCTCTATTACTTTTGCGTTTGACGTTCGCATCAATGAAATAAATGTATGGTAATGAAGCAGCGCCCCTACCTCCCATTCTCATAGAACTGTTGTCGAAAACGCGAACGCTTTAAAATAATTAAAATCTCTGCGTTAAGTGTGCTTTTAATATTGTCAATATGATAACAATATAAGCTTAATTTTACAACATGAAGTACAACACATAACACGCAATAACAACAATTTCTTGGTCCTCTTAATTCGATAGATTGGAGCTTCTGTGTATACATTGTTTAGTTCGACATTTTTTCAGTTGAATCAAGATAAATACATGAGCAAAGTTTTTGTAGGAACCTCAGGAAACAACCAGAGACAGTGGAGTAGCTTCTGGGCTTATTCTTCCATTTAACACAGAGGTAGTAAACTGGTATTCCAGACAGCACTATGGCTATACCTATCCCAGTGTCTTTAGGTTTGTATACAGCGGGGATGATAACTAAACACCCTATGGCAATGAGAAATGTTAGGGGAATGAGAATGTTGACTTTGATTGGTCGTGGGATTTCAGGCTTTTTGTGTCTAAGCCACAGCATCCCTACGATCGAAGCGCCGACGGAGAGCCACAAAGTCTGCGAGAAGTAGTTTATCAGGTCAAAAACGTTGCTCGTCGTCAACATGAACAGGGAAAACAGGCACTGGAAAAAAAAAAGATTTTGTTTTTAGTATTTTTAGGGCACCACTGCTGGTCCAAACGGAAACCTTTTGTTGAGATTTTGATGAGACAGGGTTGTCCGTCGGCTTATCTGTCTTTGCACTACTTGCTATATTACTGTTGATTTATCTCACACTCTAGACACTATATGCAGTCAGTTTTATAATAAACTAGACAATTTCGGATAAATATTTAGTAAGATTAAAATCATCCCTGCTGTTAAGGAGATCAGTGACACACCGACTGCAGCGCCACCTACTAGGTCTAATTGTGTTTTCAAACCATCTCTGAACCGTTCCAAATCGTTCCAGCCGTTTAGGAGGAGTTAGGTGACAAAAACACGTACAGAAAAATTATACGTAGAAAAAAAACCGACTCACACTTGACGTTTTCAATAGCCTATGTCCTTTTCCGGGATTCAGATTATTTCCATGCCAAATTTCATCTTAATCCGTACAGTGGTTTAAGCGTGAAGAGGTAACAGACAGATAGACAGAGTTACTTTCGCATTTAAAATATTAGTATGGATAACTTCTTGGCTAAAAAAGGAAAATAGCATTTTATAATAAACAGCTTCTTGGCTAAAAAAGGAAAATCGTATTTTATAATAAATAACTACTTGGCTAAAAAAGGAAAATCGTATTTTATAATAAATAACTTCTTGGCTAAACAAGGAAAATCGTATTTTATAATAAAAAATTTCTTGGCTAAAAAAGGAAAATCGTATTTTATAATAAATAACTTCTTGGCTAAACAAGGAAAATCGTATTTATATGTATGCAAGTTTCGTATTGTTGATAAGACTTTTCGAGTTGATCACATTTTTTTCCAAATGTACTAGTACTGATTTGTTATAAAAACTCGTTTTCTGCGGGTTCAACATCCCCCTCGGAATAAAAAAGGAAATCACGTCCAAAACATCTCGTCTTGTGTAGTTTCGACGGGTTGTCAAGAAAAATAGCCGAGATAAACGTTCTGCCCCTAAAAAAATCCTGGATTGGGTTAAGACTGAGATTATAGTACAAACCCCAGTAATTATTTTAAAAATGTTTTCAAATGGATTCCAGTAGTTATACTTACAGTAAAAAACAGAGACGGTATTGGCGTCTGTTTGTCGATGTGGAAGAGCGAGAAGAAGGCAGGCATGTGTCCCTCCTGCGCACCCGTGGCGAACAGCCTCGCAGATGTGAAAAGCACGCCATTGACTCCACCGAACGTTGATAACGCCACGAATACGGGGATTAGCCAACTCCACGCACCAAACAAACGGTCACCAAACACCTACGGAAATGACAATATTTTAAGTTAATAACTATCTAATTTTTTTTCAGTATTTCATGCAAAAAAAGTAAAGAAGGAATTTAAATGTTGCTTGCACATTAGAACATCACACTTAGGTTGGGTTCAGCGTTGCCAACTTAGTGGTTTCACCACTAGCTCTGGTGGATTGGGACCCCCTGCTGGTGGGCAAATTTGTATCTGTTGGGTAGTAGATTTTTTAGTGGGCAATTTTTAGGATGATAGTGTTCAAAAATAAGGATTTTTTTTTTAATTTATTGGTAATACTTCCTCATTATAACGCGGATATAGAACGGGTTTTCTGTTCTATGAACCTACTAAAATCTAAATTGAGAAATCACATGAAATTGCTGCTAATGTCATCAATTTTAAGTATTTGCGCAGGACTGACACTCGCAGGAATATGTTGTAACACTTATACACTTCCTGAATACTACCTCATGCTGCACGAGAAGTATTATTTAGAACTACATACATTTTGTACTACATTTTATTACAAAATAAATTTTTTTTTATAATTTCTTTTGTTTTCTTTTACTATCATTTACTTGACTTTGGTTGACTCAAAAATCCTTTATTTTTTATTAAAAATTAGTTTTTCATACAAATTTATAATTAAGTGGTTTTTCTAGTGGTTTCATATTATACGTTAAAAAATCTGGTGGTTTTCTGGTGGTTTCAGGACCTGCATCTAGTGGGCTTGCAAAAAGTTTTCTGGCAACACTGGTTGGGTTGCACCAACTAACTTTGACGTTAACCAGTCGCCAAAAATGGGAGATTGTATGGAAATTTCTATTGTCAGCTATTTTTTAGTAAACCAGTGGTTGTCTGAACTTTGACGGGCCATTTAAGTTTAAAAATAGCTGACTATAAAATTTTTCATACAATTTCCCATTTTGACGGCTGGTTATTGTCAAAGTTGGTTAGTGCAACCCAGCTTTAGATGTTTGCCAAAAAGTAAATATCAGGCAAAAGTTACGGGTAAGTTAGTAGATCTTTTTAACTCTTTGTCGTCTTATCAAATAGTAGGTAGTAGTTATATGTTCTAATTTTATTTAGGTAGAGTGATAAAAAACACATAACAATTGGGGCCAGTACTTTTTAATATTTTCTTATAGTCATAGGTCTTATAAAAAAAAAGCTGCACTTTGTGATGGAAGCAAGCCGCTTTGCACAGTGATAGAAGGGACCAAATTAAGCGTTTTTACCGGCAGCGCCTAAAGTTTCATCCCGTAGGAATAGAGATGGCGCCACTTCCCAAAATAATATTTTAAAAAATTCTACAAGCCTGACGGATGCATGGATGTTGATGATTAATATGTAAATAGATAGATAATTACTTATTCTACAGAGAAAATATTAAAAAAAAAAAAATAATTCCACAAATGTCAAAAAAAACCCGATGTTTTGAATATTTTTTTCAAAATTACCTGTTCTTACTTAATTACAAAAAAAAATTGTATGAATAGGGTATTTTTTTATTGCTCACATTATTACGATGATAATAACGCGTTTGATAAAAAAACTGCATGTCAATATCTTAAATAGTTATGAAAATATTTAAGATTCCGTGCTCGCGGGTGGCGGTGGTGGGAATATTTCTCTTTTTTCCGAGATCGCCGTTCTGCCAAAAAAAAACATATGCGAGCTCGCATAAACAGTTATGTGCTCTGTATTCGCATCATAGGTAGGTTATCGATTCGAATCATATATGAAAATCTTATACAATATGGACAATGAATGAGTACAAACCGTTCCATTTGAGTCATTACTTCTTCAGAGAGGGTTTACAGTGGTCTCGATATACTTGCGAAAGCAGTGATTACTTCTGGGCAAGACATTCACGTTTTGAAGCAAGTTTTTTTTGTTGCGTTGTATCCCAGCCTGTGAAAGCATAAAAGTCTTGTAACCCAGTGGACTTCTCATGACCTAAGGAATTATAAATTTTGTGAACTGCCAATGTAGCGGCGTTTGTTACCCGTCCCCGTCAATAAACACAACTCCTTCAGGCCTTCTTCTTTTAGCATTTTAAAGTGTGATATCTACAAGACCAATACACCTGTATCCGAAGATTGAACTACAACGTGGGTTGCTTCTTGTTGAACCATATCGTTTGTATGCCACACAAGACGGCCATCAGCTTCTTCCATGTGCCATGCTTTTGTTTTATGGGCAATGACAGTACAAGAAACGTCCGAAGCAGATACTTTGTTACATGAATTTGTTACCACTATAGTACCAGAAAAGCAATTCAGGAATTCGTGACCGCGAAATTCAAAAAGCTCTGATTTATTCTGGTCATTTCTCAGAAAGTCTGACCAATTACGTGGCAAAGAGCCGTTGGGAGTAACTTGGCGTCGAATTCCTGTCCCTCTATCTACCCTTTCTTGTGTTTTGAGACTATTAGGTAAGTACAGATCCCATACTAGGTCTATCTTCTTGCAGTTAAATTTTTGCACAAGATATTGAACTTTTGGTTTAAGACCAATTAAGTATGTCTTGCCCAGTAGTAATCACTGCTTTTGCAAGTATATCGAGACCTCTGGAAACCCTCTCTGAAGAATTAATGACTCAAATGGAACGGTTTGTACTCATTTATTATCCATATTGTATAAGATATATGATTCGAATCAATAACCTCAAAAGTAATTTTGGTCCCAGATTCACGTGCAAAGTGTATGATGCGAATACGGAGCACATTACTGTAATGCGGTTCGCAAAGACTTATTTGCTTCAAAAAATAGGCTAGTGACAGCCTCCCAACAACGTCAGCGGCCCTGCAAAACATGCACTACGCGCAGCTTACAAGGCGGGCCATATATGGGGAAATGGTTTAAATTTAGACATTACCATCCCATGTTCATCTTTTTGGCTAGAATTAACCCTGCTCGATCAATACGCTTGTAAATCAGGCTGCGAAACAATGCGTTGCGGTTGCCGACGTGTCGGATTACCCTGCACTCTGCAATGTAAATCCTGCAAGGGCGGCTGTAGGAATCAACCGTATGTGTAACATACATTTTGACCTGCAATATTACCATCATATTGTCGTATTAGTACTTCATTGCAATATTTTTTTTTCAGTGCTAACGATGCCTTTGAACTGGAAACTGAAGAAGGCGATTAGTTTTTCATTATTAAAAATGTTAAATTTATTTTTTTAAGTTAATATTAATATTAAGTAAACATTACTACTAAATACAAGTTTTCCTACTTCACGTTTTAAAGTAAGTTACCAAAAAATCTATATGCGAAATTAAATATGACATCTGATAACTTCTGCAACACGTATTTTAAAAACAAATTAAGTGATTTCGATGAAGTTTTATTTTTTATTTTAAAATACATTTATCTAAAATAAAAAAATAATCAGTTTAGACATTCGTTAAGTAAAATGGACATATTTTTCTACCATGTTTCCAAAAGTAATATTTTATTTTAATTTATTTTTATGATATTATTTTCATACATTACAAAAAATATATATTATAGTAAACATAAAATAACTTTTGGGTTTGAAAATCCGTGTAGCCGTTCATTGTATATGTTTTTTTTCGCAGAACGGCGATCTCGGACACAAGAGCAATATTCCCACCACCGCCACCCGCGAGCACGGATTCTTAAATATTTTCATAACTATTTTAGATATTGACATGCAGTTTTTTTGTAATTAAGTAAAAACCGTTTTTTTTTTAAAAAAAATTTCATCACATCGGGATTTTCGTCAATTGTTTAATATTTTTTTTCTCTGTAGAATAAGTAATTATCTATCTATTGACATATTAATTATCAAAATCCGTGCATCCGTCAGGCTTGTAGAATTTTTTAAAGTTTTATTTCGGGAAGTGGCGCCATCTCTATTCCTAAGGGATGAAACTTTGGGCGCTACCGGCAAAAACGCTTTTTTTGATCCCTACTATCACTGTGCAAAGCGGCTTGCTTCCATCACAAAGTGCAGCTTTTACCCCGAAAATCGCCATAACACCTATGACTATTACATCATTCCAAAAAAAGAAGGATGTTCTCAATTCGTCTGTATGTCTGAAATTTTATCATTTTAGAAAACCTTATTTCCATTATATATATATCTCAATTCGGATGTATATATATATAAACATCCGAATTGAGAATTCCTCCTTTTTTGAAGTCGGAATAATGAATGCTTAAACAATGTAATTAATGGCGCTAGTTAGCTAGGTGTCTGAAAAAAATCATCAACATCAAATATAACGTATCGTAAGCGTTATTAACAAACAAAAAGAACCGGCCAAGTGCGAGTTGGGTTCCGGGCCTAACACCATTTATGTAATTTACAAACACAAAGTATGCCGCTTATATTTAATACCTGTTTAACACAAGTACCAACTTCATCTACATAAGTACCTTTTAATGGAATTTGTATGAAATTTTTACTTTTCCGGCTACATTTTTTAAGTTGTTCACCTATTACTCATGAAGTTGTAAAGATAGTTTTCCTTTTAATTACGTTATATACCTATGCTACTACAATGATTTTTTACACACACAAGAATAGCTATTTAGCTGGCAGTGCAAACGCATCGGTAAATCGAAAAATGGTTTTCACACTCCGAATATTTTTAAACGAGCTATCCCACAATCCAGTTTAGGGTTGACTTGAAAAAAATATTCATCCCCACTTTACGTGTAGGGGAGGAACCCTAAAAAAAAATTTTGTCGGCCTTATTAATATGTATACCCAGGCCAAATTATAGGTTTCTAGTACTAATGGTCTCAGAGCTAAGCCGCGGACAGACAGACAGACGGATAGGCATAGCGAAAATACAACGAAACAATAATTAAAAAAAAAAAGCTATATAAACTATAGATTTTTTTTGTATATGTTATTTTACACTTACTACTGCAACAGCTGGGTTGGATATCATTTCTGTTTTAGAGACGACGGCAAAGTAGGCCAAGTTCGCCATTCCGTAGATAATAGTCACCATCGGCATTGCGATCCATATTGCACGCGGCAAATTCCTGAAATGTACAATGGGACGTGCCAGCCATATTAATATTACTTAAAGTCGTACATCTACGTAATGAAATTGTACTCAAGTAGGTCAGTCAGTAGGTACCAAATTTTTTAACCTTCTTCAAAAAGAAGATGTATCTCAATTCGGTTGTACGTTTGTTTCTTACTCGTGGTCAGTATCCTACGTTATTTAATGCGCACAGAGGACATGTAAGCTTGCATTGGATGACGCGCTTTGTACGGCAGCTGACGGGAGTGAGACTTCAAGGACCTTATTGCGAACAATTTCGAATACTTTCGGACTCTAAAAACCTAACGTTTGGTCAAAAAGCACGCAACCCTATGCGTTCGATCGGGTCGTTCGGCTAACCGAATTTTAAAACCCGATGTGTGTAATCGACCTTAGTAGGTTTTGGAAAAATAATTGTACCAGATATAGCACGGACGCAAAGCACGAAGAATTTCGTACATTAACTTTAAGCCTGTCTTCAGTGGTAACAATAGTAGTAATTTCTGATGACAGCGGTCATCGCATCAGTGCGAGCGCGACGGCAAATAATCATACGCGAGCAAGAGAGACAAATAGTGACCGGTCATTGAACGAAATTATTCCTGCTTCGCGTCCGTGCTATAGTGCGCGATTGCCGGGCAATGCCCGACTGGTTTCGGGCCGTACGGGCCCCCTTAGTCATGAGCAGCACGCACGGGTAACCTAGCTGACCATTGTTTGGCATAACCGGCCATAATTCCTTATCTGGTACAATAACATTTAAAATAAAAAGGTTAGTCCTATTTTTCCTATTTTCAAATATGTTTTTAGAGATGTCAATAATTCTCATTCTACGGAACTTTCATAATTCTTGTTCAATAGAAGGTAATGAAGAAAATATTGGTTTATTTATTTTTGCGAGTACTAAAATATTAATAAATGACCGTATTTTTTGACAACGATGATTCAGAAGCTTAATTTTTTTCAGCTCTTAGCTACCAGAGATCTATAGGTAGTACTTATTTATTTATCTTATAATCTATAGTATAGTATCTACATCTATAGTATAGTAATCTAATAATCTATAGTACTTATTTGTTGTTGATTTTAAGTTGATACCTTTACGCGTTCCTAAGATAAAGGGCCGTAGTCAACATTTTTATTTAAATGTTTTACAAACACTTTTGAATCGTCAAAGTTATTAAATACAATTTTTTGAATACTACCACCAACCCTGCAGTTCACAATAAAGATTTCTGCCAAAAAGAATCCGACAAGAAACTCGATAACTACTCTTAAAAAATTTAGTTAACAAATGACTAGTACACTATATCACAAAAAAAAAATATGAAAATTCAAATCAGTGTTTCAAATAAAAACAGACAAACAGTTATTTTATGTGTACTTACTTGTGATGTGTGAGACCTTGCTTCTTGGCAAATTTGAAGATTCTAGATCAAAGGTTTTGGTTTATTTGCGAATGTCAAAATATTCAAAGGTTTTGGTTTATTTGCGAATGTCAAAATATTCAAATGGCCGTATTTTTTATTGCGTTGATACAGAAGCTTAATTTTTTAACCTTGAAGTAACCCCAGATCTTGGTGTTTGATATTAATTGCAACTTAATGCCTTGACGCGTATCTGAAAAAAAGGCTTGACCGACCGACCAGACATACAGACAGACAGACGGACGGACGACAAAGTAATTCTATAAGGATCCCGTTTTTTATTTCCAGGAACGGAACCCTAAGGCGCATCGCTCACTGGTAAGTCAAGGCAGAGTCGCGGCAGGGTCGAGGCGATGTCTCTAGGGACAGCGTCTTCACCTCAACCATACCGCGACTCCAGTATGTGAGCGTACTACCATTTCTCCCTAGAACAGTGGTTCTTAACCAGTGGTCCTCGGACCACTGGTGGTCCCTGGAAGTATCAGAAGTGGTCCCTAAAGTCAAGTCACATGTAGAAATAAATAAATATACCACAAACAAACGAGGTAGATGTGACATTCGGGAACATACTTTATGATTGCACTGACGACGCGACGCTGCAAAATTAATACCTCTTTTTTGTTAGACATTTTTTTCTTAGCTCGTAGCAAAACTCAGAATTAACGCTTTCCGTATTTGTAACAAATTAATTACTTAGGAAACCGACATAACCTATGGGGATTTCTCAACGCCAGATACAGGTTTTTTAAAATGATATTCGGAAATTCTACTATCAAACAACGGGCAAAAGATATATGTTCAAAAAAGGTCAATAGTTATTGTAAACAACAATTTAGAATTTAGTCCATTTAAGATAAATCCCCACATTGCACAATGTAACTAACTTTCCACGTCATCGGCGCCGCGAAGTTTCTACCGGAAGAGGTTCAGTGTTGAACGTAGGCCCCATTCATTTGTCTCTATATCTCTGTAGCTCTAACCAAGGTTTTATGTCCATTTGTTAGGAGAGCATCCTACACCGCATCTTTCTATCTGTGGTTGAGACTGGAGAACTATTTGTTTAATTGAGTAGTTACTGTTTTTAATAGAATTGGACCCTACTTTACAAAGTTGAAAATTTAAAATACTACCTTAATGTTTTAAGAAAGCTAGGTTTCCTAAGTGGCGCAAGCTTTCTGGAATTTGTATGGACAAAGACCCTATTATGCTCAATTTCTGCTCTGATATTATAACTTTGACTAGGCTTTAACTTTGAAAGGATGGCCTTAAAACTACGGACTTTATCTTTATTCTTCTAAAAATATATTAGGGGCGAGTACTCTCTTAAAATGTTATTCGAATGCGATGAAGATATGCTTGTTAAAACAAAGGAAGGTAGAGTTAAGAATTGCTGGAAAATAACAATTACTTTTCTAAAATTTTACTTTTAAATTTTAAGAAAATAAAAATTAATAATACGCCTACGCCATGTATTGCAATTGCAAATAATCTTGTGCATAACAACCCTAATACTGAAACATTACCACAACTACCACAATTTACATTAACACCAGACAGATAGTGGTCCGCAGCCATGCAAAAATTTCGACTAATGGTCCGTCATACCTAAAAGGATAAGAACCACTGCCCTAGAAAATACAGATGCGGCCTGGCGTTTGTGCGCCCACGCCTCAACGCCGACTCGACTCTTCCTCGACAAGTAAGAATCGTAGTCTGTCTAACTAAATAATTCAAAAATAAAAACATTTTAATAAAGGAAGTGTGAGCAGTTAATTCATTTTTAGCTTCGGAAATAAAATGGTACTTAAACAGAAACCCTTATTTATTCTGGGGAAAAAACCTCAATTTACTTGTGTAGGCGTTAAAAGGCTACTGAATGTTTAAGGGTAAGTAACGTAATAAATAATTCATGTAATAGTGAAAGTGCTGGGCTGATAAACGATTTTTTCTTACCTGTCTTATCATGTAAACAAATATGGCTTATTGGAGACCAGAGACAATTTTGGGTTGGGAAATCGGCTTTTGAGTTATTAAACGAATATTTTTTTCTCATATTAGTGAATACCTTTATGTGAATGCATAAATTTAATCACGGAGTAATCTGATTATAAAATTAAACCCTTTTAACAGACTTTTAAAAAAGGAGGTTCTCAAATGAGGTTTTCATGAAGGTTTTATACTAAATAAAACATCATTCCTTTTAACCGACTTTTAAAAAGATGGAAGATTTTGTAGTTAAATAACGTAAATTGTGAGTCGTATTAGCGGACTGAGGGTTTAATACGGAATATAAATACCAGTGCTTTTTAACCAAGTTCAATGGAAAAGAAAATTACTGTCATGACCAGTAGTTTCTTTACACAAGTGATAGACCTCATCAAGATCTTCATTTTGGATAACAGCTGTCACACTAGAAAGGGCTCTATCTCCGTAACTATTGATTGTAGACTAGTAGTCTCTTTACAGAAGTGATACATCACATCAAGGTCTTCATTTTAAATGACAGCTGTCAAACTAGAAAGTGTCTTTTGTTGGATTAGACCTATAGATTTAAAATTGGTAAACGAGGTTGACCAGTCGGTTTTGATACGATGTACTACGGTTTAAATACGAGTTTAAATTGTTGAAAACTATAGTTTTTAAATCAGAGCCCAGTGCTACGTCATAAGCTATACACATTTAATCTGTAGTTCGCAGTCGAGTATTAGTTTTTGAAGTTTGAAACCAATGATTTTATTTTTAAATGATTTAATACGGTTGTCTTAGAATTATTGTTAGACCTAAAGATTTTACTCATACGGTAATAAAATATTTAAAATCAAAAATCATTCTATTTTATTCGTACGCTCTTCCCATCTCTAAGATCCATAGACAACAATGATTGATAAATATTGAATCTGTTATGCTCTGTGGAAATGGCTTTTGTCAATACTTCGATTTCGTTAAAAATATTGTATTTAAAGGGATCATTTGAATTGTTTATTGATGTGATATATTTTGTATGTGTTTGTTTTTGGCCTCAAATGATTTTTTGGTGGGTAATATTTAGTGATTGTAACAGAATCTTGTAATTCAGCTCAAACATGGTTTTTTTTATTTGATAACAGGTAAAAAAACCTGCGCGGAAAACCTATTCTGCTTTATTCCAGAACTGAAATACTCTGCTGCTATTAGTCAATACACGCTGTGTGAAGCAAGTAAAACGTAGCAAGACAGAAAGAAATTGCGCTCTAATAAAGCTTGCATCTTTTATAGTTTTGTATTCTTGCCTCAGCCGTTACAGGCCTCTTCTTAAAGAAGGAGGCTTAGGCCGTAGTCCACCCCGCTATTCTAATGTGGGTTAGCGGACATTGTCAAGCTAGTCAAGCCGCCCTTATGGGCTTCAGACTTGTATTATCGCCAGCCAGTTATATACCTATATATATATATATATATATATAATACCTATATATGTAATATAGTCATATGACAAACAGTCGGGAATAACAGTTTTACGTTCCATCCGAAACAAGAAGGAGCTCAGAAAAATGTGCCACTAGTCGGTCACACATCGAAGTAGTGACTACAACCGATGTTGCTTAACGTTGCAAATCATTTCTGACTGACGTGCCCAGTGAGGGCCACGAGACTTTTTTTCAGTTCGCTATCGGATACAAAGTTTGACGACGCAGTGTCTGTACTGAGTTCTATCGGGCAGTAAAGTTTGAAGACACAGCGACAGGCCTTTACTGTGGTACTTTATGTAAAACCGTCTACCGCGAATAATGCTATGCGGAAACTAAACTAGAAACAAACCTTTGCAAAAGCATTCCGGACCTTGAATTTAAGCCCGTGGCACCCCCAGGACCTGAAATTCATACAACGGTGTACCAGTGGTATCACGGGTTCTATTTACTAGTTCCCATGAATCCCCCAATCGAATAGTGATGGGACAGATGAATAGTAACAAAATAATTATAATAGTATAATTTTAATATCTATCTAACGCAATTTCTCCAATGCGTGTCCTAATGTTATTTCTCTGTTCATAAATTGCAATTGAATGTGCACTATGAAATCGTCATCACTGATGTCTGCTTGTTTTCGTTTTTAGGTAATGCATTCAATTTGTGAATATTGTGCAATATGTTTAGTAGGTACGACATCAATGTATGTAACACGTATTTATCATAACAGATCTGTATTATTTTTCTCACCTATTTTTTATTACCTGCCTGTTAATACACTATCATTTTTTAAGTAAATTGTATCTTGTTCTATTCAAACAATCGATTTATTTTTTATCACCACAAGTAAGTACCTACCTACTTCTTGTTATCGCCTTTCGGTTTAATAGCTTTTTGTCATAACTGGTCACAATCGACAATGACACCGTGTGCTCAGTAGGCAGTCATGTATGGTAGGCATGTTCCATATTTTTACGAAGTACTGTTTTTATTTTTTTCCAAATACGAACTAATATCAATTAATTATTATTTATATGGATTATGTATTAACTCCAATTAAAACTTCTTAAATTCAGCACTATAACTTAGGTATATTATACAAAGGCTATAAAAATGGTATAAAGGAAGTGAGTAAAAGTTGACACAAAAAATCGATGACTTATGCCTTCATTCTTTATTGTGTGGCTACGGTGGAGTAAATAAAAATGAGAAGGTAAATCTAGTCTAGTCCTTCATTGTTTGCCAAACGCTCAAGGGAAACACTTCAGTTAGATTTCCTTTCCTGCTTTTACGGCTAAATGGCCGGCCACTTTGCCCGTGTTTGTCTTTTGCTCATTCGTCCGTTAGTCATTTTTTTATTACAGCAGTTCATACAGTAAAAGATGAATAGCGTTTTACTGCACGAATTGGGTTAGAAGATTTTTTTATAGAGTCTAGCATACTCGGGTGGTAAGTATGCCACAAACTTCCGCCCCTTTTACAAGGAGACATGTAAAAAAGGACAAAATTGTACATTTTACGGGTTCCGTACTGCCTACAATTATTCTTTGGCGAGTTAAACCTTTGTACTGTACATAGATTCTATAAATATAAATAACACGTCACAAATCTTTTTCAAAAAAATATTGGGGGAAGAGGCAAACTTTGATCATTTTCCAAAAAAAAATAAAAAAAAAAAAACCCGTTTAGTCTTACAGACCTTCTAAACAAATATTAGTAACTATTTTTATTTCGTCAATTTGATGTTTTTGTTTAAGAATTTTAATTTTTTTTGCTGGCTTGCAAATATAGGCTTGCTAAACGACATTTAGCAGAATATAATAACTAGGTCCAAAGTTCTCTAGGTACCTGCTGTAAGCCGTTGAGTAGTTTCCTTCCGTCTCCACCATCAGATTCTCTAGGTCTCCATTATGTTGTATTAAAGTGTGTTATCAGAACTACAGAAAGGGGTGCAAAGTTTCCACAGAATCGGTTTACAGGTGAAAAATCAAACATCACCAATTGCTATTACCCGTAGAAATGAAATTTTCTTTTTAAATAAAAATGGTAACAACTTTAAGGTATACTCTATCCGACAAAATATAATTATGAAAATCGGTGAATGGTAAAGTTAATAAACATTCATAAAAAATATGTAGCATCGAATTGCAATGAGGAGGCTCCTCCAACTGTCGGCAACAGTCAGCAATGTTTATAAAGTTATTCAAATATAAATAACAGTCAGCAATGTTTATAAAGTTATTCAAATATAAATAACAGTCAGCAATGTTTATAAAGTTATTCAAATATAAATAACAGTCAGCAATGTTTATAAAGTTATTCAAATATAAATAACAGTCAGCAATGTTTATAAAGTTATTCAAATATAAATAACAGTCAGTCAGTTTATAAAGTTATTCAAATATAAATAATCTGCTAATTCAGCGAAAAAACATGTTAAATAAGTGGGTGTTGGTCACACATATGGTGTTGTATTAATTCTCCGTCCCGGCTTTCACGACACGCTAATGGTAAGAGTCTATCTACTCAGGACAGCCCAGCCATAAAAAAGAGGTTAAGCGATGAATCCAGCTGAGCAGCGTGCAGCAATATCTTTTCGTCCAAAATACCTCAGTGTCTAAAGACGAAAGTCTACACCCAATGTGTATTGCCAGTGACGAATTAAAATAGAGAAACGTGGTCGCTAACTGTTGGCCTCTTAAATAAGCTGAAAGTCGCTCAGCGATGGAAAAAAATTACACTTGGTATTTCTTTGCGCGATAAAATTTACCGCCATAGCAAGCTAAAGTGACAAATGGGCGGGCGGCATCGCTCGTTAAACCGAACGTGCCCTCCTACCAGATGGACAGACCACCTGGTTAGAAACGCAGGAAGCCGATGGGTGCGAGTGGCTCAGAACCGGCCGTTGTGGAGATTTATAGAAAAGGCCTAACGTCTACTGTGCCTTCATCAGTGAACTTCTTCCTATTGAAACGACTAAGAGGTCTTTTATATACATCAATTTATTTGGCATCACCGAACGCAAGACAGATAAAGAAAACAATCCAAATTACTTACAAAAAGCTGACGTGAAAAGAATATACAAAAAATTGGTCGAGCGCTAGTCGGAATCACAACTATTACTAACATATCATATACTACCATTTACGTAGTTAACGAACACAAACAATAACAAACAGTCTAAGGCTAAGCGGTCACCCATTTAATGACTGGCCACGCCCGACGTTGCTTACTTAGAATATCGTTTCCAATGTGTAACTGTTTCTCTTAATTATCTAGACTATTTTCGCTCGATGGCGCTGGTACAGTTATTTAAGATGGTAAATGGCTTCTCGTCCTACGGTTGACCGTTTTTAGGGTTCCGTACCTCAAAGGTAATTAGGAACCCTATTACTAAGGCTTTCCTGTCCGTCCGTCTGTTACCAGGCTGTATCTCATGAACCGTTTAGACAGTTGAAATTTTCACAGAAGATGTATTTCTGTTGCTGCTATAACAACAAATACTAAAAAACAGAAAAAAAAAAATATTTAACAGGGCTCTCATACAACATACGTGATTTTTTTGCTCGTTTTTGTAGATAATGGTACGGAGCCCTTCGTGCGCGAGTCCGACTCGCACTTGGCCGATTTTTAATTTTGTTGTTATACTTTAGAGCTCACACTTAGATCACTACAAGTTTGAACTTTAATGTTTTACTGTTATTACGATAGAGCAAAAACAACGAAAACGTGATTCTTAGGTAATCCATCATTACAACACACATTCTGTAAAAATTTTAGGCTTCTACCTACTTCGATCCAAAAGATTGGACGGACAAACAGACAGACAGCGTAGGCTTGGTAATAGGGCTCCGTTGGAACCCTTAGGGTACTGAACCTTAAAAAAAGCAGTAAACTATACGTAAAATTATAAAGACCAGAAGAAAAAACCCTATTTATATTAAAAATTAATCGACGTCAATAAAACATTTGAAAACAGAAATCTGTAGAAGTATTTTTTTAAATTTACTTTGCACAAAGAGGAAATTAAAAATATCCTATGGAAGCACAAGTAGACGTGACTTTTTATAAAGATAAAAATCTCAGCAAACGTGTAAAATGTTGATAAGCTGGATTTATTATAAGCACGACTTGCAGAGGTTGTCTGTAGCTGATCTAATTTTTCACAAAATGTACAAATTAATTTTAAAAGGCACAGGTTTAAAGCGCCAGTTATATATTGTAATTTTGGTCAGTAAGAAAATTCAACATGAATGCTAATAAATAAATTGGGCGGTAGAAACTGATCAGGAACATAATTAAAACAAGCAGTTACATATATATAAATTAGTATTAAAGCTTTGCTCTGAAATCTAACACTTCAGAAATGTATAAATGTTCAACTATTTAGTTGATCCACGACCACGGGGGAAAAAAATCCTATTTTTTTTACATCAAAATGGTGTTTTCATAACTTTTAAAATTTTTAAAAATTTAGGTTTAGTAATTTGTAGATAAGGGGAAATAATCATTTTCTAAGTATTTTCTTAAATAAATTTAAAACTATCAGTTTTAAAATATTCAAAATAATTTAGGACCCTCAACATCTAGCTTAAGCTAAAAAACCAGTACAGTTTGCAAACTGTTAGTTTTGTAAGTTTGTGCCTACACCCAATATTGAAAGATTTATTAAGATCATAAACTTCTCATATGATTTTTTGTAATCTTTTAGTAAAGAACTATTCTCTGTTTAGTTTTGGAGATGAGAGGAGGGGAAGAGTGGTCAATTCTCATGTATTTATTTTATTTACGTTAATACTATTTATTTTAAAACTAAAAAATATATTTGACACTGAGAAAAAATATTGTTATTTTTGGGCAACTTTTTAGATTTCTGCCATTTGTTGTAAAATAAATGTTATTTTCGAAATATTCAAATGTTATACGTTAAATAGTTGCACTGGGTTCATTAATACTTAAAATGCAGATTGTATTATTATTTTTTATTAAAATTTTATATAAATAATATAATAATAACTTTATATTTAAAGTTTCCGATATAGTCGGTGCCTTTTCCCTGTATAAAAGCTGTTTTATTGTGTTTATTTTTAAAACAATAAGTTAATAATTTAGAGGGGGAGACACTATTTACTTTGGAAGCCAGTAAACACACAAAATACAACTCAGGGAAAATTTAAAACAACAACTTTTAGTACCTACATTTTTGAAGGCTTTGGAATTGGAATGAATTCCAATTTTCTTATATGTAACTGCTTGTTTTATTTGTGGTCCTGGTCAGTTTCTACCGCCCAATTTTATAAACATTTATTTTGTATTTGCCTAATGACAACAAGTACAATATATAACTGGCGTTTTAAGCCCGTGCCTTTTAAAATTACATTGGTACATTTTGTAAAAAAATAGATAAGGTACAGACTCTACAAGTGGCGCTTGTTAAGCGTGCGTGCTTATAATAAATCAAGCTTATCAGCGTCTTACACGTTTGCTTCTCAGCAAAAATCTTTTACTAAAAATTTTTATCTTCTGTTATCAAAAGGCAGGTCCACTTGTGCTGCCATAGGATATTCTTAATTCCTCTTTGTACAAAGTGAATTAAAAAATACTTGTACAGATTTTAGTTTTCAAATGTTATACTAAAGTAAATTAGTTTTTAAATTTTTTTTTCTTCTAGTTCTTTATTTTTATTTCTTACGTAGCTTACTGCTTTGTTTTAGGGTTCCGTAGCCTATGAGCCTATACTGTCTGTCTGTCCTACCATTAAGAGACTCTATCTTTTGGACAGTAGGTATAGAGGCCTAAAATTTTTACAGTATATGTGTTATAATGGCGGATTACATTACAATTAATAGTTCAAAAAGTAAAAAAATCCCAAAAGTAGGGTAAAAGCCGGATAGTTGCTTCGGTGGGATACATGCCCCGCTTGTTAATAAACTATGTTAGGATTATAAGTTGTGTTAGCGCTTTACAACAATAAGTAGTGACCGCCCTACAGGCCTCAGTGCCACGTAAGCCATCGGAATAGGGGAATTTTTCGTGTCAGCAAAAAATTTCCGAGGCGAAACTTTGACGGGCGTTAGAATTATATTGGTAAGTAGGTTCTATTGAATATTTTTATTACTGATCGTGGTTTCAGTCATTTTTTTGTTTCTTTTATTTCGTTTTTACCATTTATCTACGGAGTAAAGTGACAAAGACTTATGTTATCTTTTCGGCGATGCCAGAAAGCTTTCTGAAAAAAATCTAAAAAAAAATTACCTATATAACCAATTGAGTGGACTTCCGGATATAAAATATTGTTAATCATGGGCGATAAAGCGTGTCTTTATATTCCGTAGTAGCTAAACAAGATACCCTGTGTAATAAAGCACTGTACACACACGACATACATACAGTAATATGTATGTATTTAATATAAGAGTCACATCACAAATTTCTTTCACTATCTCTGTTTGTGCACATTTTTTTCGTTGATCATCATACTAAACGAATTAGAATTGGACATTGTATCTCTGTTTTAAAATGAGAGCAGTAGTCAAGCTGCCTATAAGGTCTCTGCTTTAAGGGCAGCTTGAAAATTCCGATACTCGAGCCACAAGCTTGACAACGTCCGCCAGTATGTTCCGATCCAGAGCGATACACTATATCCTAAGCCTCCTTTCTTCAAAGAGAGGCATGTCACTCTGTAAAAGACACAAACAACACCTGAGGCTTGTTAAGAAAAGTATATCCACGAATGCTAAAGAAAATTCTCTTACTATAAAGCAAGTAATTCTTACTTTACATTATAGTCACAGGACAGTTACTCACTTATATGGGTCCTGTAGCTCTTCCGTCACGAAGTTGAGATAGTTCCAACCCCCAAAAGCGAAGAGACCCGAGTAGAATGCCAGAGCGATACTTCCAGCGCTGTACTCTCCGTCGAACGCATGCTGGAAATTTTCTGTGTGGCCTAACATGGAAAACAGTAAGAGACTTCAAATAACTATTAACTGTAAACATAAACATATAAATATGAATTATTGCATAATATATTTCGCTAAATAGGTAGATCGTTTGTTTAGGGTTTCCTTATAGTTTCGGCATAATCGTCTGTCCGTCCGTATGTCACAGCCTTATACTTCGTCCGTCTAGCTGTGTTTGTATCGATTCTATTGAAATTTTACAGAAATGTGTCTTTTGTAAACCGCCATTCAGATTTGTTATGGAAATGGAGAAGATAAATTTTTAGGGGTAGGTACGAGTAGCTCTCCGTACATTAAACTGCGGGATGCAAAATTTTCTCAAAATCTTTTTCTCTAAAATATTTTTCGAGTTGTTGCCATTGCTCATTCTTGGCACAAAAATTGTGTCCTCCCCAAACTTTTTAACGTTTTATAAAAATCTAAAAACAATGTACGGATACGAAGCAGAAAGAATTTCGTTCAATGACCGGTCACTATTTCTCTCTGTTGCGCGCACAGATGCGATGACCGCTGTCATAGGCGAGCGCGACGGCAAATAATTATGCGCGTCATTGAACGATATTCTTCCTGCTTCGCGTCCGTGCTATAACAATAATTGGTTTGAACAAAAACGGTTAAATTTTTTTTAGATAAATTTAATAATTCTCACTATACGGAACCCCAAATTAATATATATAAATATATAATTTATTTAATTCAAGTTACAAGACTCATATTCAAAACTTTATTATTAAGGCAAAAGATACAATTGTTAATAATACCTATATATATTGTCTGTCCTATACTGCACTGTATTTGACATGTTTTTACTACAGTGTCGGATATGCGAGTAGTCTATCATGCCAGCAATCATCGCCAGGACGATGTTGGAGCTTGCCTGCATTCAGCGTAGGTACCAAAGATGCATCCTGTTGCGTAAAGTCGCTTGAAAACAGTCGGTTCGAGCTTCCGCGAACATCCCCGACGCGCAGCAGTTTCGGAACAGCCCCAGAACGCATTATTGTACTGGGACCTTATTGGGAACAGTCTCAAGCTATTCGGACTCTGGAATTCGAGACAAAAATGTATGCTACTTTCGCGGGTTTCGAGAGGTAAGTTAGACTTCCATACATTTTAGTTACGAATTCCAGAGTCCGAATAGATCGAGTGTGTTCCCAATAAGCTCCCTGGGCGTAATACGACTTTTGGGTGTAATTTATACATAGACTGGACGTGTACAGGGAGGTAAAGTAGATTATTCGTGGAGCACAGCGAATGTGGCGCAAACCTACGTGCTACGTGCTTTATTAGTCGTCGACGCCCTACACTAACTACCGTTCCATATAAGCACTATCCCTAAGGTCAAAACTAACAACTAAACTTTACGTAAATCAATATTTTAAGACTAAGTATTTTGAGACATTTAGGGTGATTTACTAAAGAATGTAAGAAAAAACTAAATCCTAATATTGGACTGGATACACTAAAAAATCCTTTCGTTGTTTTAAAACACTTCAAACACAAAAGTTGTTGTCTCTTCTTCTCATTACTATTTTCATAAATTCTATTACATCTCAAATTTCTTTTCTCTACCATATGTATGCAGATGATCTCCAAATTAACTCGTACACCACCTCTGATAATCGAAATCAAGCAATTAATACTATAAATGAGATATTTCAAAGATTTAAGACTGGACTGAAACACATGGTTTAAAGATAAACCCAAAGAAAACACAGGCCATCACAATAGTAAGCTCAAGAGTGAATACTAAAATTGATTGGAAACAGTTACCCTAAATTACGTGCAATAATTTTTGTGTTCCTTTTAGCAAATGTGTGAAAAAAATTGTAATTTACATTGCTCGCACGCTATCCTGAAACCATCAGCTGATAGAAATGAGTAAAAACTGTTCGCTTCTATAAAACCATTAAGAAGACTTCAAAACTTCCTACCAATTCCTACTGAAATTGCGCATGCACTATCATTACTCAAACCAGTTCTCGACTACGAGCTACTATGTAAGCTTCCCTGGTCTCACTGAAGAGCAGTTAAAGAAAATTGAGCGGCTTCAACATTTATCCATACGGTTCATATTTGATTTACGCAAATATGATCACGTATCAGAGTTTCGTTCTAAGATCAAGTGGCTCTCAATTCGCCAACGCCTGAATGAATATACCTTCTTTTTTTCTTTTTTCCGTTCTGAGAAGAAGAAAGGTATGAACCTTTATAATCAACATATCTAAAAAATCGCTTTCAATTCCTTGGTGCCTCTCTACAAAACCTGAGATCTTCTACAAATCTACTTCTAAAGATTCCTTAACATTCCACTTAGTTTAACAATGATTTATTTACGGTAAAATCTATAAAACTATGGAACTTTAAAACACTGTTTATAAATTTTTACCGTATATATCACAATAAAATTCATTTTACGATTAAGACATGTTATTTTGTTTAAGTATATTTTGTGTACCATGTAATAGGTATATTATGTAATATTATGTATTGATATGTATTTAATATGTAGTAACGTGAATTATGTTTTAATATTGATTCAATATATTGAGGCCCTTGTATGTATTTATGCATATGTATAACCAAACATACTTTTCGATAAACTTTTATTCCCAATTGCACTATCGATATGAAAAAATTACATACCGATAAGTTGCATCTACTCCAACTACTTAGATTACCTCTTCCCAAAGGTTGCCTGAAAGAAATCGCTTTTAGTAGCAATAAAACCCCCTAAATTGAAGTCCCAACAAATTATATGTGCTTTTAAAAAAAAATTTGTGCAATAAAGAATTTATTACATTACATTAAATTACATTACATTACATTACCTTCCTTAAGTCCTTGTATTAAGTAGCCGACCCTGTTAGGAAAGAGATAAATGATAAGCAAATAGAGAGCAGGAATGTTTAATCAAAATAATTTCCATAATAAATTATTGTGTCTCCTTTATCAATAGGAATGGTTGAGCTATGAACCGTAAAATAATAGATAACACTGACGTAAATAGCTACAAGTACATTATTTACTAATTACTATAGAGAAACGAAAATAAACTCAAAAGAACAGTGTGTAAGTAGCTTTTGCCAGCGGCTCTGCCTGCCCTAAATGTGTTTATCGGCGTAGGATTCCTACGACACATCCTACATTTTACTAAAGAAGTTTGCATGGCAAGCTATAGCTGTGGCTATAGTTCGTTTAAGCGAAATTTGGTAAAAACCAAATTTAAACAAAATACTCCAAATAGTAATTTCCGCAGCAACTTTTAAATTTTCCGTAAAAAAAAGCCTAGCCTAGCCTATGTCCTTCTCAGTCTCTCCAACTATCTTGTGCCAAATTTCAGCTCTATTAGATACATGCAGGCATGATTAAGGTCTTGTCATATAGGCTATATGTGACGTCACATAAAATACAATATGGGGCACTTAAAAAAAATTTAAATATTTCGTCTTTGGTATCGAATGAAAGGTCTCGATGAGCATATTGCAAATATGTCTATAATTTACAGGCTATGTCGTCTTTGATATAACACATGTTATCAGGTTGAAGTTTTTTTGAATTTCAACTTGTATTAAAATAATACATGTGTCAAACCAGCCAATAGACTATTCGTTATATTATAATTTTCAAAACTCCAATTTTAATTCAAATTACAATACTATGCGATAAAAACTGACAAAGTTAGAGCAGTTTAAAGTTCGCTTTTTTAGTGCGTTAACAAAAACTAGCTAGCCTAGCTCTTTGCTAGCGGCGCAAAATAAAATGACGTCACAGCGCTTGTGACCCCGCAAACCTTAATATTCTTTACTTAGTAAAAAATATTCTTTACTTAGTACGTTAAAAACTTAAATCTTACACTAATGGATAAATACTAAATAGAAATGGAAATAATATATTCAATGCACAAAGCGGGCCGAAACACTATGTAAAATACTTACACGCAGCGGGTATTTGAGCGCTGTGACGTCAGCCGAGGGACAGTCATCCGTTTTGCATTTTACCAAAAACTTTGATTGTCTATAACTCTGTCAGTTTATGGTATTTTTTGATATATTAAAAAGTTCTTTTAACATAAGAATACTGTCAACGCAAATCACTTATTAAATTGATACTTCTAAACTTGGTGAATAGTCTATTGGTATTTTAACTAACTTTTTCACGCTCAAATTGGTATTAGTACAAGTTTTAACCATTTCAGTGACTGGCAGTGTGTTCGGCTTCTTATATTTGTGAAATAACATAGCACACATCTGGCGTCGAGTCATAGAAAAAAAAAACTTTGCATTTCTTAATTTTTCTCAAAGAGCCAGCGGCAATTTTTGTACGAAGCTATTTTGAACACTATTTTTTTAGTCCCATAAAAGCAATTAGCTCCTATTTCGGGCTTTTTCTGACAAATTCAAGTGTTTGTTGTGAATTACATGCAATAACCAGAACCACAGACTCGGTGTGATGAGGGTGGAGAGGCAAACAATAAGTCCATCGCGTTTGGTTATACGCGTGTGCACAGTATCAGTAACACTTTTGGTTTCATCAAAGCTTCGCTCTGTTGAGTTTTTTGAACTGAAATTGAAATTAGCTGGAGATGTTAACAGCAAGGGTCCCAACGCTCTTGGAGATGGTAAGAACCGTGTTCTGGAATTGTAGGATAATGGGGTTTTTTTAGCGGTGAACACTCATACTTGTGTCTTGGACCTAGCAATGTGTGTTGTCCATAGACAACAGGGTAGGAGAAAGCACAGAGCGTTGCGGGACGCCAGAATAAATACCCAAGGCATCAGAGAAACTATACCGTCAATTATGGCTCGTATGCGTTTGTTAGACAGAGAGCTAGTCACCCATTAACGATACAAACGATCGAAAGAAGGTTTTTCTTACAAAAAAGCATGTAGATTTTCAAAAATCAAAGTTTTAATGGCGTAGGTACTTGATGTGTGCTGAGATCTAGAGGGTCAAAGAAATCTTAAATTAACATATTACATTAAAATATTTTTTTTTAATATTCACGTGCACATTTTGTACGTGATGCTTCTATGTGTGTATAATAGCATAGTATAACTTTTTCTGTATACATATATTTCAATTAGGTAGTAGGAAGCTAAGAGGGTCAAATAAACCGTGTATGCGGGACGGTGTTTTTAGAACTTGGCTTGCTCACTGCCGAACGCTACGATTACATAAAACTGTATAACAATAAAAAAATGTTATTATTTCAAGCATGACCTACGAATACGAGGGCATCTGCCCAGGAATTGACGTTATTATAGGTATAGTAATATTTGTAGAGGCCGAAACAAGATAAACATTTTAGAGTTATCTATGCTTGGTATCTGTTAAGAATAAATAATATTAACAAATTGTATTATAAACACGGAATGTATACGTACGGAATTGTGTAGTTAAACCTGACCTCAATATCTATAAATGCACATAAAATTTCTGCATATACCTCCTATTTGAAACTTGGACGAACGCGTGGATTTGTCATTAAGTGTAGTTATTTTTAGGTTTTAAAGTACAATATTTAAAGGAAGTATTTCTATAGGATAAGTGTTGTCTAACAAATTTTGGATATTTTTATTTAATTGACAGTTTGGTTTTAGAAGAACTCCCTCTCGCGAACATTAAGGTTGTGAAATGAGCTCCCGCCGAGGTTTTCTCCTAGGACTATAACATTCTTCTTCAAGATCTATAAGGTTTTTCAAGAAAGACGTTATTAGATTTTTGAAGGGTCGGCTACCCGCGAGCATTGCTAGCCTCCAAAGGCTACGGTGACCGCTTACCACCAGGCAAAACATGTCTGCTTAGTGGTAAAAAAAATATCTCAGCACCTTCTTAATATAAGGCTAGCTCACCGCAAGCTTTCCAAAACAGACCATTTTTTGACGAAATCAAGGGATTTTACGTAATCCACTAAGACTTCTCTCATCAGGTATAATATTTCGCACAGTGTGGATGTGGTCTATAGTGCTGTAGTCTTTTTGGAATCCATCCTTCTCCAGAGGTAGTTAATTCTCCGGGCGAGAAGATTAGTCATAACTCTCGAGAATAACTTATCTAGACGTGATTTGGAAGTGAGATCGATCTGTAATTGTTTTCGTTTTTAAAGAATATTACTTACTACGACTTCCACTCTACACTTCGATCGTAGTTCCGTTATGTAGCCGAAATTGAAGAGATTCCTTTGGAACTGGTTTGAGTTTTTTCTTTTTTTTTTTTTGCAAGGATCTTAAAAAATATTAAATAGGTGTGAGAGTGTGGGAGAATCTATAATTCTACATACCAATTTTATATCTGTTGCTGACTTTTTAGCCCTATATGTCTTTGTTTTAACTGAAAATAAAGTTTTGTTATTTTTATAACATCTGCAGAGTACTTTAATCAAGAAATAGATTGGATTCCAAATCACGCCCTATAAAACCGGGTCACCCGAGGTTACTTGGTTCCATTTCTGATTAGAATCGGGAACTTAATAGACATCAAGGAACCGGTACCGGTTCTTCATGCCCTACTTGGAAGAGGTTTCTAAATCGGTTCGTCAACGGCTTGAGGATAGAGAAGGCTTGCCCTTATTAGTGTATAACAAAATACAAAATAATTATTAAATATTAATAATAACAGGAAAAAATTTCAAAATGGGTATCCGGGGGTTTTGAGGGTCGCAGATCACGAATTTGATGTTCATTTTGATGCAGTTCAGCTGCCTATGCAGTTAGGAAAGTTAGGCAGCTTACAGATGTTGACACTGCTCGCTTGGTCTACTTAAGCTATTTCCATTATGGCATTTTGCTTTGGGGTAAGGCAGCTGATTTTGATACAGTCTTTATTTTGCAAAAGAGAGCAGTACGGTCAATTTATAAATTAGGACCTCGAATTTCTCTTAGGGAACTATTTAGGGAAATTGATATTTTTACTGTTCCTTGCCAATATATCTTCGCTTGTATAATGTATGTACGCCAAAATTGTCACTTATTTGCTAATAATAGTGACCTCCACAGTGTTAATACAAGGAATAAGGATAAATTGGTAGTTCCAAAATGTCGTCTTCAGAAGGTACATAGCTCTTTCGCAATACAAAGTATATTTTTCTACAATAAAATTCCTGAACATGTGGTTAATTTACCCTCAAATAAATTTAAAATATATGTCAAAGATAGTTTAATGAAAAAAAGCTATTACAAAGTTGATGAATACATAAATGATAAAAATGCTTGGAAAAATTAGAACTTAATTCTATTATTGGGGCATTTGAAATATTTTTTTTTTTTTAAAACATTGTATATTATGTTATTACCTAGTGTAAGGCTATATTGTATTTTTATATGATGTATAAAAGATTAACTAGTGAGTTTATTGTCGGTGCTTCTCGATAGTAAAGCATTACGAACCTTCCAATCTTCTCCTCTTATATTTTGTTCCTTTACTACACACATTGTAACTAGTACAATCGAAGTTTTATTGGAGTTGCTTGAGTGTGTCATGCTCTCTCAAAGTGTCTCTGCGGTGGTGGCGTGTGTGTCGGGTCGTTACGTTCCCTAAAACATGGTTGAGCGAAGCGATAACTGATTCATGTGTCATACTCGTGAACGGGTGCCGCCTGTGGAGGCTGTTCTGCTCTTGCAAACTTCTTTGTATTCTTAGTATTTAGTCTTAATTTTTTGTTTTGTTTATTAATACTGTAAGACATTGATTATTTCTTAGTGATGAATACATAAACTGTCTTTTTTTTATATTAGATACTTTTTTATGTTGTGCTTGTGCCTTATATTTCATGTTTTTTTATGTTTGTAATGGAAAGTGTCCTTTTATGATAGGGAGGGCATTTTCCAATATTTTAATTGGACGCTGTAAGAGAAAGGGAAAAAAGAAATGCCCTTGCTGAGTTTCTTGCCGGTTCTTCTCAGTACAAGGTCTCCCGCCCTGTAGACTTACGAACCGATGGCGTAGTGACATTCATAAGTGCTCAATTATTGTAGCCTAAACTGAATAAATTATATTGAATTTGAATTTGTTGATAGTTTAATTGACTTTTTATAGTTTATTGCCCAAGTTTCATAAGTTGGGTGATGAGAACTTGGAGAACGATATTATGTTCAATATAAATTGGTAATTAAATTTGCACTTAATTTTTCACGTTTCACCCTAATGTCCATCTTCAGGTGCAGTTCCTGCATCTGCCAAGAGGTGATAACATCAAAATGAACATCAAATTCGTGATCTGCGATCCTCAAAACCGCCGGAAACCCATTTTGAAATTTTTTCAATTTTTCACTTCCACCTCTAGGTTACACCCCTGGTACAACTCTGGGAGGGGGTTGGTGGTCACAGTAACTGTGGAATACTGTATTGTCACCATAGCTAAGTATGCAAAATTTCATCGACCAGATGGAAGGAAAAAAAAAGGAAACATTGTGAGTAGAGTAGAAAAAGGCTGCGATATCTACACGGTTCATTTGCGACTGAAGGCTAGTAGGTACTGACATCTGCAGAGAAGTCACCGCTATCGATTAGCGAAGAAAATTCTAAAATCGGATAAGAAGAATAGAAGAAGGCATCAGATTCACGAGTCTGCAAAGTAAAGCTGTGGCTGCGACACATCCCATGCTCCATTATATTTTTCTTTAATATTTATATATATAAGTAGGTATAAATAAATATATGCCTCCCTTGCATATGATCTTGTTTACGAGATGTAAGCCACCCTAAGTAGGTAGATACATAATTTTCGTGCCACAACTTGTTGTAAAATACTGCCCGTCTGAACCTAAAGGTCTCTCACCAAATTCACGTCAAAACACCAACACTGCTTTAACAGTATTGTAAGTTTGTTAAAATTTAGAAAGCAGATCTGTAAATTCTGCAAAAAACAGACAAGTAAATACTAACCTTACATTAGTTCCGGAATGCCTAAAACTGTTACATATCACTATCGCTAGTGCACTGTCTCATATAAACAGAATTCGCTTCTAGCCATGGCAGCCTTACAAGTTAGGGTTCTGGAATCCCTAAAATTGTTACTCATCTATCAAGCGCCAACCACCTACCGTTTACTATAAGAGACATAGATAAAGAGAGAGAGAGGAAGTCAATACCCTTACCTATCTGTAATCTTACCTATGCCAATATAGTAAATGCCGGATATGATAATGACCACGAGAGCTAATAACTTGGAAGTGGTGAAGACGTCTTGTATCCTCATCGTCCAGCGCACGCTGATGCAGTTGATAGCAGTCAGAATACCTGCAACACAATTATGTAATTAACACTCTCATTCACATTGCTTTTTTTATACAAATAACTTCATAGAAGAATAAAAAATATCAAGAAAGATACAACAAATATGTGTACATATAATACAAATAATTTATCTTCGTGGTTCCTAAAGGAGGAAGAAAAACTCATCAAACAGCCATTATATTTGACTAAGGGCCGATTTTTCAATCTATACATATAAAAGGCTTTGTCCTCAATGACTGACGGATCGACGCACAGCCTAAACCGCTGATCATAGAGACCTGAAACTCGTAGAGTGTGTTCTTTGTTTGACGTAGGCAACCGATAAGAAAGGATTTTCCGAAATACTATCCCTAAGGGGGTGAAAAAGAGGGCCAAAGTTTATATGGGACAACGTGATTCCTTGGTCCAATTAACTTCAAATTTTATATGAACCTTTTTAACTGAATTAATGGAAGACTTGTTTCGTATTTTATTGAAATAACTCCAAGGTTCAGGTGTGGTTAAGTTGAGACTGAAAGTTGCGTTTTACGTTAAGGGGCCGGCCCTTAACGTAAAACGCAACCCTTTGGGTATTTTACCGACACAGTCAAGTTTTAACAAACTGCAAGTGAATATTCACAAACCATCGACGATACTTACAAACAACTAACATATTGTTACGGTCGGTAACTTTCTAGCCGCGTACTTTCCCGGAAAAATTGATGGTTAACAATGAACAAAAAAAAGGGTGCATCGTAATGGGCTTCCATTTAACTCAAGATTAAGCTAGAAGATTGCATGAACCCAATGCTCTTAACTTAAGGTTTACTTTCCTTTGAGGACTAATATTGTTCATAACAAAGGATGCTTACGTCGGATGGGTTGTTTAGAGTACAAGTAAACAAGTAAAGTACAAGATAGCTCTCGACTACGACTACTGAGAGATTTAAACAGATTACTGAATTTTGGTTTACGATAAGGATTCTGTAAGTTTGTGTACAGTGAAGTGCAATAAATAATCTTATTCACCAAACGGCATTTAAGTTACTCTATCTTGTAACAATATATCCTTGAAATTAATCTGTTATTCATGAGACAAATGACGATTTAAAAATAAAAATTCTCTTATCAAACAGATATAAAGTCAAATAACTTAGATAGTTATTAGACTTCTTAAATAGTTATCAAGTTTATCTGAAGATTGAAAAATCGACACTAAATAGGACAAAATTACATGCATACCTACCCTTCATATAGTTTTAAACTACAACCTTGTATAAAATCCCTATCTTCTTATGTTTTATCCCAAAAATAACAAAAATTAGACTGTAGTCGAATTTAATCTCTACAATCTTTAGTGACGATGCGCATTGCCCGATTATTTATCGGACGATAGTTTATACATATTCGAGACAAAGAAACTATCGGCCATTAAAAAACGGGCAGTACGTCGCGTCTCGCTAGGCTTTGGTAACTGGTAAAAAAATAAATTAATATAAGTCAAGCTAATTATTTTCGAATGGCCTTACATTTATATAGATTTCCATACCACGCGAACGTATGACTCAGTAATGTCAGAGGGAGGAGGATTGTCGGGCGTTCCTCCGTCTTGGGTAATTAGGTTAAGTGACGGCTTCCTTGAATAGCAAGACGAACTTCGGTATCGCATTACACTCGTATAGGTAGTAGCAGTGCCTGGAAACTTCTTACAAAGACACAAATGTATGAGTTTGTAAGGTTCTAGCGACACTTGTTTCAGTGTTGCTATAAAAAAACGGGTCAACTAATGTAGTATAAAATATTCGACGTTTCTTATTTGATAATTTTCTTATTCCTTAAGATTTTTTCATTTATTCTTGATATTCCACTTCGGAAACATCATAAGTAGTAATATTAAGATACTAACACCAATTTGCGTTCGAGAAACATTTCTTAAACAAAAAACTTTTCACATTATAGCAGAAAATAAATTTGAATATAGCAACACATTGACGTTCGTAAGCCTAACCTCAATAACTGAGTTTTTGAACTATTTATTTTGAATTTTTGTTAAAGTTATTTTTTCTCGTTATTGTGTAAATATTTAAGCATTTTCTATATATATATTTCCTAATATAGTGTACAATTTCGAGATAGAGACTCTTTCTTTTGTTAGCAGATATTTGTAATTTATATCGTAAGACAGTGACTTTTTAGCCTTAACACATTTTGTAAACTGACTTGTATATACGTATAAATTCGTACGGTCCAGTCAACTCCAATTTGCCTTAAAAACAATGGGCAGGTCTAGCTGGAGAACATGTGAAATTTGTGAATTGAAGGAGCGAAGCGGCAACGACTCCTTACATTTTTCGAAGTTTCCCTTGAATGTCAATCGGTGAGTTACATTTGGTTCTAAACATCACACATCTTTCAAAATCTATCCAGCGGTGTGTTCAGAACCTGCATCCGAGCGCAATTTGTTTTTTCACTTACACACTCAAATGTATTGAACAGGTTTTTTAAACTTCATTGGAGTTCTGAAGACTAGAAAGTGAGAACTCCATGCTATCGGTGCATTTCACTCGAGGTTCTGAATGACTTTAAAGCGGTCGTCCAAAGC
The DNA here is from genome assembly GCA_946406115.1 of Apoda limacodes. NCBI lineage: Eukaryota > Metazoa > Arthropoda > Insecta > Lepidoptera > Limacodidae > Apoda > Apoda limacodes. Next base: position 12,626,465 of record OX291545.1, read on the forward strand.
TTCTGAAAGCAGCCCTGGATTAGGTAGGTATAACTTTTCTCACTGTTACTGATAATAATGTAAAATTGTTCCACCGAGTATTATCTAATTAGGTATTTCAAATTAATTTTACTATCTGTGGAGAATTTTTGCACAGAGTTGCGTGAGAAATCTTTGAGTTAACTACACTCGGTGTAGCTATGCCAACCAGAGAATATACTAATGATAACTGGTGTTAGAACTGTCATTCCTTACAAGCAAAAATCTCTTAGACATATGTGATGTCATAACTTTATGAATTCTGCTTGAGGTTGGTGTTGATGGTGTTAAACAGCTAGTCTAAAACATACGCAGCTACAGGCAGCGCATGCACAATATAGATATATTCTTCGGTGGTTCTATTATGGTTGTCACACATGCGGATAAGTTCTTTACTATAGGCACAGATAAACAGTTCTTTGCCATAGGCATATTATAAATACATGTGTGACTATATATATTATAGTACAGGAATAATTTAATTAAATTTGATTGATTTGATTTGTTTGATTTAATTGGATTTTATTTAGACTTAAAAATCATGTTAAACCTGGGTTATTAACCTGTAAATAAATCATTTTATTTATTATTATTATTATTATTAAAATTTTATAGGTATACTACTTTTTAAGATTTTGTACTTTGTTCGTACATGAATTCCTTTTCAAAATTTGTAATCTATTTTTAAAGCACGTGCCGGCATTTGTTTTCGCTGAAATATAGCAAACCTATATACAACTTTAACAATGATGCAATAATATGGTACCAAGGAGCTGAAATGTGTATAAATGGATGAAAACATTAAATTTATTTGGGGCAATAACTGTCATTGATCATAGTGTCTTAACTTCACACCATTGTAGAATTAATATTTAATTTTCAGTTGAAGAGAATGAGTTAGAGTCACTGGAAACGAAGACCTTGTACACATACCGATAAAAAAACTACATGAAACTCAAAATATATGTGGAAATCATTTCCATAAAAATGATAATAATAAAAAAGGAAATTGATTGAAGAGTCATGCTTTCTCAACATTGAATTTGATGTCTAAACCACTATCTGATGATGAACTGTTACAATTTCCTTTACCATTGTGGTCAAGCAGACAAGGTAATACATACTCAGTGCTATAGTTAAATTTAAGGTAGTGCAGCGGTGGTTTGAGGTGGATGTAAAAAAATATATTCAATTATTGTTTTGTGAGTATGAGTGGGAATAAGACCAAAAAAAACATTTTGTAGGTGACAATTAGTTTTGCTTTTATCTCTAATTATAATTATTTACAATTATAATAATAATAAACTTTATTTGCACATTTAAGAAACAGTACAAAATTACAAAAAAGAATACAACTTGCGACCTTATCGCTAATAAGCGATCTCTTCCAGACAAACTTTGGGTAGAGCAGAGTTTATAAATATTTAGAGTATAATATGTTTAAGGTATAGTGTAGTGCAAGCATAATGTGTAAGGGTTTCCAGTCTTTAAATTATAAACAAGTCCTTCTTTTAAATTTTTCAAAATTCAAAATTTTTTTTCAAAGTATTTATTTTGCTTTTATTGATTATTTCAAGTAAACAGGTGATACCTATAGGAAATATAGATGTTTTTGAAAACATATACTTTTTGTGTTTCTTAAATGGACTTCTTAAAGCCAAAAAGGCTTTCAATATCTTTTTCTACAGCTTGGCTTGTTTTGCAAATATAGGGTTCTAAGGGGTCAATAAACTTGAGATAATAGTTAGCAAAATAATAGGCAATTTTTACAAAACTTTTTTCTTATGTCATTCAATCTAGTTTCTTATAAGGATCAAAAGTCTGTATTGGACCTATTGTGGTAAGAGGACTAGAAATTTCAGAATTGTCAAAACAAGTTCCAATGTATTTTGTAATAAGAGATTTTTCCAAAGCTTATTTGTTCCGTTTGATTCTGTTTTTATAAGGATTGAATCTTTGTATGGAATCTGTAATAAAGGTCATATAAAAATCAATATAAAAAAGGCATATAATCATTTTAGGACCTGAGCTGAAGCCATCAACAAGTCAGCAAGCCACACCAAGGTATCGATCTAGAAAACAATTCACATGGTGTATTTAGCATTGCTGAATATAATTCTAGATTTCAGGACTTTTTTTTGTTCTTTAGCAGGCGGGTATTTTGTTTTTCAATAATTACCTTTTTTATAGGTATGCATTAAAATTTTTATTGCCCTCAAAAAGGTAGAGGCTCTTAATTCGTTTGTATGTTTATTTCTTTGTATGTTGTTCAATTGTAAATCGATTGGTCTAAGCCAAAGGTGACATTGTGAGCAGAGCAAATACCAAGTGAACTAGTTAATGTAGTAATGTGAAAGTGTTTGCCACACAATCACGTTATAACAGCTGAACGGATTTACATAAAATTTGAGACACAAAAAGACTAGTACAATTTTTTTGTAATGATCAGAATACAGAATAATTAGTTGCACAGAAATATATCGTTATAAAATTTTAAATTTATATCTGTCATGTTTTTCAGTTGCTGCTACTGCTGGAAAGCCTTCGACAAGTCTGTTACCAATAGCAAATCTTTCAACCCTACGTGAGAAAGAGAATATTGGTATAATAAATAATATGTTTGGGAAGGTTGATATTTAAGCAGGTTGATACATAAAGGATCTCACGGCAAAAAGCAGAAAACGAAGCAAATACCTAGTGGGGACGCTTGTAAGCAGTATACCGAGCCTTAACAGTATTATTTATTTTCGAAACAATAAATGTTTGCGTTAAGATACTAAATAATAATCTGTTTCTTAGTATTGTTAATATTAACGCGTAAATAAACCAATACTAAAAGTGTTTTTTATTTTTTTTCTTACTGATTAAACAAATAAACTCTGTTTAGTATAGAAGTGGTTATTTTTATTTTCCCCTCACTACCAAAATATTATAATTTCATTATGGCTGAATGCATATCTACGTTTCTGTAATTATCGATATCGATGAAAAAAGTCGATATCAACAAAAAATCTTACTGGCATCACTAGTGTTGACAGATTGTTCGCGTGTGGTTGGCAGCATAGGTTTTTTTTTATGTTGGCAAGACGTCCTTACAAACGTCGTTAAATCTCTAGTATGGGAGTTCCGTCTCTTCTTACGCAGTATTTGTTTCCTCTATGGGTAGTAGAATCTTTATTGTCCGTCCGTATCCAATGTCCCCGTCAAAATGATACTCTGTGCAATACCTACCGTAAAACGGCAACGCGCGAATGATGCCTTAGGTGTTGCAAGCAAAAAAAAAAGAAGACCCTTGTTTCTTATGGTACCTACATACCATACTGCCTAAATTACATTTTTTTTTTGAAATAATTGATAAAAAAAAAGAAAAGATAATCAAATCCATAGAAATCATTTCCAAACCAAACCAAACTAACCTTCATGATTATATATATGCAACGGGATATATCTCTAACCCTTAATAACGTGAAATTATGATCAATGTAATTTTGTTTGAAAAAAAAAACTACTTTGTCCTCTTTGCACTCCTTTTTTAGGGTTCCGTAGCCAAATGGCAAAAAACGGAACCTTTATAGATTCGTCATGTCTGTCTGTGCGTCCGTCCGTATGTCACAGCCAATTTTTCCGAAACTATAAGAACTATACTGTTGAAACTTGGTAGGTAGATGTATTCCGAACCGCATTAAGATTTTCAAACAAAAATAGAAAAAAAACAATAAATTTTTGGGGTTCCCCATACTTAAAACTGAAACTCTAAAATATATTTTTTATCAAACCCATTCATGTCGTGTCGTTTTATCAACCCATCTATGGATAGGCCTTCAAAAATAATGATATTGAGGTTTCTAGTATATTTTTTTTCTAAACTGAATAGTTTGCGCGACAGACACTTCCAAAGTGCTAAAATGTGTGCCCCCCCCCCCCCCCTGTAACTTCTAAAATAAGAGAATGATAAAACTAAAAATAATATATGATGTACATTACCATGCAAACTTCCACCGAAAATTAATACGTCATAAATCGTAAACCTCAATTTACCTTTCATTCAATCAACTCAATATAAAAATATTTTTGTTTGTGTTCGTAGATTACATAAATGGTGGTAAGTACGGAACCCTAGGTGCGCGAGTCCAACTCGCACTTGGCCGGTTTTTCAACATTTTCGAAACAGATTTTTAGACATTCATAGAAATTTCAATTTGAAAATTTAAATTGTTGTTTTATTATTTCACAACTTTGGTTCAACACAATCGTAATAGATTGTTATGAAAGGAAAACCAACGTTTTATGCTACTAAGGTTTATTTTTTACTTTTTAATGAGGTTTTTAATAACAATAATAAATATTTTTTTTGTAAATACCTATGTAGCTACATAGGTACATATTATTATTAGAAAACACCCAGACTCAAGACAAACACATATGTTCATTACACAAATGTTTGTCCTGTGCGGGTATCGAACCCACAGCCCTGGGTTCAGCAGCCAGGCCATTTTATATATGGTTATTTTATGTTCAATACAATCTAAAATGGCGGAATCAAAGGTAATAAAATTATGAAATTGATTGTTCCTAGATGCTGCCTATAAATCTTTAACTACTACAACTTTACTCCTTATTATGAGTAACTACCCTTTAGCAAAGTAAAGGAAATAGCACTACATCCTATAGACGTCTCAATAGGTACTTATGACTGACGCTGACAGTAAACTAACAATCGTTTATGTCCGGCAAAACATCATTGTTTGCTGAGGTTTAAGGTTTGGTTTAACGACTGAATTCGACGATGCTATACGAATAAGTTGTCCAACATACAAGCAGTCGCTATATGTATAGATCTCGAAACTGATGGTATCGACGAGGCAGTTATTATCGTTGTAACGGCCAGCCTAAACCAATGGTCAGACAAGCCAAGGAGTCAATTATCAGGCTAGAACCCAGAGGCGTCTTTACTAAATGAACCTTGTGGAGGGTTTTGGTCGGGTACTGTCAGCACTACACTTTAAAGAAAATTGACTACTAAACATACCCGATTTGGGGGTCATAATCGAGTATATTTAGGAGTTAACGTTTTGGTATTACTGACTTATTACATATCAGGACAGAGCATCGACTGACTGATTCATCATAACGCTAACCACTATAACTGGAAAAAAACAATATTAACAGCAGTGTCCTTTATAATGCTAGGAAATAATAAAAAGAAACCGTTATTTTAAAACAGAAGAATTTTTTGTTAAGTTTAGATATCAACATTAGTGTCTTTGGAAGAAACCTGTATTAGGTATTAGGAATTTGGCACATTTATATTAATATTATCAGTAAGACTATGTTGCCTTTTACATTTTTTTTATTTTTAGTTTTCACCAGACCTCTTGAAGAACGAAGACTGACTGACGTGGGCTAAACAGATAGTTTTTGCGAATGTTTACTATTAAACTTTATATTTTGAGAAAATAAAATGATGTGCTTCGGATGTTGAATTAATATTTTTTTGTAGCCTTGTAATTTTTATGTTGCCTTATATTAAAATGAGAAAGGATTCCCACTGAATAATTTACTTAACCGTGTAAACTCACAAACGATTAAAATCAGTTACATAATTTGGAATTGACGAATTCTGTTCGGGTATACTTAGTACTTACTTACTTACTGCATTATTTTGTTAGCTACTAAGTACACCCGATGTCGGCCAAGCAAGTTATTGTGTAGAAATAGGGTATATGTATTTAGTAGCGATTTGTTTATAACGGTGCTTCTAAATATACCCGAGGTGTGCTGTCTTGGTGAGGTATATCAGCGGTTGTCACTTGACAAATTGGATCTCCAAACTATACCTGAATCCGCCCCGCGCCACAAGGTACATTAAGTTAAGAAGCAACCGAGAGTGCGATGTACTTTATAATTAGGTGTCGTTACCATTTTTTTTCAATATGCAGGTAAAATCAGAAAGGTTTTTGTTAGGCAGATAGTAGTAGGTACTTAGTTAAATAGTCAAAATGGAATATAATAAATATATTAAATCATAATAATTAATTAATAAATAACTATTATTAATAAACTTTAATGTATATTGTTGGTGGTTGTGCTGGTGTGCTCTGACTTTCAACTAAGAAAACTTGTGCTAGCCAGCGCCTTCCTGTTATAGCCAGCAATAGGTACTTACATTAATGACATTTATACTTTAATTTTGTACATCGATGAGTGTAGATAATGAACACAACCATGGGGATAGCCAGCTTTTGAGCTAGGGTGGAACAAATCTGGCAGAAAATATTATTTTCATATGTCATAAATGTACTGCACCATAGGCAAAATTCTCGAAGTTATTGGCACTTTGGGTAGTCTAGGCTACGACCATGTACTCAACTTAAATAGGTATGATAGTACCACCTGTCTGAAATTTCGAAAAACTTGATGGTTCTATAGACTATAGGAACTGAACTGTGATCTAAAATGAGCATTGTAGTTTAAGACTGGTACGAGTTGACAAATCCCGTGTTTTTCCCCCTCCCTGTCCTTTAAAAATTATTTAACAACATCGTTAATAACATCCAACACGGCTTTAATATAATAATAGCATTTTTAGGACGCTTCCGCAGATGAATTTGCTAAAATTGAAAATTATAATCAAAGGTAAGGATAAAATTTCAATGCACAAAACAAGATACAAACGCTTTAACGTCATTCAAGTTTTAAGAAAATAAATATGCTCTCATTGGGGTATGTAAGTAGTACACCTAAAAAAAGGAAACAGTTTTACTTGGCAAGTCTAAAAACTGTGCTAAAAAAGAATAACTTGCGACACATTGCAAGACAATAGGTTTACTTGAAGACTCATAAGCGAAATATTGGCGCACTGACTTATGCAAAGCCTTTGACAGCGTGTGAAATCCATTTCTCTTAACAGAGCTGGAGGACATTGGAGTGAGAGACTTAGCTCTTAATCTACCTCAAAGCTGCCTACATGTGAGTTGTCCGGTTGTTGAAATAGAAAACAGTTTTAGCACTAAATAGCCTCCTAATATTGTGTGCCACAGGGCACCGTCCTTGGACCTACCTTTACATTGTAAACATACATATTATATCGATTAAAATTTTTGTTTAATCTTGCACTAACAACAAGTACTTACTTCATTATTATCTTCAGCCCAATGCAGGACATAGGCCTCTCTCAAGGTGCGCCACTTTGTTCGGTCCTGCGCCTTACGCATCTAATCAATGTACTTAGAATTATAAAATACCTAGCAGATATCGAAATAAAAGTCAAGACTTACATAAACAAACAGCAGCCAATAGCTTGACGGCATCCTGAGGCGGTTCACACTCTGAATAAAAGGGTTTCACAACGTAGTGGCCGAAGGTAAGAGCCACGATTGCTTGCGTCGTCGGTCTAATGATAAGCAGAGCGATCCACATGCGTAGAAAAGCGGGCAGGGGTCCAAAGGCCGCGTAGATGTAAGCGTAGTCTCCACCAGACCTCATGATTGAAGTCCCTAGCTCTGCGTAGCATAGAGCACCCAGGGTCGAGAGCAATCCACAAGTCACCCATATTATCAACGATACTGCCACAGATCTAAAACAAAAACAATATTATTACCTATTAAGATTTATTCATTGCCTGCTAAAAGTACATTTTTATACACAATTTGGCATAATTCAGCGCTTAACCTATCATATAAATAAATCAGTAATAAATAAATATAAAATCAAATTAGATAAATCACGAATAGCTTTTATATTATATTACACGAGTGCTCTCTGTTTATGATTCGATGTGCATTTTTATTATTAATAATCTTTATATGTATAATACTTATCAATCTAAAACGCGCTAACGCTAGAAAGGTTCTAGTGGTCTAAATCTTAGTCTTTAACTTTACGCTACGACGCTAAGGAGCAAAGCAGTAACGCGGGTGATTGGTACCGCACTGAGCTGTTACAATACTATTTATAGACAGTTAACTGTCTGTATTAAGTAAGGCGTTAGTTTTAAATAATACTGCACTCCCTCTGCCTGCGTTTCATGTATTTACTTATAACAATAGGTATCCAAAACGTAATTTCTGCGCGCAGGCGGAGCCCCCGCCGGCAAGAGTTACTGGATAAATAAATGTAACTTGTAGTTGCTTTACCATATCTGACGGATTTGGTTATGTGGTAACTAGTATAGCCTTGACACTAGTGTGGCACGAGGTGAATGCATTCAGGGTTCCCGTTACTTTAAGCACAGCAACTGCAGCCAGTAAGCAGCTAGACCACTCCGTTATAGGAACGTGTGCATGTGTGCGCGCTCACCCGACTCAAGGCAAGGCACTCATCTCAAGGTGAAAAATATACCAGGCAGTGAGATTTAAGGACCTTAATTAAAAAAAACCCGCCAAGTGCATGTCTTCAGCACATTAAGTAAATTTAACATTAAGGTTCTGAGAAAGAATTGTTAAAAATTTTTCGTTAAATGATTTTACAAAGCTTTATTATACTGATTGTTTTAGAATATTTCAATTCACTGTTTAAACGTGAGAGAAGGGGGAAGGACACAAATTTTACAACTCTACATCTTATCAGCTTTATTAAAAAAATAAAAATCTACGATATAGTGTAATCTAAAAATCTCAAATGCATTTTTGTAGACAGGCCACACATTGGAGAGCGCCAGAAAATTTCATCTTTAACTGTGGATTTTTTATTTTTGATCATCACAATACTTACTGTACGGTTCGTTTCTTAAAAATCTAAAAAAACTACGATAAATAATATATGTAAAGTAAAGACTTGTTTTGAACAAAAAACCTATAGTTATAAATGTATAAAGTATAAAATATTAAATATGTAGTAGTAAAATATAATAATATCATACTATACTATAATAATAATCTATGATATAATACCGTATATTATAGTAAGGGGAGCGTCCATTAACCCATGAGGCGATTATCTGTGCTTGGTTGCATTGGATTGACTTAAAAAATAAACATAAATTGCTGCTTTTTAACCACCAAGGTGGCAAAAAAGCCGACGGTCCGCCTGATAGTAAGCCACCTTAGCCTATAAACGCTTGCAACACCTGGGCTATCACTCGAAAATGCAAATGATTTCGGAACTAAACATCGCTGGATCAACCACCAAGGATCCCAATGCTCTTGGAGATGGAGAGGGAAGTTAGCACGGCCCGTGTACTAAGCATCTCCAGTACTGTCATCTGCATAGCAATGTATGTTGTTGATGTCCAACATGTCATTAATATGTGGAGTTCGCATAGCCGTGATATAGGATTTAGTCAAAGACTCCAAAATATACTAGGAGTTAGTCGAGAAACATGTTTTACTTAATATAACCCAGTTACTGCGCAATTTTACACTGTTTCTGGCGAAAAAAAATGTGATATTTGCCGAGAGATCCCCTCTTCAGCATATGAGATTGGGTATGATTTGGCTAAAAAAAACGCCTTATGTAATTAATGAACGCCCCCTTTAAGTAAATATATATTATATAATCATATAAAGAAATAAATATATTTTAAATTTTGTTATGATGAATACATATATTTAAAATATCAATAACATAATTAAGTAACAAAACTAAAATTATCTTAACTAAAACTCTAAAAAATAAATAAATAAAATATATAATGTAAATGTAAAAACCCCAGACTCACAAAAAGAATATTTCATCCAAAGTATACCCCTGTGGTATAGTACCATTTACACTGGCGGCATTACCTATCTCCACAGCCAAACTTAGCCTTTGAGAGAGGTAGCATCGACGCAAGAAATAAGTCTTTAATATAAGCCTTAACAAAAGACTTCGTATCCGATGACCAAGGGCTAAGTGTCTCAAATGCAAGTGCCACAAATTCATAACGATTAATTAATGATGAATGTTTGCTGTGCTTACGCAGTTGTGCTTGCTCAGCGGCCGCACCAGATTTAGTTGACGTACTCTGAACGTAGGACGGAGCAAGTGTATTGACACAAGTTGCGTCCCACACCAGAGCACAACTAAGACTCCATGGCACTAAAGTCACCCCATCAGGTCTCTTTCCATCGTCTCTAAAAAGTCCACAAGGTTCTAAGTTTGATGGATATACCATCATATTTCTTAAATAATGTAAGTAATTTAAAGTAAAGCAGTTTTAAATAAAAGTTTATACGACGCTTTTTCTAATATTAACAGGTAGTGCCTTTTAGGGTTATACAGCCTGACAGTAAAAACGAACTAGAGATAAAACCGGTTGGTAAAGTGGGACTTTTAATCTAAGGTATGTTGGATAGGCCAGTCGGTAGATCTCAAAGTTGGACCCATTTAAATTTGAAAATATAGTATAGTATAGGTAGTATGTATTATATAGTCTGTGGCTTAGTTAGTTAAGGTTTTTTTTATGGTGGTAAAAGTTCGAGTAAAGTTTTTAGGAAAAGTTACCAGAAAATTCCGGAAATTGTACCTATTGCATTCTTTAGAATTTAAACGACCACAAACAAGATTGTATCCATAAGTAATTTGGTCAGGATAACGTCTGTCGGGTCAGCTAGTTTGTAATTTATTAATTATTATGTCATTAATGGAGCACCTGGGTAATGATTGTAAATATCGCATTTGTATTATTAATTATTGCTATTGCCCGGGCTCCGGCCGCGCTGAATTCAGTAAAGCGCGTTGAATTCTTACGCCAACTATTTGATTATCGTAGAATAGTCTTTAGTTATAACTATTACTGCGGGAATATTTGATAAAATTTAGCTTAGCTATGGATAAAAGTATTCCTTGTTATTCTAGTATACCCCTCTAGATACTTTGGACAAAAAAAAGGAATCATAGCTTAGAATTCCACACTAATTTATTCTCATTTCTCTTTCCTGCTCTACCATCGCATCATAATTCAAATGAGCCCAAACTTTTTTTTTCTGAACTGTCAAATTGCTGTTGCAGGCCATTACTGCTTCACCGGGCTTTTTAGGGCGAGACTCTGAAGGAGCCTCAGCCCATGTAGCGCCCAACGCTCAAGGGCTTCCCACGGGGGGAGCCTCGGCTTGGGTTGTCGCTTTGTGAAGCTGCAGCATCAGGCCGACATTACTATGTTCTTGCAATATCGATCGGATCCGTGGATGTGAGTCATTTTCCTTCATCTCATAATCTTCAAACGACTCAACATATTTTCTTAAATCATAGCTATAGAACTCTCGATAAAGACACCTTTCTAACGAAAAAAACGGTTCATCCATTTGTGCGCTACGATGCGACAGACAGATACATAAGTCAAATTTATAACACCCCTTTGTTTTTGGCTGGGGCTAGAAATATACTTTCGTGGGAGCTCCCTACCCGGACAAAATGTATTTATACAGGACCTAGGGTCATCTATGTGACAAAAATCAGGTTACCCCCATACTTCCATGCAATGTGAAGTACGTAATAGTGGCCCAAGGTATTGTATTTTTGTATGGTTGTGTTATTACTGTTATGTTTATTCGGAAAATAATTCCTACAGAATAGGGATAAATTAATATTTTATTCCCTTCATTGTCTTTTCAGCTTATTATGTATGTAGGTATCTGCAAACAATCAATTCAAGTTTTTTAGTATTGACTCTTATGCTGAAAAGGTAAAAGCAGCTCGGTACTAAATAATAAATAAGAAAATTAAAAAAAAGCGATTCATTTGACCCTATATGTGAAATAATATAATATTTGTAGATCTAAACCTCATCTTACTGTGAATTGCGATACCTACCGCGAAACCACAAAGTTTCTAGGTTAGGTACAAAACATTACCTTGTATCTAGACGCAATCTATAAACTCTGTGGTTTTTCCAACAAAACATAACAGTAATTTGTTCCTGGTTATGATTAGATATATATTTTTTACTATAGCTATTAACGGAGCGGAAATTTGATTCTTAATGCTGCAGAAAATAGTTATTCGAGCAATTTTAAATCTTGTCCCAAAGACACTCCTTACGGATGTTTGTATGACCCTAACTGTCTCAGTATCTTTTAGATAATTTAGTATGTTATTAAAAACATTGATCGTTTTAAAAATAATTTCGATGAACACGAAATAGAACAACGTTAAACGTTTTGGGATAAAAAGTTCCCACGTACAAAACTTTTCACGCTTGATAAGACCAGTTTTGCCATAGAAAGCTATCGTTCGTATAGCTTTGAAACATTACTAACAATATTATTGGCTGCAAAACGAACGGTTGACGTACACACACTACGATAATAAAAACTTTCTGCAAAACGAACGGTTGACTTACACACACTACGATAATAAAAAACTTGCTGCAAAACGAACGGTTCACGGACACACACTACGATAATAACAAACACACTACCATAAACAATAAATATGTCCCTATAGGACCCTGATGGACAGATAAACACTTAATTAATTAATGAGCACCCTGCCAAGGTTTTCTCCAAGGACTACAGTATGGGGTTCTTTAAGAAAGAAGTTATTAGACTTCTGAAGGGTCGGCAACGCGCGAGTGATGGCCCTGGTGTTGCAAACGTCCATAGGCTTACCATCAAGCAGACCGTAGGCATGTTTGCCACCTTAGTGGTATAAAAGAAACACCAAAACCCACCTCCAGCCATGGCTCTAAAGTTTCATTTTTCGGTGGCAAAAGTGACAAAAATAACAAAAATATTATAAACGAACGCTTGACAATTTGTTACAGATGATACTAACATTTTGATATTTTCGATACCAATGCTAAACGAACGGATGACAGGTGACTAAAATAACGCCAATGATGATTTTTTATCCTAAAACGAACGTATCCATAACTAACATAGACGTATCCAGGGGTATTTTCTGAAGGAGAAAATATCCTGGATAAAACCGCCCAGAAATAAAATCCTGTTAGCCTGTTTTGCAGATCTTCATAGATTTTATTCTAGTTCTGTTTTGTCTTATTCTAGGTACATCGATTTCAAAAGATTTTTCACAATAGAGGTACTCTTGCGAGAATATGTTTCATTACATATTTTACACCGAGATTTACCTTAGCTATGTTTATCTGGTATAAAATAAGTCCAAATACCTACCTAACTTTTTACATCGATGGCGACTAGATAGATTTACTTGTCAAATATTCCAATTCCTGTCCAACATTTACAGTGAAACAATCGCTTAAAGCACAATACAATGTAGAAAATTCAAAAACTACAAAATACTCAAAAGAGGAAAATTAATTTACGACTATATATACATATATATCGTTTGTTTGGATGAACGCGGTATTAACTCAAAATTTACGATTTTTGATCTAAAAAAAAAGAAAGTGTAATTCTCTAGTTAATACTTTGGCTTATAAGTATTTTTTGTGTAAAAAGGTGTTTTTACGTTCCTGTCTGTGGAATTTCGATTTTTTTTTTCTCGTTAATAATAGCAAAATTAAAAAAACCATAAGGTGAACAAAATCCCTCTTCTGAAAAATGGGCTTTTTTGAGTTAATACCCTGTTCATCTGAACCAACGATATACATATATTCCGTCTTTTTAGATGCTTATA